>CM057461.1:129356162-131756162 GCA_030035585.1 Dugong dugon
TTTCTCCAGTCTCCTTTAGGCCAGTAAACCTGGTCTTTTTTTGGGGGGGGGGAGTTAGAATTATGCTCTACATCCTTCTCCAGCTCTGTCCAGAACCCTCTGTTGTGATTCTGGTCAGAGCAGTCAGCGGTTGTAGCCGGGCACCATCTAGCTGTACTGGACTCAGTCCGGTGGAGGTCTTGGTAGCTGTGAACAGTTAGTCCTTCACACTAATCTTTTCCTTGTATCCTGTTCTCTTCATTCTCCCTTGCTCCCGAAGGGATGAGACAAGTGTAGTATCTTAGATGGCCGTTTACAGGCTTTTAAGACCCCAGACACTACTCACCAAGGTAGAATGTAGAGCATTATGTTTATAAGTAGTGTCATGCCAATTGAGCTAGATGTTCCCCAAGACCATGGTCCCCAGAGCCCTCCGTCCAACAACTCAGTCCCTTGGGGAGTTTGGATGTGTCCATGGGGCTTCCATGACCTTTCCTTGTGCAGGTTGTGTTAGTTTCCCTTGTACTGTGTACTGTCTCACCGCTCACCCAAGATACAACTTATCTATTGCCTATTTAGTATTTCTGCCCACCCCCCATCCCTGGTAACCAACAAGGATTGTTACATTTTGCATGTGAATTTTTTCATGGGTTTTTACAATAGAGGTCTCATACAATATTTGTCCTTTTGTGATTGACTTATTTCACCCAGCATAATGTCCTCCAGTTTCATCCATGTTATGAGATGGTTCACAGATTCATTGATGTTCTTTCTCGTTGCATAGTACTCCATTGTGTGTATGTACCATAGTTTGTTTATCCATTCATCTGTTGATGGGCACCTACGTTGTTTCCATCGTTTTGCTATTGTGAACAATGCTGCCATGAACATAGGTGTGCATATGTCTATTCGAGTGACGACTCTTATTTCTCTAGGATATATTCCTAGGAGTGGGATTGCTGGATCGAATGGTATGTCTATTTCTAGCTTTCTGAGGAAGTGTCATATCATTTTCCAAAATGGTTGTATCATTTTGCATTCCCACCAGCAGTGTATAAGAGTTCCCATCTCCCTGCAGCCCCTCCAACATTTGCTATTTCCAGTATTTTTGATTCGTGCCAATAATGCTGGGGTGAGATGGTATCTCATTGTGGTTTTAATTTGCATTTCTCTAATGGCTAGTGATCGCGAGCATTTCCTCATGTGTCTGTTGGCCATTTGAATGTCTTCTTTGGTGAAGTGTCTGTTCATTTCCTTTGCCCATTTTTTGATAGGATTGTTTGTCTTTTTGTTGTAGAGGTGTTGGATTTTCTTGTAGATTGTGGAGATTAGACCTTTGTCTGACTTGTACTGTCCAAAAATTTTTTCCCAGTCTGTAGGTTCTCTTTTGACTCTTTTGGTGAAGTCTTTAGAAGAGCATAGGTGTTTGATTTTTAGAAGATCCCAGTTATCTAGTTTATCTGTTGGGTTTTGTGTGTTGATGTTTATGGTTTGTATCCTGTTAATGCCATGTATTAAGGCCTGAAGTGTTGGTCCTATTTTTTCTTCTATGAACTTTATAGTTTTAGGCTTTATATTCAGGTCTCTGATCCATTTTGAAGTAGTTTTTGTATATGGTGTGAGGTATGGGTCCTGTTTCATTTTTCTGCAAATGGATATCCAGTTTTGCCAGGACCATTTGTTAAAAAGACTGTCTTTTCCCCATTTGATGGACTTTGGGCCGTTGTCGAAGATCGGGTGACCGTAGGTGGATGGATTTACATCTGGGTTCTCAATTCTGTTCCATTGGTCAAAGTATCGTCGTTGTACCAGTACCAGGCTATTTTGACTACTATAGCTGTATAGTAGGTTCTCAAGTCAGGTAGTGTGAGTCCTCCACTTTATTCTTCTTCAGTAGTGCTTTACTTATTCGGGGCTTCTTCCCTTTCCATATAAAGTTAATGATTAGTCTTTCCATCTCCTTGAAGAATGTTGCTGGTATTTGGATCAGGATTGCATTGTATTTGTAAATTGCTTTAGGTAGAATTGCCATTTTCACAATGTTGAGTCTGCCTATCCAGGAGCATGGTATGTTTTTCCATTTATGTAGATCCCTTTGGGTTTCATGCAGCAGTGTTTTGTAATTTTCTTTGTATAGGTCTTTTACATTCCTGGTCAGATTTATTCCTAAGTATTTTATCTTTTTAGGGGCTATTGAAAATGGTATTGTTTTCCTGATCTCCTTTTCATCCTTCTCTTTACTGGTGTATAGGAATCCAACTGATTTTTGAATGTACATCTTGTATCCTGCTACTCTGCTGAATCTTTCCATTAGTTCCAGTAGATTTCTCGTGGAGTCTTTAGGGTTTTCTATGCATAGTATCATGTCATCTGCAAACAGGGAGAGTTTAAACTTCTTCATTACCAATTTGGATACCCTTTATTTCTTTCTCTTGCCTTATTGCTCTAGCTAGAACTTCCAGCACAATGTTAAATAGGAGTGGTGATAAAGGGCATCCTTGTCTTGTTCCTGTTTTCAAGGGGAATGTTTTCAGTCTCTCTCCATTAAGAATGATGTTGGCTGTTGGTTTTGCATAGATGCCCTTTATTATGTTGAGAAATTTCCCTTCTATACCTATTTGATTGAGAGCTTTTTTCAGGAATGGGTGTTGGACTTTGTCAAATGCCTTTTCTGCGTCAATTGAGATGATCATGTGATTTTTTTCTTTCCTTTTATTTATGTGGTGAATTACATTGATGGATTTTCTAATGTTAAACCATCCTTGCATACCTGGTATGAATCCTACTTGGGCGTGGTGTATTATTTTTTTGATATGATACTGAATTCTATTGGCTAGAATTTTGTTCAGAATTTTTGCATCTATATTCATGAGAGATATTGGTCTGTAATTTTCTTTTTTTGTGATGTCTTTGCCTGGTTTTGGTATCAGCGTTATGCTGGCTTCACAGAATGAATTTGGCAGTGTTGCTTCCTCTTCTATGCTCTGAAATAGCTTGAGGAGAACTGGTACAAGCTCTTCTGTAAATGTTTGGTAGAATTCTCCAGTGAAGCCATCGGGGCCAGGGTTTTTTTTTGGTTGGGAGTTTTTTATTACCTTTTCAGTCCCTTCTCCTGTTATGGGTCTGTTCAGATTTTCAATTTCACTTTCTTGTAGTTTGGGTAGGCTGTGTGTTTCTAGATATTTATGCATTTCCTCTACATTTTCAAATTTGTTGGAATATAGTTTTTCATAATATTCTGTTATAATCCTTTTGATTTTGGTTGGGTCTGTTGTAATGTCCCCCATTTCATTTCTTATTTGGGTTATTTGTGCCCTCTGCTGTTTTTCTTTTGTCAGTCTGGCCAGTGGTTTGTCGATTTTGTTGATTCTTTCAAGGAACCAACTTTTGGTTTTGTTGATTCTTTCTATTGTTTTTCTGTTCTCTATTTCATTTATTTCTGCTCTGATCTTTACTATCTCCTTTCTTCTTGTGGTTGTAGGCTTTTTTTGCTGTTCTCTTTCTATTTGTTTGAGTTCTGTAGTTAATCTTTTGATTTTGTCCCTTTCTTCTTTTTCGATATGTGCATCTATAGCTATAAATTGTCCACTGAGGACTGCCTTTGCTGTGTCCCAAAGGTTTTGGTATGATGTGTTTTCATTTTCGTTTGATTCTAGGAATGTTTTAATTCCATCTCTGATTTCTTCTATTACCCGTTGATGTGTAATCAGAGTATTATTCAGTTTCCATGTGTTTGATTTTTTTTCCTTGCTCTTTCTAGTGTTAATTTCTACCTTGATGGCATTGTGGTCAGAGAAGATACTGTGAATTATCTCAGCATTTTGGATCTTGTTGAGGATTGCTCTGTGGCCTAAGATGTGGTCTATTCTGGAGAGCGTTCCATGTGCATTGGAAAAGAATGTGTACTTTGCAGCAGTTGGATGGATTGTTGTATATATGTCTATGAGGTCCAGTTGGCTGATTGTGTCCTTTAGGTCTTCTGTATCTTTGCGGAGTTTCTTTTTAGTTGTTCTGTCCTTTACTGAGACTGGTGTGTTAAAGTCTCCTACTATTATTGTGGAACTGTCAATTTCTCATTTCAGTGCTGTTAGAGTTTCTTTTATGTATTTTGGAGCCCTGTCATTGGGTGCATAGATATTTATTATGGTTATGTCTTCATGGTGGATCATCCCCTTAATCATTATATAGTGTCCTTCTTTGTCTTATGGTAGATTTTGTTTTAAAGTCTATTTTATCTGAGATTAGAATTGCCACTCCTGCTCTTTTTTGGTAGTTGTTAGCTTGATATATTTTTTTCCAACCTTGGATTTTTAATAAATTCACATCTTTGTTTCCAAGGTGTGTCTCTTGTAGACAGCATATTGATGGATCCTGTTTTCTTATCCATTCTGCCACTCTCTGTCTCTTTATGGGTGCATTGAGTTCATTTACATTCAGTGTAATTATTGATAGATGGAAGTTTGTTGCTGTCATTTTGTAGTGCTTTTTTTTGTGGTGCTGAAGTTTTCTTTGTTCTTCTTACTCTCTTTTGCTGAGTTACTTTTGTTTGTGGATTTTGTGTTCATTTCTTTTGTTTTTGTAGATTTTGTTTTTGCTGAGACTTTATGTTTTTTGTCTTTATTTTTATGAGTTGGTTTGTTAACTTTCTTTGTGGTTACCCTGAATCTTACCCTTTTCTTTATAAGTTTGAAGCAGTCTCCCCTTACTTGGTATTGCCCTGCCTTCCTCTCCATTAGAGGGTTCTATACCTATTCCGTTTATTCCCTCTTTCATTGTTTTGATGTTGTTGTCATCCATCGATTGACTGCTCTGATTCCCTGTTGTATTTCTTTTGGTTTTGGATAGTCCTCAAGAGTTCATTTCCTAGAATGGTATCTGGCTCGTATGATCCTGCGTCCTAGGTCCTGCCTGAGGGCTGAAGCTGTTTGTCCTCAGATCGAAGAACTCCCTTTAATAATTCTTGTAAGTTTGGTTTTACTTTTGCATATTCCCTTAGTTTCTGTTTATCTGTAAATGACCTAATTTCACCATCAAATTTGAACGAGAGTTTTGCAGGATATATTATTCTTGGCTGACATTTTATTTCTTTCAGATTTTATATATGTTATCCCACTGCCTTCTTGCCTGCATGGTTTCTGCCGAATAATCTGAGCTTAGTCTTATTGTTTCTCCTCTGTATGTGACTTCTTGTTTTTCACGAGCTGCTCTCAGGATTCTTTGTTTGTCTTTAGTTTTGGCGAGTGTGAATATGATATGTCTTGGTGATTTTCTTTTGGGGTCTCTTCTATATGGGGTTCGTTGAGCTTCTTGGATGGCCAGCTTTTCATCTTTCATGATATTGGGAAAGTTTTCTGTCAGCAGTTCCTCAATGATTCTCTCTGTGTTTTCTGTTTTCTCCCCCTGTTCTGGGATGCCAATCAATCGTAAGTTTTTGCTTTTAATTGTGTCCCACATAACTCTCAGGGTCTCCTCATTTTTCTTTGTTCTTTTTTCTGAGTTTTCCTGAAACAGAGTTGTATCCAAGTGTTTGTCTTCAGTTCTGCTGATCCTGTCTTCCACGGTTTCAAATCTGCTTCTCAGCCCTTCTATGACACCGTCCATTTCTGAAATTTTGTTGTTTATCTTTTGGATTTCTAATTGCTGTTTTTGTATAATTTCTAGTTGCGAATTTATTTTGGCATTTTGTTCCTGCATCATCTTCCTGAATTCTTCCAATTTTTTGTATGTAGTTTCCATAAATTTGTCTATTTTTTCCTCATGTTTGTCAGCTTTTTGCCTCAGTTCTTGGAAAATTCTGAGTATTAGTGATTTGAGTTCCCTATCAGGTACTTCTAGTGCATTTTCTTTCACAGGAGAGTTATCTGGTGTTTTAATTTCGATGCCTATTGGAGCCATCTTGTCTTGTTTTTGTTTGATATTTGTCTTGATATTGTTTGCTGTTTTCGGGGCATTCAGTAGATATTTCTCTCGTTTATTGATTGTAGATTTTTTTTTTTTTTTGTTTCGTCCTTGTGGTACAGCTGGGCAGATCTAGTTGAAGAGGAGCCACTGGGACGGGTTGTTTGTGGCACTCACCGCAGCCACCAGGACGGTCCGTAGTCAGTGCGGGGCAGGTTCCAATAGGGCGTGCCTGCACAGCTTGGTGGTGTGATGTCAAGTGCACGGTGCAGGTAGGCAGGATGCAGCAGGTAGTTGGTTATGTGTGAAGCTAAGCTGGATATGGGAGATAGGAGAGAGGAGCAGGAGCAAAAAGCATACAAACATAAAAGAATGCTATGGGAGCTTGTCGTTGGAATGGACAGATGAGAGACTATGGGATGGAGGAAACCAGAAGGGGGAAGAGAAAGAAAAGGAAAGAATGAACAAATAAAAATCAGAAAAGTTAAAGAAATGCAAAGTTCCCAGGGATCCCACCAATGCAGCTATGAGTTCTGGGGGAGTCGGTCTCAGGTTTCACAGCACAGCCTGGCCAGAAGGTGCAGAGGCATACATCGCCTGCTATTCAGGGATCAGAAAGAGAAGGAAGAGATAGAGAGACGAGAAATTAAGCAATGAAGAAAGACAAAAGGGAAAAAGAGGGAAAAGAAAACAAAACTAATCAAAAAAGAACAAAATAAAATTTAAAAATAAAAAAAGAAAAGCAACACCAGCAGTCAATGAATGGCACTCAGAGAGCCAGCCAGTGCGGGTTGGTGTTTCTGGACAAGAGACTGTGTCCGTGCGAAACAGAGGAGGCCGAGTGTGAGTGAAGAAGGGTGGATTGTGGAAAGCGTATATCACAAATTGCCTGCACTCTGGGGACCCTCAGAAAGGAGCTAAGAGGGTGCAAGGAGCCAGGCACCCGAGTGAAAGGAGGGGGCGGTGGCGAGAGGCAAGTGATAAACCAAAAGGAGCGGGTGGAAAAAAAAAAGAAAAAAAAAAAGGCAGCACCAGCAGCCAACAAACGACAACCAGAGAGTCCCCGCTCAGGCGCGCGGATTTCAAGCAGCCAGCAGTCTCGGGTTAAGAGACCGTGGCCACGGGAAGCAGAGGGGCGAATGAACAAAGGCCCCGGTATCTCACCAGCACGGCAGCCCAGACCTGGAAGCAGCCACACGCCCGAACGCAGCCCCACAGCCCCGCAGGAGAGAGCAAAGACGGAGCTTGGAACCAGGCACCCGAGCAAAAGGAGGGGGAGGCGGCAGAAAAAGCTACGCCAGCAGCCAACAAACGGCTCTCAGAGAGCCACCGGCCGGGGCTTGTGGAATCCAAGCACCAGCGACCCCCGGCCCAGGGACCCTGGCCACGGGAAGCAGGGGAGCCCCAGCCGAGGCGGAGAGGGGTGAGTGGTGGGAAAGCGCACACCGCAATTTACCGGTCATTCCATCTCCAACTGGACGCTCCGCGAGGCTGCTCTCCCGTTCTCCCATTTGCTGGTCTCTGATAGGAGTCCAAGATGGTGGATCCGCGCTGCGTTAGCTGGTAAGGAATCTCTGCATGAGTCTCTCCTCGCTCTCTGTTCTCTTTCAGTATTCTCACTCCGTTTGGTGTTTGGCTGAGTTCTTTATCTCTTCATTTGATGTTCTAGGGTTTCAGGATTGTTGATTCTCTGTTAGGCTTAGTTTTTCAGATCTTTGCTGTAGAGGGACGGCATGGTGCTTCTGCCTAGAGCGCCATCTTGCCCCACCTGGGCACTGAATTTTTATTACAACAAGACTAACGATGTGGTGAATAATTGGGAGATTCCTTGTTTGACTAGGATCATCATATTAAGGATATATCTTCATATCTTTCACTCCCATAACTATATTAGATTTGTAAATTTATTTTGTAGTAATAAGGAAATGTCTATTCTTCTACATGAAATACATACTTTATCTGTTTTGTTTTTATCTCAGGCAACACAGCTGTGCTTCTCTCAGGGATTCAATTATGGCATAAATACTGAACTTTGGAATATAGGTAAATAATTAGAAGGTTAATTGCTGAAGATGAATTATCTATTTTCTTTCTTTTCCTTGACTTTTTTTAAAACATGACCTTACACAGTACACAGTCCTTAAAGAGTCCCAGGATACACAGTTAATTTAAATTGTTCTATTTCCCTGCAAAAATAAAATCTATGAAAAAAGTAGCTAGCTTGCAGGCATTTAATTCTCTAGTTATTTAATGTTCAGCTGTTTCATTTTTTAGTTTACTTTTTAATTGTTAAAAATTAGCTTTACTTTACAAATTCATGGGTATGTTCCAAAATAGATCTTTTCGATGCTTTTTCCCTTGAATTATATATTTATAATGAGTTCATTTAACAATTGTTTCTACTGTAAAAGCAAAAAATTTGTATTATGATATATTTGAGAAAAATACCCTAAACTTAAAAAAATCACCACTATTACTAGGTTGATGTATTTTCTATAGAGTTAATTGTTAGGTTTCTTTTGATCTTGTTATATACGCAATTTTATATTATTAATATTATTATATCAATATTTCTTATGTTCTTCTATCTTTAACTTTAATGTACATTTAATAAAAATAATATGAAAATATGTATTTTATCTTATTTAATATTATTTATTTTTACTTACAAAGATATGTGGATCTGTTAAACTGTTAGATCAGGTGTTGGCCAACTTTCTGTACAAGGACAGATAGTAAATATTTTAGGCTTTATGGGCTGTAAATTCTCTATCACACACACACACACACACACACACACACACACACACACAAAATTGGTCAACTCTGCTGTTGTAGTGTGAAAGCAGCCACAGATAAACAGATTGTGGGTAAGATTTAGCATCATGGGCTGTGGAATGCCAACCCTTATATTAGATATTAGAAAAACTCAGTAAACAGATGATGATACATACATGCTTACAAAAAAAATCCTATTCATTTTGTCATTCTGTGTCATTGTGTCACACATTCTGTGTGTGTGTGTGTGTTTGTGTGGGTGTGATAAGTGCCCAAGAACCCATGCACATGGTAGTGCACACACAAACGTAGTTTGCATTTTTATCTCTAGGATGCTTTCAGTGAAAGAATTCAATTGTGGCCACTTTATGTCTCAAAACTTGGCTTTTTCCCCCCTATTGACTGTAAAATCAGTTTATGGTCATTGTTAATATTTTAGAAAATAAAGCAAAAAAAAGAAAAAGGTAATATAGATTACCAATATTTCTGCCACTACAGAAGTTGCACCCTTCATTTTACTTGGATCCACAATCAACGCCCACGGAAGCAGCAGTCAGGAAATCGAGTGACATATTGCATTGGGCAGATCTGCTGCAAAAGACCTCTTTAAAGTGTTAAAAGGCAAAGATGCCACTTTGAGGACTGAGGTACACCTCACCTAAGCCATGATATTTTCAATTGCCTTATATGCACGCGAAAGCTGAATGATGAATAAGAAGAATCGAAGCCTTTGAATTATGGTGTTGCAAAGAATATTGAATACACCATGGACTGTCAGAAGAACGAACAAGTCCATCTTGGAAGAAATACAACCATAGTGCCACTTGGAAATGAGGATAGTGAGACTTTGTCTCACTTTGGACATATTATCAGGAGGGACTAGTCCCTGGAGAAAGGACATCGTAACTGGAAAAGTAGAAGGTCAACAAAAAAGAGGAAGACCCTCGACGAGATGGATTGACACAGTGGCTGCAATGATGGGCTCAAACATAGCAATGATTGTGAGGATGGCACAGGACCGGGGAGTGTTTCCTTCTGTTGTTCATAGGGTCATTACGAATTGGAACCAACTCAACGGCACCTAACATCAACAACACAGGTAGCCATTATTAACAATTTGTTGTATTTCATTTTAGAATTTTTTCTATGAATATACATTTGGTTGTATTTTATTTTATTGCATACTTTACATCAAACTATATGTACAACTTGTATATACATTCATATGTATACTTTGTATCTACTGTTTCTAGCACATTTGACTGCTAACTGAAAAGTTGGAAGTTTGAGTACACCCAGAAGCACCTCAAAAGAAATATCTGGCAATATACTTCCAAAAATTTAGCCAGTGTAATCCTTTAGAACACAGTTTTATTCTGAAACACATGGGGTGTCACCATGAGTTGGAGTTGACTTGACAGCAGCTAGTATGAAAAGCATTTTCTCCAAATATATGTCTTTAATATCTGCATCTT
The DNA here is from genome assembly GCA_030035585.1 of Dugong dugon. Classification (NCBI taxonomy): domain Eukaryota; kingdom Metazoa; phylum Chordata; class Mammalia; order Sirenia; family Dugongidae; genus Dugong; species Dugong dugon. The sequence goes on from CM057461.1 coordinate 129,366,293, forward strand.
ATTTCATGCTATGAATTTATCATAATTTGTTTAGCCATATACCTCTGATGTGATGTTTACATTGCTTGTACTTTTTTTTTCCCTTGGAAGAAATTGGATAAGCATATAAAAGATAAGATTAAGTAACATGTGAGGTTAGAACAGAAGGAGCATGTTATAAAATGCTATATGACTTCAAGACATGGGCTACACATTTTTGTTTTCAGCTTTCTAGCAGCAGCAACAAGAAGTAAACACGGTCTTTCACCTGTGTTTACAATAAAAGCCACATTCCTTCCTGTGCCCTGTAAATCCAGGCATGATCTGGCCCCTCCTATCTCTCTAAACCTCATTTGTTCGACTCTCTTGCTCTTTCATTGTGTCCCAAGCAGCTGGCCCCCTCATTCCTTGAAAAATCACCTTTTTTCCTATGTCAGACATTTTGCATTTGCATTTCTTCTACCAAGAAAATTCTACCCTCAAATCCCTGTACTTCGGTTCCTTTTTCTAGGTTAGGTCTATTTTGCCACCCTAGAGTCCCTGGCCACCCTGTCTTAGGGATCTAACCCTCCTCCGTTTATTCATTATCATTCTATTCTGTTTATTTCCTTCCCAGTACTTTTCCCACTCAGTAGGACAGGGCCCAAGTTCATCTTATTCAAAAAGGCAAAATTGTTTAGTGTCAACTGTACTTTGTAGCCAGATAACCTAAACTGAATTCTACTTTGCTACTTTCAGTCAAATGACATTAGGCAAGTCATTTACCCTCTCACTGCCTCAGTTTATTCATATATAAAATGCCCTTAACTAAAATATAAAAATATAAAATACCCCTATACTAAATAGAATTGCATACTTTATACAGTTTATGTTGTTGTTGTTAATTCTTCTATTGCAGGTCTGTGGAATATTGAGAAAGTACAAAAGAGAAATCTTATTCTATTTTACATCAAATAAGGCAGTAATTGCTGAAATAGCTTTTTTTAAAAAAATTACTTTCTAAACATAGTAGTCTTAGGTTCCTTAAAGATCTCTTTTGCAGCTCTGTGCTCTTGACCCTTAATTCGATTTTCTCTTCTGTGTCCCCTTTTATAGTAAAGCTCTTCTAAAAGGTTGTCGATGCTACTTTCACCTACCACTATCTGTTGATCCCACCCTGGTTGGATTTTCTTTCCTACCTCTTCACTGAAACTGCTGTTGTCAAGGTCTCTAGTGTCCTCCACCTCATTAAAACCAGTATCTTTTCTCAGTTTTCATCTTATTCGATCTGTCAGAAGGATTGACATATTCATCACTTATTCTTTATTGAACAGCCTACCCCCAGGACACATACCTTCTGGTTTTCCTCCTATCTCACTGGCTTTTCACTCTTGGTTTTTATTATACATCTCACTTCATCAGACTAGTTCTTAATATTGGCATATCTCAAGGCTAAACCTTTGATTCCTTCCATATTAATACTAACTTGCTAGGGATTCCCTTCAGTCGTACATCCTAAAATAACATCTATACAGTGAAAACTCCCAGATTGACATTTTCAGACCAAACTTCCGCAGTGATGCCACCCTCTTGCCACCTACCTCCTTGGCATCACCAGTTGGACATCTAAGAGTTCTCAGACTCAGCCTATCCAAACTTTGTTCCTGGTTTCATGATCCTCCCAAATGAGAACCACCAAGAGCCATCCCCATCTCACTTGATAGCAACTACATCTTTCCAGTTACTCAGGCCGAAACACTTGGAATCATCTTTGGTTTCTTTTTTTTCTCGTAGCCCTCATTCCATCTTTTAGTAAATCTTGTTCATTTTATCTTAAACTATATCCAGAACCCAACCACTTCTCACTCTGACCACTGCCACTCTGGCACAGGCCACCACCATTTCTCACCTGGATTATTTCAAAAGCTTCATATGTGTTCTCCCTGTCCAACTTTTGCACCTCAGTCTGTTTTTCATCCGATGGCCAAAACAATTCTTTAAAATCTTAAATCAGATCATATAATTCTTCTTCTCTCAACTCTCTAGTGAGGTCCGATTATACTTAAAATTATATCCAAAATCTTTATTATAGACCATAAGACTTTACTTGATCTATCCCGTTTACTTCTCTGAGCTCATTTTCTACCAATTTCCTCACTGCTCATTGCTTCCTTGAACATGAAAGCCCATTCTGGTCTCTGTGACATTGACTTTGCTCTTCTCTCTGCTTGGAACTGTCTTCCTTCAGATATTTGCATAACTTGTTCCCTCATTTTATTCAGGTCTCTGCTCAAATATCACTGCCTCCAACAGGCTTTACCTCCTTACCTTCCAGTGCTAACTAAAATGGCACTCAACTCCCCCTCTTCTCTTACTTGTGTGTTTTTTTCTTTATTGCACTTATCATACCTGATATACATTTTTGTTTATCTACTTTTTGTCTTTTTTCTCCACTAGAACTCATTTCATGAGGATATATGCTTTGTATGATTTTCCAGTTCCTAGAAGATTAGTGCCTGGAATTGAACAGGTGCTCACTAAACGTCTTCTAAAGAAAAGAATGAAATGAGTGAATGGTCTCTTTACAAATGTAGCACAAATGTAGCATTCCTTTTCTTTTGAGTTAGATTGGGCCAAGTGATCCATTTTCTTGGTATTTGATGTTTGCCTTAAGTGAGGCCATTTTAAATAAATAGCTCATAAAAAATGTGAGAATCAAAGATGGAAAAGACCCCAAAAGTTCATCTGCATCAGCTACCACCCTCTAACCAGCATAGCACTTAAGCAACTGTCCATCTTTATTGAATATTTGTCTTCTTTTTACAATTCTTCCAGAATTTCGCAGCCTTGATGGGAAAATGTTTCCAATATTTAATTATACTTACACTGAACTCGTATATTTTTTCTAAGTCAAATCATATTTGCTCACAACAGTTTAACCTAATCTCTTTTGTAGATCTTTTGAAGAAATGGAAAATTAATTCTGCATGCAAAATGCTTAGCTAGAGTGGTCAAAATGTTCAGTACAGGAATGCCTAGTAGGGGCACTAATGCTTGTTGAGTGTTGTTGAGAATTGGAAAACAAGAAAGTAAATTGTAGTCATTTCAAGTACATCAGGATTGTCACCATAAAACCTGTTTTTATCCATTTAATTATTTTTGTTGTTCAGCTTTGAATCTTCTGTGTTTCATTCTGCTACCAAAACAAAGACATCGAAGTTCATGTAGCAAATTAGCAACAACAACTTTAAAATGTTAATCCTAAGATCTTGAAGTCTAAGTAATAATTAACTCATCTCAATGTCATGTTATAATTTTTAAAAATAACCTTTCTGCTTGGCTCATAGGGGTGTTCACCAGAAATCTGTGTGAGGGATGGTTAGGGTAGAGGTGGCAGGAAAAAGGAAGGGGAACAGATCAGACAGGAAGACCACGTCTGGAAATTGATGGTCATTTCCTATGCTTGTTATGTTCAAAAGAATTAAGGGGAAGGTCAGACCTCTTTATAACTCTGTCGTTTTACATTTCATAATGCATTAGACTACTGAAATGTATAGGCATCTTGTCTTTCATATATTTTCTTACTCCACTCTTTTCTTATACACACACACATAATACCATTCATCCACTTCCCTTATTCTCTGGAAAAGGGAAAAATAATATTCATGCTCACACATACAACATGTACATGTTCAGTGATCTTTCTGGATTGAAAAATGATGGAGATAATTCGGGGGAAATAGGAAATAGAGGTAGAGACGTTGAACATTAGGGGACTAGAGTATAGAAGAGGATTTGTCCAGAATTTGCCTTGTTTTTAGATGCATTAGTTTTAGATGCATCAGTTGGAAATGTTTGTGTGGGTGACTATTGTTTATTTATTTATTTATTTATTATTGTACTTCAGCTGAAGGCTTACAGAACAAATAGCTTCTCATGAAACAGTAGTACACATGTTGTTTTATGACATTGGTTAACAACCCCAAAACATATCAACCCTCTAACTTCTCAACCTTTTTTTTTTTTTTTTGGTGAAAATACACACAGCCAAAGACACACCATTTCAAAAATCTCTACATACACAGTTCAGTGACATTGACTATGCTTTTCCAATTGTGCTGCTATTGTCACTTAAGATGAAGGCTTACAGAACAAAATAGTTTCTCATTTAACAGTTACTACAGATGTTGCCCTATGACAATAGTTAATAATCTCACAACACATCAACAATATCCTTACTCAACCTTGGGTTCCCTATCACCAGCTTCCTTGTCCCCTTCTGCCTTCTGGCCCTTGTCACTGGGCTCCTGTACCTCGTTAGTCTCGTTTAGTTTTATGGGGCTATCCATTCCCAGGCTGAACAGTGAACCTAGGAGGTAACTTCACCACTGAGCTAAAAGGGTGGCTGGGGGCCATACTCTCGGGGTTTCTCCAGTCTCCTTTAGACCAGTATATCTGGTCTTTTATTTTGTGAGTTAGAATTATGCTCTATATCCTTCTCCAGCTCTGTCCAGAACCCTCTGTTGTGATCCTGGTCAGAGCAGTCAGTGGTGGTAGCCGGGCACCATCAAACTGTACTAGACTCAGTCCGGTGGAGGCCTTGGTAGCTGTGGACAATTAGTCCTTCACACTAATCTTTTCCTTGTATCCTGTTCTCTTCGTTCTCCCTTGCTCCCGAAGGGATGAGACCAGTGGAGTATCTTAGATGGCCGCTCACAGGCTTTTAAGACGCCAGCCACTACTCACCAAGGTAGAATGTAGAGGATTGTCTTTATAAGCTGTGTCATGCCAACTGAGCTAGATGTTCCCTGAGACCATGGTCCCCACAGCCCTCCGCCCAGCAATTCGGTCCCACAGGGAGTTTGGATGTATCTATGGAGCTTCCATGACCTTTCCTAGTACAAGTTGTGCTGGTTTCCCCTGTATTGTCTACTATCTCACCCTTCACCCAAGATACCACTTATCTATTGCCTATTTAATATTTCCCCCCCACCCCTCCCATCCCTGGTAACCAACAAAGATTGTTACATTTTGTGTGTGAACTTTTTCATGGGTTTTTACAATAGAGGTCTCATACAATATTTGTCCTTTTGTGATTGACTTAATTCACTCAGCATAATGTCCTCCAGTTTCATCCATGTTATGAGATGCTTCACAGGTTCATTGTTGTTCTTTCTCGTTGCATAGTACTCCGTTGTGTGTATGTACCATAGTTTGTTTATCCATTCATCAGTTGATGGGTATCTAGGTAGTTTCCATTGTTTTGCCATTCTCAACAACGCTGCCATGAACATAGGTGTGCATATGTCTATTCGAGCGACGACTCTTATTTCTCTAGGATATATTCCTAGGAGTGGGATTGCTGGATCGTATGGTATGTCTATTTCTAGCTTTCTGAGGAAGCACCATATCATTTTCCAAAATGGTTGTATCATTTTGCATTCCCACCAGCAGTGAATAAGAGTTCCCATCTCCCCGCAGCCCTTCCAACATTTGTTATTTCCAGTGTTTCTGATTCGTGCCAGTAATGCTGGGGTGAGATGGTATCTCATTGTGGTTTTAATTTGCATTTCTCTAATGGCTAGTGATCGCGAGCATTTCCTCATGTGTCTGTTGGCCATTTGAATGTCTTCTTTGGTGAAGTGTCTGTTCATTTCCTTTGCCCATTTTTTAATAGGAGTATTTGTCTTTTTGTAGTAGAGGTGTTGGATTTTTTTGTAGATTATGGAGATTAGACCTTTGTCTGACTTGTACTGTCCAAAAATTTCTTTCCAGCCTGTAGGTTCTCTTTTTACTCTTTTGGTGAAGTCTTTTGAAGAGCATAGGTGTTTGATTTTTAGAAGATCCCAGTTATCTAGCTTATCTGTTGGGTTTTGTGCGTTGATGGTTATGGTTTGTATCCTGTTAATGCCATGTATTAAGGCCTGAAGTGTTGGTCCTATTTTTTCTTCTATGACCTTTGTAGTTTTAGGCTTTATATTCAGGTCTTTGATCCATTTTGAAATAGTTTTTATATACAGTGTGAGGTATGAGCCGTGTTTCATTTTTCTGCAGATGGATATCCAGTTTTGCCAGCACCATTTGTTAAAAAGACTGTCTTTTCCCCCATTTGATGGACTTTGGGCCCTTGTCGAACATCAGGTGACCATAGGTGGATGGATTTACATCTTGGTTCTCAATTCTGTTCCATTAGTCAATGTATCTGCCACTGTGCAAGTACCAGGCTTTTTTGACTACTCTAGCTGTATAGTAGGCTCTGAAGTCAGGTAGTGTGAGTCCTCCAACTTTCTTCTTCTTCTTCAGTAGTGCTTTACTTATTCGGGGCTTCTTCCCTTTCCGTATAAAGTTAATGATTAGTTTTTCCATCTCTTTGAAGAATGTGGTTGGTATTTGGATCGGGATTGTCTTGTATTTGTAAATTGCTTTGGATAGAATTGTCATTTTCACAATGTTGAGTCTGCCTACCCATGAGCATGGTATGTTTTTCCATTTATGTAGATCCCTTTGGGTTTCATGCAGTAGTGTTTTGTAGTTTTCTTTGTATAGGTCTTTTACATCCCTGGTCAGATTTATTCCTAAGTACTTTATCTTTTTAAGGGCTATTGAAAATGGTATTGCTTTCCTGATTTCCTTTTCATCGTTCTCCTTTGGTGTATAGGAATCCAACTGATTTTTGAATGTTTATCTTGTATCCTGCTACTCTGCTGAATCTATTAGTTCCAGTAGATTTCTCTTGGAGTCTTTAGGGTTTTCTGTGTATAGTATCATATCATCTGCAAACAGGGACAGTTTAACTTCTTCTTTACCAGTTTGGATGCCCTTTATTTCTTTTTCTTGCCTTATTGCTCTAGCTAGAACTTCGAGCACAATGTTAAATAGGAGTGGTGATAAAGGGCATCCTTGTCTTGTTCCTATTTTCAGGGGGAATGTTTTCATCCTCTCTCCATTAAGAATGATATTGGCCGTTGGTTTTGCATAGATGCCCTTTATTATGTTGAGAAATTTCACTTCTATACCTAGTTTATTGAGAGTTTTTGTCAGGAATGGATGTTGGACTTTGTCAAATGCCTTTTCTGTGTCAACTGAGATGATCATGTGATTCTTTTCTTTCCTTTTATTTATGTGGTGGATTACGTTGATTGATTTTCTAATGTTGAACCATCCTTGTATACCTGGTATGAATCCTACTTGGTCATGGTGTATTGTTCTTTTGATATGCTGAATTCTATTGTCTAGAATTTTGTTCAGAATTTTTGCATCTATATTCATGAGAGATATTGGTCTGTAATTTTCATTTTTTGTGATGTCTTTCCCTGGTTTTGGTAAGAGCATTATGCTGGCTTCATAGAATGAATTTGGAAGTGTTGCTTCCTCTTCTATGCTCTGAAATAGCTTGAGTAGTACTGTTGCAAGCTCTTCTGTAAATGTTTTGTAGAATTCTCCAGTGAAGCCATCTGGGCCAGGGCTTTTTTTGGTTGGGAGATTTTTTTTATTACCTTTTCAGTCTCTTCTCTTGTTATGGGTCTGTTCATATTTTCAACATCACTTTGTTGTAGTTTGTGTAGGCTGTGTGTTTCTAGATATTTATGCATTTCCTTAGGTTTTCAAATTTGTTGGAGTAAAGTTTTTCATAATAGTCTGTTATGATCCTTTTGATTTCTGTTGGGTCTGTTGTAATGTCCCCCATTTCATTTCTTATTTGGGTTATTTGTGCCCTCTGCTGTTTTTCTTTTGTCAGTCTGGCCAGTGGTTTGTCGATTTTGTTGATTCTTTCAAGGAACCAACTTTTGGTTTTGTTGATTCTTTCTATTGTTTTTCTGTTCTCTATTTCATTTATTTCTGCTCTGATCTTTACTATCTCCTTTCTTCTTGTGGTTGTAGGCTTTTTTTGCTGTTCTCTTTCTATTTGTTTGAGTTCTGTAGTTAATCTTTTGATTTTGTCCCTTTCTTCTTTTTTGATATGTGCATCTATAGCTATAAATTGTCCACTGAGGACTGCCTTTGCTGTGTCCCAAAGGTTTTGGTATGATGTGTTTTCATTTTCGTTTGATTCTAGGAATGTTTTAATTCCATCTCTGATTTCTTCTATTACCCGTTGATGTGTAATCAGAGTATTATTCAGTTTCCATGTGTTTGATTTTTTTTCCTTGCTCTTTCTAGTGTTAATTTCTACCTTGATGGCATTGTGGTCATAGAAGGTACTGCGAATTATCTCAGTGTTTTGGATCTTGTTGAGGATTGCTCTGTGGCCTAAGATGTGGTCTATTCTGGAGAACGTTCCATGTGCCTTGGAAAAGAATGTGTACTTTGCAGCAGTTGGATGGATTGTTGTATATATGTCTATGAGGTCCAGTTGGCTGATTGTGTCCTTTAGGTCTTCTGTATCTTTGCGGAGTTTCTTTTTAGTTGTTCTGTCCTTTACTGAGAGCGGTGTGTTGAAGTCTCCTACTATTATTGTGGAACTGTCAATTTCTCTTTTCAGTGCTGTTAGAGTTTTTTTTATGTATTTTGGAGCCCTGTCATTGGGTGCATAGATATTTATTATGGTTATGTCTTCATGATGGATCATCCCCTTAATCATTATATAGTGTCCTTCTTTGTCTTTTATGGTAGATTTTGTTTTAAAGTCTATTTTATCTGAGATTAGAATTGCCACTCCTGCTCTTTTTTGGTAGTTGTTAGCTTGATATATTTTTTTCCAACCTTTGACTTTTAATAAATTCCCATCTTTGTTACTAAGGTGTGTCTTGTAGACAGCATATTGATGGATCCTGTCTTCTTATCCCTTCTGTCACTCTCAGTCTATTTATGGGTGCATTGAGTCCATTTACATTCAGTGTAATTATTGATAGATGTGAGTTTATTGCTGTCATTTTGTAGTGCTTTTTTTGTGGTGCTGAAGTTTTCTTTGTTCTTCTTACTCTCTTGTGCTGAGTTTCTTTTGTTTGTGGATTTTTTTTTTTTCATTTCTCTTGTTTTTGTAGGTTTTGTTTTTGCTGAGACTTTATGTTTTTCCCCTTTTTTTCAATGAGTGTGTTTGTTAACTTTCTTTGTGGTTAGCATGAATTTTACCCTTATCTGTCTAAGTTTGAAGCAGTCTACCATTGCTTGGTATTGCCTTGCCTTCCTCTCCATTAGAAGGTTCTATACCCATGCCATTCATTCCCTCTTTTATTGTTTTGATGTTGTTGTCATTTACTGATTAACTGCTCTGATTCCCTGTTGTATTTCTTTTGGTTTTGGATAGTCCTTGAGAGTTCATTTCCTAGATTGGTATCTGGCTCGTACGATCCTGCGTCCTAGGTTCTGCCTGTGAGCTGAAGCTGTTTGCCTTCAAATCGAAGAACTCCCCTTAATAATTCTTGTAAGTTTGGTTTGACTTTTACATATTCCCTTAATTTCCTTTTTTCTGGAAATGACCTAATTTCACCATCAAATCTGAACGAGAGTTTTGCAGGATATATTATTCTTGGCTGGCAATTTTTTCCTTTGAAGATTTTATATATGTCATCCCATTGCCTTCTTGCCTGCATGGTTTCTGCCGAATAATCTGAGCTTAGTCTTATAGTTTCTCCTCTGTAAGTGACTTCTTGTTTTTTTTTAGCTGCTCTCAGGATTCTTTGTTTGTCTTTGGTTTTGGCAAGTGTGAATATGATATGCCTTGGTGATTTTCTTTTGGGGTCTCTTCTATATAGGGTTCTTTGAGCTTCTTGGATAGCCAGCTTTTCATCTTTCATGATATTGGGAAAGTTTTCTGTCAGCAGTTCCTCAATGATCCTCTCTGTGTTTTCTGTTTTCTCCCCCTGTTCTGGAATTCCAATCACTTGCAGATTTTTGCTTTTGATTGTGTCCCAAAGAACTCTCAGGGTCTCTTGATTTTTCTTTGTTCTTTTTTCTGAGTTTTCCTCAAACAGAGTTGTATCCAAGTGTTTGTCCTCAATTCACTGATCCTGTCTTTCACCATTTCAAATCCACTTCTCAGCCCTTCTATGACACCATCCATTTCTGAAATCTTGTTGTTTATCTTTTGGATTTGTTTTTGTTGTTTTTGTATAATTTCTAGTTGTGAATTTATTTTGGCATTTTGTTCCTGCATCATCTTCCTGAATTCTTCCAATTTTTTGTCTGTATTTTCCATGAATTTGTGTATTTTTTACTCATGTTGGTCCGCTTTTTGCCTCAGTTCTTGGAGAATTCCGAGTATTAGAGATTTGAATTGCCTATCGGGTAGTTCTATTGCCTTTTCTTACACAGGAGAGTCATCTGGTGTTTTATTTTGGACGCCTACTGGAACCATCCTGTCCTGTTTTTGTAAATGTTTTTATATTGTCTGCTGTCTTTGGGGAATTCAGTAGTTATTTTTCTCATTTATTTATTGTAGATTTGTTTGTTTCGTCTTTTTTTTTTTTTTTTTTTTAATTTGACTATGTCTGAGCAGGCGGACTGTGTGTTCTTTGTTGTTTGCTTGTCTGTGGGCACAATACTTTTCGTCTCCTTCTCCACCTGGCAGGGTCAGTTACTCAGATATGGTACAGAAGGGTAGGTCTAGCTGAAGAGGAGTTACTGGGACGGGTTGTTTGTGGCACTTACCACAGCCACCAGAGAGGGTTGGTAATCAGTGCAGGGCAGGTTCTATTAGGCTGTTCCTCTGCTTTTTTGTTTTATGATAACAACTGCATGGTGCAGACAGGCAGGATGCATTGGGGAGATTGTTATGTGTGGAGCTAAGATGGATATGGGAGAGAAGAGAGAAGAACAGGAGCCAAAAACATACAAAAAGAAAAAAGAATGCCAGGGGAGCTTACTGTTGGAATGGAGAGATCAGAAACTATGAGATGGAGAAAAACAGAAAGGGGAAGTGGAAGAAAAGAAAACAATGAATAAATAAAAATCAGAAAGTTTAAAGAACCGCAGAGTTCCCAGGGATCCCACCAGTGCAGCTATGAGGTCTGGGGAAGTCGCTCTCAGGTGTTGCAGTACAGCTTGGCTAGAATGCGTAGAGGTATACAATGCCAGGTATTCAGGGAACAGAAAGAGAAGGATGATATAGAGAGACAAGAAACTTAGCAATGTAGAAAGACAAAAAGGGAAAAGAAAACAAAACAAATTTAAAAAAAAAAAAAAAGAACAAGAAAGGCCCCCAGAAAAACAGAAAAAAAAACAACCATCAAAGAAAGAAATGCTGTCAGGGATCCCTCTGCACGTCTGTGGAAGCAGAGGGGGAGTCTCCTTGCCACGCAGCTCTGCCTGGCCAGAAAGTGCTCCCAACTCAAGAAAAGGAAAAGAAAACAAACAAACAATTCAAAACCAACCAACAAACAAAAGCCCCGGATCCTAACAGAGCGGCAGTCCAGACCAGGAAGCAGCTCCACACTCGAATGGAGCTCCGCAGCACCTCAGGAAGAAGCAAATATGGCGCGCGGAGCCAGGTACTTGAGCAAAATGAGGGGGAGATGGCGAGAGGCAAGTAAGAAATCAAAAGAAGCAGAAAAAAAAAAGAGCAACACTAGCAGCCAACAAATGGCACTCAGAGAGCCAGCTAGTGCGGGCTGGTGTTTCTGGACAAGAGACTGTGTCTGCGGGAAGCAGAGGTGGCCGAGTGTGGGTAAAAAAGGGTAGAGAGTGGGAAAGCATATATCACAAATTACCGGAGCTCTGCAGCCCCTCAGGAAGAATCAAAGATGGCGCACGGAGCAAGGTATTCAAGCAAAAGGAGGGGAAGGTGGCAAGAGGCAAGGAAGAAATCAAAAGAAGCAGAAAAAAGCAACACCAGCAGCCAACAAATGGCACTCAGAGAGACACCCATTTGGGTTTGTAGAATCCAAGCAGGCGGTATTTTCCGGTCAAAAGATTGTGGCCGTGGGAAGCAGAGGAGGCTGAGTCAGGGTGAAGAAGGGTGGGGGGTAGGAAAGCATATATCGCAAATTACCGGTTGTTTTGTCTCCCGCTGGATGCTCCGTGAGGCCGCTTTCTCGTACCCCCTGTTTGCTGGTCTCCTATAGGAGCCCAAGATGGCAGATCCATGCTGCGTTAGCTGGTAGGGGACCTCTGCATGAATCTCTTCTCACTCTCCGTTTTCTGTCAGTTTTCTCACTCCATTTGATGCTTGGCTGAGTTCCTTATCTCTTCATTTGATGTTTTAGGGTTTCAGGATTGTTGTATTCTCTGGCTTAGTTTTTCGGATCTTTGCAGTGGAGGGATGGCGTGGTGCTTCTGTCTAGAGCACCATTTGGCCGGAACTGACGTGGGTGACTATTTTTAATGAAAGAACTTTGTAAGCTTTAGGAAAATGAAAATGTTTGTTCTAAATCAAGAAGATAAAAAAATGTAATGAGTATCATTATAAAAAACATAGGTAATGAATCAAAAAGAGACCTCAAGATTTTAATAGAGTTGACCTATGAGCTACCCTGTGGACCTTTAGTTTTCCTGTTTAATGACCTAGGAACACAGATACACAGAGAAAATATATATGCTTGTAGATATTTATATTTTGTTGGCATCGCTATAGTTATATTGGGTGATCTTGTCTAAATTTGTAAAGTGTTATTAGTCCTCCTTTTTCTACAGCTCTGGTAATCAAATCTAAACTGGCATATGTGAAGGAGAAGGAAACCAGTACTTATCAAGCATGTATTATGTTCTGTGTTAGGCACTATACATGTATTATCTTACTTTATCCTTACAATGGTGCTAAGGGGAAGATTTTGTTATTCCCACTTTACAAAAGAAGAAACTCAGCTTTGAGGTATAGCTACTTAGAATTACAGAGCTAGCAATTGGCAGAGTCAGGATTCAAACCCAAGAGTGGCTCCGAGGACCATGATCTTTCACAAAACCATGCTGTTTTATCATAAATTCTATTTCCCAAATCACCAAGAATAGGAAAAAAAAATTACACTACAGTAAAGTTGCTAGAGAGCGTAAAATGGAATGGTACAATTATGAAGTTTTTCTTTTTTTTCTTTCTTTGCGTAGACTTCCGTTTATGTTCAGGATCAGTTGGCCACAAGGCCAAGGAGAGTGGCTACACAGGTCATGTACAACCCTCTGTACAACTCTAGGGTTGGGAAGGAAATGGTGCCCCCAGAGTCTTCTAGTGTAAAACCTAACAATGCAGCAGCCCATTGCGGGCAAACCATGGCCATGCGGTCTTCCTAGCTTTCAGATATAGCCTACAATCTAATTTCAGGACTATCTCATAGGTGGGGAAACTGAGAGGAAAAATCAAGCTTAGTCAGCTGACAGAATCAAGCTAGTGCTTCAGCGTCTTACTGGCCAGTCCTTGCAAAAAAGAGGCAGCTCAATCCTTTGAGCTTGTTCAGTCTAGAAAGAAGGCAAAAAATCAAAACATCCCACTCCTAAGAATATATCCTAGAGAAATAAGAGTCGTCACTCAAATAGACATATGCACACCTATGTTAATGGCACCATTGTTCACAATAGCAAAACGATGGAAACAACCTAGATGCCCATCAATAGATGAATGGATAAACAAACTATGGTGCATACACACAATGGAGTACTATGCAACGAGAAAGAACAATGATGAATCTATGAAGCATCTCATAACGTGGATGAAACTGGAAGACATTACGCTGAGTGAAATAAGTCAATCACAAAAGGACAAATATTGTATGAGACCTCTATTGTAAAAACCCATGAAAAAGTTCACACACAAAATGTAACAATCTCTGTTGGTTACCAGGGATGGGAAGGGTGGGGGGGAAATATTAAATAGGCAATAGATAAGTGGTATCTTGGGTGAAGGGTGAGACAGTACACAATACAGGGGAAACCAGCACAACTTGTACAAGGAAAGGTCATGGAAGCTCCATAGACACATCCAAACTCCCTGAGGGACTGGATTGCTGGGCGGAGGGCTGTGAGGACCATGGTCTTGGGGAACATCTAGCTCAATTGGCATAACACAGCTTATAAAGACAATGTTCTAAATTCTACCTTGGTGAGTAGTGTCTGGGGTCTTAAAAGCCTGTGAGCAGCCATCTATGATACTCCACTGGTCTCATCCCTTCAGGAGCAAGGGAGAATGAAGAGAACAGGATACAAGGAAAAGATTAGTCTGAAGGACTAATTGTCCACAGCTACCAAGGCCTCCACCGGACTGAGTCCAGTACAGCTAGATGGTGACTGGCTACCACCACCGACTGCTCTGACCAGGATCACAACAGAGGGTTCTGGACAGAGCTGGAAAAGGATGTAGAACATAATTCTAACTCAGAAAAAAAAAGACCAGATTTACTGGCCTAAAGGAGACTGGAGAAACCCCAAGAGTATGGCCCCCAGCCACCCTTTTAGCTCAGTGGTGAAGTCATTTCCAAGGTTCAACCGTTCAGCTGGGTAGTGGACAGCCCCATAAAACCAAATGGGACTAATGAGGCACAGCAGTCCAGGGACAAAGGCCAGAAGGCAGAAAGGGGACAGGAAAGCTGGTGATAGGGAACCCAAGGTTGAGTAAGGATATTGTTTATGTGTTGTGAGGTTGTTAACCATTGTCATAGGGCAACATGTGTACTAACTGTTAAATGAGAAACTATTTTGTTCTCTAAGCCTTCATCTAAAGCGAGAATAGCAGTACAATTGGAAGAGCATAGTCCATGTCACTGAACTATGCATGTAGAAATTTTTTAAATGGTATATCTTTGGCTATGTAGATTTCCACCAAAAAAAAAAAAAAAAAAGGTTGAGAAGGGAGAGGGTTGATAGGTTGTGGGGTTGTTAACCAATGTCATAAAATAATACGTGTATTACTGTTTCACGAGAAAACTATTTGTTCTGTAAACCTTCACCTGAAGTACAATAAAAAAAAAAAAAAAAAAAAACAAATTTAAAAAACAGAGAAAAAGCTACTGATATAAAGGAAAGGCATACCTTGTTTACTCTCCAAATCTAACTAATGCTATGTTACTGTCTAGGAAGTAAGTGATTAGCATAAATTGTGTTTTCAAAGCAATTAGATTAAGAATATTTTCTTTTGTATTTTAAAAAAAAAGATGATTTTTGTCTCATTTCTATTGGACCACTCTTACGATATAGAATGCAATAATGAAAGCCACTGTAAGTCAAACTATATTTTGTAGTTAAGTAGTTTATAAGGTTAAAAAGTCCAGTTTTAAAAGTGTCTTACTCAACAAAATTTGTTCAGCATTGCGGCATTAAAATTAGATATTGCAGTTAATGCCATCTATGCAGTTTCTTAAATGTTAGGAGGGAAGAAAGAAGGAAAAGAAAGAAAGAGTGGCATGGTGATAATAAAAGAATTTTTAAATGACATTGAAGCATTTCTGTTCGTAACAGATTCAATTGTGTCTGTTCCCCCAAAAAGATATGAAGTCTTAACTCCTTTACCTGTGAATGTAATCCTGTTTAGTATTTCTTTTGTTATGTTAATGAAGTTAGATGGGAATAAAGTAGGTCCTAAACCCAATCCTTTCTGAGTAGTCTTTTATAAAGGGGAGTACAGAGACACATGCACACTGGGAAGACAAACGCCATTTGAAGATGGAGGCAGATGTATCTACAAGCCCAGGAATGCCCAGGATTGCTGGCAGCTGCTACAAGCTAAAGAGACAAAGAAGGGCCTTCCCCTGGAGCCAGTGCCCTGATTTGGACTTCTAGTCTTCCAAAACTGTGAGACAGTAAATTTCAGCTCATTAAAGCCACCTGTTTGTGGTATTTTGTGATGGCAGCTGTCTTAGTCATCTAGTGCTGCTGTAACAGAAATACCACAAGGGGATGGCTTTTGACAAAGAGAAATTTATTCTCTCACAGTCTAGTAGGCTACAAGTCCAAATTCAAGGCATCAGCTCCAGAGGAAGGCTTTCTCTCTCTGTCGGTTCTGGATAAAGGTCCTTGTGATGCGTCAGTCTTCCCTTGGTCTGGGAGCATCTCAGCGCTGGAACCTCAGGTCGAAAGGACACACTCTGCTCCTGGCACTGCTTTCTTAGTGGTGTGAGGTTCCCATGTGTCTCTGCTCACTTCTCTCTTTTATATCTCAAAAGAGATTGGCTTAAGACACTATCTAATCTTGTAGACCTCATCAGTATAACTGCTGCTAATCCATCTCATTACATCATAGTGATAGAGTTTACAACACATAAGGAAATCATATCAGATTACAGAATGGTACACAATCATACAATACTGGGAATCATGACCTAGCCAAGTTAACAGATATTTTTGGGTGACAAAATTTAATCCATGACAGCAGCCTTCGCAAACAAAGACACATAAAAAAATATATATATATATTTTTTTTTTGTAAAGAAACTGCAAAATATTTTATTTGTCCTGAAGTAGTAAATGTGCAAAAATAAAAATAAATGTATACACTCACTCATCACTGCTCTATAACGTCTTCCAGCTTTTATTTAAATGCCCCTCAGGGTGACATACTACCCTTCCCTTCCTGCCTCTCTGACCCTTCAGCCTTCACGTAAAACAATTCTACTGTTAGAGACAAGTATGTGTTCGTGTGTTGAGAGGAGGCAGAGGAGAAAGGAGAACGTATAAGAAAGGCAGAAAACATTACAGACAGGATTTGTTCCCGTGAAGACTCCAGGAGAGTAAGTCTTGTAGGAACCAGCACACTCAGGTCCTTCTGCTCTGCTACCCTAACTTCAGGGGCTGCAACACTGGGAAAGGGAAAAGACCTCCTGACAGTCTGCGGGATGAGGGGCACAGATTGACTAAGAAACCGGAAACTGACCCAGTAAAGTTGTAGGAAAGAATGCAAATTTTAGCTGTCCTTTCACCCCAGTACCCTATTTTGAAAGGCAGATTTGATACACCCACTTCCTACCCAATCTGGGTGTATGAAAGCCTGCTAAAAGTCCCAGATCCCTTGACCAATGAATTCTGAAGCCTAACTTGATGATCAAGAAGACAGGGCAATAATTACAATATCTACACATGCATTGTGTCTTGAGAGAAGCAAATGAAGACAGAACAGGAAGGATACAATCAGGAAGAGACACTTAAAATCTAGAGAAGGGAGATTTCTTTCTTCAGTACCCCAGCTCCTTCAGTCATCCCTCCCCCATCCCCATTACAAAGCATGAGAAAATTCTGTCAAGTCTGTCTCAAAAACTTTGCTGGTCTTTTCTCTCCACCTATCAAAACTGTTCCCTGCTTCTGCTTTTATTGCAGGTCCAAAAGTAATCCTAAATCTTTGATGCTGAGAAGTCTAAAACTCTTTCCAAACATTTTTCCTTTGTTTTCTGAATGCTTGTTCTGAAGTCACCTGTGCCCCCAGCTTCTTGCGTTTGTGAATGCTTCCTCTGATCTGCATCATATTAACTCAGATATACTAAGATTTATGCTATATTTGTGTACTAGGGAACTAATTAACAAGATTTAAACACTGTAAATTGGAAAAAAAAAAAAAACTTGATTTAGTTGAGTAAACCACACAAGCAAATAGACAATATGCAGACATATACACACACATATACCCGTACATATGGAGTCGCTGTATTTGCAAATGGTTAATTCACCAGGCTGCCAACCAAAATGTTGTAAGTTCAAGTCCACCCAGAGGCACATCAGAAGAAAGGCCTGGTGATCTACTTCTGAAAAATCAGTCACTGAGAATCAAACGGAGCACAATTCTACTCGATACAGATTGGGTCTCTGTGAGTTAGAATCAAATAGACAGTAACTGTTATATACATGTCTATATATATTTGGTTTAAAAGTTCTAGTAATAATAGGGGTGGTTGAGGATATAAACCTGCAATATTGTTTAGAACACATCAGTTTAATTTTTGTAAGTATTGTTTCACTTTTTCACTGCTACCGTATTTTCCCACAAATAATTGCAGCTCTCTGCATTTGTTTGCCAACCATGCCCTCCCTCCGTGATTTATTAAAAAAAAAAAAATTGGCATAGCAGCGCTTATGAAAATAACTTGAGGGGGGAGGGCTTGGTTGGCACACAAACATAGAAGGTGTGCATTATTTTCTTACAAATATGGAATATAACCATATAATATATATGGTATATAACATACGTGTATATATACATATGTAATATATATGTATACATATGTAATATATATGTATATAATATATGGTATATAACCATATTTGCACACAAATAACACACATTTTCTACCTTTGTGTGCCAGCTGAGCCCTCCCCTCTGTTATTTTCATAACTCCCACTATGCCAATTTTTTTTCTTTTTTTTTTTTACAACAACAACAGAAAAATCTGTCTTGGAAGAAGTACAACCAGAATGCTCCTTAGAAGGAAGGATAGCGACACTATATCTCACATACTTTGGACATGTTATCAGGAGGGATCAGTCTCTGGAGAAGGACATCATGCTTGGTAAAGTAGAGGGTCAGCGAAAAAGAGGAAGACCCTCAACCAGGACTGACACAGTGGCTGCAACGATGGGCTCAAGCGTAATGATTGTGAGGATGGCACAGGACCGGGCAGTGTTTCGTTCTGTTGTACACAGGGTCGCTATGAGTCAGAATTGACTCGATGGCACCTAACAACAACAACATGATATATAACACAGTTGATTGTTTTGACTCTAAAACATTAGGGAGCACGTATACCTACAGGCAGCCGGGGTGGAGCAGTGATCTTATCACACTGTTCTCAGCAGACTGCTTTCCTTATTCTCCACACTGGATTTGCTTTGCTCACCAAAATGCAAAATTAAAAAAAGAAAATTACTCCACTTCATCTTTGTATTACCCAAATAGTATTCTAGAATATTATGCAAATCATAGTTAGTATGAAACGAAAAACAGATTTTTTTTTTTTTAGTACAAACTTCTGTAAAATTCAGCTCTCACAAAAAATCTACACCTGCTTCTAGGGCACTAATAGATAAGACATTGATATTAGACCAAAGGATGTGAAAAAATATAATTTTCTGTCAGGTCTAATTGTACCTCAAAGTCAATGTGATAAATGTTTCTTGAATTTTTACTTGTAAAATGAATCCAGAGGAAACAGATTGAGTATACTTAGTTTATACTAGGTAATATAAAAATAAAAAAAGATAAATATACCTTTTCTGTTAACTGTTGAAGACACGCTGCTAAAAATTAGTGACAAACGAGAGCAGTCCAATAAGAATGAAAGTAGGTTAATCTTCTTAATCTCACACAAATTATGTCAGCTTCTATTCTTTTCCCAATAGTATAAACATGATTAGAATTTGTAAAAAGAGCTTTAGCAGAATATAGTCATTTCTCTATTTAAAAAAGATTTGAACGAGAACAGAGTTAGCTTTATCATTGAAAAAAAATCTTTGTAATTCAGTACAAAAGCAGACAAATGAGACTGCCAAGGACCAAAAAAAAAAAAAAAATCCAAAAATGCAAATGTTTATAGTTTCCCAGAGTAGTACAGGTATACATTTGAAGCAAA
Organism: Dugong dugon; assembly: GCA_030035585.1. Taxonomy (NCBI): domain Eukaryota; kingdom Metazoa; phylum Chordata; class Mammalia; order Sirenia; family Dugongidae; genus Dugong; species Dugong dugon. The sequence continues at coordinate 129,385,663 of CM057461.1, forward strand.
GGTTAGACAAAAATTGTTCATTATCCCAAGTAAACCCAGTACAATGCATTACTTTGCAAAAACGGGTTGTCCTTTTTAAACAAAGTGATAAATTTTGAACCTCAACCTGATATGATTTATGGTACTGATATATTTCAGGAGAGGTTGGTATAATCAGTTAGTGCTGATTATTCTGTGACATTACAGCATAAATTAGAGGTCATATAAACACTCAGAAATTGAATTATAGTAAAATCGCTGGCGGAGTTAAACTTATTCTTGTCTCATTCTCATATAACTCTTTTCATAAGTAACCAAAAATAGCTTTCATTATATTTTTACAGCTTTATTTTTGAGATTATTAGAGGGTAGGATGAAGCAAAGATAATATGATCTAGTTCATGCACAATATTAATGAAAATAGGAAATAATCAGATATAATTTAAATTTAAATTAAATTAAAGATGCTGTTCTAAAAGTCTTTAATTATTTTCTGTTTTCCCAACCTTAGCTAATAAGCAAATCAATAATGAATTGCTCTTTCTCCAACTGGTTAAAAAACAACTCTATTCCTTGCAGGAGAAAGGATCATATTGAATATGATAGAGATTTTATTTATTAGGGACAGGTAGAATCCATTAAAATAAATTAGTCTAAAGCAATTACAAATCAGTCATTTGTCCGAGGTTTATGTTTTAGTAGAACACTATTCAACTTATTCTGTATATCCAAAAGGATTTTATTGATTCTGTTCTTGTCTCCCCTCTGGGCATTCCAGTCACTATAGGGCGATCTCAATGGAAAAGAACATTTAGACAAGAGGTGGCCCAGACTGCCACAATCCTGGGTCAGCTCATTCCACCCAGGCACCAGAAGAGCACCTGCACTGGTTCCTACTCCATGCACTAGTGCTCTGCTACTCAGAATGTGGTTCCCAGACCAGCAACTTCCACGTCTCCTGGGAGATTGTGGGAAACACAAAGTCTCAGGCCCCACCTAGAATCAGGATCCCCAGATGATTCACATGCTTATTAATGTTTGAGAAAAGCTACTCACAGCTACGTGTTTGATGCCCAAGCATTCCCTCCTGGTATTAATTCTAATGCTCATTGGTTGTAAGTATTGAAAACCATATAATAGGCTTCTTTTCTCTAAGTTATGCCAAAAATCAGGTGCTTACTTTTTGCTATATCTTAGACAAGTCAACTGATGTTAAAGTGACCTATCTGGTTTTTGTTGTTGATTTTATTGTCTTTATATATTCGTTCTATTTGGAGGGCAACCTTGTCTCAATTCCCATATGTCTACTTATTTCTAAAAAGCAAAAAAACCCACTGCCGTCAAGCCGATTCCGACTCATAGGGACCCTATAGGACAGGGTAGAACTGCCTAATAGGGTTTCCAGAAGCAAACTGCCACATCTTTCTCCCACAGAGCAGCTGGTGGGTTCGAACTGCCGCTGCCAACCATTTTGGTTAGCAGCCAAGGGCTTTAACTACTGCACCGCCATTAAAACTACGTTTATGCTTTATATCATTCCCCCATTTCCCATTAAATCCTGTTCTGAAGAATTAAGTTATTTTGTCTGTCAAGCCCTGAGAGGAGTCAGGGATATTGGGAGTATAAAAGTGACCTCATTCAAACAAGGCTACTAACCAGATGGTGACAATGGATATTAATATCAAATAATTGAAATTACCACTTTCCAGTCCTGGCACATATAAATCAATCATTAAAACAACCCAAAATAAAAGCATTAGTCATGCTTTGTTTGGGTGAAAATTTGAAATTACTTTAAAACAAAATTATTTATTCTTGCCAAGTGGTAGCACTTTTGTAATTTATGGCTCTGTCTAGTTTCTTTTCTAGGTTCTTCATGCATATGCTTTTTTACTGAAGAGTAAGTTCTGACGATTGAGTTCTCAAACATACAATTTGTTTCCCTTTTTGACCACTTCACCCTACCCTTTAGGGTGGAACAAGGTGTATTCCCCTTTCTGATTTCCCTCCACTTACACGATCAAGAGGATAGACTGTCAATTTTAGTGTTTCTGACTCACTTTCATTAAAGACACTGCTGCTGCTTTCCCAGCCCATGTTTTTTTCATTTCCATTCTCTGCCTCACCTATAAGCACTATATTTTATAGCAACGACTGTAGAGATAAATGATATCAGGTGAGAGTTAGAACCTCTTTTTAGGTAAATTGAGATGATGAAAGTTTTGTGAATGGCTTTTTCCTTGTTTCAGTCCTCCCTAGCAGATATTTGAAGTTGTCTCAGACATGTATTTAAGCTAGCCGCTCACAGTCAAACAGATAAAAGATTTTAAGTAATTATAGTTCTTTTAGAGTACTTATTTCGGTTTTGACTTTTGAAAAAGCTTGAAATGTTTAGGAATGACCTTTATTCTCTACATCCTTTATATCCCCGTAGACAGATTTTTTCTGGATTTTTTTCTAGCAAAACCCTTACTGAGGGCCTGTTTGATTTTCATATGTGATGATTGTATCATCCTCCATGACTGTCCTCCAGCTTACCTCATCATAGTTGTGGCTAAGCAAGGCTGTAATTATTTAACTCGTTATTCCTCATTAAACTCCGCTTTGAATTTCGCTATGGTTAATCTTTTTAATATGACCCATTCCCTTAAAAGGCACATCATTTTGTAAAAACATGATCGTGTTCAGAGGTCACAGCAGGAGGCTTTTGGTCTTGAATATGCTATTAACTGACTGTGTGTCCTATAGAAGAAGCCGCTTGAGCTCTGTTTTTTTAATGACAATAATAGTACTGAAACAGAAGTTACAGAGAGATTTTGAAAAGACATGAAGCGATTTGGATAAGGTCTCCTGAACCAACGTTTAAGTCAATCCAGACTATTCACTGTTTCTCCATACCCTTTCAAAATGTGTGACAAACATACATTTCACTTGTTATATAAATGATGTAAGGTGATTTTTTTGCCTGCTCTGATAAAATAGAAAGGAATGGATCTGCCCTTTCATAATTTATCTATATTCTGTTCGTGTTTTCAGAGATTGTTTTGTCTCAATTGTATTCAGTTTTCTTTTCTAAGATAAGTTCCCAGATTTAAAGTAAGGCTGAAGAAGGTACTCTACTGTGAGGTATCCATCAAGACCTGTAACTCTCAGTGATGTAGTACCCAGATGGTGGTTTTTCTGTATGCTTGTTCTTCTGAATTGTGGTCATCAGGGCCAATCTTTCCACCTGAAAATCTCTGCATTTGGAAGAAAGAGAAGGAAAATGGCATAATTTCTTCCTTATGGACAAAAATATATATAGTGATTTAAAAACCAGTTGCCAATTGAATCAACACCAACTCATGGTGACCCCAAGTGTGTCAGAGTAGAACTATGCTCCATAGGGTTTTCAGTCAGCAAGTTTTTTGGAAATAGAACATCAGGATTTTCTTTTGAGGCATCTCTGAGTGTACTCAAACTTCCAAACTTTAGGTTAGCAGCTGAGCATGTTAAGGGTTTGCACCCCTCTAGGAACTCCTATATATCGATTTAGATTCTTTTAATTGTTTTTATGCCAATAAAATGAGACATTGATTCAGCAGAATGCTTTCACAAAAGGAATGGAAGAATATTTGGAATGACTCTAGTAACCTACGGGTTCTAGTAATCTTCTTGTATAAGATGCAGTTTATTCTCAAAATTGTGGACAAGATATTGGTGGAAAAGCCAAAAAGCCAATTGGTAGAATTCTGCTCTTCCTGTCTTGTTTTGAAATGCATAGTTTACATAAGATGAAAAGAATATTCTCAGTATTATAATATTCTCTAGATGTGTATATAACTTCATATTAAGTCTTTTCTTTTGTAAGATGAAAGACAAAATAGTCAGGTAGATTCTAACACTGACATTCTTTACACTCTGTCATGGATTGAATTATGTCCTCCAAAAAATGTGTGTATCAATTTGGCTAGGCCATGATTCCCGGTATTGTGTGGTTGTCCTCCATTTTGTGATTTCAATTTTATGTTAAAGAGGATTAAGGTGGGATTGTAACACCACCCTTACCCAGGTCACATCCTTGATCCAAAGTAAAGGGAGTTTCCTTGGGATGTGGCCTGCACTACCTTTTCTGTCTCAAGAGATAAAAGGAAAGGGAAGCAACCAAGAAAGCAGTGCCAGGAGCAGAGTGTGTCCTTTGGACCTGGGGTCCCTGCGTGGAGAAGCTCCTAGTCTGGGGGACGACTGATGAGAAGGCTGACAGAGAGAGAAAGCTTCCCCTGGAGCTGACGCCCTGAATTTGGACTTGTAGCCTACTAGACTGTGAGAAAATAGATTTCTCTTTGTTAAAGCCATCCACTTGTAGTATTTATGTTATAGCAGCACGATGACTAACACACACTCATACCAAAAAAAAAAAACCCACTGCCATCAAGTCAATTCCAACTCATAGCAACCGTATAGGACAGAGTAGAATGACCCCATAGGGTTTCTAAGGAGCTCCCGGTGGAATCAAATTGCTGATGTTTTGGTTAGCAGCCTGAGCTCTTAACCACTTCACCACCCAGGCTCCTATGAGTCAGAATCGACTCAAAGACAACAGGTTTTTATGCAATACATGTTTAAAAACACCCCAGAGTAGAACATTTTAAAGTATGAGCTCAAAGTTCTGAGTGAGAAAAGAAAGTTGTGAATATTCTCATAGGAAGTTTCCTAGTTAAACATTAATATTATGAAATAGAGAGTCTGAAATGTGATTTATAAGTTAGTTCAGCCATTTTAGAAAGAAAATATATGTTAATTATGCTCACAGCTGGATCAATAACAAAGTGAAATTTTTAATCTATACTATGGGATTTATCCTCTAGGAAAAGGGTGCCTGCTTTTGTAAATAATCAGAACATGGGGAGGGGGGAGGATAACCTGTTTAGTAATTACTCTGAAATGCAGTGAATTTAATATTTGTTTTAAAATACAAAACAACTTCATTTTGAAAAAAGGACTATATAGATTCATTTGGGCAGCTGAGATCAGATTAATAAACTTTTTGAAGTCCTTTGAAAGTATTAATGCTTTGATGGATGAAATAAATTAAGTGGTAATAGTGTGAATTTATATGGCATGGCTATGCACCAGATATGAGTGCTTAAGGTTTAATGGGATGGGTGCTGATAAAAGTCAAGAGAGACAGATGTATAAACAAATAAGAAAATAAAAATTAGGGAAAAAGCAAACCGATCATTCAAGTTAAATCGTTGTTTTGAGGGTTGTGTAATGGAATGCTGAGGTGTATATAATTTTAAATATGTTTCTGTAACTTAAAGGTTATTTTATTTATTATACAGAAGAGTATGTAGCTCATTATCATTAATAAGATAAGGGATAAAATAGAAAGAAAGAAAAAAAGCGTTGGAAAAAGTGTTGAAATGAGAGCCAAAAGAATAGGGCACAGCCTTGGTGCAACCTATGACCTTGAACATGGTCCTTCCCCTCTTTATCCCTTCTGTAGGGGCTTTTGTCTGTTAGAAGTGCTTTTGGCTGCAACCAACAGAGAACCAGACATACACTGGCTTTTAAATAAATGCAAGTGTTTATTTTTCTCACAGAACAAGTCTGGAAATAGGTAACCCAAGGCTACTGTAGTGGCTCAAAGATGCCATCAATGCCCCAGGCTCAACCCAGCTATCCATCCCTCCATCATCATGACAGGTTGGCTTGTAGTCTTATGCTCTGCCCTCCAGGCATTCAAGGCAGACAGACTAGCAACAGGAGAAAAGCTGTATACACTCTTATCAGGAAGGCAAACACTTTCCTAGAATACATACACTCCCCCTCTCCCTCCAGAAATCTTCAGTTTCCACAATGGCCAGAATTGGGTCAGATGGAGACCCAAAGATCAAAGGGAGAGCAGAAAACAGAATTGTCATGATGGGTTTTGACCAATTCTGATCCAACACCTGGCCTGGGTAGGTACATTGCTGCCCTTAAAAGTGTAAAGAAAGGGAAACTTGATTTTGGGTGGGCATCTAATAGTGTCAACCACATTGATCCTTAGAACCCTAAAGAGGAAGGAGATTTTAAAGAAGAGGAATTGAAAAGAAGATCTGGTGTAGTTCTCATATTATTCTGGCATCCAAATGTACCACCAATTTACAGTGTCAGGTTCCTCCTTAATGTAGAAACACCCTTCTCCACACTCACCCCCAGAATTCTTTTTGTCCTTGAACTTTTCCTACAACACATATCTTCCCCTGTGAGCAATCCAGCATCTTCGAACAATACCAGCCCGTAGGAGTGTGAAGTATTCTTAACACCAGAAAGCACTGTCGTCACTAGAAACTTTCCAAATTGAGCCAAACCTGCTGAAGGCCAAGTTCCATCTTTATCCTTCACATTCTACTATGGCCCACCATGGTCCCTGGCCACTCCCCAGCACCCAGCATCACATCCTGGATTCTGCTATTCTGCCTCCATAGGTTGGGCACACAGGCTGCTAGAAATAATCCCTCACTAGCTCTGGAAGTTGAATTCCTAACGGTGATGACTCAGGCTCACACTGCTGCACATCGCTGGTGTTTTCAGTGCCATTTGGAGTTGCTCAGCATTGGATGCCAGCCCTACTGCTGCTACTGGAACCTTCCACATGGGGAGAGTCCACATGTTTCACCAGATCACTCAATGGTCATTTATTTCACACATGGACAGCCTGCTTAGTATAATATTTGCACATTTAAAATCTTTGTAATATCCCTGAGAGGCAGAAAGACCTCTGGGTTACATTATTTTGCTGGATACCTAAAAAAAAAAATAATAAATACATTTGGAAACACTGAGATCCAAAGAAGTTAAATGATTTGCTAAAATTCACAGAGATAGTGGCCAAGCCAGGACAGGAATCAAGATTTTCTCACCTCTTTCCTTTGTTTTACCTAACCCACCTGCCAAAATGAATCAGATCAGCAGACGTTGCTGCATGAAATATTCTGCTTGTAGAGGCTCAAGAAGCATCAAATCAACAATCTCTGAATGACAATTTGCACTGGCTAACTTACCATGGTAAACCAGGACCAAAGTCACTGAGGAAGAAGAACCCTCCTATCTTAGTCATCTAGTGCTGCTGTAACAGAGGTACCACAAGTGGATGGCTTCAACAAAGAGACGTTTATTCTCTCACAGTCAGTAGGCTATAAGTCCAAATTCAGGGCATTAGCTCCAGGAGAAGACTTTCTCTGTCGGCTCTGGAGGAAAGCCCATGTCATCAATCTTCCCTTGGTCTCGGAGCTTCTGTGCGCAGGAACCTCATGTCCAAAGGACACACTCTGCTCTCGGCACTGCTTTCTTGGCGGTATGAGGTTCCCATGTGTCTCTGCTTGCTTCTGTCTTTTGTATCTCAAAAGAGATTGGATTAAGACACTATCTAATCTCGTAAACTTCATCAGTATAACCTTATCATAGTGATAGAGTTTACAACACATAAGGAGGTCACATATAACCTCATCATAGTGATAGAGTTTACAACACACAAGGAAATCACATCAGATTTACAAAATGGTACACAATCATACAGTACTGGGAATCATGACCCAGCTAAGTTGACAGATATTTTTGGGAGACACAATTCAATCCGTGACGCCTCCCTTCATGACAGTGGATCAGTGAGTTAATCTAATTTTTAAATGTTAAATTCTTGGAACTTACCATTTCGTAAAGTCACTGGGTCCAGCTCTATCAGGCTATTCCAGATCAGTGAAAAAATCTAGCCCTCATTTTACAGATGAGAAAAAGGAAGTGCAGAGAAATGTAGTAACCTTATCTAACTAGTAGCAGAACCAGACCGTGAGCCCGGATCTGCTTTTTCCCCATCTATTATCTTTTATGTGAATATTTTAGTTTTCTGCCTAGAAAAACAAGAAATAGAAATCAATCATAGCAGAGACTTCTGGTTGCCACTTGACCCCGCCCTCAGTATGTATTCCCCCCCTCTGCCCTAGTAAACAGTTAAAGACTCCCGTTCCCAAAAGCATCATATCTAGGTGTGGCCACATGACTAAATTATGACAATGGGATGTAAGTGGAAATATAGTATGTTATTTCTAGAAGATCTTTTAATAGTGATGGACCTTTCTTCCCCTTTCTTCCTTCTTGCTGCCTGGAATGAAGATGTATGGTTGGAGCTCTAGCAGCTGTTATAGACAATGAGGTGACCAAGGAAATGGAAGCATCAAGATAGGAAGAACCTGGGGTCTGACACTGCGAAGATGGCATAACAATCCTGTATTGCCTAGCCAAATTGTGTGTGTGCGTGTGTGTGTATGTGAAAGCGAAATATATTTTTATTTTAAGTCAGAAACTAAGTTACTCTTACTTTGGGTTTTCTGTAACATGCAACCAAACCTATCATAAGTCTAGGATTAAGGCAAATCTGACAGGATTTAATTTAAATAGACTATCATTTGTTTTTTGCTTCTTAACTAATTCTCAGTATCTCCTGTTCAAGAATGTATTTGATTTTGTTAATGTCTTACATCTCATTCTGTATTATGCATCATCTCCAACTCACATTCACTATTATAAATGTATTATTTTATAGTAATATTTATTGCTTCCTACGTATGTCTTGACTCCCCAGTTAGATTGTAATCTCCTTGAGATCAGGGGTCAACCACATCTTAGAATCACTTACAGTTTCAATCTTTATACTGAGAACACAAAATTTTGTCAGCAACCACTTAGAGAATTGTATTAAATGAATTTTTAATGTTTGTTACAATGTAGTTACTTATAAGATTTAAAAACAACGTATCTGTATGTAACTCACAAACTTGTGAGGCAGATGTTAGCATCTCTGTTTTACATGGAAGGAAACAGAATCAAAGAAGTTCATAACTTGTACAATAACCTTCTTCGGATGCTCATCTTTCAAGAGATAAAACCAGGAACCAAACCCAGGTCTCCATAACACATACAGATCTTCCACTACACCCTGCTGCCTTAGATTCATGGATGAAATTATACTCTTAACTCTGTATAGTATTACCTTAGATGGGTTCTCTGCCATCTAGAGGCTCACCCTTAAAATCATTAATATGACAATTTCCTTATATTAGCAAGTGATCATACTTTTCCCTTGCTATGTTCCACTCTTAGCAACTTTCCTGGGGCCAGTAGCAGAAGTGGTTTAGCTATGCACAGCAAGCATACTTCCCCTTCTATGGTGTGGTGTTATCACTGCAGGTGATAACCAGCTTTTCTACCTGCCTGTGATATCATCCAATCACTAGGGTCCCATTTGACAGCTAAGTGGTCTGGTGGTCTGAATGATTTGATGGACTTCACAATTGACCTATGTTTCATTCATTGAATATTTTATATAGTCAGAGAATCTGAAGCTATGGTTGGAAAAATTTACAAAACTAAGTACTTTCTTCCAACCTAACTTTTGCCTCAAATATCATTAAAATAAAGGCTCATAAGTTCATTTTTCCTTTTAAAGTCTATATTAGTTTATTTCAAAACAGAAGTAGTTCCACAGAAAGTTACCTACAAAATATTCTCCTATACTCTTAATCTTTCGTCTGATGAACAGCTAAACTAGACACACCTTGTAATTTGATACTCTACATTTTTTTAAGATTTTTGGTTTTCAAGCCTCAATTTTCAGCTGTAGTGTTTGATAGTCTACAGTAGTATTTCCATCAATTTTTTACTTTGTTGTGAACTGACTTATCTTGCTACCAACTCAAAATTAATCATAACAGGTGGTTCTAATCTCAAAAGTAAACATCCTTCCCATCTCTTTGCATTACTATACTCTAAGGGGCTAGGATAAAGCAGATGGGATGTGCAAGTTAATCTCAGATAATGAGATATTTTAGGGCAGAGCATACATTTTTCAAAAAAAAATTAACTATGTTTATTATCCTTTAGATGGAAGTCTGGGCACTTGAAGGGAAACTCGTAGAATTTTAAAGCATACATAGTACATTTTATGATGTAAAATGCAGTAAGTCTCGGGAAACTTATTTTTTTTTTTCCGGGAAAAGCTTGTAGAGTATGACTAAGAATGATAAACAAATTCCATGCATTCGTTTTCAGTAATAGGGAAGATATCTCAGACCCAGGAATCTGAGTCAATTCTAAGATATCAGCATGGAAAGGTAGAAATTGCAGGATTGTCTTACACATTTTCATAAGATGGAGGCACTTTTTTATTTTACAGAAGCCTTGATGTCTTAAGAGGTGGGAAGGGAAGTCATGACCTCAGTGAATCCCTGTGCCGTGTAAAGGAGAACTGCCTCTAGTGGTTGCCCCTCTCCTCTCTAACTCACTGCTGTCAAGTCGATTCCAACTCATAGCGAACCCATAGGACAGAGTAGAACTGTCCCATAGGTTTCCAAGGAGCGACTGGTGAATTCAAACTGCCAACCTTTTGGTTAGGTGCCTGAGCTCTTAACCACTGTACTAGCAGGGCTATTCAGAAGTGGTGAATCTGCAGTGGGCTTTGGTGGTGAGTTTTTTTTTTTTAAAGAAATTCAGTTGAGAAAGAGAAAGCGACATCTGGAGGATGGGGCTGGGGAGACATGCACTCAAAAGATGGATGATTTTGTATTTAGTCTGCCACATCTTAGTCATCAAACCCGCTTAACTGTAAGGGAAACCGGAAAATGTGGTTTATCTGTATGCCCAGCAAGAAAAGGAAAAGGTGTTGATGAGGAGCTAATCAGCCTCTCCCATAAGATAGCTACGAGCTGGAAAGGAGTGTACATAAAAAGGTGAAGATAAATAAGCAAAATCTGTTGCTTGACTGAGGCTGGAGGAGATGAGATAGAAGGCCGGTGGAGTTGTTGACGTTGGACAAGGGATAGAAAAACTAACTCATCCTCTGAGGCTAGATGGAAGAGGCTGCGAAAGTGTTAAAGTCCCAGTAAAGGACTCTGCAGCTGCACATTTCACTCTAGTTCTCAGGAGAACTCATGAACCAAACAGCCTTTTCAAAAGCCAGATCACCACATAGAGTTGTGCAGTTTGTATATTGCACAAAAGTGCCCTGCCACAGAGCAGGCGGAGATGAAAATCAGCCAGTGGTTTGCTAAGTGGTGTGCTCTGGGGGCCTCTGCATCCTCCTGACAAAAGGGCACATTTTTTTCTTGGCACAAAGTCATCTTGTGTCTGCAAGGCTGCAAATCACCCCAATGGCTGCCTTTTTCTAATTCAGCTACCCAGAGGGGGCACCTGTTTCTAAATTCACACGCAGGTGCCACATGGGTCAGCAGTGGCCCTGCTGAAGAGTAGGGGTCACTTGGACCATACTGCAGTAGACCTCTGAGAAGTGCTGCTATGCCTGCTCTGTGTGGGTGTCTGGGAGCACAGACACTAAAAGGGACATTGGAAAAGAGCTCTTGATTTCCAGAGCTGGGTCCTTTCATTGTAATTTGCATTTTTTTTTAAATAGTTTTAGACAGACTATGGAACATTTCTGTCATGTTCTACAGTTTTAAGGACTTATTCTAAGGAGACTATTTATTCTTCTTAGAACCTAACCTTCACTGCTAGTTATTGCTAAGAGTTTGCAGCTACATGTATTTTGTTTGTAGTGGAAAATTTTCAGGGCTGGAAGTAAGAAGTGGGCCTGGCTTTACCCCTAATTGGCTGGATGACCTGTATGACCAAAATATATCATCAAATATTTATTGTATCATCATTATTAAGATGTTTAATCCCTATGCTGAGAAGAATTTTTAAGCTATCCTAGTTTTAGGTAAGAATGTTAGATTTTAAGAAATGATTTAAAGATAACCAACTGAAAACAGTACTTGCATGTCTGACATCTAACTTGCAGCAGGTAGACAAAGATACTTACATAGAAAAATTTAGGAAATCCAGGAATGCACAAATTTGCATTTTTCAAAATAAACAAAAAATATTTACTTCGAATACCCATTACTCGTTACCGTCGAGTCGATTCCGACTCAAAGCTGTCCTACAGCAATACCTAAGAATAGCAAAAGTAAAATATCTTTTTAAAACTTATGTAAACTATTTAATAGCACTATTATTAAGCAGGTAAATATTAAAATAAATTCTATGCCATCAAATTTGATGTGTGTTTATATGTAATATAAACCACAATAGTGCTTTTCACATGGTAAACATTACATAAACCAAAAACCAAACCCATTGTCATTGAGTTGATTCCAACTCATTACGACCCTATAGGACAGAGTAGAATTGCCTCATAGGGTTTCCAAGGAGCGCCTGGTGGATTCGAACTGCTGACCTTTTGGTTAGCAGCTGTAGCTCTTCAAGGCTATGCCACTAGGGTTTCCAAACATTGTATAGTTATCTATTATTTTTATTATCATTATTGTTATTATTAATAGTCTTTTCTCACTGGGACCAAGTTTTATTCTAGTATGACTTTGGCCTTCTACAAGGAAGCTAGTGTGCCTCTACTGAAATATTTCTTCACTCTGGGAAAACCATTTGGAATGACTAAGAGTATTAAATGCAAGACATCTGCTTAATGTTTTTAGTCATAGAGTGTATCACATTTTCTTGTTTTTTTCTATTTATTTAATTTTTTTCCCATACAAAAATTTATACATACATTGTTATGTAACTCTGATTGCTCTCCCCACACTGTGACAGCACACTCCTCCCTTCCACCCCTGATTCCCCACGTCCATTCAACCAGCTCCTAAACCTCTCTGCCTTCCCATCTCACCTCCGGACAGAAGCTGCCAGTTTAGCTTCTTGTATCTACTTGAGCTAAGAGGCACACTTCTCACAAGTATCACTTTATGTCTCACATTCCAACCCAATCCCTGTCGGAAGAGTTGGCCTCAGAAATTGTTTTAGTTCTGGGCTGATAGAGAATCCAGGGGACATGCTTTCTGGGGTTCCTTCAGTCTCAGTCAGACCATTAAGTCTGGTCTTCTTACTAGAATTTGAGTTCTGCACCCTGCTTTTCTCCTGCTCCATTAGGGACTCTGTTGTGTTCCCTGTCAGGGCAGTCATTGGTGATAGCCGGGCACCATCTAGTTCTTCTGGTCTCAGGCTGATGAAGTCTCTGGTTTATGTGGCCCTTTCTGTCTCTTGGGCTAATACTTTCTCTGTGTCTTTGGTGTTCTTCATTCTCCTTTACTCCAGGTGGTTGGGACCAATTGATGAATCTTAGATGGCCAGTTGCAAGCTTTTAAGACCCCAGACGCCATTCACCAACGTTTTGTTGTATTTTTAAAGTTGTTTCGAGTCCTTGTATTCCTCCATTCGTCACCTTTATCCCTCATTTCTTATTCCTCAGTAGCAGTCTTATTCAAGTCTTCAGTACTTGAATGTGTTGTTAAACATCTTCAGGGGTTTATTATGTTACTCCTGATTATATGACCAAAACATATCATCAAACATTTATTGTGTCATCATTATTAAGATGTTTAATCCCTATGCAGAAAGAATTTTTAAGCTACCCTAATTTTAGATGAGAACGTTAGATTTTAAGAAATGCTTGAAAGATACCTGACACAAAACAACAGTTACATCTTAGCCTAAAAGTATTCATACCAGAAAAGCTAATGAGGGCTGTATTTTAAAACAGAATGGTGATAGGCTTAAATGTGAATGAATTAATAATAATGACTATCTGTCATATCCAAATTGATGGTGATATAAAAGGATAATAAAATGGTAGAGTTAGAAACAAACTAAGAGACCAAATAATTTAAAAAGAGGGAGAGGAAAAAAAAGTCCTTTCTTTCATGCAAGGAAATTGAGACCCAGAAGCATTAAATGAATACCTGATGAGAGTACAGCTGTTGAGCAGCAGGACTTGGATTTAGAAGTCCCCTCAGTACTGGCCATGGCAACCCCATGTGTGTCAGGGGGTTTTCAATGACTGATCTTTTGGAAGTAGATCACCAAGGCTTTCTTCCAAGGTGCCTATGGGTGGACCCAAACTACCAACCTTTCAGTTAGCAGTGGTTTGGTTTGGGTTTGACTACTGGCCTGGCTTTTTTTCTATTTCATATAATCCAAAGAAAACATGCAGAATTATAGGCCTGCATCCCAGTCCCAGATCAACCCAATGATGTGACCTGGGCATAATAAAGGAACTCTTCTGGGCCTCTTCATCTGTAACATGCTAGGCTGGACTAAACCAGGATTTGGATCTTTAGCCTTAAATCGGCCTGATTTCCTGCCATGGTTCCTTTTTCTTCGTAATATAAGTCAGATTTTTTTCTTGGGCACATTTTGAACTTGTAATTTTGGAACTATAACTATGAATATGAGGTTCTTAGTTATCAAATAATTTTTTTTCTGAACACTTAAGCTGATGCAGTTTTCAGAAATTGAGAAAACAAATTTTGCAATCACTTCTCCTAGTGATTAAAAAGAAGGTAAAAAGACAGATATGAGAGGTATAATTACATGGTACATTTAGTCAACAACCATACAGGCAAAATGTCAGAGAATAAAAGCATCCATCAAGTCTCTCAACTGCATTACGGCTCAGCATATTACTGAGTTGGCTCAAGGGATCCATATTTCATAGGAAGTAACAGCATAAATCAGGTAAGAGCAAGACCTCTGGTCACTGGCCTAGATCCTAATTCTAGGTGTTCCACCTGAAAACTATATGACTTTGAGCTAGTTAATCTTCAGCCTTCTCATTGTGAAGTGTGGGTAATAGTAGTACTTACCTCAAGATAGTTAAGAGGGTTAACCATGATAATATGTATAAATTGTGCTTGATCATGTAGTAAACACTTTAGAAATGCCCACCCTGCCTGGTTAATTGTTACGCCATACAAGTTTTTAAGTGCCTCACCCTGTGGCAACTTATAAAGTGTTCAATAAGTGGTGGCTGAATCAACTAACAGTTAGATAGCTGAATAACAGACGAAGATAACACTAAGGATTATTTGAAAACCCGTACTCTTTTATGAGTCAATATTATGCAGATGATCTGCCTATTGTCTTTCTTTCTAATATGTATATTCTTAGTTTTCTTATTTTTCCTCCTCTTCTATTACAGGGCTGGTATGAAGAAAAATTAGTGTATGAAATGAGAATAAAAAATATGTTAGAATTTTAGAATCCACACCTGATTTTTATTGCTAATCTTTAAAGCTTATAGAAGATCCTCCACAAAAGAGTTTTTGCTTATTTGCCTAAAGATTACCTCAGCCTTTCATTTTTTTCTCCTTGCCAAAGTATCAGACTATGCAGTTAGCCAAATTAAGCAAAATTATTTGTTAATTACTTGCAAAGTACATAGTACTTTTAATCACCTGAGGTAATTCCATGTGTTTCTTTACATGTCTTGCCATTTGATCAACATAAAAAAGATCATAGTACTCATCATCTAACTTATTATTAATTACCATGAACACAATATGGGGCATTGAATCAAATGCAAGGTAAGAAATGCATGGCCCTACCTTCAGGATCTTCTAGAGTAAAATAGATGACACAGAAAAGACAATGTACTGAGTAACATACAAATCCAGATTTGCACAATAGACTTATAATTCAGCTAACTGAACTACTCCAAGACAATGCATAAAAAACGTATTATGTAGAGGCTCAGTTTTCAAAGTCATAGTTCCTATCCAATTAATAGAGGAGATCTAAGGGAAGTAACTGCAGAAGGCATGGGGGCAGACAATTATTGGCGATATTGCCCTCTAATTTTGTGCCATGGCACTATACACTGGGAATTTTGCACACATTACCTTACATAAATCTCACCAGTCTCATGAAGAGCGTGTTCACAAGTAACTTTCCTGCTGGTTACAACTAGTGATAAGCTGAGATACAACTGCAAAGTCCTTGTTTTATCCACTATGCTGTGTTTCTAGGATGAAGTAAAATGCAATTTTTATGGGCATTTTCTTCTTGCCAGTGTATAGCTCAACCAGTTGTCATTGAATTACCACATCTGGAGCAATTTCAGCTTTTTGCTTACATTTTACTTTCACACACTGTTATAAAAGCTGCATTCCAAGAAGAAGCACAGGCTTTTATTCAGACATACAAATAGGCTGATGTCAATGACAGGGATGACTGTGAAGGGGGAAGAAAAGCAAGTGATATTGCCAAATCTATATTAAGAGTTACAGTGTTATTCAGAAAAGAACTTGAGCATGTCATGTTGTGAAATAGCATATGACAGAAGATACAGTGTGGTGCTGTGGCTGATTCCATTTACCATATGGTATGTTGATATATCCTATTTCCTTGGGGACTGCACAAAGGAGGAGAGGAGAATGGAACCCTTCAAAATTGTATTGAATAATCATCTGAGTCTGAATGGATTTTGATTGTACTAACATGCACAGTGACTCAGTGAGGATAATGAAACACCAGACTCTCTGACGGCACAGGGCACCATTCTCTAGCTACTGACTTCATTCAATATGAATTATTTCAACAGGATGGATTCGCCAAGGATTATTCCATGTATTCCAGGGACAACCTGGAACAAATTAATGCCAAATGCTGCTTATCTGTGAACCGTTATTTTTACAATTATAATATAATAAAGCTTCACATTTTTGTTGGTAATCTGAGGGACAATAACAAAAAAGAAATCACTCCATATGGAAGGATTCAGCAACATTATCTAGAATGTATTTAAAATTATAATTATGGAATATTTGTCTACTCAGAGATTAGAAGAAAGAATATTGATTTAATCACGGTGCTTAAAATTTAGTGCAAATGAGGCATTGGTATAGAAGAGGCTGCACGCTCTTGTAAGAAGTGAACAAAGCACTTTTAAAAAATTTAAATTTGGAAAAGTTCTACTTATCTATTTGTCTATAGTTGACAATAGTGGGAATGTACAAGTTTTTTTTTTTTTTTTGTAAACAATTACTCTTAAGCATTCCAGCAGAAGTATTAAAACTGTAATATAAGGACACCATGGGGAGATTAATGTAGCAGAAGCATGTCTTTTTAAAATCTTTTATAAGTTCTACTGTTTTTAAAAATGTATCTTCTTTATTTTGATTTTAAAAAGGCTTTACTTTGATTAAGATGTTTAAATTCAAGAAACTACCGCTTTATTAAAATTTGAAGCTAAGACAATGAGGAAATATTCCCCAAAGAGTTGTAGAAACAGACCTAAGAGGCAGACCATGTGTCCTTTGTCTTCACTAGTCAATGATGCCCTTAGTTGGGAAATTTTTCTTTATTGTGACTTCATGGAGGAACGAACATTCTGAGTATGCTTTCTCATCAGGATGCTATTTAGAAATAGTAATTGTCCTCTTGTGGATGAACTCATTTACTCCTTACTATGTGTCAGTTTCCTGCAATGGGATATTTTATTTAATCTTCACGATAACCCTAGGAGGCAGGTAATGTTATTATGCCTGTTATCCAAATGAAGCTTAGAGAGGTAAAAAGGCTTGAGGAAATGAGGAAGTGGACTCTTGGTCAAAAAGCAGATAGTTTAGGCCAGGGTTCAACTCTAGATCTCTGTGATTCCAGAGCCTTAAAACAAAGCCATTTGGCTAACCACAGTAAATCCCTTTACTTCGTAGAATAATAATATATACCTATTGCCAAAATTAAGGAGCCCTGATGATGCAGTGGTTAAAGTGATCGGCTGCTATAGTGGTTAAAGCGATCATTAGTTCGAACCCACCTGCCACTCTGTGGGAAAAAGATGTGGCAGTCTGATTCTGTAAAGATTTACAGCCTTGGACACCCTATGAGTTGGAATAGACTCAATGCCAGCGTGTTTGGTTTGGTTTGGTATTGCCAGAATTACTGACTATACAAGCCAGTTATCTGTAGAACATACACTACTCTTTTTAAGTCTGTTCATATACCACAAAGTAAATTGTAAAGTGAGTTTAGAAATGAGCTGTGACCAAAGACATTTTAATTTTAATACCTTTATTTTGTATGTTTTTCAAAATTACACACACTTGACCAACAGGGTGTTCTTTGTTGCCAAGAATGTCAACTTTCCTAATAAAACATTATAGATACGCTTACCTTCTCAGCTAAAGTTATATTGTCTTGATTCAAAATAATAAAATATTTGGCCACAGAATGGAAATTACTCTACCTGATTGAAATTTTATGTTTGTTATATATTATTTAATATCTAAATTATTTGGCTCTAAAAATTTTAGTAGAACAGGAAAACATTATATCTTGGGTTTCAAGATCAAACTAATATTTGGCAGCACACAGGGCAGCCTCTTCTTTCTTCTCTTTAAAGGATCAAGTACAAGGTATAGAGGGTATAGTACAAGAGCAAAGTATCCTGTATTCTAGCCCGAGCTCCAGTGCTGATTATCAAGACAATCATGAACAGCACGCCACCGCAAAGCCCACGGGTGTCTGCAGTTCTTCCTCAGGTAGCTGGTGTGGGAGATAAAGGGCACGTGATGGTTTAACTCATCCCAAAAAAAAGAATGTTGCTTACTTTTCTGTTCCACGTAAACAGACATGACTGGCTTGATCAGAGACCAGGAAGAATGTTTATTGAAATTTCATCCTTGGGAAGGAAGAATCAAATCTGTTTGTTGGCATCATTGTCACAGGAGTTTTATATTGCCAACTATGAGATTGCACCAACGTTCCAGCTTACTCTGCCTGTTTAAGAAAAAGGAGGGGTGGGGAGACCCTCAATGCATTCAATCACTTCTTCCTACATTTGTTTTTCTCTGTTTCAAAATGTAAACCTTTTTCCTGGACTAGTGTTCTTACCAAGTCATTCATGAATCCAAGTGGGGTTAGGAGGAATAATATTGAATTCTGGTTCAAGTCACGATTCTCTAATTTTTTACATTGTTTATATCTTTTCTTTGAAAAAGAATGGAGAGAATATATGGTACTGTGAAAAAGATAAGTCTTGAGATACCAGAAAAACTGCCTTTAAAATTAATTTTGAAAACATAGCATCAAAGAACATGGATAGAAAAAGAAAACTCAGGGTTCATACCAGATTCACAGGATTTTTGAAGCTGACTAGCATTTTAGAAATAATGTAATCCAACCTCCTTATCTGAATAACATGAAGGTTAGTGAAATTACAGTTTTCTAATTGGAACATATAACGAGTTAATAGCAATGCTGGTCATAGAGCTTACACTTCCAGGCTTGACAAATCATGCTTTGTCTGAAATGGAAGTTAGAGGTACTAATGAAATAAGAAGGATGGGCATTTCTCTCTTGTAGTCCCGAATGGCCCATAAATCCTTTCCCAAGCAATGCCAGTGGCTACGTCCTCTTGGACTAGGAGGGAAATTGAGTTTAAATTCAACTACAATTGGTCTTTCCTGGAAACGTGGTCTTTAACATCAGTTTCTGAAGATTGGACCGTGGACCACCATCTGAATCATCTGGGGTGCTTATTAAAGATGAATAGTCTAGGACCCCACACAGTCCTACTGAATCAGAATCTCTGGGAAATGACCCAGAAAGCCTGCATTGTTACCAAGTTCTTTGATGATTCATTCATTCACTTAGGTTTGAGAAACCCCTTGTGAAGAAGCTGAAATGAAACAGAATGATGACCCCCCCCCCCACATAGGTTCTGAATATATTCGATGGCGGTGGGTTTTGGTTATATTTATATTACTTTGGAAGCTGAACATCGTGGCTATATTGAATTGATATTAGTACAGTGACTTTGGTGATTAGAAAACTCTATTTTTAAACTTAAAAAAAAAAGAAATGGAATTAATCTGCAAGATTTACCTAATAATGCCCGATTATTTTTCAAACAGTGTTGAAATGAACATAATCCTTTGAAATATAGGAGATGTCTTTTATTACGCATGGAATTTTTATTTGGTTTTGATGCATTAAGCTCTTTGTATCATTTGAAGAAAGGAAACACCCTTGAAGATTTGTATTTTAAATAAATTTAAATGGTATTGAGAGTGATGATTAAATGTACTTTTGGGGAAAAAAACTACTGTCATTAAGCATGTTTTGGTTTACATTTTATTGTAATGTTTTCAATAATGGTGTAAATGTTGTTCAAGTTTCATGTGTTTACATCTTATTTGCTTCCAAGATATTGTAGTGGATAACAGTAAAAGCATCATAATACAATTTGTAGTGGAATAGAGGAACTAGTATATTAACTAAAGCGATATTTTGGATATTCTCGTTCAGTGTACATTTAGCTTTGTGCTTCTTAGCTGTGAAGTTAAAACAGGGAACACAAAAACTTAAATCCTGGAGTTCTAAACCACATTCTTTAGTTCAGAGACATTTTAATCAGTGTTCTGAAAACAAGGGGTTATAGCTTCAAGTGAGCTTGGGAAATTTGACTGCTATATCTCCTTCTTGAGATTCACAATACACGTTACGAAATCGAAGTCTTGAGGACATCCTACAGTTAAAAAGAAACCTGTTCAATTTTTGAATCTTAGTTCAGTTGTTAAACAAATTTAGTTTCATAGGTATAGACTTCTTTGCTTTTCTTATGTAATAACATCCTCTACAATAATTTTCTCTTAAAACTATTTTGGAAACTGTTGAGTTACATAATTATCATTCCAGTGAAAGGAAGCATTTCTTTAAGAGATGTTTTTCCAAGGTATCACACTCTAAAAGAAATTCATCATGGGTGGGGGTTGGGGGCGGGAATTTTACAAGAGACATTAAATAACACAGCAGATAGTAACTTCAACAGAATGTGCAGAAGAATTTTTGTATAATCATTTCTTGACTCTGCCCCCAAAAAGGGTCTCTGCGTTAACATTAAAACACGATTCTGCATAGGTGCTTCTATAGTGGGAAGCTCATAGAATTCACACGTCTTTCCAGTCATGTGACTTGCTACGAGACTGAAGACCACCTAGGAACAGCATTTCCCATACCTCTATTAAATATCACTTCTAGCAGCCAGATGTCTGATAGGCCTGGAGAGAGCAAACAGGAGATTATACTCTGAGTGTTCTGAGTTTCTGATTGAAGGACAACACGCAGACAAAGGCAGGATTGGCATTTAATTAAGAAAAAAGAGAATTTCTTTTGGAACATACCTTTGGCACCTCACAGAGAAGCAAGCTACAAAGATTCTTCCAGAAGCCTTGGACTCTGATCAGGTGCCTGGATAACTGTTTATGTAAGACCTCAAAATTCCAAGCTATGGAACAGGATTTTTTTAACTGGGACTTTTCCAAGATCAGGAGTAATTAGTGCTTCTAGTCAACCATGGGGGCATGGTGGTGCAGTGGTAGAATTCATGCCTTCCACGCAAGAGACTGGGTTCAGTTCCTGGCCAGTGCACCTCACGTACAGCCAGCACTCATCTATCAGCGGAGGCTTGTGGGTTGCTATGATGCTGAACAGGTTTTAGGGGAATTTCCAGACTAAGATAAACAAGGAAGAAAGGCCTGGTGATCTACTTCCCAAAAAATCAGCCAGTAAAAACTCTATAGATCACAACGGTCTGATCCCGTTGTGCATCGGGTTGCCAGTGAGTCAGGGACTGACTCAATGGCAGCTAAAACATCACCACCAATCAGCCATAAGAATTCCAGTACTATTCCTGTGTCATTTCTGTATTTAATCAAGTTTTTCTTTATAATATACCTGCCAGCATGAATTAACCACACATGTAACTCCAGAGAACTGAAAGTAATTGACCTCTGAATTGAGTAATTTAGACTCCTAAAATTTTACAGATTTACAACTATGGAAACAATAGAGAACAGAAGAGAGAGAGGAGAGGAATCCAAAACTAGAGCAGAAGTTATACAACGTTTGAAAGAAACAAAAAGATACCATAAACTAGTTGTGTCAGTACCACAAATAAGAAAAAAGAAAAGGTCATAATGCACTGATGGAATTTTAAAACAGTGCAGAATTCTAAATCTTGACTGTTAGCTCATTATGTTATTATAAGTCAATAATAAGCATAAATGCAATTAGTAGAAACAGGAGGAGAAAAACAGAATAATTAAAATGAAGGTCATTCATTTACATTATTAATAAGTATAGGCAATTAGTATACTGTTCTTTCCTTCTCTAAATGTCTGCTTGCTAGTAAGTCCCTTCACTTTAATAACATTTCATGAAAAATATACAAATGCTATGTGTTTTGAAATATTTCTGAATAAGTACCTTTGCTGTGTCTATTCAGGTTTTTAATTATAGGCCATAACACTTCGTTTAAAGCCACTGACATTTTCAGCTTTGTGGGAAGACCCTTCCAGAAAATACTTTTCAGATTTGGGGTTTAGAGTGAATAGATGCTTTAGTTCCTTCCTTATTTTATTGAGGATTAACTATCCAAGTATACTAAACTTGCCACAAACTGTAGGTAAGTATGTTAAATGAAACAAGACTTTCTCTTTTTTAGCTGTGTCTCAAAGAGCAAAGATTGGGATTCATGAATATTACTAAGTAAAGGCTGTATATCTGCTTGCATATCTGCCATGCATCTACCTGTTGAGGTCATTTCCTCCACTTTGCACAGAGTGCTTATCTTGTCTGGGATTCAGTTGTTTATGGTTCGTATTGCTCTTGATGTGAACGTTTGGTAGGTGGCCCACCTCAGTTTACAACAAATGCATTTGTGTATTTTAGTCCTGAGATCACAGCCTTGGTGCAGAAGGAAGCCCTGCAATGACTTTTGAATGAACCTAGTGGGTTGGTGAGAGATGCTGGCGTATGGGTGCCTCAGGTTAGTGGGAAGGAACATTGCTAGTTACCCTGTTAATTAGAAATAATGAGGGAAAGTAAATTAAATCCTGCTGCCTCCTTGCCTCGATTCAAAGAGACATTGATCAATTGCAGCTTCTAAAAGTTCCCTCTCAAATTATCCCAAGTCTTTAATGATGCTTCCTCAAGTGCCTGCTCCCAGGAGATTGTCCTGCATGTGCAATTTATGCTGTGCTTAAAGGTGGTCTGTGAGTCAAAGATGTGCTGAGCTAAGGCAGGTGTGAGGTCAGAAGAGAAGGCTTTCCTAGACTGAAAAGAGACAGATTTATTCTCAAAATAATTTCAGAGAAAAATAAAGCCTTTTTAATTTGAAGTCACAATATTCGTATTTTACAAAAATACACTTTGAGTATGACTTGATTATCCCAAGAAACTGCTTTGGTTTCCATTAAGTGAATTGAAACATAAAAGGTGTAAACTTTTTTTTATACTATTTAGAACACTATTGAATTTTGTTTGATGCCAGAAATGACAGCAAATCTGATTAATTGCCATTCATAATTGTAGTTTCATTCCAGTGGTTATTGCTTGTCAGTGTCAATTAATAGCTCAGCAAAAACCTCATTCATTCCAGAGTATTAAAGAATGATAGCTTGTGGGAATTATGCTAAACTAGCACTTTCAATTAGATTTTGAATTTTATGGGGTACTGAATAATAGTTTATGAGTTTATAATAGTAAGTACCAGTGACTTATTGTTGAATTGTAATTACTATAATTATGTATGTTTATCTGGAGAATTGTAATTAGTATTGTCTTCATGTTTAAAAATAGACTATTGTACTTAATTTTTCACTTAATGTATAGTTTCTGAGGTCCATTATACAAGGGATGGGCTACAAAAATAACCAGTCCCTATTACCTAGAGCAAGTCTATTGAGCATGACTACTGGCTTATCAGGGGGAGAAAAAATTGAAGGTAAATAACCTAACAAGGTGCAATTCAAGAGATGAAGTTTCTGCATGCCCAATGCCTAGTCTGAACACTATGTTCCAGTTTTTTTTTATTGTATAAATAGTTTTCCATATGAATTTATAAAAGCCAGGAGTATATAAAAGACTAGCAAAATGGAATACAGTACAACTTCCCAGTTGAGAAGATTGAAACTTGAACTTTATTTTACTTCCAGGGTTTTTTGAATTTGCTTATGAAATTATTTTGCTTACAGAATTCAAGTTTCCATCAGTTCTCGGAATATTAGAGAAAGCATATAAATTTCAAATGTGGTGTCCTAAAATACAGGAAATGCACAGACTCAGTAACCCTGAATAAAGAAAACAGTATTTGAGGGCATTTAGCATGTAGATACCACTTTCAAAGAGTGGGAAAATAATTCAACAACCCAACCCTGAATTTAAAATTCAAATCTAAAATCTGATAAAATTGTTAAGCCTGATTATTCAGGGTAAATTCAAGTCAACTAAATTTAGGTCCAATTCCTTTTTTTTTTTTTCTTAGCGTAAGTGTACCAGTAACACTGAACTTAAAAAAAAAAAAAGTCGCTGCAGGACCAAATTAAGTAACTGTTGGCAGTTCTGGTAATTTAGGCAACATGAAGATCACCTAGTTGATCCAACTATGTGGTAATTGTATATTAAAATGTCTCAACAAAACAAAGTAGACTAAGTCACAGGCTTCAGGTTACCTTTATCTAGATTGCTGTCTTCATCAACTGCATTTACAGAGGAATTGCTCAACTTGTCTTGCAATTTTGTTTTGAGCTAAAATTATTCTCTGTTTTGTTTTACGTAACTGTTTCTTTGTTGCTGTTGGTAGGTGCCCTCAAATCGGTTTTGACTCATAGCAGCCCCATGTACAACAGAAGGAAACGCTGCCCAGTCCAGCACCATCATCACCACTATTGCTATATTTGAGCCCATTGTTGCAGGCACTGTGTCAATCCATCTCATTGAGGGTCTTCCTCTTTTTCACCTACCCTCTATGAGTCAGAATTGACTTGATGGTAACAGGTTTTTCGTTTTTTTTTTTTTTTTTTTTCTGGTTTTCTACTTTACCAAGCATGATATCCTTCTCCCGAACTATTTCCTCCTCACCAAGATACATGAAAGGAAGCCTTGCCATCCTTGCTTCTAAGGAGCATTCTGGCTGTACCTCTTCCAAGACAGATTTGTTCATTCTTCTGGCAGTCCATGGTATATTCAATATTCTTCACCAACACCATAATTCAAAGGCATCAATTCTTCTTCAGTCTTCTTATTCATTGTCCAGCTTTCACATCCATATGAGGCAATTGAAAATACCATGGCTTGGGTTAGGCACACTGTAGTCCTCAAAGTGACATCTTTGCTTTTTAACACTTTCAAGAGGTCTTTTGCAGCAGATTTGCCCAATGCAATATGTTGTTTGATTTCTTGGCAGCTGTTTCAACGGGCATTGATTGTGGATCCAAATAAAATACAATACTTGACAACTTCAATATTTTCTCCGTTTATCATGATGTTGCTTATTGGTCCAGTTGTGAGGATTTTTGTTTTCTTTATGTTGACGTGTAGTCTATACTGAAGGCTGCGGTCTTTAACCTTCATCAGTAAGTGCTGCAAGTCCTCTTCACTTTCAGCAAGCAAGGTTGTGTTATTTACATATGGCAGGTTATTAATGAGTCTTCTTTCAATCCTGATGCCTAGTTCTTCTTCATATAGTCCAGTTTCTGGGATTATTTGCTCAGCATACAGATTGAATAAGTATGGTGAAAGGATACAACCCTGATGCACACCTTTCCTGATTTTAAACCATGCGGCATCCCCTTGTTCTGTTCAAACAACTGCTTCTTGGTCTAAGTACAGTTCCTCATGAGCACAATTAAGTGTTCTGGAATTCCTATTCTTCGAAATGTTATCCATAATTTGTTATGATATACACAGTCAAATGCTTTTGCATAGTCCATAAAACATGGGTAAACATCTCTTAGGTATTCTTTGCTTTCAGCCAATATCTATCTGACATCAGCAGTGATATCCCTCATTCCACATAGTCTTCTGAATCTGGCTTGAATTTCTGGCAGTTCCCTGTTGATGTAGTGCTGCAACTGTTTTTGAGCGGTTTTCGTTTCTTTGTTTGTTTCTTAATGAGGTAAATACTTTTCTCAATGTCAACATAAATGAGAGAAGTGTGGAGAACATAATATTAGATTATGAATGAATTTGAAGTTGAATGACACCACATAGAAGAACAGGAATGTTATCTTGTTCTATATACATTTCCTCCAAGAATTCTGCTTGAGAAATATTAACCATTCTGGCAACCCGGATGCCTCATATTGCACTCTCTGTCAAAGAAAATTTCAGTAAGGGCTGTTAAGCAGTGTGTCCCCAACATATGCTTGTTAATTTGTTTTTTGAAACCAAAGTGGAGAATGTATGGTATAGTGCTTCTGGAATTAAATGGCCTGTACTTGATTCTCACCTCCTCTCCACTTACTGGCTCTATGACCTATAGCAAATAGCTTTACTTCTCTTTACCTTGGTCTTCCCATCTGTAAAATGGGAATAACAGTAACTATCTCTTAGCATGGTTTTAAAGATTAAATGAGTGAATTCATGTAAACACATAGGAGGGTGCCTGGCACACAGTAAGTTCTATTTAAAAAGTTGGTCATGATTATTATTGCTCTTAGTCCTTTTATATCAGGGATTGCTCTGCCCACAGTAAAGAAGACCGAATTACTGTAATATGGAAAAAACACAGCCAGCCCACTGAAGATTTCGCCAGAAAGTTCCTCAATTGATCTGCCCTTGCTAGCTTACTACCTCCTTACTTGAACACTAGCTTCTTAATAAAATCTTTTGGGTTTTAGACTGTCATGTGTCAGTCCGTTTTTTCCACTTATTACCTAGGTGCTGACCCTTGGAGGGGAGCTTCGAATGCTGCCTTTAGACTCTTGGCCCAAGTCTGGATACAGCTTCTTCTTCTTCTCTCTCTCTCTCTCTTTTTTTTTTTTTTTCCTTTCCCTTGGCCACTGATGCATTCCTATTGGTCTCAGTCCATCATTCCAACCTGTCAGTTTACTTTAGGACCCTCCTTCGGTTTTACAGGTTTTTTTTCACTCTGTGAGTTCTGCAAATATGACAAGATTACTTTCTATATCTTCATACAAGTCATTCATAATAATTTTCAGCAAACCATGGATGAGTACAGAGCCCTTTGGCACACCAACAGGGATCTCTTGCCAAGGTGAAACTGATCCACTAATCTCGCACTCTTCATACAGTGGTTCCACCAGCTTTGCATTGGTTTTACCGATTATCATTCAGCTCATACATCTCTATCTTGTGTATGACGATATCATGTGAGATACTGTGAAATGGCTTTCTGAAATACATTTGTAGGAAACTGACAACACCTATCTAAAAATCACCTCTTAACTGAAATTTAATATAGGTCATATATAGGTTTACTCATTTATCTCAATCATTGCAAAATATCTATATACCTCAAATACAAAGAACAAAGTGCGGGAAACCAATGGAATAAATCATTATTATTATCATTACTACTGCCTAACTTTCATGGTTTCCCCAAATATTTTAAAAATAAGTGTTTGCATTTTCAATTTCTAGGACACATATGAAATATATATTTAGGCATATCTCTTTTTTTGCAGTTACCCCTACCACCGTATATAGTGTTGTGTGCTGTCAAGTCGATTCCAACTCTTAGCTACCCCCTATGACAGAGTAGAACACAGGGTTTCCTAGGCTAAATGTTCATGGGAGCAGATCACCAGGTCTTTTCTCTCTTGGAGCCACTGGTGCGTTCAGATCGTCACCTTTTCTGTTAGTAGCTGAGTACCTTAAACATTGCACCATCAGGGCACCTTCAACTATGTATAATCATCTCTAAGTAATCCTATATCTTTAATAAACCCAGTAAATGAAAATTCATACGCACAATACACATAATAAATTAGGACTGTGGTTCTCAGATTTCTCATTTAGTGAGATTTGATAGAGTCCAAGAATCTGCTTTTTATTTCAGGTGGTTTTCCTGCATGTTGTCCATAGGTCTCTTTATACAAAACACTAAATTAAGGGCTTTATTTACATTTCGGTGAAACCCTTCCCTTTAAAAAATGATTCATTTTAGATTCCTTTCATAAACATGCTTTTCTATTACTTTAAAAATGAATATGTCAAAACTTACCCTATGAAAAATTTCTTGGTAATGTAATTAGTGCATAGAGAGAAGTATGCCTTTACACTTAAAATAGTGTACTTTTAAACTTTAAGTAGTTAGGCTCCTCCCATTGAATTAACCAGGTAATTGCTGATCTCAATTATACGTTAAATATGCACAGATGAAGAAAAAAAATTTAAGGAGGAGAGGATTAGTAATAAGCTTTTTATTCAGTTCTCTGAGTAATATTTGATAAGAATCTGGACAGACACCCTAGCAAAGTGTTTTAGAGCTAATTACAGTGCCTTGGATAAGATAGCTAGCCATTTAATGTCTTTGTTATGAGTGAGTGAATGATTAGAGACATCATAGCTTACTGACAACCAAACCCTTTGCCATCAAGTTGATTCCAACTCATGGCAACCCTATAGGACAGGGTAGAACTGCCCCATAGGGTTTCCAAGGAGCAGCTGGTAGATTCGAACTGCCCATCTTTTGGTTAGCAGCCAAGCTCTTAACCATTGTGCCACCAGCGTTCCTTTCTTTACTGAGGAACAGTGTTTATTAGCAAACTGACTGGATGTCCTGGCTTTGTCTCTTCTCCCTTTCTAAAGGAGCATGGTCCTCATCTGTATGAATACCATTTCCTCCAATCTGCCTGTTGACTCTCTGTCAGGGGGTCAAGAGCCAAGGAAATCAATGCCACTATCAGCATACCGTAACCCTGGTAGCGTAGTGGTTAAGAGTTCTGCTGCTAACGATAAGGTAGGCAGTTCAAATCCACCAGCTGCTCCTTGGAAACCCTACTCTCTCCTATAGGGTCACTATGAGTCAGTATAGATTCAGTGGCAATGGGTTTTGGTATCACCATACCCGTGCTGCTTTGTAACCTTGCTGTCCTTTTTGAATGATGGTGACGTTTAACACTCTCGGCTGCTAACCAAAAGGTTGAAGGTTCAAGTCCACCCAGAGACACCTTGGAAGAAAGAATGGTGATCTACTTCCAAAAAATCAGACATTGAAAACCTCATGGAGCACAGTTCTACTGTGAACACATGGGGTCGCTATGAGTTGGATTCAACTTGACGGCATCTGGTTTTGGTTTTGGACCAACCCTTAAACTCCCAATCACGTAGCTTTTCAGAAGAAAGCACTGGGGAAAAAAAAAAAAAAGCCACCTCTCAGTTCTCCCATCTACCACTATTCCAGATCCCCAGGGGCACTAGGCTTAATGCACTCGGGAACTTCCTGTGTGACATTGTCCCTTCTCTCCTTTTTCCCTTCTCTCCTCTTACACTAAGCACTCTGTTTTTTAACAGGCAACCACTTAGTCACATAAAAAGCTGGTGAAACAGATGACTCTTTGATGTAAGTGAATATAAAATCTTAAAAATTTCACTGGGCAATTATGAAATCTCCTTATCCATCTTTGTATGATATATGATACTTCTAGCACCTTCTGCACTCTTCTCACGATATTTCATAAAATACCTAGTACACAGAAACAGTTGTATCGTGGGAGGACGAATTAACTGAAATTTAGAGACTGGAATTCTAATACTGAGGATAATAATATTTCAATTATGCTGAGCAAGTTTCTTCTTTGTGCCTTTAAAAAAAAAAAAACTCACTGCCATCAAGTGGATTCTGAAACCCCCATAGGGTTTCCAACGCTGTGCCTTAGGATACTTATTTATAAAGTGGAAAGATGGGACTAGATTAACAGTGGCATATCAATCAGTTAAAAATAAACACCTTTATTTTTTAGTTTTGTTTATTGTGCTTCAGGTGAAGGCTTACAGAACAAATAGTTTCTCATGAAACAGAAGTACACGTGTTGTTTTATAACATTGGTTAACAACCCCACAACATATCAACCCTCTAACTTCTCAACCTCTTTTTTTTTTTTTTTTTTTTGGTGAAAAGACACATAGCCAAAGATACACCATTTCAAAAATTTCTACATGCACAGTTCAGTGACATTGACTACGCTCTTCCAATTGTGCTGTTATTCTAACTTAAGATGAAGGCTTACAGAACAAAATAGTTTCTCATTTAACAGTTACTGCAAATGTTGCCCTGTGACAATGGTTAACAATCTCACAACACATCAGCAATATCCTTACTCATCCCTGGGTTCCGTATCACCAGCTTCCTTGTCCCCTTCTGCCTTCTGGCCCTTGTCACTGGACTCCTGTACCTCGTTAGTCTCATTTGGTTTTACGGGGCTGTCCACTCCCAGGCTGAACTGTGAACCTCGGAGGTAACTTCACCACTGAGCTAAAAGGGTGTCTGGGGGCCATACTCTCGAGGTTTCTCCAGTCTCCTTTAGGCCAGTAAATCTGGTCTTTTTTTTGTGGGTTAGAATTATGCTCTACATCCTTCTCCAGCTCTGTCCAGAACCCTCTGTTGTGATCCTGGTCAGAGCAGTCAGTGGTGGTAGCCGGGCACCATCTGGCTGTACTGGACTCAGTCCGGTGGAGGCCTTGGTAGCTGTGGACAATTAGTCCTTTGGACTAATCTTTTCCTTGTATCCTGTTCTCTTCATTCTTCCTTGCTCCCGAAGGGATGAGACCAGTGGAGTATCTTAGATGGCCGCTCACAGGCTTTTAAGACCCCAGACACTACTCACCAAGGTAGAATGTAGAACATTGTCATTATAAGCTGTGTCATGCCAGTTGAGCTAGATGTTCCCGGAGACCATGGTCCCCAGAGCCCTCCGCCCAGCAGTTCAGTCCCTCAGGGAGTTTGGATGTGTCTATGGGGCTTCCATGACCTTTCCTAGTACAAGTTGTGCTAATTTCTCCTATATTGTGTACTGTCTCACCCTTCACCCAAGATACCACTTGTCTATTATCTATTTAGTATTCCCCCATCCCACCCCTCCCATCCCTGGTAACCAACAAAGATCGTTACATTTTGTGTGTGAACTTTTTCATGGGTTTTTACAATAGAGGTCTCATACAATATTTGTCCTTTTGTGATTGACTCATTTCACTCAGCATAATGTCCTCCAGTTTCATCCATGTTATGAGATGCTTCACAGATTCATTGCTGTTCTTTCTCATTGCATAGTACTCCATTGTAAACACCTTTATTTTTATTTTGACAGTGTGCATCTGTATGAAATGTCAGATAATATACTTAAAGTTTAAGAATGGTGGAGCAATAAGGCATTGCTTTCAATTAATCAGTCCATATCTATTAATTGATCACTTAATCTGTGCTGTATGCTGCCTTTCACAATGAGTATGTTTCTTTTCCTAACTCACCTATACCTCTTTAAGCTCAGTCATATTTCTGATTTGTATGTAACACAGTGACATTTTTTTCATATGACTTTGGGGATTGTAAACATTGAAATGAATTTTATACAGGTCATGCAATATTATGGAAGAATTTTCAAGCAGCATGCTAGGGTGACTGATTCAAGTACATTCTTAATTAGTAAAATTAACTTAGCTTCCCCATAGTAATTTACCAAGAAATGTTAAAAGAAGTCAAGCTAGATTTTTCCTTGTGAACACTCAAAAAAAAATTGTGCCTTTAACCCTATTACACACTTAACTTGTCAAGTCATCCTTTGAAAAAGAGTGTATAAAAATCCTGCATAAGTGGAACGATCAAATGTTTTCCCTACCACACATAATTCTGTTCAGAGATTTATTATGATATGCCATAAACCTTAAGCAATGGAAATGTTACTGAATACATTTTTTTTATGACTGTTCAGTATTATAGTGGAATATGAGCAATCGCTCTTGTTACGTACTTATAAACCACAGCATTGCAGCATGGAAGGGCCATTCACGTATCGCCTAGCCCGGCTTCCCAGCAAGAGGAGCACACTCAAAACAACTCAAAGGAATAAGAGAAAACATTTCCCAATTACAGGTATGAAAGCCTGGTTAATGAAAAAGGTCTCTGTTTTGATTGATGTAATTAATGTCACTGAATTTTACACATGAAAATGTTGAATTTGTAAACGTGTTATCTGTATTTTTATGATTAAAAAAAAAGTTCAGTGTCTGTCCGAGGACAAACCAAAATGCAATGGTGATGATAGGTTGTGTCCAGTCTCTGGTTCTCCCAGAAGCACACTCTTTTCATTGGTGTTACTTCTCTGCTAAGAAATGGAAGTTTGAAAATTCCACTGGAATCATGGTTAAATGTGTTAGGCAGGATTTTTACCTACTTGCAGCAATGTGTTTAAACTAAATTTTCTTTGTGGTATTCAGGAGATGAAAAGCATACCTTTGAAAATCAAGCACAGATATCATCAGTTTCTGTAATAAATGTATTTTCTCCAGGGATGCAAAACCAAAACCAAACCCACTGCTGTTGAGTCAATTCCAACTCATAGCTACCCGATAGGACAAGGTAGAACTGCCCTATAGGATTTCCAAGGCTGCAAATCTTTACGGAAGCAGACTGCCACATCTTTCTTCTGCGGAGTGGCTGGTAGGTTCGAACCGCTGACCTTTTGGTTTAGCAGCCAAGTGTTTAACCACTGTGCCACCAGGGCTCCTTTCCAGGGAACAGAGCAACTGAAATCAGATGTTCTAATAAGAGTTCTCTTAAAATCATAACAGGTGTCCTGATAGAGGCGAAGAAACAAAAATAGCCTGGGTTGGAATGTAGGTATGCTCATGAGCTTTAATGTAATCTTTTTTCTCATTTAAACATGTTTCAAAGAAATCCCAAAAGTGGAAAGTTGGTGGTGCTTCGGAAGTGTAACAAGTATTGAGAGTGGAGGGGACGTTTGGAGGACAAAT
Source organism: Dugong dugon (assembly GCA_030035585.1). Lineage (NCBI taxonomy): Eukaryota > Metazoa > Chordata > Mammalia > Sirenia > Dugongidae > Dugong > Dugong dugon. The sequence goes on from CM057461.1 coordinate 129,418,231, forward strand.
ATTCGGCTTTTTCTTTGCAAAGCTCTGATATTCAAACCACAGAATTGGGGTGTATATAATAGGAAACCTAATAATATAGTGGGAAACATTTCCTTTCAGCAGAAAGAGAGGCAGATACAAAAGGAACAGATGGTGATAAGTTTGTGGTAATAGGGCGAAGCACTAAATAGTCTTTGACAGAGCTTGCCCCCAGATAGAACAGCAGTGGCAGGGCTTAAATCATTTTTTTCACATTGTTCATTGACTTTCTTTGCCTACTAATAAGTCTTCAGAGACTGAACTCAGTTTGCAGCTTGACTGTGCCTCTCTGTTAATGTTACATGTCCTCTGCTGAATTTGTTTATTAACCTCTGACCCCAATTTTGACTTCAATACCTTCTTTTCAGTTCCTCTTCTAAAATGAAATTTTATAGAAAGCAACTATTGCCTTCCACTATTTTTAAATTTTGCATAATAAATTTTGAGAAGGAAGTAGGTCAGAACCCTAACTGAACATCAGAATCAGTTGAGGAGTGTTTTTATTTATTTTTTTCTGATGCCCTTTCTCTACACAGAAACAACTAAATCTGTAGAAATCACTGGAATTCTCCCTGGATGGTACTATCTTGACGTAGGTATGTTTCAAAACGTCCTTAAAGGATGTGGATGTTCAGTGAGTGTTATCTTAGTTTCCTACGCTGACATAACAAAATACCCCAAAGTGGGTGGCTTTAAAGAACAGAAATTATTTTCTCAAAGGCTGGCATGTAGAAGTCCAAATCAGGGTATCAGCCATGTTGAGTCCTTCTGAGGGTGCTGAGGGAGAACTGTACCATGCCTCTCTCCTGGCATCTAGTGGCTGCCAGCAATCCTTGGCATTCCTCTGCTACTTGTAGACGTATCTTAATATGGCATCTTCCTCCTGTGTGTAACTCTACTTCCCTTTCTTTTCTCTTTTCTTAAAATACCATTCAGAAGGGATTAGAATTAGGATCCGCTTTACTATGGTATGACTTAACTGATAAGATCTGCAAAGGAAAAATCTATTTCCACAAACAAGGTCACATTAATAGGTATAGGAGTTAGGACTTTGACGTATCTTTTTGGGAGACACAGTTCAATCCTTAACAAGTGTTGAGAACCCCTGGGTTACTGTCCTCAAAATTAGGAGGATTTTCACATAAGCCAGTAACTGGACTTTTGATGTGCTGCTGAGAAAAAAGAAGGAATTGAACTGAATTGGAAGCCATTCTCCCTGATAACATTGTACCTTGGGCTATCTATCATAGTGCTTATCCTACTTTATCATAATCTTTGCCGGCTTTGTCTCTCCGTCCCACGGCTAGAGGGCAGGGTCTAGATTTTATTAATATTTCTTTCTTTCACATTTCTAACCTTTAAATAATAGGTTGTTGACAATCAACTGCTAGAGCGCAGGGGCTAGGTTTTATTTATACTTTCAAGTCTTTACATAGGTAATTGAAAGTAGGTGATTGATAAACGGTGTTCAATTTTTTTAACCGAATTTAAGTTCTAGAAAGCAACAAGTTGCATTAGTATTTCCAAAACTTCAGTAATTCTTGCATCATCTTTACAATGTTGGGAAATATAGTGTTGGATAAAATAAAGATATTTTGATGAAGTTCCTCAGTATTGTATCTTCTGCTGTCAGTCAAGTCCCATGGTAAGCCACAAATGGCCCCATGAAATGATAACTTTTAAATATGTTTGCATTTTTACTAGATTAAGTAGGCTAGGAAGATTTGTAATGGTTTTAGATGATGAAATTGAAGCAGAAATAAATTTAGAATCATCTTTTCCTTTAGTTCCTCTAAAGTAAAACCTACATTGTTAAAACAAAAGTACTCTATTAATCCAACAGTATCTCCCTCCCCTGTCTTCTGTGGTCTAGCTGGGCTTTTAACTGGTTGGTTATTCTTTCCTTCTCCCAGGCTTAGAAAACAAAGGTCAACTCCACCTGTCTCTTCTCTTACACTATCCTACAGACTCCAGACTTTGAGGGTAGTCATTTTAGTCCCAATGAGAAATTGTATCTAACTTCACAATGAAACAAGAGCCCCTGCAGAAATACAAACCACTCAGTGTTGGGCCTTTCTCTACATCACCCTATTAATAAGCTTTTGCAAATTGCACTGTTCTTCAATTCTATAAGTTTCATTTAAAGGGATAAAAAAATTTTACTTCCTAGCATCCAGGACAGGAGTAGGGAGAATTGTGTTTTGTTCATCGAATTTCTGTAGTCTTGTTTGGGAGATACACTAATGGTCCCAAAGTAAGGGATCTATCTAGGAGCCTCCTGGCTTTGCAGTGGTGGTGGCGGCAAAATGAGGGTAGGGACTTCAGGAAACAAAAGAGGAAGGTCTGTAGAGACACTGATACATGGCCACTACAGTTCTATTATTTTATACCTTATAAAAATATCAGGGAGGAGGTGAATCAGAATGGCCTCTTAAATCTCTTACTATTATAAACTGTGCTCTTATCTTCCATTCACTCTATTCTAAGCTCAATATAAGAAGTGTTACATTCTTTTTATCCCAAAATATTTCATCCTAATAAGCTGTTAGAATTATTAGACAGTATTCCAGTTTGAATGATATTAAAGCTTTTCCATTCATAACGCAGTAAAGAATCACTCATTATCCTATTCAACAGCATTGATTGAGTGTCTGTCTGCATTGAGAATTTGAGAAAGGGGTACCATAATTAAATTTTAAAAACTGTCCTTGTCCAAAAAGTGTCCATATTTACCTACGGAAACCAGTATATAAATAAATAATTTCAATATAGTATATTATGTGCTGTAGTAGGGGTATATAAAATATCTACAGGCATTATACCTAAGAAATGCTAGAAAAAAATTGCTAATAATCATTAAAATCATACTTCTCCCACTCATTAGTCATTAATTTAGTCAACAACTTATAATTATTTCCATATTCTTCCTTTGAGATTTTTAATCCATTGGAAAATATTCTTACCTTGGATACAACTGAAACAGATTAAATAACTCTTCTGGCTTGTGTATTGCTTTAAAATATTTCTTAAACGTACATTTGGATATCACTAGATCTCATAGTTCTCCTGAAATGGACGCATTCTGATTCCAGCCCAGACAAACCTCCTGTGCCATTCATACAATTACATTAAGTGAAAATTTAAGTCACAAAGTAATGGCAGAGAACTGTGTTGCAAGACCAACACAATGTCCATTAAATCAGAACATTAATTTCAGGAATACGAAGGCTTTTGGAAAACCGTAAAGGGGTTTGCAAATTATTTGAAAAGTCACACTCCAAATATTTCCAGAAGGTGGCTATCCTTCCTACTTACGTATTTGTCTGTTGAAAGTCACATGGGCCCTGCAAATGAGATTACCCAGATATGATTTCTTAGATCTGCATTATATTTGTGTTTTGCTGATAACCGTCTGACTTGATGTGCTTTCTCCTCTATGCATATGTGCCGTGGTGATAGAGCAGTGCTCCCTCTCTGCCACTGCTTATCAGCAGCTTGCAGTGTGACAGTACTGAGATGGAAGGATAGCTCTTCTCAAATGAACTGATCTAAAATGAAAGAAAAACCAAGTCCATGGTTTTTGGTCCATCTCCCAGACTGTAGAAACTGACTATCTTATTAATGATTAAAATAGCAGCTGTTAATGTCTTGGAGCTGGTTGACCAGTTTAATTATCTTGAAATCTGGCTAGATTCCTCTTCTTTTTGACAACATGGGGATTTCATTATCTCCAAATTCAACCTAAAACAAAACGGTTTCAAATGGTTCTGAAAACGAAGAGTTGTTGCCTGCCATGGGTTTACAGACACTTCGCATGCTATTGTTTTAGCCATAATGAGAAGCATTATGCAGCTGACTTTGTGGTTAATACTGCAGTGAGATAGTAACTTTACACACACTATACTCAGATATGCCAAGAAAATATAGTTACTTTATTCTCTAAAACTTCTCTTACCTCTTTTACTAGCCTGCACACAGTAAGTAGCAGAAAGTAGAGACATACTAAAGATAATCCAAACATAGCCTGAGCCAATAATTTAGTCATTCTAGATTTAATAGTTTCTTTTGAAAAATTATTTACTCTCACAATTTTCTCTCTTTCTCACTTTGATCCTTGCTAAGATAGTGTCTTGTCTATAGGGGCAACACTTAGGTGATCTAGTAGCTTGACAGGGAGGCGCCCTCCAGGCCCGTTGCTGATCCTTGGGTCTGTGCTGGCTGGAGTCTACTAACAGTGATTCATCCAGGCCCATCTTGGGCATTCTGCTGGAACTTGCTGCTGAATTCAGAGGTTGGTGTAATCCATACTCAGCCTCTTATGTCTAGATCAAGGTGCAGGAGTGATTTTTGGCCAGCTCTGTCTCACATTCGTGTTGAGATTTGCCACGTTCTCCAAGGCAGCCACTGGCTCTCTACTCAGCATTATTGCCACGTGGGCATTGAAAGAGATGTGGAGCTACAGACTGGACTCTATGCCTGGCCATTCCATCATCCTCTTCTAGTAAATTGGTTGATGCAGATCCCTGTTGGGGTGTAGTTTTTGTGACTTACCATGGGATTTGACTGGCAGCAGAAGAAGATATAATACAATACTGAGAAACTACATCCACCCCACACTAAAGTCTTCTCTCAGTGCCCCAACAGGAAGAAGTACAAGAACTCCTCAGGGATCAATCTTGCCTTAAACTTCTGTAACACGGGCCAAAGAAGCGAGATTAAGGCTTATGAGTCTGGCACTCTACCTCCTTATCACTATCTTTCCCTTCTTTTCTTCACTATCATTTGGATGACAAGAGACAGCCCTTTCTTTTATTGTACCATGTCATTTCTTCCTTCTACTATATGAAACAAGCTCATGATGTAGTTAGTTGCAAAGGAGCATCTTCTGTACTTTATGGGAGAAATTCTATGACTTGAGACTTTCATGTTGATGGTTCTTATTCATATGTTAAAGACATTTAAGAAATTCATTGTCTGTCCATCCATCCATCCATCCTTCCATCCATCCATCCACCTATCTATCTGAAAACTCTTTGTGAAAACAAGTACAAAAGCAGCTGTCTGAAGGCATTGGAGAGCAGCCAAGACATCCAATGACTGGAACCCAAGATCCTACAGAGAAGGGAAATGCATTCAAGTGAGCCTGCCAGTCTTTTCTACTTTCACCCTAAGATATTGCCATTCCTTAAGTAGCATGGACTGAGATGCCAAGCAGAATGAAGTGACCTGGAACCTTCAGCAGTCTCATAAGGCTAGGGAGACAAAAATAAGAGTTTAAGACTAACAGTGAGTTGAGGATTGAAGGGAAAAGGAAACACAGAGGCACAATCCCTTTTCTTCTTAAGGTGTTTGCAAATGACTAAGCTAAAGGCTAATAGTTTAAGTAGAACTCTCGAGAATCTTCTGGTTCTAAGCAGACTGAAAGGGGCCCTGGTAGCACAATGGTTAAGTGCTCAGCTGCTAACTGAAAAGTTAGCAGTTCAAACCCACCCCGTGGCTCCTTGGGAGAAAAGACCTGGTGATCTGCTCTCATAAAGATTACAGCCTAGGAAACCCTATGGGGCAGTTCCACTCTGCCTTATAGGGTCACTGTGAGTTAGAATCACCTCTATGGCACACAATAACAAGAAGAAGACTGAAGTTGGAGTTCAGGGTCCATGTTCAGGGTGGACAAAGTATTCATGAACAGAATATATAAGTAAGTTCTACAAGCCAATTAAACAAAAACAATAGAAAAGCCCTTTAAAATTTGAGCAACTAATTTGACCAGGCACTTCACAAGAGAGGCTATCCAAATGGTCAGTAAACATAGGGGAAGATGCTCAACCTTGTTACCTCATTGGTTATCACCCACAAAAATGGCTAAAATTTAAGAAAATGAGAATATCAAGGATTTGGAGTAAGTCCAACACTTTACATTACTGGTAGGAATGTAAATTCATATACCCACTTCAGAAAACTGTTATGCCAAATCTACCAAACTGAACATCTGTTCTTAATGACCCAATAATTCAACTACTAGATTTATATACAACAGAAATGAACATATGTGATCCAAAGACAGATATAACAAGTTCATAACAGCATTATTCATAATATTAAAAGACTGGAAACAACTGAAATGTCCGTCATAGTAGAGCACACTCTGAAAAAATATACTACAATAAAAATAACATGAATGTTTATCTTGAACATAATGTTTAGCAAATGAATCCAGGCACAAATGAGTACAATAGAATACATACTGTGTGAATCCATTTTTATGGAGCTCAAAAACAGACAAAACTGATAAAGTGAGAGGTCTGAAAAGTGATTACATTTGGGAAGGGCTAATGTCTAGGATAGTCTGGGTAATGTGCTATTTCTTGAAGTGGGTGGTGATAACACAGATAAATTCACTTGGTAAACACTAATGAAGCTGTATACTTTTGATTTGAGCACACTTCTGTATTTACATTATACTTCAATTTTTTAAAATATTTACTTAAAGAAAGTTAATTCAATTCATGGTAGTCTCTTTGTTTTGAACAAAATCCTTTAATCCTTCCTTGTTCCAGGAATTGATGAGCAAAGTCAGGAAGGCTCCTTTGGGGCATTCTGCACAAGAATGAAAAAACAAAATCTTATTTTCACAATTGCCCCTCAATTGCACATTTAAACTTGGTCAAAACAAAAATCTCAATGTTGGAAGTGATATGCTAATCAATATGTTACATGAAACAAGAATGGCATAATATTGATTATCAGTTAGAAGATGAGTTACAGAACAGGGAGGTTCAGTATGCTGCTATTTTTCTACTTTTGTGTATGCTTGAAAATTTTTATAAACAGTTCTTTTTTGTTAAAATAAGAAAAACACAAGTGTGCACCTGTTGTAAAGGAACTAAAACTAAAACAAATAATAAAACCACAAACGAATTCCCATAGAGTAGGAGAAAAAAGTCAGAAGATGCAGTAATATACTAAAATGAGATTATAAAACTTGGTTTGCTTTAGCTTCAAATTTCAGTCAAAAATCTTATACTCTTATTTATATTCCTACTTCTGCCTTCTTTCAAGGCTATCTGTTCCTATTCCTGTTTCTAGGGTTTATTTTAACTCCACCTCCTCTAAGAAGCCTTAATCACTGCTCTTGCTTCCAGACTCCGAATGATCACTGATTATTGGTTATCATTAAATTGATCCTCATTATTTCATATGCTGTGCTGCCCCAGTTATGTTTTTATGCATGTTACATTTTATGCATGTTATTTGTCTTAAAAAATTTTACTGCATGCCTAGGAAACTTTATTATCCCTTTCTGTGTCTGGGGATTATTAAATATTCAGTACATTTTTATGGATAATTTATTTAGCAAACTCATATTATCATTTCATTGATTATTTATCAAACTCTTACTATGTATCAGCATCTCTTTCTGCTTAGCTGACACCTATTCAATATACTCATTAACTTATTTAGTCCTTGCAAAATCTATATGAACTTGCTATTATTATCCTCATTTTATTGATCAGATAACTGAAACCAAACCAAATCAAACCCGTTTCCATCGAGTCGATTCCAACTCATAATGATCTTATAGGACAGAGCATAGCTGTCCCATACGGTTTCCAAGGAGCAGCTGGTGGATTCAAACTGCTGACCTTTGGGTTAGCAGCCAAACTCTTATCAGTTTAGTTAGTGTACGAGCTCCAGAACCTAAGTTCTTCAATGCTATGTTATGCTACCTCTTGATTGTTTAGTGGGCACACACAGAGCAGTAAGAAAAAGAACCTTCCAAGGTGAGTCAAGAATCTAAAGCATTTATTTTCTTTAGTGAGTCACCTTTTTGTTAATTATAGAAAAATTTTATTTACTTCAGGAGAAATGACACAAGGTCTGCTTTCACTGCATACTAGAATCTAAGGCATTTATTTTCTTTAGTGAGTCACCTTTTTGTTAATTATAGAAAAATTTTATTTACTTCAGGAGAAATGACACAAGGTCTGCTTTCACTGCATACTAGAATCTAAGGCATTTATTTTCTTTAGTGAGTCACCTTTTTGTTAATTATAGAAAAATTTTATTTACTTCAGGAGAAATGACACAAGGTCTGCTTTCACTGCATACTGAATATGTATTTTCTTCACAAGACTGTGAGAGTCACATCATCAAAATTGAGACCTGAATTTCTGCATCTAGTGTTGGATTAGTCACCACTAGTTCTAGTTGCAAAATCTCTGGTCTTGTACTTCAGTATATTTATGTTAGCTCAGAAAAAAATTCTACAACTTTGAGCATAACCGAAAAAGGAATTTTAACTAATTTGTTTACTGTCCTTTGGGAACAGAATTCAGGTCCTATAGATTGTAGAGTCAGAGAAATAGTTGCCATGTTATATCACAAAAGTTCATTAGATGAAAGTTTAGTGCTGTGTTAATATTTGAGGACCAGAAATTGACTGGCACTGATGAGAATTTGCTCACTGATCCCGATTAACTCATTGCACCTCTTTAAACATGCCTTGCTCTTCTTCTTAGGCGCCACATATTAAATGTGCTCAGGAAATCTATCATGCTTCTGAAAATAGCCATCTCAGGACAATGCCCAGAGATGCGTGCCCCTTGTTTCCAAATAGGGCTTCTAGTGAAAACATTCAGGCAGACAAATAGAAAACTAATTGAAATCACATGAGATATCAAAACCCCGTAATTACCACTGATAACCTTGTGGTGTATATATCCAGCCTCCTTTTCCAAAACAAATATTAACCTTTTTGTTAATTAAAGCAAAATAAAGGTACTGTCATAGATTCCACATATGTTTGCATAATTCCCAAATTATTATATTTGCATAAAGTGCTGAAAGCATTGCTAGGACAATCGCAATTTTAGATATTATTATACATATTGTCAAACAGCGTTCTAGAAATTTTGAACCAAATTTACACTTCCCACAATAGTATATGAAAGAACTAGTTTCCTCAGACCCATAACAATACTGATTATTGTTTTTCAGTCTTTGTCAAATTCAATGACATCTCAATATTTTGCTTTGCCTTTATTTGATTACTAAGGTAGTTGAATGCTTTCCATGTGTTTATTGACATTTGAATTTCTTTTGAGAGGAATTGTTACTTTATATCATTTGCTTTTTTCTTCCCCATTATGCTATTCAGGTTTTTCTTATTTATTTGTAAGACCTCTTAATTGTGTGTGTGTGTCTATAACACACACATACGTGCATATATCCATTTTATGAATGTTTTACACATTTTTTCTGTTTATATTTTTATTTTTGTTGTTTTTGATGTAAAAGTTTTAATGTTATAACTGGTTAGACCTATCAGTCTCTTCTTTATGGTTTTCACCTTAAGTGTTGTGCTTGGGAGAGGCTTTCCTACCTCAACTTTCTAAAAATGTACAAATTACTTCTAATTGTTTCATGATTTTATTTTTACATTCAAAATTTAAGCCATCTAAAATTTATCTTGTTATAAAATATAAGGTAACAAAACCCATTGTCGTTGAGTTAATTCCAATAAAATATAAGGTACGGATTAAAAAAAAAGTTTTTGAAATCACTGTCTACGTATTCTAATACCCTGTGCTAAATAATCTATACTTTGCCTACAAATTTGATATCTCAATTTTATTACACACTTTAGATATAACTGTGTCTCTTTCTGAAAGTTTTATCTAGTTCCATTTATTTGTCTTTCTATCCTGACATTAGTAGTGCTTGTTGGGATTATTTATTAGGTTGCATTAAACTTATATATTATTTTGGAAAAAAAAATCACAGTAGCCTACTTTAAAATTTTATTACAGATACTATAAAACAGAGACAGTCTTCTAATAGCACAAGTAGAGAAGTTTCATTATTATTAATTCGTTGGCACTAAAAGCCATTTTTGTTGTTAACTGTTGTCGAGTCAACCTCCGATTCATGGTGACCACATGTGTTACAGAGTAGATCTGCTCCGTAAGACTTTCTTGGCTGTACTTTTAATGGAAGCAGATTACCCGGCCTTTTCTTACACAGAGCCTCTGAGTGGCTTTGAACCACCAACCTTTTAGTAGCAGCTTATTGCAAACCACTTGTGCCACTTAGGTTCCATCGAAAGTTATACTACACTGAATAACAGGAAGCCCAGAAACAAAATTTGGGTGCGTCTCCACCAACTCTGCAGAACTTGAAGGTACACATTTTGTGTATTAACCCTATCCTTAGCTTCATCATTTTCTCCCATCTGTATTTTCTTCTAGTCCACATTGCCTAATTTGTTTACTTAAAAAAATATATATTTTGGGCTTACATATGTTAACCACCTTAATTCTATTTTAAAAACTTCTAACAGATTTGTAAAGAGATCCATGACCATAAAGATTAAGAACCACAGTTCTAAACTCTTTAAAGTGACTCATTAGTGGCCAATATTAAGTATAATTTTACGAATTTCATGACACCAAACAGTTTAAAAAATCCACATAACCCAAATGGTACTGACATTATCTGAAGAAAGACACACAAAATTAGAACTCTAATATCTAGAAGGCTGATGCTGAAATAAAATAAAGTACCACCCACAAAGTCCAAGTCATAATGCTAATGTTTCAAGATAGCTGCAATAAAAACACCCATTTGGAAACACCATTTTGGAAAAATAGAGAATATAAAACGCAGAGAGCCATCTCTGGTCCATAAAACTCATTACCGTCAAGTCCATTCCAACTCATAGCGACCCTATAGGACAGGGTAGAACTGCCCCATGGAGTTTCCAAGGAGCAGCTGGTGGATTTGAACTGCTGACCTTTTAGTTAGCAGTCATAGCTCTTAACCACTGTACCACCAGGGCTCCTTTTCTGGTCCATACCCACATACCAAACAAAACCTGGTTGATAGGAATTCATGCAAGCATGCATTCATCAAAACATATTTCCTTCTATGTGCCAGGCACTATAATAGGACTAGATTTATAGCAATGAACAAAAGAGACAAAACTCTGCCTCCTTGGAGGCTACATTCTTATGCAAACAATAAAAAATATCAATAAGTAAAATAAGTCAATTAGATGTCGTTAAGTGCGGTGGAAAATTAGGCAATTGATAGGGAGTGTGTATGAGAGGCTGGAATTTTAGACAGGGTGGCTGAGAAGGTCTCACTCAGAAGGTGATATTTGAGTAAAGAGTCGCTGTTCAAAGACCCTGATTTGGGGTCATGCCAAACACTGAGGAACAGCAAAGGGGTCGGGTGGCTGAAGTCAGGTGAGGACGGAAGGAAAAGTAGTAGAAGATACGGATAAACAGGCAGTGAGAGACCTTGCAGACCGTGTTCAATCCTTTATCTCTTACAGAGTCATTGGAGGATGTAGAGCAGAGGTGAGACTTAATCTGACCCATGTTTTAACAGGCTCATCCTGGCTGCTGTGTTGAGAGTTTTTAGAAAGGGAAAAGTTCACAATAGATGGACCAGTAGGGAGGCTACTGCCATGAGCCAAAGGAGAGATGATTGTGCTTATATCAGACTGATAGCACGGACATAGTGAGAAGTGGTCTGATTCTGAATATATGTTGAAGGTAGAGCCAACAGAATTTGACAATGGATCAGTTATAAGGTTTAAGAGAAAGAGAAGAACTAGTGATAATGACAAGATTCTGACCTGAGCAACTGGAAGAAATGGGTTGCCATTCCCTGAGATGGGAAGTGTGTGGAAGCAGCAGGGCTGGAGGGGAAGGCCAGGAACACCAAGTGGAGATGTCGAGTGTGCCAGTGAATATATGCATCTTATATTCAAAGTAGATGTCTGGGCTGGAGATATAACTTTGGGAGCCTGCAGTACAGAGATATATTAAAGCATTGAAAGTAATGAGATTTCCAAAGACTTCCTGCTTCGACAGTGGAGTGAGTTCCGTGGTCAGTCAATCTTGCTGCCACTAATCTAAGAAAGATCTCCCTTATCCATTGCTGTCCTTGATACGGTCACTGGAGAAGATGCTCAGGAAGTTGTACAGAGGTGTTGCATGTCTTTACCAGTCCCTTCTTTTGGTGCAGGTTTGGGGACATGGGCATTGTGTTGAGCATGAGACGGCAGATCTTTTGTCTGTCAGACTTGGGGATTTTCTGCAATTACAGCTTTCTCAAATGCTTAGTGGTGTTTCAGTCTTCTTCCATTACTGAATTCTATGGCCTAGTTACCAAACAGAGAGTGCTGCAGAGGGAAGAATCTTTTCTGTAAATTTCTGTCTCAGAAAGGAAACAAAACAAAAGGTCTCTGCTCTGTAAATCCTCCAGCCCTCGGCTTAATGGTCTCCGTCTTGGCCATGCTTACATCCTGGGTTCTGCCTCAAGACAAGTTAAAACACTAGTCTTGAGTGGAGGGGCATGTTTAATCTCCCCATGGAGAAGAAATCTGCAATACATATTAGTGGCAAAGGACTAATGTCCTTAACTTATATACAGAGTTCAAAGGATCAAAACAAGAGTACACAGAAAAAGACATCACTCCTAATAAAATAAACGCAAGGAACTGCAATGGAATACCGTTTTTCACCTATCAAACTGAGAAAATGTGTGTGTGTGTGTGTGTGTGTGTGTGTGTGTGTGTGTGTGTTTGTAAAAATATCAATAGGTAAATCACTTTGGGTATCTGCTGTACACCATGTACCCACATCACGCTTTTTCTCATTAACCCGTTTTGTTTGCTATTGTGATTCTTCTTACGACGAAAGCATGATTAGAGCAAAGGTAATTCTGTTAAATCATAGGTAAGATTTAACAGATTGTCCGAGAATATCCTGAAATATTGTACCTTCAGCCACAAATGTATATGCATACGTAAGGGGGGGGTTATTAAAGTATTCTACTCTTTATTCTATTTTACATTAAATAAATGAACTGAGAATCACTGAGTCCCAAACTCGAGAAATACCATAGAAACCCTTAGTAATGGCCAATGGCTTTCACTGATGACTCATCATAGGAGAAGATGGAGATTAAATGGTTCATTTTAGAAATATAATTCACAATTTTAATGCAATCAAAATGTGAGCAGTACACACTGTAATACTTGTGTGAATTAGAATTAGTGCTTACGTATTTGGTAGAATTAAAATGAAAGCTGGTTTTTCTGTTTTAAAATACCAAAGATCCATGGGAGAGAGATTAAGAGGGCTATTTTGTTTATTTCTGTGTTGGTATATGCATGTAATGGTTATACACATTCATTCTAGAGAGATTTAAGCTTTTCAGTTCTTCCAACTTTATCTTCTTACCTTCTAATACTGTTTTGTACGAGAAGGAAAAGCTCCTAGGAGCCTTTCTAAAAGAGATAATTGTGCAGGACTCCCTGGTCTCCTTCTTCAGCAGTGTAACATAGATTAGATGGTAATAGTTAATTAGTCTCTGCATTTGCAGTTTTGTCTCCTGAGGAGGGAAATTAATTTTTTTCCCTGATAGCCTGGAAGAGCACAGATACTTTGTGAAAGTTTTCATCTTATTTAGACTTTAAGGCAATGTCTTGCGCATCTAAGAAACGTAATGAAAAGGATCACAACACAGAGAATGACAAGTCATTTGCTGATCGCACCAGTTCTAAGAGAAGTGCATAAGGTGGTAGATGCATCATTGAGCTATGCCTGTTGGCTTTAATACTGGATTGTAAATATAGTAGTATTTTTACATACTTCTGCATTTGCTTGAAGAGAGACTTTGTGCTATAGTTATGAGAACACCAGCTTCGGAGTCATTTTTGTCGAAGTTTCAAGTAGGGCTCTGCCACTTACTAACTGTATGGTCTTTGAAAATGTACTTAAAATTCCAAGCCTCATTTTCCTCATCTGTAAAACAGGAATAGTATTACTATACACTTGAAGAATAGTTGTCTTAGAGATAATGTGTACATAACACTCAGCAGAGCCTATGACCGTAGTAAATTTTCAATGGTTGATAGAAATATATTGTTATTATTATTGAGATCCACCTGATTTCTCTGTCCTTTACCTTTTCCCCTGTAATGGTGCAGTGGTTAAGCAGTTGGCCACTAACCAAAAGGTTGATGTTTCAAATCCACCAGCCACTCTGCGGGAGAATGATGTGGCGATCGGCTTCCATAAAGATTTACAGCCTTGGAAACCCTAAGGGGCAGTTCCATTCTGTCCTACAGGGTTGCTGTGAGTTGGAATTGACTCAATGGCAATGGGTTAATGTAAAAATAAACAGAATATTGTAGAAATTCCTATTACACTTAAATAAAACATGCTCTAAATGACCTCATTAGTGCCCACAGCAGTTGAACAATTTGAAAGGACACTTGGTTGGCATCTTTATTACAAGGTTTCTTTTTGGGGTTCTCAGAGTAGTTATTTGTAAACTGGGAATGGCATAGATTAAAAAAAAAACCACGATTTTGTGAATTAAATGACATGATAAATTCAGAAATATTTTGCAAAAACTTAGAAATATTTTTCAAGCTATAAAAGATTATAGAAATGTCAAATTGGCCCTGGGAGGCACTTTGGGATTCAACCGAATCCTTTGTTTTAAAAATGAGAAAAGTGAGAATTAGAGAAGTTTTGACTTATCCAAGGGCATACAGTTAGAGAGTGACAGAAGCAAGACCCTAGATTTGTGACTGCTGTTTCAGAGTATCATCCACTGTGGTGGATAATGGTATGTCTATTATCTTGTTATAATGGGCTATTTAATATTCTTCTCCTTCTCTAATACCACAGTTGCTATAGCTACCATTCAGCATAGAATGTATAAAATCAATATGAAATAATGCTGCCAACTGAAATGAAAGGGTCTGGTTCTGTCTTAGAGAAGTAAAGGGAGCTGTGGGATTTCCATGTCTTGCCATGTCACCTGTCTACCATTAATTATCTCCAGTTTCCAAAGTCAGTGCTACACGTTGCCTGGTACTATTTAAAAATGAAGTATTGTTGAAGCTATAGCCGTAGAGTTTTGTAGTTTGTTTCAGGAGAAAAATTGGATTTCAAATCTTGGCAGCCATTTTGTAGACACATGTTTGAGGTCACTCTGCTACTGGCGAAAATGTGTAAAAGTGAAACTCCAATAATGCCATCTTTGAACATAAAGAACAGTTTTGCATCTCCCAAAATGTTAGAATCTCCAAGGCATTTTCAGAAACTTACTCTCATTGGATTTGTTGACATTTACATGAAGGAATTAAGTAGTGGCAAGAAGATAGGATATAAAGTTAAAGCCAACTTTGCTTACTGAGAGCCACCTCCACAAACTAAAGAAATGGAAACCACATCACTAGGTCCTCACCAGTCCAAGGACAGCCTTGGTATTTCATTTATCTTTATGTTTCTGGAAGTCAGCACAGAACTCACTTCTTTGTTGAACTAAGCAATTCTAACAGATATCACTTTGTATGCAGACTGACAGAGGGAACTACATTTATTCCTTTATTGGGAAATTGAAGCAAAACTGAAATAGATAGCCAGATAAGTCAGTCAATATAAATTACTTTTATGTTCAAACTCCCAGTTCAGGTTTTGTGTGTGTACAATGTATATGATATGTGTATAATTATATATTGTATATCTAGTATATATACATATATACACAACATATTATAGAATATATATTTTTATTTTGTTGTAGTAGTCCAAGAAATTGTTAAAGTATTAGTTCATCACGGTCAGGTAGATACAACCGATGTGACTGGAAAGAGATTTAATGTCAATTGTCAGAGATATCAGGGGTTGTGCAGAACTTAGATTTTGTCACTGTACAGAAATATTCAGTGGAGAGAGAAAAACCTACCCCCCCCAAAAAAAAAAACTTACACGATATTTGGTTGCACAACATGATGAACATAATTAATGTCATTGAATTATACATGTAAAAAAGTTGAAATGGCAAAGTTTTGTTACACAATGAAAAAATAATATTTGGAATTTTTTTAATCATAGACTTAAATAGAGACTCAGGTATAATTAACTTAGTCTACCCTGAGGAAGTAAACTGGTTTTCTCTAGCACATTCTCAGATGATGCGTCCAGTACTAGTGTCTTGTGGAATAGAGCTTCCTTTATTAGTATTTATATTACATATGTATATTATTTACATTATCCTGCATATATATTAGGCCTGTTTGCAAAAATAACTGAAATGGCTTCAATGATTCCATTTTTATTGGCTTAAAATCATAGATGTTTAAGACTCTTAACAAATAAATTCTATTTATTATAAAAGTGACTTAATTAAAATGTGGTGGAAAGGGACACACATTCTATCCTCTTGTTAAGTTTTTTTTTTTTTTTTAAAGCCACGTGGGTAGGATGAGGACAGCTCAGGCACTGTAGCACAAGGAGCTTTAGGGAACACGCCACTTCCAGGTTCTGGGGATCAGAGAAGACCCTGTGACTCAACCCTTTTTTTTTTTTACATTCATAGCTTTATTTCAGGTCATTTCCAATTGGAACTGTCTAATGCCAAATTAATTCTTCTTCTTGTTTTTGTACTTTAGGTGAAAGTTTACAGCTCAAGTTAATTTCTCATAAAAAAAATTTATACACATACTGTTTTGTGACATTAGTTGCAATCCCCACAGTATGACAGCACACTCTCCCTTTCCACCCCACGTTCCCTGTGTCCGTCCAACCAGTTTCTGTCCTTTCCTGCCTTCTCATCCTGCCTTCAGACAGGAGCTGCCCATCTGGTCTTGTGTACCTGATTGAACTAAGAAGAACACTCCTCACTTGTATTATGTTTTGTTTTATAGTCCTATCTAATCTTTGTCTGAAGAATGGGCTTCGGGAATGGTTTCAATTCTGGGTTAACAGAGCATCCGGGGGCCCTAGTTTCAGTGGTTTCACCAGTCTGTCAGAACTTTAAGTCTGGTCTTTTTTATGTGAATTTGAGTTCTGCTCCACTTTTCTCCTGATCCGTCCGGCACTCTCTGTTTTGTTCCTTGTCAGGGTGGTCATTGGTGGTAGCCAAGCACCATCTAGTTCTTCTGCTCTCAGGCTGGTGGAGTCTCTGATGTATGTGGTCCTTTAGTTTCTTGGGCCAGTATTTAACTTGTGTCTTTGGTTTTCTTCCTTCTCCTTTGCTCTAGTTGGGATGGGACCAATTGCTTCATCTTAGACGGCTACTAGCAAGCTTTTAAGACCCCAGATGCCACTCACCAAAGAGGGATGCAGAACATTTTCTTAATTAACTTGGTTATGCCAGTTGACCTAGATATCCCCCAAAACCATGGTCCCCAGCCCCAGCCCCAGCTACTCAGTCCCTCAGAGTGTTTAGATGTATCCAGGAGACTTCTTACCTTTTGCTTTGGTCAGCTGTGCTGACTTCCCCTGTATTGTGTGTTGTCCTTCTCTCTTGTTAAGTTTTTGACTATCCAGTGCCAGCATCATAGACTGCTAGAACTTGAAGGGATGTTATATATAGATAAAGATCATGTGGTCCAAACCTTTTCTCTCCAGGTAAGAAGAATGAGGCTCAAAGTGGTGAGTCGCACAACAAGTTAAAAATAATGACTCCTGAGTTCCCAGTTCTCAGTATTACACTGAGCTGCCTCTACAGGCATTTGCTTTTAGTATTGGCCGCTAGCTGCAAAATATGTAGTTCTCTCTGATTCAGAAATTACTATAGCTAATAATATTTTATGATGAATAAGATTTCATTATTTTTCATTAATTTTGTGTGTATGACTTCTAGAGTCTAGAATATAACTCATCCATAATAGAATATAAAATAATCAAAGAAGTGAAAAATAATGAGATTCTGTTTTTTGAAGATAACGAATCTGGAAAAAAACGATCAAATTTCTGCTCTTGGTTTCCAATGATAGTACCAAAATCTCCATCTGTACATCACATTTAAGAGCCTATTAAAATCTTTGTTATAGAGTAGATTTCACATTGCATAGGTGGGGAAAAAAAAAAAAAACGGCAGTTTTTCATGATGCATGTGTTGCAGCAAACTGTGATTTTGTGGGTGTTTTTCTTTTTTTCCCCTACATTTCATACAGATATCCCCAAATTAAACAGTTTTGTTGTGTGTCACCAAATTATGTGTCAGCTTGTGGTAGAACATTTCATTTTACATCTTGTATATACCTAACTTTAGATAAACACAAACAAAAATCAGATTCTTTATCACAATGTACACTGCTTTACAGCTAAAATTGTTACTCATTGCCACATGCACACGTGTTTTTCCCATTACCAACAGGTTATTTTGGGGGAAAAGTTATTTGTATTCAGGGTATTAAACATTTGGTTGGTGATCATTAATTATAGATATGGAAAAGGACAGCAATAAGCAAAAACAGGACATTGATCTCATTTTTATCTGTACTGTAGTAGAGATGTGTCTCCCACATGCTACATGTCTTTGTAAGCATTTGATGTCATACATTACCAATCTACTTCTGTGTTGTTTGATGCATTATTTATTTCTGTTCAGGATGAAGAGAGCCAATTCAAGATAATAAAAATCCTTTGAGGAGGAAAATTCTCCAAGAGTAAAAACATACAAGAGTTAAATGATCTTCAAGCCCACACAAAATTCAGTAAAACATCCCAGAATCAGTCATATTGCCCCTTTTACAACTCAAAGGCCACCAGGTCATTGAGGGAGCCTATAGCCTCTCAAAGTATTAAGATTTCACAATCTTTTTAACCTTCTTTAATGTTTAGCCACTGTTTTTTTTTTGTTTTGTTTTGTTTTTTTGAACAGCTTTATTGATATATAATTCACATATCATTAACTCACCCAAATTGTACGGTACAATTTAATGGTTTTTAATACATTTACAAAGTTGTGCAACCGTCAATTTTAGAACATTTTCATGATCTCAAAAAAGGAAAACATACCCGTTAGCGAGCACTCCCACAGTTGCTCCATTGCCCCAGCCCTAAGTAAATCATGAATCTACTTCATGTCCCTATATATTTGCCTATTCTGGACATTTCATATACGTGGAATCATGTAACATGTGATCTTTTCTTTCACTTAGCCTAATGTTTTCAAGGTTCATCCATGTTGTAGCATGTATCTGTACTACCTTCATTTTATGGCCAAATAATATTCTATATTATGAATATACCACATTTTGTTTATCCATTTATCAGTTGATGGACATTTGGGTTGTTTCTACCTTTTGGCTATTATGAATAATGCTACTTCAAACATTAGTGTACAAGCTTTAGTGTGGACATATATTTTCACTTCTCTTGGGTATATACCTAGGAATGGAATTGTTCAGTTATTTATACATTTTAAATTAAAAAAATAGAATTTGTTATTATATTTAACTAGACTGTCTTACTGCCAGATTCTGTTGCTTTGACATCTATGTATCTATGGAAGACAATTAAATCCTTCTTCAGTGTTGATTCTCAGGACACAGAAAAGATTATATTACTTACTCATCTCAATTCCAGATTAAGCATTTTAAATTCCCTAAACATTTCAGATTTTTTTAAAAATCTATTATCCTGGTCACATTTATTTTAATCCAAAATTGCTCTAATATCTCTATAACTTGCTTTTAAGCTTATGATAGCCCCACCTGAGACCATTAGAATAAACGTGTCCATTTATTGACCATATTCTGTGTGCAGGTAGATGTTTAGTGCTCTATGTGCATTTCTCTAGTTCTTAAAACAACCGTGTGAGATAAATACCATTATCTCAGTATTACAGATGAGAGAACTGAGACTCAAAGAAATCAAGTGACTTAACCTAAGACCTCCAGCTAAAGAAGCAGTAGAAACAGATTAGGAAGCAAAAGCCCTCTGGCTCAAAAGCCTGAGTTCTTCTCACACATCAAGCAGACTTGTGTTGAGAAGTCTTTGACCAGTGATAGCAAATAAAAGAGCATTCTTCACAACTGCTATGTAATTGTTTCAACACTTCACTTCCACATAGGGACATACAACAGTGAGTTTAAGAGTAAAATTTCAAATATCAGAAAATAGTTAAATAGTTAATAATAGTACTAGTACCAGTACCAGTTGCCATCCAGTTGATTTTGACTCTAATAATATTATACATTAAATAGCATAGAGGAGTACCTTTCACAGATTTTGAACATGATCCATAATAAGGACAATGTTTTATATCAAAACCCATAATACTACTTACAAGCAAAATTGCCAAGAAACAGTATTTACCCTTACTAGAGTGTGGACGCATATTCTATTCAGGTCCCAGGACTCATACTTCTCTAACCACGATTTGAAAAATACTGGTATTCAGACTTGACAATGGGGGCAGACATTCCTTGTCCTAGAGTCATCTTAAAGTTACTTGTCCTTGAAGAAAATAGCCAGGAACTGTGAAATCCTCCCCACTGCCACAACACCATGAAGTAGCAGCAAAAGATAGCAGACAAATTGGAGAAAAACAGCCACTTGCAGAGGGCTGAAGCTACCGTTCTGGAGAGCCAAATGAATTCTCAGAGAAGGGAGCTACAGGGTCACACAAATGGAGATGCTGTTCCAGAGTAATCAGCATGTAATGTGAGCAAGCTGTAAAACATACTGAAGTGAAGTAAAACCACTTTAGAAATATGACTACTACTCTATCATCAAACAACTGTAAAATTAGAGACAAAGAATTACAGAATTCTGCAGTTTATCTTAAAGGCCTAAAAAGGAAGAAATCATCTTTGATGGTAAATCAATATAGGACTGCAATAAGCAGAAAGTAGATCAGTGATCAAGGATAAAAGCATAATACTAACACCAGTCTTGACTAGAAACATTTCTCTTTAAAGGTTGACATGATTTCTAGAGAAAATGAGTTAAATGTTTTACCATAGCCATGTTGTTGTTAGGAGTTGTTAGGTGTCATCGAGTTGATTCCAACTCATAGCAACCCTATGGACAACCGAATGAAACACTGCCCAGTCCTACACCATCCTCACAATGGTTGTTATGCTTGAGCCCATTGTTGTAGCCACTGTGTCAGTCCATCTTGTTGAGGGTCTTCCTCTCTTTTGCTGGCTCTCTATTTTACCAAGCCATACTACATGTTTACCATAGCCTGCATTACATGTCATCTAGGATTCATTATAGTTTCTAATTGTATTTTAGCAATTTAATATAATTCTCAGTCCATACCCATTGCCATCAAGTCAATTCCAACTCATAGCAACCCTATGGGACAGAGTAGAACTGCCCTGTAGAGTTTCCAAGTCTGTAATCTTTACAGAAGCAGACTGCCACATTTTTCTCCACAGAGCATCTGGTGGGTTTGAAACACTGACCTTTTGGTTACCAGCCGAGCGTTTAACAAGTGTGCCACCAGGCTGCTTTCTCAGTCCATAACAACAACAACAACAAACCTGTGGCCATCGAGCTGATTCCGACTCACAGCACAACCCTATAGGGTAGAAGAGAACTGCCCCATAGGGTTTCCAGGGAGCCACTGGTACATTCAAACTGCTGACCTTCTGGTTAGCAGCCCTAGCTCTTAGCCAGTGCACCACCAGGAATCTTTAATTCAACTCAATCTTTTTTTGTTGCCTTACAAAATATTGAGTAAAAAAAAAGTCAGTGCATTTTTAGAGATAGCTTTTGGGTGGTTCCAAATGAAAACTGCTGCAAAAATAGGTCAGATGGGGTAGGCAGCACCCCTTTGTATAATGTTTCTGTAACAAGAATTATTTCTTTGTGGCAGTACATAATATCCTCATGGATGAGACCACCACACTTGATCAAGTAAATGGCACAGCCAAAAATTTCCCATTTGTAGAGCTTCCTTACCTTTCCTCCAGACAGCAGATAGAGATTTGCACACAAGTGTAGTTTTAAGTGCATATGTCAATATTATAACAAATGATTGTTTGCAACACATACCTCCTATGAAGATAACCAATTCTAGTTCTTCATTCACATTGGGCAGATACGATCTTTTATGTAATTTCTAAATTTTCTCCATCTCCACTCACAACTTGATGTATTTCAAAATTAGAGTCACAGCTTGATACAGTGGAAGGACCCTTGCCCAGGGATCAGAAGACGCAGGTAAATGCCAGCTCTGCCCCCTTTTTAGCTTGTCTTGCATTACCTGCTAATGAAAGTAATAATATTAAGAAAGTGAGTGATTTTTTTGGAGTGTCAGTCACCTCGTATGTGAAAAAGGTAAGTGTTACTATTCTGGCCTCATTCATGGGGTTGTTGTGAGAAATGAATGAGATTAAGGATGCAGAGTTGTTTGTAAATTGATCATTATTGCATAAATGTAAAGATGAAAGGAACCTCATTAGGCAGACTCTTACTTTGCCTGTGTGATCCTAAAAGCTGCTTGCTAAATATTGCTACCCACCATAATAGAAAGTTGTTGGAACTGCTTTCTCTGCCTCCCTGTTCCAGTCTTTATTTGACAGCCAGGTGCCTTTGAATGTGGTCTTTCTTTACCTCTTTGTCTCTGTGGACCTCAGATCGAATCCTCTTTTCTTGCAATCTGAATTGCCCTCACTGGGGGATTTGCTATAGTGAAATGCGAAAGACTGCCACATGCAGATGGGAGCAACCGAGAAACACATAGCTCAGGATTAAGCGGGTAAAATATTTCTTCAAGCTGAAATCTTTAAAAGAAAAGAATTTTTTTTCAAATCCATATAGAATCAAAACTACTGCGAAGTTGAATGATTTGAAACTTCTGTAACTTAATTGAGTTGTCTCAATCTCCAATAATCGTTTTCTTCACAGGACAAATACACTGTAAGTACCCTGTTCCTAAAGTGGTTGTGTCCTTCCGGGCGAAGGACAGGTAACTCCCAATCACAGGGAAATTTTAAGCAACTGCTGTCAAACATGCCAAGATGATTGCTCAGCGGCCTTCATATTATTATATTTGATTGCAAACCCCACCAAATAGGGAAAGAATTGTCTCCCCTGGAAGTAGGAACTTTCAGAGGAATCAGAAGCTTGGCTAAATACCAAAAACAAAGGGTATGATTGGTTACTGAATATGCAATTGTATATTTTGATACTATCGCATCTATTAGGAAATTTACATAAAATCACATAACCATGCTGTTTTGTAGATTACTGTAATATTCCTTCATTTGTGTCCTGGGGAAAGACTTTGTACATTTATACACCTGCAATTAAAATAATTTCGTATCTAGTGCCACACTGGGCATAGCAACAATGATTCAGAATAGCCCAAAAAAGACCAACATTGAAAATTTTAGATGCACTAGATCCTTTATTATGTATTAGGTCTATTAGATGCAGTAGAGTTAGGGAGATAGTCAAGGTCAAGACTAGGGGAAGGAGAGAGTCAATAAGCATAAAACCAAAACCCATTGCCGCTGAGTCAATCCCGACTCATGGTGACCCTATAGGACAGTGTAGAACTGCCCCATAGGGTTTCCAAGGCTGTAATCTTCACAGAAGCAGACAGCCATATCTTTCTCCCACCGAGTGGCTGTTGGGTTCGAACCCTAACCTTTCAGTTGGCAGCTGTGCAACCAGGGCTCCTTCAGCAAGCATACGAAGAAGTTTTAAAAAATGCTGTAGATTAAGGAAAATCAAAGTGGTCTACAAAGGTAGCAAATGGTGGCAGATAGGCAAGTTTGGTGCTAGGCCTCTGATGGCCACAAAGATAGTTGGAAGAAGAGCAGGTAGGCAAAAATTTAAGTCTGGGAAGGACAGAGACAAAGAAGAATGGGAGAGCTGTTGAAAGCCACACCCTTAAAACAAAGTATGATATCTGATCCTAGGACAAATATATTCTCTGTCCTGTTGTTTATAGTCATGCAAGAACTCACATTTGTGTGTCTCACTGTTGTGTGTGATATAATGAAAGGATGCACCTCACAGTGGAGATTACAGTGGAAAGAAAGCAACAGACCTTCCAGAGGTCTTGGATACATGCCAAGAGTTCTTCTTCTTTTTTGGCAAAGCACCTACTTTTTATTTACCTGATGCTTTGGCATTGAGTGGAAATAGGGAACGTATTGACCTAAAGTTTCTCAGTAGAGGTAGGTAAGAAGTACCAATCTCTGCTATATTTTCAAATCACGGGGGAAATATAATAATAATTGCTCCACTTATTGAGCATCTTTTTAGCTGTCTATTGCTATGTAGAAGGAGACCCAGTGGCCCAGTGGTTAAAGTGCCCAGCTGCTAACCGAAAGGTCAGAGGTTCAAACCCACTAGAAGCTCCAAGGGAGAAAGAAGTGACAGTCTGCTTCTGTAAAGATTTACAGCCTTGGAAACCCTATGGGGGCAGTTCTACTCTGTCCTATAGGGTCACTATGTGTTGGAACTGACTCAACAGCAATGGTTTCTTTGTTTTTTTCTTGCTATGTGACAAACTACCCCAAACCTAGTGGGTTAACAAAAACTACATATTATCTCTCATGAGTCTGTGGATTAAATTAGGTTCACCTGAGTAGTTCTTTCCTATGTGACATTGACTAAGGCTGCATGTCTCTTGAGGTTTGACTGCTCTGGAATGTTCAAGATGGCTCACTCATATGGTTAGCGGTTGGCACTGGCTGTTAGCTGGATTATCTGATGGAGCTGTCTACCTGAACCCCTTGGTTTTCCTCTCCGTGTGGCTTGGGCTTCTCATAGCTTGGTGTCTAGGTTCCAAGAAGGAGCATTCATAATATGAAAGTGAAAGCTGCAGCTCTCTTAAGGCCCAGCCTTGCAAGTTACACAGCATCATTTTCATTGCAGTGTATTGGTCAGGGCGGGCCCAAATACAAGATGGAGGAGAAACAGACCCCGTTTTAAATAAGAAGAGTGGCAAAAATTTGTAGCCATCTTTATTTTAGCACAACTACCTACTATATTTTAGGTACTCTGGTAAGTGCTGTATCCAGTCTATCCTATGTAAACCCCAGAACCCCAGAACAAGTTAAATATTGTTATCCTTGGTTTGTCAATTAAGAGGTACTAAATTATGTAGTTAATAAATAGTTGAGGTAGAATGTGAGTACAAGCCTATCTCATAGCCCCATAAGCCATAGAGAAAGGGTATGAGGACGACAACTGCTTATGCATTCATTTATTAGGTAAGTGTACAGCTCTAGTAGTGGATCCCAGATTGTTTGCCAGATCTCCTTCCCCAGTTCCTCCATTTTAAGAACATTAAGACATTTTTTTAAAAGCCATTAAAGGCTAAGCTGATTGCCTAAAAATTGCAGTAGTACAATTCTCTGTATAAGCTCACTTTGCTCCTCTTAGTTCTTCTGATAAATGGGTGTGTTGAGTTCTTGCCACTCAGAATTACAAAAAGAGATTGGGACAAATCATATAACTCCGGGTTTTTCAATCATGTCTAGCTCTGGCCTAATCAGATATACTTAATTGAAAGAAACCTATGGGGAATGTACCTGGCTGAATTGAAAGTAACTATTATTACAATTAAATTAAATTCAAATCAGTTGTCCAGAAAATATGCATAAATATCTAACACTTTAAGTTCACGAAAAATTATTCCATTAAATTCATTTATTATAATTCTCCTAGAGTACTCTGCCCATTCCAGATTCTGTACTTTAGAGCTGAAAAACCTGTGAAAAAAGGAATACTCAATCAACAGTAGTTTTGTCTATATAAACAGCTGATTGGATGAATTTCTTTTCTGCTTCAAATTTCTTTTCCATCCAAATAGAACTATGGCTTATGAAAAAGAGACAGAAAAAGTGGGAACTGTTTAAAGTTTCAAAACTAATTTGTAAGGAAATATTTTAAAATGCTGGTGTGGGTTAGTTTAGTCTAGAGAAGAAAAAAATGAGGAAAACTTAAAATATTCTCGTGGATGGGAAGAATTTGAAAATAAGAAAAATAGGAATGTGTTAAAATCGCGGTATGGGGTGGTTAGACTTCTTTATAAGTAAATTCATAAAAGACAGAATTGTGAATCCTGGATTAGACTTGTGAATAGGGATGTAGAATGCTTACTCTTTTCTCCAAACACCTTTAAAAACAATGAAGATTCTTATGTAATTTGTAGCATTTAGGTGGCAGATTCTACATGAAGGCATGGAGAAGAGAAGTTTACATGCCAAAATCCTGTGAGTTATGATTTTATATTTCTTGGGTATGCATCCTTGGGTTAATGATTGGGAATCTGAAGTCCAACAAAATTAAATTACTTAAACAAGTACATTGACTAAATTAATGGTTAAACTAAAGAGTATCAGAAGATTTTTTTTTTTTTTTAATTTCCTTCCTCTCTTCAGTAGATAGGCTCTACCCTTTCTACTGAAAAAAAAAAGAAAAAGGAAGGAAGGGAAGAAAGGAAGAAAGAAAAGAGAGTCAGAATGATCCAACTGCATTATAGTCAACTCTACATTCTCTGAAGGTTAACACTAAATTTTACTTTTTTGTTAACTAACAGTTCAGTGTGAATAATTGGCAAGCATTGGGCTTTGGAGTCTTCTGTTTCATGAAGAGAGAGTAAAAGAGCACATGTAGAATCATGGAGCAAGTTTTTTCAGGTTATAACTTCTGCCCACATTCCATTAGACAGAACTCAGTCCTATGAGCCTGCCTCACTTCAGGGGAGGCTAGTAAAGGTCACATCACTGTGTATCCAGGAGTTTGTGTATGTGTGAGTATTTGTGTGTGGGTGGGTGTCTGTGTGTGCAAGTAGGGAGAGAGTCACCAAGCTAAGAAGAGATGCTTTCTTTAAAAATACTTAACCAAACCAACCAGTTGCTGTGGAGTCGATTCCAACTCATAGTGATCCCATGTGTGTCAGAGTAGAACTGTGCTCCATAGGGTTTTCAATGGCTGATATTTTAGAACTAGATTGCCAGGACTTTTTTCTGAGTTGCCACTGGGTAGACACGAACCGCCAACCTTTTGATTAGCAGCTAAGTGTATTAACCATCTGCACAACTCAGGGACTCTTTAAAAGCATTTATTAGACATAAAGTATGGTAGTGCTGGTGTAATACTAGGATGTATTAATGCTTCAAGTACAAGACCATTTTTAATTCCTTTAAAAATATGCTTTGAGAATAAATGTTGAATTTTTTAGTGTCAACTCCTTCTATTATAATTTCGCTTAAAAATCAAACTTGCTGTGAATTCCAGTAGAAATTCTTAGGGCTGAGCAATGGAATAATGTAATCTTTAAAAAGTGCCAGCAATTTCCACGTGAAAGGGGCCTTTATTAAACATATTTTAACACTCCTGTGGATTAATAATGTGTTAGCAGAAAAAGACATGTGGAGCTTGGCGCAATTATCCTTCTATCCCAATTATACTGTGACATTAAATCTTGTGACATTTAATAAGAAAGGCCATTTCACCCATGGCTACCTTTGGTGCAGACAATTTATGCAACAGTGTTCCCATAGACAAAATTATGAAAAGAAGGCATTTCAACATGCTGATATGTCTAATAGCCCATGTAAATTAAATAAGGTGTAGCAAAATATATAAATCGTTAATATGATGATTATCTGCTACCTAAGACAAAAGAAAGATAAATTAACAACACTAGCTTTTAATCCAGTACAAAATTAAACAAATGTAAATGGATAACTAATAGGAGAGGAAGTTGCAGAGTAAATAGGGACTCATGAAGTTGTTTTTCCTCATGGAGACATTTAAAGCGTTTTTCATAATGTGCATCCATCTGGCATATTTGGACAGTAAAATAGCTTAATATTTGTTGAAACTTCTATTAGTTTTACATTAGAGTTGCAAAATGCCTTAATTACCTTAGAGAGTTGAAACTCTTGTATCTGAGGTTGAATTCATGATCTTTTAAATTGTTTTAATATCTTATTTTTTAATTTTATTTTTATGTAGTAAATATATGTGTGTGTGTGCGTGCACTTAACCTTCCAATATTTTGTATAACATATTGCCTTCCAAAGAGCTGATATGTTTAACACATTCCGAATTCACCGGGAATTTCACTGTTAAATTGTTTGTATTGCATCAAGTTAAAGAAGAGGAAAGTATAAAGGATGCTGATCAAATATTTGTTAAGGAACATATTTATATTTCTGATCTTTACACTGTTGACATGATGGGAAAACATCCAAATATAACAGGAAAAAAAATCACCAGATCATATATTTTGAGGGCTACTGTAAACCCCAAATAACTGAAATGAGATTTTTTATTTACATAAATGAACTTCTGAGTTGCTCTTGGTTTGAAATACAGAAACTTTAATTTTTAAGAGAAATTGCTAGACTTGCCAAAAAGCTATTTTTTTTTTTTTTTGGTAAGATGAGAGCTTTGTATTATTTCAATAAGTGTTAGTGTACAATTATACATACGTACAAATAGATAAATAGGAAAAATAACTCGCTAAATAAAGGTACATCTTAATCAATAGTCTGAAAATTGCTATCTTTGAATTTTAAAGTTTTTGGAAATTTTTGCTTAGATCCACAGACAAGAAATAGCCTTAAACACAAAATGTTGGAATTGAAATTACTCTGATAGCCCCAAGGATGTTAACTATTCTGAAATAGCCCATATCTCTCTCTGCTAGAAGCAGATTTAAAGGACCAGACTCCTGAGAAGATCTGTCCTCTAATATGAGTACCCTTATTCCAGAAACTCTTGCTTTCATAAATATGAGTACTTCTGTGACCTCTGGACTGATTTGGTCTCACCTGTAAGAGAATGTCCCTCGGCTCAATAATATAATTGGCTCCTAATGATCTAGTTCATCATTAGAGGAACAGATACTAGAATTATTGATGTATGTTACCCACTCCCATCCTAAATGTTGCTTCTTGATAATAGGACCCATGACTTACTTATCCTTATAACCTCATGATTGACTGTTGTCCAGTTTATTACTGTTACCTATCCATGGGCTCACCAATTGTCATCATCATCCAAATGTTTAGTATTCAGACTGGTCATATGTGGAGGTGGATGTGTCAGTTTGAGTCATCCAGTTACAAGTAACAGAAGATCCATCCCAAAATGACTTAAACAACAGGAAGCTGATTGTAAGCTAGGGTGGGTCCAGTGGCTCAATAATGCCTTAAGGGTTCTAAGATTTTTCTCTGTCTCTGCTCTACCAACCATAGTGCTGTGTCTATACTGAGGCTGATTCTCCTTTGATTTAGGATGACTTTCAGTAGCTGCTATACCCTCCCTTGTTCAAGTCAAGACTCAGAGAGCTTAGCTTTAAGTGTTCTCTCATAAGAACCAGGGAAAACTTTCTCAGAACTTACCAGAAATTCTCTCCTTATATCTTATTGGCTACAATATTGTCACATACTCTTCCTGAATTTGCAAAGTGAATGGAATGCCTGAAAGCCAATAGCAATTATACTTTTTACGATAATAAGTATAATTGCAATTATACTTCGTAATTAATTCCCACTGCACTTCTGTTCTAAAGGAATGGAATGGTTGTCGGATTACCAACCACAATGTTATTTACAATAGGATAAGGCCAGGGAAACTGAGCAGAGAGAATAGAGAAGTAGATTTAAAATGAAGGCATTGAGGACCATTTGAGATCACCCTTTTGTCAAAGAGAAATAGAGAAACTTTAAGCCAAGCAAAACATTCAGGTTAAAAGAAGAAGAATAACACAGCACAAACTAGTAAGAACTATTTCATAAAAAAAAAAAAGAGTGCTAAACTTTTATAGAATCTTTGTTAATAGGCAGATTTGTTTTTTCTGAGAGATGAAGAGGAGGATATACTTAAAGAGGATAAGAGAAAAATGAGAAGACATAGCAAAAGTGAGAAGACATACAGTCTTTTAATGTTAACTCACGATTTGAGCTAAGGGTTAGATATGAAAAAGACAAACCGATTTTTCCCATTTCTATGGGTGTATTTTGTTTGTATGGAAAGTTTTAACCACATAAGTGTTGACATATTGGATGGTTTGTTATAAGTAGGCAGAGCACAAATAATGAAACATTCAACTGTACTTAAAATCAATGGGCTTGTTTTTGTGTTGGCTTGTAATGAGCCTGATTCTCCTTTGCACACTACAAAACGCACGTTCTTTATAGAAAACCTATCTCCACATCTCTTCTTAGGTTTGTTTCTAGGAAGAGATTTACCATTCCATAATCAAAATTTGGGGCCGCTACCAGTTCCAAAATGTAAACTATTGTTATCCAAACATGTCAATTCATAGCCTTGGAAACTGACAAATCTCCCTGCTCAAAGAGGAACTGTCACTAAGGCAGGCCATAGTTAAATTTCAATAACCATAATGGTGCTTGAAGTTGAAAATTAGAACCATGCCTGGTAGTGGTAATCATTCCAGAATTTCTGCCTCTTTAACAAATGTAATCCTCAACCAATCCCAGACCTGAAAATCTAGGGCAAGGGGCAGATCTCTGTGTTGGGAAAATTGTCTGTGGCCAGGGATGTGACCAAAGATGAAACCATGTCTGCACCTGAGACAGAATCTAGGGACCAAAATCTATGACACAAGTAAAGCCAGTGAACTCTAAAATGCCAGAGGTCATAGTGTCAACCTTAGGGAAAAAGTTGTTTCCAAGATAATTCAGGGAGTTCTTTGCCTGATTTATTTGGACAAAAAAAAAAGGAAAGACTACTATTGAGACCTCAATTATCTGATTAATTTTTATGTTAAGTTTGCTTTGTAAGTATTTCACACACCATATTGCCTACATACAATAATCCTAGGCATATGTACAGTTTCTCAGAATGTATTTATTTTTAAGTAACTGGGCCTTCTGTAGGAGCCCTGGTGGCGCAGTGGTTAAAGCGATCAATTGCTAACCAAAAGGATAGCAGTTTAAAACCACCAGCAGCTCCACAGGAGAAAGATGTGGCAGTCTGCTTCCATAGAGATTTACAGCCTTGGACACCGTATGAGGTCACAATGAGTCAGATTCAACTCAACGGCAGTGGATTTGGTTTTTGGTTTGGAGGATTTCTATAACATAACAGTTTATACCTACTAAAGTATAGCTCTGGTGGCATAGTGGTTAAAGAGCTTGGCTGCTAACCGAAAAGTTGGCACTTTGATTCCACCAGATGTTCCTTGGAAGCCCTCTGGGGCAGTTCTGCTCTTTACTGGAAGGTCGCTATAAGGTCGCTATGAGTCTCGATGGCAGCAGGTTTGGTTTTTTTTTTTTTTTAAGGTCTAGCTAGCTACCCTTTCTGGAGGTTACCTGGACCCCTTTGCATTTTTTTCATTTTCTCAAAATTCATCCAAATCCAGGTAGCATGTTGGAGTTTCACTTACGGAAGTGTTGAAAGTCACGTAAAGTCATTTTTGCATTAAGGCCCTGGCAAGACAGCTGGTTTCTGTGGCTATATATATATATAGAGAGAGAGATTATTTATAGTGTATATAGTCACTGCCAGGGAGTTGTAGTTAAGAAATGGTGTGTCCTGCAGTGCTCAGAAAAACAAGGTGTCTGTGAGTATTTTAATGCGCCAAGCAAATTCTGAGGTACGAGAGTATCCTGGGGTCACACAGTTCCATCTTGGCCAAACAAGCTGAAGCTTTGTGGAAATGAATTAAAGACAGTATCACAGACTTACAATTCATGACAAAGCAATGTTCTTTGCCTCGTAAAGCCAAATTTTTTAATGTTTGAACTCCATGGCTTCTAAAATGAGCATTTGATATCCATCTCTTAGTTCCCTCTTATTCCATTGCTACAGTGGTAAAATTGAGCTAGTGCTCCTGAGGACACATCTGCTTTAACCTTAAGGATGACTTTGACGTATAAAAGCTTTTTTTCTTTTTTTCCATTGTTAAGTTTAAGGAGAAACATTTCAGACATGGAGGCTCAAAAATCATTTACAGTCAGGGAAATAAAATCCATCATTATTTCTTCTCTTATGGAAAAAACTATCTAACACATTGTTTAATTTGAAAAAGAGAATAAGTGGTGAGTTGATGAATTGCTATAGTTCCTAACATTACTGGGAGACAGCTGATAAAAATGTCCTCACATGTAATCATTAACAGTAGGGCTTTTTTAGGGGATTGGTGATAGCCTGTGGCTAAACAAAAGAATTAATTTACTTCATTCTAAAGCAGTATGCAGATTAATCTTTCATTGTTAAAGGGCAATTGAGAAAATTGTTCAGTTCTTTGAATGATTTGGTCTGAAACTTTTGTCACTAGATGGTTAATTTGTGAATAGTGGACCTAAAAATCTCAATATTTTCTGTGGCAGTATGTTTGCAGTAAATGAGATATTAAGTTTTTAAAATCTTTGACTTAAAAACAGGAGTCAAATGATTTTCACAGAGATGACTAGATTTTTGTTTTTCTTTTAGTGGTTAAGTGTTCTTCCCACTACAGCTTGATCACGGTGCTTTTGCATTATGAATAAGCACAGAACTCCATAATCCAAACTAACCATATCTTGGATAATCTTTGCTATAATTCCTATTAAAAACTTAAATCTACTGGGCTCTATACTTGACTGGATTGCACAGGATAAATAACCTAGGGTTCTTTGTGTCTTGAAGTCTGATGTTCAAAATTCAGACATCCTTTCCAATTGCTTAAAAAAAATTAAGTTTGTTACTTTCAGATATTCTTTAATACTTATGCGTGAATTTTACAATGGGATTTTGTAAACACGTATTGCATTTAAAAATAACATGGCATTGATAAGTCAGACTGTAGCAGTGCATCATGGGAGAAATTTTGAAGATTTACCAGTTTGAGCAATCCTAAACTTCCATTTTGCACTTTTTATAATAACTTTCTTTTCCATTTTATTTTGGAAGCAAGATTTGAATAGTTCTTTCATCCTGCTTCAGTCCAAAAAAAAAATCCCATTGCCTTCAAGTGGATTCCAACTCATAATGACCCTATAGAACAGAATAGAATTACCTACTGTTGATGAACATAAGTTTTTGTTTATGTCTTATTTATATTTTCTAATATTTTTATAATATTACTTCTGTAGGAAAGAAATACATGCTTTAAAAATATTCTGGAGCCCTTTTTCCTCTGAGGATATCAGGCCAGCTATGTTAGGAGGAAAGCCCAGGTTAGGACAATTGGTAATTGGCAATTACTCATTTCTCCCAGTGCCTTATCTTTTATGAGCTATGGTAAAAATACATGAAAATATTACAAAACCTACCCGTTCTTATTTATTAAAATATATACTGCATGCAAAAGATCTTTCAAGAAATATGATTTGCTCCAAGAATGTAAGGTTAATTGAACATCAAGGACATTTTAAAATTAATTATTAAAACAATCTAATTAAAAACACCCATATCCTGGAGGCAGAG
This sequence comes from Dugong dugon, assembly GCA_030035585.1. Classification (NCBI taxonomy): domain Eukaryota; kingdom Metazoa; phylum Chordata; class Mammalia; order Sirenia; family Dugongidae; genus Dugong; species Dugong dugon. The sequence continues at coordinate 129,451,434 of CM057461.1, forward strand.
CCAACATGGTGCTATAGACAGAAACACCATGCTGTCTCTCCGCAGCAGAGACCTGAAAAACTGAGTAAAACAGACAAACGTCAATCCTGGAACCCTAAGTGTCTAAGGAAGAGATAAAGAACTCAGCCAAGCACCGAATGGAATAAGAAACTTACAGGGAACAGAGAGCGAGGAGAGATACATGCAGAGGTCCCCATCAGCTAATGCAGCATGGATCCGCCATCTTGCACTCCTATAGGAGATCGGTGAACAGGGGTGTGGGAAAACAGCTTCACAGAGCTTCCAGCCAGAGACAGAACAACTGGTAACCAGCGATATGTGCTTTCCCTACCTTATCCTTCTCCCCCGAACTCGTCCTCTGCCCCTTCCTACTGGCTGCAGTCACTTGGCCGGGTAGAAAGTGCAGGGTTCATGCTGTTTGGATTCACCCCACCCACATCAGAGATCAGAGGACAGGGACTACAGGAAAGCAGCTCCATGAAGCTTCTAGCAGGAGACAGAGCACCTGGTAACCAGCGATACACTCTTTGTGAACCCACAGCCTTCTTCTTCCCACTCAACCTCCACTGCTTCTCACTGGCCACAGTGTCATGGCTGGGAGACACCTGCTTCAGCCCCAAGCCACTTGGATTCACCCTTCCCACACTGGCCAGCTCCATCAGTGCCATTTGTTTGTTGCTGGTGTTGCTTTTTTCTGATTGTTTTTGGTTTCTTCCCTGCCTCTCACCACCTCCCCCTCCTTTCTCTCAAACGCCTGGCTGTCTGTGCCAGCTTTGCTTCTTCTTGAAAGGCTGTGAAGTGCTGCTCAGCTGGGGAATTGCTTCTCAGATCCATGCTGCCAAGCTGGTGGGATCCCAGGGAACTTTTTTACTTTTTTGTTTTGTTCTGTTCTGTTTTGTCTTGTTTGTTTGTGTTCTTTTTCTTTTCATGGCTTGGGATCCCCTTCTAGCCAGGCTGTAATGCCCAGCTTTGGAGCCACTTCTCCGATCTGCGCAGCCGCACTGGTGGGATCACTGAGGGCTTTTCTTTTCTTTCTTTTTTTCTAATTTTTATTTATTCATTTTCTTTTTCTCTTTTTTCCTTTTTGTTTTTCTCCATTTCCCAATCTCTCATCTCTCCACTCCAGCAGCAAGCTCCCTTAGCACTCTTTGTGTGTGTGTGTGTTTTTCTTTTTTTTTTTTTTTTGATTGTTTGTTTTTGGCTCCTGTTTTCTCTCTGCTCTCTCTCTTTTTTCCCATATCCATCTTAGCTCCACACATCACAACCCTACTCTCCTTCCTGCCTACCTGTGCCATGCACTGAACATCACACCCCCAACCAGCACAGGCATAGCCTACCGGCACCTGCCCTGCACTGATTCCCAGCCCACCCTGTTGGACCTAGTACGTGCCACAAACAACCCATCCCAGCCCCTCCCCTTTAGCTGGAACTCCCTGCTGCACCATAGCTGAGTGACTGGCCCTGCCCATTTGACAAGGAGGTGAAAAGTATCATGCTGACAGATGAACAAACAACAAAGAATGCACAACCCACCTGCTCAGGCATAACCAAATAAAAAAGAAGGACAAAACAAACAAATCTACAACCAATAAACAAAGAAAATAACTACCGAATGTCCTGAAGACAGCAGACAGTATCAAAACATACAAAAAACAGTACAGGATGGTTCCAGTATGCCTCCAAAATAAAACACCAAATGACTTTCCAGTAGAAGAAAAGGCACTAAAACTACCTGACAGGGAATTCAAATCATAATATTCAGAGCTATCCAAGAGTTGAAGCAAAAAGCAGACAAAAATGAGAAAAAATAGACAAATTCATGGCAAAGGCAGGCAAATTCATGGAAAATACAGACCAAAAAAATGGAAAAATTCAGGAAAATAATACAGGAATAAAATGCTAAAATAAATTCACAACTAGAAATCATACAAAAACAACAATTAGGAATTCAAAAGATAAACAACAAGATTTCAGAAATGGATAGTGTCATGGAAGGGCTGAGGAGCAGATTTAAAATGATGGAAAACAGGATCAGTGAAATCAAAGAAAAACACTTGGACACAACTTTGAGGAAAAATAAGAAAAAAGGACAAACAAAAATGAAGAAACCCTGAGAATTATGTGGGATACAATCAAAACCAAGAATTTGCAAGTGATTGGAATTCCAGAACAGGGGGATAAAATGGAAAACACAAGGACCGTTGAAGAATTCCTGACAGAAAACTTCCCCAATATCATGAAAGATGAAAAGCTGACCATCCAAGAAGCTCAACAAACCCCGTATAGGACAGACCATGAAATCACCAAAACATATCATAATCACACTGTCTAAAATCAAAGACAAAGAAAGAATCCTGAGAGCAGCTCGAGAAAAACAAAGTCATGTACAGAGGGGAAACAATAAGACTAAACTCAGATTATTCAGCAGAAACCACGCAGGCAAGAAGGCAATGGGATGACATACATAAAATCTTGAAAGAAAAATATTGCCAACCAAGAATACTACATCCTGCAAAACTCTCGTTCAAATATGATAGCAAAATTAGGACATTTTCAGATAAACAGAAATTAAGGGACTATGTAAAAAACAAACCAAACTTACAAGAATTATTAAAGGGAGTCCTTCGGTTTGAGAACAAACAACATCAAATATAGCCTGGATCTAGGATACAAGATTGTACCAGCCGGATACCAACCTAGGAAATGAACTCTCAAGGACTACCCAAAACCAAAAGAATTACAGCAGGGAACTAGAAAGGTTAATCTGTAAATGACAACAATGTCAGAAAAATAAAAGAGGGAATAAATGATATAGGTATAGAACCTTCTAATGAAGAGGAAAGCAAGGCTATACCAACTGATAATGGACTGGTTCAAACCTAGGAATATAAGGGTAAATTTTAAGGTAACAACAGAGTAAGTTAACAAACCTACTCATCAAAGTAAAGAAGAAAAACATAAAGTCTCAGTAGAAACAAATTTACAACAACAAAAATTTGAAAAATAATTCATTTGCTGTAACAGGAAAAAAGAAAACATCAGCACTACTGAAAAAAAGCACTACAAAATGACAGCAGTAAACTCACATCTATCAATAATCACAGTGAACATAAATGGCTTAAATGCACCCATAAAGAGACAGAGAGTGACAGAATGGATTAAAAAAACAGGATCCATCAATATGCTGTGTACAAGAGACACACCTTAGAAACAGATGTAAATCTATTAAAACTTAAAGGATGGAAAAACTATATTAAGCAAACAGCTACCAAAAAAAGAGCAGGAGTGGCAATACCAATCTTAGATACAGTAGACTTTAAAACAAAATCCACCATAAGACAATGAAGGGCGCTATAGAATGATTAAAGGGATGATCCATCATGAAGACATAACCATAATTAACATCCACGCACCCAATGACAGGGCTCCAAAATACATAAAACAAACTCTAACAACACTGAAAAGAGAAATAGTTCCACAATAATAGTAGGAGACATCAATACACCACTTTTGGTAAAGGACAGAATATCTAGGAAGAAACTCAGCAAAGATATAGAAGACCTAAGGGCACAGTCAGCCAACTTGACCTCCTAGACATATATAGAACGCTCCACCCAACAGCTGCAAAGTACACATTCTTTTCCAACACATATGGAACATTCTCCAGAATAGACCACATCTTAGGTCACAGGGAAACCCTCAACAAAATCCAAAACATCAAGATAATACAAAGTATCTTCTCCGACCACAATGCCGTCAAGGTAGACATTAACAACAGGAAGAACAAGGAAAAAAAATCAATTACTTGGAAACTGAATAACACCTTACTTAAAAACCACTGAGTAATAGAAGAAATCAGAGATTTAATCAAAAAATTCCTAGAATCAAAAGAGAATGAAAACACATCATACCAAAACCTTTGGGACACAGCAAAGGCAATCCTCAGAGGTCAATGTATAACAATAGATGCACACATCAAAACAGACGAAAAGGACAATATCAAAAACTTGAACAAGTAGAAAGAGAACAGCAAAAAAAAAAAAAAAGTCCACAGCCACCAGAAGACAGGAAATAATAAAGATCAGAGCAGAAATAAATGAAATAGAGAACAGAAAAACAATAGAAAGAATCAACAAAACCAAAAGTTGGTTCTTTGAAAGGATCAACAAAATCGATAAACCACTGGCCAAACTGACAGAAGAAAAACAGGAAAGAACACAAATAACCCACATAAGAAATGAAATGGGGGACATTACAACAGACCCAACTGAAATAAAAAGGACCATAAGAGAGTATTATGAAAAACTATACTCCTACAAATTTGAAGACATAGAGGAAATGGACAAATTTCTAGAAACACACTACCTACCCAAACTAACATGAAATGATGTTGAAAATCTAAATAGACCGATAATAAGAGAAGAGATTGAAAAGATAATTAAAAAAAACCTCCCAACAAAAAAAGCCCTGTCCCAGATGGCTTCATTGGAGAATTCTACCAAACATTCAGAGAAGAGCTTACACCAGTACTACTCAAACTATTTCAGAACATAGAAAAGGAAGTGATACTTCCAGATTCATTCTGTGAACCAACATAACCCTGATACCAAAACCAGACAAAGACACCACAAAAAAATTACAGAACAATATCTCCTGTGAATATAGACGCAAAAATTCTTAACAAAATTCTAGCCAATAGAATTCAGCATCATATCAAAAATAATAATAATAATACACCACAACCAAGTAGGGTTCATACCAAGTATGCAAGGACGGTTCAACATTAGAAAATCAATCAACATAATCCACCACATAAAGGAAAGATAAGAATCAGATAATCCTCTCGATCGACGAAGAAAAGGCATTTGGCAAAGTCCAACACTTATTCCTGATGAAAACTCTCAATAAAGTAGGTATAGAAGGGAAATTTTCAGCATAATAAAGGGCAACTATGCAAAACCAACGGCCAACATCATTCTTAATGGAGAGAGGCTGAAAACATTCCCCTTGAGAACAGGAACAAGACAAGGATGCTCTTTATCACCACTCCTATTTAACATTGTGCTGGAAGTTCTAGCTAGAGCAATAAGATAAGAAAAAGAAATAAAGGGCATCCAAATTGGTAACAAAGAAGTAAAACTGTCCTTATTTGTGGATGATATGATACTATACATAGAAAACCCAAAAGACCGCACGAGAAAACTACTGGAACTAATAGAAAGATTCAGCAGAGTAGCAGGATACAAGATAAACATACAAAAATCAGCTGGATTCCTATACACCAATAAAGAGAATGATGAAAAGGAAATCAGGAAAGCAATACCATTTATAATAGCCCCTAAAAAATTGAAATACTTAGGAATAAATCTAACCAGGGTTGTAAAAGACCTATGCAAAGAAAACTACAAAACACTACTGCAAGAAACCAAAAGAGATCTACATAAATGGAAAAACATATCATGCTCATGGAAAATGACAGTTCTTCCCAAAGCAATTTTCAAATACAATGCAATTCCGATACAAATACCAACAACATTCTTTAAAGGCATGAAAAAACTAATCATTAACTTAGTATGGAAAGGGAAGAAGCCCTGGATAAGTAAAGCACTACTGAAGAAGAATAAAGTATAAGGACTCACAGTACCTGACCTCAATACCTACTATACAGCTACGGTAGTCAGAACAGCCTGGTACTGGTACGATGCCAGATACATTGATCAATGGAACAAAATTGAGAACACAGATGTAAATCCATCCACCTACAGTCACCTGATCTTTGACAAGAGCCCAAAGTCCATCAAACGGGGGAAAAACCAGTCTTTTTAACAAATGGTGTCAGCAAAACTGGATGTACATCTGCAAAAAAATGAAACACGACCCATACCTCACATCGCATACAAAAACTAACTCAAAATGGATCAAAGTCCTAAATATCAATCCAAAAAGTATAAAGTTCATAGAAGAAAATACAGGATCAACACTAGAGGCTCTAATACACAGCATTAACAGGACACAAACCATAACCAACAACACACAAACTCCAGAGGATAAGCTAGATAACTGGGATCTTCTAAAAATGAAACACTTATGCTCATCAAAAGACTTCACCAAAAAGTAAAAAGATAACCTACATACAGGGAAAAAAATTTTGGCTATTACAAATCAGACAAAAGTCTAATCTCTAAAATCTACAGGAAAATCCAACACTTCTACAAGAAAAAGATAAATAATCCAATTAAAAAATGAGCAAAGGAAATGATCAGACACTTCACCTAAGGAGACATTAAAGCAACCAACAGACGCATGAGGAAATGCTGATGATCACTAGCCATTAGAGAAAAGCAAATCAAAACCAGAATGAGATACCATCTTACCCTGACATTACGGCATGGATCAAAAAAACAAGAAATAACAAATGTTGGAGAGGCTGTGGGGAGATGGGAACTCTTATGCCCTGTTGGTGGGAAGGCAAAATGATACAACCATTTTGGAAAATGATATGGCACCTCCTTAGAAAGCTAGAAATAGGAATACCATATTATCCAGCAATCCAACTCCTAGGAATATATCCTACAGAAACAAGAGTCATCACAGGAATAGATATATGCACACCCGTGTTCATTTTGCTATTGTCCCCAATAGCAAAAAGATGGAAACAACCTAAATGCCCGTCAACAGATGAATGGATAAACAAACTATGGTACATACATACAATGGAGTATTACACATTGATAAAGAACAATTATGAATCTGGGAAGCATAACACAGATGAATCTGGAGGGCATTATGCTGAGTGAAATAAGTCAATCACAAAAGGACAAAGACAGTATTATACCACTACTGTAAAAACTCATGAAAAGATTTACACACAAAAAGAAACAATCTTTGATGGTTACAAGGGAGAGGAAGGGTGGGGATGGAAAAACACTTTGGCGAAGGGTAAGACAGTGCACAATACTGGGGAAGCCAGCACACCTTGTACAAGGCAATGTCATGGAAGCTCCATAGACACATCCAAACTCCCTGAGGGACCGAATTGCTGGGCTGAGGGCTGTGAGGACCATGGTCTCGGGGAACGTCTAGCTCAATTGGCATAACATAGTTTATAAAGAAAATGTTCTACATTCTACTTTGGTGAGTACCATCTGGGATCTTAAAAGCCTGTGAGCTCCAGTCTAAGATACTGCACTTGTCTCACTCCTTCAGGAGCAAGGAAGAATGAAGAAAACTAAAGATACAAGGGAAAGATTAGTTCAAAGGACTAATGGACCACAGCTACCATGGCCTCCGCCAGACTGAGTGCAGTACAACTAGATGGTGCCTGGCTACCACCACTGACTACTCTGACAGGGATCACAATAGAGGGTCACAGACAGAGGTGAGAAAAATGTAGAACAAAATTCTTTTTTTTTTTTTTTGTTTATTGTTGTAGTTTAAATGAAGTTTACATTTCAAGTTAGTCTCCCATACAAAAATTTATACATACATTGTTATGTGACCCTAATCGCTCTCCCCATACTGTGACAGCACACTCCTCCTTTCTGCCCCTAATTCCCCAAGTCCATTCAACCAGCTCCTAACCCTCTCTGCCTTCCCATCTCACCTCTGGACAGAAGCTTCCTGTTTAGTCTCTTTTACCTACTTGAGCTAAGAAGCACACTCCTCACGAGTTATCACTTTATGTCCCACAGTCCAGTCCAATCCCTGTCTGAAGAGTTGGCCTCAGAAATTGAGGAACAAAATTCTAACTCACAAAAAAAGACCAAACTTACTAGCCTGACAGAGGCTGAAGAAACCCCGAGAGTATGGCCCCCACACAGACTTTCAGCTCAGTAATGAAGTCAATACATTTCTTAGTAATCTAGTACTAATTGTATGTTTTCCAGACATTATAATCTAACAGAAACCAAGAAACAAGAAAATACTCAAGCCGTGTTTATTAAAGGCTAGAATAAAACTAAGTTCCCATTAACACTACTATCATTCAACTACTATCATTTTGGATGTTCTAGAAAATAAAACAATAACAACAAATAAATGTATGAATATTAGAATAATCAAAATTATTTTGTCAGATGATACGAACGTCCACTAAACAAAACCTAAGTAAATCAGCTAATAAATGTTTTATAAAATAGTAAATTGGCTATACTCAACACAAATATTCAGTGGCTTCCCTGTATACGTCATTGTCATTAACAACTAGTACAAAAGAGAATGAAAAAAAAAACCTCTCATTTAAAATGACTACTAATTCAAGAAGTGGAAACCCCTTCCATTAATCAGTTCGGCATTAGGTCCTGGTTCCTGAGAGCTGGACCACATATGAGGCCAGTGTGGTGAGGGCGGGGGCAGGATTTGACCAGACCAAGAGGAAGTACTTGGAGGCCCAATGCTAATTAAGCCTCAGGAGGTATGATGCAATCTATCTTGGCCACAAGGTAAGGCCAATAAAGGCCTTGAAAGAATTTCAATGGAGCTTCTTGAGTAGTGACAGTGAACATCTGCTCTGTGGACGATAAGCCTGTCCCCATCCATATAAGTCCCTTATGCCAGCAGTGATTAAAAAAATGATTTAAAATGATTAAAAAGTTGACTAAATTACCTGAGGAGTTGGATGTGAGGAAACAGACTCTTGCGTTGTGTTGATAGATGAGTGTAACATTTCCAGAGGGCAATTTTGCAAACAATATTTAATAAATTTTAATAGCATACTTTGACCCAGTAATTACTGCCCTAAGGAAACAATTAAGCAACTGTTCATGTGTGTGTGTATCTATATGTGTGTGTGTATCTATATGTGTGTGTGCATACTGAAATGAGTTAAAATTATATTTATTGATACAGAGATGTGGCTGTATTGTATTAACTGAATAGATAGGTTACAAAAGAAGATGCATGTTTTTTGTGATTTTATGTATAGTTTTTATATATTTATGTGTACTTAAAGTAGAATATATACCAAAATGTTAACAATGATTCTCATTATTGGAAATCTTTATTTTTTCCTATAAACTTTCTTGTATATTCTTACTTACATGTAATAAGCCTCTAATTCTTATATAATCAGGAAAAAACAGCTAATTAAAACATATTTTTTCTTGACAAAAATTAATTAAACTCTTTTCTATCTGAAAAGGTTATTTATTATTTAAGTATTTGAAGCCAATAGAGAACCATCAGCTGGAATGCTTTTGACTGAAAGAAACAGAATAACCAAACAATGACAGCTTACAAAATAAAGGTATTTGCTTGTATTACATAACTTTTGAAAGGAGTCAATTTCAGGTTTGGTCCAGTGGCTAAGCAGTTTCATTAAGCACCCAGGCATTTTCTGTTGTTCCATCTCCCACCTACAGCATGTTGACTTTTCAACCTTAGGCCTGGGCTGCCAATCCAAGCCAGACTGCAGCTGTGATCCCACCTGGGCAGCCCTGCATCTCCTCCCCCAGATCATACCAGTCCCCAGGCCATGCCAGCCATTGACCTTAAGGGGTCCCTGGAACTGGGGCAGGGAGGAAATGAGGACAGAACTGATGAGGCAGAAAGTTGTCTGGGTGAGGCAGTGTCCCTTTGGGGAAAATGGACCTCATGGTCATAAAATGGCTGCATCAGCTTTAAACAATCACATTCATCATTCAACCACATTCAAGGTAGGAAAAAAATGGGTAGGGGGAAACTGTTTCCTTACTCTGAATCTCTGTCTTTTTACCTGAAAAGAAGCATCCACAGTTACCCTGTCCCAGCAAACTTCTCCTGTGGTCATTGGCAAAGCTCACATGTCCACCCTTAGGCCTATCATTGGCAAAGAGGCATGAGATGCCCACAATTTTCTTAGCACAATTATGAGTCACCTGTAAGGCTCAGAGATGATCCACTCCCAGTGAAATTAAGGGGTATCCCATTACTCTGCCCTCACCTTTACAAAATTAGGGGGTTCTGTTAGCTGTGAAAAAGGGGTAAAGGCTGCTAGGTAGGCCACAGCATTATCTTCCATAAAAACTGAATCATCTTGCTAACATAGTAAAACAACACACACACACACACACACACACACACACACACAAATCTTTGTAAGACTTTCTGGAAAAATTTCAAGTTAAACACATTCTTTTATCATTTGCAATTCCAAAGCTATAGAATCATAGAAATTTAGAACAGAAAGGGACTCAAATATTACCCAGCCTAATTTACTTAACTAATTAATGAGGAAGTGGGATCCAGCAAGGTTATAATCTACTGTTCCACATTGCTTGGCTTTATAATTAAAAATCCAGGCTCAGCCTCCTTATATCCTCTTTGAGACATTGCCTCCCACGTTTTTGTCTCTAGCTTGTTTGAATCTAGACATCTTTTCAGGAGGGACCAGTACCTGGAGAAGAACATCATGCTTGGTAAGGGAGAGGGTCAGTGAAAAAGAGGAAGACCCTTGACAAGGTGAATTGACACAGTAGCTGCAACAATGGGTGCAAACATAGCAGTGATTTTGAGGATGGCACAGGGCTGGGCAGTGTTCCGTTCTGTTGTGCATAGGGTCACTATGAGTTGGAGCTGACTTGATGGAACCTAAAAACAACAACAAATCCAAGAGAAAACTTGTCATATTTCACCATAGCAAAACAAATAAACAAAAACAACCGCAAAATAAATGAAAACAGAAGCAAAGTATAAATTGCTTTTGAACTTCCTTTTCTCTCCTGTTACTTTGTCTCACTACGTTCTCTGAACCTCTCTTCTCCCTCCTTGCTTGAGATATTCCTTAGTTTCAGACTCGTCATAGCTGAACACTTCGATAATTTCCTCTAACAGAAAATTTCCAAAAGCATATTTAGCCACAGAGTATTTTTTAACTTTGTATTAATTTCAGACTTATAGAAATATTGCAAAAATAGAACAAAGAATTTCCACATACCTTTTGTCATGTATTAGACTGTGTCCCCCCAAAATATCTGTCAACTTGGCTGGGTCATGATTCCCAGTATTGTATAATTGTGTACCATTTTGTAACCTGATGTGATTTCCTTATGTGTTGTAAATCCAACCACTATGATCTAATAAGATGGATTAGCAGCAGTTATACTGATGAGGTATACAAGATTGGATAGTGTCTTAAGCCAATCTCTTTTGAGATAGAGAGAAGCAAGCAGAGACACAGGGGAGCCTCATACTACCAAGAAAGCAGTGCCGGGAGCAGAGCACGTCCTTTGGACCTGAGGTTCCTGTGCAGAGAAGCTCCCAGACCAGGGGAAGATTGATGACACAGACATTCCTCCAGAGTCAACAAAGAAAGCATTCCCCTGGAGCAGATGCCCTGAATTTGGACTTGTAGCCTACTGGACTGTGAGAGAATAAACTTCTCTTTGTTAAAGCCATCCACTTGTGGTATTTCTGTTGGAGCAGTACTAGATGACTGAGACACCCTTTATCCATATTGTTGTTGTTGTTAGTTTCAGTTAAGTCCACTCTAACTCATAGAGACTTTGTGTATAATAGAACAAAACTTTGCCCAGTCCTGCTCCATCCTTAAAATTGTTGGTATGTTTGAATCATTGTGGTAACCACTGTGTCAATCCATCTCATTGAGGGTCTCGCTCTTTTTTGCTGGCCCTCTATTTTAACAAGCATTATGTTCTTCTCTAGCAGTTGGTGAAATGTCCAAAGTAGGTTAGAGGAAGTATTAACATTTTACTACATATATCATTCTCTCTATATGTATACATATACGTGCGTATAAATTTTTCTGGAGCTTTCGGGAATAAGTTACAGCATGATATGCCTTTACTCCTAAATACTTCAGTATGCACTTCCTAAAGCAAGGACATTTTCTTATGCAACTACAAAACAAACGTCAAAATCAGAAAATAAATATTGATGCAGTGCTATCATCTAATCTACACACCTTATTCAGAGTTCACCAATTATCTAACTAATGTTCTTCAAAGCAAAATAAAGGGTTCCAGTCTAGATCTGTCCAGGGTCACATGTCGCACTTGGTTGTCATGTCTTTGTAGTCTCCTTCTATCCTTTTATCTGGAACAATTCCTCAGTCTTTGTCTTTTTTTTGAATAGTACAGGCCATTTATTATGTAGAATGTCTGCCAAATTTGGTTTGCCTATGTTACTCATGATTAGATTCAAGTTAAGCATTTTTGGTAGTAATACCACAGAAGTGAAGTTGTACTATTCTCAATACATCATATGAGAAAGCAAATGATGTCAATTTTTCAATTACTTTGCCTTAACTTTGATCATTTGATTAAGTTAGTATCTTGCCACGTTCTCCACTTTAAAGTTAATTATTTTTCCTTTGTAATTAATAAGTGTCCTGTGGAGAGGTATTTTGAAACCATGTAAATACTTGGTTTCTCATCAACTACGCCCACTAGTTTTGCCTGGAACAGTGATTACTGTGGTGATTTTCAAATGATGATTTTCTAACTCTATTATACCTGCTACATTTATTAATTGGCATTCTACTGTAAGAGAGAACTTTCCTTGCTGATTTATTGTTGTATTTATTAATTTATTTTTATCAGTATGGATTCTTATTTTATTCTGTGGGTTATAACCTGTTATTATCATCATTTTGATGCTTAAATTGTCCTAACGACCCTCACTTCTTCCCTTTTTTCTCTAGTGTTGGTTTAGGATTGTCTCTCTTCATTAGTAAACACTGAATAAGTAAAAAAAGGAAACACAAAAAGCATCAGTATTTCAGGATAGAAAACTTTTCTCTATGCTTTGCATTATGGTAAATGATCCAGCAATGATTTCAAATACAGCAGGCTCTAAATTCCAAGCTGGTAGAAATGCACCTATTTGTTTATTAGGTGTTTATTATTTATGTTCAGAAAAATAAAATTTTGTTTTTCTGAGACACAAGTATATGTATCAGAAAAAAAATTCTATATGGATGACCTCTCTTTGAAGATAATTTTAGAATAGCACCTTTTAGAGCTAGTGTCTGGATTCTCAAAATTGCAGCTGTGTTTAAAACTACTGAACTATAGCTTTAACCATGTAATTCCTTTGTAGTACCTTTTATTAAAACCTCGAGGTCATAACATATGATGACATATTGACAGCTGTATTTCACACACACAAATAAGAAAATGGCAGAAAATCTCTGTTTTCTGATGATTAAAATTTTTTTTTGTAGTTATGGCAGATCGTGGATTGTGCTATCTGCAGGAACTGGGTTCCCATCCCACTTCTAGCCCTTCCTGGCTGTATGACCTGGGGTAACATATTTAACCTCTCTAAACTTCAGAGTCGTCAACCACAGAATAGTGAAGTGGTTCATTGTGTATACCAGTAACCCTATCTCAAAATACCACTCCAGAATGTCATGACCATATATCCAAAGGGCTGGTCCAAGCCTGCCTTATTGCAAGTGTTCAATAATCTTCTTTATTACAATTTACCAATCATATTTCTATGAAAATGGCACAGGGATTAATGAAAGTTCAGTTTCAAGATGGACAGGCTGATTTTTCTCTCCCTCTCCATGAGCTGTACATACTCACAGAGTTTTAGAACAAGACAATATCAGAATACCACAATCCAGATGCTAGATGCCCAACAAAATCTTCGTTCGCTATTTGTGCACATGTTTTGCCTTGGTTCTATTCTATTCCACACATATTTAATAAACACCTATCCACTTCCAAATTCAATAAGCACCTGTTGACTCCCACTAAAATAAACCTGGATTTTGATGACTCCCACAAGTACGATTCCAATCCAGAAACTTTTTCTCAGATTCCCCTGGCCCCCTCCCATTGAACTGCTTACCAGTTTTACTTTAGTCTCTAGCACTTATCATAATTTGCAGTTATATATAAATATATATATATTTCATATATTACATGCACACAATATATATATTTTTAATAACTTCCTCCACCCTCCCACTAGATGCTAAGCTTTATGAGGACAGGGACCAGGTCTATCTCATTCATTCAACATCCAGTGGAATGCCTCAGCATAATAGCTGCTCAGTAGTGTTTGTTGAGTGACTGACTGAATGAATAGTTTATATACAATTATGTTGCTTCTTCCTTTTACAGTGAATTATCTTAAGTGTTATTATGCAAGTTCTCCAAAGTTTTAGTTCATTTCATGTACAGAATCTATAAAAATATTGTGTAAATAAAAGAAACAACTGATAACATCCTGATTGGACATTTAAATACTCACAAGCAATTGAAAACTGGGACTAATGAAAATGGCAAACTTTTGCAACATTTGTCTTTATTACAGTAAACATGTAACAGTGGAAAATGAATATTCAAATAAATAATGTTTTTAATCTTTGAAATGTTCTCATTTCCTTTGTTTCGGCAATATATCCTTTTGTTGAGCATTCACATTAAAATATCTTCCTATGACTAGATTAAAATTTTTATTCCATTGACAGACATTTCTAGGTAGATAACTGAGGTCTCAATAGAATTCACAGCTGCATGTTTACTTGAGATGAATAATGTGTACTTAGGAAAAAAACAGACTGTGTGGTTTTGGTACGAAGTTGGAAATCATGTGAAAGGCTAGGTTGAGTAAAAAAAAGAAGCAAAATACATGACTCTGGAATTAAAAAGCAAATAAGCAGCACGAACGTGAGGACAAAAGCCACGATGGGAAAAATCTTAAAAATCTGGGTATGTGATATCATTGCTGAGCTATTCGATGATACACAACTACAACCTGGCTGTTTTTACCTGAGTCTTATGCAACTTGCATCTAAAAGCATCCTAATATGAACCACTATTGAAGAGTTTGTTATTTCATACTTCATCAATTGTAAGATGCACACATTTGCACCTATTAATATCTCTGTAAAGGCTGTACATCTTACAACTGATAGCATCTTATATTCAGTGAAATGCAGGGATTTTTTTGCCTTTGCCAAGTTTGCTATTCAACATGAAAATGTGTCAAAATGCTGTGTTAACTAAAGGTGCTCCAGTGACATTCTAAGTTATATAGCCGTGGGTAGAACCTATGGCAATCAGTCTTAGCCTGATTCAAACAAGGCAATGTATCACTCACAGTATTATTTTCAAAGAGATGACAGTAAAGTAGGAACTATAGTGAGGGACTCAAGATGAATCAGTCAAGGTTATAATATTTTTTATACTCCCCAAACGTATTTTTGTATTTAAATAACATTCCTTCAGCTGAAAAAAAATAAAAATAGAGCTATTTTTTTTTAGAATACAAATTCATTGCCGATTAATTGAAAATAAATTATTGAATACCAGTTGTTAATCTACTGAGTAGCAGAAGTTTTTACTGGATTTAGGAGATTTAAGGGACTAACTCATGAATTTTAGAAGAGGTAAGACATGAAGGAAAGTAACTATAACACACAGTAGTGTTTTAGTCCTGGTATAAGCTGCTACCAGAGCACCAGTGGGGTAAAAATGGATACTATTTGGGAGTGCTGGGAAGTCTTCAAGAAGAAAAGCCATTTGAACTCAGTTCTAAAGGATGCGTATGATTTAGACAGGTGAAGATGCCATGGGCCAAGAGTATTACAAATAAAGAGACCTGTCCAAACAAAAGCATAGAACTGCAAAGGCCAGCGTGTATTCTAGGAGCAGGGAAGCCTGAAACTAAGATGTTAAAATGAGTTTAATCATAGGAGATGGAATTGACAGGTAGATTGGGGATAGGTGTTATGCTCATTACCAGTCCCTTTCTCCTAGATCTTCTAGAAAGACTTAGTAATGAAATTCTAATCTTTGACCACTGATAATACTTCCTTCCCGCTCACATTTATATTGGAATCACTCAAAAGCAAGAACTGAAACTTCATTTTTCTTTAATATGCTTTCTTACAGTTTTCTCAAGACATTTAGAGCAGTGCAGAGCTAGAAAAGAAATTGCAACTAAACACTCATCATCATTGCAATTAAAAGGAGAATCAAGACAACAGTTCACATCTGCTATGTGTCAGCACTATGCTAAGCATTTTACATGCTACTTAATATTTGCAATAAACTTATGACATAGATACTATTATGATTTACATTTTTTTTGTGAGAAAACCAAGTTTAAGTACCTTGTCCAAGGTCAAACAACGAGTAAATAAGTGCTGGACTATGTCTCCAGGTTTCACTAAACCCAGTATTTAAATGCTGTCTCCCAATCTCTTTTCAAGCATGACTTTAAATAGCTGAGATTAGCTTTCTGACTTGCCATACTGGAAAGGGGGTTTGGAAATATTTTTCCGATTTCTTTTAGTTTGTTTGTTCTTCGTGCAATTTTGGTGTGCTATTTTCATTAAACCATATGAAGAATGTTCATGAGGAGCATCTAGTATTTATTATGGGGAAACAACCTGTAATTACCTATTTTGTTAAAAAATTACTGAATAGCCATCTAAAGGTTGATCAATCCCAACTGATCAACCAGCTAGTGATTTTCTATCAGCTTAAATTATTTACTATTCCCTTGGGCCAAATTTCATTCCATAAAGAGCAAAGGACCAGACCTAATTGGAGAATAAATCTCAGGCATGCATCATGTGGTGTATAGATTTTATTTTATTTTCTACAAATAACTTGTCTTGGTGGTGTCCTGAACCTCAGAAAAATTTTGGAGTTGTACAGACTCTAAAGTGCAAGTAAAATAGGAAAGTGTAAACTCTTCCATATTTTTTGCCTCAAATAATTTAAAATCCAAGTCGTGTACTTTTTTTGATTTTTTTTTTTTTAAGTATAGACCAGTCTGCAACTTCAAAGCCCACAAAATGTCATAGAAATAAAAATGGATGGCTAACCTTTGAGGCATTGCTAACCTGGCCACAATCATTCTGACCTTCACTGCTTCAATCCTTTTTTAACAGCTTTGTTGTTCCTTTATTTGGGCTGCTTTTAAATAGAATAAAACATGTGTTTTGCCCAAACATCCATATTTAATAGAACAATACAAAACAGATGTCTTTGTTCATATAGTATGATTATTTAATCAGTAAAATAAAAATGTAAAAGGCTAAATATCAGTGGAAGAAATTGAATATTAAACACTAAACCAAACCAACCCCCACACTGACTTGTATTTTCACATTCAGAGGGAAAAATTCGCAAACATCCCTCTATTTTCCATTTCACAGAAGCATTTTAAATTAATGCTATAATTAGCCATATGGCATGATTCCTTCCAAACTATAGGTACTGTACAGTTTGCTTGTAATTAATTCTCTTCTTTTTAATCTTTGTAAATTGTCTTTGTTTGTTTCTGCTATTAATTTCTCTCTCTTCTGTGATGATTGCCCATTGACTTCGAAGTCATCTCTGGGTGTGGCACATTAAGGTGAGGCTGTAGAAATCAATGAGTATAGATATTTTTGATGTTTGCTTTTTGCTTGAAGTCAGGAAATATAAATTAGAATCCACCTTGGATGACAGAAAAATCAGCATTTTGAGTCCTTATACTTTTTTTTTCTTCACTTCAGGAATTTTGAAATCTAAGCCATGCCAATAGTTGCTTAAAACTCCAAAACAATTTCAGTTTGAAGGGAACAATTTTCAGCTCAACTGAAACTATAGCAGTAGGTTGTAGGAAAAAGGAAAAGAGAAGGTGATTTGAAAAGAAACTTAAGTTGGTCATGAACAGAATAAGAAATATTTTAGAAAATGCCATATCTTTACTTTTTTTGTTATTAAATTGATATTATGCCCCAGTCATATCGAGACTCTTTTTTGAAATTATACATTCATAATGATAAGCTCTAATTACAACCCAACACCACAGGGGTCTTTCCTGCCTTCCCTATTAAGTATTTGTATTTTCTTTATTCCACAGTATGAACCTTTGCTCTCAGTGTCAATATATTTGCTCATTTGTGTCATCCACAGCAACAAACCTATTAAGTAAAAGTCAAGATTTCTTTATGATTCCACGTCAAAAGTGTGATATCTAAATAATATAATTTGAAGCTGAAAATGTTGGTAAATAGGCGAATTTTATCAGAAAGAGATTGGAAGACAGGACACAGTTCTTTTTAGTCCCTGATTCATTCTTTTACTCAAAGACCAAAAAACAGGGAAATAGCGAAGAAAACTGTATTTTTCCCACTTAGTAGTTTTCACTTTCTTTCTACCTTTGTGTTAGCAGCAGTTTGGTGAAGGAAATTAGTACAACTAAAAACAACATAATATGGTTATTTATTCTTTACCTACAGTATTCTGTGAGATGCTAATAGGCAAATTCTTCCACAGTCAAATACATTTGGTAGTTGTTCAGTTAAATGTATTTACAATCATGGTAGAGACATTTGTGGTTTTAAAAACCAAAACCTGTTGCTGTCGAGTCCATTCCAACTCATAGCAAACCTATAGGACAGAGCAGAACTGCCTCATAGGGTCTTCACTGAACCAGATTGCCCCATCTTTCTCCCACAAAGCGGCTGGTGAGTTTGAACCTCTGACCTTTCGGTTAGCAGCCAAGCGCTTAAGCACTGAGCCACCAGTGCTCCTTTTGAGGTTTTTGATATGCTAATATTAATGCTTATCCATAAGTGGGGGCTGGATAGGAGTGGGTGTGATGTCACAGTCTCCCATTCTTATTTGATCATAGGACCTTTAATTCACACAGTTTTCTTCAAAACACAACGTAATTGTTATACTATATGGCTTCACATTTATACAGTTATTTAATTAATATCTGTCTTCCACTAGATGAATGGTCGAAGAGGGCAAGGACTGAGTCCACTTATCCTTGTCATTTTATCTCCAGTTTCCGACCCAGTGCCAGACACATAGTAGACCCTTCACGTGCATTTGTTGACTTAGTGCTAGAACTTCACGGTACCCACCCGCTGCCACACCACTGGCTCTCCCCACCCTTCTTCCCTGCTCTTTTGGCTTTCTCCATAGTACTTGTTTCCATCTAACATATGATGTATTTTATTTAGTTGGTCTTTATTGTTTATCTTCTCCAACTAAAATGCAACCTCCTTGAGAGCAGAGATTTTTATCTGCTGCGTTCATTTTGCATTCTCAGTAGGAAAACAGAATCTGGAACATAATAGGCCTTCAATAAATATTTGTTTAATTAATAGTACAGTTTTGGTTTTCATACATTTCATCAGTAAAAGAACCTATTCTCTCAGTTCCTTTCCCAGCATCAAACAAGAGCTCTCTCAGCCATCAGAACACATTCTGGTCTCAGGCAAAAATGGCATGGATGCTGTTGGCCTAGATTTGGTTTCAGGCCAATAAAGATCTTTTCCATAATGCAAGTATTTCCATTTGTGTTGCATTTGTGTCGTGTGTGTGTGTGTGTGTGTGTGAGCCACTTAAGAGAGTGTTTGCTCTTTTTTGATATAGAGTCCTGTGAATTTTAACACACTTACGCAGTAGTCTAACCATCAACACAATTGAGATATAGAATATTCTGTCACCCTCAAAAGTCCCCTCAGGCTGCTTTATAGTCAGTCCCTTACCTTCCTCTCCAGCCACTGATAACCTCTGAGTGATTTCTGCTCCTATCATTCTGATGTTTTCAGAATGACATATAATTGGGATCATACAGTATGTAGCCTTTTGAGTCTGGCTTCTTTCATCTAGCATAATGCATTTAGATTAATCATGTTGCTGCATGTATTAAGTAGCTCATTCTTTTTTATAGCTGGGTAGCCTACCATTGTAGGAATGTACCACAGTTTGTTTTATCTTTTGACCAGTGTTTCTAGTTTGAGGAGATTATGAGTAAAACTGCTATAAACATTTGTGTCCAGGTTTTTGTGTGGACATATGTCTTTATTTCTCTTCGGTAAATATCTGGGAGTAAAATGACTGGGATAAGTGTATGGTTAACTTTTTAAGTAAACTACCAGATCATTGTCCATTACGGCTGTACCATTTTGTATTCCCACAAGCAATGCATGAAAGTTCTAGTTGCTCTGAATTCTTGCCAGCATTTGGTATTATCAGATTTTTTTTTTGGGGGGGGGACATTTCTAATAGGTATGTCATTGCAATTTAGATTCACATTCTTCTAATGACTTATGAAGGGAGCCCTAGTGCTGCAATTGTTAAACATACAGCTGCTAACCAAAAGGTTGGTGGTCTGAACCCACCTCGCAGCTCTGCAGGAAAAAGACCTTGTGATCTGCTCCCATAAAGATTACAGTCTAGAAAACCCTATGGGGCAGTTCTCTGTCACCTGGGGTTGCTATGAGTCAAAACTGACTCGATGGTACCTAACAACAATAATGACTTATATTGAATAACTTTCCATGTGGTTATTTGCCATCTGCCTCTATTCTGTGAAGTGTCTGTTTAAATCTTTTGCTCATTTTTTAAAAATTATAATGGTTGTTTATTATTGAGATTTGAGAGTTCTTTACCTATTCTCGTTAGCAGTCTTCTATCATATATGTATTTTACAAAT
Organism: Dugong dugon; assembly: GCA_030035585.1. Classification (NCBI taxonomy): domain Eukaryota; kingdom Metazoa; phylum Chordata; class Mammalia; order Sirenia; family Dugongidae; genus Dugong; species Dugong dugon. The sequence continues at coordinate 129,471,837 of CM057461.1, forward strand.
ACTTTTTCCCAGTCTTCATTCTCTTAGCTGTGGCTGGTCTTCATTCTCTTAGCAGTATGTATTATGTTTTTGACCCCAAATGATTTTTCTGACATGATATCCTGTTGTGAATTGGAGATAATAAACTAAAGCCCTTTTAGTGGAGGTGGACCTTTGTATGTGAATACACATATTAATTTACTTTAACTGCTTTCAGATCTGTCAGAGTAAACTTTTAGAGGGCAGAGTAGAGATAGTCGCTTCTACAATCTTTCCCATTATTTGGAAACTTGACTTGCTGTACTACGGACCTATTTAATCAAAACCTCAGATTGTATCTTTAACTCCTACCCTACACATACGTGGATATGTGCCCAACCCTTAAAAATACAATATGAATATACTTGGCCTCCAAGTTTCTTCTTGATCTATGGCCACCAGTAGGACTTACCATTAATGGTAAAAAATAAAAGACAAGCTGCCTAACTGAGTTTAAAAATCCTCATTTTTAGATTACTTGAATCAGTATAAATAGTTATAAGAATCCACTCAAAATCCTTTTTTATCCCTAGTATCACTGACTAGGTAAATGTAATGAAAAAATAGATGAAGGAAGAATAGCTGGGGACAAATTGCTTAAGATATGAGTCAGAATCGACTTGATGGCAATGATTTTTGTGGGGTTTTTTTTATTTTATTTTATTTTATTGTACTTCAGGTGAAGGCTTACAGAACAAACAGTTTCTCATGAAACAGTAGTATGTTGTTTTATGACATTGGTTAACAACCCCACAACATATTAACTCTCTGAATTCTCAACCTTTTTTTTTTTTTTTTGGTGAAAATACACATAGGCAAAGATACACCATATCAAAAATTTCTACATACACAGTTCAGTGACATTGACTACGCTCTTCCAATTCTGCTGTTATTCTCACTTAAGATGAAGGCTTACAGAACAAAATAGTTTCTCATTTAACAGTTACTACAAATGTTGCCCTATGAAAATGGTTAACAATCTAACAACACATCAACAATATCCTTACTCAACCTTGGGTTCCCTATCACCAGCTTCCTTGTCCCCTTCTGCCTTCTGGCCCTTGTCACTGGACTCCTGTACCTGGTTAGTCTCATTTGGTTTTACGGGGCTGTCCACTCCCAGGCTGAACAGTGAACCTAGCAGGTAAATTCACCACTGAGCTAAAAGGGTGTCTGGGGGCCATACTCTCGAGGTTTCTCCCGTCTCTTTAGGCCAGTAAATCTGGTCTTTTTTTTTTTTTTTTTTGAGTTAAAATTATGCTCTACATCCTTCTCCAGCTCTGTCCAGAACCCTCTGCTATGATCCTGGTCAGAGCAGTCAGTGGTGATAGCCGGGCACCATCTAGCTGTACTGGACTCAGTCCGGTGGAGGCCTTGGCAGCTGTGGACAATTAGTCCTTTGGACTAATCTTTTCCTTGTATACTGTTCTCTTCATTCTCCCTTGCTCCTGAAGGGATGAGACCAGTGGAGTATCTTAGATGTCTGCTCACAGGCTTTTAAGACCCCAGACACTACTCACCAAGGTAGAATGTAGAGCATTGTCCTTATAAGCTGTGTCATGCCAATTGAGCTAGATGTTCCCCGAGACCATGGTCCACAGAGCCCTCCACCCAGCAATTCAGTCCCTCAGGGAGGTTGGATGTGTCTATGGGGCTTCCATGACCTTTCCTCGTACAGGTTGAGCTAGTTTCCCCTGTATTGTGTACTGTCTCACCCTTCACCAAAGATACCACTTATCTGTTGCCTATTTAGTATTACCCCCCACCCCTCCCATCCCTGGTAACCAACGAAGATTTTTACATTTTGCATGTGAACTTCTTCATGGGTTTTTACAATAGAGGTCTCATACAATATTTGTCCTTTTGTGATTGACTTATTTCACTCAGCATAATGTCCTCCAGTATCATCCATGGTATGAGAGTTCACAGATTCATTGTTGTTCTTTCTTATTGCATAGTACTCCATTGTGTGTATGCACCATAGTTTGTTTATCCATTCATCTGTTGATGGGCATCTACATTGTTTCCATCATTTTGCAATTGTGAACAATGCTGCCATGAACATAGGTGCGCATATGTCTATTCAAGTGACAACTCTTATTTCTCTAGGATATATTCCTAGGAGTAGGATTGCTAGATCGAATGGTATGTCTATTTCTAGCTTTCTGAGGAAGCGCCATATCATTTTCCAAAATGGTTGTATCATTTTGCATTCCCACCAGCAGTGCATAAGAGTTCTGATCTCCCTGCAACCCTCCAACATTTGTTATTTCCAGTGTTTTTGATTCGTGCCAGTAATGCCGGGGTGAGATGGTATCTCATTGTGGTTTTAATTTGCATTTCTCTAATGGCTAGTGATCACAAGCATTTCCTCATGTGTCTGTTGACCATTTGAATGTCTTCTTTGGTGAAGTGTCTGTTCATTTCCTTTGCCCATTTTTTAATAGGATTATTTGTCTTTTTGTTGTAGAGGTGTTGGATTTTCTTGTAGATTATGGAGATTAGACCTTTGTCTGACTTGTCCTGTCCAAACATTCTTTCCCAGTCTGTAGGTTCTCTTTTTACTCTTTTGGTGAAGTCTCTTGAAGAGCATAGGTGTTTGATTTTTACAAGATCCCAGTTATCTAGCTTATCTATTGGGGTTTGTGCATTGATGGTTATGGTTTGTATCCTGTTAATGCTGTGTATTAAGGCCTGAAGTGTTGGTCCTATTTTTTCTTCTATGACCTTTATAGTTTTAGGCTTTATATTCAGGTCTTTGATCCATTTTGGAATAGTTTTTGTATACGGCGTGAGGTATGGGTCCTGTTTCATTTTTCTGCAAATGGATATCCAGTTTTGCCAGCACCATTTGTTAAAAAGACTGTCTTTTCCCCATTTGATGGACTTTGGGCCCTTGTTGAAGATCAAGTGACCGTAGGTGGATGGATTTCCATCTGGGTTCTCAATTCTGTTCCATTGGTCAGTGTATCTGTCATTGTACCAGTACCAGGCTGTTTTGACTACTGTAGCTGTATAGTAGCTTCTGAAGTCAGGTAGAGTGAGTCCTCCAAATTTATTCTTCTTCTTCAGTAGTGCTTTACTTACTCGGGGCTTCTTCCCTTTCCATATAAACTTAATGATTAGCTCTTCCATCTCTTTGAAGAATGTTGTTGGTATTTGGATCGGGATTGCATTGTATTTGTAAATTGCTTTGGGTAGAATTGTCATTTTCACAATTTTGAGTCTGCCTATCCATGAGCACGGTATGTTTTTCCATTTATGTAGATCCATTTGGGTTTCATACAGTAGTGTTTTCTAGTTTTCTTTGTATAGGTCTTTTACATCCCTCGTCAGGTTTATTCCTAAGTATTTTATCTTTTTAGGGGCTATTGAAAATGGTATTGATTTCCTGATTTCCTTTCATCATTCTCCTTATTGGAGTATAGGAATCCAACTGATTTTTGAATGTTTATCTTGTATCCTGCTATCTGCTCAATCTTTCTATTAGTTCCAGTAGATTTCTCATAGAGTCTTTAGGGTTTTCTATGTAGAGTATCATATCATCTGCAAACAGGGACAGTTTAACTTCTTCATTACCAGTTTGGATGCCCTTTATTTCTTTTTCTTGCCTTATTGCTCTAGCTAGAACTTCCAGCACAATGTTAAATAGGAGTGGTGATCAAGGGCATCCTTGTCTTGTTCCTGTTTTGAAGTGGAATGTTTTCAGCCTCTGTCCATTAAGAATGATGTTGGCCGTTGGTTTTGCATAGATGCTGTTTATTATGCTGAGAAATTTCCCTTCTATACCTATTTGATTGAGAGTTTTTATCAGGAATGGGTGTTGGAGTTTGTCAAATGCCTTTTCTGTGTCAACTGAGATGATCATGTGATTCTTTTCTTTCCTTTTATTTATGTGGTAGATTACGTTGATTGATTTTCTAATGTTGAACCACCTTGCATACCTGGTATGAATCCTACTTGGTCGTGCTGTATTATTTTTTTGATATGATGCTGAATTCTATTGGCGAGAATTTTGTTCAGAAGTTTTCATCAATATTCATGAGAGATATTGGTCTGTAATTTTCTTTTTTTGGGGCGTCTTTGCCAGATTTTGGTATCAGTGTTATGCTGGCTTCATAGAATGAATTTGGAAGTGTTGCTTCCTCTTCTATGCTCTGAAATAGCTTGAGTAGAACTGGTACAAGCTCCTCTGTAAATGATTTGTGGAATTCTCCAGGGAAGCCATCTGGGCCAGGGTTTTTTTTTGGTTTGGAGTTTTTTTATTACCTTTTCAATCTCTTCTCTTGTTATGGGTCTGTTCAGATTTTCAACATCACTTTGTTGTAGTTTGGGTAGGCCGTGTGTTTCTAGAATTTATCCGTTTCCTCTAGGCTTTCAAATTTGTTGGAGTTTAGTTTTTCATAATATTCTGTTATAATTCTTTTTATTTCAGTTGGGTCTGTTGTAATGTCCCCCATTTCATTTCTTATTTGGGTTATTTGTTTCCTCTCCTGTTTTTCTTTTGTCAGTCTGGCCCTTGGTTTGTCGATTTTGTTAATTCTTTCAAAGAACCAAATTTTGGTTTTGTTGATTCTTTCTATTGTTTTTCTGTTGTCTATTTCATTTATTTCTGCTCTGATCTTTACTATTTCCTTTCTTCCGGTGGTTGTGGGCTTTTTTTGCTGTTCTCTTTCTATTTGTTTCAGTTCTATAGTTAATGTTTTGATTTTCTCCCTTTCTTTTTTTATGTGTGCATCTGTTGCTATAAATTGAACTCTGAGGACTGCCTTCGCTGTGTCCCAAAGGTTTTGGTAGGATGTGTTTTCATTCTCATTTGATTCTAGGAATTTTTTCATTCCATCTCTGATTTCTTCTATTACCCACTGATGTGGAAGCAGGGTATTATTCAGTTTCCATATAGTTGATTTTTTTTCTGTGCTCTTTCTATTGTTAATTTCTATGTTGATGGCATTGTGGTCAGAGAAGATACTTTGAATTATCTCAACGTTTTGGATCTTACTGAGGATTACTCTGTGACCTAAGATGTGGTCTACTCTGGAGAATGTTCCATGTGCCTTGGAAAAGAATGTGTACTTTGCAGAGGTTGGATGGAGTGTTCTATATATGTCTATGAGGTCCAGTTGGCTGATTGTGCCCTTTAGGTCTTCTGTATCTTTGATGAATTTCTTCTTAGTTGTTCTGTCCTTTACTGAGAGTGGTGTGTTGAAGTCTCCTACTATTATTGTGGAACTGTCAGTTTCGCTTTTATATATGTCATCCCATTGCCTTCTTGCCTGCATGGTTTCTGCCGAATAATCTGAGCTTAGTCTTATAGTTTCTCCTCTGTAAGTGACTTCTTGTTTTTTTCGAGCTGCTCTCAGGATTCTTTGTTTGTCTTTGGTTTTGGCAAGTGTGAATATGATATGCCTTGGTGATTTTCTTTTGGGGTCTCTTCTATATAGGGTTCTTTGAGCTTCTTGGATAGCCAGCTTTTCATCTTTCATGATATTGGGAAAGTTTTCTGTCAGCAGTTCCTCAATGATCCTCTCTGTGTTTTCTGTTTTCTCCCCGTTCTGGAATGACAATCACTCGTAAATTTTTGCTTTTAAATGTGTCCCACATAACTCTCAGGATCTCTTCATTTTTCTTTGTTCTTTTTTCTGAGTTTTCCTGAAACAGAGTTGTATCCAAGTGTTTGTCTTCAGTTCCACTGATCCTGTCTTCCACGGTTTCAAATCTGCTTCTCAGCCCTTCTGTGACATTATCCATTTCTGAAATGTTGCTTTGGATTTGTAATTGTTGTTTTTGTATAATTTCTAGTTGTGAATTTATTTTGGCATTTTGTTGTTGCATCATCTTCTTGAATTTTTCCAATTTTTTGTCTGTATTTTCCATGATCTTCTCTATTTTTTCCTCATGTTTGTCAGCTTTTTGCCTCAGTTCTTGGAAAATTCCAAGTGTTAGAGATTTGAATTCCCTATCAGGTACTTCTAGTGCATTTTCTTCCAGAAGAGAGTAATCTGGTGTTTTAATTTGGACGCCTACTGGAACCATCCTGTCCTGTTTTTGTAAATGTTTTGATATTGTCTGCTGTTTTTGGGGCATTCAGTAGTTATTTCTCTCGTTTATTGATTTAAAAAAAAAAAACTTGACTATGTCTGAGCAGGCGGACTGCGTGCTCTTTGTTGTTTGCTTGTCTGTGTGCTCAATACTTTTCACCTCCTTCTCCAACTGGCAGGGTCAGTCACTGAGATATGGTACAGCAGGGCAGGTCTAGCTGAAGAGGAGCCACTGGGACGGGTTGTTTGTGGCACTCAGTACAGCCACCAGGGCGAGTTGGTAATCAGTGCTGGGCAGCTTCCAGTAGGCCGTGCCTGCACTGCTTGGTGGTGTGATGTCAAGCCCACAGTGCAGGTAGGTAGGATGCAGTGGGGAGATGGTTATGTGTGGAGCGGCTGTTTTGTCTCCCACTGGAAGCTCCATGAGGCTGCTTTCTCATACCCCCATTTGCTGGTCTCCAATAGGAGTCCAAGATGGTGGATCCATGCTGCGTTCGCTGGGAGGGGACCTCTGCATGAATGTCTCCTCGCTCTCCATTCTCTGTCAGTTTTCTCACTCCATTTGGTGCTTGGCTGAGTTCTTTATCTCTTCATTTGATGTTTTAGGGTTTCAGGATTGTTGTATTCTCTGTTTGGCTTAGTTTTTTGGATCTTTGCTGTAGATGGGCGGCGTGGTGCTTCTGCCTAGAGCGCCATTTTCCCAGAACTCCCCGATGTTTGTTTTTTAATGGGACTTTGCTGATGTGTTACTATGCTTCCATCTTCATTGTGTTACTAAGGACCTATATTTTACTTTGATCAATTTCAGACTGCAAACGTTGGTACGTTTAACTTTTTAAGTAAGCTTTTCAACCCATTGCCATCAAGTTGATTCCAACTCATAGTGACCCTATAGGACAGAGTAGAACTGGTCCATAGGGCTTCCAAGGAGTGGCTGGTGGATTTGAACTGCTGACCTTTTGGTTAACAGCCAAGGTCTTAACCACTATGCAACCAGGGCTCCGTTTCAAGTAAACTACCAAATCATTTTCCAATATGACTGTACCATTTTGTATTCCCACAAGCAATGCATTAAAGTTCGTAAGTAGAACTTTTTAAATAAAAATTTGGTAAAGATCTTCAATTTATTCATCTTTGGCATTAGTGGTTGGTGCATAAATCTGAAAAATAGTCATGTTAACTGGTTTTCCTTACAGGCATAGGGATATTATGCTATTACTGACAGCTTTGTACTTCAAGATTGATAATTACTTGTGATTGGATAACAGATAATTACTGGATATTGGAATGGGAAAGCTGGAAACAAAAGAGAATGATCAGTAGTTGGAAAACATGCTCTTTGTGATAGAAAAGATGCCAGAGATTTCATGATAGAATTTTGCAACATCAATGACTTATTCATTGCAAATACTTTTTGTCAACACCATAAACAGACACTATATACGTGGACCTCGCCAGATGGAATACACAGGAATCAAATAGACTACATGTGTAGAAAGAGACAATAGAGAAGCTAAATATCATCAGTCAGAACAAGGCCAGGGGCCGACTGTGGAACAGACCATCAATTACTCATATGGAAGTTCAGCTGAAGCGGACAAAAATTACGAGTCTGTGAGAGCCAAAATACGACCTTGAGTATATCCCACCTAAATTTAGAGACCAACTCAAGAATAGATTTGAGGCTAGTGCAAAAATGGCGCTCTAGGCAGAAGCACCACGCCGTCCCTCCACAGCAAAGATCCGAAAAACTAGCCGAACAGAGAATACAACAATCCTGAAACCCTAAAACTTCAAATGAAGAGATAAAGAACTCAGCCAAGTACTAAATGGAGTGAGAAAACTGACAGAGAATGGAGAGTGAGGAGACATTCATGCAGAGGTCCCCTACCAGCTAACGCAGTGCGGATCCGCCATCTTTGACTCCTGTCGGAGACCAGCAAATGGGGTACGAGAAAGCAACCTCTTGGAGCGTCCAGCGGGAGACAAAACAACTGGTAATTTTCAATATACGCTTTCCCACTGCCCACCCTTCTTCACCCCAACTCGGCCTCCTCTGCTTCCCGCGGCCACAGTCTCTTGACCGGGAAACACCGGATGCTTGGATTCCACACACCTGAACAGGCTGGCTCTCTGAGTGCCATTTATTGGCTGCTGTTGTTGCTTTTTTCCACTTCTTTTGATTTTTTCCTTACCTCTCACCACCAACCCCTCCTTTCACTCAAATACCTGGCTCCATGCGCCATCTTTGCTTCTTCCTGAGGGGCTGCAGAGCTCTGGCAATTTGTGATATAAGCTTTCCCACGCCCTCCTCTTCTTCACACACACTTGGCCCACTCTGCTTCCCGTGGATACAGTCTCTTGTCCGAGAAACACCAGCCTGCACTAGCTGGCTCTCTGAGTGCCATCTGTTGGCTGCTAGTGTTGCCTTTTTTCTGCTTCTTTTGATTTCTTCCTTACCTCTCACCACCTCCCCCTCCTTTCTCTCAGATACCTGGCTCTGTGCACCATCTTTGCTTCTTCCTGAGGTGCTGTGGAGCTCCGTTCGAGGGTGGAGCTGCTTCCCAGTCGGGGCTGCCCTACTGGTGGGATCCTGTGGCTTTTGTTTCTTTGTTTTGAATTGTTGGTTTGTTTTCTTTTCCTTTTCTTGAGTTGGGCACCCTTTCTGGCCAGGCAGTGCTGTGTGGCAGGAGACTTTCCCCTCGGCTTGCACAGACATGCAGAGGGATCCCTGAGGGCATTTCTTTTTTCGTTGGTTTTTTTTCTATTTTTTGGGGGGTCTTCATTGTTCTTTTTTTTTTTTTTAATTTGTTTTGATTTCATTTCTCTCTTTTCCCCTTTTTGTCTTTTTTCATTGCTCAGTTTCATGTCCTTTTATATCTTCCTGCTCTTTCTGTTCCCTGAATACCTGGCATTGTATACCTCTACGCCTCCTAGCCAGGCTGTACTGCAACACCTGAGACCAACTTCCTCAGACCTCATAGCTGCTCTGGAGCAATCCCTGGGAACTTTGTGGTTCTTTAACCTTTCCAATTTTTATTTATTCATTCTTTTCTTTTCTTCCTCTTCCCCTTTCTGTTTTTCTCCATTTCATAGTCTCTCATCTCTCCACTCCAACAGCAAGCTCCCCTAGCATTATTTTTTCTTTGTTTGTATGTTTTTGGCTCCTGATCCTCTCTGCTCTCTCCCATATCCATCTTAGCTCCACACATAACAATCTCCCCGCTGCATCCTGCCTACCTGCACCGTGCACTTGACATCACACCACCAAGCAGCACAGGCACGGCCTACTGGAACCTGCCCTGCACTGATTACTGACCTGCTCTGGTGGCTGTAGTAAGTGCCACAAACAACCTGTCCCAGTAAATCCTCTTCAGCTAGAGCTGCCCTGCTGTACCATATCTGAGTGACTGACCCTGTCAATTGGAGCAGGAGGTAAAAAGTATTGTGCCCACAGTTGAGCAAACAACAAAGAACACACAGTCCGCATGTTCAGACATAGTCAAATTTTTTTAAAAAAAGGATGAAAGAAACAAATCTACAATCAATAAGCGAGAAAAATAACTACTGAGTGCCCCAAAGACAGCCGACAATATCAAAACATTTACAGAAACAGGACAGGATGCTTCCAGTAGGCATCCAAAATGAAACACCAGATGACTTTCCAGTGGAAGACAATGCACTAGAACTACCTGATAGGGAATTCAAATCTGTAATACTCAGAATTCTCCAAAAGCTGAGGTAAAAAGCTGACAAACATGAGAAAAAAATAGACAAATTCATGGAAAATACAGACAAATATTGGAAAAATTCAGGAAAATAATGCAGGAACAAAATGCCAAAATAAATTCACAACTAGAAATTATACAAAGACAACAATTAGAAATCCAAAAGATAAACAACAAGATTTCAGAAATTAACAGTGTCATAGAAGGGCTGAGAAGCAGATTTAAAATGGTGGAAGACAGGAGTAGAGGAATTGAAGACAAACACTTGGATACAACTCTGTTTCAGGAACACTCAGAAAAAAGAACAAAGAAAAATGAAGAGACCCTGAGAGTTATGTTGGATACAATCAAAATAAAAAATTTGCAGGTGATTGGAATTGCAGAACAGGGAGAGAAAACAGAAAACACAGAGAGGATCACTGAAGAGCTGCTGACAGAAAACTTCCCCAATAACATGAAAGATGAAAAGCTTGCCATCAAAGGAGCTTAACAAACCCCATATAGGATAGACCCCAAAAGAATATCACCAAGACATATCATAATCACACTCCACTCCCCAACACCAAAGACAAACAAAGAATCCTGAGAGCAGCTCATGAAAAACAAGAAGTCACATACAGAGGAGAAACAATAAGACTAAGCTCAGATTATTCAGCAGAAACCATGCAGGCAAGAAGGCAATGGGATGACATATATAAAATCTTGAAAGAAAAAAATTGCCAGCCAAGAATAATATATCCTGCAAAACTCTCATTCAACTTTGATGGTGAAATTAGGTCATTTCCAGATAACAGAAATTATGGGAATATGTAAAAGTCAAACCAAAATTACAAGAATTATTAAAGGGAGTTCTTCAATCTGAGGACAGATTGCTTCAGCTCATAGGCAGAACCGAGGATGCAGGATTGTACGAGCCAGATACCAATCTAAGAAATGAATTCTCGAGGACTATCCAAAACCAAAAGAAATACAACAGGGAATCAGAGCAGTTAATCGATGGATGACAACAACATCAAAACAATGAAAGAGGGAATAAACGGCATAGGTATAGAACCCTCTAATGGAGAGGAAGGCAAGGCAATACCAAGTAATGTTAGACTGCTTCAAACTTAGAAAGATAAGGGTAAAATTCATGGTAACCACAAAGAAAGTTAACAAACCAACTCATAAAAATACAGATGAAAAACATAACGTCTTGGGAAAAACAAAAGCTACACAAACAAAAGAAATAAAAAAAAAACCACAAACAAAAGTAACTCAGCACAAAAGAGAAAGAAGAACAAAGGAAACGTCAACACCACAAAGAAAAGCACTACAAAATGACAGCAACAAACTCACATCTATCAATAATTATACTGAATGTAAATGGACTCAATGCACCCATAAACAGATGGGAGAGTCACAGAACGGATAAGAAAACAGGATCCATCAATATGCTGTCTACAAGAGACACACCTTGGAAACAAAGATGTGAATTTATTAAAAGTCAAAGGATGGAAAAAAATATATCAAGCTAACATCTACCAGAAAAGAGTAGGAGTGGCAATACCAATCTCAGATAAAATAGACTTTAAAACAAAATCTACCATAAAAGACAAAGAAGGACACTATATAATGATTCAGGGGAGGATCCATCATGAAGACATAACCATAATACACATCTATGCACCCAATGACAGGGCTCCAAAATACATAAAAAAAACTCTAACAACACTGAAAAGAGAAATTGACAGTTCCACAATAATACTAGGAGACTTCAACACACCACTCTCAGTAAAGGACAGAACAACCAAGAAGAAACTCATCAAAGATACAGAAGACCTAAAGGGCACAATCAGCCAACTGGACCTCATAGACATATATAGAACACTCCATCCAACCTCTGCAAAGTACACATTCTTTTCCAAGGCACATGGAACATTCTCCAGAGTAGACCACATCTTAGGCCACAGAGCAATCCTCAATAGGATCCAAAACGTTGAGATAATTCAAAGTATCTTCTCTGACCACAATGCCATCAACGTAGAAATAACAATAGAAAGAGCAAGGAAAAAAAATCATCTACATGGAAACTGAATAATACCCTGCTTCCACATCAGTGAGTATTAGAAGAAATCAGAGATGGAATGAAAAAATTCCTAGAATCAGATGAGAATGAAAACACATCCTACCAAAACCTTTGGGACACAGCAAAGGCAGTCCTCAGAGTTCAATTTATAGCAATAGATGCACATATCAAAAAAGAAGAAAGGGACAAAACAAAAACATTAACTACCGAACTCAAACAAATGGAAAGAGAACAGCAAAAAAAAACCCACAACCACCGGAAGAAAGAAAATAGTAAAGATCAGAGCAGAAATAAATGAAATAGAGAACAGAAAAACAATAGAAAGAATCAACAAAACCAAAAGTTGGTTCTTTGAAAGAATCAACAAAATGGACAAACCACTGGCCAGACTGACAAAAGAAAAACAGGAGAGGACACAAATAACCCAAATAAGAAATGAAATGGAGGACATTACAACAGACCCAACTGAAATAAAAAGGATTATAACAGAATATTATGAAAAACTATACTCCAACAAATTTGAAAACCTAGAGGAAATGGATAAATTTCTAGAAACACACGGCCTACCCAAACTACAACAAAGTGATGTTGAAAATCTGAACAGACCCATAACAAGAGAAGAGATTGAAAAGGTAATAAAAAAAACTCCCAACCAAAAAAAGCCCTGGCCCAGATGGCTTCCCTGGAGAATTCTACAAAACATTTACAGAGGGGCTTGTACCAGTTCTACTCAAACTATTTCAGAGCATACAAGAGGAAGCAACACTTCCAAATTCATTCTATGAAGGCAGCATAACACTGATCCCAAATCCTGGCAAAGACGCCCCCAAAAAAGAAAATTAAGACCAATATCTCTCATGAATATAAATGCAAAACTTCTGAACAAAATTCTCGCCAATAGAATTCAGCATCATATCAAAAAAATAATACAGCACGACCAAGTAGGATTCATACCAGGTATGCAAGGATGGTTCAACATTAGAAAATCAATCAACGTAATCCACCGCATTAATTAAAGAAAAGAATCACATGATCATCTCAATTGACGCAGAAAAGGCATTTGACAAAGTCCAACACCCATTCCTGATAAAAACTCTCAATCAAATAGGTATAGAAGGGAAATTTCTCAACATAATAAAGGGTATCTATGGAAAACCAATGGCCAACATCTTTCTTAATGGATAGAGGCTGAATACATTCCCCTTGAAAACAGGAATAAGACAAGGATGCCCTTTATCACCACTCCTATTGAACATTGTGCTGGAAGTTCTAGCTAGAGCAGTAAGGCAAGAAAAGAAAATAAAGGGCATCCAAATTGGTAATGAAGAAGTTAAACTGTCACTGTTTGCGGATGATATGACACTCTGTAGAAAACCCTAAAGACTCCATGAGAAATCTACTGGAACTAATAGAAAGATTGAGCAGAGTAGCAGGATACAAGATAAACATTCAAAAATCAGTTGGATTCCTATACACCAATAAGGAGAACAATGAAAGGAAATCAATACCATTTTCAATAGCCCCTAAAAAGATAAAATAGTTAGGAATAAATCTGACGAAGGATGTAAAAGGCCTATACAAAGAAAACTAGAAAACACTACTGCATGAAACCCAAAGGGATCTACATAAATGGAAAAACATACCATGCTCATGGATAGGCAGACTCAACATTGTGAAAATGACAATTCTACCCAAAGCAATTTACAAATACAATGCAACCCGATCCAAATACCAACAACATTCTTCAAAGAGATGGAAAAACTAATCATTAACTTTATATGGAAAGGGAAGAAGCCCGGAAGAAGTAAAGCACTACTGAAGAAGAAGAATAATGTTGGAGGACTCACTCTACCTGACTTCAGAAGCTACTATACAGCTACAGTAGTCAAAACAGCTTGGTACTGGTACAATGACAGATACACTGACCAATGGAACAGAATTGAGAACCCAGATGGAAATCCATCCACCTACGGTCACCTGATCTTCAACAAGGGCCCAAAGTCCATCAAATGGGGAAAAGACAGTCTTTGTAACAAATGGTGCTGGCAAAACTGGATATCCATTTGCAGAAAAATGAAACAGGACCCATACCTCACGCCGTATACAAAAACTATTCCAAAATGGATCAAAGACCTGAATATAAAGCCTAAAACTATAAAGGTCATAGAAGAAAAAATAGGACCAACACTTCAGGCCTTAATACACGGCATTAACAGGATACAAACTATAACCATCAATGCACAAACCCCAATAGATAAGCTAGATAACTGGGATCTTCTAAAAATCAAACACCTATGCTCTTCAAGAGACTTCACCAAAAGAGTAAAAAGAGAACCTACAGACTGGAAAGAAATTTTTGGACAGTACAAGTCAGACAAAGGTCTAATCTCCATGATCTACAAGAAAATCCAACACCTCTACAACAAAAAGACAAATAATCCTATTAAAAAATGGGCAAAGGAAATAAACAGACACTTCACCAAAGAAGACATTTAAATGGCCAACAGACACATGAGGAAATGCTTGCGATCACTAGCCATTAGAGAAATGCAAATTAAAACCACAATGAGATACCATCTCACCCCGGCATTACTGGCACGAATCAAAAACACTGGAAATAACAAATGTTGGAGGGGCTGCAGGGAGATCAGAACTCTTACGCACTGCTGGTGGGAATGCAAAATGATACAACCATTTTGGAAAATGATATGGTGCTTCCTCAGAAAGCTAGAAATAGACATAACATTCGATCCAGCAATTCCACTACTAGGAATATATCCTAGAGCAATAAGAGTCGTCACTCAAATACACATATGCACACCTATGCTCATGGCAGCATTGTTCACAATAGCAAAATGATGGAAACAATGTAGATGCCCATCAACAGATGAATGGATAAACAAACTATGGTACATATACACAATGGAGTACTATGCAACGAGAAAGAACAACAGTGAATCTGTGAAGCATCTCATAACATGGATGAAACTGGAGGACATTATGCTGAGTGAAATAAGTCAATCTCAAAAGGACAAATATTGTATGAGACCTCTATTGTAGAAACCCATGAAAAAGTTCACATACAAAATGTAACAATCTTTGTTTCTTACCAGGGATGGGAGGGGTGGGGCGGGAAATACTAAATAGGCAATAGATAAGTGGTATCTTGGGTGAAGGGTGAGACAGTACACAATACAGGGGAAACTAGCACAACTTGTACGAGGAAAGGTCATGGAAGCCCCATAGACACATCCAAACTCCCTGAGGGACTGAATTGCTGGGTGGAGGGCTGTGGGGACCATGGTCTCGGGGAACATCTAGCTCAATTGGCGTAACACGGCTTATAAAGACAATGCTCTACATTCTACCTTGGTGAATAGTGTCTGGGGTCTTAAAAGCCTGTGAGCGGCCATCTGTGATACTCCACTGGTCTAATGCCTTCCGGAACAAGGGAGAATGAAGAGAACAGGATACAAGGAAAAGATTAGTCTGAAGGACTACTTGTCCACAGCTACCAAAGCCTCCACTGGACTGAGTCCAGTACAGCTAGATGGTGCCTGGCTACCACCACTGACTGCTCTGACCTGGATCACAACAGAGGGTTCTGGACAGAGCTGGAGAAGGATGTTGAACAGAATTCTAACTCACAAAAAAGAAGACCAGATTTACTGGCCTAATGGAGGCTGGAGAAGGCCCTAGAATATGGCCGCAGACAGCCTTATAGCTCAGTGGTGAAGTTATCTCCGAGGTTCACCGTTCAGCCTGGGAGTGGACAGCCCCGTAAAACCAAATGAGACTAACGAGGTACAGGAGTCCAGTGACAAGGGCCTGAAGGCAGAAGGGGACAAGGAAGCTGGTGATAGGGAACCCAAGGTTGAGTAAGGATATTGTTGATGTGTTGTGAGATTGTTAACCATTGTCATAAGGCAACATTTGTAGTAACTGTTAAATGAGAAACTATTTTCTTCTGTAAGCCTTCATCTTAAGTGAGAATAACAGCACAACTGGAAGAGCGTAGGTGATGTCACTGAACTGTGCATGTAGAAATTTTTGAAACGGTGTATCTTTGGCTATGTATATTTTCACCAAGAAAAAAAAAATTTGAGAAGTTAGAGGGTTGACATGTTGTGTGGTTGTTAACCAGTGTCATAAAACAATATGTGTACTACTGTTTCATGAGAAACTATTTGTTCTGTAAACCTTCACCTGAAGTATATTTAAAAAAAAAAAAAAAAGAATAGATTTGATGCACTGAACATTAATGACCTAAGACCAGAGGAGTTGTGTGATAACATCAAAGATATCATATATGAATACAGCAAAAGGTCATTAAAAGACAGGAAAGAAAGAAAAGGCCAAAATGAATGTCAGAAGAGACTCTGAAACTGGCTCTTGAATGTAGAGCAGCTAAAGAGAACGGAAGAAACGATGAAGTAAAAGAGCTGAACATAAGGTTTCAGAGGGCAACTCAAGAAGAGAAAGTAAAATATTATAATGAGATGTGTAAAGACTCAGAGTTAGAAAACCAAATGGGTGAACACCGCTCAGTATTTCTCACGCTGAAAGAACTGAAGAAAAATTCAAGCCTTGAGTAGCAATATTGAAGGATTATACAGGCAAAATATTGAACAACATAGGAAGCATCAAAACAAGATGCAAAGAATACACAGAGTCACTGTACCAAAAAGAAATGGTCAACGTTTAACCATTTTAGGAGGTAGCATATGATCACAAACCAATGGTATTGAAAGAAGAAGTCCAAGCTGCACTGAAGACATGGGTGAAAAACAAGGCTCCAGGAACTGACAGAATACCGATTGAGATGTTTCAACAAACGGATGTAGTGCTGAAGGTGCTCACTGGTCTATGCCAAGAAATTTGGAAGACAGTTACCTGACCAACTGACTGGAAGAGATACATATTTGTGCCTATTCCAAAGAAAGGTGATCCAACACAGTGCAGAAATTATTGAACAATATTATTAATATCACACAGATAAAATTTTGCTGAAGATCGTTCAAAAGCAATTGCACCAGTACATCGACAGGGAACTTCAGAAATTCAAGCCAGATGCAGAAGAGGACATGGAATGAGGGATATCATTGCTGATGTGAGATGGATCTTGGCTGAAAGTAGAGAATAGCAGAGAGATGTTTACCTGTGTTTTACTGACTATCCAAAGGCATTCGACTGTGTGGATCATAACAAATTATGGATAACATTGTGAAGAATGGGAATTCCAGAACGCTTAATTGTGCTCATGAGGAACCTGTACATAGGCCAAGAGGCACTCTTTTGAACATAACAAAGGGATATTGTGTAGTTTAAAATGAGGAAAGCTGTTAGTCAGGGTTGTATCCTTTCACCATGTTTATTCAATCTGTATGCTGAGCAAATAATCCAAGAAGCTGAACTATTTGAAGAATAACTCTGTATCAGGATTGGAGGAAGACTCACTAACAACCTGTGATATGCAAATGACACAACTTTGCTTGCTGAAAATGAGAGGATTTGAAGCACTTATTGATGAAGATCAAAGACTAAGCCTTCAATATGGATTACACTTGAACATACAGAAAACAAAAATCCTCACAAATGGAACACTAAGCAACATCATGATAAATGGAGAAAAGATTGATGTTGTCATGAATTACATTTTACTTGGATTCACAATCAACACCCATGGAAGCAGCAGTCAAGAAATCAAACGACATATTGCGTTGGGCAAATCTGCTGCAAAAGACCTCTTTAAAGTGTTAAAAAACAAAGGTGTCACTTTGAGGACTAAGGAGCACCTGACCAAAGCCATGGTATTTTCAGTCACCTGATATGCACGTGAAAGCTGGACAACAAATAAGGAAGACTGAGGAAGAATTGTTGCCTTTGAATTATTGTGTTGGTGAATGTCATGAATTGAACTGTGTCCCCCAAAAGTATCTATCAACTTGGCTGGGTCATGATTCCCAGTATTGTATGATTGTCTACCATTTTGTCATCTGATGTGATTTCCCTGTGTGTTGTAAATCCTATCATTATGATCTGATGAGATGGATTAGTGGCACTTATACTGATGAGATCTACAAGATTAGATAGTGTTTTAAGTCAGTCTCTTTTGAGATATAAAAGAGAGAAGCGAGCGGAGAGACATGGGAACCTCATACCACCAAGAAAGCAGCACCAGGAGCACAGCGTGTCCTTTGGACCCAAGGTTCCTGTGCAAAGAAGCTCCTAGACCACGGAAAGATTGATGACAAGGACCTTCCTCCAGAGCCAACAGAGAGAAAGCCTTCCCCTGGAGCTGACACTCTGAATTTGGACTTGTAGCCTACTAGACTGTGAGAGAATAAATTTCTCTTTGTTAAAGTCATCCACTTGTGGTATTTCTATTATAGCAGCACTAGATGACTGAAACAGTGAAGAATACTGAATATACCATGGACTGCTAGAAGAATGAAGAAATCTATCTTGAAAGAAGTACAGCCAGAATGCTCCTTAGAAGTGAGGATGGCGAGACTTTGTCTCACCTACTTTATCCTTTGGACATACTAGTTATCAGGAGGGACCAGAGAAGGATATCATGCTTGGTAAAGTAGAGGGTCAGGGAAAGAGAGGAAGGTCCTCAATGAGATGGATTGACAGTGGCTGCAATGATAAGCTCAAGCATAGCAAGACTGTGTGGATGGTGCAGGACTGGGAAGTGTTTCATTCTGTCATACGTAGGGTTGCTGTGAGTTGGAACTGACTTGAGAGCACCTAACAACCACAAGATATTTTACTTATTGATATGTGTTGTAAATGTGTTCAGAGGAGTCTGATGAAGATCAAAGATGAAGACTACACCTCAGCATAAAGAATGTGTTACAGATGGAGTCAAATTGTAGTCTGTCATATCAGGTATTTGATAGGCATCAGATCCCTTAGTGTGGGAAATTTTATTTGTTCTGTGATATTTGTTTGCATAGTACAAAGTGGTATAGAAGAAACTGCACAGGCTAGGTAGACAAAAAGCCAGGCATCTATGCCAAGCTCATTAGTAATTTAGTAACTTCTTGGTATTCAGAGCCTACCATGAGTTAGACTTAAGGGAAGTAAAAATAACCTCTTTGTAATTCTGTTATTGTAAATCCAATGGATGATGAACTGGCGCAGAGAAATGCAATGATTCCTTAAAGAGGCAAAATATATTCTCAGACATGACTTTTCAAGTAACCATATTGAATGTGAGCCGATCTAATCAACCAGAATAGAGAACTGATTATCTTGGAAAATGCATAAAAGAAAGATTCACAGAAGCAAATGTCATAAACGTCCATTCATGTGTTGTCCAGGAGATAGGAAATGTTGGACAGTGGGTCATCACTGTGAAGACCTCACTGGCAAAGCCAGCCCTGCTTTGAAGATAAGTGAACTGGGCATATGTGACCTGAAGTTACTAAACCTTAGAATCTTTTAAACAACTTCCCTTGTTTTAATTTCAAGCCTTGCCTATAGGCTGATAATTTACTGGTCACATAGGTAAGAGTTCCAGTGCACAACTGTTTTTATTTCTCATCATGAATTAATAAACATGTACTCTGATTTCATACATGAGTTAGATTGATATGTGCTCACCATAAAAGACAGAGCTCCTCTTTGGAGCCATTCCCCTCCATCTTCATGATTTTTTTTTTGCCCTAATTGCATACCCTCTGTACCATTATTAACATTTTTCTTTAAATTGACTTTAAATCAACTCACTTTTGTACTTAACTGAGCCTCAGCCTAAAGAATAACATCCAAGGTTAGTATACTAGTTAAATTATTTCTCTAAGATGCATTAAAATAAATATATAACTGTGAAGAAAATTGTGCAGGGACCTACAGTTACCTTGCACACCACACTTTGTAAACACCACTCTGTACCTTGGCAGATTTACAAATGTAATGCCACCCTGTGAGAAGCCAGCATGCTTTTTTCCATCTGGAAATTATGTATGAAATAATTACAAGACTAGGCATATCACACAACTGGCCTCTCTGAGCCTCTTCTCTTAATATGTAAAATCTAGTCTTTTCCAACTCTAAATGTTACAGTACTAGACAAAATTATATGTAAGACACATATAAAGACTAGGAAAGCAAACACAGGCAATATGAGACCTTAGAGAAGTGAGTCAACCTCTCTAACCTCCATTTTCTTATCAGTAAAATTGATATACTAGTATTATTAATGTATTAGGATTCTTGTAAGGATTTTTGTTGGTGTTGTTACCTGCTGTTGAGTCAATTCCGACTCATTGTGATTCCATGTGATAGCACAGAACTTCCCCATAGAGTTTTCTAGGCTGTAATCTTTACAGGAGCACATCACCAGGTCTTTCTTCCGTGGATCTGCTGAGTAGGTTCCAATTGTCAACCTTTTGGTTGGCAGCTAAGTGTTTAACTATTATGCCAACGGGTTCCTTCTTGGAAGGATTAAATGAGATTAAATGTATAAATACACTTAACCACAGTTCATAAAACATAGACATAATGGTTTGTTTATGAGGAAGGTGAGGGAACAGAGGAAAATGTTTAAAAAAAAAAATATTCCAAGGAAACAGCCAAACAAGTCTTCAAAACGTCAATGTAATTTTTTTAAAAAAGTGAGGAGAGAACATTGTTCTAGATTATAAGAGATTTAAAAGACTTGACATCAAATTTCAATGTGTGACCCTTGATTAAATACAAGTTCTAAAAAAGCAACTATTAATGATATTTTGGAGATAACTGGAGAAACTTAGTCACTGAATATTAGATTATATTTGGGAATTATTAATTTTTTAGGTACAAAAATGGCTATATAGGATAATGGTTTTGGTTTTACATGTTAAGTGTTCAGGTGTTTAGTAATGAAATATCATGATATCTGAGTTTACTTTGAAATGATTCAGCAAAAGATAGAATGCTAGATCAACCGATCAATAGACAATTGAAAGAAAAAATAAATAAGGCAACATTGTAACAATTTTTAATCAAGATAAGGGGTGTATGAGTGCTCATTGTACCAAACAGTATACTTTGCTGTATGTTTGAAAAATCTTATAATAAAAACTTTGAAAAAATGGGGCAAATACATTGATAAGGAAAAGATTACAAGATACAGTATCAAGCAAATAAAGCAAAATGCCAAGGAGTATACAGAATAATCTTTTTGTTGTTGTTGTTCCCTCTTTCTTTTTCTTAATTTTTTTTTCTTATCCTGAAAAAAATAAATAAGAAACTCTAAGCTGTGGTTTATTTTTCAGAAGAGGAACTAGGGATAGGAGTAAAGGGAAGGAGACTTTACTTTTCATTTTATTTCTGTCAATATCATTTGAATTTTTACCATGTTTGTATACTGCTTTATTTTTAGTTTTTAATGTTTAAATAAAATAAAGTAATTGCCAAATTTTTTTAAGTTCATTATTATTAGCTATTTTATCACAATTATTAGTGCTCCTCTGAACTAGAATCTTCCCTTGAGTGTGGCAGGGCACCACATTCTAACTCCAATGCTTTCCTTCAAAGTGCCAGCTGAAGACATTTATTTGACTATAAAGTAAATGAGGGTTTAACAGAGATAAGCCACAATGTATTATGAGAAAATGTTGGCAACACTTGTTGTCAGTTATCTGAATAGGAATGAAAAAAAAAAAAGAGAGAGAGAGAGAATTTTTAGGTCACAATATCCAGATAAATTAGTTCTATCTTCTTAGTTTCTACAACTTGCCTTAAAAAAAAATACAGATTGTTTTAAATGGTCACTTTCACTGTTATAATGTAATTTAAAAAATATCTCTTGGGATAAAGTTTTCTTGGCTGAGTTGAACAGTCTTGTAGAGTATGAATAGCTACAAGTATTCTTAAACCTTTTTTTTTCCCCCTTTCTTACCTACTTCTCCCTTCCTGAAGAGATTAAAAAAGAAATTGGACTGAACGATGAAATAATGGGCAGATTTAAAAGCAAGTTTGTCAGCAGCTAAAGAGATTAAGACTCTGAAAGTGGTATTAACTTACACTCACCGGTTCTTCTCCTGCCTGCTCTGAGCTTGGCAGGGCAGGAGCAATGCACCTTCTGACAGCAGTGAAATAAAGGGCGTTAATCCAGACCCACCTAAAAATTGGGGAAGCCCATCTCCTCGCCAAGCTGAAAACTTCACTGTGGCAGCGGGGGTATTCAAGAGTATACCCCTCTGGCTGCTCCTAGCCATTCTCAGTTGTTACCAGTACCAGTTGCCGTCCAGTCTATTACAGCTCATGATGATCCCATATGCTTCAGAATAGAACTGTGCTCCATGGGGACTTCATGTTTGTGATTTTATAGATCACCAGATATTTCTTTTGAAACACCTCTGGGTGTGTTCAAACCTCCAAACTTTTGGTTGGCAGTCAAGTGCTTAACTATTTACACCACCCAGGGATTCCTTCTAGGCATATAACCCAGTTGCTGTCTAATTGATTCCAACTCACGGCAACCCCATTTGTTGCACAGAAGAACTGCACTCTATCAGGTGCATGGCTGTGAACTTTGAGAAGCAGAATGCCAGACCTTTCTTTCAAGGAGCTTTTGGGTAGGCTCGAATCACCAACATTTTGGTTAGCAGCAAGCTCTTAACTGTTTGTGCTACCCAGGGACTCTTCTCATTGATTACTGACAAGGATATTCCAGTTTGTTAAATATTTTGACTATCACTCATATCTACAAAAAATTTATATGGGGAGCACAATCAGATACTCACATATTGATCAAGATGGATTCCTGTTGCTTCCACTTCTGCTAGTTTGTGGTACATACAGTGCTTGAAAGGAGCCCTGGTTGCACAATGGTTAAGCACTTGGCTGTTAACTGAAAGGTCACTAGTCTGAACCCAAAGATTACAACACAGGAAACCCTATGGGGCAGTCTACTCTGTCTTATAGGGTCGCTATGAGTTGGAATGGACTCAATGGCACATAATGACAACAACCAAAAACCCAACAACATGGCGCTTGAGTGGAATAGAAGGATTTGAAATCACTCTGCCACTCTTTAGGAGACTAAAACGTTGTGGGGACTCTTGTGTCATCATATTCTGATTGTTCTAGCCACCACCACGATCATACTGATGCCCAGAACAGTCAGATGCCTTTTGATTTGTTTACATGCCTACCTCTACATCTCTCTTCTCTGAAACATCTTACCAAAGTCACTAGGTCAATAACGGAGGTAAATTAGAAGATAAACCAATAATAGTGGCAACAGTGAGTGTATTAGTTTCCTAGGGCTTCCGTAACAAAATACCATAAATTGGGTACTTTATAAGAATAGAGATTTATTGTCTCACAGTTCTGGAATCTAAGGGCCATGTTCTCTCTCAGGACTCTAGGGGAAGATGCTTTTTTGTCTCTCTCAGCTTCTGGTTGTCCCAGGCATTCTGTGGCTTGCATCTGCGGCATAACTCTGTCATCATATAGTCATTTTCCTTCCGTCTCTCTGTTTTTTCTCTTTTATAGGATACCACTAGGTTGGATTAAGACCCACCTTTCTCTGATATGACCTCGTGTTAACTTAATGGATAGCATCTTCAAAGACCCTATTCCCAAAGAAGGTCACATTCACAGGTATCATGGATTGGGACTTCAACATATTTTTTAGACAGACACAATTCAATCCTTATTAGTGACCAAGGCAGGGAGTCAGAGTCAGGCAAGCTGCTTCCTTTATCAATCTATGACAAGTATTTGTCATACACAGGACATTATATAATACTTCTTTGCCTACAGAATAAGAGCAACAAATAGCATATCTGCAAATACCAGACCTGTAGATGTGTTGCTGAAGTGGGTCCATGTGTAGAGAAATCCGCTGGATTTTATTTAATCAATTTCAAAACTAAACTTGGAGATCCATAATTTCATAAGTATTTCAATAAAATATAACTAAAATATATTTTGTGCTGTTATATTATAAGGAAACATTTTGTATATTCTTCACTGCCAAATAAAATAACATTGGCATGGAGTCATATTTGATAAATGAAAACCCAGTTTAATGAAATGGCATTTTATGAACTTACAGCAAAACTGATTTTTTTAATGATCTTGTTTAAAGCAAGTTGCCATGCTTTTTGGCTTTCCATAGTCAGCAAGCTGTCTTATTTCATGTTTCACTGTACCAAGAAATGAGATTTGTTTTTGAAGCCTCATAAGTCAAAGAGAGGGGGAAGAAAAGAGGGGCATATACTTGAACAGCTCAAAAGCATGATGTGATTGTTAGAGTTCATATAGAGTTAGACTAATTTAGCCATCTACCAAAATGAGAATGATATAAGATCCTAAACTTTTATGTTTTAATCTATAATTCTGAAGTTGACAATGGATTTATTATGCTTTATAATTTATTGTGTATTTCTGTGACTTCATTAAAGAAAAAAGTCGGGTTAACATCCATAGCTTACAAGAAAAAATTTCAAATAAGAGTCTTATTTATCATTCTCAAGTCTTTCTTGAATATCATGGTTTTAATTTTTAAGACAGTCAGTTAATAGAGTAAAAGGAAAACATCTAGAATTCTAGTTGCAACTCTGCCCTTGGTTAACTGTGCACACTTGGGCAAGTTACTTTTCTGGCCCTTGATTTCCTGGTCTAACATTTCTGTTCTAACGTTTTAAGGTAATATTTTTTAATTCCATAGGCCTGCCGTTATGTTAACAGCAAGGAGCCATAGTTAATATTTCACAAGTCAAAACTTTTAATTAAAGCATGAGCTCTTACATATGCTTAAAAATTATTAGAGGTAAAAGTTACCCACTGGAGCACAAACAAGAAGTCTGTGAGTCTTCTGCCTTGCCAGGACATATATTATCTCTGGGGAAGATAAAAAGAGAAAATTACAGATTGTAAACCATAATGGAACTACCATTGCATGTAATAATCAGACCTGAGAACTGTCATGTTGCAAAACGTGACTACTTTTCACAGTACTGTACTAAATATCTAATACCTGGTCTACCTGTGATTTAAGAGTTAATGTACACCGTAGTGATCAGTTTGCATCCTTTTGTTTTGAACTTTGAGGTTCATTGAAATTATTTATTTTTCAATATCAAGTAACAGACCTATAAAGTTCATTTAGTCAGAACAGAAACACATTAAGGAAAGAAAGGACATTTTTTGAGATAACTTTACATTGTTCATTCACAGTAAATTTCTGCTTAAGTTGAAATTTTATGTTTATTTTTATATGTGCTGTTTAAACCAGAAACTGTTTAATAAGTGATTATCATAGCGTTAGACAGACAGAGAAATGAGGACTAGATAGACTATGTTATGGCAAATAAAGTAACATTACAGCAACAATAGACTTTACCAGTCCCACACTGCCATTTTCTTTTCTAGAATACATAATCTTTCTTTGGTCTTTCTGTGTGTAAATGATGCATCTTTCCACAGATCCAGGCAACAAAGCACTCTACTGCCAATGTTGCTCAAAAGAAATTATTTAGTTGACATCCAAATCACTGAAGAATTAGCTGGTCCCTTCATATGGTTAACACACTTCCTTCCCACACTCCCTTGATGTCAAACCCCAAAGACCCCACCAGTAGATACAGTGTGACGTGTGAAAATGGGTGAAAGAAAGCTTATTTTCAGGTTACCTGGGAGATACTGCAAATTGAGGTGCTTGAACAAACAAAAAAATTAAGACTAAATAATGGTTTAGAATATTATTTGTCAGCATTGCAAAAGGCAAACAGTTTTGTATAATATGATGTTTCAGATATCATCTCTGCAGATACATTCTTTTGATCTGTGCAGTATGCTATGAGATATGCCAAGCAGTTATAAAATATTTACCTGACTATAGAAGATACTTTTTTCCCTTGGAAAAAGTTGACCTCACATCCCCCATTTCTGTGACTGCTGCCCAAGTCTGTCACTTCAGCCATCACCTTATACTTACAGTGGTCCCCAGAGCCACCCCCATGCATTGAGGTTTTCCTTGGATCACACAGTTTTTCAGGCAAATCTGCTTTCCGTACTAATGATGACAGATTACCTATTCTTTTCTTTTCTACTCACAACGAAGGCCTGGAAATATATGTTATTCTCCTATGGCTTTTATTTTTAAAACTCTTAACTGTCTTACTATCTAAAATTCTAATAAATTATATCAAAATATTCTTTAATTCGCTTGTTTTACTGTAAGTTTGACTGTTTCCTCTCTGAATTAACTCTTTTGATTGGCTGGGTTAGTATCAAGCAGACCAAGGGCCCCTCAAGAATAAAAAGCCCATGAGAACAGGGGCTTCGTATTTTGTACTTGCTGTTATATTCCCAGCACCTAAAATATTGGCTTATATTAGGCTTGCAATAAGTATGTATAAAATGAATTAAAATTCAAATCAAAACAAACCTGTTTACAAATGTCTAAGGTGAGGGTACCTGGCAGTATGATTTACAGAGGTCTGAGAAATGTAGGTGCTATGTGCAGACTAGTCTATAGGAGAGTTAATTCTCCTGATTCTTGTCATACCAGTATTTATGGTTATGGGTCATTGTGCAAAGAGAACTGGAGGATGAAAGCAGCTGTCTTGAACTGTCTTGTCATTACCACCATCTCCATCTCATGTATAGACACTATCAATGTCTATAAATTGGGTGAAATTAGCAACGGGAAAAGAAGAGAAGAATGAAAAATGGAACCTAAAACCAAAATGTAAAGTAATATAAAAGATCACAAAATGTTCTGTTAGATGCCATCAAGTCAGTTCCGATTCGTGGCGATCCTATGTGCAACAGAATGTCACAAAAGAACCACTCTTAATTTTGTTCATTGTTCACAACTCTGAGTATTGTGTTTAGATTTGTTAGTAACAATTACTTTTTATAATGTTGTCTGTTTCTTTCCATACTGGCAGAAGTGGGCAGCCACTGGACTGTCAATTTTGGATAGAAGGGTCCAAAGTCAGAAAATGGGATCTAAAGCAAGAATGTTTATGAATGAGTTTAATTGAGGTGTTTCAGATGAGAGAGAACAAGTTCTTACTGATCAAACAAACAAACAAAAAACTTTATTACCTCATTAACAAAGGGGGAGACTATTTGCTGGAGGATGTGAAAGGAGTGCCACCATTGATTTTGTCTGACATCATTCCCCAATAAAAAGGCCTGAATTCCCCGTACACAGAGTCCCTAAAAGAAACATCTTTCAAGCTCACCTACTGAACTGATCTTAAAAACATTTTAGCAGCTTTTATTCTGACTAATATATTCCTAATAGATTTTCTCTTGCATTTCCAAAAGGAGCCCTCTTTCCAGAATTCAGCACGCTGAGTTTGTTATCTAAGTTTTAGCACCATTCAGACGTGGAGCCATGTTGCCCTAAAGCGCTTAGTTGCAACTGAATATTTACTTGAGAAAGTTTGAAACTCCACTTTCAGAATTTTTTCAATGTTTCCCATTTATTCTGAGTTCAGAAAGTACTAGGCTGAGAGCTTTCTTTATCTTCCACGGCAGTCCTCTTCTCTTGTTATCTTCATGCAAAACTCCTATTGAAGCAGGCAAGGTTTAAGGGGCTGACTTTTGGACTAGCCATTCACCACTGTTCAGGAAAGCCTGCCTGCAGAATTGACCACCATATGGTCACTACCCTGATTTCTTTTTAATAGCTCTTTCAGATTTATTCTAACAATACTAAAACTAAAAAAAAATTATTACTATAATGAAACATAATGTTTAACATTCTGGGCAATATTTTGCATAAATTCTTCTCTAAGAAGTCACTGACAGCTTTTTGGAGCATTGGGATGATGCAGGCAAGATATAATATTCAGGTATCAAATGCTGAATTCAGAAGGGGCAAACTGTGGACATTATCAGAAATAGCAGGCATTGCTACACTGAGGTCTAAGGTGTCAGCACATTTCATAATATGTCAGTGGTTTTAGAAGTATTTGTGCTTGTTCTGCACCCTGGCCACTGGCAAGAAAAATGTATAATTTAGGGGGAATGGGGAGATTTGTAGCAGTTGGGACATTCCACGTCAGCTTACCACCGGGAGAATGGTTTCAAAAGTAGGAATGAAAATGTAGAAATGACTTGTAGGTAAATGGTATTTGCCTGATTTTTTTCCTCGTGAACAGTTGTTTATACCTTTTCTGAAATCATTCAGTGTTAACATTGGAAGAAAGTTTAGAGATTATCTCTTTTATCCCTCTTTTTACAGAAAGACAACTGAAGTTTGGTGAAAAAAATGGTTTGACATGAATAGTGAATCAAATTTGCCAAGGAGAAATTGTGAGAGGCTACTCGTTGCCAATTGCAACTCATAGCGACCCTATAGGACAGAGTAGAACTGCCTCACAGGGTTTCTAAGGAGCAGCTGATGGATTGGAACTGCCGACCTTTTGGTTAGCAAGCTGAGCTTTTAACAACTGTGCCACCAGGGCTCCTCAATAATCATCGCCACAGGCCTAATAAACATCCAAGGGCAGTTCTAAATGAACTAGGTAGGTTCATTTAGAAAATTGAAATTTAAAAAATTGAAAGCCTCTTTGTTTTAGACTCTTTGGTCTCTCATGGGTAGGACCTAAAGTTTCTGCCAAGCTCTCCTCAGTCTAAAGTCTTCCTCATCAGAATGGAGTTCTTCCTCAAGTGAAGGAAGCAAGAGGTTGAACTGTTTTATTATAACCTTATTCCCTTCCCCTTCTACTCCCTTCTCCTAGTCCCTGTCCACCTTGCATTCCATTTGTCTAACCCTCCAGTATGGCTGCTGACACAGCTGCAACTACCTTTTTATGTATTTTTTGGCTACTGCTTTTTGCTTTATTTTCCACTCACCCTTAGCCACCATCACATGATCCAATTAAACTCTGTATCCACAGCAGTGGAAAATCAGATTATTGTAAAAATGCATCCAGCAAGTAAATCTGGATTGGCACATTCTGAAGCCATTCATTCACCGAGAGTGAGTGAGGACTCATTCAGCCTTGGCATAAGAAAAAGAAATAAAAAGGAAAAAAATATATCAAAGAAAGAAAGTAATAGCATTAAGGTGATCAGTGATCATTTTTTAGAAAAAATGTAATATTTTTTATGGCCACGAATTTTGAAAGTAGGGTGGGTATTATTAACAGATCTGATTGTTTTCATCATTTATAACATCTTAATCTAAAAGTATATATGTTTTTTCTTCTCTCGGCTCACCCAATAGGCATTATCGTGCCACTGGGTCTTCAGAAGTGTTCCAGCGATCTCTTCTTTGGAAAGCATGAGTATAAAGTTTATTGCTTCAATTTAATTTGTCTTATTTTATTTGCTTTTAACACTCTCTGTCCTCATCTCACCTCTTCTACTGGAACGCTGCCTCTCTTGCAATTCATTCTTCTCAGGAAACCTGCTTAAAAAGCCAGCTTACAATTGGGCATGAACCTTCTCAACCACATTCATTGTGCGTCTCAGAGAGGAAGTGGCAGTGTCCCCATGAAGGTTCCCCCATACACTTACGTGATGGGGCAAGTAGAGACCTCCTCCACACACATATATGATCCTGAAAATCCAGCCAGATTGTTGTATACATTTGGGTTTGTTGTCTACTTCCCTTGTAGTTCTTACGGCACCCATTACCATCTTACACAAAGGATTTCTCCCAAGTCTGCAAAACTGGGCAGAGCATGAACAGGAAAGAAGAGAAACCTAGGAAAAGATTATTTCAACAGAAGAAGCAGCTTATTCTCTTTACAATACCCTATGGCAGCACTCTTCTCTATCTCATAACAAGTCTCTTCCTTCATCATTCTAGTCAGAATAGACAAATGCAAGAGGAAAGGCCAAGAGGCACTCTACGAAATAATGATGCAATACGCCATTTAAATCATTTAACCAGAGTAACTTTCAAATTTGAAACCCTTGAGAGAGTGCCATAATTATACTAGAAGTGGTCACACAATGACTCTCAAATCTTGTATCTCCTGACCTGTATTCTCTCCTTCCTTTCTCTCCTGAATATCAGTCCTACAGGAAATCTCTGCTCTGATATCCTAGGATCTCAAACTCAGAATGTCCAATTGGACTCATTGTTAGCCCCTCAAGTCTAGTTCTTCTTCCCAATTACTCCATTTTTATAGTGTTATCTACTGTCTCTCCATTTCGGAATTTTTTTTCAGCTCCAAATCATCCCTTATAGTTAATCTGTCACTAACTATCGTATCAATGTAATCTTGTCTTCCGAGCTCAGTGTAATCATCCTAGCCCCATGATAATCTTTCCTGGATTACCATCAAAATCTTCTAACCAGGCATTTCCCTATCATGATGGCTCATGTTTTCAATTCATCCTGAATACCATTAAATTGATCTTCTAAATTTCTATTTTTATCACATTATAGCCTATCTCAAAATCCTCTGGATGGATCCCATCTGCATTTAGGATAATGTCCAAACTCTTCACACCAACATAAATGGATTTTGTTTATCTATTCCTAGGCTACAGATCCAACCTTAAGTCCTTTTTCTATGCAGCATGAACTATTACTCTAATCAAACTCCTCACTGTCTCATCTATCCTCCCTACCTCTGTCCATATCATTCTGTTCCTTACTTGGCAAGAAATGTTGCTACCTATCCATCTGTTACCAAATTCTACCCATTTTTTAGACTATAATACAAATTCCATTTTCTATATGAAATGTTCTCACCAATCTTCACCTCTCACTGATCTGTACATAACTCTTGTATGTAGAGAAAATTATGTACGATTTAACACCAAATGCTTTTCTACTTCATGTGTGTTTTATTGTTGTTCAAGTTGAGCGGGTGTTCTTAGCGGCTCCTTCTTTACCCATCAAAGTCCACAATGGCCTATAAATATTTTTAGTTACCTTCTCCATATTCTTCCATATTTCATCAGCTCTTCCTCCTTTGTGGAAATGCTTTATTTTGTCTGGTTTCCTCAACTGAATTGCCTTGGCTCATACATCTGCTTATTTCTCCTTAGATTGACTACTGTTGTATATGCCGCTTGGCTTAGGATTTGGTTTCTCCTCATCTCTACATCCCCACATACCTGCCTGAGCCAGATTCTGAGAACACTCTTCCTAGGTGATGTCAGTTGCCATTGGCTCCTGCCTGTTGTTTCAGAAAGTCATCAGGCACATGGTCAACACTTAAGCCACATTAAAAATTGCATAGGAGATGACAAAGATTTTTTAGTCTTTCAGTTGCTTGAAGAGTACAGCATCATGCTGGGAACATTGTATGAGCTATGATGTTTGCTGATTGACTCACTGGGCCTGTTGTAGGGATTTTTATTCCTATCAACAGAGCTCTGCTGCCCCATGCCATTCACACACAATTCCTTACTCTTCTTTTTTCTCCAATTTTGATTGTTTTTTTAATATTGGTTAATTTTTCAAAGATAAAAGCCAAGCATTCTTTCATTCACATTGAATCTAATCCATGAGAAACAGATGTATCACAGAATTTCCTTCATCCCTTCTTTTTTCTCTTTTAAATTGAGATAATTTTCACATAATGTAATATGAACCATCTTAAAGTCTACAATTCAGTGACATTTAGTACATTCACAATGTTGTGCAATCATCACCTCTTTCTTATTTATTTATTTTTTACTCTTTTTTTTATTGTTGTACTTTAAGTGAAAAGCTGACAATTCAAGGTAGACTCTCATACAAAAATTTATACATACATTGTTATGTGACCCTAGTTGCTCTCCCTATACTATGACAGCACACTCCTCCTTTCCACCCCTGATTTCCTGTGTCCAGAAGTGAAATGAGAAGGCAGAGAGGATCAGGAGCTTGTTGAACAAACTTTTGAAGGAACTGCCAACCAAACTGTTTTCCACAGCAATGGCTTCATTTTACATTCTCATCAGGACTGTACGAGAATTCCCATTTCTCTACATCCTCACAAAACTTATTTTCCATTATTATTATTATAGCCATCATAGTAGATGTGAAGTTATAACTCCTTGTGGTTTTTATTTGATTTTCTGTAATGACTAATGATGTTGAGCATCTTTTCATGTGCTTCTTGGTCATCTATATATCTTCTTTGGAAAAATGTCCTTTCAAGTGCTTTGCCCACTTTTTAAATTTATTTTTTTAGAGCAGTTTCAAACATACAGAAAAGTCATGCAAAAAGTACAGATAACTCTTATAGAGCCCTTCTCCCTCCTACACAAAGTTTTACCTACTATTAACATCTTGCATAAATATGGTACATTTGATATAATTAATGGGCCAATATTGATACCTTATTATTCGTGGGATAAGTCTCACTTGGTCATGATGTATGATTTCCAAAATATGCTGCTGGATTCAGTTTTCTAGTATTCCATTGAAGATTTTGCATCTATATTCATAAGGGATATTGGTCTACCATTTCCTCTTCTTGTGATGTCTTTACCTGGTTTTGATATCAGGGTATTACTGGCCCCATAGAATGAGTGAGGAAGTGTTCCATCCTCTTCTATTTTTTGGATGAGTTTGAGAAGGATTGGCATTCATTCTTCTTAAAATGTTTGATAGAATCTACCAGTGAAGCCTTCTGGTACTGGACTTGTCTTTGTGGGAGGATTTTTATTGTTAATTAAGTCCTTATTATAGGCCTGTTCAGATTTTCTCTGTCGTCTGAAGTTAGTTTTGGTAGTTCATGTGTTTCTAGGATCCCTTACTTTTCTTAATCACATTTTATTTTTGCTTCCATCTGTAAAGATTAAATAAAACTGAGGTCAGAAGAAAAGTGGTCTCCATTTGAAAGTAAATCTAAACAGAAATATATTAAGTAGCATTAAGACGTTGTCTTCACCAAAAACAGGCCAAAATGAGACAAGAAAATATTTCTACCTTAGGTGGAATAAATGTCACACCCTTCATACCTATTTGTTTCTAGAAAGGTAAATTGTTCTAAGATTCTAGCTGAGAAAACTACTATCAATATTTTATGCAATTAAATTTTACTAGGGAAAACAGAATACAATTGCTAATCTATCTCGTCATGTTGCCTCTCTTAGAAATTGTGTATCAGTTTATGTGTTGTTGTTGGGTGCTATCGTGTCGATTTTGACCCATAGTGACCCCATGAGACAGAGTAAAATTCCCCCATAGGATTTTCATGGCTGTAACCTTTATGAAAGCAGATTGCCAGGTCTTTCTCCCAGAGAGCCTCTGGGTAGACTCGAACTGCCAGGCTTTCAGTTAGCAGTGCACTTGACTGTTGTGCCACCAGAACCCAAACATAAAATATGTGTGGTGTGTGTGTCTGTGTGTGTGTGAGTGTGTGTGTGAGAAAGAGACAGAGAGTAAGTAGCCAGTTTATTTGTAATTATTAGTGATTCTGAAAGGCAATAGAGTTTAGCCAGAACAGTGTTATCCACACCTCAGAAATGACTTCTGATCTATCCTACATCTTTATTACTTTCTTGAGACATCCATTGTCTCTTGTAATATGAGCTATCTAAATTATCTTTTAACCTATGAAGTCGGCACAGAGAAATATGCTTTTCCATTTTGGATGAAAAGGAGATATCTGCTGAAACATACAGACACACACACAGAACCTAGGTGCTTCTCCTAGTTCATTCATTCAATACACTTTTATTGAACAACTGCTATGTGCCATGCATGCATGATGTTGGGCATAGGGTACATAGTGATGAACAAAACAGACATGGTCTCTGCCCTCCTTTTGTCGAAGACTCAGTCATGAGACATCCTACTCTTATCACGCACAGAGTTCAATAGTGCAGTTGAACGGAACAGTTGAAGGCTCACATACTGGTGGAAGTTAAATAGTAATTCAGCAATGACCTCAGAGCTTTTGCTGCCTGTGAAACATTTAAGGGTGTTACCCAGGAAGTATCATGACACTGTACAAAGGGGCATCTGTTTTCAGCTCTAACTCTGACAAAGAAGCAATTCTTCCTGCCAAACGGAGTAGAATAAATCCCTTCCCTTTGCCCTAGCACACTCCAAGCCACTGATCCAAGAGAGAGCACTGAAAGCTCATAATCGACAGAAGGCTGCAGGGTCACCCAAACCAACAAGAGCCACACCAGGGGTTAACAAGGAAAGCAGGAAGCCAACATTTTGCTGAGCATATTGGAGGGAAGCAAGACCTTGAAGCCATTGACAGAGGCACAATCTCATCTGCCGAGAGTGAGATAATATACCAACAGCATAAAAGTTCAGAAATGAAGAGCTAGCCAATCACAGAACAGACAACCTGAGAAAGAAAAACGGCAGGATACAAGGAAGAGGATTAGCAGAGCCAAGGCCAGACAAGCTAGTTCTTGTTTTAACAGTGTAGAGTAATGGATGGACCTAGGAGTGAATTCCAGCTCTGCCACCATCCTGCTGTGACATTGTGTAAGTCACTAAACCTCTGAAACTCAGTCTTCCTGTCTGTAAAACAAGCTTACAAGATTGTGAGAATTAGAAAAAGATGAATGTAAAGTGGGATTCAATAATTGGCAGCTACTTTTATTCTGAAGTGCGTGTTCAGCCATCACAAATGAATCCCTTGGTAGTCTTCTTAGAGTTCCACCAATGCTTATTGCTGTTAAGAGTCTGGTGTCAAATCAGGGTGCCTGCCTTACAGATGCCTTGTTAATGGTTTTTTTCTGCCTGAATGTGATACGCTTTATAATGCCCTTATTACTGTTGTTAGCTGCTGCTGAGTGGTTCCAACTCTGCAATAAAATGTACAACAGAATGAAATGTTGGCTGATCCTGCACCACCTTCCTGACCATTGATATGTTTGAGTTCATCGTTGTGGCCACTGTGTGTTTCAAGTGCCTTCCAACCTAGAGAGCTCACCTTCCAGTCTGTATTGGGCAACATTCTTTTGTGATCCAGAGGATTTTCATTGGCTAATTTTCAGAAGTAGATCTCCAGGCCTTTCTTCCTAGTCTGCCTGAGCTCCTTGGGCCCAGACAAATGCCTCATTCATCTTTTTCCCTACTGACTATCATACTTTTTATACATAGTAGGCAATCAATAAATATTTAATACTACATGTGCCTCTCCTTCATCATTTTGTACCACATTTCCAGACATTTTACTCGAAAACTCTAGGAGTAGTAAAATATTTTATGTGTTCGTGTATACACGTGTGTATGTATGTATGTGCCTGTGGGGGTGCGTGTGTGTGTGTGTGTGGAGAAAATAGGAAATGACTTCACCATTTAAGAGCTGGAACTCTACTCATGCTAAAAATTTGGAGAGAATACTTTTCCTATTCAGTAATGGAAATACATAAAAATGGGACTTTTATAAATGTTTACATACATTAAATGCTAATAATAGTAAAAATATTTGAAGATTCTCAAAAAATAAAATGTAGATATTTAGATTGTATAGCTATTTGTCTATTTATGTCCCAAAAAAGTATTTAATACAAAAAGAATAAAGAGCTCAGGATTCAAAATAGCAGGCATCTGCCCAGTTGTGGCCAATGTGGACATTAATTATTGTGCCTCATTTCCTATTCATTGTTGCTAATTTCAGCTTCAGGCTCACATATAGCAGTTTTAAAATCTTGAAAATTTTATGAGCCCTTTTGTTAAAGTCCAACCTTTCCCATGATGATTTCATTGTTAAATATTTTTTAATAAGTAGCTTCACTCTAAGCACCCCAGAACCTATATGAGCTGCCAACATTAAAAGAAAGAAATTGCAGAAAGAGCAGTGATATCTCCCTGGAATCACAGAATTATCAAGTCTTCTAATTGAAAGAGCTTTTGAAGTCAGCAGGCTCAACTTCCCTCCACAGGTTCCAACATCCTCTACTATGTTATTTACAGGTGATCCTGCAGACTCAGCCTCCTAATAGATCTCCCCATTTGCTAAGAAGTACCTATATCCAGTGCTGATGGTCTATGCTTGCATCTCCTTACAACCACACAATTTAAAAATAAAAAATATTTTAGTAGCCAAAATTTTGTGTCCCACCACTGCCCTGGCTTGGTGGGAGCTCACCAGTTGGCTCCATGTAGTCCCGCCTTGCCCAGTTAATCATCACTCCTAGCTGTCCAGGATCCCACCATGCATTCTAGGAGCTTGTAAGTAACTATCTTGGACAATTTAAATGGGAGTTATCTACACACGGTAGATCTGTGGGGTTGGTGGGAAAAGTCTTGAGTATCACTCCTGCTTGACAATAAACAGACAACACACAGACTGGTTCCTTGAATGCACCACCCTGGAAGGGCAGTAGACTAGTAGGTAAATGTGTGGCCTCCAGAGTCAAGTTGATTGGTTGACATCCTGACTTTGGCACTTACTAGTTGTGTGATCTCAGGCATGTTACTTAAATATGTTTGTGCCTCTGTTCCCACCTCTATAGAATGGAAATAATATTTGTACCTGTTTAGGGTTATTGGGAGGATTAAATGAGTTAATACACATAACAAACTTAGGCTGCCTTGTATTTGGGAGGAAACCCTGGTGGCATAGTGGTTAAGAGGTACGTCTGGTAAAACAAAAGGTCGGCAGTTCAAATTCACCATGCACCCCTTGGAAACTCTATGGTGCAGTTCTACTCTGTCCTATAAGGTCACTGTTAATCAGAATCGACTCGATGGCAACGAGTTTGGTTTGTTTGATTGTATTTGGGATGTACTGAATGATGTGGTTGTGTGTCATTGGGTCAATTCCAACTTATAGCAATCATATAAGACAAAGTAGAACTTCCCCATAGGTTTTCCTAGGCTGTAATCCGTATGGAAGGAGCCCTGGTTGTGGAGTGATTAAAGTAACAAACCAAAAGGTCTGCAGTTCAAACCTGCCAGCTACTCAATGGGAGAAAGATGAGGCAGTTGGCTTCCAAAAAGATTTACAGCCTTGGAAACCCTATGGGGCAGGTCTCCTCTGTCCCGTAGGGTCGCTATGGGTTAGAATCCACCCAGCGGCAATGGGTAATCTTTATGGGAGCAGATTGCCAGGTCTTTTCTCCTGCAGAGTGAATGGTGGGTTTGAACTGCCGACCTTTCAGTTATCAGCTGCTCACTTAACCATTGTACCACCAGGGCTCTTTCTCAATGATAATACTAGCTAACGTATTAGCGTCATCGCATGGAACTGAGAAGAACAAACTGTGTGCCTCCTCATTACTAATTTCTGCTCTGTTGGCAAGTTGCTGGCTGCCCAGGCTAAACTCAGAGGTCTCACTTTGTGAAATCTATTCCACTCTTTCTTTTCCTAGCCTCTCAAAGCCCAGGAATGAGTATGAAGGGGGAGCAGAAAGCTTACTCTGCAAGCCTGCACCAGAATTTCCTCTTTTCTGTCTAGATCAACTGTTTTGTTTCTGTTTTTTTTTAACTTAAGACTTGCTCATTTTTTACTCTCATGTTCTGTAGTGACCTTCGATATTCCACATACCCGAAATCAGCAGTTAGTGCCTCCTCTCTAATTGTCTGGAAGGGATAGAGAAAGCCCTCGGAGTAGAATCAATTAACGAACGCCATGAGTAAAGGTAATATTTTTTGAAACAGTATTTCATCATATAAATTTGAAACTACACTTCTTACCTAGAGGTTTGTACTAAAATTTTATTCAGGCCTATTTAATCCTGAAAAACAAAGTTAGCTATACTCAATGAAGTACACATCCCATTAGAACACTGGCAAAGATTATTGGTTGTATATATTTTTAAGATAGAACTTAAAATAAGCAAGAAGATTAACAGCAACACTACTTAGCTCTGT
This sequence comes from Dugong dugon, assembly GCA_030035585.1. Lineage (NCBI taxonomy): Eukaryota > Metazoa > Chordata > Mammalia > Sirenia > Dugongidae > Dugong > Dugong dugon. Next base: position 129,509,400 of record CM057461.1, read on the forward strand.
GATCTAGAATCTCGACTTAAACAATAGTTTAAAAGGTAAGATAGTGTATATTGCAGATTCAAAATATAGCTCAGGAGATGAGAAATTATAAACTCAATGGAAGAAGATGAGCATCCAAGAGTTAAGAAAATAAGTAAAACTGAAGAAATAGCCCATGCATTGTACCCGACCCAAATCACCAACATTTGTTTCTCAACCACAAATAACACTGACTAAATTTGATTGTGCAATCTTAAAAAATAATAATTTAGAGCATGAAGATCAGCCTATTGTGACACATATACAGAAATTATGAGATCATGTGGAAGTGAAATACCACTCCTAGCAAGGGATCTCAGAAAAGATATTTGAGGAATTCTCAATTTTATTTTGGGATCAGAACATGAGAATGCATTTAAAATTGTTTATTGACAGTTGGCAAATCATCTTTTCTTTTTTTTTCTCTGTGTGGTACAGATGGGAGGCTAACATCTTCCAAATTCACTGCTTAGTTATACATATGTGTAAATTAGCCTGTGCAAATTATAAGTTTTCTTTATATGCTTTATAAGTTCTGCCAAAGCTGTACTTAGAATTAATTTTACATTGCCCAGTAGTTTTGAAAATTGACAAATTTTCGAATTGAGTTAGTCACTCCAAAAAACTTTTAAATATCTGATCAAATGTCAACAAATTAATGAAAATGCCTAAGTGTGTAAACATCCATGCTCACATACCAGTAACATTTTTATTCATGTAAATACAGTGCTCAATTTAGAAAGAATCAACATATTTCCTACATTGGGTCAGCTACTGTGGGACTCCTCTTCCTCTGATAACATATCCAGTGAGTTTCACTGCCAGTTTTGGTATTAGCCAGTCCAGTGGACTCAGAAAACCCTAATGTACCCCCTCTATTACCATCCCTAAATACACCCTCAGAGCCCTGGTGGCACAGTGGTTAAGAGCTCAGGCTGCTAACCAAAAAGTCAGCAGTTAGAATCCACCAGTCCCTCCTTGGAAACCCTATGTGGCAGTTGTACTCTCTTCTATGGGGTCGCTATGAGTTGGAATCAACTTGATAACAATGGACATATACACCCTCCCATATTCATGTGAGGTCAGAATGTTGGATTTTCTAAAACCAGTAGAGCTCTTCAGACTGAGAATCACTTAGTAATCTTTCTTCTGCCTATAATTCCCTTATTCTATTCGTACCTTCTTACCCTAACCAGGCTGTAGTAGAGTCCAGTTTCACATTTGAGGAATTAACCATTCTTAGGTCTTTCCCATGGTTCAACACTTAGGTCCAGTCTCACAATGGATCTATGGAGACTTTTTGACAAAGAGGAAAAACAACCAAAGTAACTACAACACAGTTAAGCATAAAGTTCATTGTTGAATAGAGATATTTTTTAGAGTCAAATTTTTTTCTTCTAGAATTACACTTAGTAGTCTTGAATTTTCCTGTGAAGTATTATCAACTTTTTCAATTCTTTCCTATACGCATTTCCCTTAAAATTCTAAGGAACGTAAATTTAAACCACTACAATATTAAGGAAAAAAGAGTGTGCTTCAGTGTGTTGTGCTTCAAGCACGTAATTGGAATGAAAATGGCATCAAAATAAGAGTAATGACAAGGCATTCAGGCATTGAATTCGCATACGTATTTGAAAGTTGTGACTTTTACTGGATTAGCCATCCTAAAGCTTATTGTTGATGCAGCAAAGGGAAAATTGATTATAGTGTATAATCTATACAGAATTTGACCACTTTCACTTAATAAATACTCAGTTTTGACATTTCCCTGATAAGTGTATTGTCTGGATTTTGGAGAGGCGTGGGAGCCTAACCAGGATCCTTAGAGAATGATGGGTATTCAACAAATGCTGACTGATAATCCGTATTTGTTAAGCATAGTGCTGGATGTTGGAGATACTGCAGTAAACAAGGTAGAACTTACTTACCCTATAGTGAGGGAGGTAGGTAAGGAAAGAGGCAGTTCAGAAAAAGTGTGATAAAAAGCCATGATACGAGAGAAAATGTAGGTTTTCCAACTGGATGGAGGGTTGTACCATTTTCTGAGATAGGCAAAATTGGGAAATTGAGGTGTGCTTGGTGGGGAATAGAGGAAGATGTGTTCCGTTTAGTATATGTTCCTTTGAGATACCAGTGGGATAACCAAGGGGACATGCCTAGTGGGTAACTGAGTTCACAAATTCTGAATCTCAGGAGAGATAATTGGGCTGAAGAATAAGATGTGGGGAATTGTCATCTTTGCTCATTGAATCCTCAGGACTGGCTGAAATCAACAGAGGAGAATGTGCAGAGAGAGAAGAGTACAGAGACCAAGGAAGAAACACTAAGAATTTCTAATATTTAAGGGGTGGACTGGAAAATGGAAGCCTGCCCAACAGATTGAAAGGGTACAATATCAGTAGTCAAAGATGTATGTCAGCATGTTTCTATAGCAAGTGGGGTGCAGGAATCACCTTAAGGAGTTATATAGCCTATTACCAACACTGATGTTTGAGAAGGTCATCTGCTTGGAATTCGTATAAAATTTTATCAGTTTAGTTTCTATATGGTTTATGAAATCTGGAAGAATATCTCATTCAACAGTTATAACCAAGGAATAAGGATAAATGGTCAAAGACCTTTTTCTTCCTTAAATATGAACATTAGCTGAGTTTGGTTTTTTTTTTTTTTTTTTTTTTTTTTTGGTATCTTCAGCCAAAAGAGATGCTCTTCCCAAACACCATTCTCAAGTTATCTGGGGGTAATATATTAGTTACAGTATTACACCATCTCTGTGATTCTACTTAAAATTCCCCTTTTTAAAAAGTAAACCTTTTTCACTAGAGGTGACAGAGAGAGAGACTTCCTCTAGAGCCAGTGACCTGAATTTGGACTTCTAGCCTCCTAAACTGTGAGGAAATACATTTCCGTTCTTCGAAGCCAAAAAAAGTAAAGCTTTTATAGAGTGTATGGGATAAATGCAGAAATCTTACCCATTGGCCTCAAGTTGAAGGTATAAAATAATACCAGCCTCCTAGCAGCTTCCAGCCCCTCCTAGCCATTATCTCCCAACTTTAACCACTCTTATGATGAATAACACTATACATTAGTTTTGTCTGTTTTTGACCTTACATAAATGGAATCATATGATGTCTACACTTTTGTGTCTGGCTTCTTTTCTAAATATTATGTTTGTAAGATTTAGTCATGCTATTGTATATAGCAATAATTATATCATTATCATTATTGTACAATATACCATTGTATATTGTACATGTATGTCATATTTTATTTATCCATTAATAGTTAATGGACATTTGGGCTATTTCTAGTTTGGAGCTAATAGGAATCATGCTGCTAGGGACATTCTTGTATGTGTCTTTGGATGGGCATATGTATGCACTTCTGTTAAGAATATACCCAGGAGAAGAGTTTATGGGTCCAAGGGTAAACTTATATGTGGCTTTATTAGATAATGCTGAAGAGTTTTCTGAAGCACTTGTACAAATTTGCATTCCTGCCAGCTGAGTATAAGCATTCCGATCGTTCCATGTCCTTGCTACATCTTAGTATTGTCTTTTTTTTTAATTTTAGTAATTCTATCTGGTGTGTAGATGGTCTTTTTTTTTAATTTTAGCAATTCTGTCTGGTGTGTAGATTGTCATTTTTTTAATTTTAGCAATTCTATCTGGTGTGTAGTGATATATTGCTGTTTTAATTTGCATTTTCCTGATATCTAATGGTGTCGAGCAACTTTTCATATATTTATTGCCTGTTTGGAGATCCTCTTTTGTGAAGTACCTATTCAAGTCTTGCCTTTTTTAGTACCAGTTAGTAAAACTCTTTAGTTATTGTTTTTTGAACCCTTCCTGAGTTAACGGTCAGAACATTTACCAATCAACATCAGCCTAAGTTAATGTGCTGTATTTCATAAGAATGCACAATATAAAAGCATTTAAACATGTAACTTATTAGTTTTAAACTGATATCCTTCCCTCAAGTAATTGGTTAAATTATTTTGATTGTCTATGCATACACTTTTCTCTGCCTACTGTTTGGAAGACCAGCACACAAACCCTATTCATTTGTCTCAGTAGTTAGGACATACGTGAGACCAGTGGGTAGAATTAGGAAAAAGCTCCCCCCACCAACATAAAGAGGGAATTTCCAACAATAGTGGTATCAAAAACAAAAAGCTGTACTATGAAGCTTCCTATATTTTCCATAAACTGAAAGCTATTTGTTGAGTACATACTGTGGGCCTAGAACTATTCTAAGTTCTGGCAATAAGGCCGTGATCAAGAGAAAAATGGCCACAGCACTTCTGAGGCATTTATTCTAGTTGAGTGAAACAGAGTATAAAAACAACTAAATATTTAAACATACAAGGAAAACAATATCATGTAATGATGAGTGCTACTAAGAGAATAAAATAGAGTGCAGTAATCATACATAGGGTGGAAGTCTAATTTAGATTGGATGGACATGAAGGCCCCTCCCAGAAGTCACGTTTAAACTGATATTTGAATGATGAGAAAGAGACAGCCATGTGATGATCTAGAGAAAGAGTGTGCTAGGCAAAGGGAAGAAAGTCAATCATGGACAGGTTCTGAGGTGAGAAGGAGCTTCTGATGTTCAAGAAAGAAAAAAGTTTGTTGCACCTTGTCTTAATTCTCTAGTGCTGCTGTAACAGAAATACCACACGTGGATGGCTTTAACAAACAGTTTATTGTCTTACAGTGTAGAAGGCTGGGAGTCTGAATTCAGCGTGCCAGCTCCAGGAGAAGTCTTTCTGTCTCTGATGGCTCTGGGGGAAGGTCCTTGTCATCAATCTTCCCCTGGTCTAGGAGCTTCTGAGCGCAGGAACCCTGGGGCCAAAGGACGTACTGTGCTCCTGGTATGAGGTCCCCCACCCCCCACTCTGCTCACTTCTCTCTTTTATATCTCAAAAGGGATTGACTTAGGATACAACCTAATCTTGTAGCTTGAATCCTGCCTCATTAAAATAATTGCCTCTAATTCTGCCTCATTAACATCATAGAGGCAGGATTTACAACACATAGTAAATCATATCAGATAACAAAATGCTGGACAATCACACAATACTGAGAACCATGGCTTAGCCTAGTTGACATACATTTTTGGGGGATACGATTTAATCCATAACATATCTGGAGTATACTGAGTATAGGATAGAGTGGTAGAAGATGAAGTAGAGCTGATAAGCACAGTTTTGAGGTTAGGGTAAAAAGTTTGGATTTTATTCCAGGGGAAAGAATGTCACTTGAGGGTTTTGATCAGAGGAGAGATATGACTGTTGTGTGGAGAATGGAACAAAGAGGCAATAATTTTAGTAAGTATTGCACTCTTCTATGGAAGAGAAGAAGCCACTGTTCTATGTGGCTTGGAGTGTGATAATAACAGTGCAAATGGGCAGAAATAGACCTAACTGGATCATTTGAAAAGTGTGGAGAAATTATAGGGAAAGATGAGTAGGACAGAGGAGACCAGTTTGGAAGCTATTGCATTTGTAGAGGTAAGATATGACAATATCTTGGAACTGGGTGCTAAAGGTAGACAAGAAGAGAGGTAGACGGATTAGCCATATATTTCAGAGATACAGTAACAAAACTTGTAGTATTTTATGTAGGAATAAGGAAATAAAGATTTTTGTTTTTACTTTAGCAACAAGGGAAATAATGGGGACCTTTACTGAAATCAGAAACACATAGAAGACGGTTTGGTAGAAAATAATAAGTGCAGGCATCAGGAGTTTAAAAGCACCTAGAGAGATGAGTCTGGAGTTATAGGTGGAGGTCAAGAAAATATGGATTCAGGGGTCATCAGCATAGAAATGATATTTAAAATCTTTAAAATCATGGTACTGACTGATGCCACCAATGGAAATTATGTATATAGAGAAATGGGAGGAGATCAGGGGGCCTGTGGCACTCCTTTTTGATTAAATGGAGGAGTGTGATCTTGCAAAGAAGAGAAAGAGCAGCCGTTGAAGTAGGAGAAAACAAGAGAGTGTAGGGGCTTCAAGGATGGGGGCTTGATAAAGACTATCAAAGTTGCTAAGAGGTAATGTAAAATGAAAGCAGAGATACTTGCTAGATGTCATTGGTAACTGGACAATGGAATGATGGGAAGAGAAAACTGATTGGAATAGATTAGGAAGAATATGAGGAGAGGAGTATGGTGATAGTAACCATAATCATCTCTTTGAAACTGTTTGTCGTGAAGGGAGGCAGACAAATAAAATGCTAGCTGGAGGAGGATCTGAAATCAAGGAAGTGTCCTTAAAGATATAAGATACTAAAGTATGTTATAGTTTGTACAGAAAATGTTGTACATCCTACTTTGGTAAGTAGCGTCTTGTGATCCACTTGTGAGCGGCCATCTAAGATACACCACTGATCTCACCCCATCTGGAGCAAGGGAGAATGAAGAAAACCAAAGACACAGGGGAAAGATTAGTCCAAAGGACTAATGGACCACAACTACCACAGCCTCCACGAGACTGTGTCCAGCACAACTAGATGGCGCCTGGCTACGACCATCGACTGCTCTGACAGGGATCATAGTTGAGGGTCCCGGTCAGAGCTGGAGAAAAATATAGAAGAAAATTCAAACTCAAAAAGAAAACCAGACTTACTGGTCTGACAGAGATTGGAGAAACCCTGAGAGTATGGCCTCCGGTCCCCCTTTTAACTCAGTACTGAAGTCGCCCCTGAGGTTCACCCTTCAGCCAAAGATTAGACAGGCCCATAAAACAAAAAGAGACTAAATGGGCACACCAGTCCAGGGGCAAAGATGAGATGGCAGGAAGGGACAGGAAAGCTGGTAATGGGGAACCCAACCAAGGTTGAGAAGGGGAGAATGTTGACACGTCGTGGTGTTGGCAACCACTATCACAAAACAAATATGTATTAATTGTTTAATGGGAAACTAACATGCTCTGTAAATCTTCATCTAAAACACAATAAGAAAGAAAGAAGATACTAAAGCTTGTTAGATGCTGATGGGAAAATGGGAGAAATTGATTATTTAGAGGTTTAACAGTAGGAGTCAAATTTTGATAAAATAAGAGCAGATTAGATCCAGAGCTCAAGTCGAGGGACTGGCCTTTGACAAAATCAACTCATCATAGTAACAAAAGGAAAGGGATATTGGCTTATGAAGGAGACCTGGTAGTACAGTGATTAAGTGCTGGACTGCTAACCAAAAGGTGGATGGTTCGAACCCACCAGCCGCTCCACAGGAGAAGGATGTAGCAGTCTGCTTCGGTAAAGACTACAGCCTTGGAAACCCTATGGGGCAGTTCTACTCTGTTCTATAGGGTTGCTATGAGTCGAAATCGACTTGATGCAATGGGTTTGCGTTTTGGATTGGCTCATGACAGCAGATTCTGTGCATCTCTTCCCAACCAGGCTTTCAGAGATTTCAACTTGGTAGCCTCAAATTGTTATTTACACAGTGGGAATTAGGAAATGCAACAAACCAGGGCTCCCCCCACCTCCCCAGAATATTGTGTATTATGCATTTGCCAGTACATCACTGGGAAAGTGTATGATGTGTAGATATATTTCATTGTGGGATGATAAATTATTTCCTACCTGATGATACCTATTTACTTCTATGAAGCAACGTCATCAGCAGACAATAGTGTATAAGAGATTTGAGGCATTTAAATAGAATCTGGATGACTGCTGTCATTGGATTCTATGTAGATTTATGTATCTAGTGGACATTTGAACTAGATGATCCCAAAAGTCCAACCTAATTCTAGGTGGGAGTATAGGATTTTATTATAAAGGTGATTGTTAAGGAGCAACAACTTCTAGTCTACTTTTTGCCTTTTTAAGCTAGTTTTCCAAATTTTCTCCCAGAGTTGTAGATATACATGAGTCTCTTGTGATTTTTCTTATTTCAGTTATTTTTTATCACTACCATTCGATAGCTCATTAAGTTTCATTTTGAAAAGTCTATAATTCTATGATTTATATCGTGATTGTAATTTGGAAAAACCAAAGAACCAAATTAAAGATGAAAACAAGAGGTATATCTGAACCACTGAAACTGTGGAACTGGTATAAAAACCTTAATTAGAAAAACGTTCTGGGCTAGTTCCTTGTATTTTGTTTTGTTTGTAATTTTCTTCTTTTATAAAAAAAAAAAATTTGGCCTCTTTCAACGGTTATTCTGTTATGCTTCTTTGGCTCAAAGTTGCAATGCAAGTACTACAGGGTAGCTTAATATGTAAAATTAGACCAAAGTCTTGTGGCAAATGACAAGTGAGATGGAAACTTCAATACTGAAATCTTACTACTAGAAAACACTGAAATTTTACCTAAATAAACCAGAAGGAAAACTTTAAAAATTGACACCAATGATATAAGAAGTGTTCTTCTACCATTTTATGGAATGTTTATTTTACTTATTATTTTTCAACTCTGTCTAGATGACCTTGGATTCTCAGATATTTTCATAAATTATCCAAGTGCAGAAGAAAAAAATGTAAAGCAAAGCTATCCAGTGGATTGTGAGTGGTAGACACGAATACAGAAAAGTCCACTTCTGCTTTGCCTCTCTCTTCTTGCTCCTTGCCTTTCCTCTGGTGAAGCTAGAGAACCATTTGTGAAGAGATCATTTTAGCCACCCCAGTTGTAAAATACTCCTGTAGTCTCATGTGAATTGCATATATGAGGGTTCTTTTGCAGAGAGACACTAATGCATTTGATGTCCCTACCAGATCACCAATAGCTGAGTCTTAGGGCACTTCAGAAAGAGAATCTCCTCTTTTATTCCTAGGGTGGAGGGAAAAAATCCCACTCCTCCCCTGGAACCAGAGCCCCAACTGCTAGTGAATGAGGACTGGTAATGATGGTTCCTCCAAATCCAGAGCCAAGTGGTACTCAATTCCAATTTTTATTCCAGTTTCAGGAGATCTATTTGTCTTGGCTCGAGACTGGCCTTCCCCGAGTTGGTTATTTCCTGGAAAAGAGTCCTTAGAATACAACTGTCCTTCATATCACTGGCCCAACTCCAGATAAAAGGATTGTCTGTTTGTAAACTAAGTGATGTTTCATAAACATAGCAGTGCTCTTTGCCAGGGAAAATTTGACGTTTATGCAGCATGTTCAGGAAGCAAATGTTGTCACTTGATCATTTAGAGTTCTCTCTTTTTATAGCTGTTCCTAAGGCATAACAAAGATGCAAAGCTTGGAAGTTATTACAGGAAACTACCCCTCAGTGCTGTTTTGCCTTCTCTCCTACTTGTGTGGTTCTCCACTTTATGGAAATGGGGATAGTGGTGAGTACTATGATGGATACCTGAGCTGTGTTTTAGGGGATATCCTCTGAAGAAACAGTCTGGCAAGTCAGGAAAGAGCTTTAGTGCAGTTTAGAAAAGGTCCTTCAGTGGAAGGAGCGAACCTGCTGTTCTCTAAGATTGCAAAGGTATCTTATGAGAAGATTCTATTACGAGACTTGGCTTTTCAAGTCTCAGGGGCCTGAGGACTTTCTACATTCTAACTGCTTGCATACTATTACTAGAGTAATTTGTGTAGGGACTGAATGAATTAAAATCTATGAAGAATCTTTCAAAATATAAGTTCCGAGGGTCAGGACCCTCCTTTCAATATGCATCTAAGTCTCATTGTGGCAGAAGGCACTGGCTACTCCCCTGATGGCAGACTCCTAGGTAACCACGTTTATCGAATGTAAGACACTGATGCTGACCTTGTCTTGATTTTATCAGAAGGTTTTTCACATAACTGCAGCATGGTTGCTACCTGGCTGACAGTGATTGTACGGTGCCTTGCATTGTAAGATAAACCTTGCTTCAGAAAGGTTAAAAAGGGAAAATATGTGTAGCTGAGAACTGATGAAATAAGGTAATGAGGGAAAATTTTCTGGACTGCCCCATCACATTTACAAATTTGATAAATACCTTTGAAGAATTATTCCTGATAGTTTGTCATTGTTAATGCAACTTAGAGTCTTCAGATGTGTGTTGATCAACTGGAATGAAAAGAAAGACGGACATACCATAATCTCTGGATTTTCTTCATCGTGCAAAGGATCTTAAATCATTAATGCAGGATGGACATTCACCAGCATCGCTCAGACTACGGAAGAAATCAATTGAATAAGTATGAAAATATTCCTTTAAATCTGGGAAACAAACCTGTCACCGTCTTATCCCTCAGTTACAGTGTGTGAGATCTTGTTAGAATTTTATTGAAGATGCTTTTATAACTCTTTTTGTTTCACTATACCCCAAAGCAATTTCTATAATATACAATGACAGGTGCTGAACTGCTGCTTGAGTTACACTATGCAAAAACCCATTGTGGACCAGCTTTCTCTCTCTCTAACCCCAGGAGGACTAACCTCTACAATTTGATTTCTGCAAGCCAATGAAAGTTTTGTCCACTTGGAACTCCATCCACCCCATTCAAGTGCCTTTAAGCTGTTGTTCTAAAGTCAGGCTTTTCAACCTCACTACCATTAACATTTGGGACTGGATACTTCTTTGCTGGGAGAGGAGGTGATTTTGTACTTTGCGGGAGGTTTAGCAGCGTTCATAGCCACTAAATGCCAGAAGTATCTCCCACCCCTAGTTATGACAAATGGAAAATATCTCCAGACATTTGGGGTACAAAATTGTCCCTGGTTGAGAATCATTGCTCTGGAGGGCTCCTTTCCAAGCTAGAGATGCCATGGGAGGAGACTTCAAGACACTTCAAGAATTAGTTCTCATCCACATGATAATGATGATCAAATGTAAAATCAAAAGATGAACTAGCCAGAGTAATTTTTACAAGATTGTACTGCAGGCCTATTTCAATGCAGTAATTTCTCAAACCTCCTCTCCTTCAAGACCTCTAAAGCACCAATACATTTTACTGGGAATTGAACCAGGAGAGAGAGAGAGGGAAAAGGAGAGAGAGAGAGGCACTTAGCTCTGGATTTGGAGAAACCATCACTACCAGACCTTATTCACTAGCAGTTGAGGCTCTGGTTCCAGGGGAGGAGTGGGATTTTTTTTCCTCCACTCTAGGAATAAGAGAGGAGATTCACTTTCTGAAGTGCCCTAAGACTCAGCTATTGGTGATCTGGTAGGGACATCAAATGCATTAGTGTCTCTCTGCAAAAGAACCCTCATATATGCAATTCACATGAGACTACAGGAGTATTTTACAACTGGGGTGGCTAAAATGATTAACTTCTCCGCACCTTGACGGCTGGGCCCTAGTGTGGTGTATCCACTAGGGTCGTCTTCCTTCTGACTTGCTTTATTGTCTTCTGTTTTCTACAGCATATGAGTAAAAATGGCCTCTGCTTGGAAATGTTAAAGTCAAATCAAGAAATGAACTTGATTCCCAACCCACCGTAGTATAAGAGAAAGTGAGTAGTTTGAAAACGCTTTTATGTTACCTTGACGCATTGGCTCTCAACCCTCTCAAACTCCAAGCCCCATTTTTATAGCAAATATTTTATGACACCTTTATTCTCCTCAAAGAAATTCAAAGATAACCTACATGCACAGACTATCAAAGAAATAAATACAAATGCTACATGTAATATAAAGGAAAAAATATAGAAATGCCCCCAAGCACGATGCCAGTGGATAACATAATGAAATAATCAGATACTGTATCTAACCAGGGGTAGAGTCACTGCAGGCTTGTGGTGAATGTGGCATTTACAAAGGCAGTCAGATACAGGTGAATGCATTGGGAGTTCGAATGCCATCAGCAGAGTTACTGCCCTGCCATGTTATTTTAAAAACAGTGATCTACTCCTGTAAAAACAAGAATGAATCAAAATAATCTTCCCCCATTTACACAGTAGTTCCATTCCTGATAAATTCAGCGTACTTTAAAACCATGCCAAAAATACTCTGTTTCTCCATAAAAAGTAGGTTATAACCTTCTGAAAGGATACACAAGTTTTCACCTCCATGTATATATGAAAGCCACTGCAGGGTAGAGGGCTACTCTGTACATTGCACGGTGTCTAGCATCTTTGGACCCCATCTACTAAATATCAGTAGCACCTTCTCCAGGGGCAACCAAAAATATCTCCAGAGATTTCCAAGACACCACCAAGGGATGGTTCCAATGCTGTTGAGAACCACACCTGGTTCTCAGCATGGCACATGATGGTCCACCACTTCTGCCCGGCCCCAGCCTGGGCAAAGCAGAAGATGGGCCACACTGACTTCCTATAAATCAGAATGGAGCAGACTATTGTGTCCTGGCTGTACAGGTTCCTCTAATGCAGGCCCTGGTGGACTGTGCAATGTCCCAGTGCACACTGACAAACAGGTCTTCCTGCTCTGCCGACCATCTGCATGCCATTTTTTTCTCAATGCCCTATTCTCTTTTTAAAAGTAATTCCTACCAAGTCACTTGCTAAACAGTAAAAAACTTTTTATTGCAAAAACTTTTAAAAGTTAGTTCTTACCAGTATGTGAAGAAAACTGTAAGGTTTAGAAGAAAAAATAAAGTACTGAGAGTGAGGGCTTTTTTTTTTTTTTTCTTTAAGTGAATATATAAAGGTTCTCAAACCTAAAGGTGCACTTGATAAGTTGTTGGGGAAATCCCTTCTCTTATTTTTTTTTTAGCTCCTTTTATTCAACGTCCATTAATTAATATTTATAAAATATATTGATAAGTCTGGTACATTGTAAATTCTATATAATCTTTGCTAAATAATTAAATAAGCACTCCCAAAGTCATCATTCTAAAATTCAAATCTGATCCTATTTTTTCTGGATCAAAACTTCGGTGGATCTTTATTTAAAATTCAGATACTATTTAAGAAGCAGATGCTTTTCTTCAAGTAAAATCTTATGTGAAAACACAATATGTGAAACAGATGAAAGCAGTTATGCACGCTAGAGTGGGGACCCGGTGCCATACCCACCAAGCCTCTCCTTAGCAGTGTCTGTGTCTTAGGCAATTCCCCAGACCCTCCATCGCAGGCTCTAAGGAGCATTGTTTGGAAGGAACTGATTCTCAGGATCTATGATAAACTTCTTAGTATGGGCCTCTAAGTCCTCCCAGATCCTGACTCCAGATCCCCTCCCTCACTGTAGATGCCCTCACACTATAGCATCCAACCATCCCCACCAGGGGCGGTTTAATAAATGCCTCTGAATCCCTCATGCCTCTGTTCCTTTGTTCTCACTGATCCCCCCCACTGTTGAAACCCCTTCATCACCAATCACCCAGGTAAATGCGTACCCATCTTCTATCAGCTCTCAATTCTTTGGGATGCTCTCCTTCACGTTGCCAGATAATCAACCTCTTCATCCTGTGTTCGCATCCCACTCCGTTGTAACATCCATCACAGGTTCAGTATTAGCAGCTAACGTTGATTGATCGCGTGCAATGTGCTATTCTAACCCCTTTCCTGTTTTAACCCAACTATTCCTCATAATAACCCAATGAGATACATAAAAGAATATCCCCACTGTGCAAATGAGGACATTGGGCTCAGAAAATTTAAACAACTTCCCTAGAGTCATTCATGGCTAGGAAGTGGAAGTGCCACAATTTGAACTTCGGCGGTTTGCTTGTCTTGTAGATCATTATGCTTATTTTTTTATTTTATTTTTTTACATCTGCCACCTTTTTTCTACACTGTGAACTCCGTATAGCATTGGTCACATCTTACTCATATACTATACCCAGAATTCAATAACTCTGATAAACTGCTGTTGAAAGAATTAAAATGAGTATTTGCTTTATGGGCTCAATCCTGTGAGTAGCTTTAACTCAAAAATTCATAAAATGTTTATTGACTTTCCTATAGTGATTTCTCTTTTTCCAGTTTTCACTACCTTCTTATAAAGGATAAAACTAAGGATTCTAGATCACTTAAAGTGCAAGCTTAAGTGGTAATAGAAATTGAAAATATTTGAAAGTAAATTTATGTGGTAGATTTATAATTGTTTTATCAACAAACTTTATTTTAACATGTTAAACATGCTTATTTAATGGGAAATCTCAGTTTCATGCAATATATATTTTTCATGTTGTTACATTAAATGGACTTTTTTTCTATAAAGTATCCTAAAATAATGAATAAAAATGTTTGTATTTCTCATTTTCTAAACACCCATTTTTTTTATTAAATTGTGTGCAATTTCAACCTTTCAAATCTTTCATACCTGTTCTTTGTAGTCACTCACTGATGGCAGTTGCATTTCTTTTTCCCCAGTATATCTTTTCTTAATTCAAAACTTAATTCAAAACTCTCTAAGAATTTTCCAGATCTTAAGAGTTTGTATCTTCGAGTAATTAAGACTGTGGGTCTCAGAATGCATCAGACCTGGGCTGTTCCATTTACCAGCTGAATGACGTAGCAATGTTACCCATCATCTCTTAGCATCAGTTTTCGTATCTGTGAAAGTGGTTTCCCTCCACAGTGAAATGATTCCTTTTACAGTGGATTACCATCTGTAGAAGTAGTCCCTACCTCAGTGTCTTCAAACTGCGTAACTCAATTCCTGGCTCTTAGTATATGCTCAATAATTGTTAGTTACTTTTGTGTTTTATATTCATCTTGGGGAATGAGGCTGCTTGGTAAAAATAAGTGTATCATCTTTTTATAGACTTACTGATTATCCCTTGCCACTTCCCTTGTGGCAAGTAGCACATATTTCTTTTTTAATTTTCTTTTATTGATAGATATTGGTCTTTCTAACTTATAAATATAGGTATTCTTTCCACGTAATAAACCATATCAATGTCTAAATTACTTTCTTTCTCACTGCTCTTTGGTAAAACCTTGGAGCTGGCATTTTCTAAATGCTAATTGCTTTCTTTTCTCACTCTGTTAATTCATTCCAAACACACCCTTTTGATGAAGGATTAGTTCTACATAAACATTTTGTGAACGAAAAGTATCACGAGAAAGTTAAACCTTTGTTTCAAACGCTGGGAACCGATTTATAAATATGTATGAGTGATTTAGAGTCACCATATTGCCAGAAGCACAGGAGGGGGGCATTTCTATTTCTACAGTTCAGGAACTTGATATGTAAAAAGTTATTATGGCAAGTCAATCTGTTAAGATATTTTGTATTGAAATTCAGAAATAAAGATTTCAAAATAGAGAGAGAGAATGTGTATGCTTGTGTAATGGTAGTACTTTGTTTGTGCTGACAGTCACACATCAAAATCTACTGGTGGTTTGCATGATACACTGTGGGAAGGCTACCTTTCTAATGACCAGAAAACTCAGTAGTCAAGCCTCCGAAGACTGGACTCTGGATAAGGATTTTTTTTTTTAAAGATGGAAAACCGAAAAAAAAGAAAAACTCTAGTCCCTCCATTTTTGTCTTATATTTTTATGTAGTCAAAATGCTTTTCCAGTATTCTGTAAGTTCACAGATCCTGATGACACAGGTGTTTATGATTCATGTGATTTTTAGTGAGTGAAATAGATATCTCAAGAGGTTAAGGGATTTATCTAAGCCAAGGCCGCAGGAAATGTCAGTGGCAGAGCAAGAATGAGGACTTGGAGACATTTCTCATACCTTCCCTGATGACTGGTACAGAATTTACTTCCTGGAAAGAACTGAAAGCATAAAGAAATGTTTTGCATTACATTTCTGGTAAAATAAAATGTATAAAATGAAATACACTATAATGCAAAGTAAGTTGCATGTATTTGCAGAAACCACATCTAATATGTAGAAATAAAATACGTTCTTTGATTTTTCTGTCATTTTCCAGTCATTTTTAAGATTCTAAAGCTAAATAATTTATGTTTTGACTTATGATTGCAAGGCTGTTGTTTTTTACTGGAAGGTATAAAACATGACAGTGAAGGCTATGGTAGAGAGCCTTGCATAACCAGAATTGAAGTTAGAAATGGAATGAAATGGCAATGACTGAGGAGAGGAAGTCGTGTGGGCCCGCACTGTGGTAAGCACACAGCTTGGGAGAAGGCCCCGTGATGCGGATATATTCACTCCCATCATAGCATTTTGCTTTCAAGGCATGAAGTTGCAGTCACCAGATATAATACTTTCCCATTCCAAAGTATGTTTAAAATCAGCATTTTCGGCTGGATAAAGCACAGACTTTGGGTCACATTATTTTTTTTTTAATGACCCAAGTGGCCTGTGAAACCATCTACATTGTAAAATACCTCCCTACCCTCTCACCCTGATGAATCTTGTTGTCCCTCTGAGAGAAGGTTCACATAGCAGGCCACAGGCTCCTCGGGTTCCCATCATGCCCCCCTTTCAGATTAATGTTGGCTAAAGTGGGTAAGAGAAGGGGCTTTAGAGTCAGACAGATTTGGACTCCAGACATTCACCAAGCTCTGTGACTTTCTAGTGTTGTGAACTTGGGCGACTTGGGCAAATTATTTAATATTTCTGAGCTTCAGTTTATTAATGTATAAAGTAAGTACTCGTATGTCATATAGCCACTGTAAATATTAAATATGAAGATATATACAAAAGGCTTAGCACACTACTAACATTTAAACAAATGATAGCCACCATGTTTTTCTCTTACTCAATATCAAAGCAATAATTTTTATTTGACCAAAGAAATTTCTTTCTTGGTTTCACTGTGTCCCATGGAAATAATTGATTTACATAGACGTGAACTTGGTATTCACCAAATAAAGGACAATGACAATATTTACTGGTTTACATTATAGTCACTCTATTTGACTAAACCTTATTAATTGGAAGGTGGGGAGGAAATAGGGAGAGATGGGAACTAAAGGAATAGAGTAAAATTAAGAAGAAATGGACAATAGTGTAAGTGAGAGAGCAAAATAAGCACTTAATCGAAATAAGCCTAAAGCAGAATCATTACCCACTGGGTAAACTACCATTTAAGAACTGGATTCTAAACCTGGTTCTGCATGAGTAAGCCACAGATCTTACACATATCACCCCACTCTATGGGTCTGAGTTTCCTCATTTATAAAATAGGGACTGGACTAAATTATCTATCAGGTTCCATTCAGCTCTATATCCTAGCATTCTCTTGTGTTGGGATAATGTTTGCAACTAAAGTCTTCAAAGCAAATACAAAGCCTTAAAAATTCCCGTACCTTAAAAAGTTCTATTAAGTGAGTATAACTGTGTTCCTTACAAATAGCAGTACTTTCACTCTTTTCATGCAAGAGCTCTGCAGAATCATCCTGAAAGACCACGAGCAAACCTAGGTCATTTCCCCCAAGTCAAACTGATAGCTGCTGTTAACTGTGAAGAACATCTGGAAAGCCGTCTGCCACAGTTCACACAGGAGCTGTTAGACTTAGACTATTCCCTATTATCATATACAATGTTCTAAATAACTGTGCCTGACTAGATCACCTTTTGTTTGGACTTTCCAGCATAAGAACCCTGCCAGAGGACAACTGGTTGCACTGGTGTGTCTAGTTATGACCTAAACTATGACGTGCACTGAGGGTTCTCTGGAAGTTATTTTAAGCCAGAGAGTACTATCAATCAACACTACAATTAATTAGCTTGTTCATTTATTTCAAACCATGTGTTAAGGGCCTCCTATGTGTGATTCACTTATAAATATCAGAAGTAAATGGTTTGTATCACTGAGATGCTCAGAGTGCAGTGTAAGAGGCAGGCACACAAACATAATAATTGCAACACAGTGTAGTGAGGCCCAAAGTCAAAGAGCAGGCCTTAAATCCAAGATGATGAACAAAATCTTTGTCATTAGTGCCTTTGTTTTCAGAACAGTGAGTGATTATGCTGAGTTGTACTTATTTTTTGGCATGGTTTCCTTTGAACCACTTCCGTGAAGTGATCTCATGAAGGTAAATCACATTGTATCCATTCCATGTTCCAATAATTCCCAGATAATGAATTTTTGTTTTAAAAAATGGCACAACTAGATTTGCTCCCTGTCTTTTCTGTCCAACTGGAGACCAAGCCCTTTCATTTTTCCCTTGTTATACAACTCAGTTCTCCCCATCCCATTACTACTGCCTTAGTTTGCACCCTCTTTTTCTCTTGCTTACATCACTGCAGTGCCCTCCCTGTCTGTATTCTTGCCTAGCTCCAGTTCATTGTCCCTATTGTTAGCTGATGTTTTGACTGAGGCATTTTGATCCAGTGGAATAAGCTTTTACAATATAACAAAATACATAAAATATTATACTTTCAACTTATTAAAATTGTCAAATAAGGTGTGTGGTGAAATGAGTTCCTTTATGTGGTCTTTTGTCTGTTTCTTTGGAAAAACA
Organism: Dugong dugon; assembly: GCA_030035585.1. NCBI lineage: Eukaryota > Metazoa > Chordata > Mammalia > Sirenia > Dugongidae > Dugong > Dugong dugon. The sequence goes on from CM057461.1 coordinate 129,527,655, forward strand.
GCTTGAGAGACTTTTTTCTCCTAATCCCTGAGGAGTTACCTTTGCCGTAGTTTTTCACCCCAGAGGGTTTGTTACTTTTGTCCAGGTTGATTGCCGTTTCCTGGGCAAGCTGTAAATATCTTGACTTTTTGTCTAGTCCTGGGCTGCAGCCTGCCCTGTGATTGATATGCACCTTGCAGGGACTGGTCAATAGATTATGCAAATGAGATGAGTTGTAGCCTACTATTCAAATTAAGTGTCTATGGCCTACTGAGAGGGGATTGGTCAGTTTATGGCCCCCGCTGGGGAGGTGCCATGCCTTGAAATTGACAAAGAGTTGTATATATAAGCAGCCAACCCCACAGAAGTTTTTGAGATAGAAAGATGCAGGAAGAGAAGCAGAAGGAAGAAAGAAGTGAGAAAAGCAGAGAGAGAGAGGCAAGGAACCTCCGAGAAGAGCTGTAACACTGGCCAAGGGGTGTAACACTGAAGACAACAAGAGGCCCATGAGGGCCGACAGCAGAGCCACTGGCCACAGGAAGCAGGGCCAAAGCTTGTCCTGAGAGGAACTAAAGGAGCCTGTCCTCAGAAGGCCAAGAGGAACTGAGAGAGCTGTCCTGCCTTAAAGAAGAGAGACTTTGTTTACATGCTTCTTGATCCTGATCCTGATCCTGAGTTGTAGCCTGTTGATCCTGACCGTGAGTTGTACCCTCTTCCTTAAAAAACCACTTAACTCTTAAGTATGACGTTTGAGTTCTGTGTGGCCATTATAATGGTTTATTGAACCCAGAAGAGAAGTAGAGAGTGCCATGGGAGGGATGGCTGGTGTCAGAATTGGTAAAAAGGTTGGAGGATAAAGGTATGTCTGACTTCCACCTCATAGGGATCAGCTTTGGTTTGATCCTAGTCATGTTCCTCTCTAAAGCTGGACAAGTTCTGATGCTACTACTACTACTCCCACTGTTTTACAGGTGTGACACAAAGGTCTTCATCCGAGTCCTAAATGTTACTCCATCCCTGTGCATTACCCCATCCCTCAAAACGGTCAGTTTTGCATGGCAAAGTCAGAATGCCCTGCCTCCCTGCACACTGCTAGCACAGCACTCCTCCTAAAATGCTTCAGCCCTAACCCTACTCTCTAGCTCCAAAGTCTTCAATGACCTTGCATTTCCAAAGCAGAGGGTCTCAAACTTGAGTGCACATGAGAATCACTAAGGAGCTCAAGGCAGAATGCTCCCTAGGTTCTGATTTAGTACTTCTAGGGTGTGGAGCCTAAATGATTAAGACTAGCATGGGCCAGGTGCCCTCTTCCCTGGAGTCCTTCTTTCCTGGCAGCTCCTCCTCTTCTACCTACCGAGCCAGTCTTTCTCTGTCTCTGTCTCTCTCTCCCCTTGCTATAAACTCCTTGATCGGTACCTGGTTATGTCCTCAGCACCAAGCACAGTGCTTAGAAAATCGATGGCTCTCAATAATCACTTTTAAAAGAAGGAAGGAAGCAATTTGTTTACTCAAAATTATTCTGCCTGATTTGATAAAACTAGAAACGTGAGATTTTTACAAATATCTGAAATGAATGCCCCAATTGGTTAAAGATGGAAAGGAAATATACAAAGCATTCAGCTTTGGTTTTGATTAACATCTATTTCTGGTGATCCTTAGGGGAGGAAATTCTAAGTTATGACAATTATGATTATTGTGGAGAAGATTCATAAACAAGTAGATTTTTAGAAAAACAATTCACTTGCTTTTAATTTTCAGAGTTGTTAATTTACAAAGGTACAAATTTCCTAAATGGTTTGAGCAGTTAGGCAAGAATAAATTTATGTTGCTCATTTGTGACAGTGTATTAGTACTGTCAGGCAGAAGATTTCTTTGTGTGTTTAAATTACATACTGGCAGTAAGCACCAAAGACTTTCAGAGAAAGGTGCAGGGTGAACAGGATGAATGTGAACCTAGACTTCTTCAAGGTTTATGAAGCCCTGTCCCTCTGCAGCTCCAGCTCATAGTGTCTCACCATCACTCACTTCTCCAAGGTGATGATTTTGTTTTAGAATGATATGAGTAAAGACCAATTGCTGTCGAGTCTATTCTGACTCATGGTGATCTCATGTGTGTTAAAGTAGAACTGTGGTGCATAAGGTCTTCGGCAGCTGTTACCTTTTGGAAGTAGATCACGAGAGCTTTCTTCTGCGTCTGGGAGGATTCAAACTGCCAACCTTTCAGTTAGTAAACAAGTGCTTAATAGTTTGTGCTGCCAAGGGGCTCTTATTAAAGCGATAATACAAATAAAAACACACCCAAGGTGATCCAGGTACTGAAGTGTCATGTGTGATTTCTCACTAGGAATTGTGGTTCGAAAGAGCATATGAGAATAAGAATAATTGGTAATGTATCTTTGTGTTTGGGACATGGTGGATCGGAGGATAACTAGTCCATCCAGACTGCTGTGCATGCTCTTCCCTCTTCCTGGGACACTTGCCTAGGCTATTTCTTGCTCATCCTTCAGATCTCAGGTTAGAGCCGTCTTTTCCAGTGAGACTTTCTGGCTTCCACCACCTGGATTGGCCACCACCAATCTGTGTTCCCCTAGGCTTTGTCTTTCTCATGACACCTAATGCAGTGTGTGGAAACTGCACATTTACTGGTTGATCTACCCCATTTGACCATGAGCTCTTGGAGGGAGAAATTCTATCCTATTCTCCATTGTACTTTCAGTGTATAGAATAATGCCTTCAATAAAACAGGCCTGGAATAAACATTTGTCAAATTAATTTGTATTTATGCAATAGCTGAGTATAATCAAAGCCCAAAAATTCTATAAATTTTTATTTTGTTCTCCTTGTTTTCATACCTCCCAACCCTGAAAACTTGTCTGCTACCAGATTTCATTTCAGCAGAGGCATGAATTGTATATAGACCAGGAGGACAACAATCTGCATTTGTTCCTGGCTCTACCACTAACTAGCTAAGTGACTTTGTCAGATCACTGTGCTTTCTGGGCCTTATTTTCCTCACCTAGAAGAGGGGATTCCTGCCCAAAGATCCCATGAGTCCATAAAAGAAATCTTCATATTTCAGCCAAAATAGCTGTTCCAATGATAAATAGAAGTTTCAATTATTTTCCTAATGTGTGATAGAAGTTTTTTTTTGGTAACACTAATAAAAATCCAATGGATTTAACCACATAGCATTTTTTTATTTTATTCTAAGGAGAATTAATGTAAAAGAAGGAGAAAGTGACTTTGTGCCCAATGGTGGTAGCAACAGCTCAGTGGTCAGATCAAGTGGCACCAATGCCACAATGTGGATGGATTGGTTAGCAGAGTCCATACAGCTGTCTGCAGTACATGTGTTGCTATTTCATCACTTAATCATAGCCATCTGGGGCTCACAAGAAATGGAAGACAGTGAAAGGAATGAAGAACAACATCAACCCCAACCACTTAAATCTGGACCTGAGTCCTAACATGGCCACTTTCTAGTCTAAATTACAGAAATGAGGACACCACCACCTTATCTTAATTACCTCTCAAATTGTATAAGGATCTAAGAATTTAACAAGGCATTATACATGAAAAGCCTGGTAAGTTACAAATGTAAGGTCTTAAATTCAAACCAGTGCCGATCCTACCTTTGAAATAACCTATGAGCCAGTCAATCTATAGATATTTATTGAGCACATAATATGTGTCAGGCACAGTTCTAAGCATAGTTTTTTTTTTTGTTTTAAGCTTAATATATTATTATTCTTAGAGAAAATAGAAAGCAAACACATAGGCTCAAACAAATTATTAAAATAATTTTCAGGGCTAGTTTAGGAAAAAAGCTCAGGAAAGACCTAAAAGATATCATGTGAGCTGAGATCTGTGAGGATCTAAGGAAGAGCATCCCTGGCAGATGCTAAGGCCCTGAGGTAGGAATGCAGTTGGCATGTGTGAGGAATGGAAATAGGCTGGTAAGGCTAGAGAATAAAGTGATGCATAAGAGCTGAGCTATGAAGCAGAGAAAGAGTCGGGCTAGATCGTATAAGGACTTTGTGGGCCGAGGTAAAGAGTTTGGGTTTTATTCTATGTGGTAAAGCACCACTGGAGAATTCTAAAGTAGAAGGTAGTCATATGCTATGTGGCCCCAAACTACTGCTGTTTAATTAAGCTATTCTTTCCTTTCAAGGTAAAGCACTGGAGAGGCAGTCTCTCAAGCACATTTAAATCGACTAAGGACACACACTGTTTTGTTTGCTTTCTTAAACCTGTTAAATATTTTACTCCACCAGCTTCAAGTAAATGAAAAGGTCATTCTAATTTATTTATTATTGGTTGCTTTCCTTGGAAACCAAAGTAAGATCATGAGTTATTTGCAATAAGTAGTGACTGTCAGTCTGTGATCCTGGAATTAAAAGTGAAGGATTATTAGAATTCCTTTCCTGATTTGACTTTTTAATTATTTTTAGTATTTCATTTTGAGAGAAATTGGAAATAGGAAGATTAGACAGAACGTAAGGATTTATGAGGAGCTCATTTTAATAAAACCCTTTTAATACTTTATGCAAAATTAGGTTTACTAATAAAAGCATGTGCTGTATGTCATCCCAATATTTTCACACAATTATCCAAAATTATTTATGAGGCCTTATAATTTTATACTTATTTAGAATCTAATCATAGAGTTTTCACCAAGGCAAAAACTTCATCTATTTAAAATCTGATGTTTTAATTGTCTGAGAATGAAACACAATTCAGACAATTCAGCAATGTTTATTAATTCATGTGTATATGTGTCTGATTAGACATTAGAAGAATGTAGGTATATTTGTTGAATTTTTTAGTTCCATACCGTTTAAGAGAAGTATCATTTTAAAAATCAAATCTAAGAATTATTAAGATCAAACCAATTCATTTTCCTTGTTATATTGTTGATTGGTTTAAGATTTTGTTTTTGTCTAAAAATTGAAAAGAACAATCTTTTAATAAGATTAAACTCCTCCTTTAAGCTGGTCAAGTTTTTGTTGTTGTTTTTTTTTAAAGTATTTATGCAACCTGGAGTGTGTAAAATCACCACGTTGGTCCTATACCATGCTCGTTCCAACGTGCCTGCACGTACAAGCACAATAAATTCATATCCTCATTACCTAGGGTAAAACAAAACAGTTGCCATTGAGCTGACCTTGACTCAGGGTGACCCTTTGTGTGTCAAAGTAGAACTGTGCTCCATAGGGTTTTCAGTGGCTGATTTTTCAGAAGTAGCTCGTCAAGCCTTTCTTTCTAGGAAGCTCTGGATAGCATCAAACCTCCAACCTTTTGGTTAATAGCCAAGTGCTTTCACCTTTTGCACATTCAGGGACTGAATGTAAGGATGTAAGGCTCCCAGAAAAGAAGTCACCAGTATAAACCTTTGGACACTGCCTATTCTCTGTTTAGACTGCCACTGCTTGTTCTTCCCTCATTGAGCAGCTAGTCAATGTTGGGTCCCTGCTGCTTCCCTGCAATGTACAACGATCACATCTTCAAACAAAGAGAGATAGATACAAGGGGCTGTGTCTAGACAGACATTTCTCAAACAGCCACAAAGAGACTTTTATTGGCATTGGAGGGTTTTTAAATATTCAGGTGGGGTGTCTGGATGTATTTAACAGGTCCAAGTATCAACGCAGATATCTTGGAATTTAGCAAAAACTCTCCCATTTATTTCAAGACAGAAATTTTTCTCTCAACCTGAGTGACAAATTCCTATACAGACCTTGAAAAGCTCTTATAGACAAGTGTGGACCCTTTTTTTTTTTCCAAACTGGCTTGGGAGGAATTATGAAATAGAATAGATGTTCTATAGCCAGTGACTCTCTGGTACTATTGTTATCAAAAGAGTGAACTTGAAGCTTATCATATAACCATTGTTTAAAACAAAAATTACAGAGTATTCCAAATTGCTTAAGCTGTATCTCTAATTTAGCAGCGAATATATTTAAATGAAGAAGAGCTAAAGGGTTTGGTAGTCATGGCAACATGATGCAAAAATATACCATGTCATTCAAATCTATTAGAAAAAATATATTATCATTCCAAAGATTTTTGTTGCTACTTTTAAATACTGACTGTAGAAGAGGAAAGAAAAGAAAGAGATGAGAGAATAATTGAGGGGCCAGGGAAAATATTTAATCTTTATATTAGGTAAATGCAAATTTGAAAATTTTCTGATCTAAATTCTAAATAAACTTTACTAAGAACAAAATTGATATTAAGAGTAAACAAATTTGCTACCCCACAGAAATGTTGAATCTATTTCCTGCAAGAATTTAGAAATAATGAATAATTTCATATTTTTAGCATTAATTGAATTGCTTATATGGTAGTACCTAATTCACAATGATTGATAGGAGAAAAAAAATCCCCAAAAGAATAACAGAAGTCAGTTTACACAAATATATAGGATATTTAGAGCTCTTTCAAAATCATAGGATGAAAAGGTGATTAAATCTGGGTTATTGTAGATAATTTTTAAGGTACAAAGACAAAAATCATCTAAACCTTACTATTCATAGAAAATCCCTGCATTTTGAAGTCTAGTATTAAATTTTTTGTATACTAGAAATATATATCTAGCTGGACACTTTCTTACGTATGTATATAATCATACTATACATACCTGCCTATAATTTGAGAACTTAAGAGCTTGATTTTGATGTTAGACACACTTGAAATTAGTCTGAGCTCTTGGTCTCATCTCTAAAGTTATCTTTTGAGTCCATCTGAACCTCATTTGCCTTATGTGGAAAAAAAAAAAGACATACTAAAAGAATGTATAGAAAGGACCTTTCTGAGACAAGGAAACTATGAAACTTAACCAAAAAAAAAAAAAAAAAACAATCAATAGATGCCAATACCGATTTGACAAGTTTTCTGCCAAAGATTTTAAAGTCATAAAATGTTTCAAAGCAATTACAAGCATGCTTAAAACAAATGAAAAAAAAAATAGTCTCAGCAAAGAAACAGAAGATGTAAAGAAGAATCAAATGAAAATTTTAGAACTGAAAATACAATAACAAATTAAAAAAAAACTCAAAAGATGGGCTCAACAACATCATGAAGAGGACAGAGAAAAAAAAAATTAGGGTAAGTCAAAGATGGTATACCCACTCCGTAGAATATTACTGAGCTTTAAAAAGAATGAAGTAAATATGCATATCTTGAATCGAAAGGTATACTGATTTTTTATTGATTGTAAAAGTAAACTTAATAGATAGACAAGTATTATAATTAAATTTTTAATTTGTTAGGCATTCGTGTGCATGTAAGTGGAATATGAAGGCAGTATACACAAAGCTTAAAGCTATGAGCTCTGTAACTGATCAGACACAGAATTAAATAACATCTTCTGAATTGGTTATCTTTATAACTCTGAGACAATTATTGGACTTTCCTAAATTTATTTACTATTGATAAATGGATACCAATAGGATCTATCCCATAGGTTGGCTATGAGAATTAAATGAAATAAGGCATATTCACCCTTTAGCACAGTGGCTGGCACATAGTAAATAATTAATCTTAAGTAATTTTATTATGACTTATCAACAACACTAACAGCATCAGGTCTCCAAATAGTCTTGGTTATTATAGTTTAATACATTACATCCTAATTGTTTGACCTCCAAATACCATAAATCAAGTTCAAATATATTTCAATAACTATAGCAAATATAAATATAATTTGTAAGTTACATATTCCATAACCATTAATCTACATAGTGTAATGTAATTGTATTATTTCTCAACTCTTTGAATTACTAACAGATTTTTCATTCCATTAGAACCAATTAGAATGTTAAATGATAGCAAAAAACTTTCCCAATAGTGAACTCATATACCATGGTAAATTTTACTTAAGTTATAGTTTACAATATAAATCAGTGGATTGGCTGAAGAGATGATATTAAAAAACAAACAGACAAAAAAAGAAAAAAAAGCCTCAACAGCAGTGTTGCCACACTTTTTTACTGGGAACAAAACTATTTCATTCTCAAACCTGTAATGATGGAAGTTTTCCATAATAGTTTTGTAACTCATTCATTAAGAAGTATTTATTGAGAACTTAATCTTCTTAACTGTTGGGATGAATTAGTAAACCAAATAGACAAAAATTCTATTCCTTGTGGAACCTTCAGTCTATTCAAGGTGACACAGACAATGAACAATAAACACAACATAATAAACATTAGTTAGTAGTTCATGAACTGAAAAAAATCAGGGTAAGGACAATCTAGGATGCTAGAGGAGGAGCATGGAATACCTAGATGGCACAAATGGTCAAGCGCTCAGCTACTAGGGGAGAGGTTGGAGCCTTGGAAGACAGCCCTTGTGATCTTCTTCCAAAAGGTCCAGCCTTGAAAACCCTATGGAGCAGTTGTACTCTACACTCATGGGGTCTCCATGAGTCGGAATTGACTCATAAGCCTGGAATATACTTGGCATGTTCAAAGAAATGCAAAAAGGTTGAGGTAGCTGGAGTTGAGTGAGCAGAGCAGAGTTGTTGGAGATGAGGTCAGAGAGGCAAAAGACGAGAACAAATCACCATGTAAGGACTTTTGGACTCTGAAAGATATGGGGAGCCATTGGAAGGTCTGGAGCAGAGGAGGGATGTGATCTGACCTACCATTTCAAAGGATCTTCTGGCTGCTGTATGAGAACAGGAGTGAAAGCAGGGAGTCCAGGACAGGACTATTAAGGTAATCCAGAGTGAGATGATGGGAAGCTGTACCAGGGTGTGGGCAGAGAATGGGTGAGAAGTGGTCTATTCCCGGCTATATTTTGAAAGTAAGAGCTAACAGGATTTCCTGTTGGACTGAATGTAGAGCAAGAAAGGAAAAAGGCTTCTTCAAGGATCTCGTCAGGATTTTGGGTCACAACAACTGGAAGCATAGGGTTACCAACAACAGATATGGAAAAGGCTGTTGGTGGAGCAGATGAGGGGGAAGATCAAGAGTTTACTAAAAGGTCAACAAAAAGTAAAATTTGAAAAAATTTGAATTCCCTGATTATCTTCTTCCCATATAAACATTCAAAAAGCCACATTTTCAAATTTGAAATGTGAAACTATTCAAATCGTTGACTATGATTTGAGCTCGTATGAATGCAATACAAGGGGGAAAAAATGACAGAACTATTATTAAAAGAAGTCCTGGTGGTGAAGTGGTTAAGAGTTACAGCTGCTAACCAAAAGTTTGGCAGTTCGAATCCGCCAGCCACTCTTTGGGAACCCTAGGGGGCAGTTCTACTCTGTCCTATAAGATTGCTATGAGTGGGAATCAGTTCGACAGCAATGGGTTTATTATTAAAAAGTGTTCAGAATTCATTACTTTAGAAAACATTGAAAATAAGTATTTAATACATTTCAAATATAAAAATTTATAAACATTAAAAACAAGTGAAAATTAAATATAAAATATGAATGATAAGTATAAATCAACACTTCAGTGAAAATACTATTTACTGCAATAATGTATTCAAAAATTACAAATTACACAGTAAAAATGAATAAAATTCAACAAACCACTAAAAAATTAAGATGAAATAATAGTTATCTTTCAAAAAGTGAAATCCTTACAAAACAAAGAGTGTTAATGTCACCGTTGAATTTCGAATATACATTTGGTGCACATTTTCTAGCTCTTGCAAAAAAAGTCTTTCTAAGTCTAAAAGGGTTTTGGGAAGAGTGAAGAGATAGTTATAGCCATCTCCAACTATTTTCCTTTGACTCCTTCATTTTCAAACAATTCTGTTTCTTATCTGATGCATTTGGACATCATTTTTCAACAACTTTTTATTATTTGCAAGGGGTGAAATGTTTGTATTGAGTGAAAGCTACAATTTGTGTTTCAAAGAGTATATTACTAGCTGATCTTCCTTTAGTTCCATCACTTATAGATGGAGAGTCTAGTATTCAGAAAGCTTTTGAACTAGAGTGAGAATGATTTGTGCAATAGAAGCTTTGCTCTGTCGATTTTCATTTTTTTCTTCATTTGGGGAATTATTCACATACGGACAAATGCTTTCTAAATAAGTGCACTTTGTTTATATAAAATTTTAATCAGTTTAAAACTCTCTGGTTGAATTATGAGATGGAAATGATTAAAATTTCAGATTTTTTTAAAATTTGAAAGAACAATATGTATATCAACAAAAATATCACTATTTCAATTATTTAAAATAATACCTGACTATAGAAAACTGATGTTTTAATTCACAAATAGCTTTCTGTTCTAGTGTCTCTTTCAATAATTACAGCTACATTATCAAAACCGAAATCCTCACAAGTAATTTAAGATCAGTTTCCTGTTTCATTATGCTGTCTCTTTAGAGCTAAGCAGAATTGAACTACATATTTGCAACAGTATCACTTTTGTTTCAAAGTGTATTGAATGTAAACTGGCTTTGAATGACCCATTTAATCTTCCACAGAATGGACGGGGCCTCTTTTTCTAATGGCATCTAAACATCTCGTCTGCAATTGTTAGGTTGGCCCATATTCCCTATAATGAATATTGAAAAGTTACGTTTCATTTTTAAGAGTGTAATCACTTTGCCTTCATCATGATAAACCCAGTGGTGTCTAGTGGATTCTGACTCATTACGACCCTATAGCAACCCTATAGGAAAGAGTAGAACTGCCCCTTAGGGTTTCCAAGTCTGTAGTCTTTATGGAAGCAGACTGCCACATCTTTTTCCCATGGAGTGGCTGGTAGGTTCAAACTGCCAACCTTTCAGTTAGCAGCCGAGTGCTTAACCACATAATTATATGCTCATTTGTATTTTTCCACATTCAGTAAAGATTAATCCAAGCAAAATAAAGATCATTACAAGAAAATCTTCTTACGAATATATTGTAGTAGCACCATTAATGAAAAGTTTTAACCATTCAGAATTCACTAGATGCCCCAGAAGGGCTGAAATTTTTGTCTGCTTTATTTTCTGATGTATCCCCAGAACCTGAATTTTGCTTAGTACATAGTAGTTGTTGGATAAATTTTTGCTAAATAAATATTGACTAATTTATGTTTGCTATGTTTGAGAATCATTAATTCTGCTATAGAAGAAAATGGGATGGATGTATTAAGCGTTGATAATGAATAACTTCGTACCTTTATAGGGCAGAGGCAAAGTTCATAAGCTCTGGCAGATAATGAATAAGCAAGCAGCTTGTGAGAAATAGTCAAAATTTGTAAGAAGTGTTAAATATAGGTAAGTAGGTTAATAACCTATTAGACATGTTAGTAGTGGATAAAGTAAATAAGGTATGTGCTGAGCACCTAATACTTATAATATGCTGAATATATGTGAGCCATATGAGGTGTTCAATATTCAGGTATATTAAGCTGACCATCCTTTGGGGCACACATTCTGGCAAATAAAACCCAATGGGGCTCATCAGGCTAATGGCCACCTTCAGTTGTGGCCAGATGACTTGCCTCTGCTTTAAAGCATATAATGTTGGATTTAGGAATCTTCAGTTTGCCAAGCCCCTTGCTCAAACCTCAGCTTTAGTCCTTGTAACCATACCACCAACAGCAAGGGAGAAATAATAAATGTAGCATTACATAACCCGGGATTCAGGTAGCAGAGTTCTGCTGTGCTTGTACTTTTTCCTAAGGGTGTTAATATACCCCATCTCTTGCCCCTTTTCTCTTGCTATGGGTTTAAATTGATTTAATAAGTCGAGTAATTCAAGCATCTTAATTTGGTCTGGGAACCTTTCCATTCCGAGACCTCTGGGGTAATTTGCTTGATCATGTACTTAAGAGGCTACCTCGCATCATATCCCACATAATTTTGATGATATTATTATATGTGATTAATATGTATTATTTTATAATAAAAAAAGGCAAACTCTTGTTTAAAAATGTTAGAGCTCCGAACATTTTCCCTCCTTCTTTCCAGTGAGTTGGTTTGAAAACCAAAATGTGCTTATTATTATCTTAGTGGGACAAGATTTGTAAGTGCCCAGTAGTTTAAATTTTGTATCTTTCTTTGCACTTAAACAGATATTCACTCTAGTGGACTTAGATATATTTTTGATTAATAATAATTTAAGAATATTGGGATTTTTACAAGAGTTTTAAAATTAGCCCAGATCATAAGACATCAAATGAAAAGTGTCATCTAGTCGATAACCCAACTATAAATAAATTATTCTAAAAGAAAATAATATTATCTCAATGTTTTAATCATTGGGGCTCTGTGATTTTAACTCAGTGAAGACATCATGGCCTGTGGGTAATCCTGGAGAAAACTGATGATATGGGCTCTTCTTTTCAATTTCCCCAGATATGCAATTCAGGCCAATTTAGAACATGTTTGATGAGCCAAGAAAAGAAAGGAAGTTTTCAAGAGCATAGACTGACAGCATGATAAGTAGTAGTAGGGTGTGAATAAATGGTAGTAACTATGGTGATTTTGTTGGACTACTTCCTTTATTTAAGTATTGCTGACTGCCCGAACCCTCAAAGAATCCCTTGTGCTTACACTGTTTCACATAGTCAGCAATCAGTTCCATGCCATCAAGCAGATTTGCCCTTGCTTCCAGTGTTTCTACCTCTCTAAGAACAGAAACCATGTCATATTTTTATTCTATAAACTTTCCTCACTTTGCCTAATACTACATATAATAAAATAATTGGTTGAATGATTTCATAATCGTGGTTAATGTAGAACATCCTCAAGCTGGGAGCAAGAGACAAGAATATCATCCACAGTATAGGTTTTCCATATTATACTGAGAAACATCTGGGTGTAAACGGAAGCATAAGTAAAAGCAGTATTATAAAGCAGGTGTTTATAGATATTAATACTTTCAAGAGGACATTTCCATCTTTCTGTCAAGAGACAGGAAATCTTGGTAACAATGACCTATGACCTTTGATTTACTTAATCTGAGTTTAATAGCGTTAGTATGTATGACCTTGGGGAAGCCACTTAATATCGTTGGGCCTCTGTTTTAGAATCTGTAAAACAAGTATAGTGATTCCTAACACATTGTGTTATTGTGAGGACATAGTGCATTGAACATAGCAAGGGCTTAATAATATTGAACTATTGTTATTGCTGTTGTTGTTATTCATGCATTACTTTCATAACAGATATTGCCTTGATTGAGTCATACAGTTGTGGTAGATTACAAAAAAACTGAAGAATTTCCCTGGATCAAATCAAATTGAACACATTAAGTGGAAATAAGAATATTATGAAACTAAATGGTTATAACAAGTATATGTCCATTTGCAAGTTTAAATATGATAACTGAAGGAGAATTGATTGAGATAGTGAACAAGGAATCAGTGAGCAGGGAGAGCCACTTGTGCCATGGATGGTCATTAAAATGTGAAGAAGCACCCCTTCCATCCTAGCACCTGAGCTGCACACCTAGGCTGGTGATAATTGTTTGCACTCCAATGTGATGGCTGCACTGGACAATTTGTGGTCCTGCTTAATGAGGTAATCCACTGTATGTGGTGTCCCATTCAAGAAATGTGCTGAGTATCTTCCACTGATGGTTTCTTCCAAACGACACAGCAACTTGGCATTACTTATAAATATCACACAGTTGACTCTCAATGAGTTCTAGCTGATCTGCCTGTCTGAGTAACAGAGCCTCTACATATCATTAAATTAATCTTAGAAGAAATAAAACCTGATGCTTCTTAGAAGCAAGGATGGCAAGACTTCATCTTGCTTACTTCGGACATGTCATCAGGAAAGATCAATCACTAGAAAAGGACATCATGTTTGGTAAAGTAGAAAACTCCCTGCCTTTGAGTCAATTCCAACTCATAGCTACCCTTTAGGACAGAGTAGAATTGCCCCACAGGGTTTCCAGGGAGCAGCTGGTAGATTCAAACTGCCCACCTCTTGGTTAGAAGCTGAGCTCTTAACCACTGCACCACCAGGGCTTGGGTAAAGTAGAGGGTCAACGAAAATGAAGGAAACCCTTAATGAGATGGATTGACACAATAACCTCCACAATGGGCTCAAATATATCAAAGATCATGGAGATGGCGCAGGACCGGGCAACGTTTTGTTCTGTTATACGTAAGGTCACAATGAGTCGGAACCAACTCAACAGCAACTAACAGCAACACCAATCTGCCCTTTAAGTTAAGACTTAGTTCCTGCCTTACAGAATGGTGGGAGAGTAAATCAGAAAATCAAGTCCTATAATATATAGGTGTTACAGTAGTGGTAAGTATTTGGTGTTTGGAGAGTAAAAAGAGTAACAAAAGTGTGGTGTTTCTCATTCTCCAGGAGGGCATAGTTGAAAAGCAGTTAAGTGAAGCATTGATTAGGTTGACAGTTGCAAAAAGAAACAAAGCAAACAAAAAGAGTAAAGTTAGTTAAGTGGTCATTGAAAAGACACACCATTTTAGCACTCAAATTGGTACTTCACCCATTAATAAGTTTGCTTCAGAAACACTTGAGTTTTACAATTTCAGTCTTGCTTTATCTCCTAGGGAAAATCTTTAAGTATAAAAATTATGTAGCATTGAAAATGTATTTATTTCCTGAATATTGTCATGATTGTACTTCAGAACTGTGAATTTTAAAATGACCGTGTTTATTTATGCTATTCTGTGGTTCCTGTGCTGGTCTTAGAAAGCTTGACAGTTTTATAGGTTGTTAGTTACATTACTTAAACACGTGCTTTTGTAAATTAGCAGTTTTTATGGAAAGAAGGAAAGTAGTTTGAACCATTTTGGTCATTGCGGATATCTTGTTTATAACTAACGCAAAGTTTTGTGGTTTGAATTCTATTCATGGCTCATTAAACCCAAATTTCAAATTCAAAAATGCTCTGAGAAATAAAATTAGTGGGAAAAAAATGATTTTTAAGGCATTTTTTAAGGCCATCTCCTTTCTGTTCTGCAATCCATTAGTGTGTGAATAGATTTAGATAAAAAAAATTTTTTTAATGGGGAGTTAGAGATTATCTCCTTTAACACTCCTCACTGTACAGTTTATCAAAGCAATTCAAAGAAGTTCAGAAAACCTTTGCTGGGGAGTCATTTCTACTCATAGTGACCCTATAGAACAGAGTAGAACCGCCCATAGGGTTTCCAAGTTTGTAATCTTTACCAACGCAAACTGTCACATCTTTCTCCCACAAAGCGGCAAGTGGGTTCTAACTGCTGACATTTCGGTTAGCAGCCGAGTGCTTAACCACCGTGGCATCAGGCCTTCTAAGAAGTTAAGGGACCTACTCAGTCCAGCAGAGGCAGGAGCTAAACATCCAAGATCATCTGACTCCCAGTTCACTGATCTTTTCTCCACACCAGATTGTCCTTTCTGATTGAGGAAAGAAGTAAAATGGACTCATTGGTTTTTATTTTAGAGATTCTGAAAGTTATATGAAGATCCCTGGGTAGTACAAGCAGTTTGCTCTTGACTGCTAACCTAAAGATTGGCAGTTAGAACCCACCCAGTGGCATTGTGGAATAAAGGCCTGGGATCTGCTCCCATAAAAATTACAGTCAAGAAATCCCTATGGAACAGTTCTACTCTGTAACATAAGGGGTCTCCATGAATCTGAATCAACTCTATGGCAGTGGGTTTGGTTTGAAAGTCATATGAACCGTAGGACTTTGACAAGTTCATTCAAGGGTAAACTACTCCAGGTAAATCATGTTGAAACAGAGATGTTATGGATGATTATTCACAGTTTAAAAAAACTAACAAAACACTGCTGTACAGTAAATCTTTGGCCTTTGTAGGTCTAGCATTTGCATTTCTGACCCTAAAGGCCCATGGCTTGCTTTAGGGCCAGAATTTGGAGCTTTACAGTAAGTAGGGCTTTATTTTTCTCTACTTATCTTTGCATACACAATAAATCTTCTGAGGATATGGTTTGTGGAATTTCCATCCCCAAAGGAAATCCATCATTAATATTCAGGATGAGAATGAAGATAAAGTAAAGAGATCTAAAAAAATTGATTATTTTTAGCTTTAAAACAATTTTTAAATTATTTTATTTTGTACTTAAAGAATCACCATGGCCCAAAAGAGAATTCCTATCTTTTTCATTTATGGGGAAAATAATATGCTATACAGTCATTGTGAGTTTGCAAAGATCTGGAATTTTTTTCTTTTAAATATAAGCATTCAATGAATTCGTTATGGTATTAACATAATACTTACACTTTTTATGTTTTTCACACAATTAAAGAATTGCTTAATAAAGACATATCTATATAAAGATAGATCTATAAGCATCATTCCTATAACATCGCCTTAATGAAGTTGTTGCCAGGATGGCCACAATACATGAGTTTTGTTTATTTGTTTGCTATTATTTCTAATGAAACCTATTAACTAAAGCCTTAGTTAACTAGAATATTATCCACTCTAATTTTAGGTTAAAAAGGTAAATGACAGTAAAAAAGTTATTAGGAAAATTTTGTAAAAACTAACTTCCTTAGATATACCAGCATAGATACATATTCAGCTCAATCTGCTGTAATTTCTATCTAAATCTTACAGTGAGAGTTGAATTTCATAAAAAATTACTTTTAGTCACTGTAATAACTTGATCATCAATAAAATATTAGGGAATATTCCTTAATTTACCTTACAGAGGCAAGAATATAAACAAATATATTTTAGACAGATGTTTTATTAAAGTTTTATTAAAAGAGATTCCTAGGTAATTTAGCAAGTAAAAAATTGGTCAGTGTAGCAATCGATATAGGAGAGGTTGTCTTTTCTTGATCTTTTAGTTTTTGTTTATTTCCTAGTTTCTCACTATTGTAGGAATAATCTAGAAAAAAATAACTCCTTGTTTTTCAAAAGGAAAAATATGTCTTTATTGCTGCCCACAACAGAGAGATGGTTCCTTTTGATATTTTGGGAGCTAATATGTCTAGAAAAAAATATGCATTTTCTGAGATTTAAGGTCTAATTCTCAACGGATGAGTTTCTAAAATTTAGCTGGATCATAAAATTCTATTCAAAGAGAAACATAGGGAGTAAATTAATGGAACATGTGTCTCTTTTCATAAGCTACGTTGGTTTCAAAAGGCGTGTTGGAATCTCAGTAACACTAGTTGCCATCAAGTTGATTCCTACTCATGGCAGCCCCATGTGTGTCAGAATACCACTGTGCTCCATAGGGTTTTCAGTGGTTGAATTTTTCATAAGTAAATCCCCAGGCCTTTCTTCCATAAGATACCTCTCTGGGTGGACTCTAAACACCAACCTTTCAGTTAGCACTGAGTGCTTAAGCTTTTGTACCACTTAGGAACGTTGGAATCTCAGTAGAGAGTCAAAAAGGAAAGAACAGTAAGCTGAACATAGGGGTGCAGTCGGGTGAGAGTGAGATTAAAAGCCCATCAGGTTTTAGGGCTACCTTGATAGAGAGTGGCCCACAGGCTAAATCAGGAACCAAATCGGAGTCCAGGTTGGCACTTATATGCCAGGGGCTCAAACTAGGAGTAGAGGGGGAGGTAGAGAGGGGTCAAGCAGCAGGTGTCTCCAAGAGAATGTACCGTTTGTAGTCGCGTGGGTCATAGGGCCATGATTCAACAAATTGTCCTTTATCAGAATCAAGATCCTATCACCTACCTTCATAAAAATAATAATTTCTTGAATGTTTACTATCTACATGGATCAACTTACATAAATTTAATATTCCCAACAGCCTTATAAGACAAGTGCTATTGTTGTCTTTGTTTTCCAGATGACAGAAACAAACAAACCAAAAAGGCAAGAAACCACCATTAGGGAATTAGCACAATGACTTCTACCAGGATGGGGGCAGGTGCGGGTGGAGGTAGCAAATTCTAGACCACTAGGATGAGGGCTGTGGCCACCAGATGGTGGGTGGGAGGGAGTTCCTCAGGAATGACCTTGGCACTAGAGGTGGTGGGGTGACAAACTGAAGGTTTCCAGTGCTGCAGTCTGTGGGCAAGGAGACCACAGGCATTGATGTTTAGATCAGCCAGAGCCATCAACATTTTTCTTAAGAGAATTAGCAACTTCCTATAAAGATGCCTATGGTGGTCATAAAGTTTTCTTTCTAAGTGCATCTGCAGAGTAGTGAATGCTGGATTTCACTGCATTAAAAATAAGTTACGTCATGAACCTGATGTTTTTCTGTAAGGGTTGTTAAATTGAAATAAACTTCTAAGAGCTTGACTTTTTCATGTTTCTTTGTTTTCACTGAAGCAGATGTCCTTAATCAAAAATTAATTAGTTGCAGTATAGACCTATGTTTTTTGATAATTGCAAATACATGTAGCATGCAAGGCTATCTTTTTCCTTGTTTTAAGTGCAGGTAAGCTTTCAAATTTGGCTTCTGCTTTTCCAGCCAGGCATTTTCAGGACAGATGCTATTTGGCAGGCATCAACACACTACATAAAGCCTCTCTCAAGTCCTTTGTGGGAGCTTTGGTGCTTTACTACTGCATCGCATTTGGACCTGTTAACACCTGTGATAATTTCTCATCCATTTCAAATTATGCCCACTAAAATTTGGCATGTCAGCTACCAGCCTGAGTTATGATTGTGTTTTAAAGGAGTTGAGGCTTTTGGAATCCTTTGCAGAATAAACAGTATGCACTCATAATGTTAAGATCTGTAATTCTTTGTCCTAAACGCCAAGGATTTCTGTGTGGTGCAGTTGTCTCTCTACTGGAAGATCCCCCTTAGTGGCTCCCTGACAGACTCTTACCTGGCTTACTACCCCAGCAGATCAAAAGCTCCAGATCTCCCTTGTTCACTTACCAGCAACTCTGTAAAAAAAAGCCAGGGCTGAAGATAAAGGATTTCATATAGCTGAGTCTAAGTCAGATCCATTCTTGTACGTGCCAAATATTGTATATTACTTCTGAATTATATCATTTTTTTCAGAGAAATGTTCTCAATGAAGCAATAGTCTTCCATCTTCAATTTCTGAGAGAATGGGATTAAAATAATGTGCATATATGTTGAAGGGCAGAGGAAGGTATTGCACAATATAGATGAAATAGTCATTGGTTTGTTTTACATTCTATGCATTTTAATAAGCAAATTCCCATTTACAGGAATTAAATGTTCCAGATATTGATTTCAGGGGTATAATATGTAATATGAAAATAAAATTCAGTAATATTATGTGATGATGTGTAATCCAATATAGCTAGAACTCTGGAAAGTGAATAATGAAGCTATTCCTGTTGAAATATTTCAGAAAATCAAATTCATTCCCTAAAGTGCATTGTAATAAAATTGAAACGATGTTACATGATTTATAGGCTTCTAATTCAGAATTTTTAAGTGATTTTCACGTGAAAAACAAGAGATTCTTTCTCCTCCTATTCCAAATAATTTGTATATGCTGTAATGACATAAAAAAAGCTACAGAAGAAGCATAAATTAGATGAATGCCCAAGTTTGCTCCATTTAAACTTTAGTTTTAAGCATACTATGTATGTGAATTTCTCATATAAATTGTGTACATGAATCTAGTTTTGATCCCAGTGACTCACGGATTTTCTCACAAAGTAAAATGCTGAATTTATTTAGCTGCTATCAAGTAGGCTGCAACTCATGGCAACCCCATGCACAGTGGAATGAAACATTGCCTGGTCCTGCGCCATCCCCATGATTGGTTGCAAATCGGGCAATGTTCCTTTGTGATCCATAGTGTTTTCACTGGCTGATTTTTAGAAGTAGATTGCCAGGCCTTTCTTTCTAGTTCATCTCAGTTTGGAAGTTCTGCTGAAATGTGTTCAGCTTCATAGCAACATGCAAACCACCACTGACAGACTGGGTGGCTGCGTGTAAGGTGCATTAGCTGGGAAAAGAACCCAGGTCTCCTGTGTTGGAGGCGAGAACTCTACTATTGAACCACCAATGCCTCTTCAGAGTGTTAAGGGCACAACTAATAAATGAAGAAGCATTACAAAGACAAGGTTTATTGGGTGGCCCTATAAGCCAGACACTGTCTTAGATGCTTTCAAACCACCACCGCCTAGTTGCCATTGAGTTGACATCTCTCTTATTTAATCCTCATAGGACTCTACGAGGTAGATTTTATCTGTATGTCCATTTTGCAGGAGAAAAAACTGAGGCTCAATAAGGTTTAATAACTTGATAAAAGTCATACAACATAGTGATTGATAGAGCCAGGTTTAAACTAAGTGATCAATTGGCCTGCTTTTACCACTCACCCACTCTCCTCCCCATGAAATGCCCAGAATGTGGCAAGTGGCCAGAATGGGGGTGGGGGGGTGGGTGGACAGACTTCCATGAATGGTCATGAATTTGATTTCTGAAACCCTGACACGTGTTAAAGTGACCCAGGAGGAGCCTGGTCCTGAAAAAGTTGTGTTTTATATATTCTTCTCTCTTCCAGAGTTGGTATTGAAGAATTAAGACTATCTTAAGGTGAGATCAGGAATGTTTGAGCAGTGCAAAAAGAAGCTTTTACTGTTAGAATTGATGACATCTGTTGCCTGGCTACAAGTCATTTTAAGATGCTACAAAATGATGCTACAGAGGCCATGGAGCTCTCACAAGAAAACAGAAAGTCTTGGTCACTTTTCCTCTAAATGGCTTCCCATTATGGGGAGCTGAGCTAAATCTGGAGTGCTTAGAGTGGAGTCCAAGAACAGACAGTTTTAGAGTAAGAGATATTTAGAAATCAAGAGGCTAAAGAAAAATTCAAATCGGAACTAGAGCAATACAAAATAAAGAACTCCTTCAGAACCCCCGAAAGACTGCTTGAGCCCTCAAAAGCACCCATACCTCTTCCTCTCCTCCTCTGAAAAGATAACTCAGAATAGCAACTGGTAAATCATAGAAATATGAAGCTTCTATATAACCTGCCACCTATGACAGCCTGTCAAAATATGTGAGGTATAATGATGTGGTTTTTATTTTTAACATCTTTTTGTCATAAAAATAAGGCTTGCTTACTGAATAATACTTAAACGATATGATGGCATGTAAAGCACGAAGTGAAAGTGAGACATCACTATCACTCTTCATAGTAACCTAGCCTTCCTGATTTCTCTCTTCTAAGCATATATAAACACAAATACTTATTTATATAAATAGTATTACTATATATATGAATTATATATATATATATAATTCTTTGACCTACTTTTTAAAAAAACATAATATGTCATTAAACATGTGACTTCTAAAATTTTTGAAATGTGACTGAGCTGGAAATACTTTAGACAGATGCTATAGCACTCCAAGTGGGCTAGTTCCGCAGAGATTGATGCCAAATTAGTTGGTCGGGTTTTAAGTAAATGAGCATCAAAGGCTTTAAAAAAAAAGAAAAAGGTGATAAAATTGATGCACTAAGTCTTCTATCACATTCCTTAGAACATCAAATAAGTTATTAAAGATCACTGGTAAACTAATTTCTAGATAGCTAAATTAGCTGATTTATTTAAATGACTTAAAAAATAAGTTTTCAAAAGGAGCAAATAAAAAAGAGGCGTAGTCAAAGTTTCATCTTTCTAGGAATCCAAGTACCAGTTGCCATAGAGTCTCTTCCCACTCATGGTGACTCTGTGTGTGTCAGAGTAGATCTGTGTTTCACAGGGTTTTCAATGGCTGGTTTTTCAAAAGTAGATCCACCATGCCTTTCTTTCAAGGCACCTCTGGGTGGACTCTAACCTCCAACCTTTTAGTTAGCAGCCGAGCTCATCAACCTTTTGCACCACACAAAAATAGAAAGTGTTAAAAGAAAAAAAAAGAAAAAGAAAAAAATGCCCACTCCTCACTTAATTGGCATGGTTAGGTTCCAAAGACCAACTTTTTATCAAAAATTGGTGTTATGTGAAAGTGGAGGATTTTTTTTTTTTCTGTTTTCAGCCATCCATTTGTACGATTTTCTTTTTTAATTTAGAAAATATGATCATAGAAATAATAACAACTAAGGTTTACTTATGTGCTCATCACTGTGACAAGTCCAGAAGGAGGCTTGGAGAAACAAAGCCGGGTAAAGCCAGACTGTGACTGGAGGGCCCATCGCTTATCCACTTCACCTTCCTCCTGTGCTGGGTCAGAGCTTCCCTTGTGGAGCTGTCTGCAGGGCTTCATTCCCACCCCTATGAGCCCTGCCTTCAGGATCCTGGAGCCTGTTCTGCCCTCCAGGCTTGGCAAGTCACTGAGGCTGGGGGCTTCCTACATGGGCACTGGGAGCCTGGCCTCATACCCGGCCCCACTGAGGCGGAGGCTTCAGGCCCAGTTCGGCTCACTTTGGGATGTGTTTAAACTTGCACACATTTCTTCCAAACACTCTCTCCAATGCCTCTTTCTTTCCTCCCTTCCCACCCCACAGCAATTTTGAGCTTCAGGGCCTCAGGCCACATAGGAGCTGGCAACCCAGAACAGGCACCCACTGGCTTGGTGCTGCCTGCACCCCGGTGGCCATAGCCATGAATGAGGCTGGCCTCAAGCAGCAGCTGGATGTGGCACCCCCCCACCTGCAGGAGGGAGCAGAGGGCAAGGCCACCAGAGACCCTTCTGGAGGGAAGGGGACACTTGGCAGCTGCTGCTGTCATGCCCAATGCCTCCGTAATGAGCAAAACAGGTGGATAGTATATTTTTACTATTGTCATAAATGGGAAACGTCGGATAACATGATAGTCGATAAGTGTGGAGTAGGTTGATTTGATAATCACCACCAGGAAATACTGTGTGTTTGTGTGTGTGTGTATGTGTGTGTGAGAGAAAGAGAGGAGACAGACAGACGGTAATCAGTGTGGTAAACTGAACTACGGGTCTTACATCTTCACTCTTTCGTAGTAGTGCTCTATATTCACACCTTTGCCATGGTATCATGGTGGAAAGAGTATACCATGCCACTCTTTGACTCTTGGCTCTGTAAATTGCTTTGGCCAATGGGATGTTAACTAATGTGATGTAAGCAAAGACTTGAAATGTGCTTGTAAGGTTGAGCTTGCTCTCTTGAACTTCTGACATCTCTAAAAGAACATGTTCTACATGAAACTCCCTATGGCCTCCAGCCAAGCTTAGCTGTACTCAGCCTAGATCAGCCAAACTCAGCCAACCTACACATGTGTGTTGTAAGCCACTGAGTTTTGGAGTGATTTGTTACGTAGCATTATTATAGCATTAGCTGACTTATTGGTAATGTTTCGGAAGAAAAACTTGTCTCAGTTTTTAGCCCTAAAGAACTCTTCTTTTGGGGTGTGTGAAACTATTCATCATGTTAGAAAATTGGGAGTAAGGAATGCAGGCCTGCAGCCAACTTTGCCAATGTCAAGGCCAGATTCAGGGAGGAGCTCTGGTGGCGCAGTGGTTGAGAGCTATGGCGAGGTACGGCTACTAACCAAAATCCACCAACCGCTCCTTGGAAACCCTATGGGACAATTCTACTCTGTCCTGTAGGGTCACCATTAGTCGGAATTGACTCAATGGCAGTGGGTTGATTTGTATGAAAGGAATCAGGAAGCTCTTTGCAGTAAAAGCAGCTGTGAGATCCATGAGAAGATAAGTGGTATAGCTATGTCCTTGGTGACTGTCTAACCTCATAAAATAAAACTGTTCAGGGGTTATTATGTGTTAATTTGTGTCCACCCCAAAAAGATATATTTAAGTCCTAACCCTCAATTCCTATGAGTGTGACCTTATTTGGAAATAGCATCTTTGCAGATGCAATTAGTTAACATGAGGTCACACTGGGGCAGAGTGGGCCCTAACCCACTATGACTGGAGGAGAAGAGACAGAGACACAGAGGGAAGGAAGCCATGGGAAGATGCAGGCAGAGACTAGAGTTACGCTGCCACGAGCCAAGGAATGCCTGGGGCTGCCAGAAGCTGGGAGAGGCAAAAAAAGGATCTTTCCCTAGAGTTTTCAGAGAGATCATGGCCCTGCCACCATCTCCAGAACTGTGAGAGAATAGATTTGTGTTGTTTAAGCCGCCCAGTCTGTGGTACTGTACAGCAGCCCTAGGAAATCAATACAGAGGGTAAAGTCAGAGTCCAGTTGTGAGTGGTGCAGTGAGAACTATGCCTGCAAATGAAGGGCTCACGTGCTACCAAATATTACAGGGGCTTTACCAGCTTCAAACCTCCATCTTTGGCTGTGAGGAAGCTTTCAGAAGCTGAGTATCTGGAAGTTACACTAGGATTCCATCATCTAGAGTCATACTGTCCAATAAGATAGCTGCTAACCACGTGTGATGATTTACCATTAAATTTAAATTAAGTAAAATTAGAAACCTAGTTCCTCAATCGCACTAGTCATATTTCAGATGCTTAATAGCTGCATGTGGTTAGTGGCTACCATATTGGACAGTGCAGATATAGAAACATTTCCATCATCACAGAAAGTTCTATTGGACAGCATTGACTAGAGACAAGAGGAACCATCTATCAGTTATCTTCTCTTATGGTCCGAAGGCTGAAGCCATTTGGAGTTGGGGCCAAAAATTTGTACAACACTGTTTGAAAGGGAAAAGCCCAAAAGAAGAGGAAATTATAAACAGTGGAGCCTCCGTATGAAAGTGACTTGAACTGCTATGTAAAGGATCAAGATACAGAAATTTTAAGCTTCTGTCATTTTACCTACTTTATGTATTATTAAACCAAGCTTTATCTTCCAGCTAAGAAAGTCAAAAATAAAGATATTGTGACAAAAAAGGCAGGGGTGATCTTAATTGCTGTACATTGCATCTCAACTAAGACTGTTTGTGATCCTGTATCTTTAGTAATTAAAATTTCCAGAGGTTATCTAATTCTCAGTTCTGTTTATTGTGAGTCTTGAGTCTAGTATGTATACTTCAGATTTCAATTCACTCCTGACCTGCTAGATTCCATTTGCTTAAGGGACTAAGGAGCTTCCTAAAGAAATCACATTCTAAAGAAAATGAAAGGCACAATGAGATGATCTAGAAGTGTAGCTGTATGGGTCAAATGGGGAGTGGCAGTTTTGAGGGCAGCATGGTTTCTGTGCCTCAGATTGTATTCTGACCAGGCCTTCATAGATTTGCATCCAAGCATTAAAGAGAAACAACTGAAACTCTGATAAGAAAAACTGAAAGTGCTATTTAAACAAAAGCTCCTTACAACAGTGTGGGATCATGTTGTTCATGTTGTTGTTGTTAGGTGCCGTCCAGTCAGTTGCGACTCATGGCTACCCTGTGTACAACAGAATAAAACACTGCCTGGTGCTGTGCCATCGTCACAACCATTGTTATGCTTGAGCCCATTGTTGCAGCTACTGTGTCAGTCCATCTCGTTGAGGGCCTTCTTCTTTTTCGCTGACCCATTACTTTATCAACGCATGCTGTCCTTCTCTAGGGATTGATCCCTCTCTATAACATATCCAAAGTATGTGAGAGGTGGCATCATAGCCCACCCTATTTAGGTATTCCTTAACAGTACACAAAAAACAGAGAGGAGAGTTTCCGTTCTTCTCTTGTTACAACTTGTATACATTTGGTTCCTCAAGAGTTATAGTGAGTGGACTATGGGACGTAAAATGATACTTGTGAAGAGTGTGCTGCTTAGCTCAAGTAGATACATGAGACTAAATGGGCAGCTCCTGTCCAGAGGTGAGAGGAGAAGACAGAGAGGGTCAGGAGCTGATTGAATGGACACGGGAAATTTGGAGTGGAAAGGAAGAGTGTGCTGTCACAGTATAGGGAGAGCAACTAGGGTCACATAACAATGTATGTATACATTTCTGTATGAGAAACTAACTTGAATTGTAAACTTTCACTTAAAGCACAACGATAAAAAAAAAATTATAGTGCAGCAGGAATAACAATAAACCTCCTATCACACAGAAGATACAACTGTACCCAGAAACAATGGTTAGAAGAGGAGAAGAGAATAAAACTGCATGTAACCAAAACTTGATGAGTCAATTCTGACTCATAGAGACCCTATAGGACAGAGTAAAACTGCCCCACAGGGTTTCCAAGGCTGTCAGTCTTGACAGAAGCAGACTGCCACATCTCTCTCCTGTGGAGTGGCTTCTGTATTCAAACCACCGGCCTTTCGGTTAGCAGATGGGCGCTTAACCATTGCATCACCGGGGCTCCTCCAAACTGCATGTATCGATGCTAAATTCAGAGCTTGTTTTTAAGCACATGGACTATCCCTGTGGGCTCCCAGAAATCATTTTGGGAGATAGAGCACAAGGTGCTAAGATTTCACATGGTTAGTATATTCATTTTCTAGGGCTGCCATAACCATTTAGCACAAACTTGGCTTCAAACAACAGAAATTTATTCTCAAACAGTTTTGGATGCAAGAAGTCAAAAATCAAGGAGTCAGCAAGCGCACGCTCCCTCTGAAGGCTCTAGGGGACAATCTATTCTTTGCCTCTTCCATCTTCTGGTGGCTCCAGGCATTCATTCATTTGTAACTGCATCACTCTAAACTCTACCTCCATGTTCACGAGCTTCTTTCTATGACTTCTCTCTGTCTCTTATCAGGACACTTGTCATTGGATTAAGGGCCCACAGGGATCATCGGAAAGATCTCATCTCAAGATCCTTAACTTAGTTACTTCTGCAAAGACCCTTTTTCCAAATAAGGTCACATTCACAGCTATTGGGGTTAGAACGCGGACATAACTTTTGAGGGCCGCCATTCAACTAGTGAGTGTGGCAGGATGAATTTTTCAAAGATGACATCAGCAATATATCCTATCTCACATGCTCTACTAGAAACTTGCCACTCCCCCACCAATAAGTAAATCTATGTCCTCTCCACTTGAACCTGAGCAGGCCAATAGACTATGGCAGAAATGAAACTGTATTGCTTCCAAATCTAGACCATAAAAATGCCGTCCACTTTTGCCTTGGTCTTTTTCCTTGTTCTCCTAGAATGCTCCATCTTGGAACCCAGCCACCAGGCCATGAGGAAGTCCCAACAACCTATGGAAGGACATATGTGTAAAGGAAATTATTTCCCCAGCCCACGCAGCACCCGTTGAGCTCCCAGCCAGGCTTCAGCTGACAACTAGCACCAGTTTTCCACGCATGGGAGTGAGCCATCTGACTCTCCATCCCCAAGGAGAAGCACCCTAGTTAATCTTGTATAGATCTGAGACAAGCAGACCTATCGACCCCTGCCCGGATTACAGGATCACAAGCAAAATGAATGATTGTTATTTTAGGGTTGCTATGAGTCAGGATTGACTGGACAGCAATGGGTTTGGTTTTGGTGGTAAACAGGGCCAGATTAAGGCATGTGAGGGCCCTAAACCAAAAACCAAACCAAACCCATTGCCATTGAGTCGATTCCGACTACTGCGACCCTACAGGACAGAGTGGAACTGCTCCATAGAGTTTCCAAGGAGCACCTGGTGGATTCGAACTGCCGACCTTCTGGTTAGCAGCCATAGCTCTTAACCACTATGCCACCAGGGTTTCTGTGAGGGCCCTAGACACTGATAATCTGTGATGCCCCCTCCTCTGCTTACTCAAGCATTCGAATGTGATGTGTGAGTTATATATATACACATGTATATGTATATACATGTGTATATATACGTGTGTGTGTGTGTGTGTGTGTGTGTCTGTCTGTCTGTCTTAGCTATCCATGTTGTCAATGAAAGTACTGAAGTGGTAGGGGCCTCATAGCTTAAACAACACTGTGTGTGGGCATGACCCTGCTGAACTTTATTTCTGGCCAGCACATTCTTATGCACTGGAGCTGGTATCAATTTCATTTATTGCCCTGCCGGTTCCTTCCATTGCAGCACTCGCTTTTCTTTATGTCCTGTCTGCTTGGCATCAGTGGATCTGTGCTTTGGACAACCGGTACCCCTGTTTTGTTGATACCCTAAGCACGTGCTTACCTTGCTTTTTGGGTAATCCATCCCTGGCGGTAAATGTTGAGGTAGGAGCCCTGGTCGTGCAGTAGTTAAACAGCACTCGGCGGCTAACTGAAAGGTTGGTGGTTCGAACTTACCAGTTGCTCCTCAGGAGAAAGATGTGGCAGTCTGCTTCCATAAAGACTTACAGCCTTAGAAACCCTATGAGACAGTTCTACTCTGTCCTGTAGGGTTGCTACGAGTTGGAATCAACTTGATGGCAACAGCAGCGGTCAAGTTTGGGGGGTGGTTTGTTATGTAGGTATAGATAACTGATACAGATTACTGCTAGTAAGGGCCAAAATCAGGGAAATATTCATTATAGTTATAAAATAGCAGTTAATTGGTTAATGCCCTCTAGACATCAGCTGAGGTACCTCAACCATTGAGATTTAAATGAAATTGATTCAAACACCACACCATGCATATTGAGGGGTTCACATTCTTTCTAGTCTTGCCATAAATTCTGGTTGGGGAGAAAACAGCTTAATTTTCATACTAATTGCCATCGAGTTGATTCCAACTCATGGCAACCCTATGTATGTCTGAATAGAACTGTGCTCCATAGGGTTTTCAAAGGTTGATCTCTCAGAAGGAGACTGTCAGACTTTTCTTCCTAGATGCCTCTGGGTGGACTCGAACCTGCAACCTTTTGGTTAGCAGCCAAGCAGGTTAACCATTTGCACGAACCAGGGACGTCTACATTTGCATAGTCACCTCTAATTTTACTCTCCCACTGCTCCTAAATTAATTAAGTTTACGAGTTATCTCACCATCCCACACAGAGTGTCTCTGCTCTGTACTGTATCTCACTTAGATATAATACCCCTCCTTTCCTTGATTGCCACAAAATAGCAAATAAATCAACCTAAATGAAATGAAAAATAAAACACATCAACAAATTTTCCTGAAACTGTGAGAAGACAAAGGGGGTGTGCATCACAAGAGAACTTAAAGTTACACTTTAGATAACCTGGTCGTAGCTGGTTCAGCCAACTCAGGTCAGCCACCCCACAAGGCTCGGTGGTCTCTTTTGTAGCAAAGCAAAAGAACATGAAATCATCCTATTGCTTCATGCAGAAGGAGTCAGCTTCCTCTAGCCTCTAACTTCCAAGCTCAGCTCCAGCCCTACCTCTCCACAAAGCTCAGCTCCTTCACTATACACAAAGTTCGTTAAGGCACCTTGTTTCTCCTTTTGCCTTCCCTCACCAGTGTCTACAAGAGGAAGAGAGAGATCTAGAGACTTATTTTCAGACTAATGTAAATGAGACCACCACTACCCCCTTAGAAGACAGAAGAAGTTACAGTCAGTTTTGCTTTAAGATATATTTTCCCCTGTATTAAGTTATATGAACATAAAGAAAATATTTATGTAACACTGATATTTGGGGAAATACTGTGATTTCAAGGATCTGGAGATCTTTTTCTTTGTGTGTGTGTGGTTTTTTTTTTTTGGTTGTTGCTCCTGCCCACCTCACGCCTTGCTGTGACCTAGAGACCATAAACCAGACAAAGCAAGCAGACA
The DNA here is from genome assembly GCA_030035585.1 of Dugong dugon. Taxonomy (NCBI): domain Eukaryota; kingdom Metazoa; phylum Chordata; class Mammalia; order Sirenia; family Dugongidae; genus Dugong; species Dugong dugon. The sequence continues at coordinate 129,556,991 of CM057461.1, forward strand.
GAGGAGGCTGCTAATCAACACTGCAAAGTACCTGCTATTGTGTGCTTGAGAAACAAAAGGAAAGGTTCTTGCCAGGAGCTGGCCTGGGCCCAGCACAACATGGTGCCAAAGGCAGGAAGGATAACAAGCCCAGATGTAACCCAGAGTCTGCAGGAGTGCTTCAGAGTTTCCAAGGAAAATTAAAAACTAATAACCAGATAATACATTCTGAGCTCTGTGCCCTGTGGACGTCCGTAGAATTTTGGATGAGGTGAGAAAGAGAGGGAAGGAAGTGCAACTAGGGAACGAAACAAACCCTCCACAAAAGCCGCAGGTGTCCAGTAAACCCGTAATCTAACTGGTGCCTGAGGGCTCAGGAAGTCATTGGGATTCTGAATATGCTAAATTTGTGTTAATATTTGTTTGGGAAGATGAACTAAACTTTGACAGAGAATTTTAGTGAGGCAGAGTTATGGATAAGATGAACATTTTTGAAAAACCATAGGCTTAAATAGCATAAAAGGCATAGTGAGGTTGTTCATCAGGATGCCGCGTGGAACAGCTGGGAGAGTGTGCCTTGGAGGTTAGGAGCCTGGGCTAAGGCGTCCAGAACTGGGCCGAAATCCTAGCTCTACAACTGGCTAAGTTTAGGTTAACACATTTGTGAAACAGAATAAATACACCTCCCACTTCTGGTTGTGAGGATTAAATAAATTGACGCATCAAAATCACTTACCACTTAGCGTAACATCTGGCCCACCGCTCAATGCTAGATAATGGCAAATACATATTTACATGTATATAAGTATACATGATATGTATATTCCACTTAGGGAAATTGAGCCTGCAAACCCTGTGTTCATAAAATAAATTTATCAGAATAAAAGAAAAGTTTCCCACTGGGAGTAGGAGCCCTGATGGTGCAACAGTTAAGCTCTTGGCTGTTAACTGAAAAGTTAACAGTTCAAACCTGCTTAGCAGCTCCACAGGAGAAAGAGCTGGTGATCTGCTTCCATAAGGATTACAGCCAAGAAAACACTATGGAGCAGTTCTACTCTGTCACATGGGGTCACTATTGTAACCGGACGCTTCCAGGTCTGCTTGGCGCAGGTAGAAAGACATGAAGCAGTGAAAGCGGAAGAAGCTTTATTTAGTTGGCCAAGTAAAGGAGCCCACTGAGACTTGCGTCGCCAAGCTGGCTCCCTGAACAATGGCCCAAGGGGTTTATGTGGGTAGAATAAAATTGGGTCTGGGGTCTTTAGGGACATCCCAAGGTGGAGTCAGCCTGCTGATCGGTTTGGCCCATAAAGGCGTTCCTGGGGCAGTGCGATCTGCTGCTCCTGCTCGCTCAGTCTGGGAGGGGGGCCGCAAAGACGGCGTTTTGTCCACGTCCCGGGCATAGACGGGGGTGTGTTTTTCGGCCTCTGAGGTTAACAGGTCATCCAAGGGACGTGTTTGTCAGTACTGCGCATGTCAGGCGGGCCAAACCTGGTTCCAGATCAGTCTCCACTGGTCTTGAGACCCCAATCTCTTGTTTTTCTTAACTGAGCCTGAATTGGAAGTATACCTAAATAGCGAGATACCTTAAAGACAGGGGGTTAGTTCCTACATTACCTAATAAGGAGATAGCTTACATGCAAGGTGTTAGTTCTCATATCGCATAGGAATGGCAGGCACCACCCCTTGCTTATTCAACTCGGCGGGCTTGCAATCGGCCTCACTGTAAGTCGGAATCCACTCAACAGCAGGTAGCAACAACAAAGAAAACAGTTTGCCTAAGAGCAAGGATACACTTAACATTCAAACAAAAAGGACTTTAAAACTCATTGCCATTGAGTTGATTCAGACTCATAGCGACCCTATAGGACAGAGTAGAACTGCCCCATAGGCTTTCCAAGGCTGTAATATTTATAGAAGCAGACTGCCACAGACTCCCTTTCTCTCAAGGAAGGGCTGGTAGGTTTGAACCACCAACCTTTTGGTTAGCAGCTGACTGCTTAACCACTGCACCACCAGGGCTCCTCAGAAAGCACTCTGCTTGCTATCATTTCAAAAGAACTATAAATATTAAACAAAACAAATTTTTTTTTTAGTTTAGAATGAAGTGTAAGGATGAAACAATGAAAAACACCTTAAGTATCCTTACTCTGATAACTAATTTATTGTGTATGTTTTGTATTAGTTTCCTACTAATGAATGACTTAAAACAACAGAAATTCGCCCACTCAATGGAACAACCAGAATGGAAATAATGAGAATGTGACATATTGTGAAAAATGTAATCAATGTCACTGTATAATACATATAAACCTGAAACCAAACCTGCTGCCGTCGAGTCAATTCCAACTCACAGTGACCCTATAGGACAGAGTAGAGCTACCCCATAGTGTTTCCAAGGAGATTCAAACTGCAGACATTTTGGATAGCAGATGAGCTCTTAACCACTGTGCCACTTATAGAAACTTAAGTGGGAACCTAATTTGCTGTGTAAACTTTTGTCAAAAACACAATAAAATATTATTAAAAAAAAAAGAAGAAATTTGCGTTTTCACAGTTCTGGATGCTAGAAGTTCAAAATCACTGTGTCAGCATGGCCATACTCTCTCTAAAGGCACTAGGAAAGACTCTGTTCCATGCCTTTCTCTTAGCTTCTGGTATGGCCAGCAATCCTTAGCATTCTTTCGCATTCTTTGACTTGTAGACATATCGCTCCAGTCTCTGCCTCTGTTGTTACATGGCGTTCTCCTTGTGTGTCTGTTTCTGTGGCTCTTCTCTTTTTATAAGGACACTTTATTGGATTAGTACCAACCTTACTCCAGTATAATCACATCTTAACTTGATTACCTCGGCAAAGACCCTATTTCCAAACAAGCTTACAATTCATAGGTACCACGGTTTTGGTCTTCAGCATATGTTTTTGGGGGACACAATTCTACCACAACAGGCTTAAGCCCACAAGATGCCTGGAATAGAACTGGCTGGGTTTTAAAACAACAGCCTTGAAAAAAGAAAACCCAGCACTTCACATGAGAATCCTAAACCTCAGCTTTGCCCACTATTGAATTAACCCATTGCCCTTGAGTCAATTCTGACTCATAGTGACCCTAAAAGACAGAGTAGAACTGCTCCCATAGGTTTCCCAATGCTGTAAATCTTTACAAAAGCAGACTCCCACGTCTTTCTCCCACAGAGCAACTGTTGTGTTCAAAGCAGTAACCACTTAACTAATGCACCACACTTTATTCTTAAATTTTGCAGGTTTTGTTTTTTAACCTGGAGGTGCCTGCTTGCACGTTAGTCAAATCAGACTAAATGATTAGCAAATTGGATAACTGTACTTACATGGAGAAGTCCTGGGTGATGGAAACAGTTCTACCAAGGAAAGGCTGGCAGTTTGAATCCACCCAGAGGTGCCTCAGTAGAAAGACACAATGATCTACTTAAGAAAGATCACGGCCATTGAAAACCTATAAGGCACAGGTCTACTCTGAAACACATGGGGTCACCATGACTCAGAATCCTCTGGATGGACACTGGTTTTGGTTTATTTATCTGGGACAACTTGGATTGGAAACAAGACCCTTTCTCTTTTGTTCTCCTTCCAGATCCTATTGTATATTTTTTTGCACATGCATTTCTTTGAGCCATCTAAATGGCCTGGAGTGGGGAGAGTTGTTAAAATTTGTTTAAATTTTAATTTAAAAGTCAAAATTGGTTTAAATGACTGTAGTGATTACTCTCAGATGTCAATAGAAAAAAATACCATATCAAGGAGTAAATTCAGTGACTATTTTGAATAGAGAATGACCATATGAAAATATTAGATAATAACATCATTGAAGCAGGGGTCCACAAATTTTGCAGTTGTACGTGTGGCAACTGTCCCTTCTGAACAGAGTAGATAAATGAGTGTATGCACCCCAGAATATTAGTCATTACGCTTACTACTAATGAACCACAGGATCCATTAACCAACACTTGTGCCCATTTCTAAAATCTAGTATCAAATTAATGTACTGTTTACTAACTGACTACAAATACACCTGTAACTACAATGCAAGAACATCATGTAAATTCCAAAAATTAAATGTAAATAAATTCTTATGAAAGCTTTCTTGGAAAGGGGACTATTTGAAATTGTAGTTAAAAGTGAATACAAATTATTGTAATTATAATTATATTCTTCATACAACTACATGACAACATGATAGAATGTTAAAAAAAAAATAAAGAATGAGATAACACATGTAATTCCACCATCCTAAGACACTTGTTGTCAGTGTTGTGTCTGTCCTTCAAGAATGTTTCCAAATATATACATATTTTACATAGCAGTAATCAGAGTGTAAGGAGCCCTGGTGGCGCAATGAAGCTCTTGGCTGCTAATTGAAAGGTTGGCAGTTTGAACTCACCCAGCCTCTCTGTAGGAGAAAGACCTGACAATCTGTTCCCATAAAGATTACAGCCTAGAAAACCCTATGGGGCATTTCTACCTATCACATAGGGTCCCCCCCAACATCTGTCAGTTTGTCGTACTGTGGGGGCTTGTGTGTTGCTGTGATACTGGAAGCTATGCCACCAGTATTCACATACCAGCAGTGCCACCCATGGTAGACAAGTTTCAGCTGAGCTTCCAGACTAAGACAGACTAGGAAGAAGGACCCGGCGGTCTACTTCTGAAAAGAATTAGCCAGTGAAAATCTTATGAATAGCAGTGGAACATTGTTTGATATAGTGCCAGCAGATGAGCCCCTCAGGTTGGAAGGCACTCAAAATACGACTGGGGAAGAGCTGCCTCCTCAAAGTAGAGTGGATGACCTTAATGACGTAGATGGAGTCAAGCTTTGGGGACCTTCATTTGCTGATGTGGCACAACTCAAAATGAGAAGAAACAGCTGCAAACATCCATTAATAATTGGAACATGGAATGTACAAAGTGTGAATCTAGGAAAGTTGGAAATTGTCAAAACTGAAATGGAACACGTAAACATTGATACCCTAGGCATTAGTGAGCTAAAATGGTCTGGTATTGGTCATTCTGAATCGGACAATGATATAGTCTACTATGCCAGGAATGACAGCTTGAAGAGGAATGGGGCTGCATTTATTGTCAAAGAGAACATTTTAAGATCTCTTCTGAAGTGCAATGCTGTCAGTGATAGGATAATATCCATACACCTACAAGAAAGACCGGTTAATAAGACTATTATTCAAATTTACCCACCAATCACTAAGGCCAAAAATGAAGAAATTGAAGATGTTTACCAACTTATTCAGTCTGAAGTTGATTGAACATGCAGTCAGGATGCATTGATAATTACTGGTGATTGGAATGCGAAAGTTGGAAACGATGGATTGGTGGTTGAAAAATATGGCATTGGTGATAGAAACAATGCCAGAGATCACATGATTGAATTTTACAAGACCAACAACTTCTTCATTGCAAATACCTTTTTTCACCAACATAAACAGCAACTATACACATGGACCTCGCCAGATGGAATACACAGGAATCAAATCGACTGCATTTGTGGAAAGACGATGGAAAAGCTTAATATCATCAGTCAGAACAAGGCCAGGGGCTAACTGCGGATCAGACCATCAATTACTCATATGCAAGTTCAAGTTGAAACTGAAGAAAATTAGAACAAGTCCACAGGAGCCAAAGTATGACCTTGAGTATATCCCACCTGAATTTAGAGACCATCTCAAGAATAGATTTGATGCGTTGAACACTAATGACTGAAGACCAGACAAGTTGTGTAATGACATCAAGGACATCATACATGAAGAAAGCAAGAGGTCATTAAAAAGACAGGAGAGAAAGAAAAAACCTAAATGGATGTCCAAAGAGACTCTGAAACTTGCTCTTGAATGTTAAGTAGCTAAAGCAAAGGGAAAAACTGATGAAGTATAAGAGCTGAACAGAAGATTTCAAAGGGCGGATAGAGAAGACAAAGTAAAGTATTATGATGACATGTGCAAAGAGCTGGAGATAGAAAAGCAAAAGGGAAGAACATGCTCAGCATTTCTCAAGCCGAAAGAACTGAAGAAAAAATTCAAGCCTCAAGTTGCTATACTGAAGGATTCTACGGGTAAAATGTTAATCGTAACAGGAAGCATCAAAGGGAGATGGAAGGAATACCCAGAGTCAGTGTACCAAAAATAACTGGTCGACATTCAACCATTTCAGAAGGTAATATATGATCAGGAACCGCTGGTACTGAAGGAAGAAGTCCAAGCTGCACTGAAGGCACTGGCAAAAAACAAGGTTCCGGGAATTGACAGAATACCAATTGAGAAATTTGGAAGACAGCTACCTGGCCAACCAACTTGAAGAGATCTATATTTATGCCTATCCCCAAGAAAGGTGATCCAACCTAATGCAGAAATTATCAAACAATATCATTAATATCACATGCAAGCAAAATTTTGCTAAAGATCATTCAGAAGTGGCTGAAGCAGTATATCGACAGAGAACTGCTAGAAAGTCAAGCCGGATTTAGAAGAGGATGTGGAACCAGGGGTATCATTGCTGATGTCAGATGGATCCTGGCTGAAAGCAGAGAATACCAGAAAGATGTTTACCTGTGTTTCAGAATGGGAATTCCAGAACACTTACTTGTGCTCACGAGGAATCTGTACATGGATCAAGAGGCAGTCGTTTGAACATAACAAGGGGATACTGCATGGTTTAAAGGGAAAAGTGTGTGTCAGGGTTGTATCCTTTCACTATACCTATTCAAACTGTATGCTGAGCAAATAATTTGAGAAGCTGGACTATATGAAGAAGAATGGGGCATGAGGATTGGAGGAAGACTTATTAACAACCTGCATTATGCAGATGACACAGCCTTGCTTGCTGAAAGTGAAGAGGACTTGAAGCACTTACTGATAAAGATAAAAGACCACAGCCTTCAGTATGGATTCCACCTCAACGTAAAGGAAACAAAAATCCTCACAACTGGACCAACACACAACATCATGATAAATGGAGGAAAGATTGAAGTTGTCAAGGATTTCCTTTTACTTGGATCCATAATCAACACCCATGGAAGCAGCAGTCAAGAAATCAAAAGACGCGTTGCATTGAGCAAATTGGCTGCAAAAGACCTCTTTAAAGTGTTGAAAAGCAAAGATGTCACCCTGAGGACTAAAGTGCACCTGACTCAAGCTGTGGTGTTTTCAATCCCCTCACACACATGTGAAAGCTGGACAATGAAAAAGGAAGACCGAAGAATAATTGACGCCTTTAATTGTGGTGTTGGCAAAGAATATTGACTGTTCCATGGACTGCCAAAAGAATGAACAAATCTGTCTTGGAAAAACTACAACCAGAATGCTTCTTAGAAGCAAGGATGGTGAGACTATGTCTCACATACTTTGGACATGTTATCAGGAGGGATTGGTCCCTGGAGAAGGACATCATGCTTGGTAAAATAAAGGGTCATTGAAGAAGAGGAAGATGTCAAGAGATGGATTGACACAGGGGCTGCAACGATGGGCTCAAGCATAGCAACAATTTTGAGGATGGCACGGACTAGGCAGTGTTTTGTTCTGTTGTGCATAGGGTCGCTATGAGTCGGAACCAACTCAACAGCACCTAACAACAGCAATACAGGGTTGCTATGAGTCAAAAATTGACTCAACAACACCTTGCAAGAAGAACAACAATCATAGTGTATGTAAACTTTGTACTGAGCATTTTAACTTGTCATAACTATTTTCTTCATTGCCATAATTGCCTTTTTTGTATGTTTGCTTCCAACATAATATTCTACTGTTATTTGATATTTAAGCTTCATTCAATATCAGAAATGGTATTGGAAGTGAACATCTTTATAGGTTAAGTTTTTTCTGCCACTTTTGTTTTCATTCTTAAGATAAATTTACAAAAGTGGGATTATCAGATCTATGAATTTGAACATTTTTATGACTCTTAGTGTAATATGCCAACTTATTTTGCAGAGACATTATTCTATTTCATTCCTTTTCCAGGTACACGTTTCAGATTTACCTCACCCTCACTAGCAAGGGCACACATATCTATCCATTTCTCTCTCTTTGCACTTTAATAGGTAAAAAGTGCTATTTTATTCATGCTTTCATTTCCATCTCTTTGGTTACTAGTAAGATCATTTTAACACTTTAAGTAATAATTATACTTCCTCCTTTTGAATGATCTATTTTTGTAACTCTTGTGGTGCAGTGGTTAAGCTGCTGAATAAAAGGTCGGCAGTTCGAATCCACCAGCCGCTCCTGGGATACCCTCTGGAGCAGTTCTGGTCTGTCCTGTAGGGTTGCTAGGAGTCGGAATTGACTCGACGGCAATGGGTTTGATTTTTGGTTTATTATTGTTTTGGGGTTTGTCTGTTGGGAGGACTTCTCAACAGAAAACCTAGGCTGGTGAAGGCACAGGTACATCAATGTCAATTTGTTTGGGTTATAGAGTGCACAAAGGGGAGCGCAGTTAACAAAGATATGAATCTAGCTGTAACCAAATCACAGAATGTCACAAAATGAAAAATAATTGCTTCAGCAACACTTAAGGATTCTTTTCTTGAAAGAGTTGTGTCAGATGTAGATTAAAAGTTCTTAAATAGGATTTATCCAAGTTGGTTTATAAACCAAAAGAAGATTAATAAATCTCCAGTTTCCTCTTGTCCTCATGACTCATGAAAACAATTAAATCTTTTCTTTATTCTCTGGAACAAAAGTGTCATAAAATATGTTAATGTATTTCTGTATATGGTGAATGTAGTCTTAATAAATGTTGCTTTAGAATATGACTGTTAGTTTTTACAGTCTCTGGAATTTAAGTGCTCGGGATATGTAGACAAGAATTTTAGCTCCCAGTTTAACAATGTAAACTAAATTATCTAAAATGCTAGAATAATGCAATATTATCCCAATTGTAGATTTATTATTAACATAAAAAGCAGCTAAAAAATTGGTGTATTAGTTATTTTAGCAATCAAAGTTATCTTACTTAACTGGTGCTGCCATAACAAAATACCATAAAGTGGGTGGCTTTAAAGAGCAGAAATTGATATTCTCACAGTTTTGGAGGGAAGTCCAAGTTCAGGGCGTTGGCAGGGCTATTGCTCTGGCTCTCTCTGTGGGCTCTAGAGGAAGATCCTCCCTTGTCTCTTTTAGCTTCTGGCAGCCAGGCATTGTTTGGAGTTCTTTGACTTGTAATGGATCATCATAGGCTGTCTTCCTCCTGTGTGTGACTGTGTTTCTGTGTCTGTCCATCTCTTTTATAAAATACCCCTCAGAAGGGATTAGGATTAGTACCCACCCTACTCTCATAGGACTTCCTTAACTGATTACAAAAGAAAAATCTTATTTTCAAACATGGTCACATTCACAAGTACAAGAGTAAGGACTTCAACATATCTTTTGTTGGGACACAATTCAGTCCACAATGGAGGTCAAGTAAAATAGTGCCATTTTCACTGTAATTACCAAAGCATAGTATAACTCGTACTCCTATTAAGAGAGTGAGTTTGAAATTATCCTAGGTTCTAGGACTATAATTTGTTTTGATTTTATTCATTTTCTACTTGTTTGTGTCAGATATGTGTGTGTTGTGTGAACAGGTTTTTAAAATGTTTTTATATGACATGTAAATAAGTTTTACTACTTCATTAATTTTATAAAATAATATCATATTTGATGTACAGTTTCAGTGAATTTGTTCTTGAAATTTTGTAACAGAAATAGTAAATACTAAATGAATACAAGTACTTTTCTTGTACTCAAGCTTGCATAATGAAATTTAGCATAAGCTTATCATTTCTACAGAAAGCAGTATTTCATTTCTATGATTGTCATCTGTTATACAAAAATCCTAGTTCCAACTTGACACCTACAGAGAAAAAAATTTACTGGTCACGCAACACAACTGCTTTGTTTGAGAGGCTTGCTTCTTTGTTTATCAGAGCAATACTTGATAAAGATGATGAGAAATTGTAAGAAGTATGGCCTGGTGATAGATTCCTTGGTGAAAAAGCCACTGCTCTTGATCGACAAGGTGTGCTTCTGCTATTGATTTGCCCAGTGATGTAACTATCAAAGCAATTGTGATATTGAAATCCATGCACAAAAAGTAATGATGTTATTGTGTGTCTGAAAACATAGCCCCTATTTCCCTTTTCCATTTCATATTGTGGTTAAAATGTGATTTTTTTTTTTTAATAATGAGTTTTCTTGGCAATGCAACTGTGCAGATCTAGCAGGATGGCCCATATTTGATGAAAATTGTACTTGTGTTATCTCAATATTTGCTTAGGAATTGGCTTTTTATGACAAATTGGTTTTGTTTGTTTGCTTGTTTAGTTTTGTGGATTTGGGTTGGTTATTTATTAATGTATTCACTTATTTGGTCCTTGTTGGTAGGGGGTATATTTTGGAGATACTGGCTGAAACATCTGAATGGAATTTAAACATTGAATCAGTTATCTGAGTGCTTCACCTATATCATGCCAAATATCTGGACACTTGAAATTGTTCTCAGTAGGTATTCATACGATTGTAAGTGGTATCAAATCCAGTCAATGTCAAAAAAACATTGCTTGCATTAGAGTACCACACAACTTGCAAGGCATCTCTGAAGCTGACTCTAGTTGGAGAGATTAACAAAAAAGAAGGCTATGAAGCAGCTGCATAATCACCCAAAAAGGATTCCAAGGACAGGACATGTGAGAGCCCCATTCATTAACTCACTCACTTATTCAATAAGTCATCTAATAAGTATATCCAGTGCTATTGAAATCAGACTTCGGCTTTGGAAATGATGCATTATAGTGGCATTTTAAAAATTGCTCCTGAAACAATTTTACTGCCACAAATTTATCCTCCTTGTTGCCCTTTTTGAACTTTTGGTTTGTTTAATTCTGGGCATAATATATTACAGGGACCTTCCTTACTGCCAGGTCCCTGCCTTTTATGCACTTAAAAAATTAAAAAAGTTATCCTAGAGAAGAGGAGCCGAGGATGCATCACCCACTGGATGCATCACTCACAAGAGGTCTAACTTTCTATTGTGTTTTGTGGTGACCACTGTTGTTTGGCACCTTTCTCTCTCTCTAATCTTAGCCAGAAAATGCTGTGCAGGTGTTATTCATCATTGAAAATGTACTCTGTTACAGACAATTTAGTTTATGTGCGAGAGCAAATACACAGTTACAATTTATTTAATGCAACCAGAAGTTTTGGTATCTGATCACAGCTGCTAGTTGGAGCAAGAGGAGCTAAGGACAACAGCAAAGAATTTAGCAGGTTTGCACACAGTTAAAGAAAGCAGAGGAAACAATCTGTGAGCAGCCAAAGTGAAGCAGAAAAATGAAAGTTTTTATATCTCAGAGTCCATACTGCCTTTGATCATTCCCACTTCAGAAATTCCTCTCCGTGGACAGACAAGAACAGAAGCAGAAAATAATAACATGAGTTAGAATGTTTTCCTGTCAGAAAATGGCAGGTATATCTCAAGAAAAAAGAAGTACAACAGTGTTGTATTTTCTGGATGAGCAGCCTGTGGCAACAAGAACCCAGGTAGCATCTAGGGTTTGGTAGGACGAGAACCAAACTCCAAAATGAGGACTGGAAGTGCAAACTGGAGAAAGTTGTGCAGAGTGCCCAAGCCAAGCTTTCAAAACAAGAAAGACCCAACTTAGGACAGAAGAGGAAACTGAGGTAGAATCCCAGGCATCTAACTGTGATTGACTTATCTCAAGAATACACAGCTGCCCCGAGCTCTCCCTGCACACTGGCCATCAGTCAACAATGGCTCCGAACCTGGGCAGGACTGGTCTTGTAGGCAGATGAAATCCATGCCTTAGTAAAGTAGGTTTGAGAGAGGGCAGGGACTGGCATTTCCCATGTTAGCAGTATTATTTTCTGTTTAATTTCTGACCTGTTTTGGGTAGGCTTGTGTGCTTCCATTCTTTCTCTAATGATAAATCCTATCTTTTGCGTTCATTTTGATAGTCATCTTCAACAGTGTTACCCTCTGCTGTAGTATTCTGTGTTGCTTTTGTTGAAAAAAAAAAATCTGTTTTGTGTAAAGAGGATGAAAGAGTATTCTCAGAAGTTGATTGTAGTACCAGTACTTGTTTACTTGGAATCTTTGTATAATGATCATATGCTTTGATGTAGGCTACAATACAAATGTACTGTAATATAAGTATAAATTCCATTTGTAGTAGAGAATTCTCTGCACAGTTACTCTGAAGTTAATGAATTTATGCAATACATTACAGACTGAGTTCTGCTTCCTCCTTTTGATATGATGTGAACGTATTATCAGTTATATGAACAACTGACTCCTCTTCTCAAAGTCAAGAGGTTGAAACTACCCAAAGAGAAAGGCTTCAGTGTCTTTGACCTGACATTGACCACAGTTTTCAATTTTCCAGATGTACTGAATAAGTAGAGAATATCAGATATTTAAAAATCCACATTCCTTTTAATTAGCTTTTAATTAACTTTCTATGTCTTTTAATGAACATTCAAGTTTTTTCTAATCAGAGTTCATGACTTTTGCATATCCTTAATGCCACTGAAGCCAGAATTTTACATAATAATTGGTTACTTATAATGCAATAGCATGGTAGGCAAGCTTTAAGCTGATAATTTTGAATTAGCATCGTCTTTTGATAAGACTTTTGTTCCACTGCCTTAGAAACCATACGTTTAAAATTGGACAAAAACCAGAAGTAGTGAAAACCAAAATTCCTAAACCAAGTGACACAGATTTTAGTGAACCAGAGAAATAAAAGATGAATCCTCCTCAGTATTATTCCTTCTACACACCTCCATTTCTATTCCATTCCCATCATCCCAAGATAGCCTGGAGGGGGGTAGTTTGAAGGAAAAAGTTTAGTCAATGATCGAGTGAATCCAAAATTATTTTATTGAAAAATCTAAAATCTTTAAGGGTAAAAATTCTACTCTTGCCTAACATAGCATCATTTTTCTGTGAATATGGTCTTGAAGTCTTCTATCACAATGTCACTTAACTGGTGTCACCTTTTACTATTTTGTGATGATTTAATCTAAGGTTGTGATGAGCTTTGCCTTTGAACTTTTAAGCAAGAAAGAGTTTATAAGGTAAATAAAAACACTCATAAGACAACAAGAGATACGTTTAACCTGCCAGAGAGAGCAAATTATATTGAAGAAAACTACTCTGTTTATGGATAAAATAGGAACAAATGTTAGAGCTGATAATTATTGATCCAATCTCTTCATTCAATAGATGAAAAAACTGAAGACAAAAGAGACCAAATGACTTACTCAAAGTCACAAAGCAAGAGTTTTGCTTTCATTAAAGTAGGTCCAGTAGTACATGTATTTTATTTAATTCCATTATCTATCAACTAGCTGAAAATATGATATACATTTTAAAGCATAAAAGTTTCATTTCTTTTAATATTTTATTTGAAAGTATTTCCATTCTAAATTTATTTTTGTCTATTTAGTTTGGACTTCATCTTAATTAGCCCAGTTTACTGAGGTTGGTCAATACTCATAAATCTCTTTGCTCTGAAGATAAAGCTTATAGTATTCTTTGCTGATACTACACTCCAGTGAAATGTTAAGAGATATTTTTATAAGAGATAAGTTAAGAGATAAGTGATGAAGCTTTAACCAGTTACCTAGAGATGATATTTCACAATGAAATATTTCTCACTAATATCAATAGAGATTTTTCTTGCATTTATACTAAGCTTTTCCTTATTCAGTTCAATCATGTCTGGTTGTGCCACACTTTCTTTGATCATTGAGTTATTCTAGAGGTTGAAATGTAGATGAAGAGTTGGATGCTCATTAGTATCATCTGTCAAGAGTTACTCCAAAGCTTAAATCCAATGCAAGGTGGAGGGACTCAGAAGCTTGAAGGGAAGCCTCACATGACTGATGGGTCAGCCCACATTGAGCCAAAAAATAAATAATCTAAATACCCTAAGGGCAGTGTCCATATCTACCAGATAACTTAACATCTCATATGAACCCAGAAACCAAGAGTCTGCTGGTTGACTCTAATATTAGAATAATGATTGATTCCATATTCTAAAAAATGTGGATTTTTGATGCCTCGCAAACAGTAGTAGTTCTCAAACTTTTTGGTCTCTGAACTCTCTACACTCTTAAAAATTACTGAGAACTTCTAAAGGGCTTTTTACTATACAAAAAAAACCAAACTGACTGCCATTGAGTTGATTCCAACTCATAGAAACCCTACAGGACGGAGTAGAACTGCCCCATAGGGTTCCAAGGCTGTAAATCTTTACAGAGCAAACTGCCACATCTTTCTCCCATGAAGTGGCTGGTAGGTTGGAACTTCCAACTTCTGATTAGCAGCTGAGTACTTTAACCACTCTGCCACCAGTGCCCCTCTTTTATTACATGGGTTACATTTATCAATATCTGCCCATATTAGAAAATAAAATAGAGAAATTTTAACTATTTTATCTTAAAAGCAATAAACACACTGTGTATTAAAAATAAATGTCTTTTTAAGAAAAATAACTCTATTTTCCAAAGCAAAACAAATAAGTGAAAAGATAGCATTATTTTATGTTTTTGCAAATCTCTTTATATCTGGCTCAATAAAAAACAGCTGGATTCTTATATCTGCTTTGCAGTCAATCTGTTGCTATCTGTTCTTTTAGTTGAAGTTTAAGAGGAAAAGTCAACCTCACAGAGACACAGACGGAAAAAGAACCTTGTGGATCCCTGTATTGGTTTCCTAGGGCTGTGGTAGTAAAGTACCACAAACTGGGTGGCTTAGAACAACAGAAGCTTGTTTTCACAGTTCTGGGGACTTGTTGTTAGGTGCCGTTGAGTCGGTTCTGACTCATAGCGACCCTATAGGACAGAGTCGAACTGCCCCATAGAGTTTCCAAGGATCAGCTGGTGGATTTGAACTGCCGACCTTTTGGTTAGCAGCTGAGTTCTTAACCACTATGCAACCAGGGTCTGAAATCAAGGTGTTAGCAAGATCATATGTGGAATCATAGAACTAATATTTTTAACTGCACACCCCAAATTATTTTTTTAATTGTGGTAAATCTATATATGTAATAAAACATTTGCCATTTCAACAACCTTCACATGTACTGTTCAGTGACATTAATTATGTTCATCATGTTAATGGAACTTCTTATCTGTCACTAAAATATTCTAGCTCAATTCCTTCATTTTCAGATAAGGGAACTGAAGCCGAGAAGAACTAAATGGTTTTCCCAAGGATACACACAAAATAGAACAGAATTTGTATTTGCCACTTCCTGGACCATTAACCTAGTCCTGGTGGTGTAGTGGTTAAGAACTCAGCTGCTAAGCAAAACGTTGGCAGTTCAAGTCCACCAGCCACTCCTTGGAAACTCTATAGGGGCAGTTCTACTCTGTCCTATAGGGTCACTAAGAATTGGAATCAACTTGATGACAACGGGTTTGTTTGTTTTTTTTTTTTGGTTTGGACACTTCACGGAGCCCTGGTGGCACAGTGGTTAAGAACTGGGCTGCTAACCCAAAGGTTGGCAGTTTGACTCCACCAGCTGCTCCTTGGAATTCCTATGGGGCAGTTCTACTCTATCCTATAGGGTCGCTATGAGTTAGAATCAACTTGATGGCAGCCAGTTTGGTTTTGGTTTTGGACCCTTAATATCAGCATGGCTAGACTACCTAATGGACTGGAATGGATATGGCCCTAGAACAACACACCTGGGAGCCTCTTCCCACACACATGAACTCATCTAGTTGAAACATTCTACAGCTGACCCACAACTAATCCCTAAACTCCATTATCCCAATGCCTTCAGAAGATCCATGGTAGTGTTGAGGTAGATGGATATGTTCCTCAAAGAACCATAAATTAATTCAGTATCTCCAAGAATGAAGAGCAACGGTACATCAAACTAATTAAGGTCACAGTAGACCTTTGAACAGTTTTGTCCAGATATTAGGTCATTGCTGGCCTATCTTGGAAAATCTTGAATGAATGAGAATAGGCAGAGACATGCTGGATTTTCCATAATATCCAGTTTGAATGGATGGATGGTACAAATGGCAAATTTTCAAAGGATAAAATGGCTTACCTTTGGTACGCATATTACAGCATCATTTGTTAGCCTGTTTTGCCAGCTTCGGTATGCCCTGCTTCCCAAGTATTTCTAGAATGCAGTCTTCTTTGTGAATCTTGCTATGATTACTGCTTGAAGCAGTGCCTGTGTTTTTTCATTCCCAGAGATTTTACCCTACAGGTAAATATTGGCAGTCTTACCCCATACCTGGTTCTTACCTTCTCTGTTGCAACCCTATCTTTGCTAGGAATCTGCCACTTGCCTCTGTTCTTGGTTTGTCTTTACTGGTCCAGACACATTGCCCTGCCTGAGACACAGCAGCAGCCAAGGCTGACCTTAAGAGTAAGGAGTAAGCATGACTTAAAGGATAACTGGAAAACCTGCCCTGCCCCAAATTATCTACCGTTTTAGACATACAGTGTGACAAAACTCCCACTTATGCAAGTCTTGGGGATGTGGCATTGAAGAACACTAGTGAATGGATTTACAGAAGGTACTGGGTTAAATACTTTACATACATGGGCTAATTAATAGTCACAACATCTCCTTGAGATAGACATCACTATTCCCCATTGTACAATTGATGAAACCAAGGCTCAAAAAAGTTAGTGGCATAACCACATCAATACAGCTGTTATATAGTAGACCCAGATTTCATACCCAGGGGCTGCATTATGCCTTGCAGAATGGGGTCTCAAAAGTTCCCTAAGCATCCTTATATTAATTGCCGTTTACATGTAAGCAACATTTAGCATTTAGCCTTTAATATCTCTTTGATTTAGGTACTTTATCATTTCTCCGTCACATGTTAATTCACCCTTGACCAAGGGAAGGGATGAATATATGTTCTCTACAAACTGACTGATTGAATGCAGGTATAAAGCTATGTCGCCATAAACATCTAACCCCTTTCTCTATGCCAGCTAACAGCCAATTAAATCAGAATGATTTGCTCCAGGCCAGAAGATTGCTACCAGCACAAGGCATCTATACTTTTGTGAGTTTGGACATACCATTAAAGCCACAAACCCCATCTTCAAAGTGTAGCAAAGTTTTGCAAGTGATGGATTTAAGCTTTACTTTGGGGAGCTAGGTGTGATTATCTCCATCAGCTTTTGTTCACACTTTTAGAACTCACCTTCCAGTTTTACTTAATCTTTAGACCCTTCTAATTTCAAAGTTCCAGAGCTCAAAGAACTAACTCTGTCTGGGCTAAGCACTTCCTTGACCAGTCAGCTACTATTTTAGCCAATGATATGACTCCATTGGTGATAGGTTTTCCTCATTCTTCTTTTAAAATATTCAATAAATGCACTTTGATATAAATCAGATATATAGAACCTGGTTTAATCTTCTTTTATTTTTGTTGTTATTAGGTGCTGTCAAGTCATTTCTGACTCATAGCGACCCCATGTACAAAAAAATAAAACACTGCCAGGCCCTGCACCATCCTCACAATCGTTGCTATGTTTGAGCCCATTGTTGCAGACACTATGTCAGTCCATCTCCTTGAGGGTCTTCCTCTTTTCTGATGACCCTCTACTTTACCAAGCATGATGTGCTTATCCAGGAACTGGCCCCTCCTGATAACATGTCCAAATACATGAAATGAAGTTTCGCCATCCTCGCTTCTAAGGAGCATTCTGGCTGAACTTCTTCCAAGACAGATTTGTTCATTCTTATAGCAGTCCATGGTATATTCAGTATTCTTCACCAACACCATAATTCAAAGTCATCAATTCTTCTTTGGTCTTCCTTATTCATTGTCCAGCTTTCACATGAATATGAGGTGAACGAAAATACCATGGCTTAGGTCAGGCACACCTTAGTACTCAAAATGACAGCTTTGCTTTTTAACACTTAAAAAAGGTCTTTTTGCAGCACATTTACCCAATGCAATATGTCATTTGAATTATTGGCTGTGCTTCCACGGGTGATGTTTATGGATCTAAGTAAAATGAAATCTTTTAACAACTTCAATATTTTCTCCATTTATCATGATGTTTATCTTCTTTTTACTGTCTTCCTTATTTTTAAAGTATTACATGCTCATAATAAAAAAAAAGAATGTGAAACAGGGCATCTACCCTTCTCTATCTCAAGTTGAGAACCTCATTTCAACCACCAACTATAGCAGTCAGAAGTTGTCCTCACCATCCCAACTGTACCCAAAGGTCTTCTTTAATTTTAAAGTTCCTGGGGGTGTCATAAAGAAAAACAAAACCCGTTGTCACTGAGTCAGTTCTGACTCATAGCAACCCTATAGGACTGAGTAGAACTGCCCCATAGTGTTTCCAAGGCTGTAATCTTTATGGAAGCAGACTACCAAATCTTTCTCTCATAGGGTGTCATAGGGTTGCTAAATGGTGATGGGTCAGAGATTCTCGGTTCCTGCCAGGCTTGGCTCCCACTCCTGTGGTAAAGTACCCATCCAGAGACCATGTAACTTTGCTGTCTAGCCCTGATCCAAAATGTCCCCTGGACACTAAAGCAGTGCCTCCTTTGTAAGCAGTGGTTATTCTTTTAGCCCACAGCTGCAGCATTGCCCCCTGATGCATGGTTACACCTCACACCACACTGGGACTCCCTGTCCCTTTATCCTTCTCTCTCAGCCTCCCTCGCTATTCCTACTGTCGTCCCTTTAATCCCTCCACATCAAATCCCTATTCTCTCATCATTCATGATTCTTGGGTAATCTGGAAATATTTTAAACATATTAAAGCCAGAGGTGACATATCAACAACCGAAAAAAGTTGTATTCCTCTTCTAAACAGCAATAACCTTCTTCAGAAAACAACGTTTATTCCCTGTAAAATGAGAGATTTACCTGTGTTCTTTCCTGGAGAGAATTGAATTCCCTACCCTGAATGGGTCAAATGATGAATTTAAGGGGAAAATGTTA
Organism: Dugong dugon; assembly: GCA_030035585.1. NCBI lineage: Eukaryota > Metazoa > Chordata > Mammalia > Sirenia > Dugongidae > Dugong > Dugong dugon. The sequence continues at coordinate 129,575,963 of CM057461.1, forward strand.
CGTTCATATCAACAATGGGTTAACATTCATATCCTGCTATATACATATAAGCAAAAAGTATATGATTAAATATCCCTAAACTTTCAGTTTCCAGAAACATTATGTTATGTGGTCTCCTAGATTGCTTTCCTTCCTCTCTTTCAGTCTTCTATTTTTATACTAAAATGAGCTTATACTACAATGTGCTTTTAGCTTTTTTTACTTAATAAGTCCTGGTAACGGTATACAATACTAATATATGCCACTGTATTAGTTTATCAGCCCAAAGTGGGAACTAAGTCATTCTAAGATGTTTTGCTCACAATTCTGGCCAACAGCTGGGTGTTGCTTCCCAGTGAACATGTGGCTTCTCCTAACACAGAATCTTCATCTTAACCTCTTCACACCTTCAGGGTTGATGTTGACATTTTGAGGCAGATCAAAGAACCCCAAAGGCCTCATTGACATTTTTTGTTTGGCTACAGTCATTGTTTTCTGTTCTGCTTAATTGTATGACATGTGGATGAAAGTTAAACAGCTTCTCTTGAAAGTCAGCCAGAAGTTTTGATGTGCTGGTGCCTGAATAAGAGTCACACTAGCTCCTCCTGGCCTTGAAAATCCTGTAATCTATTCCTGGAGATTTGGCTGTTTCTAGTACCTTTAATTGCATTGTCTGGCATGCATTGGACACAATCACCCGCAGGCATAATATTTATCATGTCAAAGCTGCTTCAAAGTATATTCCAAGACAATTAAAATGACAATTAGGAGCACAAACTTAGGTTAAAATTCAGCATATATGGTTGTACCTTACAAATAACTCAACCAAGGTGACACAGACAAATAGAAACCTTTCTCTTTGCAGCTATGTTTGCACATGCAGAGAAAATCTTCTATGTCACAACTTCCTCACCTACTTGGCAGGTATTGAATTGTTTTGAGATTGATTGTAAGATATATCCCAATTTCAGAAATGTTTAAAAGCAAAACACGTTCATCTTAGACTCAAGGTGATAGAGTATTTCCATATGATTAAATATTCTTTTTATTATTATTGTCAGCTGCCATCCAGTCGGCACCCCAACTATGGCGACCCCAGGCAAAATGAAATGTTGCCTGGTGTTCCACCATTCCCATGATTGGTTGCAGATCAGACCATTGTGATCCCTAGGGTTTTCACTAACTGATTTTCAGAAGTAGCTTGCCAGGTCTTTCCATCTTAGTCCATTTTAACCTGAAAGCTCTGCTGAAATCTTTTCAGCATCATCAAACCAAACCCATTGCTGTCGAGATGATCCCAACTCATAGTGACCCTATAGGACAGAGTAGAACTACCCTGTAGGGTTTCCAACAAGTGGCTGGTAGATTCAAACTGCTGACCTTTTGGTTAGCAGCCAAGCTGTTAATCACTGAGCCATCAGGGCTCAGCATCATAGCAACATATGATATTCTTTGACAATGTCATCTTTAATGGCTGCATATTATTTTGTTGTATGGATGTATTCCAATTTGCTTAGCTAGCCTCTTACTGAAAATTGAAGTTCTTTCCATTACTTCTCTAATAGGGGTTAAATAAATTTTCTTGTACTGAAATGGAGTTAGATAGTTTAACATTTATTCCACTAAGTACCTTAATGGGAATTAAGATGATATCCTGGATTAATATGCAAAAGGAAACTATTTTTTAATCTCAGCTACTTTTCTTCTTGGCACATATTTTAACTCACTGGTGTCTTCTTTGTTTGAGTAAATTAACCGGGTAGCTCATTAAGTCATTATCAGCTATTAACACCTTATCAATATACTATTTGTTAAATTAGTTTCTGTACACTGGCAAGAGCTGAGGAAGAAGGCTTGGACTGGTGAACTGTGGGGAAGGAAGGATCAAAGGGGAAAGGCTGGACCACTAGAGACCAACAGTAGAGGCCAGTCCTGCCTGTTCAGAGGGCAGTTAAGAACCATTAGGGGAGGAGCTTGTCAAATGGGCGGGTACCAACAAGAATGGCGGAGGATGGTTGGAGGCAAACTTGATGTACTTCTCAATTTACCTAGGGATTCAGCTGACGAGCACACGTACTGTAACACGCTCACCACTACCCTTTCTCTGCTGAAAAACGGCAGGTGCAAATAGTGAACAGCAGGCTGATGTCAGGGAATTGGGGAAGAACTGTGGGAAAATGGAGGGAGCGTCGAGGTTGGAGGTTCAAGTCCACCCAAAGACACCTCAGAAAAAAAGGCCTAGAGCTCTGCTTCCCAAAAAAAAAAAAAAAAAAATCAGCCGTTGAAAACCCTATGGAGCACATTCTACACTGACACATATGAGGGCACCATGAGTCAGAAGCAACTTGATGGCCACTGGTAAGTGAGCCTAGCAACAAAAACACGTAAATATAGAGAGCCATTCAGCACCCCTGCCTTGTCTCTCAGGGACCAGCACAAAATCTGGTCTACCAGGAGAAGCAGAAAAAGAGGGCAACTTGAGATGGAAACCTGGAAGTTTAAATTTTTAACTGCGAATTGCAGAAGTCTGCAGTGAAAGCTGGTGTTCTTCATGCATACAGTGGGTGTACTCAAATATTCCTGGAAAACATTCAAAGGAATTCTGGCGTCTTGAGGGAGAAGATGTTAGGGGGACATAGGGTAGTCATAATGCTGTGAAACAAAAGTAGTTCCAAAAACATCTGAAGCAACAGCAACAACCACCAAGCTAAAAGTGAGTAATCCCAACTTCACGTGGTAAGGGAATCGTTCAGTTACAGGAAAGAAAGAAAAGTGCCTGGTTCATCTTAGATGTTGGTGATCTTGGAGGTGCAGAGGAGGACATGGAGCACCTCAAAAGTAAATGTGCAGAGAAATACAGAGTCTGGCACACATAGCAGGTACTCAGTATATATTTGAGAGATAAATAAATGAATAAAGAGGAGTGTAGCTTGGATAGAATAATACTAAAACCAGACCAAGCCTGCTGCTATCCAGTCGATTCCAACTCATAGCAACCCTATAGGGCAGAGTAGAACCGCCCCACAGGGTTTCCAGGGAGTGGCTGGTGGATTCGAACTGCTGACCTTTTGGTTAGCAGTTGAGCTCTTCACCACTGCACCACCAGGGCTGCAGAATAATACTAGATAACATCTATTGACTACTAATTAGATGCCAATTTTTAACTCATTTAATCATTTTACAGATGAAAAATTTGAGCTTCAGAGTGATTAAATATTTGCCCATATTAATCCATCTAGTCAGTGGTAGAGCTGAAAATCTAAACAAAGATTGACTAAAGAACCAGACCTCTTAATCCCTATGGTATAGTGATTAAGAGTGTGCACACTGGAGCCATTTTCCTGGGTTCAGATCCCTGTTCCACCACTTACTAGCTTGAGTGATTTACAAAGTATCTTACAACTCAGTTTCCCCATCTACAAAATGGGGATGATACCACTACTTTTTTCATAGGTTTGATAGGAGTATTCATCATGAATAGTATCTGGAAAGCACTTAGTATAGAATCTGGCACATTTATATACTTAATAAATGTTAAACCAATCAGCTGACATTGAGTCACTTCCAACTCATGGCCCCCCCATGTGTGTCAGAGTAGAACTGTACTCCTCCAAAAATCAGGGTTTTCAATGGCAGATTTTTCTAAAGTAGATCACCAGGCCTTTCTTCCGAGACACATCTGGGTGGACTTGAACCTCCAACCTTTTTGGTCAGCAGCTGAGTGTGTTAACAATTTGCACCACTTACCCCTACTATTAATTGTCTTTCCCCTCAATTTTGTTTTCCTCATTTCTCAGCTCTTAGAACTTACTTTACAAATTTTCACTTTACTGTTGACCTGTGATGACTTGGTGAAACACTTTTGTTAAGCCTTGCTGTAGTCGCTTGGAAAAGCAGGGTTTTATACACAGTATTGCAACCTATATAGTGCCTTTCTATATGGATATAGAATAAAAGAATAAAAACTCTGAGCTCAGTGTCAAACCTGATGCCATTGTGGTAAAACAAATGCAAAATGTCTTTAATTGGAACAGACGTTTTATGATCTGAATATTTCTGTAAACTCAGTCCACACAGCCAACACAGCCAAAATTAGAATACATTAAGAGGCATAAAATTGTAGATTGGGCAAGTGGATAAGCTTTACTGATATTGTAAAACATTATGGTAAGACTTTCTCTCAAATCTCCTCATCTAGGGGCACCACATTAAAAAAAAAAACAATACAAATATGAGTAGCACTGACGTAATTAGAAGTTGGACCTATTTGGATTCACAGAGCTCGCTCAAGACAATTACTTTTTAAACTTTCAGCAGATGGCCAGAATTAAATCCTGGTGAGTCTTTTGCACAGCAGTGGAGCCGACATGCAGTTAAGATATACCACTGGCAAGGATTTAACTTCACCTGGAAATGAGCTTCATTACTTATTGCCGTCGAGTCAATTCTGACTCATGGTGACCTATAGGACAGAGTAGAACTGCCACATCTTTCTCCCACAGAGCGGCTGGTGAGTTCGAACCATTGACCTTTTGGTTAGCAGCAGAGGCTTAACCACTGCGCCACCAAGGCTCCTTCAGAAATAAGCTAGTGGGATGGAAACTGTTGAATCTGATAGTGGTATATCTGTAATTTTGGTAGAACAACTGTTTCCATTATAAGTCCACGTTGTCTCTGCATAAGGCTAAAACAACGATCAATTTGGTGGGAAAGTTATAATTGAATAGGATTTGGGGAAGGGGTTCAAGTGGGAGGAGAAAGAATCAGTTGAGTTGGTTATATTACACTCTGTGTAAAGCAAAACAGAAGTTTCTTTAATTGAATGTATTGCTCTTAAGCAAATAACATTGGTACTCTATTGACAGAACAAGTCTATCATGACCCTATGTTGAGCATAACTAAGTGGAAGATAAAAGAGAGAGACTTATGAAAATTATTTTGTAGTAAGAGCCAGCACATTCTGAGTGTTTACTATATGTCAAGGATAATCCAGAACTCTTTGGATATATTACCTTTTTTAGTCCTCACAACACCATGCAAGATAAATATTGTTTTTATTCCCATTGTACAACTGAAAAGAGTAAGGCAAAGGGAGGTCACAGAATTAGTGAGAGGCAGAGCTACAGTACTCTAGCTCTTGAAGTCCCTGAGTGATGCAAATGGTTGATGCACTGGGTGGCTAACCAAAAGGTTCTAGGTTTGAATCCACCCAGAGGTGCCTTGGAAGAAAGGCCCGGCAATCTATTGCTAAAAAATCAGCCATAGAAAACCCTATGGAGTACAGTTCTACTCTGACACATATCGGGTCACCGTGAGTCAGAATCTATTTGATGGCAACTGGTGGTAGTCCCCAGCTTGCTAAAACCATCTTAGTGAATACAATTTGATTGCCACAACAGTCCTGTAAGACATACTATGTCCATTTTACAGACTAGCATCAGGGGCACAGAGAGATTTCAAATGACTTTCCAAGCGTGCAAGGCTGGATGCTGGTTAAGTAAATATTAAAACTCAGTAACAGTATTATAATATAAACTTAACATGGAACTTAACACTCTTTGGAGTCATTAACCCTTGGCTCAGGTTTCCACAGGCAATATGAGGTTGATGAGGATGCTCCATCATGTCTCTGATGGTCTTGAGGAGAACTTCTATGGTGATTAATGGGTTCCATGATGCCCCGTCATCCCTCAGTGTGCTAGATGAAGACCAATGACATGGCAATGCTGTCAGACTAAATTCTCTTGAGAGCGTCAGGCATTTTGCCATACCCTGGGTTAACCTAAGTAACATTACCCAGCTTCAAAGGCCAGGAAAGTAAGAAGCAGGCAGGGTAAAGTCAAGGTCATTCAGGGAGTCAGAGAGAAGATCCCAGGCTGCTCAGTCCCTAAGCAACCCCTCATGCACAGGCAGGTCATTTAACTAACGGGCTTATTGACATCCGAGAGCATGTTTACAGTCTATGAAAATTCTTGGCTGCTACAAAGATTCAGAAACATGACTCTAGAGAATGTTTTGTAGGAGAATCTCCCCAGTGATATTCTCTGGAGTGAATCAGTGAAGAAGTAAACATACAATGGTCCAATCACTATTCAAGCAGACCAAGATTAAAAAAAAAAAAGTTAATCTCAATTCCTACCATTTTATAATTTTGCTTGCTTGTGGCTGCTACTGTAAGATCAAGTTAAAGAAATTTCCAAGCCATTTTGACAGGCACTCTAAGGCAGCTTTTCAGCTGTTGTTGATGAGGCTGGATGTGTGGGAAAACTTCAAAGATTACTCAGATTTTAGCAAAAAATGAATGATGTGTGGAACATCTCATGCCCAAGTGAGTCCTTATTCCTGGACTCCGCAGCAGTGATCCATCTGTTCCTGAACACACCAATGGCTGGTCCGTCAGTTCCCCAGTCCTGGGGGTGCCCTGTGAACTTTTGTGTCAGCCCTGGATGGTCACACTTAAGGAGTCCTCAAATACGGTCCTTAGGGAAGTGCAGGGGAATTACTGAAGTTCTATTTTAAAATTCCTTTCTCTCTAAGAATTCAGTTTCCCAAACTCCATTCCTGGAACTCTTTTCTATTGAATCAAGTAGAAGAAGTAAAGAGGAGACAGAAACGTTCTCAGAGTCAGTTGGACTTCCTTTTTATCATGTTTCTCTGCATGTCTGATTCTTCAAATTTCTCTCTTTTCTATTTGTTTTTCCTTCTGTCTTTGCTTGATGTCCAATAGTTTTCAGATACCTTATTAATCGTTGCCATTTTTCTGCCCCTGCTCGTTTTTAATATGATCCGTATTTTATTTCTCTTCCATTTTCTGCTTGTGCAGTCCTCATCTACTCACTGTGTCTTCAATGAACTGAGCTTGCACGTGGTTTTACATTTGTGAACGATCACTCCAATGATATTTCAGCTGTCTCAAAGGGAAGGAGTACAATCTTAAATATAAATCAGCCTGAGCGAACTGAAATCATGCTCAACCAAAGCGTTAAATCCCCTGTTCCGATTTCCAAAATCACACCGAGAAATAGCTGGAGAGGTGGCAGAGGTGAAAAATGATAGTGTGAAGAGCCCCTGGTTATATCAAATTTTGCTTTTTTATTACTTTGGACTTGCCACTAAATTCTGGAAGCCATGCCTTTTTAATATATTTCCTTGGTCTCTGCTAATTCTAGCATTCGGCAGATGAAATTCCAGTATATAGTCTAGAGACCTCCTGCCCCTACAGCAGCTAAACATCTCAATGGGCCACCCAGCAAGCAAGAGCAATGAGAGAGTGAATTCTAATCTATTTCTGCCCATGCCTTGCTGTCTTAGCAGGGACTGCTCGTATTTGATAATATGTAGCATAATATTTGAGAAATATTTCCCCCTGGCTCAACTAGTTATGCAAAAACAGGGAAATAAATGCATCTTTCCTACACAATTCCTATAGACATAGATATACATGAATATAGATATGTTGGTATATACTAGTAAAGAATGGAAAAAGGTTGAGAATAGGAAGAGAAAGGAATAATGCATGATGATTCACTGAGCCTTTACTCCGTCCCAAGTGCTTTAGATATATTATCTAATTCAATCTTTACAATTATCCTATGAAGTGCTTACAACTATACCTGTTAGAAAGATAAGGAAATGGAGGTGCAGAGTGGTTAGTGGCCACCCAGTAAGTAGAGTTTTCTATGAACTTAGCTAGAGTAAATTCCAAATATTAGGGCTGTGTGCAGAATAAGACAAATTTACTCATTCTAATAAATCTCTTTCTCAGGATTAAAGCAATTACAGATGCCCACTCCTTCGTTTGTTAAAACTACCCATGCAATCATGCAGATAAAAAATATGATTCCAATAATTATTCTTCCCTTTAACTGTTTAGATCTCCTTGTCTCTCATGATGACAATTTTGAATAGGTGAAAAAAGTATGGTCTAAATGCAGGAAAAAAAAAGCTTAAAGAAGCTTACATTCATTCAGTACTTCCTGTGTGATAGACATTGTACTAAGCACTTCACTTGCATTATACCATGTGAAGTAGGTACTATTTAATCTCAGTTAAATGGATGAGGAAATTGTGGCTTAGTGAGATTAGTTAATTCTCCTATGTCGCATAACTAAGAAGAGCTTGGCTTCAAAAAATTCAGTCTTTCTGAATACAGAACCTGAGCTCTTAATCAGTATTCACTGAATTCAGAGCTGGTCAAATGATCATATTCAAAAGGTGCAGATTAATAAACAATTGTCAGCATGTAAGGGCTGCATATTGGGTTCAGTTCTTGGTCTTGCAGTTTGAGAGTAATACAGACAAATTGGAGCGTGCTTAAGAAAAGTGCAACTTGAAGGTCTAATGACCTCTAACCATATCAGTTAGAGAGGGATCTTATGGACTAGCAACATTTAACCTGGAGAAGAGAAGACTAATATGGTCCTTATCTTCAGATATTGAAAAGTGTCCCTGAACGAAGTGAAATGAACTTGTGAAGTAGGAGGGCAGGTGCTAGAAAAGACCAACTCCAAGGTTATTTGCCATTCTATGATTTCTATGATTTGTTCCTCATGAATCCAAGGAGTAGAACCAGTAGAAGTTATATCTTAGCTTAGCGTAAGGAAGAATTTTCTAATAGAGCAATCTAATGCAAGTTGTGTCTCAGGCTTAACCCATGATTGAGGTTTCTATCAGAGATCAGAAAAACACGTGGGAGGAATTTTGGAAAGCGGATTTAAATATAGGATGATTCATTAAACCAGATGCCTTTCTCAGACCTGAGTTTCCATGGATTTACACATAACTGCTATGTAATAACAAATATCCAAACAATGTCTCGCGATTCCCCAGATCTTGAAATGCAATGTTTCCCCTGCTCATCTCAAGAAGCCTCTGATGAAAAGGAAATCTAGAGAGAAGAGTGTATGAAAGTAGCATCAACTCTCAGCCCTTGCACTTGAATTCTAAAAGGACATAGACAGGATTGTAAGAAAATTCATGCAAGAGCTACTAAGATAATGCATAAGAAATTGTTTTGAACAAAACACCATCCAAGTTTTAGGGAATATAAATAATATCAATAAGTTAGAAAGGCAACGTTCATAATCAATAGGAAACCTTTTTTGGTTAAATGTAATTGCACAACTGCATATGGATATGGGTCAATTAGTGAAACATTTAAATCCATTGAAAGAGCAAATTAGTGTTTAAAATGCAGTAAAAGCAGTGTTAATGAGGAACACAAGGAGAAAGATAGGACTCACTCAGCAAATTCTCAGAGGCTAGGGTCAATTTCATCTTTAACTTTATCAAGTGATGTTTTTAAAGAGCATAGATAGTTGTCAGAAGTCACCACGGTGGTGTTCCTTTTATATTTTTTCCTCTTTCTATGCCATATACCGTAATATCTTCTATGTGAAACACACGTACATGGATAAACAAACACACACAAAAAATAGTCCCGAATCCCTCTGCAGACAGAAAGGGTTGTAATTCAAACCTCTGAAAAGAAAGAGATTTCAGATAACACCTCCAGATTTCTTAGCCTTTCAGAATAGCTAGAAGTTTCAGAGAAAAGTCAAACTCTATTATCTGATGGTTTTGTTGTTTGTGGACTTTCTATTGTGGGAAAAACTCTTGTCTGTACTCAAAACCAAGAAAGAACTGTACTTTGAAGATCATGCATCCTTGACATCCACCATTTTCTGACATACATTATTTTCCTGGTTTCCCTTGAGAGCTCTTGTATTGAAAGGTATGACTATTAAGACGGTATCATACACAGTCATTCCTTGATGTTTAGAAATGATATCTTCTGTCTCCTTATGTCCAACCTACCTGTTTTCCAGTACCGTGGTAATCAGTTCCACTCCAAATTCCATTTCCCTGACCCCTTTTGCACTAGGTTGGATTGATTTCCTTTCAGCTGCCAAAGCCATAACAATTGGGGTATGTGATGAAGAATAAAATTGCCTATGATTCTAAACTCCATCCTATACAATGGGGAGATTTTAAAATTAAATTGTGGTTCTTAACTTTTTAAAACAACAGTTAATATCTAAATAGATGACTCATGTATAGCTCTGGTGTAATTTTCAGGATAACATGATGCAGTGATGAAAAGCTTAAATAATCTCTAAGATAAAAGATTAGAAAGTTATCCATAAGATGTGGTAAATTTCTTGGTCCAAAGAAGGAAAGTATGGGGAGGCGGAGGGGGAAATGGGAAGCAAGTACTATTTGTCTATGATGCTAAAGTTAGACTTCCTGAAGACTCCCTTCTAAAAAGACTTTGGTATAAATGGCTTTATTTTCCAAATATATGGGAAATTTTCTTGTGTTCCATTCAACCACATATTTTCTATATATTTAGCATTTTTCTTCTTTCTGAGTCTAGCCTACTTTATTTTCTTCATAGCTCCTTTTCTCTGCCAGACATATTAAATATTCATGTGTTTATTTTCAGCCTCCGTATCACTAGCCTATAAGCACTCTATCTTTCCAAAGATTAGCCTATAGAAAAAGTTCAATAGATATTTGTGAAATGAATGAAAGAACGGTGAGACAGCCTTTTTTAATTTTTCATAATCCACATTGCATTAAAAGAATTCTGCCAGGAAATCTTATAAAGCTGTGTGCTTGGTACTGCTCAGTTTGGAGTAAATAGAAAATGTTTAATAGCTTCTCTAAGGAGTGAAGGTAGACGGTACCTGCAGTCTCTCTAATTTCATGCCAGGAAGTGAAGCATATATTCCAATGCATAAATACAAAACTTTCAGAGTTCTTCAGCCCACTTCTATCCAGGAATGTTAATGTATGCTGCTGTTGTAGTCTGTGTCCTGGGACTCACCAGGGAAACCACTTAATAATGGGATGTCTTTGGCTCTTCTGGCATTCTTGACTTGGATCCAAAATGACACAGTATAAAATTCTTTTGTGGACTTTCTTTTAATTAAAGTCAAATTTAACAGGGGAAACCATATAGCATAATAATGAATAGCTTTTTTCTTTTTCAGATGCTTTGCAAATGCCTTACAGGAATGGCACCCATAAACCTATTGCCATTGAGTCAATTCCAATTCATAGTGACCCTATAGGACAGAGTAAAACTGCCCCATAGGGTTTCTAAGGCTGTAATCCTTTCAGAAGCAGACTGCTACATCTTTCTCCGGCAGAGTGGCTGGTGGGTTCCAACCACTGACGTTTCAGTTAGCAACCAAGGGCTTAACCACTGCACCACCTCAGAGCCTGCATAGTAGGGTGGAAATGGAGAAGTAGAGTAAAAGACGACTTAGGAAGTGGTAGAGTCGTTTCAAAGATAGAAGGAAGAGAATAATTCCTTTCCTAGGTACCTTACGTTAATAACCCTGCTATCACCATTGTTCTGTTGGTTGTACAATATCTATAAAAGTCATGCTGTACAATTAATTTTTCACATTAACAGAAATTTTAACTCTTCTCTTTCCAAGTATTATATGAGACCAGTCAGAATGTTCCTTAGACGTGAGGATGGCGAGACGTCGTCTCATGTACTTTGGACGTGTTATCAGGGGGGACCAGTCCCCGGAGAAGGCCATCATGCTTGGTAAAGTAGAGGGTCATCAAAGAAGAGAAATATCCACAACAGGATGGACTGACATAGTGGCTGCAGCAATGGGCTCAAACACAGGAAGAATTGTGAGGATGGTGCAGGACCGGGCAGCATTTTGTTCTGTTGTTCCGCTATGAGCCGGAACTGACTCAATGGCACCTAACAACAACAACTGGCTCATTGCATTAATTTACTCAATCTGGGATCCTCTTGGTAGCCCCCTGAGGCCTTTTTTCCATATTTATAATAGAATATGCATGCCCTACACAAAAGCCAGTACCATGTTCCCTAAATGTGTGATTAGCTGCTTTCCAAAAAAATCCAAAAAAGTCCATGAGTTCAATAAATGCAGCTGAATTCTTCTGCTGCTGAGCAAATTCATTTCTTAATGACTTCCTCAAAAAAATGTGACTGCAGAGTCAATGCCCCACTATTCTTAGCAATGGCAAATTGGTGACACACCTCAATTAATAATAATTTATTAAATAGCCCTGGAGGCACCTGTTTGTCAAAATTAGTACTCCTTTTGTATGCTAACTTAAGCTACAGAAACATCATTATGAAATTTCTTTCTAAATGTTAACACATTATGTTAAGTAACCGTTAATTTTTTGTGTGCCCTTACAGATCCCCTTCCCTAAGGATTGTGAATCAATCTCTTTTTTCTACTTTATAGAAAAATTGAATTAATACATGTGATTCGATCTCATAAGAGGTGTTAAAAATACATACATTCTTTATATTTAATATCTTGTAATAATATGCAGGTTAAATAAATACTTCTTTCATTCTCTATGTTAACATTCTTTCTTTTTCCATCCTTTCTTTCTCCGTTCCTGTCTTTCTTCTTTTTTTCCCTTTATGAAATCTAGAAATGATTTGGGGGCACTGTGTTGACCCTGTTTCATTTTATTATGAGTTCAGCATTTGCCAGTGTCAGCATTTGGGGTTTATATAAAATAACTTCTTTATTATTCATGGTGATAAAGGACAGTGCTGTGGAAATGGCACTCCTCTTTACTGCTAGAGCCAGCAGCCAATGTGATGAGGTTGGAAGGCTTTCTGACCCTTGATGCCTTCCCTGAAGACTTAAATTCTACCATTAGCAGTTTATTCCATTGGACTAGGGCATTGCCCCTTATTAAAATGCAAATCCCTCAGGGCCAGGAAATGCCTTAACTGTTATCATTCATTAACATCATACGATTAATTCATACATTGGAACTCTTCCAGCAGAATTAGGCTGAGAGCAGATGTTTGTAAGAAGTAGAGAGATTCAATTTGAAAAGGATTCAGGATGAGATAAGTTCACTAAACATCAGAGAGCAGTGGGAGGTCACTTCAGGCAGAGAAGCGGGAGAGGAAGAAAACAACTAAAGGCTCAAGAGAAACCCACCTAATTCCTCGTTTTGCCCATCCCTGTTCCTAAGTGTCAGTAAAAGAAAAGTGAAGAAAACAGACATCCACATGAACCTATGAGTCGTAGTGATCGTAGCCTACAGGACATATTGTCTTGCACAATCTCACCTGGGATCACAGTAGGCAAGAGTCATGGAGAGTAGGAAAGGCCCACGAAGATTACCTGCTCAGGTAATCAAAGGCATGAGGGGCTGGAGGTGGCCTACCCAAAAACCCGTTGCCGTCAAGTCACTTGCGACTCATAGCCACCCTATAGGATAGAGTAGAACTGCCCCAAGGAGCAGCTAGTGGATTTGAACTGTGGACCTTTTGGTTAGCAGCTGAGCTCTTCACCACGGCACCACTAGGGCTCCGCAGGTGGACTAGTAGTTGTTTATTGCATTTACAGGATTTTATAACACATGTAATTCTGATAATGACTATTAGGGCTAAATCACAAAAACTAGAAGTCTCTTTTCAATCTGGTGGTTAAATATCCAATTCATCAAACTAGAATTAGAAATGTTTGCATATGCTCCATTTTTCTCTTCTTACATTTAGTAAACATGTCTAGTGACCTTATTTGCATAAGTTTTACTGCCAGTATCCTGGGGAATATGATGAATAAGAAATACAAAAGAGCTGACCTCAAGTATCTACCAAAGGGCTACAAAACGAAAAATAAAACAATGGATGTAATGCAAGGTAGACTATGATGTGAGCTTTCCGGGAAGTACAGATAAAGCACAATGTGGTATGCTGAGTGTTAAATAATGCTCAACCCTTTAGCTATGAATAACCTATTCAGCTACTGCTATAAAGATTGACAGTTGGGAGTAACACTGACTTTGGTGCAAATCTCCCAAGTCAAACCATCAGTTATCCATTGGGATGAGAGAAAACCAGAAAATCTTGGGAAGTTATCATTGATGAAAAGATTTTCTGCTCCTACTTTTGCTAGAAATTCCCAAAGATCCATGAGGTTTCAAGGAAGGAAACAGAAATTGAAATATCTATTGAAGCTTTTTCTACAACTATTCCTTTTGGGTCAGGATCCCTCCTTGCCATAGTAGGGTGGGACTTGGTGTTGAGAGGTACCAAAGGGCTAGAGATTAGAGAAGGGACTTTTCATCTGAAGTCCCAGAAGGCACTAAGAATAAAGGAAAGTACAAAGTTGACAACTACGTGGAGGTGCTATGATCCAGAATTTCAGAAGGAGAAAGTTAATGACCACAAATTAGAAGGAACCAGAGGCAGATATTATAGTTAGGGTATAAATCCAGAATTTTTTTAAGTTAGTCACATTGAACACAGCAACAAATGTTAGTGTATGACACTTGCTTTTATGGAGTATGTGGGGAATATATGAGGTCAAAGTGAGTTGGTCAGTGGCCAAACAGGTATTGCCGGCCAAAGCCAGTCTCCTTTGGACAAGCCAGCATCTCTATCCATACTGCTCAATAATAGGTGGTGAGAATTATTCCTGCAGTTATTCCTGCAAGACATGAACACATTTGCGTTCAAGACATACATACATTCATTAAGCAACTACTTTGTTCCACACTCCATGCTGATTGTGCATGGAGATTCAAGTGGAAGCAGTTGGTGATCCAGAACCTAGAGTCCAATCCAAAAAACCAAACCCACTACCACTGAGTCAATTCTGACTCATAGCAACCCTGTAGAACAGAGTAGAACTGCCCGGTAGGGTTTCCAAGGGTGTAAATCTTTACAGAAACAGACTGCCACATCTTTCTCTCACTTAGCAGCTGATGAGTGGGAACTGCCAACCTTTCTGTTAGAAGCCGAGTGCTTTAACCACTGCACCACCATGGCCTCTTCTAGAGTCCAAAGGCAACATGTGAAACACAGGCCAGCTAGATATAACTAAATTGCATGTATTTTTGTGAGGCTGACCAAGGACTGGTCTTAGATGACTAGGTTCCACTTTAAAGTAGTCCTGATTCAAGTATTGTATAAGACCACTAGTATAAGGTTTAAACACAGAAGAAAACATTCTTTGATATTTACAAGGGTGGGGAGGGAGGGTGAGGGTTATTCGCTAACTAGATAGTAGACAAAAATTATCTTAGGTGAAGGGAAGGACAGCACACACTACAGGAGAAGTCAGTACAACTGGACTAAACCAAAGCTAAGAAGTTTCCTAATACAATCAAACACTTTGACAGACAGAGTAGTAGGGGCAGGGGTCTGGGGACTATGGTTTCAGGGGATATCTAGGTCAAATCTAGGTCAATTGGCATAACAAGTTTATTAAGAAAATGTTCTGCATCCTTCTTTGGTGAGTGGCGTCTGGGGTCTTAAAAGCTTGCAAGCGGCCATCTAAGATGCATCAATTGGTCCCAACCACCTGGAGTAAAGGAGAATGAAGAACACTAAAGACACAAGGAAAGTGTTAGCACAAGAGACAGAAAGAGCCACATAAGCCAGAGACTTCATCAGCCTGAGACCAGAAGAACTAGATAGTTCCCAGCTACCACCAACGACTGCCCTGACAGGGAACACAACAGAGAGTCCCTGATGGAGCAGGAGAAAGGTGGGGTGCAGAGCTCAAATTCTAGTGAAAAGACCAGACTTGCTGGTCTGACTGAGACTGGCAGAAAGCCAGAAAGTATGGCCCCTGGACTCTCTGTCAACCCAGAACTAAAACCATTCCCGAGGCCAACTCTTCAGACAAAGATTAGACTGGACTATGGGACATAAAATGATGCTGGTGAGGCATGTGCTTCTTAGCTCAAGTAGATACATGAGACTAAATGGGCAGCTCCTGTCTGGAGGTGTGAGATGAGAAGGCAGAGAGGGTCAGGAGCTGGTTAAATGGACTTGGGAAGTCAGGGGTGGAAGGGAGGAGTGTGGTAGGGGGAGAGAAATTAGGGTCACATAACAATGTGTGTATAAATTTTTGTATGAGAGGCTAACTTGAATTGTAAACTTTCATTTAAACTACAACAATAAAAAAAAATAAAATAGTCCTGATTAAGCCTTCAACAGGACATATTTGATTAATCATAAATGGCCTTTGGTTCACAGCCTTTTTATAGACAGATGTATTATAACAAGTTAATCTTGAGGACACATGCCTTTAAAGGACTGCTGAATGGAAAATAAGTAGGTATTTTCAGATGGCACTCAGGGAACTCTTTGTCATATCTGTTCTCTTGCACCTACATGCCCTGTCCTCCTGCTCATCTGTTCCTATCACTCAAGATCCTGGAATCCTATGCTGTGGATGGGATTTTCACTTCTCAATATAGAACCATGTACCTTACCTTCTGGTCCAGCTGACTTCCTGAGAAGAAATCATTGTCCTTGTATTAACCCGGAGAGAATGCTGATTTTGTTGTTAACGGTGTGAGCCTTTGTTCATTTGATAGAGTATATATTTTATTCAGCAATAAGAGTCCTAAAATTTCAGTTTATAATACCCTGAAGGATCAACTTTTAATCAGTTAATGATTGCAATTTGAGGGACCTTGGGTCCAGATTAAATGCAGTGTGACTTATCCTGTGGTAAGTAACTCCTCTCCATTTGAAGCCTTAATGTTGTTTTAAATGCTTTAAACCAACTTTCTCCAACAGTGGTGTCAGGATTGTGACATTGTATGCTAGTTTTACAGCTAAAAATATTCTTTAGTAATGTGTTGAAAGACAACGTGAATTCACTCTGAGTTTTTGATTATGTTTAATAGTTTCACTGTCAGACGGTGAGTCATGATCTTCTACTTTACAGTTTGTATTTACACCTCCTTGCACTTGATAAAAGCAATGTAACAGGGTCTACCCATTGACAATGATGACTCCTTTATTTTAATCAGTGAAGAGAAAAAATAAATAAAAGTAGGGTGTAAAACCCTTCTCTTCACCCATTTTTAATTTTAGTTGGATAAGTACCCTTGAGAACAACTACTTTGTGACATTAACTGTCAGCACATCTAGTCTTTTGATATACATGATAAATTTTTATTTCTTTCTATTAAGTTCAATTTAGCAAATGAAGCTAAGGAAAAAAAAATTTGTTTTATCTTGTCTATTTGTAAGCCTGGGTGATGTAACCTTTATAAGCACTCTCCTGTAATATTTTATTTAATGGGAAAAAATCAGTGCTAACTCTTCCTCCAATCCAGCAGACTGAATTTATCTAGTAGCAGAGTGTGGTTAGTAACTGGGGATGTGAAAGAGAGCTCCCTTAAGCAATCACTAAGGAGTGGAATTGGTATTTCTGAATCCCTACTGGACTGCGACAATTGTAATAATTTATCTCAAGATTGCCCTTCCAGAGAGGCATTTTTAAAGTCATTTCTTCTAGATGTCTTTCATCTTATCTTGTATTTATATATTTCACATATGATACTATCTTTAGTCAGTGTTCCTAATTTGAAAATAGGTTTGGCACCCCTTGGTGAACACAACTTGGAGTTCAACCAATTTAATACCTGTGTACCTAGGTACTAGCCCCTCAGATTGCACTCTATTTCGAATTCTATTGAAGAGATGAAATAATGCATGAATATAAGGCAGGAGTCAGCAAACATTGTCTGTAAAGGGCAAGATAGTAAGTACTTTGACTTTGTGAGCTATAAACAACAGATAAAAGAGCAAATGTGGCTGTGTTCCAGGAAAACTTTATCCCCAGTAAGGATATTGTACTGCTCTGTAAGGTCTGTGTAGGAGATAGGGGCAGTTTGGGAAGTCGATGGAGGTGAAGGCATGGAAGGGAGGAACCAAGGAGTGGTTGGTGAGACAATAAGAAAAGTATGAACTTGTATAAGTCAGTAGCTGACCTAGATGTCCAAGGTTCTCCCAGGTAACTTGCTTCCTGGGGTATTGACAGCAAGATTTACTTAAGGCTTTGTTGGAGTACGTGACTGAGTTTCTGATCTAGAGCAGGTGGATGTCAGCAGATACTGCTGCAGAGGCTGGTGGAGGGGATCATCAAGACCCAGGAACCAGGCACAGGCTGACCGAATCAGTGCTGTGGGCCTTATGCACTTGTATGACAGAGACTGGAAAAGCTAGCAATGAACTTTGTCTTTATAAAGTCTTATTTATACCTCCACAGAAAAATTAAAGACTATGACTAACACTGTATTGTTCCATGAGTCTTAGCTACTGAAAGTCATATTATCTACCTCTCTTTTTTTGACACATAAAGAACTTTTACGTTGTAAAATGATTTTAAAAGATGCAGTGAAAATTCAATGTGGAAACTGACACATTTTCCAGATGAAAAGAGGAAACAAAGAACAGCATAGTAGGTATTAGGGACAGAAGACGTTTCAAGTTAACTTATTGTAATGTAGAATATTTTAAAAACTAAAGAGGGCAATACTTTTAACCTTTATGTGTATATTTAAACACGAAACATTTCTACTTCCTATGACAAAAAATCCAATGTACTTGCAATGAAAGTAAAGGAGAAAGTTTGATATTTTATAACCATATAAAGGCCACATAAAGCATATTGCTTTTATACCGTGAGGAGACCAGCTCGACTTCCTATGCTGTTTGTGCAGGTTTATTATAAACTGTCTACAAAGAAGTACTCAGTTTGTTCTTGAATAAAGTGCATGCTTTTGTCATCAGTAGAGAATAATAATAAGAAAACGATTCCCGTCTAGTCAATTCCAACTCATAGCAACCCTATAGAACAGAGTAGAACTGCCACACAGGGCTTCCCGAGTCTGTAAATCTTTATGGAAACAGACTGTCACATCTTTCTCCCGAGGAGCAGCTGGTGGGTTCAAACTGCTGACCTTTCTGTTAGCAGCGAGTGCTTTAACCACTGTGCCACCAGGGCTCCCTAAGAGAATAATAAAACCAAAAAACCAAACCCACTGCCACCAAGTTGATCCCAACTCATAGTGACTTTATAGGACAGAGTAGAACTGCCCCATTGGGTTTCCAAGGAGCAGCTGGTGGAGTCGAGCTGCCAGTCTTTTTGGTTGGCAGCTGTAGTTCTTAACCACTGCGCCACCAGAGCTCCAAAAGAGAATAATAGCCCCCCTCTAACTATAGGGTTGCTATGAGTTGGAATTGACTCAACAGCAACGGGTTTGGGGTTTTTTTGTCCGTTTGTTTTTTGAACTTCACAATTAGTGACTTCTCTAGATAAGATTTACCCGAGAGTAAAACTGCACTCCAGTTCTAAGAAATTAACATATCCTAGGTGAACAAATCTCTAACAGGAGAGGGGGGAAAAAACTGCTTAGCTTAGAATCTCACAATAGTTGGAAGCAACATGACTGACACCTTGGGCACATGGCTCTCAGGCAACCACATTTAGGGAGCTGCTGCCTGACTGACAGAGGTAGAGGAGCTGAACTTGAGAGAAAGAGAACTGAATTGCCTCCTAGATAAGCCAGGAGGGAAGCTAGAGCTAAATGCATACAGCTTTTCAGGATAAGTCTATGTGTAAAAAAACCAAAAAAACCAAACCCATTGCCACTGAGTCGATTCTGACTCATAGTAACCCTATAGAGCAAGTAGAACTGCCCCATAGGATTTCCAAGGAGTAGCTGGTGGATTTGAACTACCTCTTAACCACTGTGTCACCAGGGCTCATAGGAGCCATGTGAGAACATCCTTGAAAATAACCATATACACGCAGCCAGCCAGCGTTAATGAAAGTCCTACTGCATGCAGAGCATTGGGAAGAAGGGCAACTGTTGTGGAAACTGAGAACCCAAATCCAACCATACACCTGAGTTTAAAACTTTAGGAATGTAACTAGCACTCATTTTTTTTTTTTTAATATTTTATTGTACTTCAGATGAAGGCTTACAGAACAAATAGTTTCTCATGAAACAGTAGTACACATGTTGTTTTATGACATTGCTTAACAACCCCACAACATATCAGCCCTCTAAATTCTCAACCTTTTTTTTTTTTTTTTTTGGTGAAAATACACACAGCCAAAGATACACCATTTCAAAAATTTCTACATACACAGTTCAGTGACATTGACTACGCTCTTCCAATTGTGCTGTTATTCTCACTTAAGATGAAGGCTTACAGAACAAAATAGTTTCTCATTTAACAGTTACTACACATGTTGCCCTATGACAATGGTTAACAATCTCACAACACATCAACAGTGTCCTTACTCAACCTTGGGTTCCCTATCACCAGCTTCCTTGTCCCCTTCTGCCTTCTGGCCCTTCTCACTGGAATCCTGTACCTCGTTAGTCTCATTTGGTTTTACGAGGCTGTCCACTCCCAGGCTGAACAGTGAACCTCGGAGGTAACTTCACCACTGAGCTAAAAGGGTGTCTGGGGCCATACTCTCGAGGTTTCTCCAGTCAACTTTAGGCCAGTAAATCTAGTCTATTTTTTGTGAGTTAGAATTATGCTCTACATCCTTCTCCAGCTCTGTCCAGAACCCTCTGTTGTGATCCTGGTCAGAGCAGTCAGTGGTGGTAGCCGGGCACCATCTAGCTGTACTGGACTCAGTCCGGTGGAGGCCTTGGTAGCTGTGGACACTTAATCCTTCGGACTAATCTTTTCCTTGTCTCCTGTTCTCTTCCTTCTCCCTTGCTCCCGAAGGGATGAGACCAGTGGAGTATCTTAGATGGCCGCTCACAAGCTTTTAAGAACCCAGACACTACTCACCAAGGTAGAATGTAGAGCATTGTCTTTATTAGCTGTGTTACCCCAAATGAGCTAGACATTCCCCGAGACCATGACCCCCACAGCCCTCCACCCAGCAATTCAGTCCCTCAGGGAGTTTGGGTGTGTCTATGGGGCTTCCATGACCTTTCCTTGTACAGGCTGTGCTAGTTTCCCCTGTATTGTGTACTGTCTCACCTCTCACCCAAGATACCACTTATCTATTGCCTATTTAGTATTTCCCCCCCACCCCTCCCATCCCTGGTAACCAAGAAAGATTGTTACATTTTGTGTGTGAACTTTTTCATGGGCTTTTGCAATAGAGTTCTCATACAATATTTGTCCTTTTGTGATTGACTTATTTCACTCAGCATAATGTCCTCCAGTTTCATCCATGTTATGAGATGCTTCACAGATTCATTGTTGTTCTCTCTCGTTGCATAGTACTCCACTGTGTGTATGTACCATAGTTTGTTTATCCATTCATCTGTTGATGGGCATCTAGGTTGTTTCCATCGTTTTGCTATTGTGAACAATGCTGCCATGAACATAGGCGTGCATATGTCTATTCGAGTGACGACTCTTATTTCTCTAGGATATATTCCTAGGAGTGGAATTGCTGGATCGAATGGTATGTCTATTTCTAGCTTTCTGAGGAAGCGCCATATCATTTTCCAAAATGGTTGTATCATTTTGCATTCCCACCAGCAGTGCGTAAGAGTTCGATCTCCCTGCAGCCCCTTCAACATTTGTTATTTCCAGTGTTTTTGATTCGTGCCAGTAATGCCAGGGTGAGATGGTATCTCACTGTGGTTTTAATTTGCATTTCTCTAATGGCTAGTGATCGCGAGCATTTCCTCATGTGTCTGTTGGCCATTTGAATGTCTTCTTTGGTGAAGTGTCTGTTCATTTCCTTAGCCCATTTTTTAATAGTATTGTTTGTCTTTTTGTTGTAGAAGTGTTGGATTTTCTTGTAGATTATGGAGATTAGACCTTTGTCTGACTTGTACTGTCCAAAAATTTTTCCCCTGTCTGTAGGTTCTCTTTCACTCTTTTGGTGAAGTCTTTTGAAGAACATAGGTGTTTGAGTTTTAGAAGATCCCAGTTATCTAGCTTATCTGTTGGGTTTTGTGCGTTGATGGTTATGGTTTGTATCCTGTTAATGCCATGTATTAAGGCCTAAAGTGTTGGTCCTATTTTTTCTTCTATGAACTTTATAGCTTTAGGTTTTATATTCAGGTCTTTGATCCATTTTGAAGTAGTTTTTGTATACAGTGTGAGGTATGGGTCCTGTTTCATTTTTCTACAGATGGATATCCAGTTTTGCCAGCACCATTTGTAAAAAAGACAGCCTTTTCCCCATCTGATGGAGTTTGGGCCCTTGTCGAAGATCAGGTGACCATGGGTGGATGGATTTCCATCTGGGTTCTCAATTCTGTTCCATTGGTCAGTGTATCTGTCGTTGTACCAGTACCAGGCTGTTTTGACTACTGTAGCTGTATAGTGGTTCTGAAGTCAGGTAGTGTGAGTCCTCCAACTTTATTTTTCTTCTTCAGTAGTGCTTTACTTATTCGGGGCTTCTTCCCTTTCCATATAAAGTTAATGATTAGTTTTTCCATCTCTTTGAAGAATGTGGTTGGTATTTGGATCGGGATTGTCTTGTATTTGTAAATTGCTTTGGGTAGAATTGTCATTTTCACAATGTTGAGTCTGCCTATCCATGAGCATGGTATGTTTTTCCATTTATGTAGATCCCTTTGGGTTTCATGCAGCAGTGTTTTGTAGTTTTCTTTGTATAGGTCTTTTACATCGCTGGTCAGATTTATTCCTAAGTATTTTATCTTCTTAGGGGCTATTGGAAATGGTATTGTTTTCCTGATTTCCTTTTCATCGTTCTTCTTACTGGTGTATAGGAATCCAACCGATTTTTGAATGTTTATCTTGTATCTTGCTACTCTGCTGAATCTTTCCATTAGTTCCAGTAGATTTCTCGTGGAGTCTTTAGGGTTTTCTATGTATAGTATCATATCATCTGCAAACAGGGAGAGTTTAACTTCTTCATTACCCATTTGGATGCCCTTGATTTCTTTTTCTTGCCTTATTGCTCTAGCTAGAACTTCCAGCACAATGTTAAATAGGAGTGGTGATAAAGGGCATCCTTGTCTTTTTCCTGTTTTCAAGTGGAATGTTTTCAGCCTCTCTCCATTAAGAACAATGTTGGCCATTGGTTTTGCATAGATGCCCTTTATTATGTTGAGAAATTTCCCTTCTATACCTATTTGATTGAGAGTTTTTATCAGGAATGGGTGTTGGACTTTGTCAAATGCCTTTTCTGTGTCAACTGAGATGATCATGTGATTCTTTTATTTCCTTTTATTTATGTGGTGGATTACGTTGATTGATTTTCTAATATTGAACCATCCTTGCATACCTGGTATGAATCCTACTTGGTCGTGGTATATTATTTTTTTGATATGCTGAGTTCTATTGGCTAGAATTTTGTTCAGAATTTTTGCATCTATATTCATGAGAGATATTGGTCTGTAATTTTCTTTTTTTGGGGGGTCTTTGCCAGGTTTTGGTATCAGTGTTATGCTGCCTTCATAGAATGAATTTGGAAGTGTTGCTTCCTCTTCTATGCTCTGAAATAGCTTGAGTAGTACTGGTGCAAGCTCTTCTGTAAATGTTTTGTAGAATTCTCCAGTGAAGCCATCTGGGCCAGGGCTCTTTTTGGTTGGGAGGTTTTTTTAGTTACCTTTTCAATCTCTTCTCTTGTTATGGGTCTGTTCAGATTTTCAACATCACTTTGTGGTAGCTTGGGTAGGCTGTGTGTTTCTAGAAATTTATCCATTTCCTCTAGGTTTTCAAATTTGTTGGAGTATACTTTTTCAGAATATTCTGTTATAATCCTTTTTATTTCACTTGGGTTTTTTGTAATGTCCCCCATTTCATTTCTTATTTGGGTTATTTGTGTCCTCTGCTGTTTTTCTTTTGTTAGTCTGGCCAGTGGTTTGTCGATTTTGTTGATTCTTTCAAAGAACCAAATTTTGGTTTTGTTGATTCTTTCTATTGTTTTTCTGTTCTCTATTTCATTTATTTTTGCTCTGATCTTTGCTATTTCCTTTCTTCCGGTGGTTGTGGGCTTTTTTTGCTGTTCTCTTTCTATTTGTTTGAGTTCTGTAGTTAATGTTTTGATTTTGTCCCTTTCTTCTTTTTTGATATGTGCATCTATTGCTATAAATTGTCCTCTGAGGACTGCCTTTGTTGTGTCCCAGAGGTTTTGGTATGATGTGTTTTCATTCTCATTTGATTCTAAGAATTTTTGGATCCCATCTCTGATTTCTTCTATTACCCACTGATGTGTAAGCAGGGTTTTATTCAGTTTCCATGTAGTTGATTTTTTTTCCTTGCTCTTTCTATTGTTAATTTCTACGTTGATGGCATTGTGGTCAGAGAAGATACTTTGAATTATCTCAATGTTTTGGATCTTGTTGAGGATTGCTCTGTGGCCTAAGATGTGGTCTACTCTGGAGAACTTTCCATGTGCCTTGGAAAAGAATGTGTACTTTGCAGCTGTTGGATGGAGTGCTCTATATATGTCTATTAGGTCAAGTTGGCTGATTGTGCCCTTTAGGTCTTCTGTATCTTTGCTGAGTTTCTTCTTAGCTGTTCTGTCCTTTACTGAGAGTGGTGTGTTGAAGTCTCCTAGTATTATTGTGGAACTGTCAATTTCTCTTTTCAGTGTTGTTAGAGTTTGTTTTATGTATTTTGGAGCCCTGTCGTTGGGTGTGTAGATGTTTATTATGGTTATGTCTTCATGGTGGATCCTCACCTTAATCATTATATGGTGTCCTTCTTTGTCTTTTTTGGTAGATTTTGTTTTAAAGTATATTTTATCTGAGCTTAGTATTGCCACTCCTGCTCTTTTCTGGTAGTTGTTAGCTTGATATATTTTTTTCCAACCTTTGACTTTTAATAACTTCACATCTTTGTTTCCAAGGTGTGTCTCTTGTAGACAGCATATTGATGGATCCTGTTTTCTTATCCATTCTGTGACTCTCCGTCTCTTTATGGGTGGATTGAGTCCATTTACATTCAGTGTAATTATTGATAGATGTGAGTTTGTTGCTGTCATTTTGTAGTGCTTTTTTTGGGGGTGCCAAAGTTTTCTTTGTTCTTCTTACTCTTTTGTACTGAGTTACTTTTGTTTGTGGATTTTTTTTTTCATTTCTTGTGTTTTTGTATGTTTTATTTTTGCCGAGACTTTATGTTTTTTGTCTTTGTTTTTATGAGTTGGTTTGTTAACTTTCTTTGTGGTTACCATGAATTTTACCATTATCTTTCTAAATTTGAAGCAGTCTACTATTACTTGGTATCGCCTTGCCTTCCTCTCCATTACAAGGTTCTATACCCATGGCATTTATTCCCTATTTTATTGTTTTGATGTTGTTGTCATTTACTGATTAACTGCTCTGATTCCCTGTTGTATTTCTTTTGGTTTTGGATAGTCCTCGAGAGTTCATTTCCTAGATTGGTGTCTGGCTGGTACAATCCTGCATCCTAGGTTCTGCCTGTGAGCTGAAGCTGTTTGTCCTCAGATTGAAGAACTCCCTTTAGTAATTCTTGGAAGTTTGGTTTGACTTTTACATATTCCCTTAATTTCTGTTTATCTGGAATTGACCTAATTTCACCATCAAATTTGAACGAGAGTTTTGAAGGACATATTATTCTTGGCTGGCAATTTTTTTCTTTCAAGATTTTGTATATGTCATCCCATTGCCTTCTTGCCTGCATGGTTTCTGCCAAAAAAATCTGAGCTTAGTCTTATTGTTTCTCCTCTGTATGTGACTTCTTGTTTTTCACGAGCTGCTTTCAGGATTCTTTGTTTGTCTTTGGTGTTGGCGAGTGTGATTATGATATGCCTTGGTGATTTTCTTTTGGGGTCTCTTCTATATGGGGTTCATTGAGCTTCTTG
Source organism: Dugong dugon (assembly GCA_030035585.1). NCBI lineage: Eukaryota > Metazoa > Chordata > Mammalia > Sirenia > Dugongidae > Dugong > Dugong dugon. The sequence continues at coordinate 129,601,510 of CM057461.1, forward strand.
GATGGCCAGCTTTTCCTCTTTCAGGTTATTGGGGAAGTTTTCTGTCAGCAGTTCCTCAATGATCCTCTCTGTGTTTTCTGTTTTCTCCCCATTCTGGAATGCCAATCACTCGTAAATTTTTTCTTTTAATTGTGTCCCACATAACTCTCAGGGTCTGTTCATTTTTCTTTGTTCTTTTTTCTGAGTTTTCCTGAAACAGAGTTGTATCCAAGTGTTTGTCTTCAGTTCCACTGCTCCTGTCTTCCACGGTTTCAAATCTGCTTCTCAGCCCTTCTATGACAGCATCCAGTTTTGAAATCTTGTTGTTTATCTTTTGGATTTCTAATTGTTGTTTTTGTATAATTTCTAAGTGTGAATTTATTTTGGCATTTTGTTCCTGCATCATCTTCCTGAATTCTTCCAATCTTTTGTCTGTATTTTCCATGAATTTGTCTATTTTTTCCTCATGTTTGTCAGCTTTTTGCCTCAGTTCTTGGAAAATTCCGAGTATTAGAGGTTTGAATTCCCTGTCAGGTACTTCTAGTGCATTTTCTTCCACAGGAGAGTCATCTGGTGTTTTAATTTGGACGCCTGCTGGAACCATCCTGTCCTGTTTTTGTAAATGTTTTGATATTGTCTGCTGTTCTCAGGGAATTCAGTAGTTATTTTTCTTTCTCATTGATTGTAGATTTGTATGTTTCATCCCTTTTTTTAAAGAGAAAATTGACTATGTCTGAGCAGGCGGACTGTGTGTTCTTTGTTGTTTGATCGTCTGTGCACTCAATACTTTTCGCCTATTTCTCCAACTGGCAGGGTCAGTCACTCATATATGGTACATCAGGGCAGGTCTAGTTGAAGAGGAGTTACTGGGATGGGTTGTTTGTGGCACTTACTATAGCCTCCAGGGCGGGTTGGTAATCAGTGCTTGGCAGGTTCCAATAGGCTGTGCCTGTACTGCTTGGTGGTGTGATGTCAAGAGCATGGTGCAGGTAGGCAGGATGCAGCGGGGAGATTGTTATGTGTGGAGCTAAGATGGATATGGGAGAGAGGAGAGAGGAACAGGAGCCAAAAACATACAAACAAACAAAAAAGAATGCTAGGGGAGCTCGCCATTGGAAAGGAGAGATGAGAGAGTATGAATTGGAGAAAAACAGAAAGGGGAAGAGGAAGAAAAGAAAACAATGAATAAATAAAAATCAGAAAGGTTAAAGAACTGCAAAATTCCCAGGGATCCCACCGATGCAGCTATGAGGTCTGGGGAATTTGCTCTCAGGTGTCGCAGTACAGCCTGGCTAGAAGGCGTAGAGGTGTACAACGCCTGGTATTCAGGGATCAGAAAGAGAAGGAAGATATAGGGAGACGAGAAACTGAGCAGTGAAGAAAGACAAAAAGGGAAAAAGACAGAAAAGAAACCAAAACAAATTTTAAAAAAAAGAAAAGAACAAGAAAGGCCCCCAAAAAGACAGAAAAAAGAAAAAAACCAATGAAAAAAGAAATGTTCTCAGGGATCCCTCTGCATGTCTGTGGAAGCTGAAGGGGAGTTCCTTGCCACGTAGCTCCGCCTGGCCAGAAAGGGCTCCCAACTCAAGAAAAGGAAAAGAAAACAAACAAACAATTCAAAACGAACAAACGAACAAAAGCCCCGGGATCCCACCAGCACGGTAGCCCAGACAGGGAAGCAGCTCCATGCTCGAATGGAGCTCCGCACCCCCTCAGGAAGAAGCAAAGATGGAGCACAGAGCCAGGCACTTGAGTGAAAGCAGGGGTAGGTGGCGAGAGGCAAGCAAGAAATCAAAAGAAGCAGAAAAAAAAAAAGCAACACCAGCTGCCAACAAATGGCACTCAGAGAGCCAGGTAGTGCGGGCTGGTGTTTCTGGACAAGAGACTGTGTCCGCAGGAAGCAGAGGAGGCCGAGTGTGGGTGAAGAAGGGTGGAGAGAGGGAAAGCATATATCACAAATTGCCAGCACTCTGCAGCCCCTCAGGAAGAAGCAAAGGTGGCGCACGGAGCCAGGCACTCGAGTGAAAGGAGGGTGAGGTGGTGAGAGGCAAGTGAGAAATCCAAAGAAGCAGAAAAAAAAGCAACACTAGCAGCCAACAAATGGCACCCAGAGAGCTGCCCACTTGGGTGTGTGTAATCCAAGCAGCCGGCGCTTCCCGGTCAAGAGACCCTGGCCGCAGGAAGCAGAGGAGGCCGAGCAGGGGCGAAGAGGGGTGGGGGGTGGGAAGCGCACACTGCAAATTACCGTTTGTTTCATCTCCCGCTGGACACTCCGTGAGGCTGCTTTCTCGTACCCCTGTTTGCTGGTCTCCAATAGGAGTCCGAGACGGTGGATCCGCACTGCGTTAGCTGGTAGGGGACCTCTGCTTGAATCTCTCCTCACTCTCCACTCTCTGTCAGTTTTCTCACTCCATTTGGTGCTTGGCTGAGTTCTTTATCTCTTCATTTGATGTTTTAGGGTTTCAGGATTGTTGTATTCTCTGTTTGGCTTAGTTTTTCAGATCTTTGCTGTGGAGGGACGGCGTGGTGCTTCTGCCTAGAGAGCCATTTTGCCATAACTCCAGTAGCACTCATTTTAAGTAAAGGAGAAAACTAGAAAATTAAAGTAAGAGCAAAAGAGAAGGATTGTCTTTCTATCATCACCTAGATACCTATGATTAATAAAGCTCAGCAGGATTTATCAAAATATGTATATTAAGACAAAAACATGTGCATATATCAGATTTTATATATTTTTCTATCAAATTTCTAAGTTTTTCCATTTTAAATTTTCTATTGTTATTTAGTATTTGCCCTTCTCTTGTCAGCAACCACTACAGACACTTTATACATCATTTTTTCATGATTTGCATCTCAATGTTTGCTTATTCATTGCTATTTACATAATAATCAGTAAGCACATTTAGCTTTAACAGAATAAATTTGATACTGCTAATGATTTATCAAGGAACTGTCAACCTTGACATTTTAGGGGTAAGCATTAAAATGAACAATATTTTCACAAAAGTGTGATTGAAAGTTGATTTCTAACATTTTGTATTATTAAGACAATTAGGTGATTATATGTGAAGAATTCACTTCGGTAGTAGGTAAGATGTTAGTGGAAGATATGTTCAATAGGGGGCACTCTTGGGTAAGAGACATTTAGGACAAATTAGGCCTATAGTTACAACAAACTAATGATGTTGAACTGGAGATCTAGCATATTCTGTGGGTGATGGTGTGGGGGCAGTCTCTATGTATCAAATATGTCTGCCTGTTCTAAGATTTTCCATGCCCAGCAGAATATGTACCTGACCAACTATAAGGGACACATTTATCCTCTGGCCACTCATACTTGTCCAGACTGGAGCCATGCCTAGAACCTCACACCTCTGCAGAAACTGCTAGCAAGCCCTGGGTCCTTGAATCTGTGTTGTCCGTTGGACCAAAGCCGTGCTAAGGCCAGGAGAGTTCCTGACCAGAAGGTGAAACAGGAACACACAACCTGCTGAGGAGTGAAACCTTGGGTCTGTCTCTGAGGTTCCTTGTCCTTAAGTCATTTGTTTATCTCACAGTTGCCATGCAGAAAGCTCAATTGAGACACTTATAAGGCCCTTATGAAACTTTATTTTCATTTCCAGGAGCGCTTGTCTCTGCTGAGATGGCATCCTGAGGAGGTCCTGACATGCACCCTGTCCCATCCATCTCCACATGCCTCTCCTCTGCCCCTCCCATGAAAATGTGGGGAAAACCAGTTGCTCACCAGGTAGTTTGTCTTGATCTCAAACAACCAGCTTGGCAAATGTTTTAATTGCAGTAAATTAGCCTGCCAAGGATTTTGGAAGCGTGATAGTTCTATACTGCAGACCCTTCTTCACTCAAACCGCTTGACCACAGACCATTTTAGAGGCTTTCAGAGATTAGCACTTCTGATTACTAATCTGAAAGGAAAACTCACCAGATCTCATTCACTTCGCCTCTGCACTCAGTCTGTACTGTGACAGAGTGGGGTTTGCTAGTCTGTGCCTGCTTTACACAATAGGGATAATGAAAATGAAATGAATACTTCAGAACAAAAGCAATGAAGTATTATTACGACTGACGAACAAATGATTTGTTTTGAATGCCAACTGCTTAGAGGCAAGGATTTTGTAAAAATCAAATAATAAATGGTTAGCATATTGACAATGTACATATTCCCTTACTGATCTATGGAAATCAGAAATTTCCAATAGAAAAATGCCTGGCATGCTTAAGAATATTTCCTAAAGCAAGTATCTCTGATGAATTGTTACCAGGTTCCCAACTTGCTGACATTGCATTTTCAAAATACTCTGAAACTTAGGCATATAAGTTTGCCTATGTCAATAGATTTCTAGATTTCATAGATTAATAAAACTGAAAAGTAAAAATTGCACTAAACAGAACAAGGCTATTATCCAACAGTTCTCTTAAATCTGCAATAGACTCATTTGGGAGTTCGTTTAAAACACAGATTTCCAGTACTACCCCCCAACCCCCACCCCAGAGACTTATGCAGAAGGGTTAGGTGGGCCTAGGAGTTAATATTTACACTAAGCACCCCCAAGTGTTTCTTGTGGTCTTTGCATTTTGAGGAAAACTGTAGTAGAGTACATCCTGCTTTTGAATCAGGTTTCCTGCAGGACACATAAGAAAAAAGACAGAAAGTTAAGAGGCTTAAAATAGCTGAGATCAAGCCTCTGGTTTAGAGTAGAGAGCCAAAAAAGGAGGAAAAGGATAAAAAAAGAATATATATAGCTAGGCACTCACCTTGCTCCCCTTTCCCTGACCCACACCAAGTCCACATCTGACCTGAAAACCCAGAGCTAACCCCCCACAGGTTTTAGTAAGCAACATTGCAGTGACAGAGTAGAACTACCCAACACCCCCTACCCAAAAAAGAATAAAAACATCAGTCACACTAATGTATTATCTACCCTACCAATTATTTTGAAACATCTGGGTGGCATACTTAGTCGACAGCTCATCCAGATGTTTCAGCTTTGTGTGCAGAGCCACGCGAAGCACTCAAGCCTTCTGTTTTGATGTGCGTTTCTATGCTGGAACAGTCAGTGTCTAATGAGTGTGTTGTTGGATGAGGAGTTGAAGATGCAGCCTAGAGCCATGCACAGACAGTCCCCAATTACAAACAGATTCTGTCCCAATGATTGGTTTGCCACTCAGTTGTTGGAAATTCAGAGCATATTTTGCTCTGGAAACCATGTTGCACTTGGTGGCAAGCTGCTCAGGCCCGCTCACAAAAGGCTCTTTAATTCATAACATAGCTAATACAGGGTATGAATTAAAATATCCAGCTGAGTTCTGGAAGTATGATGCCCCCACGAAGCCCCAAGGACAAAGAGGAGAGGAACAAGTTCTTTCTCTGCTGGATTCCAGGATCACCCTAGCCAGAATTTTGAACAGACCAAGATTGTTTTTGTTGTTTTAATTTTTTTTATTGTACTTTAGATGAAGGTTTACAGAGCAAACTAATTTGTCATTAAACAATTAATACACATATTGTTTTGTGATATTGGTTGCCAACACCATGACATGTCAACACTCTCCCCTTCTCGACCTTAGGTTTCCCATTACCAGCTTTCCTGTCCCCTTCTGCCTTCTCGTCCTTCCCGTGGGCTGGTTTTCCCCTTTTAGTCTTGTTTTGTTTTATGGGCCTGTCTAATCTTTGGCTGGAGCCCTGGTGGTGTAGTGGTTAAGAGCTGTGGCTGCTAACCAAAAGGGCAGCAGTTCCAATCCACCAGCTGCTCCTTGGAAACCCTATGGGGCAGTTCTACTCTGTCCTACAGGGTCACTATGGGTCAGAATCACTGGACGGCACACAACAACAGCGATCTTTGGCTGAAGGGTGAACCTCAGGAGTGACTTCACTACTGAGTTATAAGGGTGTCTGGGGACCATACTCTCAGGGTTTCTCCAGTCTGTCAGACCAGTAAATCTGTTATTTTTTGTTTTTTTTGTGAGTTAAAGTTTTGTTCTACATTTTTTTCCAGCTCTGTCTGGAACCCTCTATTGTGATCCCTGTCAGAGCAGTCAGTGGTGGTAGCCGGGCACCAACTAGTTGTGCTGGGCTCACCGACCAAGATTGTTTCTGATGTCACATCATTTATCCTCCTAGTGCTATTTCCCTAGGCCTCCTATACTCTCCCCTCCCAAAACTTGCCCTTCCTTCCAGAGGATCCATGCTCCAAAATTCTCTGCCTTTCTTCCGTACCCGCAGCTAAAACTCACATTCCTGAAGTCCAACTGGTCTTAGCCAAATGTAATGAAAGGAAATGTGGACCAATTTCATTAAGTAGGTAAATGGCTGATAGCTCTTTAACCTTCAGGAGATATTTGACTTTTATAAGAGGCAATTTATTTTTAAAAAATGTGTCACCAATTGTTGAAGTTGCAGACAGTGTAGCATAATTTTAGGGCTGCATGAATACAAAATAGAAATATTCAGATTCCTTTGAGGAAAGGGAGATTATAGATAGGCTAGATTTATTTTATTCTAATCTGTTCCCGTATTTATACCCAAAACTTCTATTCCTGCACTTTGAAATACTCAGAAAGTTGCACATTATGCTGTCAAGCAGCTGATGTGGAGTCTGTGAGGCCACCAGTGTGTGTAATGGGCGAAGGCGGGTAGACAAAAGGGACAAAGATTTGAACATATGGATCGTTTCTCAGGCGTGGTTTGCCGCTACTGGAAAGTGTATTAGTCTATGTAGACAAATATCCATGCTCATTGTATTTAAATTTATCGAGTGTTGATGGAAATCACGTTAATTAACACTCCTGACTGATATGCTATGATCAATACTGTTCTATTATGATATTCATCTCTAATTAATTTGGGTTCAGCAAACTAAAACTGCAGACAGTAGCTACTCAGGGAATGGAATTTGAAATATGTGTTGTTTTACTTGCGGACTGAACTGGCGGATGGCTAAGCTCTGGGGAGAAGAAATCATTTCACATCACTGCTGTCTGCTGATGTGTTTCAACCAGAAGAGCTCTGAAGAGAGAAGAAATATAAGCACTGTAGAAAGAGACTTTCAGAGGTGGAAAGAGGAAAGAAACTATGTGGATGTCCAAGAGAATGTTGGGACTTGAATAGAAACCCTCTGGAGGGACTTGCCTATTTACTATCCTTTATTGCTACACTGCAGAAGTTGGACACTCACCAGTTTCATCAATTCTGTTTGCAAAAGAGTGAAACACTCCTCTCCCAAGTTGGAAGGCTGTGTATTGGAGCAATAAATAAAGAGGCTTCTCAAGTCCAAATGAGTGGATTCAAATCCTGGCTCCTCACCGCTTACCAGCTATGTTGTTTGGGACGAGTTCCTTATTCTCTCAAGTATCCTTCTTGTCATCTATAATTTGGGACTAATAATAGATATTAGCATCCACTGCCTTAGAGGAAGTGGTAAGAAAGGAGATAAGGGGTGTAAGGAGCCTGGCACACCATCAGAGGTGAATTAACCAGTAAGCAAGGTACTCACAGGCTTACATTAAGCAAGATATGCACAGGCTTACTAGTGTTTACTTACTAATCTGTAGTGCACAATTTCACATGGGTTTCACCACATCTTTGCACTACAGATTAGTAAGTAAGCATAAGTAAGCCGTGCATGCCTTGCTTATTGGGTAATGCATCCCTACGCACCATAAGCGTTCACAAAGTATAAGCTGTTAATAGGTTTGGAACAACATAATTTACTTTGGTGGCCCATTCAGTTCAGTGTAATAATGAACCGTGTGTAATAGCGTCCTAGTCTACCCATCCAGACAAAATCGTTACACTATAGGCCAACTGTGCAACCTCCATGACCCTGGAAGTCTAGGGTGGCAAGAAATGCTGTTTCTCAAAGCTGACCTTCAGTGACCTCAAGTTTCTGCCTGTATAGGTAGCTGGGTCACCGGCTAGAGAAGACTTACCAGTTAAGTTTCTGGAAGGAGAGACAAAAACGGGATTCTTTTCTTACCCAAGCCTTGTATATCCAGGTCAGCTGCGGTTTATTTGATTTTAATTCCAGTGTACCACATAACTACATGCCAGGTGCAGTACTGGGGAGTTCAAGGAACATGTTATAAAGCCAGTTCATAAGTCGGGGTGTGATTTCAGTTCCTCCAGCTCAGGAATGAAGAAGCCGCTGCAGGTAACCTCTTCATTATGCAGTGCTGTAACTAATTTGCTATTTGTCCCTCACTCTGATGAGCACTGAACTCACTCAAAATATACTAAGAGATAGTTTTTATTACACATGATATTAAGAAAAAGTTAGGTTCTCTTTTAGCACTGTGGGCAATCACTGAAATGTATGAATTCAAATGGGAGTACAATTATAATAGGATTTAGCTTTTTTTGTTCTTCCCAGATTCCACCCTTTCTCTTCCTCTCTTTTCCTTCCATTCCCTGCTCTATCAAATCCAGCTGTAATGAAAACATGTAAGGATGCTGAAAGACTCCCTCTGAGGGAGCCTTTTGATATACAGTCTAGCCCATCCCAGGCATGTTTAGGCTTGGATTATAATCACTTGTGAACGTTTCCATCTGCCTCATTAGATCATAGCTCTTTAAAGACAAGGATCACGTGCTTTCATCATTTTTACATCTCCCCACCTCTGTGCTTCCCTCCCTACCCCTGGATCAGAGACAGTCTGAGGTAATCTTAGTGACAGGGCTTAGTGCTGGGAATTTACAGGGAGGAAGGAAACCCAGGGGACGGGCTCAGCAGCCTGCAGCCAGGTGTTTCACGGAAACATGAAACGGATCATCATTGAAGACACTTCCGAAACTCTGGTGGGCTAAACGGTGACTCCAACTTGCGCTTTGACTTTGCTGCTTCTATTCTTGTGCCCCCTCCCCAACTACAGTCCTCTCTGGCCAAAGCTCCTGCTCACTAATGTCTTCCATTGTCCCCTGGCCTCTGTTCAGTGCTTCTTTTCTGTGTATCTCTTGGTATCTGTGCTTCTTCTCTGTGTCTCACATCCAAATTCTTGGGGAGACAGTCTGACTAGTTTAATTATTACACACGGCTCTCACATCAAGTCATCTCATAGGCCACAGATCAGATCCCTGGCTCTGCTGTTGTCAAGGTAACTGGGTCACCTGGGACAAAAATGTCCACCTGGGCACAGTGTAGTGCTTCTGGGTACTTTGTACAGAAAGAAGCTTTGAGTAAGGTAGGTCTGCAGCCTCACATTGCCTTTCCTCCAGAGCACGACAATACCAGCCAGTCAAACCAGTTGCTGTCAAGCTGAATCTGAGTCTTGGTGACCCCATGTATGTCAGGGTTAGAACTGCCCTCCATAGCATTTTCAGTGGCTGATTTTTCAGATCATTAGGCCTATCTTCTGAGGTGCTTTAGGTCCTTTTGGTTAGCAGACCAGCATGTTAACTGTTTGTACCATCCACGGACTCCACACAACAATAAATCCTCCAAACATATTTCCAATTGGGTCTGGGGGTTAGGCCTTAGGCATGGCAAATATTATACCTCTTTTAAAGATGAGCATTAACCAGAGTACAACTTCTACAAGTCAACATTGTGCAAGACAACATGGTAGTTGGATTCTAGAGCGAATGTGCCAAGAAATTGCTATTTCTTATCACCTGGGCCTAGAACTGCCACAGCATTCACTGTGTTTTATTGGTCAAGCAGTCATAGAGCCCAGATTTAAGAGAAATAAATTTACGAGTTGGAATCGACTCATTGGCAATGGGTTTGGTTTTTTGAGTTCCCCATGGGAGAAGTACCAAAGTTTTTGAGACCATGTTTTAAAACCACCGTAGGCTGAAAAAAAGCATCTTTGACTGTGACTTTGGACAAATCAATTAACCTCTCTGCACCATAATTAATTTTTTAAAACTATAAAATTAATAATAGCTAACATGTCTATAGTGTTTACTCTGTGCTTTGTTTTGTTCCAAGCTTGTAGATTAACACTGAGGAAAGAATGATTGAATAAAGCATTGTCTCCATTCTCTAAGTGCCCACAGACTAGTAGCAGAAGACAGATATAGAAGCTACCCAGAGCAGCAGCATATGACAGTGGTTAAGGGAATGAGTTTTGGATACCAGTTCTAATCATGGATCTTCTACTTAATAGCAGAGTGAACTTAATTTCCATAGGCTTCAGTTTCCTCCATCTCTTCATCTTCAAAATGGGTTTTTGTATTAGACATATAAAGGGGAAAAACAAAAGGATACACAGAAAATGGACTCAATGATTACTCAGGCTGGTGCTTTGTGGAGAAGTGGAATATGGAAACAGTAATGCCTTACTTGCTTGAAGTCCTGATACATTAATTAGTATAGTACCTGGCATACACAGAGTTTAATGAAAAATAAACCAGTTGCTGTCAAGTCAGCTCTGACTCACGGAGAACCTATGTGTGTGTCAGAGTAGAACTAAGTCTCATAGGGTTTTCTTTTTTAAATTATTTATTTATTTTTAATAGGTAGTAAATGTGGTACAATTTCAAAATGTACAAAAAACAAAAAATACAAATTTCTTATTTGCTCTTCTCTATAAATACTCAGTTCTCCCCCAAGGCTACCACTACTATGAGTTTTCGTGTATTTTTCCAGAGATCCTACACATATACAAGTACATACATTAAAAAAAAAACAAAAAACCAAACCCTCTGCCATCGAGTCAATTCTGACTCATAGCAACCCTATAAGACAGAGTGGAACTTCCCACAGGGTTTCCAAGGAGCAGATGGTGGATTCGAACTGCCGACTTTTTGGTTAGCAGTTTGAGCCACTAGGGCTTCCATGTATATGGATATATATATATCGATTGTGAGGATGGTGCAAGACCGGGCAGTGAGTGTTTTGTTCTGTTGTACATAGGGGGCACCACGAGTCGGAACCTACTCGACGACACCTAACAACAATAACTGTATATATATATATATATATACACCTACACACACACATATGCACACACACACCTTTTGGTATAGAATATCCTTGTTCTGTACCTTGCTTTTTTTCACTTGAAGTATACGTTGGAGATAGTTCCGTATCAACATACACAGAGCTGCCTCACTGTTTTAACAGTGGTAGATTCCATCGTATGGATATACTATAATCTATTTAAGTCAGTCTCCTATAGACATTCTGATTGCTTCCACTCTTTTATTGTAAAAAAAAAAATGCTGCAGTGAATATCCATGTTTATTTCATACTGTGGAAGTGTATTTGTGGAACACATGCCTAGAGGTGGAATTGCTGGTTCAAAAGATGTGTGCACTGTACATTTTGATAGACATTACCCAATTGCTCTCCATAGAGGTTGAATCCCTGGAGTCTTGACTTGAAAGAAAATAAATCCTAATCTCTCCCGATCTTGTGTTATTTATTTATTTTATTTTGCTTTAGATGAAGGTTTACAGAACAAGCCAGCTTTCTCACTAGACAGTTATTACACGTATTGTTTTATGACATTGGTTAACAACCCCACGACATGTCAACACTCTCCCTTCTTGACCTTGGGTTCCCTATTACCAGCTTTCGTGTCCCCTCCTACCTTCTTGTCCTTGCCCCTGGGCTGGTGTACCCCTTCAGTCTCATTTTGTTTTATGGGCCTGTCTAATCTTTGGATGAAGGGTGAACCTCGGGAGTGACTTCATTACTGAGCTAAAAGGGTTTCCAGGGGCCATACTCTCAGGGTTTCTCCAGTCTCTGTCAGGCCAGTAAGTCTGGTCTTTTTTTATGAGTTAGAATTTTGTCCTACATTTTTCTCCAGCTCTGTCTGGAGCCCTCTGTTGTGATCCCTGTCAGAGTAGTCAGTGGTGGTAGCCGGGCACCATCTAGTTGTGCTGGACTCAGTCTGGTGGAGGCCGTGGTAGTTGTGGTCCATTAGTCCTTTGGACTAATCTTTCCCTTGTGTCTTTAGTTTTCTTCATTCTCCCTTGCTGTGGAAGGGGTGAGACCAGTGGAGTATCTTAGATGGCCACTCACAGGCTTTTAAGATCCCAGACGCTACTCACCAAGGCAAAATGTAGAACATTTTCTTTATAAACTATGTTATGCCAATTGATCTAGATGTTCCCCGAGACCATCGTCTCCACTGCCCTCAGCTCGGTAATTCAGTCCCTCCCGGAGTTTGGATGTGTCTATGGAGCTTCCATGACCTTGCTCTCATAGAGTTTTTTATGACCGACTTTTCAGAAGTAAATCACCAGGCCTTTCTTCTGAGGCATCTCTGGGTAGATTCAAACTGCCAGCTTTTCAGTTATTAACTGATAGCTTTAACGATTTGAGTCACCCAGAGACTCGCCCATATAAGTACAGTTATCGAAGACTCAAACCTCCAAAGTTTTGGTTAGCAGCCAAGCGCATTAACCATTTGTGCCACTCAAGGACTAGCCACATATTGTCTAATTCAACCTAAATGTTAAAATAGAAGTATGTAAAAACTACAATGGAAGTATGAATGGGGAAAATGGGGGAGAGAAGCCACTATTGGGAGCCTAGTTATTACCAGCAAGCCAGTCATTGGCAGAGCTAAGACTGAATCACAGTGGTGTTTTTTTCCATTGTGCCTCCCTTAGCTACTGCAGCTTCTCTTTCTGCCCCGATGGGAAGCAAGAGGCAACCACACAGAGAAAAGTTGAGGTTTGCTAGTGAGCTAAGGGGCAATTGCAGCCAGCCATAGCTGTAATAATCGACTCTGTTATCTTGCCAAATGCATATCCCGTTATAATGGGAGAGCTCAGCACTTCTATAGATTTGCATTGATTTTGAGTTCATCTAGGCCTATTAGGGTGTTATTATAGCTGAGACATTTTGAGGGTTTGTTTACTTAAGTCTAACTGCTCTTGGGGAAAGCACAGTATGAAAAATACTTGACTATGCTCTCGGATTTATTTAGCTGAAGTTTTTCTATCATCCTTGGAGTCTCAATCCAAGGTACTAGTTTGAAAGTCTAATTAAGAGACAAGAAGGTCATTAGAGAGGGACTTGAGCATTCACTTAAGGATATAGCCATACTTAGTTTATTTCACATGAGAAATTAAACACGAAAGGAATAGCCACAAGATGTGTTTTTACTCTGTGATTGTTTTAGACCAGAGGGGGAAATTATACTTGTGTAAGCTTCTGATTAAAGTAAAAGTTTTCCTTTTGTAATAAATGAAGAGAACTAAGTTTCTACTAGAGGTCACATTTTATAATATTAAGATGACTGGAATTATGATGGCAGGGACACTTCTGTGGATCACTCAGAATATAAGGACCTGGGTTTGGGAAACTGCATTGTTTTGATGAACGAAGAAGCTGGATGTCACAGCAGTAATTGTCCTCTGTAATAATCAGTCCAAGCTACTACCTGCAACATGCTGAGCAAGTAGGTTATCATGGACAGTGCAATGCATTAAAATGACAAGAAGGACCTGTTAAAAATCAGGACCACAATATCACAGTCACACTTCTGAAATTCTGAACTTCTTGCAGTTCTTATCATCTCTCTTTAGGCATAAGCAAATTATCTTCTATTTTAAGATTAATTTTACCTTATAGATTTATTAAGACATAGGCTGATCTACAGAATCGTAGTTGACCCTTATGTGTCTTTGGCTTCTCTGGTGTTTCTTGGAGCCCTGGTGGTACAGTGGTTAAGAGCTTGGTTGCTAACCAAAAGGTGGGCGGTTCGAATCTACCAGCCACTTTTTGGAAACCCCATGGGGCAGTTCTACTCTGTCCTATAGGGTCACAGTAAGTATAATTCTTATTTACTATAACCTGTACATTACCAACAGAAACCCGTTGCTGTAGAGTCGATTCTAATGCATGGAGACCGTATGGGACAAAGCAGCTGGTGGATTCGAACTGCCAACCTTTTGGATAGCAGCCATAGCTCTTAACAACTGTGCCACCGGGCCTCTATAATCTGTACATTAGGTTGCTTAATAAATACCATGTGATAATCATGGTAAATTTAAATTTCTACAAAAGGAAGAATAAGGGGATATGGGGGTCACCTATGTCTTTGGCATTCATGTTAATGTGTTTATAACATTATTACTATGTCCATCGATCCATGCACCAAAGACAGGGTTTGGGATGCAGCATGTTTGAGCCTGGAGTACTTTATAATTCAATATTAAGTGTGCCTATTTGACCTTAAGTTCCCTAAGAACAGCCTGTCCTCAGCGAAGCATTCATTGGAAGCATCGTTCCAAAGTTCTATGTAACTTTTCCAAATGAAAGAGTAATAGAAAATACTGTGATATGCTGATCACTTAGTGATACTTCAGCCTCTTATCAGCACCCTCTTTGTAATAATAAAAACAAGTTCAAGTTTGAATTTCAGTAACGGTTTTTCCTCCTGGTACAAAAGATTGAGTTTAAAATTATGACGCTGTATTGATAAAAAGCACTTTTTCCTTCAGAACATTACTGCTATTGCCGTTATCAAATCCTTCCTCCTTGGGGAAGTGGCATACATGAAAAAAACAGTACATTTATAAAAGTTATAAATAAATTATAGGTTGAACAAATGTTGTATAGGAAGACTGCATTTTAAGTCAGTAGGTTCACAGTATTCCTTTTCTGTATATATGTATTTATTTTTTTACTCATTGTTATGGTGTTTTTTGGTGATATTGTAAATCAAGGCATTTTTCCATTCACCCACTAGATGTTTAGGGGAGAAGCAGAGAAGAGGAAAGATTGTTTGAAAGAGTTGATATATGGTACCCCGGGACTGATACATGAACCGGTATGTCATAGATCTGTAACTAACCAGGACAAGCGAAACTCCTGCTGTTTCATAAGCATCCTCTGGCCCTTTGTTCAGAGGACCAAGTCTTTGCACAGCAGAGATGCTCACCATCTGGAAATACAGATAAGAAATTGGTGCTCTCCCACCTCCAACACCTCCACAGGTTAAAAAGTCTCTGAATCCTAGAAATGCATTCAACGAAGACATTTAATCTACCGTATTTAAAGACAGGATCAGATCTCGTGGCTCCCATGTCTGTTAAATGCTCAAGTTCTAAACAGTCTGCATTGTGTTCATTGTGTTTCTCACTACAATGCCTGGCACATAGTAGACACACAATAAATGTCAGGTGAATCGACTTCGAGATAATGAGGAATCCCAGCTTTAAAAGGGAAATTATCAGAGATTCCAAACTCTTTTTCTTCTTTCTTTCTTTAATTAAAAAATGTATATGTATATAGAAAAAGCTACAGAGAATACATATTTACAGTTTAACGAGTAATTAAAAACTGAACACCCCTGTAACCACCACCCAGTAGTTTCTAACCTCTTTATTTGTATTCAAAATGGTTTACGTTTATTCCCTACTGTTCATAGCACAATGATATGTCCTTTGTTATTTAGTTGAGACTAAAATAACATTGTAAAAATATTTTCATAGAAATCCCATTAAAACAGTATCAATACTTAGATGAAGTTCAGATATCTGGCTTGAATGAGAACTATTCCTGCATCTACTCTGATTCCTTCACTTCTGCAATTGTCTTTTGAGGGAAAATTTACCTTCTTCCTTAACGATGCTAGATGATCACTTTAGAAATTTCCAAAAGAATAAAAAATGGGTTTTCTTCCTCTGGCACATATCATTACTCCTGCCACTCAGGTTGAGCAAATGCCTTAGGAATTTTATGTCATTTTTAAAGAAAGAAATTACTTTGTGAATCCAAAGGAAACTTAGACCAAGAAAATGAACTGAAAACATAAAATTTAAGAAGACAACCATTTCTTCCTTAATAATTTACTTAGGTGCTGATTGAGCTGAAGCCGCTTCACACTTAAGAGTGTGGGATGCGGCCAGGCTCCTTTCTGAAGGAAGGACGCCACCAAATTGACCCTAAGAGGCTAGAGAGAAATTCCAGCTAGACATTTTGTATGAAGGATTTCAGAAGTGGCTCGATTTAGCTGACTTCAGGTTGAAATAGTGAGAGAACCAGTGAGATGCTGAAGGCAAAATTCTTTCTTCTGTAAAAACTAATCTTTTGCCAAAAATGCTTGCTTTAGAGCACAAAAAGAATGCTGTTAGAGTTGTGGTTTTAAAACAGTTGCTATCATTCTTGCCCAGAGGTTCAAGAAACATAGAACTCATCAGCCATGTAGGAAAATTACATCTATTTGTTTAAAAAAGTCTTTATTTTTCTTTATAGAAGTTCCTGATCCTTATTCCAAAAGTGATTTCTAGGTTTCCTAATGATTGAGCTGCATTTAAGGGTAAATCAGTTTAAAACAATGGGCATTTAACAAGTTCCCAGCTTGTATACAGAATCAACTCTGTTGTTGCCCAGGTTGCTTTCAGAATCAATTCTGAGAATGCCAGAAGTGGATAACTGTGCAGATTCTGCATTGAAATACAAAATAAATAATGAAAATATTCAGGAAATGAAAGATTGATGAAACTTCTATTTTCTTTCAAACTTTAGTTGGCTTTTTCTATTATTAGTGATTGAAAGGGCATAAAGGGACAACAGTGTCATTTTGAGAATTCTAGTAAACTACTTATTCAGGTGTGCAAACGGAAGCTAATGTTTTGTGTTAAAAAATAAAAGATCTTGATCACCGAATTCATCTCTAATCCTTAAAGACAAGTACTAAATAGTCTGAAAAGGAAAACATGAGCTGCAAGCATATCCTTGAAGACAAAGGACCCTAGCCCCCAAGGTTTGTGATAAAACGTAGCCAGGAGACATAGATGGCCAAGTATTGAAGGTGCTCTTAGAAATGAAATCACTGCAAGTTTAAAAGTATGGAATATAAAGGACTGAATTTCTAAGTACTATGGGAAAAGGTGCCTTGCATTTATACATTACAATTACCTTAATTTTCAACAGCAAGGTTTTGGAGGTCCTATTTGTTACAAAAGTAACTTTTTTTTCTTTCTTTCAGATTCAAGAGCTATAAATAGCTCTATAAACAAACAAAAAACTCTTTGCCATTGGGTTGACACCAACTCATGGTGACCCCATGTTACAGAGAACTGCTGCTCTGTAGAGTTCTTAATATTGTAATCTTTACAGAAGCAGACCTCCAGGCCTTTCTTCTGTGGCATTGCTGGGTGGGTTTCAACCACCAACCTTTAAGTTAGTAGTTGAGCACAAACAGTTTGTGCCACCCAGGGACTTTAATGGCACTATCAAACAAACAAAAAAACCAAACCCATTGCCATCAAGTCAATTCTGACTCATAGCAACCCTATAGAACAGAGTAGAACTGTCCCTGTAGGGTTTCCAAGGAGCGGCTGGTGGATTCGAACTTCCAGTCTT
This sequence comes from Dugong dugon, assembly GCA_030035585.1. Classification (NCBI taxonomy): domain Eukaryota; kingdom Metazoa; phylum Chordata; class Mammalia; order Sirenia; family Dugongidae; genus Dugong; species Dugong dugon. The sequence continues at coordinate 129,618,774 of CM057461.1, forward strand.
TTGATTAGCAGCAAAGCTCTTAACCACTGGCCCACCAGGGCTCCTAATAGCACTACAGATGATATTAAACATCAAATGTCCCTCTCCTTTCACAAAAGTTCTCTGGTCAAGTCACTGAACTCCACTTAGCATACTCATAAATTGATCATAAAAGGATTACAATCATTCAAAGTTGGTTTCTCATTTTCCCCTTTCAAATACATGGTATAGTCCACACTTTTTACTTAAGAGCATTATTAATAATACGAGTATTGGGGAGCAATTCTCTGCACAGCTACATAAGAGTTGAATACCCAGGTGTTACTATGCAGATACATACTGAAGTCCAAAAACATGAACAGCTTATTCCCAGAAATAGCCCTACCTTGTTATTGTTTCATAAAGGTCTAAATTAGGTTGGCGTAAATACAAAAAAATCATTCATTTTTATTTATGCATCTTGGATACATTTTTATCAATATGTTAAATGCACCTATTTTGAGAGTTTAATGAGTTTTATAATTCCATTCCTAGATAAACACATTTTTTGAGAAAAAAAAAAAGAAAAAGAATTATTTCCTGATTTGTTCCAAATTAGCTAAAAGGCTCAAAACATACTAGAGCAAATAATGAATGCAAATAACTAAAGACTCCACATATTGCTTTCCTTTAGCCTCAGATTTATTAAAACGTCAGGATATGAAAATAAGTAACAGCTTTCTACACTAGATCTTGATCTGTGCTGGTAGCCTAAACTGCTTGGGTGTGAACCAGGGAGGCATCGGTAGTCCCCGCTTTACAAACGCTAGTAAAAGCAAGTTAGGGATGTAGTACTATACACTCTCTCTTCGGATATTGCCGGCACAACCAACCTTTGAGTGAGCCATCACAGGATGGTGTGGAGGCGACAGCCTTTACTCACTTCAGAAAAATCTGCACAGGCCTTCTGAAGTGAACAGGCATCCTGTCCAGTTCTAAGGTCACCAGCCTTGACTTAACATCACTCTTTGATTATTGTGACTGTGTGAAGTGACTTAGCTGTAAGTGCAGCCACCTGGAGACCCAGCAGGATATGAGGGCAATTTCTCCCTGGGATCAAACTGCTTATGATTCATTCTGAAATTATTATTTGGCTGATGGTGTTCATTGCTGTTTGTGTGTGTATGGAAGATAAATACAGGCATTCCCCGGGTTACGAACGTCTGACTTACACACAATTGGTAGTTTCAAACCAACCACTGTAAAGCCTATTATATTAAGTACATACAATGGTTTGTAATAACAATTGGACATTACTTTGCTATTATTATTATATTTTATTATTATGTTAAAGATGTTTTAGTGTATCTGGAAGTGTTTCTATAATTTTTTTTATGCATAGAAAGGTTCACTGTATACTAGATACTAAGGCAAACATTTGGCTAACGAACTGTACCTGACTGTTACGACTTATGTACAAATTCAGCTTAAAGACAAATTTAGAAACAGAACTCGTTTGTAATCCAGGAACTGTCTGTAGTTGCACTGAGGGAAACAGAAGCCTGTGTAGAAAATATAACAAGCATCCTCTTGTCCACTTGGAGCTATAGCAAATTTGTGAGTCCAAAAGAAGCGGGAGCCCCTCCGGTATAAGCTCTGTCAAGGCTGGTTGGAACAAATGACATGTTACTGGTGGAAAATAGAAATGATCAATTGATCTCTTGTTTTTCATCCAAGGTAATCCAGAATAGGTTTTATTTCTAAACAGTTGGGTTTATAACCAGAATTTGCCTATTGTCCAAGTGAACATTATTCTTTTCTTATTTGTCTTGCCTCTGTTTTATCACATTAAAAAAAAAAAAATCATCAGTGTAAGGACAAACACACTTTCACAGCACTGTAGCGGGATACCAAATTTGACTAGATGACACATACACTTGAAAATTCTATAAATAACAAGTTTAAACTCAGGCAGCGCGTCTTAGAAATGATGCCTTTTCTTTCTTTTTTTAATTGTTGTTGAAAATACACACAGCAAAACATATACCAATTCAACAATTTCTACATGTACAATTCAATGATATTGATCACATTCTTCAAGTTGTACAGCCATTCTCTCCCTCCTTTTCTGAATTGTTCCTCCCACGTTGACGTGAACTCACTGCCTGCTAAACTTCGTATCTAATGTTTAGAGTTGCTGCTGTCAGTTTGATTCCATATAGATAGTTCTCTAAAAGAGCAGAATGCTCAAATAATGCCTTTTCTTAATCAAATAAAGATAGAATTAACAAATTATGGACGCTGACTCTCTAATCGAAGTGTATTATTTACTGGTAAACTTTGAAGCACCATAATAACTTCACACCTTCTTGAGACCTTCCTCATAATCAAGCTAAAAATCTTCCAGAAACATTCAAATTCTGTTGTGATCTATTAACACATCATTTGAGAAGTGACTGTGACCAAGTTAAAGCATGCTCACTTCACCAAGCTGCCAGCCAGTTCGCCAGCATCCTCTGCTCACCCTCTGTTGTTGTTAGTTGCTTTCCAGTCAGCTCCACTCACAGCGATCCCATGTATAACATAACAAAACGTTGCCCAGTCCTGCGCCATCTTCGTGATCATTGGTATGCTGAGTCCATTGTTGCAGCCCTTGTGTAGTGCCTTCCAATCTAGGGGGTCTCATCTTCCAGCACTGTATTAGACAATATTCTGTTGTGTCCCATAGGGTTTTCTTTGGTTAATTTGTGAAAGTAGATCACCAAGCCTCTCTTCCTAGTCTCTCTTAATCTGGAAGTTCTGCTGAAACCTGTCCATCATGGATAACCCTGCTGGTATTTCAAATACTGGTGGCATATTTTCCAGCACCATAGCAACACACAAGCCACCACAGTATGACAAACTGACAGACATATGATGGCTGCCCAATAATAAACCATAAAACCAAACCAGTTGTAACTGAGTCAGTTCCTACTCATGGTGAATGCATCTATTACAGAGTAGAAGTGCACTCCGTAGGGTTTTTAAGGCTTTGAACTTTTGGAAGCAAATCACTAGACATTTCTTCCAAGAAAGCTTTGGGTGGGTTTGAACTATCTACCTCTTGGCTTTGTAGTCAAGTGTTAACCCTTTGCACCACCCAGGAACTCCTTGCCAAATTGTAGGAGGGTGGTTGTTAAATGTAGTTCCTGGTGGTGCAAATGGTTAACATGCTTGCTGCTAACTGAAAGGTTGGCAGTTTGAATTTACCCAGAGGTGCCTTGGAAGAAAGGCTTGGTGATCTACTTTCAAAAAATCAGCCATTTAAAACATTAAGGAGCACAGTTCTACCCTGACACACATGGGATCACCATGAGTCAGAACTGACTCGACAGCAACTGGTTTGGTTGTGTTTGGTTTGGTTTTTGAACAGGATTCTCCTAAACATGCTGTGATATTTGAAATGATGCCATCTAAAGACTGGGTGCAAAATGGTTTGGCTCACTTAAGTTACTGATTCTTGAAAGATCATTCTAATTACTTGGTTTTGTGTTCAAAGAAGGAAAGAGCATATGACTTGGTCTGACAAGTCTATCAATGGGAAATCACAGTCAGAACCAGTGTCAAAGAGAGAATTTGCAATGGGCAGAGGAACATTTTAAATTCAGTGATCTGAACACTCCAACAATACATGAGCCTTGTCTTAGTTATCTAGTGCTCCTATAACAGAAATACCACAAGTGAATGGCTTCAACAAACAGAAGTTTACTCTCTCACAGTTTAGTAGGTTGGAAGTCCAAATTCAGGGCGTCAGCTCCAGGGAAAGGCTTCCTCTCTCTGTCAGCCCTGGAGGAAGGTCATTGTCATCAATCTTCCCCTAGACTAGGAACTTCTCCACGCAGGAACCCTGGGTCCAGAGGATGCGCTCTGCCCCCCAACGCTGCTTTCTTGGTGGTATGAGATCTCCATGTCTCTCTGCTCACTTTGCTCTTTTAGATTGGCTCAAGACACACTCCAATCTTGCAGATTGAGTCCTGCCTCGTTAACATAACTGCCACTAATCCCATCTTATCAACATCATAGAGACAGGATTTATGACATATAAGAAAATCACATCAGATGACAAAATGGTGAACAGTCACACCGTACTGGGAATCATGGCCTAGCCAAATTGATATACATATTTTTGGGGGACACAATTCATTCCATGACAAGCCTGCTAGGATTACTCGTACTTATTACTCCAAGAAAATAATTAGATAAATCTCAAGGGAAGATTCCTTGCTGTAGGTAGAAACCTCAGCAATGTAAAAAAAATCACAAATGTTAACTTACCGGGTTAAGGAGAAAGGTGAGCAGTTCCTTTAAAATTAGCTTTAATTAAATAAATTTCATTATAAATATTTTCCCAAAAGGAGAATTATATGAAATTCATAAATCTTTATAACTCTAAGAATGCATTTATTAAATATCTGAAAATATCTGAAAAAACTTAACACTGTAGCAATATATTCACATCATACTTCCCAGCAACCGAAAACTTTCTTTACCCTGAAGAATCCCACCAAAAATAAGAGTTGCCGTCAAGCCAATTCCTATGTATGGCAACCCATCCCTCCTGTGTGTTAGAGTAGAATTGTCCTCCATAAGTCTTCAATGGCTGATTTTTTGGAAGTAGATCTCCAGGCCTTTCCTACATGGTACCTCTGGGTGGACTTGAACTGCCAACCTTTTGGTTAGCAGCCGAGTGGTTAACTGTTTGTACCACCCAGGGATTCAAGTCTGAAGAAAGGGACTGGGTTTATATGCACCTGACTGGGGAAGTTTGTTTGTTTTCAAAAACATAAAGTCATCACGGTCCAAAAAATGGCAGGCAAAAAGACCTCCCCATTTAGTATGTATAACATTACCTTCTCATGAAAACCTGTTAACTTGTGTGGTATATCTACTCCAAGTCGGAGGTTAGGGAATGGTGATGCAGTTACAAATTCTACCGATAACAGAGGCAATTATTTTTACGGCAGGAGCACATGTATTCTCAAAGATACCAGAACATAAATTAAAATGTTAGATACTTACACCGACATCTAGAAAAACAAAGGTTATCCCCAGTGTTTAAAGTGGATATTTACCTCTGACAAGCTCATAAAATGTGCCTCTTTCTTGGTGCTGTCACCAGCAACTGACCCAGACACCTAAAGTTTCCTGCTTTAAAGACATACATAAGGTGGCCTCATGTATATGAGAGACGTTTGGGAGTCTGCAGAATTTGACTGTGCTTGATAGTGATTCTGTGAATAGTCTAACAATGGCCAAAGTGTCTCTGGATCCTGTTTGCTTTGACCAATACCTTGATTGTAAATTAGAATCTTGTTACCTCTGCTATTCCATTTGGAAATGTATTGTTAACAGGACCCTTGTCACCTTAGAAAAGTAATATACTCTCAGAATTGCCTGATTTTCTCCCCTTCAAGGGACTGAACTAATACAAGAAATTTTTCTGTTGAATCTATTGTTAAAGGGCTAGATGGCAGCAGAAAAAAAAATGCATGTGGAATTGCACTAAATTGGATTCTTCTGGGGATACCCAGTGCTCGGTGCGTGGACAAGCAGTTCAGCTGTTCTGGGTATCCTGGGCAAGCCTCAGTAGTGGAAGAGAAGCCTGTTGTTCTGAGACCTTATAGCTGTAACTTCAGCTTTCACTAACTTAGAGAGCACAAAATGTGGTGTGCTGCTGGAGAAAAGGCTGGCAGCAAATAGTCACCCCCGCCCAAAGTGCCTCTCACCCTCAATGCCCTTTTTTGTTGTTGTTTTGAATTTTTATTTTCTTTTTTTTTAAATGTTCATACTGTAAACTTCACTTTGGGGTGTATATTTCTTTGAGTTTTGACAAATGTGTGAGATTATGTAACCATCACAATTAAGGTACAGAATATTTCTATCACACTGTCCCAAAACGTTCCCTTGAGCCACTGTATTATCCCTTTGTAGTTAAATCCTCCCATATCCTTAACAGAGAAGTGATCTATTCTTTGTCTCTATAGTTTTGTCCTTTTCAGAATTTCATATGAATCTGTCATGCAGTTTGTAGTCTTCTGAGTATGACTTTTTGACTTAGCACATTGCATTTGAGATTCGTCCATGTTGTTGCATGTGTCAATAATTTGTTTCTTTTGGAGCGCTGGTGATGCAATGGTTAATAACTATGGCTGCTAACCAAAAGGCTGGCAGTTCAAATCTACCAGCTGCTCCTTGGAAACCCAATGGGGCAGTTCTACTCTGTCCTATAGGGTCACTATGAGCCAGAATCTACTTGACGGCAACGGATTTTCTTGTTTTTGTTGTATTCCATTCTATAGATAAACCCCAATTTGTTTATCTAATCCTCAGCTGAGGGACATTTGAATTGTTTCCAGCTTTTGGCAAATATGAAAACTACATTCAGGTTTTGAGGTGAACATGGATTTTGAAATACCTAGGAGTGGAATTGCTGGCTCATATAGTAAGCATATGTTTAACAAATCTCTCTTGGAGAAGTACAGCCAGAATGCTTCTTAGAAGCAAGGATGGCGAGACTATGTCTCACATAGGTTGGACATGTTATCAGGAGGGATCAGTCCCTGGAGAAAGACATCATGCTTGGTAAAGTAGAGGGTCAGTGAAAAAGAGGAAGACCCTCAGGGAGATGGATTGACACAGTGGCGATGATGATGGGCTCAAGCACAGCAATAATCATGAGAATGGCGCAGGACTGGGCAGTGTTTTGTTCTGTTGTAGGTAGGGTCGCTATGAGTCGGAACCAACTCGACAAGGGCTAACAACAACAACGTTTAACTTTATAAGAAACTGACAATATGTTTTCCAGATTGGCATTCCAATCAGCAATGCAGGAAAGTTCCAGTTGCTCCATATTCTCCTCAGCACTTGGTATTGCCATTTGTTTTGTTTTATTTTATTTTATTTTTAGCCATTCTAATAGGTGTGTAGTGCTATCTCTCATTGTGACTTTAATTTGCATTTCCCTAAAGACTAATGAGATTGAGTATCTTTTCACGAGCTTTTTTTGCTATTGTATATCCTCTTTGGCAAAGTGTCTTTTAAAATCTTTTGTCTGTTTTTTAAATTGTGTTGTTTGTTTTCATATTGTTGATTTTTGAGAGCGCTTCAGACATTCTAGATACAAGTCATTTGTCAGATATATGATATGTGATTTGGGAATATTTTCTCCTCATGTGTGGCTGGTGTTTTCATTTTCTTGGCAGAGCAAAATTTCCTATCTTAATAAAGTTCAATTTATCAAGTTTTTCTTTTATGAATCATTCTTTGGGCATTGCATCTAAGAAATTTTTGCCTAACCCAAGGTCACAATGATTTCCTCTTAGATTTTCTTCTAAAAGTTTATTGTTTTAGCTATCCGTTTCCCCTTTTAATGAACCAATAAGTTCTCTGTGAATTCCAAATATTGCGAAGGGACTTAGAAAATGTAAGATGTCAGAAAATTTTTAAATGCCCCGTTCGATTTTTAGCTCCTGGTAAGAAAAAGGTATATCTCACAATCACATCACTGTGCCTTGTCCAACCCATATCTTCACCAGCAGCTAGGTGCTCAATAAATACTTACGAACAATTGATAAATCTTCTCTGAGATGTAAATTACTTTTTCAGCATTGTGTCAAACAAGAAGCATGGGCTTTGTAGTCAGCTCTGTGTTCAAATTAGGGCTCAGTTTCACATCTTGCTGGCTCTATGACCTTGGCTAGCCAGTTTTCTTCAGTACTCTGGGGCCCAGCTTCCAGACCTAAAAATATAGGTTAAGAATGCTTTCTAATATTTTTGTGAGGATTTAGTGTGGTAACGTGCAGTATCTTCACAGTGCCTGGTGTATAGTGAGATCTCTGTGAAGTGTTATTTTCTCCTTTTTTTTCCTTTCCATCTTTATTCTAACTATGATTGGGTTTAACAGTCAAGTAGCTCTGGTTTGAATATCTGCATCTTCTATCATGCTGTGAATCAATATATTCCATATTAGCTCTTTGAGCATATTCATGAATGCATGCACTTTTAACAAAGATAACTAAGATGGTTCCACAATGCCATTTTCAGTAGGTTCTCTTCTTAGAACTACCTTTCTACTGTACAAAAGTAGAGGAAATTAAAAAGGTCCAGGAGTAGAGTAGGCAGAGGGAAAACCCTGGAGTGTAGCATTCATGGGAAGAGTCCCTTCTCACACATATTAAAACCAAAACCATTGAATAGATTCCAACTCCTAGCAACCCTATAGGAAAGAGCAGAACTGCCCCACAGGTTTCCAAGGCTGTAATCTTTGTGAAAGCAGACTGCCACTTCTTTCTCCCACAGAGTGACTTGTGGGTGTGAACCGCCAACGTTTCAGTTAGCAGCTGAGCAATTAAGCAGTGTGCCACCAGAGCTCCTTGCTAACACATAGTAAAACTCAGCAAAACTGTCTTAATTTGCACCTGGCAACTAATGAGTTGACCAGTAAGTAAATACAATCTGGGGGGAAATGATTCTGCTCATGACTTCCTTGCCAGATCATTACCATTGTAAGTTATGCTACATTTTATTAAAATTCCTAGATTTTTTTTTTTTTTTTATTGAAGTAAAAGGATTATTCCAGCCAAAAGGGCTTATTAATGACTGCCAAAAAGGCTGGCAAAGGTTCCAGTCCTAAATATTAGGTTGGTAAACTGAATAATTTCATCGATTGATTAACACAATATAAAGTAAACCACAAAATTAGTCAGTTCAGAAGTCAGGCCAAATGCAATGTCTTGAGGTGCTCTTAAAATTGATTTTTTTGAGAAATGACATAAAAGCAAGAACACAATGATTTTTTTTTTCTAATAATAATGGTATTTATTAAACACTTGCTCACTGCCAGCCGATGTCATAGAGGCTTTTTATGCATTACCTAATCGAATTCTCCTAACCACTCTGTGATGGGCCCTGGTGGCGCAGTGGTTAAGAGCTATGGCGTGCTTCGCCTGCTGACCAAAAGATTGGCAGTTCAAATCCACCAGCTGCTCCTTGGAAACCCTATGGAGCAGTTCTCCTTTGTCCTGTAGGGTCACTATGAGTCTGAATTGACTCAACGGCAATGGGTTTAACCACCCTGTGAAATGGGTGTCATTATTCTCCTTATTTTATGGATAGAGAAATTGCAGACTTAGGTTAAATATCTGACCCAAGGTTTCAGTGCTAATAAATGACTAACTCAGAGTTTGAACTCAGGGCTATGTGGTTGGGAAGCCCCTGCTTTGAACTGTTATACTTTATCACCTTTTCCTACATGGTTTACAGCTTGTAGACAAGACAGCTCTAAAACATGCAGGCTGAATTTTAGAGACCCAGTGAATCAGTGACATTCCTAACTCTTTAGATATGCAGCACAGGGCCTTTTGATCAGGTACATATGTATTTCAATTTGCAATTACAGGATTAAAGGTCACACTAGTTTTATGTTTCCTTATTAAACTCCTACACATTTTAGCGCTTTCAAATGCATAACAGACCAAGTATATTACTCTTTTCAAGTTCATCTAAACATAAGCAGTGATACTGATTAAACTTTATTGATACCTGTCAAGATGTAATTATCATTTAATAGAGCTGTCCAAATATTTCCTAATTTCTTAAGTGCAGAATTTCCCCAGCCAAAGGAAAACATTCCCTTAACCTCTTAGGCAGAAAAGATTTGGAGGCTCTAATATCATTTTTCTTGACCTAAGGTTTTCACTGGCCAATTTTTTTCAGAAGTAGATCACAAGGTCCTCTTTCCCACTCTGTCTTAGTCTGGAAGCTCTGCTGAAACTTGTCCACCATGAGCACCCCTTCTGGCATTTAAAATACAAATGGCATAGCTTCCAGCATCACAGCAACAGCCAAGCCACCACAGTATGACAAACTGACAGATGATGTAGTGCATTGGGTAAATCTGCTGCAAAATACCTCTTTAAAGGGTTGAAGAGCAAAGATATTACTTGAGGACTAAGATGTGCCTGACCCAAGACATGGTATTTTTAGTCACCTCATATGCATGCAAAAGCTGGACAATGAATAAGGAAGATCAAAGAAAAACTGACACCTTTGAATTATGGCGTTGGTGAAGAATATTGAATATACCATGGACTGCCAGAAGAACGAACAAATCTGTCTCAGAAAAAGTCAACCAGAATGTTCTTTAGGCTCCAGGAGGGCAAGTCTTCATCTCATGTACTTTGGCCATGTTATCAGGAGGGACCAGTCCCTGGAGAAGGACATCATGCTTGGTAAAGTGGAGGGTCAGGGGAAAAGAGGAAGACCCTCAAGGAGATGGATTGACACAGTGGCTACAACAATGGGCTCAAACATAGCAATGATTGTGAGGATGGCACAGGACCGGGCAGTGTTTTCTTCTGTTGTACGTGTGGTCGCTGAGTCGAAACCGCCTCTGCAACACCTAACAACAACAAAAACTATCATTTTTATTAAAAATTTATTTGAGTTTCTTATGGAAAGGACAATATCCCATTTATCTTGACACAGTGTATTATTATTTTGTTGTTGTTGTTGTTAATGTACACAGAAGAACATATACCAATTCAACAATTTCTACATGCAAATTCGGTGACACTGATTACATTCTTTGAGTTGTACAAACATTCTCACCCTCCTTTTCCAAGTTGTTCCTCCTCCATTAACATAAACTTGCTGCCCCTGAATTTCCTATCTAACAGTTCTAGTTGTCCATTTGATGCCGTATATATAGATCTTAATAGAGCACGATGCTTAAGGCAGACATTCTTTACTAGTTAATCTAAACTACCGTTTGATTCTGAGAAGTCTTCAGAGGATATTTTTAGTTTAAGGTTTAAAGGTTATCTCAGGGCAATAGTTTCAGGGGTTCATCCAGCCTCTCTGGCTCCAGAAAGCCTAGATTCCATGAGAAATTGAAATTCTGTTCTGCATTTTTTCCCATTTGATCAGCATTCTTCTATAGAATCTTTGATCATATTGTTCAGTGGTGGTAGCTGGGCAGCATCCAGTTCTTATGATCTCATGGTAAAGGAGGCAGCTGTTCATGAAGGCAATGAGCCACACATTCCATTCCCTCCTTTTATTCTTGACTCTCCCTCTTTCTCTTTTGCTCCCCATGAATAGAGACCAACTGTTGTACCTTGGTTGGCTTCTTGTAAGTTTTTAAGACCCTAGGCATTATGCAACAAACTAGGAGGTGGAACAGAAGGACTAAACACCATATTAAGCCAATTAACCGGGATATTCCATGAAACCATGACCCTACGCCTCCAAACCAAGGAACCAAATCCCATGGGGTATTTGGTTGTACATAAGCAGCCTCAGCAGCTACCCTTTTGTTTTTTGTCATTGTGAATATATCTATCACACAAATTTTTGCCAATTCAACTTTTTATAGGTATGCAACTTATTGGCAGCAATTATAGTAATTGCTTGTACAACCATACCTTTAATCAAAGCAATTTTTCCCTCACTGTAAACTGAAAATCAGTACTCCATAAGCAATAACTACCTCTTCTTTTCCCCTCCCTCCCACACCTGGTAACCATTAATAAACTTTGGTCAATATATTTTTCTGTTCTAGTCTCTTTATATAAGTGACATCCTACAATATTTGTCCTTTTGTGATTAATTTATTTCACTCTGCATAATGTCTTCAAGCTCCATCCATTTTGTAATGTGTATCAAGATTTCATTTCTCTTGCTGGCTGAGTAGTATTCCATTGTATGTATGTACCACATTTTGTTGATCCATTCATGTGTTGATAATAGTTTTCAGGCATTTAGTTTATTTCCACCTTTTGGCTATTGTGAATGGTGCTCATCTCTCTTCTACATACTTGCTAGCTGGTTCCAAGGTAAAACAATGTGGAAGCAACCATAACCAAGTCCAAGTGGTCATTCACTGTTACTACTAATCTAGACCAGACTTTGTCTTCTGATCTTGAGGAGGCCCAGCACAAAGCTTGGATGTATTATTAATGAGCAAATAGAAAGGTTAAACTGAAGCCTAGATATTCTGTTCTCAATTTAAAGATCCATGCTTCAGATGAAGAACCCTAGTGGTGTAACTCTTAAGCACTCAGCTGCTAACTGAAAGTTTTGTGGTTCAAACCCACTCAGTCACTGTGGGAGAGAAGGATCTGGCCATTTGCTCTCGTAAAGATTACCACCTAGAAGAACCTGTGGGGTGGTTTCACTCTGTCACATGGGGTCACTGCGAGTAGAAATCATGTCCGTGTCACCTAACAACAACAACATGCCTCAGATATCCCTATTAAAATTGTTCTCTTTTAGAAGTATTTGAAAGACTATTCTTTAGGCCTAAACTTGCAGCACCTTTTTCACAACCTCATGTTCAAGTGTTTGTTGAACCATCGTGCAACTATTAAGCAAGTGATAATGCAACCACTGAGAAAGTAATCTTTATTAGGTTCAATAATCCTGTGTTGCAATAAGCTAACTATGTGACCCAGTATTTAAATTCTATAACAAACATCATTTGATTATTTACTCTTACTCAATGTTAGAATAAATATTTATTTAAAGTCAACGTCTTCTACCTTTCTTATAACTTTTCTTTGGCAAGTGCTTACAGCGCATATCAAAATGAGAATATTACTGAAACATTAAGAGTTAAGAACCGTTTTCTTTGCTGTCATTCCAAGAGTTTCATTCTTCTGTATACCTGGAGAAACCACTACCCTTTGGAAGACTATAAATATTTCCTTCTATAGCTCCCCAGTTTTTATTCTTAAAAATTGGACTTGAGCTAATGAATTGTGATTTCTTAATTACATTAATAAACTTATTTTAAAAATCAAACTGACTAACAATCAAAGGAATACAAATTAAAGTAGCAGTAAGATATTATCATTTGACTCTCAGAGAAGAATTACTGATTTTAAATGGTAATGTGTATTGCTGATGAGGTTACCTGTGAAAAAGCATTCCCATATGTAACTTCTAGTAATAAATTTAGGGTAACCTTCCTGGAAAGCATTTAGAATGTTTCAACCTTTTGACCCAATAATCTGATTTCTAGAACTCTATAAGAAGGAACTAATCAAAAGGTTGGCTTCAAATCTACTCAGAGGTGCCTCAGAAGAAAGGCATGGCGATCTACTTTCCAAAGATGATAGCCATTGAAAACACTATGGAGTGCAGTTATATGCAACACATGGAGTTGCCATGAGTTGGAATCAACTTGATGACAACTGATTTTGTTTTCTGGGTTTTTTTATAAGAAGGAAGATAAATAAAGATGCCGACAAGGATTTGTGAATAAGGAAATTCTATAAACTCATTTGAAAATGAAAATTTTAAACTACCTAAATATTCACATATGAAAATAGTTAAATTGTGGTACATCCAAATGATGGTATATTTTTCATTCATTAAAAGGTATGTTTGCAAAGAAAATGAAATTCTCATGATCTGTTGTTGTTGTTGGTTGCCATCAAGTTAGTTCCAACTCATGGCAACCCAATCTGTTACAGAGTAGAACATCTCCATAGACCTTTCAGAAGTAGATTGCCAGGTCTGTCTTCTGAGGCTCCTCTGGGCGGGATCAAACCACCAATCTTTTGACTAGTTGTCAAGCCCTTAACCACTTGCTCCTCACAGGGACCCTCTCATGATATAACGCTATACAAAAATATAAACTATAAACAGTAGAATTCCAATTTATTTTTGAAAGTATACAAACACACATATAGATTTTGTGTGCATATGCCCATGGAAGTCAGACTCTAAGGCTATACCCGAAACATTACACTTTTCTACAATATCTAGATTTCCTACAATAAACATGTCGCACTTGTTAATTTAAAAATACTTATTTTTAATTACCTCATAAACCCTAGATTTATGTAAATGATTGGCATAGGGTATAAGATTATCGAAATACAAAATATGAAGATAACCAAATTCGAAGCAAGAATGTGAGATACACTATTAAGGAGCATTATTTTATAATTTTCAGGAAGATCTCCTCTTCTAGAGAATTATTTTTAACGCTTGTAAAAACAATGTTTTAAACAAAAGGGATTTTAAAATACCATATTCAGGGAATTTCTCAAGTTTCTTGATATCTAAAATGCCAATAACATTGTGCGGCATTGGAATTTTAAAAACTAAATTGTACTCACAAGGATCTTATAAAACAGAACTGGTGCCTCCATGCCCACATACACAAAGAAATAATATTGTGTGTATTACCAAAATGCTACACAACTGATTATTTTACTTCACATGACTGGCAACCACTTTTCATAAATCAGACAATGACAGGAAATGCGCTTCACTATGTATAGAGCTCTACTCTAGGCACTGCCAAAAGAAACCAGAGACAATCAAGAGATTACTCTTCAGGAGCCAGTAATCAAATGAATGAAACCAGGTTTTGAAAGGACGTCGGAAAATGTATTTGGTAACTGTGTATTTAGACAACTATGTTACTACACAGAAACACAGACACACACATACACAAACACACACTCACAAGTATCTAGAATGCTCCCCCACTTTCACAGACACTCTTTTGACCTCTGTGCTCACCCTCAGCGTCTCCAGACCTGGGTGTGGTCTTTCCCATCTTAGAGCATATTCATGTAATTCAGTTAACTTGGACATAGATATGAATGATGAGGGATTCTGAGGAGATGCACACCATCAGAGGGAGCGATTTATAGGAAATCACCAGGAAAAATTTCATACCATTTTTCCCCTAAACATTCCTCCGTTGAAGCTAACATGGTGTAGAGCAAAGACACGAGTCTTGGAATTAGAAGGTCCCTATTCTTATTCCAGCTCAGCCATCATTGCTTTTTAAACATGGGCAAATTACTTTCTAAGCCTGTATCCTCTTCTCTAAAGTGTAGATGACAGAAGTGATGGCACAGGGTTTTCTCAGCAGTAAATTAGGGAACATAGGTGAATGTTCTGAGTCTGGGGGCTGACCCATAGGAGACACTCAACAAGCTTAGTGGAAGTTGGATTCACAGCCTGGCTGTGGATTAATCAGCGATGTAGCAGACCAAGAGCTCCGCTTTCATTGTACCTCTGCATCTCACATACTCTTTAACAAACATGTCACAGAATTTATTTTTATTGGTCTCCTGCCTTGGCTTTCTGGTCTGTGAAATGGAAACATTATATAACTTCAATATCTGCTCTTTAAAAACTGAGGAACTATAGTGGCAAATATGACTTAGTTCGTAGAGAATTGTGACTAACTTTTAGAAAAACTTTCCAAATTTCTTTTACAGTTGTACAATGCCATGTTATCCTTGAGGGCAAAATCACCACTGGTTGAAGCCCATTGCCGTTGAGTGGATTTCGACTCATAGAGACTCTGCAGGACAGAGTAGAACTGCCCTATAGGATTTCCAAGGAGTGGCTGGTGGGTTAAAACTGCTGACCTTTTGGTTAGCAGCCTAGCTCTTAACCACTTCGCCACCAGGGCTCCTATTAATACATAGTTTGTTTATCTGTTCATTTTACATTTCTGTTGCTACAAAAACTCAATTTTAAACTCTGTTATTCTATTAAACAGGAGCATTGTATATTTTTAGTTCTATTAATTCTGGTACGTGCCTGATACTCAGAAAAACTAAACAGTGACTTTAATGGTCTCTTACTCTTCTTTTTTTTTTTTCCCCTTAAACAGTTAATGTGAAGCTGCTGTGATCTACTTTTACTCACAGTTAATAGATCATTACTTGACCTTAAAAACACACACACACACACAAATAATTAAAAAACAAACAAAAACTTGAGTCAGTGCATACACAGAGACACAACACACACAAATTGATAACAAGAATGAATTTAAGGATCATCTATAACATATATTCATTCATTCGGTTCACACGCAGAGTACCAATGCAAGGCACTAACAAGAGTTTAGACATTTGGTAGAGGAACATTACAACTGAACAATAAGATTTTAAGAAGGTTTTTCTCCTTAATTCCCAATTGGTTCACCACTTTGCTTGCTTTATCTTTCTTGCGTTCTACTTTACTTTTCTCTCCTGTCTCCTCTGTATTTTATTTTCTCCTTGTCCTTCCCCTGCTTTTCCTTTTTATCACTTTCCCGATGTCAATGTTCTTTTGTTTCCCTACCACCCACCCTACACCTTTATCCTCCTATACTTTTCCATCTTCTTGCGTTTTTTTTCTTTGCTCTAAGGTTAAAGTTTTTGAACAGGCCTTCCTTGCAATGTATAAACAGTGTGGAAACACAGAACCAAGATTTGTTTGGAGTGGACCCAGGGCTATGTTTCTTCCATCAGCACTTAAAATAGACCCCAATAGCTGTTTCATTATGTCTGCTACTTCCATCTTCTGTTCGGATTTTGAGAAAACTTTGGATATGTAAGTAAGTTATGTGCTATCGACAGGTGCAATCTTATGTTTTCTTTTAGACCACATCTTCACAAGGAAAAGAGAATTTATGAAGGAGTATCAACCCGTATAAGTGGGTGTGGGTGGCAAATTCCTTAGAGTCAAATTCTGTAGGGATTGATTAAAATGTTAAAGCCAAAGATTTGCTGTAACCCAGTTCTGCTGGGCTGATAGATGGGACCCAGTGAGAGCAACTCTCTGGTTGCTCATTGGGGAAGTCAGTGTTTGTAGGCTCACATTCTCACCCCCATCTTCTGTTAACCTCCTGATGAGGATTTGTCAAGTTTTTCCTGAGATGCCTATCAGTTAGTAATGACATCAAATGCAGAGATTTTGGTCACAAAATTGGGAGAAGGCTAGATCTATACGGTGGTACTATCACCTAAAAATTCAGAAACGCATTAAGAAAGGTTTACCAAGCAGAAATCTGTCTTTCTTTCATTCACTCTTTTTTTTTTTTCCGTCTATTCATTGCCTGTTACTATATGCCAATGTAAAGGTGTTCTGTGGCACACTGGTTAAGTTCTGGGCTGCTAACTGAAAGATTGATGGTTCAAATCCACGTAACAGCTCCATGGGAGAAAGACCTGGCAGTCTGCTCCCATAAAGACTGCAGCCCAGAAAACTTTATGGGGCATTTCTATTCTGTCACAGGGGTTGCTGTGACTCGAGATGGACTCAACAGCACCTAACAACAACACATTGGAATGTAAGTGAATTATTTGGATAACAAGTCCAGGTTGTATATTTTCTTTCTTTGTCCACACATTTTTGCATGCTTTTAAATAACCAACGTAGCAAAAGAAAGACATTTGGAGCCAGCTGGAATTGCTTGCCATGTGTAGATATCATCAGAATTTAATGATCTGCATCATTAGAAGGGAATGGCAGACTCACTGGGAAGCCAATGGAAATGTTTCAGGCTGGTAGATATTGTAAGGCAAAACAGATTTCTTTAAGTTATACGTGCTATGATAGGTGCATTTTCTTTTCATTGTGGAAAGGCCCTGAGTTGTATAAAATACACCCACTAGTCATTTCCTGTTTTTTCTGATGCGGTTAGCCCTGATCAATAAGCTTTTCTTTTTATTGTTTGGTATTTATCGATCATAGCCACTACACTGAGAATGACTGTGGAAATGCAAACCAAGATTCATCCTCTGAGGAACTATTAGTGCCTCTCACTGATTTGTAGGTACCGGTCATTTCGTGTGTCCGGGGGCCCTGTGCCTCCATGCCTAGCAGGAAAGGCCAAATTTTAATGTCTGTTTATGAAACCAGCCATCAAAAAGAACAGTAAGAACTGGAGCATCACATATTGTATTGTTCTCGCAGTGCCACTCAAACTCATAACTGTTATTAATTTCAGAGTAATCGCTGGATGATAGAGTTCTATCCATCTGTTCAGAGAATTGTTAAAAATGATTAAAAGATTTACCACATATGTAGTCCCTTCCATTGAATATCACATATCTTAAAAACATTCAACATTTTAAAATCTATATCAAAATGTCAACGTGAATGTTAAGAAATTCATTTGACTGCTAACTGCCAAGGTCTATCTCGGTGGATCAAAAACCTCAGGCAAGTTTCAAAGAGATTCAAAAAAACATAATATAAGATTTAATTTTATATCTTTTCTATGTGACCTCCAGCTTTTTCTAGACAGTGCCTGAAAACAGTGAATCAAGAGTTCACAGCAATTTTTGCAAGCACAGACTTTCAGTGGGTAAGAGACTCTTGAATGACAAGCACTTAATGGAAAATGTTGCATAGCACACAGTGTTTTATGTAAGAGCTTCCGAACTGGTTTGCTGAGACATTGAACCCTGAGTCCTTGGGATGACTAATGAGTTTTAGAGTGGCTAGAACCCTTGGTCCAGTCACCACTAGCCATGATCACCTGTGACCATTCACTCCAGTGAGCTGTCTTAATATTTTCTGTGTGTGCATGGAAAAGATTGAGAGCGCCGCTTTCCACAGTCAACTTTAGGAAGCATGCTATAAAAAGGCATATTTTTTACTTTGCAATGCCCACTAAAATTGTAAGAGCTCACTAACAAAGAGAAGGCAGCTATTATGATGACTTCTATACATAGCCATCTGCTGTCAAAAACTTTCAAATCGGTATTCAATTGCTCGAAAAGAATCCTGCCTGAAAAGTTTCTAGAGACTCTTTCACATCTTGTTGTTATACATACAATCTTGACGTACTCTTACAGATGCACACTTGTTTGATAAAGCCCTACTTATTGAATAGATTGTTATATTTTGGAGGCACAATTGTGTCCTGGAATTATTTCCTGACACTACCAAAATGCCACTTTTCTGAAACCGTAGAAGTGATCTGTGCTGAAGTTTCAGTTATGGACTTCAACTCAATTTCAGCTCTGCAGGTGCTATTCTGTCTGACAGACAGCCTGAGCTAGTGCACCATGTGTCACTCTATGATCACAGGCAGAATATACCAAGAAGAACCAGGAAAAAGGCTTTTCATAGTTACCTACAAAAATAACCGTGTTCTTGTAAGTAAATCGTTAGGTTGTAGACTATGGGAAGAAAGTTTTTTAAAAGAAAAGATGAATTTCAAAGTTAAAAACCTCCAACAGGCTATTGGCTGTTCATTTCTTTCAATACCACCAGGAATGACCCAAGAAATGGAGCAACAGTGTGATGGAGGGAAGCATCCTGCAGCTCTTGGGTGAAACTACATGTTCCATGGTACTGTGGTTTTCTAGAAGTTGGATATGAAGTATGACCCATGGGTTTGTTATCTTTGTATTTGTTTTTGAAACTATATCTGGAAAGAATTAAGGAGCCTTATGCTATTAAACCTGTTTTTCAGTTTGTTGGTGACTTTCATGTTGCTATAATTCTAGAAGCTATGCCAACAGTATTTCAAATATCAGCAGGGTCACCCATGGTGGACATGATTCAGCAAAGCTTCCAGACTAAGACAGACTAGAAAGAAAGGCCTGGAGATCTACTTCCAAAAATTAGCCCATGAAAATCCTACAGAGAACAACAGAATATCATCTGATATAGTGCTGGAAAAGGAACCACCCAAGTTGGAAGGCACTGGAGATACACAGTGGCCTCAACAATGAACTCAAGCATACCAACTACCAGGAAGATGGCACAGGACTGGGCAACATTTCCTTCTGTTGTACATGGAGTCAGCATGAGTAGGAGCCTACTAAATGGCAACTAACAACAATGTTATTAAAAACACATGTGGAATCAAGAGAAACAGTGTTAGAAAAGGCTCAGACCTCACCTAGTCCAGCACGTAGGTGATGAAGGACACTCCCAGGATAACTAGTTATATACAAAAAGTAAAAACCATGGGTAAATAACCATGTAAGTGTATATTAGTCATCTGTAATAAATTAATGACTGTAAGTGAGCCCTAGGAAGGATTTATTAATATTTATTAGTACTCAGTTTTGTAATATTATCAAATTTAGGGATGAAAAGAGACAGCAATTGTACAACCATTTTTCTGATCAAGCAAAAAATAATATTATTTTCAAAATAATTCAGACAGTGACTACTAGAAGACTTGGAGGCATCCTTTCTTTCATTGCAAAATCTAATTGGTTTCTCTGCAAGTTCTTTCCCAGAGCTCAGGGTTTGTCACCAGTTTTTATTTGAAGTTAAAGGCTGCCCAAATGGGTACAACATGCCATTTAATAAGGCATGTAACCATTCCTCTGAAAGCTATTTCTGTATACAAAGCCTCAGGAACCAAAGAGAAAGAGAAAGATACAAAAGCATCTGAAAAATCAAAGCATTTTGGCTCAAGGTCCAGTGTTAATGCATTCCCACATGGTGTTTCCTGCTTATTTCTGAGTGTCTAACCCCCTTCCCATCTCAGGTGGGGAAAGGACAATGGGTAATTTCTCCCAGTCTGGACCCCTTGGGCTGTGGGAGGTATTGGCTGTCCCTTGCCCAGGGATGTGATGGGAGAAGCCAGAGATAGGAAAGCAGAAGCTATGACTCTGGCAGAGAGCTGAAGGCTAAAGATAGAATAGCAAGTTTTATCCTAGGTCCTGGATGCAGGGGCCTGGGTGAAGTATACGAACCAAGATTCTAGATTTAAGTAAGAAGGCAAGAAGATGAGAGCGCAATGGTAGAGCAGGCAGATGACAGTGGCCTAGGAGAAATTCTGAAGGGGAATTGTGATACCGGTAGTGAAGTCATTTAGCATTGCTACATGGGTTTGGGTGGGTTGTTTAAAGCAAAGAGGGCAGAAGGCAAGGCCTATCATCTAAGTACACATGAAGAAATGTCAGATTTGTCCTATAAGATGAGGCATAACTCTTAAAACCCTGGGTAAATATTTCAGATGTTTTCACAGTATGAATTCTCCTCTTACCAAAATCCTTTCCAAACAAAATCAACTTCAGACTTTTAAATACAACAATACAAGAAGTTTGGCTCATCCAAATGGATATGTTGTGCTTATCTCAGTTATTCCATAAATAAAACAGGTAATTATATACCCTTCCCAACTCCCAGGGCAGGGAATTATTTTAACAGAGCATGCACTTTAAGATTCTTAGTAGAAAAGTATCAAGTATTTTTCTAAATCTAATTATATTTCAATCAACCTGGAATTATTTCTGAAACCTTCCTAAATATGTGAGTAAAACTATATTATCTATCAGGTTTATATGTTTAGAAGGTCATGGAATTATTTCAGTATAAAGAATGACAAGAAAATAATAACAATAAGTGAAAGAAATAAGCATTTTAGACTAAACGTTAGACACAGTTTCTGACTATGTGATTTATTTGATTACTAGGAAGCTGTCCCAGAGTTATGGGCCTAGAGTCTGGTGGAATGTTTAATTTATGATGGTTTGGCAGAGAACAAGAAGGCAGGCTGTCTGCTGCAATTCTGCACTCATGGGGGAATAAGGTAGACAGGTAGTAGATTTTTAAATTTACCACTTCTGCCTCCTGTGACACCCCTGATCCCATATCAAACAAGTGAAGTTTGAAAGAGAAGCAAAAGTGATTAGGAAGAATGAAGGTGGTATAAAAAAATAATGTGTCTTTCAATGAGCTTTAATCATTGAACTCAACAGGAGTACAAGGAGAATAAAAATGCCAGATGTTTGTGGCCCACCAGGGGAGATTTTTCTATTTGTCTTACTGTCAACAACAACTGATGATGGTGAGGGAGAAGATGGTGAAAGCTGAGAGTCCATGCAATTATTTTCTTGAGTCAAGTGAGGTGCAAGATCCATTGTATTCCCTTCCCACCTCCACCTGGCGCCTGACTCTGAGTCACCATGGGATGCTTTCACCAGCAGAGTGGGAGTTATTTTTCTAGAATCTGAAAAAATAAAAAAGGCATAGTCATTTTCCACACATTTTCTTACCCTGAAGCTAGTTGAGAATTTATTTTCTTATCTGCAGCGGAGCTGATGCCTTTAAGAGAGAATAATAAGGAAGAGAGAGATGGCTACTTAGCATGGGATAGAGGTGAGGGGGAGGTCGTGTCCATATGGGTCCCCAGGGACTCCGTGGATAGCAGGAAAAGAGGTCAAAGAGACAATGTGCCCTTTGAGCTAATCTTGGTGTCAAATGCTAAGTCTCTAAGTCAGGAGAAATGGAATTCAGCAAAGTTGCTGTGGTCATTAACTTCCTCTGTCTTGAGGACAACACCCATCTATCTCATTAGGTTTAAAAGCAGTTTTTCCAGGCTAGAAACCTCTGGCAGAAGCTGGGGCTGATGCCTACAGAGAGCAGAAATAAGTCTGACTGTTTGCAATGGCAACAGTGGAAGAATCTGGGGAGAAATCAATAGCGATAACTAAATGGGTATGAAATAGATGACACTGAGGAATTTGAAGCTTGACTACTGGGAGTTTTCCAAGCTACCTCAGCTAGCCTGTTTCCTTCTCAAGCTCCAAATCATCGCTCTCTGATCGTGTTTCCTAATATGTCCCCAGAGTACTGAATTCCAGCAGGCCAGCTAAAACACACAAAGGGCATGGAGCAGAATGAACAGCATACGTAGAGTTCACTGTCACTGGGCCTGCAGATCAGGTGGCCAGTGACAAGGAGATGCATGGGTCTCTGCAGGGTTCTGTTGGAATGCTTGGTTATAGAGAATGTTGTTCCTAGCCTGTTGTTTTTTGGAGAGATCTGAAGCCATGTCATTTTTTCATAACGGTATAAACATTGATGGAGGTAAAAAAGAATAGGGATGACCAGGTGCCCTCTTCCATTGATGGGGCATTGCTAATTAGTACGTTATTTTGAGAGAGCATTCTGGCACTGCACGAGCTAAACAAAATGATCATGCCTTTTGAGCTAGTATTCCCACCTTTGGGAATTATCTAAAGAATATAGTTTTTAAGTGTATTTGTGCAAAGATGTTTACAGCCACTCTATTTGTAATAGCAGGTAACTGGAAACAACCCAAACACTCAACAATTAGGGAGTGATTAAGCAAATTTTGGAATCTTCATATGGTGATAAAGTGTGTGGCAATTAGCATGATGAATATGTGGACTATGTAAATACTTAGAAAGCCTGTGTAAAATGAGGCTCTATTAATAAAGAGAACACAAAATATTCCAAGCACAGTATGACAAAATGTTATTATGACAATGTGAAAATCACATCTAAGCAATGATAAGAGCAGGAGAGGCCAGTCTTACATATAATTAACGTTCAGGGGGAATGAAGGCTTTGTGTTTTTAATGATAGTTAAAGATGTTTATTTTTTTCAATGTAAAACTTAAAAGCCGGTTTAAAGTACAATATTTTATGATAGTATATCTTACTGTATGAGTCCCTGGGTGACACAAACTGTTAAGTGCTCAGCTACTAACCGAAAAGTTGATAGTTCACATCCACCCAGAGAAGAAAGAAGAAAGGACTGGTGATCAGCTTCCAAAAGGTCACAGCCATAAAAACCCTATAGAGCCCAGTTCTACTCTAAAGCACATGGGGTCAGTATGAGTCAGAATACACTCGATGACAACTGGTTTGGTTTTTTGGTTTTATTATTACTGTGGTGTTAAAAAGAGTTTAAAAGGGCCAGACATCAGTCTGCCCACTCATTTAATGCATATTTCCAGCTTCTACCACAAGATCAACAGGAATTGGTGGTCCTGCACAGGGAAACACATTAAAACAATACCTAACTGGCCTTATCTAAAAGTAAGTGCTAACTTTGCTTTTAGTAATGGTCACCAACTTGAATCAGGATATAAATTACAGTCAAAATTCCATAGCCAAGTTATGAAGCAGGGAAAGAAGCAAGGCCGGAAGAACAGATCAGAGTTAGAAGTACATGTGAGGGGTCTGTGCGAGGATGGTCAAGGTCACAGAGGTGTAGAATGAGGAGAGAACAGGCAGACCCAAGGACAGAAATAGCAAATCGACTAAAAAGCAGAGCACAAAAAGTTTTATGCACCCGGTTATACCAAGGGCAACTTTGATTCAGGGGCCCATCTACCAAAAATAGTGCCTATAGCAATTAGTTTTAAATTGCTGAATGATCTCTTACAGCTAGCGATGGCCAATAGAAACTGCTCATTAGTGCGTCTTCTCAAGCGGCGCCCAGGGCATGCGCACTACCTGCCATACCTTAGTTACGCCTCTGCTTTCATTCTCCTTAGTCTTTGCTTTCAGATTTCGGAGAATAGTGACACAGCTGTCCCTTGGAAAGGACTGGTCTTAGGTTTTCTAGAAAGAGTCCGCAAACCATTCCATGCATGCCTAAAGCATCAGGTTGTGTTGCAGTTAAGGGGCATGTGAATTCTGAGTTTCAAATGAACGGTGTAATTTATAATGATGGAGACCGTGAGGAAATGGTCTACGTCATATTAGTAGCAATATTTTATATCCTATTGCTGGACTAAATCAAGTAGTTAATTGCAACAAAATACTTAAAATCTTTGAATGTCATGCTCCACTGAGCATTTAGCAGGAGTGCTTGGATCTAGAATTATTCATGTAGGGATTTCCTTATGAATTTAGTGGTCAACCTCCAGATTTTCTCTCCGTGGGGCTTCTCATTTAGGGAGTTGCATCAGTTCCTATTCTGCCCGCTGTTCATGAAGCCAAAGGAGAAGTCAAAAGCTCTCTGTGAAGGCTGACAAAGCTCTGGTCACCCCTGGAGACTTTCTACAACTGCTTTTCCGATTTCATATCAGTAAACTCTTTCCAACTGTTCCAATCAGCAAGAATCGTTGATTCATGGGTGCTACATTGAAAGCAATTTCCACTGCTCATTTCCAATTATTCCCACTAGTCAGCTTTTCTGAATCACTGTAACTATTAAATCAACTCAGACACAAATGGCAGTTCTGCCCTTACTCTGTGGGTTTGAAAAGGCTTTGAAACCACTAAAGATCTGTTGACTCGAGACCATTTCTGTTAGTGTGGAGAGGTGCAGAGAGGACAATTTTCAGCCAGGAAACCTGGGTTTTAGTTCCAACCTTTGGTAAGTTGCTTACCACCCTGAATCTCAGAATCCTCACCTGTCACACAAGACCAATAGCATCAACTGCCTCACAAGTTTGTTAGGATTAAATGAAATGAAGATGGGGAAGCAGTTATTAAACAATACAGCATTACCTGATCCTCTGCAACAGAACAGTGCTTTGGTGATGTATTAGTTTCCTACAGTTGCCGTAACAAAGCATCATAAACTGGGTAGCTTAAACAACAGAAATGTATTCTCTCATCGTTCTGGAGGCTACACGTCTGAATTCAGGGTGTCAGCAGGGCCATGCTCTTTTCAAAGACTCTGTAAGGAAGATGCTTTCTTGTCTGAGAGTCGTAGCCCCAGGCATTCCTTCACTTGTTGCAGCGTGACTCCAATCTCTGCCTCCATCTTCACAGGGCTATTTTCCACGTGTGTCTGTGTCTCTTCTCCCCTTGAGTAAGGGTGCCAGTCATATTGGATTAGTGCCAGTTCTACACCAGTATGGCTTCATGTTAAACTAATTACATCTGCAAAGACCCTATTTCCAAATAAGCTCATGTTCAAAAGTATGGGGACTGGGTTTAAGATTTGAACATATCTTACTGGGGGACATTGTTCAACCCATAACAGGAAGCCAATGTGTTCCTTTTTATATTGGCTGCATTCTCACTACTCTTGTTCAGAATTAAATAATTTTGTGACCTCAGATTATTGCCAGACAAATCTTACTTCTGTTTTTGGTCTTCTCTCTATATAATACTTCAGTAAGTTAAATGGGACACTAATAAATATAATAACTAAATGTACCTCTATTCCTTTTTCTGGTATATTAGCACAGAGTAGCATTTAGGAACATGGATTTTAAGTGAAACATCAAGGATAAACTGTTTTTTGTACTTTCCCTTTTGATTGTATAGAGATGTGTATTAGACTTTCTTTTTCATAACCTAATATCTATTTTCTTACAGACCAAGCAACTGCGTAAAATAAGCATTATGGCTTAGTTTAAATATGTGGCCCTCCCTGGCTTTAACTGAAAACACAGGGGGAGCTTTTGATACTGCATGTCTAAGCCTGTCCCCAGAGATTCTGATTTCACTGGTCTGGGTGGGTCTCAAGTGTGTCTGTTTTTTTTTTAAGCTCCCCTTATGATTCAAAGGAAACCCTGGTGGTATAGCGGTTAAGAGCTATGGCTGATAACCAAAAGGTCAGCAGTTCAAATCTATCAAGTGCTCCTTGGAAACCCTAGGGGGCAGTTCTACTCTGTCCTATAGGGTCACTATGAGTTGGAATCTACACGACAGCAACAGGTTTGGTTTTTTTGGTTTTTATGATTCAAATGTATAATCAAGGCTAAGAATCATGCTTTAAATTTTTATTAACTAGAAGAAGGAATCCTTAGGCCATAACCATGGCCTGGTCAGTCCATATTTTGGCCAGCTAGAAGCCCTGGTGGTGTAGTGGTTAAAAGCTCATCTGCTAACCAAAAGGTCAGCAGTATGAATCCGCCAGCCATTCTTTGGAAACCCTAGGGGGAAGTTCTACTCTGTCCTAGAGGGCCACTATGAATTGGAATTGACTCAATGGCAACAGGTTTAGAAGACCATCAGTAGCCACGATACTTAAATTCAACAGTAGTTATACAATGTGAAATAACAGGAAAAACACAGACTTTGGAGCCAGCATGAGGTGAAATCTGGCCTTGCTTCATTCTAAGTGTGTTACTATGGGTGAGTGATCTGACCTCAATGCCCTCATCAACATCATGGAGATAAGAGTACCTGTCTTAAAGGACTGTTGTGAGGATTAAATCAGGAAATATATGTACTAGCAGGTAGTCAAAAATGATAGCTGTATTGATAATTAATGCATCATAGCAGGCCCCTATTTCCTCATCAAAAGTGAACAAACTGAATAAAGCTGGGCATAAAAATTATGTTAATGATGTAACAGAGGAGTAGGGTCTAGTGGCTGAATCAAATGAAGTTTCTTGTCCAGCGGTATTTTGGTCCTAAATTTATTGAAATAGCAAGAGATTAAATAGGCCTTCTTACTGTCTTATATCTCTGCTGAGGGCTTAAAGCTGACATAATAGGAATCACGTACCATCACATTCTAAAGGTAGGTGCTTCCGATCCATGGAAGACATGCCAAGATATAAGGAACTTTGGCTCTGTGACCCCTTATCCCATCACCCACTCCAGGAGGGAGCATGCTGCTAAATGCCATTGGGCTAGAACCATCTTTAAAGGATCTTTCCCAAGAGGACTCCCTTGAGGGTATGACAGCCTTAGTCCAAAGATCAGGAGCTGAGAGGAGGTCTGCTGGAGTGTGCATCACCTATGTCAGCAAAGAGCGCAGTGCCAGGGGATCCTGGGGCAGGCGAGAATAGGGGTGGTACCAGGGACCTATCTATGGAAAATAATACCTATGACGATTAGTTTTAAATTGCTGAATGATCTCTCACAACTGGCGATGAAAACTGCAATAGCCAATAGACACCGCTCATTAGCGCTCCTTCTCAAGCGGTGCATAGGGCTCATGCCCTACCCGCCATACCTTAGTTACACCTCTGGGTGGTAGGCAGAAGCCTGAAGAAACCATGACCCTGCCCCAGGAGACAAAGAGCCTTATTTGGGAACCTGCCATTGCAAGGCTAGATCACAGTAGCCCCCATCAGGTGAGACCTTATTGTCTTCCTCTCATCCCACACCTCCACCTGACCCTAGTGGAGCACAATGAGTGGGGCCCAAGAGAAAGGAGTATAATAGAAGAGAAAGTGGAAGAGTATCGAAGCAAATACCATGCCCCAGCATTGCCTGACTGCTGGCCAGGTCTCAGCTAGGAATTAGAGTTTCTTTAAATTGGATGAGTGATTGGAGTTTTGACTTAGATGACACTTGACTTTTTAATAACTTGAAAATGAGACTCTTTGAATGCCCCAAAGTAACCAGAATATCTGTGGGATGAGCCAAGATAATGACCAAGGGACGGGAAGGGAGACCCAATAGAACAGATCTGAAGGGCAACGATGTGAAAAAAATTAATGGTATTTCATGACTGCATCCTTCCAAGTCCAGCCCATTTAATATCACTGTGCATATTTCCTCCCGGGCAGATGGTCCAATGTTCCCCTGCCACTGCCAGAGTCTAAGTGCACAGATGACTTGAAATGGCATGAGGGCTCTTCTGACACAGATCATTCTAGTCCTGTAATGGCTCCCTCCATTTCTTTCAAGCTAAAGATTTTCTTGACATTTTTTAAATTGGTGCCAGCCATTAGCTCAGATGTCATATAACTTATACTATTCTTATGATGCATCAGGAGACAGGTCACTGGATCACAGCTAGTTCTTCCAACAGCCTCAACAGGAAGATATCACCATGTCTTTATGGTGATGTTCTATAACCCACTCCTCCTGTTGTTAGTCCTGACCCCTGGTATATGCAGGGATGTAGAGAAAGTTGGGGGCACAGGCTTGGGAGTCAGATGGACTCTATCACTAACTATGCAACTCTAATATGTTTCTTAACCTCTCTAACCTTGGTTTTCTCACTAACAAAATGGGCATAGTCTCTGCTTCATAGGATTGTTTTACAGATTAAATGAAATAGTGTAAATAAACCTCTTGGCCCAGTGCCTGGCTCCTAAGTGCCCAAAATGTTAGATTCCATGATAACAATAGTAATAATGATGGTGATATTACAGTAATAACCATTATTATTGAAAGGATCTTGCCCAAGTAAACTGTTATATTTATTAATGGGTAACAATAAATAGTATTAACCCATCCCCAACCTCAGAAAGTCACTTTCCTCTAGTATATACTAAAAAAAATTTAAAAACCAAACCTTTCGAGTCAATTCCGAATCATAGCGACCGTATAGGACAGAGTAGAACTGCCCCATAGGGTTTCCAAGGAGCAGCTGGTGGATTTGAACTGCCAACCTTTTGGTTAGCAGCCAAATTCTTAACTACTGCACCACCAAGGCCCCACTAGTATATACTAGGGAAGAGAAATGTTATCATAGATCCCTCCAGAATTTTCCATCCCTCTCTATTGCTTCTGTACACTTTCTGCACCTCCCACAGCTCCCAGCTCCACCATGGATCAACAATCACTTTGTGTCCAGTGGTTATTTCTGGAAATCATCAATACAAGCCACTTGGAACAATGTTATTACCTATTAACAAATGCAAGTAGAAGGGAAAGTGTGGGGCAGACCCACCTTTTGCTCTGTTCCTTTATTTTCTACACAACCAGTATCACACAAGGATGGACAAGGGGTTCAGACTTCTGTGGGGAGTTAGCAATAACACAAAGAACTACAAAAGAGGCAGGGAATTTGTTTTTAAAATCTCTATACTTCATTAAACTGTCCCCTAGTCCA
Organism: Dugong dugon; assembly: GCA_030035585.1. Taxonomy (NCBI): domain Eukaryota; kingdom Metazoa; phylum Chordata; class Mammalia; order Sirenia; family Dugongidae; genus Dugong; species Dugong dugon. The sequence goes on from CM057461.1 coordinate 129,648,001, forward strand.
ATAAAGGAAACCCTGGTGGTGTAGTGGTTAAGTGCTACAGCTGCTAAACAAAAGGTTGCCAGTTCAAATCCACCAGAAGCTCCTTGGAAGCTCTGTGGGAGGCAGTTCTACTCTGTCCTGTCGAGTCACTATGAGTCGGAATCAACTCGACAACAAGAAATTTGGTTTTTTTTTTTTGTTTAGTCCAATAAAAGCGCCAAAAGGAATTAATCCTTTTATTGCTGTCCCCCTGAAAGCACACTCAAGATTCTGGTCTTGCTTCCCTAAACTTAGGTTTTCCTACCGCTCTTTTTACAAATTTACTAAGAAAATTTCAACCCACCTTTTTGAGATCTCAGCCTCAGTGAGTTTGTCTTGTGCAAGGTTTTATCATTTCTTTTCTCCAAAGGTATGCTTCCTAAAGTCTGAGTTATTCAGTCCTAAAACAATAATCCAGCGGGCCTCAACTAGAGAAATCAGGGTGGACTTTGATATTCTATGTCCACTGGCACAGCTAGGCCAGGGTGGGCACTGAGAGGCTGGCTTCTTTGAGATCTCTCCACCGGGGTAGGCTGTGACCATGCTTTCCTATGCTGGTAACTGTTGAATCTGACAGGTAACTGTTGGGCCACCCACCATCACCACCATCCTCACCCCACACCCCAACACACACAGCCACACACTTCCCAAGCACACACTCCAGTTCTCAGAGACGGGGCTTTGAAACTGATGCAGATGAAAAGAAGCATTTCTCTAACTGAGAAACCTCCATCCCCACCCCCTCCCCAGAATGGGGTAATTGTTCACATTATTGTGCAAAGCCTAATTAGTTCCTTCCATCATCTCTTGCTCTATCAGTAATTTTTTAAAATAGCAGTTTTCATGCCTTTGAATAGCTGTTCCCCGAGCTACACCAACACCCAGTGAAGTTTTGGAATTACTGTTTGCATTGGCCTAACTAAGCTCTTAAACAAGGTGCATCCCTTGTCTCCTAATTGCATTATTACATTATTTTCTTCTAGTTACCCTTTTATATCGATGTGGCATAAATTATTATTATTTCCCAGAACTGTGTCAGGAGATGAATACAAATTACTCCAAACACTCACATAATGCTTCCTATGTGCCTGGCAGTGTTCTAAGTGTTTTAGAAACATTAACACATTTAATCCTCATAACAGCCCTATAGATAGGCATCATTATCGCCTCCGCTTACATGTGGAGAAGCTAAAGCACAGAGAGGTTAAGTAATCTGACCAAGGTCACACAGCTTGTAAGCTGGGATTCATACCAGGCAGCCTTACTCCAGGAGCCATGTTTCAACCACTAGACCATCCTGCCTGGTTGTGTTACACAAGCCAATTTCTCGTTCTTTATCTCACTGAAAAAATATATATATTGAAGTAGGCAGTTTTATCATTATTTTTAGATATGGAAGGGAATTGTGGATGTAAATGGCTAAGTGACTTTTCCAAGGTCACACAATTAGGCAGAGCACAAATTCAAATCAGTACTTGTTAATGCAAATTCCAGCTACAGCGTACAACCTTCTGTTTGCCTGGGTCTACTCAGAATAGTCTCTGTAGGATGAACCTGAAGGAATTTTTGCTACAGAATTTTATTTCCTCACTTGATTTTGCTGTCAATACAGTCATTTGATCAGGCCTTTAATGCAGAGCACATGTGCCCAGAAAGTCCTGTAATGAATCCATTTTGTAAATTACAGAAACAGCCATAAATCATCTCCACATAAAGTGTGGGCTGCCATATACCTGTGAACGTTGTGGTACACCCTTAACTGAAATTGTGGTTTCTCCTACTAAATGGGCATGAAAATTACATTGTTTTGACTTTTTGAACATTGTGTCTTCTATTTATTTTATATATTTCTCAAAAGAATTCATTCATGGTCATTTAACCTGCTCCTAGAAAGACAAAATATGAAAAAGCAAAAATACTGGGCATGCAATACATATAGTGTAACTACTTCTTTATGGAACTATTGAACAGTGCATGCTTTGATCATTATTTACTGAAGTTTTTGACTTCTAAGAGCCTGTTTATCAATGGCTACTCAATGATTATCCAAAATGAGTGCAAGTTAAAACAAAACAAAAAAAGAAAAGAAAACAATTTACTCCAATCTCTTTGATGGGATCCTGGTTATTACAGTATTGATCTTACCCATATCACAATATAGGTATTTTGGGCTCAAGTTTAAAGGTAATAGAGATGCCATATACATTCCTCACACAGCAACTTAAGCTTATTTGAGTTAAATGCTCCACCTTTGCACTGTAGGTAGCCTTTAAATGAAAGTGTCAAATCCTCCAGAATCAATCACAATATACTTATTGATCTCCTAATACGAGCAAATCATAAGACTGCTAACTAGAGACTGAAATGCATAACACGTAGCCCCTGGCTTCAAAGAGTGTGTGGTTTATTGAAGGAGACACATTTAAAAATAAATACAAAGAATATTGTGAGATAAATATTGATAATGTTCCACATAAGGTACTGAGGTAGCACAAAGAGGGAGTGGTCACTTGACCAGAACGGACCAGCGGTAGATCAGAAGGCACTTTTTTTTTAGCCAGGTCTTGAAGGATGACTAAGAGCCAGTTAGACAATACCTAAAAAGAACATTTGAGGACAGAAAACCTGGCAAGAACCAGATTATAGAACACCTTGTAAGCCAGGAAAAAGAATTTGGACCTTATTCTTTATTCCTAACAGTGAGGCACTGTTAAAAAAAAATGTAAGTGGAAGAGTAATGTGATCCAGATTTCCTCCAGGAAAGGGCACAATGGTTGCAGTCTGATGGATAGATAGAGGGACCAAGGCTGCACACAAGGAGGTCAGTTAGAAGGCTATTATGAGAGTACAAAAAAAAAACAAAAAAACCCAGACATTCAGGAACAAAATCAAGGTAGGGGCACAGAATGGAAGAATATTTAGAAAATAAAATTGATAGGTTTGGGGGATGAAAAAGGGAAAAGAAATGAAAAATGACTACTCAGTTGTATACCCCGGGGGGACAGTGCCATCCTCTAAGATTAGGACAACAAAGTATGCAGAGAAATTTATCAGTTAAGGTGTTTTTGGCAGCCAGTATAACAGAAAATTCAACTGAAATGGCATAAAGAATAAAGGAATTTACTATCTCAGATAACAAGTGTCGAAGCAAGCCCAGGCCTTTCTTCCCAGTCCATCTAAATCTAGAAGTTCTGCGGAAACCTGTTCAGCATCGAAGCAAAACACAAGCCTCCAGTGGCAGACAGGCGGTGGGTGTGCATGAGGTACGTTGGCTGGGGATCTAACCCAGGTGTCCCACATGGCCAATTCAGTGGCTCAGCCGAGTCCTCAAGGGCCTAAATTCCCTTTCCTTCCATCCTCCCACTCTTCACACTGCTCACCTGCAGAATGTAGTGGTCGAAGTTGCAATCATTACATGTGAACATATTGGCATTTGGCAGCATACGAGGCCGTATGTGCACCTAAGTGTCTCTTTTTCAGAGTGAAAGAAGACTTTCCCAGAAGCCCTCAGCAGATCTCCTCTCAAGTCTCACAGCCAGAATTGAGTCAAATACCCCTGCCTGAACCTATCACTGGCTGAGGATGTGAGGCCACCACGGACTGTTTAGATCAATATAATTCACCTAGGGCTAAGGGTCAGCCTTTCCTGGAGCACGGAGAGGGTATAAACCTGAATAAAACCCTGTTCGTAGGGAAGGGCCAGAAGAGAATGGTGACTGGGTAGAAACTAATCTTGTCAGCTGCAGGGAAGAGAATTAGTTCAGCTTCTTTTCTACCACAGTCTCGTTGTGGAGGCAAGGCATGCTGGGGGAGAAAACTATAAAAGCAAGGTGGTAAGGAAAATTTCCCAAATACGAATAACCTAAATGATCAATGTTAAGGAAGCCCAGAGGATAAAGCAGATGTCTTCCTTCATTTTTATCTTTAGAAATGAAATATTCAGGCCCCTAACCTGATGTTTGACCTCATGACATCTAGCCCAAAGTACTTAGTTAGCAAACATCCGAATATTGGCTATTCACTCACCTTTCTTCAAATGGTATGATTTCATGTGTGCACAGGCTCCAGACTGTACCTCTCTATAAATTCCCTGAACTCCTTTCTTCTTTTAAACACAGTCCCTTTCTCCCTACCCCTATAGGGCATAGGTGAATAAATCAGATCTCACAGCTAATTCACTTTTTACTTCAAAACCAGCCCATTTTTCAAATGAGATTTTCCAAAAATAGGGAATTTCGAAGATTCTCTACCACCAAATGATTTAATAGGAAGAAGGGGTCTCGGCAAGTATATTATGCACACTTAAAGTCCCATTTCCACCTTGGTTTTCTAAGGCTTATGAGGTCTTCCTATGTTCTGGAGGTCTGTTTCTTACCACTTAAAAGTATTTGTTTCTTCAAACACAATCTTGTTCTCCTGTGTTTAACACTAGTCTGATTCAGTTATTTTTCAGCTTTATTATCACTGAATAAACTAAAATCTTACAGCAAACCTAATGAATGTATGTTTTATTCAAAGAAGTTTGGTTGAATTTGATATTTTTAATAAAGAAACACACAGTCTGGAACATGTTGCTTTAGTTTATAACGCAAAAGAATAAAATTCTTTCAGTTGATTCACCATTGCGTAAAAACCTGTAATAGATGTGCCGGGTCATTTGTTATCCTTTGCATAACATTCACCAGTTATAAACGAACTATATATTGAAAACCCCCACATTTAGCAGGCACCCAGTTTAACTGATACTTTAATTTTTTGACCCGTCCGTGGCTGAGCCAACAGACAAACAAGAAAGCTTTGCTGTGTATCATTAATTTCCTCAACCTTGAAATTTATCCATAAGGCACTTAGTAAAACCCCTTTGACGTAACCGAGAGGCCAAATTCATTGTCACTGTTTTTCTAACATGCTATCTGTTGAGCAAATCCATTTTATTTCCCCTCCATAAAAAGTTTAAGTTGGACTGCTCTAATGTGATAAACTGTTGACTTTCATCCTGGTCACCCAATTCCACAAAGTCAAAATAATCAAAGACTCAGCTATTTCTCACCTTGCTTTAATCTCTGCCTCATGGAAGATAGAAAGTAAACATAGTCACACAGAGCTCCAGTTACCAATATCAAGATAAAAAAAGAAATGGCTTTCCTTTTCCACCTTTGAAATTATATATGGATTGATGTAAAATTTCGGAACCTCAAGTACTGGCTTTCTTTCTGATTGCAAACAATGGGTTCTGAACAAGAACAAATAAATAGGTAACTAGGAGGGGAGGTAACCTGATTACTAGGCCATCTCAGTAAGTACCTTGACAGCATTGTCAGGTTTGGATAGGTTTCCACTGTCATACTCAGATGTGCTTTTATTTTTGATTATTTAAATTAAAGTTCTCTTGGCAAACTATAATTTTTGTTCCCCCAAGGACCTGTGTAAAAGGTATACATGGTTCAGAGAGTTAAAAGATTATTAGAGTCAAAATTGTAAGGAAATGTAGAAATAATTTGATATTGTTTTGCTCCAGAACAAAACCCTAAGGGAAGAATATTCTGGGCTCATATGAAAACTGAGTGGTTTGAAGTCAGGAAAGGTGTACATCAGGGACATATCCTTTCACTATACTGATTCAATTTGTATGCCGAGCAAATAATCCAAGAGAATGGACTGTATGAAGAAGGACGTGGCTTCAGGATTGGAGGAAGACTCATTAACAACCTGCAATATGCAGATGACACAACCTTGCTTGCTGAAAGTGAAGAAGACTTGAAGCCTTACTGATGAAGATCAAAGACTACAGCCTTCCGTATGGATTACACCTCAACGTAAAGAAAACAAAAGTCCTCACAACTGGACCAATAAACACCATCATGATAAAAGGAGATAAGATTGAAGTTATCAAGGATTTCATCTTACTTGGATCCACAATCAACGCCCATGAAAGCAGCAGTCAAGAAATCAAATGACTGATTGCACTGGGCACATCTGCTGCAAAAGACCTCTTTAAAGTGTTAAAAAGCAAAGATGTCACTTTGAGGATTAAGGTGTGCCCAACCCAAGCCATGGTATTTTCAATCACTTCATATGCATGTGAGAGCTGAACAATGAATAAGGAAGACCAAAGAAGAATTAATGCCTTTGAATTAGGGGTTGGTGAGGAATACTGAATATACTCATGGACTGCTAGAATAAACAAATCTGTCTTGGAAGAAGTACAGCCAGAATGTTCCTTAGAAGTGAGTATGATGAGATTTTGTCTCACGTACTTTGTTGGACATGTTATCAGGAGAGACCAATCCCTTGGAGAAGGACATCATGCTTGGTAAAGGAGAGGATAAGCAAAACAGAGGAAGACAATCCAAGAGACAGATTGACACAGTAGCTGCAACAATGGGCTCAAACACAGCAATGATTATGAGGATGGCACAGGAACCAGGGAAGTGTTTCATTCTGTTGTAATATGGGGTTGCTATGAGTCAGAACTGACTCAATGGCATCTACCAACAACCACATATGACACCAATGCTCACTTTGGAAAAATTTAATTGGGGGATTGGGGGAAACACCAAACAACTCTTTTTGACATGTACGTTGCTTTCTTTTTCTCCTGGTTAGAGTTGGCATTGCTTTTTTGGCACAATTGTTGTTTTATTTGCCTGAATTAACTAAAATAATTGGTTATTTTATATTTGCCTTAAAAATAACTTCCCCACAAACCCCTTTTTTCCCCTCTGTGCTAGCTTAAAATTCTCGACATTTATGCAAGTCTTATAATCAATCCAGTGTTGTACTCTGAGGAAAATCCTGATTCCTGCAGGTAATATCTGTGCAAAGTGGGGTGCCTTCTGACTTCCCGGTATGAACAGGAATCCATGCCGCTTTATTTTCTCGTCTTTCACCAACATTCCTGTCATAGGTTGATTTACATTTCAAAGCTTATATATCCACCTTGAATTGTCAGGGATGCAGATATTTTCAAATGCCAGAAGAGAGAGTGATTTGAGGAAGAATGGGGAGCAATCAATCCTTCCATATATTCATAACTTGGGTCATGTATTCATTATTTAACTTTTATCGGAGTTGATTTAATAGCTGATTGTATAAAATATAGTTCAACATTTGGATGTTGTTGTGTGCCATCGAGTCGATTCTGACTCATAGTGACCTCCCAGGACAGAGTAGAGCTGCCCTATAGGATTTCCAAGGCTGTAATCTTTAAGGAAGCAGATTGTCACATCTTTCTCCTGAGGAGTGGCTGGTGGGTTCGAACTTCTGACCCTTTAGTTAGCAGCTGAGCACTTAACCATTGTGCCACCAGGGCTCCGTAACATTTGGATAAAGTCAAAAAACCAAACCCATTGCTACTCAGTCGATTCCAACTCATAGCTACCCTGTATAGGGTTTCCAAGGCTGTAAATCTTTATGGAAGTGACTGACGCATCTTTCTCCGGTGGAGCGACTGGTGGGTTTGAATGGCCCACCTTTTGATTAGCAGCCAGGTGCTTAACCACTGAGCAACCAGGGCTCCCTAACATTTGGATAGTGCCCATTGTATAATTTCATATGCCCTATCCTCATAAAAAACATTATTCTAGAATGCAATGTAAAAAATAACTTGATCTCCCCTGAAAAACTGGTCTGTTTTTTCCTTTCAGATTTTTTTTTAAGGTATATGAATAATTTATCATGTTTCCCACCTTTGCACTGGCTGCCAGGAGGCTCAAATGCAGTTCTAAACAAGGCTCCAGTCATTAGCAACAATAATAATTTATGGTTAACTTCCCTGAATTGTTTTATAACTTGGGTCTGTTTTTCCATTTCTTTTTTATTTGTCTTATTTTATCTTCTGCTTATTATGCCCCTTAAATTCTTTTTTTTTTTTTTTTTTACTTTTTATTGCACTTCAGTTGAAGGTTTACAGAACAAATTACTTCTCATGAAACAGTAATACACATATTGTTTTATGACATTGGTTAACAACCCCATGACATGTCAACCCTCTCCCTTCTCTTTTTTTTTTTTTGTGAAAATATACATAGCCAAAGATACACCATTTCAAAAATTTCTACATGCACAGTTCAGTGACATCGACTACGCTCTTCCAATTATGCTACTATTCTCAGTTTATATAAAGGTTTACAGAACAAAATAGTTTCTCATTAAACAGTTAGTACACATGTTGCCCTATGACAATGGTGAACAACCTCACCACACATCAACACTATCCTTACTCAACCTTGGGTTCCCTATCACCAGCTTTCCTCTCCCCTTCTGCCTTCTAGTCCTTGTCCCTGGACTGCTCTGCCTCATTAATCCCATTTGGTTTTATGGGGCTGTCCACTCCCCGGTTGAACAGTGAACCTCGGAAGTGACTTCACCACTGAGCTAAAAGGATGTCTGGGGGCCATACTCTGCGGGTTTCTCCAGTCTCCTTTAGGCCAGTAAATCTGGTCTTTTTTTGTGAGTTAGAATTTTGTTCTACATCCTTCTCCAGCTCTGTCCAGAACCCTCTGTTGTGATCCCGGTCAGAGCAGTCAGCAGTGGTAGCCGGGCACCATCTAGCTATACTGGACTCAGTCTGGTGGAAGCCTTGGTGGCTGTGGTCCATTAGTCCTTTGGACTAATCTTGCCCTTGTATCCTGTTCTCTTCACTCTCCCTTGCTCCTGAAGGGATGAGACCAGTGGAGTATCTTAGATGGCTGCTCACAGGCTTTTAAGACCCCGGACACTACTCACCAAGGTAGAATGTAGAACATTGTCTTTATAAACTGTGCTATGCCAGTTGAGCTAGATGTTCCCCAAGACCATGGTCCCCACAGCCCTTCGCCCAGCAATTCAATCCCTCAGGGAGTTTGGATGTGTCTTTGGAGCTTCCATGACCTTTCCTCGTACTAGTTGTGCTGGTTTCCCCAGTAGTGTGTACTGTCTCACACTTCACCCAAGATACCACTTGTCTATTGCCTATTTAGTATTTCCTCCCCCCACCCCTCCCATCCCTGGTAACCAACAAAGATTGTTACTTTTTGTGTGTGAACTTTTTCATGGGTTTTTACAATAGAGGTCTCATACAATATTTGTCCTTTTGAGATTGACTTATTTCACTCAGCATAATGTCATCCAGTTTCATCCATGTTATGAGATGCTTCACAGATTCATTGTTGTTCTTTCTCGTTGCATAGTACTCCATTGTGTGTATGTACCATAGTTTGTTTATCCATTCATCTGTTGATGGTCATCTAGGTTGTTTCAAAATATTTGCTATTGTGAACAATGCTGCCATGAACATAGGTGTGCATATGTCTATTCGAGTGGTGACTCTTATTTCTCTAGGATATATTTCTAGGAGTGGGATGGCTGGATCGTATGGTATGTCTATTTCTAGCTTTCTAAGGAGCGTGATATCATTTTCCAAAATGGTTGTATCATCTTGCATTCCCACCAGCAGTGCATAAGAGTTCCGATCTCCCTGCACCCCTCCAACATTTGTTATTTCCAGTGTTTTTGATTCGTACCAGTAATGCTGGGATGAGATGGTATCTCATAGTGGTTTTAATTTGCATTTCTCTAATGGCTAGTGATCGCGAGCATTTCCTCATGTGTCTGTTGGCCGCTTGAATGTCTTCTTTGGTGAAGTGTCTGTTCATTACCTTTGCCCACTTTTTAATAGGATTATTTGTCTTTTTGTGTTCGATTTTCTTGTAGATTATGGAGATTAGACCTTTGTCTGACTTGTACTGTCCAAAAATTTTTCCCCAGTCTGTAGGTTCTCTTTTTACCCTTTTGGTGAAGTCTTTTGAAGAGCATAGGTGTTTGATTTTTAGACGATCCCAGTTATCTAGCTTATCTTCTGGGGTTTGTGTGTTGACGGCTATGGTTTGTATCCTGTTAATGCCATGTATTAAGGCTTATAGCGTTGGTCCTATTTTTTCTTGTATGAACTTTATAGTTTCTGGCTTTATATTTAGGTCTTTGATCCATTTTGAATTAGTTTTTGTATATGGCATGAGGTATGGGTCCCGTTTCATTGTTTTGCAGACGGATAGCCAGTTTTGCCAGCACCATTTGTTAAAGACACTGTCTTTTCCCCATTTGACAGACTTTGGGCCCTTGTCAAAGATCAGGTGACCGTAGGTGGATGGATTTACATCTGGGTTCTCAATTCTGTTCCATTGGTCAATGTATCTGTTGTTGTACCAATACGAGGATGTTTTGACTACCGTAGATGTATAGTAGGTTCTGAGGTCAGGTAGAGTGAGTCCTCTAACTTTATTCTTCTTCTTTAGTAGTGCTTTACTTATTCGGGGCTTCTTCCTTTTCCATATAAAGTTAATGATTAGTTTTTCCATCTCTTTGAAGAATGTTGTTGGTATTTGGATGAGGACTGCTTTGTATTTGTAAATTGCTTCGGGTAGAATTGTCATTTTCACAGTGTTGAGTCTACCTATCCATGAACATGGTATGTTTTTCCATTTATGTAGATCCCTTTGGGTTTCATGCAGTAGTGTTTTGTAGTTTTCTTTGTATAGGTCTTTTACATCCCTGGTTTGATTTATTCCTAAGTATTTTAATTTTTTAAGGGCTATTAAAAATGGTATTGTTTTCCTGATTTCCTTTTCATCATTTTCCTTATTGGCATTTAGGAATCCAACTGATTTTTGAATGTTTATCTTGTATCCTGCTACTCTGCACAATCTGTTAGTTCCAGTAGATTTCTTGTGGAGTCTTTAGGGTTTTCTATGTATAGTACCATATCATCCACAAACAAGGACGGTTTAACTTCTTCATTACCAATTTGGATGCCCTTTATTTCTTTTTTTTACCTTATTGCTCTAGCTAGAACTTCCAGCACAATGTTAAATAGGAGTGGTGATAAAGGGCATCCTTGTCTTGTTCCTGTTTTCAAGGGGAATGTTTTCAGCCTCTCTCCATTAAGAATGATGTTGGCTGTTGGTTTTGCATAGATGCCCTTTATTATGTTGAGAAATTTCCCTTCTATACCTATTTTATTGAGAGTTTTTATCAGGAATGGGTGTTGGACTTTGTCAAATGCCTTTTCTGCATCAATTGAGATGATCATGTGATTCTTTTCTTTCCTTTTATTTATGTGGTAGATTATGTTGATTGATTTTCTAATGTTGAACCGTCCTTGCAAAGCTGGTATGAATCCTACTTGGTCGTGGTGTATTATTTTTTGGATATGATGCTGAATTCTATTGGCTATAATTTTGTTAAGAATTTTTGCATCTATATTCATGAAAGATATTGGTCTGTAATTTTCTTTTTTTGGGGCGTCTTTGCCTGGTTTTGGTATCAGTGTTATGCTGGTTTCATAGAATGAATTTGGAAGTGTTGCTTCCTTTTCTATGCTCTGAAATAGCTTGAGTAATACTGGTACAGCTCTTCTGTAAATGTTTTGTAGAATTCTTCAGTGAAGCCATCTGGGCCAGGGCTTTTTTTGGTTGGGAGTTTTTTTTATTACCTTTTCAATCTCTTCTCTCGTTATGGGTCTGTTCAGATTTTCAACATCGCTTTCTTATAGTTTGGGTAGGTAGTGTTTCTAGAAGTTTATCCATTTCCTCAAGGTTTTCAAATTTGTTGGAGTATAGTTTTTCATAATATTCTGTTATAATCTTTTTTATTTCAGTTGGGTCTGTTGTAATGTCTCCCATTTCATTTTTTTATTTGGGTTATTTGCATCCTCTCCTGTTTTTGTTTTGTCAGTCTGGCCAGTGGTTTGTCGATTTTGTTGATTCTTTCAAAGAACCAACTTTTGGTTTTGTTGATTCTTTCTATTGTTTTTCTGTTCTCTATTTCATTTATTTCTGCTCTGATCTTTATTATTTCCTTTCTTCCAGTGGTTGTGGGCTTTTATTGCTGTTCTCTTTCTGTTTGAGTTCTGTAGTTAATGTTTTGGTTTTGTCCCTTTCTTCTTTTTTGATATGTGCATCTATTGCTATAAATTGTCCTCTGAGGACTGCCTTTGTTGTGTCCCAGAGGTTTTGGTATGATGTGTTTTCATTTTCATTTGATTCTAAGAATTTTTGGATCCCATCTCTGATTTCTTCTATTACCCACTGATGTGTAAGCAGGGTATTATTCAGTTTCCATGTAGTTGATTTTTTTTCCTTGCTTTTTCTGTTGTTAATTTCTACCTTGATGGCATTGTGGTTAGAGAAGATACTTTGAATTATCTCAGCGTTTTGGATCTTGTTGAGGATTGCTCTGTGGCCTAAGATGTGGTCTATTCTGGAGAATATTCCATGTGCACTGGAAAAGAATGTGTACTTTGCAGCATTTGGATGGAGTGTTCTATATATGTCTATGAGGTCAAGTTGGCTGATTGTGTCCTTTAGGTCTTCTGTATCTTTGCTGAGTTTCTTCTTAGTTGTTCTGTCCTTTACGGACAGTGGTGTGTTGAAGACTCCTACTATTATTGTGGAATTGTCAATTTCTCTCTTCAGTGTTGTTAGAGTTTGTTTTATGTATTTTGGAGCCCTGTCATTGGGTGCGTAGTTGTTTATTATGGTTATGTCTTCATGATGGATCGTCCCCTTAGTCATTATATACTGTACTTCTTTGTCTTTTATGGTGGATTTTGTTTTAAAGTCTATTTTATTTGAGATTAGTATTGCCACTCGTGCTCTTTTTTGGTAGTTGTTAGCTTGATATATTTTTTCCAACCTTAGACTTTTAATAAATTCACATCTTTTTTTCTAAGGTGTGTCTCTTGTAGACAGCATATTGATGGATCCAGTTTTCTTATCCATTCTGTCACTCTCCATCTCTTTATGGGTGCATTGAGTCCATTTACATTCAGTGTAATTATTGATAGATGTGAGTTTGTTGCTGTCATTTTGTAGTGCTTTTTTTTGTGGTGCTGACGTTTTCTTTGTTCTTGTTACTCCTCTGTGCTGAGTTACTTTTGTTTGTGGATTTTTTTGTTCATTTCTTTTGTTTTTGCTGGGACTTTATGTTTTTCCTCTTTATTTTTATGAGTATGTTTATTAACTTTCTTTTTGGTTACCAAGAAATTTACCCGTATCTTTCTAAGTTTGAAGCAGTCTATTATTACTTGGTATCGCCTTGCTTTCCTCTCCATTAGAAAGCTCTATAGCTACACTGTTTATTCCCTCTTTTATTGTTCTGATGTTGTTGTCATTTACTGATTAACTGCTCTGATTTCCTGTTGTATTTCTTTTGGTTTTAGATAGTCCTTGAGAGTTCATCCTAGATTGGTATCTGGCTGGTATGATCCTGCGTCCTAGCTTCTGCCTGTGAGCTGAAGTTGTTTGGTCTCAGAACAAAGAACTCCGTTTAATAATTCTTGTAAGTTTGGTTTGGTTTTTACATATTCCCTTAATTTCTGTTTATCTGGAAATGTCGTAATTTCACCATCATATATGAACAAGAGTTTTGCAGGATATATTATTCTTGGGTGGCAATTCTCTTCTTTCAAGGTTTTATATAGGTCATCCCATAGCCTTCTTGCCTGCATGGTTTCTGCTGAATAATCTGAGCTTAGTCTTATTGTTTCTTATCTGTATATGACTTCTTGTTTTTCATGAGCTGCTCTGACAATTCTTTGTCTTTGGTTTGGAGAGTGTGATTATGATATGCCTTCATGATTTTCTTTTGGGTTCTATCTTATATGGGGTTTATTAAGCTTCTTGGATGGCCAGCTTTTCATCTTTCATGATATTGGTGAAGTTTTCTGTCAGCAGTTCTTCAATGATCCTCTCTGTGTTTTCTGTTTTCTCCCCCTGTTCTGGAACTCCAATCACTTGAAAATTTTTGCTTTTGATTGTATCCCACATAACTCTCAGGGTCTCTTCATTTTTCTTTGTTCTTTTTTCTGAGTTTTCCTTGAAACAGAGTTGTATCCAAGTGTTTGTCTTCAATTCCACTGATCCTGTCTTCCACCATTTCAAATCGGCTCCTCAGCCCTTCTGTGACACTGTCCATTTCTGAAATCTTGTTGTTTATCTTTTCGATTTCTAATTGTTGTTTTTTTCTAATTTCTAGTTGTGAATTTATTTTGGCATTTTGTTGCTGCATCATCTTCCTGAATTCTTCCAATTTTTTGTCTGCATTTTCCATGAATTTGTCTATTTTTTCCTCATTTTTGTCTGCTTTTTCTTCAGCTCTTGGAGAATTCTGAGTATTAGAGATTTGAATTCCCTATCAGGTAGTCCTAGTGCCTTTTCTTGCACTGGAAAGTCAGCTAGTGTTTTATTTGGATGGCTACTGGAACCATCCTGTCCTGTTTTTGTAAATGTTTTGATATTGTCTGCTGTTTTCGGGGCATTCAGTAGTTATTTTTCTTGTTTATTGATTGTAGATTTGTTTGTTTCATGCCTTTTTTAAAAAAAAAAATTGACTACGTCTGAGCCGGCAGACTGTGTGTTCTTTGTTGTTTGCTCGTCTGTGCGCTCAATACTTTTCGCCCCCTTCTCCAACTGGCAGGGTCAGTCACTCAGATATGGTACAGCAGGGCAGGTCTATCTGAAGAGGAGTTACTGGGACAGGTTGTTTGTGCCACTTACTACAGCCTCCAGGGCGGGTTGGTAATCAGTGCTGGGCAGGTTCCAGTAGGCCGTGCCTGTACTGCTTGGTGGTGTGATGTCAAGCGCATGGTGCAGGTAGGCAGGATGCAGCGGGGAGATTGTTATGTGTGGAGCTCAGACGGGTATGGGAGAGAGGAGAGAGGAACATGAGCCAAAAACGTACAAACAAACAAAAACGAATGCTAGGGGAGCTTGCTTTTGGAGTGGAGAGATGAGAGACTATAAAATGGAGAAAAACAAAAAGGGGGAGAAGAAGAAGAAGAAAAAGAAAAGAATGAATAAACAAAAGTTAGAAAGGAAAAAGAACAGCAAAGCTCCCAGGGATCCCACCGGTGCAGCTATGCGGTCTGGGGAAGTTGTTCTCAGGTGTTGCAGTACAGCCTGGCTAGAAGGCATAGAGGTATTCAATGTCAGGTATTCAGGGAACAGAAAGAGAAGGAAGATATAGAGAGACGAGAAACTAAGTAATGAAGAAAGATAAAAAGGAAAAAAGAGGGAAAAGAAAACAAAACAAGTTAAAAAGAAAAAAAAAGAGGAAGAAAAGCCCCCCAGCAAACAGAAAAAAAAAAAAACCCAAGAAAAAAGAAATGCTCTCAGGGATCCCTCTGCATATCTGCGCAAGCCAAGGGGGCAGGTTCCAAGCTGTGCAGCACCACCCAGCCAGAATGGGCTCCCAACTCAAGAAAAGGAAAAGAAAACAAATGAACAATTCAAAACAAACAAACAAACAAAAGCCCCGGGATCCCACCAGCCTGGCAGCCCAGACCAGGAAGCAGTTCCACGCTTGAATGGAGCTCCACAGCCCCTCAGGAAGTAGCAAAGATGGCGCATGGAGCCAGGTATTTGAGCCAAAGGAGGGGGAGGTGGTGAGAGGTAAGGAAGAAATCAAAAGAAGTGGAAAAAAAGCAACAACAAGTGGCACTCAGAGAGCCAGCCAGTGAGGGTGGGGGGAATCCAAGCGGCCAGTGCTTACCAGACAAGAGACTGTGGCTGCGGGAAGCAGAGGAGGCCGAGTGGGGGTGAAGAAGGGTGGGGGGTGGGAAAGCGTATATCACAAATTACCAGTTGTTCTGTCTCCCGCTGGAAGCTCCATGAAGCTGCTTTCTCATACCCCTATTTGCTGGTCTTTGATAGGAGTCCAAGATGGCAGATCCATGCTGCGTTAGCTGATAGGGGGCCTCTGCATGAATCTCTCCTCGCTCTCCATTCTCTGTCAGTTTTCTCACACTGTTGGTGCTTGGCTGAGTTCTTTATCTCTTCGTTTGATGTTTTAGGGTTTCACAATTGCTGATTTCTCTGTTTGACTTAGTTTTTCAGATCTTTGCTGTGGCGGGACTGCGTGGTGCTTCTGCCTAGAGCGCCATTTTGTCAAAAGTTCCGCCCTTAAATTCTTGTTGGAAAGAGATGAGGTATAAGTAAATTCAACCATTAAAATATTCTTATTTTGGCATAATAATGTTCTGATTTTAAAATATATGGTTTTATAAAGACATTTTAAGCAGATTATCTGATTAAAATGAGATGAGACAATGAATTACATGAGACATTAAGAAGTGATAAAAGTTTTTGTCTAGTGGTAAAAAAGTTGATAAGCTAGATTGCAGATTTTTTTTTTTTTTTTGGTGAGGCTATGGAAGTGAGGATAGTTTTGGCTACTTTTTCACATCACTTTAAATATGCCATCATTATAATACTGAGTTGTATTGTTAGTTTGTCTATATTTCTGACTACTCCAATAGCTATTGGCTTCTTGAGGGTATGACTCATGTTTTATCGTTTCCAGTACATAGCGTAATATTGGAGCCCTGTTGGCACAGTGGTTAAGAGCTACAGAGTGCTATGGCTGCTAACCAAAAAGGTCAGCAGTTCAAATCCACCAGCTGTTCTTTGGAAACCCTATGGGGAAGTTCTACTCTGTCCTGTAGGGACACTAAGAGTTGAAATCAGCTCAATGACAATGGGTTTAGCATAATAATGAACCTATATAGGGGGGCTTCAATGAACAGTTTCAAAAGCCCAACAAGTTTTCATCATTCAGGGGCATTCCTGCCTGAAGAAATATTCGAGGTGCTTTCCAATCCTGTGATTTCAAGGAATGTACTCTCATTTAGGTTGCTATAGATCCCACTTCCTTAATATGGCAGTTGATGTAGCCCTTTGGTTCTGTAACCATTTCATCTGTGAGAGGAACATTATCAGATTAAAAGCAGCCTACATCCAAGTATTTGTCTTGCTGCTGATAAAATGTACCAAAATCAACTCTCAAAAACAGACCATTGTTTTCAGAACTCCAGAAATATTAATGTAGTGTAGTGGGAAGATTTAGTTTTTACTTCAGTAACTTTTGCTAAAAATAATTTTCCAGCAAATGTAAATAGAAAATTTGAATAAAACCAAATCATTAAACCTGAGTTTAAGTCACACTGCCGCTAACACTCTAAGTAGCTGCTCATGGTTTTATTCCTTGCTCCTGGTGCCTGTTCTTGTCAAACTGAGAAGAGACTGTAATCTTATTAAGAAATGAGGGGGAGAGTTTAAAGCCAATGTTAAAGGGCAGTCTAATTACTTTATGAAACTGGAAAGGTGTACAAGACCCACAGACATTGGGTTCTTAGTTTCAACAAATTTCTGTCTGATTTCAATAAAAGTTCTCAATGTAATAGGTACATATACATTAGTGATACAAATGTAGTTTTCTCCCACTAGAGTACAGGTTCCGCCAAAGCAGGAATTTTGGTCTGTTTTTGTGCACTGATGTATTCCAAGTGCCTAGAATAGTGCCTGACACTGTTCTCAGTGAACGTTTTTTGAATTAATATAAAAAGCTTAAGCTGAGATTGCTGGTACTTAGCATTTTAATACTGTCTTGATTTTTGTCCAGTTATATTTTTCTCATCTTGTTAGTTCATGGACATAAAATCATTGGGGCAGAAAGCCCAGGAGGAAGAACATGGGACATATAAGCAGTTCCCAGACAGTCAGTGCTCAGCACCCTTAGGAGTTGCCTCTGACAATTCAGAACCTCGGGATCACTTATTCCTATGATCAAACAGCCCCTGGAGCCTTTTTTCTTACCATTAAACCAAACATTTAAGAAAGGAAATCTGCTACCTGTACCACCTTCCCTCACAATACACTCACCCCACCCTCTTCTCAATTCTCCTTATAAATTCCCCTCCCCAACAAAGCAAAATAAAAACAAAACACAAAGGTAGACAATACAATTAAGTCCCAACCCAAAATGAAGGTACTAAATAAATGAAAACTATTATATGCAACTCAGCTTTCCTATCTAACCATAGATCTCTGAGACTCAAGAATTGTTCCTTAGTATTGAAAAACTAAACCAAAATCAAACTCATTGCTGTCGAGTCGATTCCGACTCACAGTGACCCTATTGGACAGAGTAGAACAGCCTCATAGGGTTTCCAAGGAGCAGCTGGTGGATTTGAACTGCTGACCTTTTGGTTAGCAGCCATAGCTCTTAACCACTGCACCACCAGGATTCCTAATACTGAAAAGCCCTCTGGAAAAAATTTGGCCTTACACGCTATTGAAACTTGTCTTTTCAGCCTCGCTATACAGAGTTTCCAATGAGAACCAGAAGGAATCTGTTGATCTTTGTTTCTGTCTGTGCCTGGGGATGGGCAATTGTTGTCTGAATGAGACCTGTCCTTTATGAGTCCTCACAGGCCACCAAGAGCTTAGATGCCCAGCTTTTATGCCCTAGCCTAGGAACCCTTAGCTCATTTACCTTAGAGAAGTGGAATGTAGGGAAAGCATTTGTAGAAAGGAGACATGCTCTGGACCTGTACTTAGGAACTATACATGAAGAACTATTTCAAAAGAGTCACTCACTGAATCTATCCATTGAAGGTTGCTTCTATGTGACAGAAATTCATCAATGTGAAAGGTGAAAAATAGTCAATCAAACATATGAATAAGGAGTTGATACATTAGCTATTCAACAAAATATGCTCTTGACTGGATTGGGTGATCATATTCTGAGAGGCTGTGGGGTTTTTGTTTTATGTTTTTTTTGTCTTGAATACTGTACTGCAGATATCAGGGCCTGAAGCTCCAATAAGATAGGTCCTTAAAGGTAATAGTGAAAACAAAGCCAGCTGGTGTGTATTGGTCCTAAATCAGAGAAATTAGCCAATCTTGTTTGTCCTCGCTTAGAATTCATTTAAAAAGTCATTGTAGACATGGGAAACAGAATAGAAAACATGAACCTTAGATTTAAATAATTCATTTCCCCAGATTACGCATAAATTGTAAAGGTCTTGTTTATGCTTAAAATAAAAAAAAATGTTTTTTTAAACAGAGTCTTATATTCATGATGTTTTCATCCACTCCACATAGGCATTACTGAAGTTGGACTAAATTCCTTAGAAAAAAATAACAGTCAGTTGCATCTGCTTTCCATGAAATCGCCCTAAAGGATATAAATGTTTTTATTTGCTGTGATCAGCTACCTGAATGTCATGCCATGATACAACATGACAAAGCTTAACTTGGGGTAATGCAGCATGGCAGCATTTTGGGGGAAAGAATTTAAAGTATTTTAGATTAACTTACCACATTAGCAAGTGTCGCATGGAATTTGCTACAGCCTTTTGAATCTAAAAGCATTAAATATTACATGATCCCTGTGTATCCCTAATATCAAATACCAGCTCTCAGAATTATCTTGGAAAGAAGACATTATGGATCAGCCAGCTGTAATCTCCTGGCGAAGGACAGAGTGGGATTTCATAAATGCTCCATAGGGTGTCCTAACACACGTTTAGTAGCAGGAGGCAAGAATCATCCATTCTTTCTGCACCCATAAGCAGCTATACGCAAGCCACAGTTAGATGAGAATATGCTTTAGTCCTGTAGCCCCCAAGCATGTGGGTATATTGATAAGGCAGCTCATCCAAGTGAGCCCCAACTTCATAAGATGTGTGCAGCTCAGGACTCAGCACATTGCTTTAGCACGTGGTGAATACCATTGTCAAGCTGTGTGCAGCCTCCATGGCTACAAGGGATGGAAAATAATTCTCAGCATTAAAATGTCAGTCTAGTGATTGAGAAGGACTGAGAGAGGGAGCTGAAAGGCGATACCTCACTGGTATCAGGCAAGACTGTTGATCTCATTTTGTGTGCTTGTTTTTCTTTTAATCATTTTATATTATAAAAGTAATACTTGAATGCATGGTTATTGTACACAATTTAAACATTACAGAGGTCTAGAGAATAAAAAATAGGAAGTCCCTGTGCACTGGCTGCTCACATAATTTCCCTCCTATCCGCAGAGCTGGTGACTATTAATTGTTTTCTAAGTGTTTTATTTTGGGGGCTAGGCTTAAACATTTGAATTTAATATAACCAAATGGTTTAATGACTTTTATAATGGGATGTCATCAAATTGAAAATCCCATTATATCTGTCATATCCCCATTATATTATATATCCCTATTGCATCCTGTTACAATTATTTTATCAGTATCTCTTGAAATATGTTACTCCAGGTTAGAGCAGTACATAATCCAAGAAGGACTCCTTTTTAATATTTAAAATGTCATGGTTGCCCATAGGGAGTTGCTGTATTTTTATAATCCATAGATTGAAAGATAATTATAACAAAAATCTACAATGAAGTCAGCAACACTTTTAAATGAATTAGTATTTGTTATTACAACAACATATAAACACATTTGAAAAAACAGTAGTACATACACATATGCAAGGCATTATTTATTTAGGCTGCAAGTCATGACTGGTGTGCAGAAGAATTGCCAGATCTCTTGAGGAAATTAATTCATTACTGCTGACCATGTTCACCCCCTGCCCCAATACACACACACATACACACAGACATACATCCTAGGATTGAAAACAGCAGACTATAGACACTTTCCATCAAGAAGGAAAGTTTACTTAAAGTAAACCCTTTTAAAATTACAGTGAAGAGATACTGTTGTAAATGGGTCATCGTTAATTTTTAGATATTTATATGTTTTGAAGAGCAAATAGAGTTTCTACTCCAAAATAGCTCAATTATGTTTTGATTACAACATCAGATTTTCCAAGGATCTTGGATCTCAAATACTGTAATCATTTATACATCAGTTGATAATTGCTTTACAAAAATAAAAACTGTTGCTGTGGTGCTGGTGTAGTGTGGGCGTATGTGGTATTTTCCGTCATCCTAGAGATTTCAAAATGTGCTAAGCTCTATTGATTTTGGAAAATACATTGTTTGATTTGGGATGATTTAAGATATCTACAATCCTCAAGGTAAGGAAGAGGAGGAAATGTGCTGGCGCCTGCATTTTCGACAGAGCCTTGTCAAGGCAGGAGCTCATAGGACCCAGCATATCTCTTTGGCCTTTAGCAGACGATTTTCCTCTGCGTACTTGGGCTCATTGGCTTTCTGAGCAAAGGCCTCATAAATGAAAGAACGTTGAGACCATTTATCCAAAATTCTCCCAAGGAATACGTTTTTTTATATAAAGTATACTTTTAGTGACCCATTTACACTCTCATTCATTACGTATTGCAATCCCATTGAGCAGTGAACAGTTCTAGAGTGTGCATTCAGTCCTGTAAAAAGTTGTATTTTACTTTAACAGAGGCATAGTTCACAGGTCCTTTTGTATTTGTTAGCATTTATTTCAGGGCAAAAATGTCTTACAAGGAGTACACATATATTTGCCCTGATTTGTGACTGTGCTCTCAATTCCCTCCTCCCCACCCCCCACAACCCGCCTCTCTTTTTTTCTTTTTTCACTGAAAGACAAAGGTGAACTGGTTGGTATCTATAAGCCAGACGGAGAAGGTTTTAACAGAGGGAACAGATGGGCTGCTTAAGGTACCATATTGTGGCTACCGTTGCACTAAGTTTAATGAATATAGGCAGAGCCAGGTAACTCCTAATGTAACTTTTAACTCTAAAATTGATCATTCCAGCCATCTGTGTGCTACAGCACACATCTTTGCTCATTGCTTAAAGGTTAAGCAACATGCAGCTATGCTTGCTAAGTCTAGTAGGTCTCACTTCTTGCCTCACACAAAGAAAACAACACAGAGACCCAAAAGGCAGCTCATCCGATAATGTTTTTAATAGAACGCCAGAAAAGTCTGCGCATATTGCCCGAGGTCACCGATTGTTATCTTCAGAGAAAAATAGTTTCTTTTCTTCATTTCTGCCTGGTTAAAATGTACACCTTCCTCCTGGGAAGAAATCAGGCAAGAATGAAAACACAAGAATAAAACATGAGGATGTAGCTCACCTAGCCTCCTCTTGGTGCCAGAGCGGGCTGCCTAAACCTCAGAGAAGCTGAAGTCCACAAGGTGATATTGCTGTCCAGGTAGCAAGGCATAAGTGGCTTTCAGGACCCTTAGAAAGCAGGAGATTCTAAAAAAGAGAGAGAGAGAAAACAGGAGATTTTTGAGCTCAACTTAAAAAAGAAATACCATTAATCAAAACACTGAAATAACAGGTATTAGAGCACATTTGGAGTTCACAGTAGTGCAGATGATTAATGTACTCAGCTGCTAACCAAAAGGCTGAAGGTTCAAGTCCACCCAAAAGCACCTTGGAAGAAAGGTCTGGCAATCTACTTCCAAAAGATTAGTCCTTGAAAACCCTATGGAGCATATAGTTTTACCCTGACACATATGAAGTCTCCATGAGTAGAAATAGACTTAATGGATAGACTTAATGGCAACCGGTTAAAGTGTGTTCAGGCAGCGTAATTGTAGGGAAAATTGTAAGCCATCTCTTACGAATTTCTTTTTCTTAAGGATCTGACATTCAGATTTAGTCCTTCTGTGAGCTCCTCAGTCTACATGGACCTCATTTATCTCTGTTTTCCAAATGAAGAGGCTGGTTTTTCCTTTTTTGTTGTTGTTGTTGTTTTAAAACATGTGTTCTAATCTTTTCCCTGTCTACTCATGACTTTTCTAAAGTGATTCCTCTCACAGCTTCGCCAAGGCACGGCCAACACTTTCGCAGTGGCAGGTTTACCTCCCCATTCCTTTGGGAGGGCTACTGAGGAAAATGTGCCCAATTTAGAAGCACGTAACAGATGTGCATTTTCTTTTCACTTCTAAGTGCCCATCAGTAAAGACCTAGTGTGAGAGAAGACCTTTATGCTTCAGAGGGAAATGTGCGCTTCTGCACTGCTCACATACCGGGCCTATTGCTTGCTGTGCCACAGCTTCAACAGTCTGACTGATCTTGGAATAAAGAAATTCCTGTTCACTATGATCCGTTATAGGGCAAAGGAGAGCTTCTCTGTAAGTCTCACCTCCCAGGTCATCACTTTCCACAGGAGCTCCTGCAGGTTCCCTGCCATGCCTCTCTCTGGTCAGTATGGCTGCTGATATCTGCACCAAATTTGCCTGGGTCTCTAAGTGATACAAAAGGTTAACACGCTCGGCTGCTAACTGAAAGGTTGGAGATTTGAGTCCACCCAGGGGCACCTTAGAAGAAAGTCCTGGTAATCTATTTCCAAAAATTAGCCATTGAAAATCCTATGGAGCACAGTTATATTCTGACACACATGGGGTCCAATCAGCTGGATGGCAACTGGCAACTGATTTTTATGATGGAGAACTATTCGAGTTAAGAAGAGGCTTGTTTTCCAGCCCCATATCAGATTAAGATGCTGCCATTTGAAGCAGAGATGCTATTGCTGCTTTAACCCTCTATAAGGCATACACTTTGAACTGTTGGTTTTGTTTTGCTGTTTATCAATGGTGGAAATAATTTGTACAGACCCTGGCCTATTCTCTCACCTTTTGTCCCTAGTGACAGATGTCATACCCATTTCTAAAAAGACTTATCTAGAGTAAAATGTCTATTGAAAATAAAAACAAAAGCACAGCAACTGCCTACAGATGGGTTAGACTCAATTCTCATTGGAGCTGACTAGCGACAGACAGTCTATGTCAAAACCAGAAGTCATGTTCATGTTGCATGATCTTACATGGCATGATTTACTATGACAGTTTGCAAGATGTGCTGAGCATGACCTGAGAAATCCAGCTGAGCCGTACTTTACTCAGTCAATATGCCAGCTTTGCAAAATTCCTTTGCACATATGCCCTAGAATCATCTTAACTTTCAAAACTAGCTTCTCTCATCCATAAAGGCAGAGACCTAATGCTTCAGCCAAAAAGTTTGATAGCCTCACTGTTCTGCATTTGCGTGTAATAAAGCTCCACTCATATTCTACCAATATCATTTGTGAAACCACTCATTTATCCAGGCAAAATTTTTATAAGTAAGCATAAATTAGAATATTTCTATTCCTTAAAAGTATCTTGAAATTACTTCAAACCTTTTAAAGCTTCATGTCTTATCAGATTTTTGGAATTTCTTTGACTTTGAATTTTCTAAGACTTTGAAAGCAACTTGGACTTTCTTCATCCCTTTTTAAATCCCCAGGCCCTATAATGTGAATTTCATAGAAAGGAAAATAAAAATACTGTTGAATTTCTGAAAAACTATCTTAGATGTAGTTCAGCTTAAAATCAGGAAAAATGGGCCAGATTATTTTGAGGTTTCCATGTTGCATTCCTTCTTCTTCGCAATACCCCATGTTTGATTACCAGAAACATTAGCTGCATTCATATTTTACAGTCAGAAAAAGGAAGGCTACTGCTTTTAATTGTCAATATTCTGAACACCTCACTCAAAAGAAAAATGCATTTGCTCACACACCAGAATACACACATACACACACAGTTTGGAACCCCTCCTCTGTGCTTCTGTAACTTCATTACTATAATAGACTATCTGAATTTTATCTGTCTCAAGAAGCATATGAGTTCCTCTGTATCCCCAGCTCCTAACAGAACACCCACAACACAGAAAATACTCAATATGATTTTTTGGAGTGAGAGAATAGATATTACAGAAGAAAAATTAAGCTGGCTATGGAAGTTCATCCAAATGTGCTGTAGCTATATTTCATCAGTTCATCTAAGAAGGAAATATTGAGATATACTGAGCCTCTATCACATGCAAGGCCCTTTGCTAAGTCGTGATATATAAGAAAGTGTCTTCTCTCAATGAGTTTATGCCATGAATGAACGTTGGTTAGATAGCTCTCTTTCTGTCTGCTTTGATACTTGTTGCAGAAATGTTGTAAACTGTAGAATAGAACTAGTCGATATTGAGTCATTTTTGAATCACAGAATTTCAGAATCATCCACACTTACCTTACTGAGTTTCTTAATTCTAATCTTATATACTAAAATCATGAAAAGTTCTTCTCCATTCAATGTCTATTGCTTTTTTTTTTTTTTTTTTTTTTTTTACTAAATTGGATGCCTAAGTGGAGTTTTTACAATTGTAACATTGTAAAGATATAATATGGACATAGGATTTAGGGGACATAACTGAGAATTTCTGTATTAATCTGTTTCTACTTACCAGACCTTGGGTCTCCCTGTATTGTCTTTTGCTATGGAGTAAAGTCCATGGGAGCCAAAGTATGACCTTAAGTATATCTCATCTGAATTTAGAGATCATCTCAAGAATAGATTTGATGCACTGAACACTAATGACCAGACAAGTTGAGGGACAACATCAAGAACATCATACATGAAGAAAGCAAAAGGTCATTAAAAAGACAGGGACGAAAGGAAAGACCAAAATGGATGTCAGAAGAGATTCTGAAACTTGATCTTGTACATAGAGTACCTAAATCAAATGGAAGAAATGATGAAGTAAAAGAGCCAAACAGAAGATTTCAAAGGGAGGCTTGCGAAGACAAAGTATTATGATGACATATGTGAAGACTTGGAGTTAGAAAGCAAAAAAGGAAGAACATGCTTGGCATTTCTCAAGCTGAAAGAACTGAAGAAAAAATTCAAGCCTCAAGTTGCAATATTGAAGGATTCTGTGGACAAAATATTGAATAACACAGGAAGCATCAAAAGAAGATGGAAGGTACAAAATCTCTGTACCAAAAAGAATTGGTTGATGTTCAACCATTTTAGAAGATAGAATATGATCAAGAGCCAATAGTAGTGAAGGAAGAAGTCCAAGCTGCATTGAAGGCATTGGTGACAAACAAGTCTCCAGGAATTGATGGAATACCAATAGAGATGTTTCAACAAACAGATGGAAAGCTGGAAGCAATCACTTGTCTATGCCAAGAAATCTGGAAGAAAGCTACCTGGCCAACTGACTGGAAGAGATCCACATTTGTACCCATTCTGTAGAAAGGAGATCCAACGGAATGCAGAAATTATCGAACAATATCATTAATATCACGTGCTCATAAAATTTTGCTGAAAATAATTCAAAAATGGTAGCAGCAGTATATGGACAGGGAACTACCAGATGTGGAACAAGGGATATCATTGCTGATGTCAGATTGATCTTGGCTGAAAGCACAGAATACAAAAAGATGTTATCCTGTGTTTTATTGACTATGCAAAGGTATTTGAATGTGTGCATAATAACAAAATATGGATAACATTTCAAAGAATGGGAATTCCAGAACACTTAATGGTGCTCATGAGGAACATGTACATAGGCCAAGAGGGATACTGAACAAAGGGATACTGCATGGTTTAAAAATCAGGAAAGGTGTGTGTCAGGGTCGTATCCTTTCACCATACTTATTCAATCTGTGTGCTGAGCAAATAATCTGAGAAGCTGGATTACATGAAGAAGAATTCAGCATCAAGATTGGAGGAAGATTCATTAACAATCTGTGATATTCAGATGACACAAAACTGGACAGTGAATAAGGAAGAATGAAGAACAATTAATGCCTTTAAATTATGGTGTTGGTGAAGAATATTGAATATATCATGCACTACCAGACAACAAACAAATCTGTCTTAGAAAAAGTCAACCAGAATGTTCCTTAGATGCCAGGAGGCGAGTCTTCATCTCACATACTTTGGACATGTTATCAGGAGGGATAAGTCCCTGGAGAAGGACATCACGCTTGGTAGAGTAGAGGGTCAGTGAAAAAGAGCAACACCATCAACAAGATGGACTGACATAGTGGCTGCAACAATGGGCTCAAACATATCAAGGATTCTGAGGATGGCGCAAGATTGGGGAGAATTTCATTCTCTTGTGCATGGGGATGCTATGAGTCGGAACCAACTCAACAGCACCTAACAACAACAACAAAGGACTCAAAAAGAGAAGAACATCGATAGATGGGGAGCTTTGTTCAGAATGATCTCTCCAAAATTCTCTGCTACCCCAGCTGATGGTGAACTCTCTCACACCAACTCTCTGAGTTTTCTAAATATATCAGTATTTATATATGGTAACTGGCTTAGTTCATCTTCTTAGAAATTAACTTTAAAATAGCTGGAATGATTTTAACCCAATTTCTTTCTGTAGCTTGGCTAACACATCTAAAATCTTCTCCCCACCTTATGGCATGCACCCTAAAACATTAGCCCAAAAACATTTCATGACTTCATTTTAAAAAGATATCTTGAAATTATTGTTATTCTACTTTATCAATTTGAACGACCATGTTTGCAAGTAAAGAAATGGCAACACTTTTAAACAAAATCATTAATGTTGTTTGTTTGAGGTTTTTCCTAAATATTTTATCCAGGAAGTCGTTCAGTCATTGCCAATACTTACTCCTTTGCTAGCTCTGTCACTTAGGCTTTGGTGGCCATATAACTGTTGCATCTCATAGGGATTATTTCATTTCCATATGCTAGCTCAGCTGCCTCTTTCAGAAAGGCAAGAATAAAGACCCCTGACAGCACAGCAGAGCTAAAAATCCTGGGATTTGAATGATACTCTGTGTAGAATGGAGGAAACCTGGCCAGGAGAAGTTATAGCATTACAGGATCTAAGATTACAAAATGTATTTCCCCCCATGTAGCACCATGTACAATTAAGAACTTATCACATGGATTTTGAAATCAACCAAAAACCAAACCTGTTGCCATTGAGTCGATTCCAACTCATAGCGACCCTATAGGACAGAGTAGAGCTGCCCCATAGGGTTTCCAAAGAGCAGCTGGTGGGTTCAAACTGCTGACCTTTTGGTCAGCAGCTGTAGCTCTTAGCCACTGTGCCACCAAGGCTCCAGGATTTTGACACAGAGATGTACAAATCAGTCTCTCTTAACCGGAAGTTTGCAGGTAAACAAGGTCTCCAGAGGTTAGAAGTTAAGGAGAGGGAGGAGCCTTGGTTTCTACTTTAAGCCTATTTCTGTGTTAAGCACCACCCTCACTAGCAATTTCAAGGCACCAATATGATGTCACCAAACATGAAATTGGGAAGAGATGAGCACAGTAATCACAAATATTGCTCTCTTAATTGTCCTATTATGTCACTAAAATAGTTCCATAGCTAACCCTTGGATTCCCTTGGATTCCTAACCATAAACAAAAAAAAACACCAAACCCATTGCCATTAAGTCAATTCTGACTCATAGTGACCCTATAGGACGGAGTAGAACTGCCCCATAGAGTTTCCAAGGAGCACTTGGGAGATTCAAAATGCTAACCTTTTGGTTAGCAGCCATAGCTCTTAACCACTACACCACCAGGGTTTCTGCCAAAAATCCCTTTTTGCCACATGAAGCAAAAGAGAAGGATAGATACTGAAGAAATGTAATAGATTAATGTACTAGAATAGCTATAATTTTTAGACCTGGCAAAATTATAACTTAGATTAAAATGTGGGTGACAAAATTTGAGTCTATGCTATTTCCCCAGAAAAGCACAACCATTTATGTAGTCAATTTTCAATTATCTGCCCTAGGAGAAATAGCAATAATGGCAATTGTCCAAAAGGGTAGATAATGAACAAATTCATTTCTATTTGACTTTGAAATATTGTTCTGTGTTCTAAAACCAACATTTGAATGTGGGTACATTTTATATTCTGGAAATTTGCAGTGCCTCTAACTTAAATACTGAAATTATGCTTTAGAAATCAGACTGAAAAAGTAGCTTACATTATTCAACTTGTCTAGCAAAATATGTTCCTGTGTTCTATACTATTGTTGCAAATAAATATCATTATCTCTTAAAGTAATGTTCAGTTCATCCTAAACAGGGAAAATTTGCATCTATATGTTTCCTAGTGTATATTGTCCCAGCGTTGGTGATCATTAAGTATTTGGGTTGACAGGACACCATTCCCTTGCTTGGCTAAAGTTAATTTAAAAAAAAAAAATTATGTGTCAAAAAATTAATCAGAATAGGTGTTCAAGATAAGGAGTTGAATCTTTTTATAAGGCTGTAAATCTTTATGGAAGCAGACTGCTACCTTTTTTTCCTGTGGAGCAGCTGGTGGGTTCAGATACTGACCTTTCCATTAGCAGCCGAGCATTTAACCACTGTGCCACCAGGGCTCCTTGATTCAAATAGTATATGTAAATAAATTAGTTATGGCAGCCATTCAATAAATGTTGGTGGTAGTAGTTTACAATACTAGCTAACATTTATTGAGTGCCTATAGCCTTGGAGGAGCCCTGGTGGTCCAATGGTTAAGCATTTGGCTGCCAATGAAAAGGTCAGCAGTTCAAATCCACCGGCTGCTCCTTGGAAACCCTATGGGTCAGTTCTACCCTGTCCTGTGAGGTCGCTGTGAGTCAAAATCGACTCAATGGCAGTGGGTTTGGTGTTTTGGGGTTTTCCTTGTGCAAGCAAAATTTCTAAGCACTGTGCCTCATATAAACAGAGCAGCCCTTTAACAGAAACTGGAACCAGCAATTGGATCCACTGGGGCTCACTCGTGCCACAGCTCATATCACACGTAGCCATGCTGCTGAAACACCATCCCAACCATATACCTATAATCAGAGTATTCTGAAGGACTATCACATTTCAGTCACTCAGTTGTACCCAGAACTGTCTTTCCATAATATGAATGGTAAGAATAGAAAATTACAGCTGTCCATATGAAATTTTATGGGAATATAGCTTGAGCTACAAGAATCATATCAATTGAAAGTAGCTTCTGGTTGGCCTCCAGAGTTCCTTCCAGTTCACTGACACAGGTCTGATGGGATTCAGCCAGTCATAGAGTAATCATAAATGAAAGCGAAGGTAATCATGCCTAGAAACCTCAGCTCTGCCACTAATGAGCTGGGGGCCTTGCCCAAGTGGCTTCACCTCTCTGGACCCTTTTTATCACTTGGAAAGTGAGGATGTTGCACTAGATCATACATAAGAGCCAATCACCCTTGAGCTAACTCTGACCTTCACGTAGACTTTGATTTTACTTTGTTTGACCTATACACAGATTTTTTTTTTAATTAGGTGCTAAAGTTTGAAAACTAAGAGATTTCACGTAAAAATCTGTATTTCTGATTTCTGTCTTCCCTTGAAAATCTGAAGATATGGCATTATCAAGCCTGTCTTTCAGCTAAATCTGAGCAGCTGCTGCCCCCGTCAGAAGGATCAGCTGTTCACCGCCTCACCACAGTCTCTACCATTCCTTATTTTCTCACTGCCAGTCAGCTCACTCATTTACCCAATTGGCCAAGTCTTGTAGGTATTTGTGTTTGCAATTCCAGAACCAGCTCTAACTCTCATTGATTCATTTATTCACTTTTTTTTTCCTTTAAGCAACCTTTCTTTTAGTGCTTACCCACATGCCATTCTACGTATTGAACTTATAGTCTCTATAGAAGTCTTTTTTTTTTTTTTTAAGTGACAGAATTCTGTCTTCATTTCTAGACCTGATTAATTTCCACTATTTCTCAAGTTTTCTCTCTTCTTGGTGTCCATTTAGGATTCTGCAGTTCTGCAGTTTGCTAATCAGCAGCTTCTCCTGGCAGGAGCTACCGCAGATCTCCTCATCAGTCAGATCAATACCACACTTGGTGCCCTGCGCTTATGGTAAGAAGAACAAGAACACCGTACACTTGGTTCAACAGGTAGGAGAGGAAGGCACTACTCATTCATACAACACTTCACTGGGGAAAGTAACAGCAATTCTACAAAGTCAGAGGTTATTGAAGTGCAACATCTAAGGACTAATGAGTAGAGACAAAATTTTAGTTTACTATTATTATTATTATTTTATAAATCTTTACCTGTTATAGTATTTAAATACCATCGCCACAAAAGCCTTGCTCCTGAGTGATAGAGAAGAAAAAATTGATAGCTCAAAAAAGTCTTTTTTTTTTTCAATTTTTATTTACAAGTGTCTATCAAATCTTTGACTGATTTTAATGGCCTCTTTGAGATGAAATGTTAGGAAACTAAAGATAGGCCTTAGGTGACCTGAAACAATGCCTATTTAAAATCTATTTCTCCAAGGCCATAGCTAATTGATTCTTGAATCTTCTTTACTGAAATAACCTTGTCCCACAGGCAATTGTACTTCAATAATTTCCTATTTCAGTTGAAAATAACAGTACTTTTAGAGAGAAAATGATGTCGTTTCTAAAAGTGTCTAAGATAACAGGCATAATAGTTAGGATGTTTTTGTTTAAACTGATAAAAAGCAAGGCAGAGATTGAGAACATTCTTTTGTATGCTAACTTTTTGCCCTAAATAAATAAAAATGATTGCAGCCTTCCTGGAGTGTGGCATAGGAAAAAAAGCACTAAACTAGCAAAAAGAGATATGGATTATACTTTTAGCTCCCCTCCCTAGAAGGCTCCCCTCCTCCCACTTTTACCCCCAATCCCCCACCCCGCCATGACTTTGGACCAATCAGTTATCTCCCCGAACTACAGCCTCATCGTCCATGAAATGGAGTGGGCCAAATGATATATTCTTTCATTTAACAATTATTCTCAAAGTACCTTCTGAATACATAGCTCAACCTGACGCCGATGTACAGCTCTTAGTGGAGGGGGTTGAGAGAGGTAGCTCTGAGCTAATTCCCTGAAAGCTGATTTGCCAAAAGCAAATTTGACAAAATGCCAATTTACACCAACTTCCTTTCTCCTTTTTCATTACTTACAAAGTTTACAACGGTTTGCACTGGATGTGTTGGTATTAACAGCTTTTGGAGGTTTCTGTGAGGTTTTACTTGATGGTTTTTCAATTTGCTTCATAACAGCATTTGAAGGAATGGCCAGTCTCAATTTGCCTCAGCCCCCTGCCATTGTGCTGGAATGAGTTTGAGTAGAGAGAGAGGCTCACCTGCTAAAGAAAGATAGAGAAGAGTCAGCACTCAGCCAAAGAGGATATAGACTGAGGGGCATGAGGTTACAGCCATCAGGGATCTCCACACTCACCAAAAACATATTCAGCGTTCAAATGTATTAGACAGATTGACCATGTTTGAGAACTGCTGACTCGGAATTAGCCTGTTGACATGCTGTCTCCTCTTAGTCCAATGGGGAAGACAAAATAAAAACAAAGCAGAAAACAAATAAATCTTGTAAGTGGTAATGAGCACTATGAACAAAGAGGACGCTGAGACAGTGAGGAGTTGAGACCTGCTTTAGAAAGGGCAGTCAGGTGATGTGTGAGAGGCAGGTACATATTCCTTTCCAGGCACGCGGTCAGATAGCATTGCCTTGGTCTCCTTGAGGTTCAATGCGGTGATGGAATCTGGAGCCCTGGTGGCACAATGGTTAAGTGCTCAGCTGCTAACCAAAAGGTTGGCAGTTTGAACCCACCTAGTGGCTCTAGGGGAGAAAGACCTGGAGACCTGCTTCCAGAAAGATTGTTATTGTTGTTGGTCCCTATCAAGTTGATTCCGACTCATAGTGACCCCATGTGTGCAGAGTAGAACTGTGCTCCATAGGGTTTTCAAGGCTGTGACCTTTCAGAAGCAGATCACCAGGACTGTCTCCCGAGGCGCTGCTGGATAGGTTTGAACCACCAACCTTTCGGCTAGTAGTGAAGCGCTTAACCATTTGCACCACCCAGGGACTCCCCGTAAAGATTACAATCTAGAAAACCCTATGGGACAGTTCTACTCTGTCACATGGGGTCACTATGAGTCGAATTCAGCACCTAACAACAATGTGTTGTGAGCAGGAATGATGTTGGAGCGTTTAACCACCATAGCAAGACCCTCTAGTACTCTTTCCCTGTGGCATTCTGACTAGTGATGAGTCCAAAACATGGCTGCTTCCTAAGACTGGGTATCTGAATGACTTCAGTGAGCTAACCCACAATGGACGTGTAGCATGAGTGAAAAACAAACTTGTATCGTCTTAAGTCACTGAGATAGGGAAGCTATTTGTCAGTGCAGAGTAGCTGAGACTATCCTGACTGTCCTAAGAGGCATCTCTGAAGAGGCAGGAAGATGATTTATGGAGACATGGAGTCAAACTCTCCTAGAGTTTGGCTTGTTCACAGAATTGGAAGAAGGCCACTAGGCTGGAGCACAGAGAATAAGGAAAAGTAGAGAACAATCTTTAGAGTCCTCTTTTCCTCTAGGCTCTTCTGGCTTCTGGGCTGATCTGATGTTTATATTCCTGGCAATGCTCTAAGACTAAGTAGATTAAGTAGCTTGACTCTAAATGTCTTTGATTTGTTTACACAAATCAAACTCTCATGTTTTATCTCTTGCTCTAGATTATGATCATTTTTATCAAGAACTTTGCACATGGGCTATTGATATGATAATGCATTCCTAATGCCTTCTCCGGAGCTAGGGGCCTCTATCTTTTTCCGTCAATACTGAGGTGCACTTGGGTGCACTGGCCATTCATAGCTGAGCTTAGGCTTGGAATGGGCAGCCCACAGCGTTTTGCAATTGAATGGTATACAATACTGTGCAATTTTTGAGCTCTCCATTTTTCATATTGATTTCTAATATTCTGACAATAGAATCTAGGAGAAAACTCAAACTTTTATGGGACTCATCATAGCCTCTTTAATGTTTATGTAGGTGAGCTTGGCTTTTGCGCTTAAGATCTTGCTCAAAAAACAAAACAAAACAGAACCTCCTAGCAAAAAGCAATTGCATGATGTGCAGCTTATCTTCTTTAGAAGAAAAGAAAAGCTGAGTTGGCCCTCCTGGGATGTGACAACTAAGGTACTTCTTTATCCTTGACACTGCTCAGATAAAGCAGCTGATCCTATAACTGCCTTTGTTGAAGTTTGGTAGACTTAGAAGAAGTACCTAAGCCTGATATTACTGTCATTCTTGTATAGTTCTTAAAGTCTTCAGGATTTTTATCTGAGGTAAACAAAATCTCAGCTCAAGACAAGAAAAGTAGGAGCAGGGAAAGGAAATAAATCTAAAATAATAATCAGGTCTCTAATATATTCCACACTCAGTGCTGGGTGCTTCCATATGCATTAGTACCGGCTACAGTGGAGGAAGCAGCCCAGGGAGGTTATGATCACCCAGACAATGAGTGGCAGACCAAGGAAGGAACAGAGGTCTTCTCCCTCCAAAGACCATGCTCTTTCTATTCTGCCATTTACAGTAGAGCGTAAATGCCTCCCTTTACTATTACCACAGTCACATTCAACGTGACCAAGTTCTGCATTTCTAAAATCTCCGGAGTTCACTCTAAAAGATAAATGTTAGACCACTATTTATTTATTACATATATAGATTCGGAAGAGCCTCTAAACTGAGCTGGTTGTAATGAGCTGTGCTCTGTTGTTTGTATATCTTCCCTTTGTTCAGCTTCATCCTGTATAATTAGCACAGTCTTGAAAACAAAGTTTTCTGTGACATTAAAATTCTTACACAGCGTACCGTCTAATTATTTCATATCTTCATATTAGAGACTAAGGTACCCATGGTAGAAGGGGGGAATTCTGTTTGTTTGTTATTTATTTATAGAAGGAGTGCAGAAAAACAAGAAAAAGAAAAAAAAAAAAAGATTGTTAAAACAATTTCCACTTGATACATACACTTAGACCAAGCCACAGGCTTATATTTTTTCTCAGAGCCTCACTCTTCTCTGGCGTCAGAACTAATTTCTCTTAGCGCCAGTCTCAGTTATGCCTGTTACAATCTTTTCCTGTCACAGACTCACCTGTCCTTCAAAACCCACTCAAAATTGCTCTACCCCCCCACCCCCTACAGACCTTTTCAGAGATCTACAGTTAAAATTGAGGGCATGGTGAATCAGTGGTAGAATCCTCGCCTTCCATGCGGGAGATCCAGGTTCAATTTCTGGCCAGTGCATCTCAAGTGCAGCCACCACCCATCTGTCAGTTGAGCCTTGTGTGATGCAATGATGCTGAATAGTTTCAGAAGAGCTTCCAAACTAAGGCAGACTGGGAAGAAAGGCTGGGCCGTCTACTTCTGAAAATGAACCAGTGAAAACTTTATGGATCACATCGGTCTGACCACATTGTGCATGGGGTTGCTGGAAGCCGGAAGCCGGCTGACAGCAGTGACAGCAACACAGTTAAATTAAGCTCCATCTCCCCATACCACATGACACCTTGTACTATTCTTATGGCATCTGTTTGTTTTATATTATAGGCATGGGGTATGGGGTAAAGACTGTTAGTGACTCACTGGTATCTGTTTTCTCTCCTTTTCTTCCTGGGCACATAACTGACAGCATTTCCTCTCCTTTCTTAAAGTTGGATGTGACCATGTGATGAATTTCTAACAGTGAAATATGCATGGAAGTGACATGATTCATTTCCAGGGGCCAGTGTTTTGAGGAAGTGGGTGTACCTTCTTCTGTTCTTCCCTCAGCTGCCATCTAATGAGAGAACTCTGAGCCCCTCAGGGAAGGGGAAGCCACCGATGGAGACTGAATCACCAGGTAGTACACCCTGGTCTAGCAAGAACCCCCCATTAAGTTGTTACACAAGTAAGAAATAACTTTCTAATTTATAAGATTCTGAAATTTAGGACTTATTTGTTATAGCTGCTACTGTGGCCTTAACTAGCAGTGTGTGCATGTTTGTAAATGTGTGTGTACGTGTGTGGCTCCCTCTATTCTAGAAATCCCAGAAGGACTGGGGCAAATCTTCCTACTTAACCCTGAGTAAAATTAAGCTGAATGGGTGCATCATTTGGAAATGGAGTAACTGGTGATCAAAATGAAGATCAAGCATCTTCCCTTGTTTTAAATAAATATTAACTTTAAAGCTTTTTTTTTCTCTAGTGTGACCCAAAGTAGTTTGTCCAAAGATAGGTTGCCAATAGAAGATAATTCTCTTGCTAATTCCATATGTTTGTATGCAGGATACACTGTAAATAATTTTCCCCTTAGAACAGCCTTCTCATTTTCACTTCTGAGACCAGATCCATCCCTTTTATTTAACCTACTCAAGTCAGTTGTTCAGGAGGAATACCACCCTTCACTCCAGCTCCTGTGGCAATTGGAGAAATTGTGATTCTGTGTTTGCTTTCCGGTTTTGTCCCGGGCTTGGGCAGGGAGGCTGTGCAGTGGCGCTAGGGCTCATTCTGTAATCTCTGTGGTGTTTAACAAATTATCCAGCTTGTAATTCAATATGCACTGTGAGGTGGGCAGGTTGTTTTACATTTCTTTTTAAATTAAATAACTGATGAGGATCTTGCAGGATAACCACTTCAGAAATAATTTTTCAAACGATTTCCTCTCTTTCATCTTTGCAAACTAGTACCTTAATTGAGGCATCCTTTGTTTTTCTCCAGAGTTGAGATTGGGGCCACACAATTTTCCTCAAGATGGGCTTTTCTTGACATTTTCTAGCTGGGTAGAGTAGCAGGCTCCATCTGCGCTTGATTTCTCCATTCCTCAGTCACATTCCTTCTAGTGGCAGTCAGTCTGACGTCTGGCCTGTGGGTAAGTCTAAGAAAGTATAGCTGGGATGGGTCAGGTCACTTGACTCCCAGTCTCGTGCTCTGCCCACCCTGCAAACTCTGCCCTCCAGGGTTCACAGCATGCTTCTTTCCTGCCTGAAAACCAGCTCCTTGCAAGGACCCCCCTCAGGCCTCCAGTGCTGGGGGAAGAGGAACTGAAAGGAAGGCAGTGTCCTTGCATCTCTGATGGATCTCTTCCATGATAACTCCCCAAGTCAGAGCTGAGGGAGAAGAGACAACAGGAGATATTAGGGCAGACTGTATGCTCTGGCACAGTAACCTGGTGTCTGTATATGCCCAAGGAGGTCTCTGAGTCCAACTTTCCAAAGAAACCCAAGGAGATGAATTAGGAGATGCCCTGTCAAAAATGGTGTGAGTATAAGAGATGAGGTGATGATTGGGTAATGAATGAGGGGCAGGGATGGGGTGTGAATCAGAGATGTCTGTGACACACATGAATATTGGCAAACAAAAGGCACAGTTTTACACACTGAGGGACCAAATGTCGCCCACATCAAAACAACCATGCTTCATGTTCAGAGGCAGAACTCTGGGCCCCAAGAACACCAGTGTGACAAGATGTACAAAGCCAGACACTCAGACGCTGTCTTAGTCATCTAGTGCTGCTCTAACAGAAATACCACAAGTGGATGGCTTTAACAAAGATAAATTTATTTTCTCACAGTCGAGTAGGCTACAAGCTTAAATTCAGGACATCAGCTCCAGAAGAAGGCTTTCTGTCTCTGTCGGCTCTGGAGGAAGGTCCTTGTGATGCATCAGTCTTCCCTTAGTCTGGGAGCATCTCAGCACAGGAACCTCAGGCCCAAAGGACGCGCTCTGTTCCCGGCACTGCCTTCTTGTTGGTATGAGGTTCCCATGTGTCTCTGCTTCTCTCTTTTATATCTCAAAAGAGATTGGATTAAGACACTATCCAGTCTTGTATACCTCATCAGTATAACTGCTGCTAATCCGTTTTATTAGATCATAGTGATTGAATTTACAACAGATAAGGAAATCACGTCAGATTACAAAATGGTACACAATTATACAATACTGGGAATCATGACCCAGCCAAGTCTGGCAGATATTTGGGGGGGACACAATTCAGTCCGTGACAGACACCAACCTAAAGTGTGCATCTTTTACATGCCAGGTTCTGTATTACATGCCTCACAGGTCATCTCATTTATTCTCAGAACAACCCTGCAAACGAATAGTTGCACATGCATCTGGCAGCTGAGGAAAACTAGGCTCAGGAGAGTGAGGTACAAAGAACAAAACAGGTTCCAGTTACAGTAAGCAGGACACAGGGTGGTCATTTAGTGACAAAGAACAAAAGAGAAAGTAGTTGATTCGGCTCCTAAAAACTGGAACTCTGATGAGATTCTCAGTCACTTTGTTACTGGCCTTGGGCCCCCTAAATTCTCCCTGACTAGAAACTGTTGGTCTATACTGAAACCTGGGGTATCCCTCCTGGACATAGAAGGAATAATCAAGCCCGCTATAGTTTGAAGAAGGCATCAAAGGCAGTTGGTGTAGGACTGGCCACATCACAGCATCCTTTCCTGGGACGTTGTGACAGTTATTCTGAGCAGATGTCACTGACTTCTGGAGAGATTGTCCAGAGAGGATCACTAAGCCCAGTGAAGGTTTCTCCAGGCAGCAAAGTCACTCCCTCCTGTTTCCTTGCCCGGCAGCTTGTTCATAGTTCTCTAAAGGCGCTTTTGATTAAGTAAGGGCCTATCGCCTAGTTGCCTCAACAAATTTATTTATTCAGCTATGCACAAGGCCCCATGCTTTCTCACCAGGTGCATGTAATGCACCTTGGATTCTTTGTACCAGCCCAGAGCCTGAAACATAGTGGGTGCTGTATCTGTGTTGATCAAATGAATTAGCATAAACCGCAGTCACAAGGATTTGGGAAATGCCCCATAATATAAAATGGTCAACAAATTCTTCCTCACCAGTGAAGTCTACTTGCCATCCCACAAGTAGATTCTCTTTGCTTCTTGGCTTCTCAGGTCTTTCCTGATAGCATAAAACATTCCTCAGACTCTAGTGAAATAAGTGTAGCATATGATGAACTGCCTTATGAATTAATAAACACTACCTTGTGGGAAAATGTTCTCTGGACAATTGAAAAGGCCAGAAATATCACATGCAGTGATCATACAATTTAAGAGGAACCTACCATAGTCATTCTTGATATTTACCTGCCACTATCCACATAAAAAAATTAATTTTTCATGGGTCAAGCTCTCCCAGCAGGTTAGCTTTAACCACACACTTTTCTTTCTCTTTCAAGAAAGTAAATCAGAAGGCAAGTGAGTGAAATCGATGTTTAATTTGAATCTGCTCTAATTTAAAAATTGCAGTCCTAGTAACAGACAACCTTTATTGAGTGCTTGCTATGTCCCAAGAACTGTGCCCCGAGCTTTGCATACATGCTCCCATTGAGTTATGAACAACCCTATATGGTTGGTTCTACAGGATCTGTATTTTGAAGATTAGGAAACAGAGACCTATGGAGGCCAAGTAACATCCCCAAGATTTGTATGTGGCTATGACCTGAATCCAGGTCTTTACATTCACACCTTCCTGTTTCCAATATCATCATACCCAACTTTTATCACTTAGTGACTATTATGTTCCCAGACAGTCTGTCAGACATTTTACATAAATTATTTCTAGTAATCACAGCAATGAAGGAACCCTGGTGGTGCAGTGGTTAAGCACTAGGCTGCTAAACAAAAGGTTGGTGGTTTGAACTCACCAGCTGCTCCATGGGAAAAAGGTGTGGCAGTCTGCTTTCATAAAGATTTCAGCCTTGGAAACCCTATGGGGCAGTTCTACTCTGTCCTGTAGGGTCTCTATAGGATCACTGTAAGTTGAAATAAACTCAACTGCAAAGGGTGAGTTTTCTTTTTAATCACAGAGATATAAGGTATATATAAATTTGGAAGAGAAAAGAAAAGCTTAGTCTTGCACCATTTTGTTAATTTCATTTTTGAGATTCAGTGAGGCCTCTAATTTCTCTTTTTCCCACTCTTCGCTAGTCTCAGTTGATGCCTTTTCTCCTCCTTTTTTCGGTTTCCTTCTCCACCAGCTTCATCTTCACCTCTCCGACCTCAGCTGAGATTCAAGCTGTGGTTACTAGAAAACCATGATGAGATGCTTGGGAGAAAATAATGTTAGGAAATGAGGAGTAATAGCAAGGGAGTGTTCCGAAGAGGGGTAAAAAGTGCAAGTAGGATCAATAGAAGAGAAAGGTAAGAGGGGTGGGACATGAGCAAGGAGAGAGCAAAGTGGGGCAGCCAATTCTTTCAGATGAAAAACTGGAAAGTTGGGGAAGGGGGTTACAAGATACCACAGAGTCTTTGGTAGGAGAGGAGAAGATGGAAAGAAAGCTCTAGAGAGCACTAACAGTTTTTTAGGAAGAAGGAGTACCACACAGAAAGAGAAAAAGCAGCTTTTCCCAGCCAAGCTCTGACATTTGTGTGGGAGTCCTATTAACAGGCGACCAGATCATTTCTCTCTGTCATTCTTGCCTATCACCACCCACCTGGAAGTCGTGCCCCAGGGAAATGCCTTCAAGCACTAAGCCAAAATGAATTCTCTCAAGCTTTCAACTCTTGAGTGGCCTCCTGAGTGACAAGCCTCACTTAGTGGGAAGGGAGTTGGGAAAACATATCATTGTCTAGGTTTGGATGAGGTAAGAGACTAAGCTGGGATGGGGTGGAAGGATCAATATATTCTCAAAAATAAACTTGCTGGTCACAGAGGATAATGAAGGATTGTTCTCAAAAATAAGCTTGCTGGTCACAAAGGATAATGAAGGATATATGTAAGTTTTTCCCTGCCTTCAGCAAAATGCTTTCAAGGTTCATTTGAGGGGTTTCTACATTCTTTTATTTCAAATTTGCCCATAATTTTGAACTGTTATTATCAATATGGGCACATTGTTCTGCATCTTTGAAGATAAGGCTGCCAGTGGTGATTATCCCGGTTGTGCACAGAATTAGTTGAAAAGTCTACCAGTCTCCTATGTTGCATAAAGAATTGATTTCAAACTGTAGCTATTTGAAAATACATACCACAGAAACCAAAAGTTTGAGGTAAAAATTTAAAGAGTTCTTAACCTGTGTTTTCACAACTGATTTAATCATTTTGATTTTAAATTAACAAGCCAAAAGGTCAGTCAATTTGATTAAAAACACATGCACTGTCTAATTGATTTGTTGACTGAGCAGACTGTTTGTTTGAAGAAGCAGTCTGGTGTGATCGTGAGAGAATTGGCATGGAAGCCAGGCAGCCTGGACTCTGGTTTGGGCTCCACTACACACTAGCTGTAAGAACTTGGGCGAAACTCTGAGCCTCAGGACGTTCAAACCTAAGTCCTGGATTCTGGTGATAATCAAATGAGATAATGTAGGTAGAAATAAGCTTGTACTTTAGATTGTTCTCTACAAAATGCAGTTATTACTATCAATAACTGTCATAGAAGCACAAAGCCGGGTACTCATCAGTCCTTTGAAATGACACTGTATTTGATATTCTTATTCATGGGAACCTTTCCATGTTTTACAACTGCTGTCCCTCTCCT
This sequence comes from Dugong dugon, assembly GCA_030035585.1. Taxonomy (NCBI): domain Eukaryota; kingdom Metazoa; phylum Chordata; class Mammalia; order Sirenia; family Dugongidae; genus Dugong; species Dugong dugon. The sequence goes on from CM057461.1 coordinate 129,688,865, forward strand.
GTCTGAATCACACTTCCTAATAGTTTCCAGCAGTGCCCTCTATTCATTTAATTCGGCACCACCAAAGATACTAAGCCCAAATGCTGCTGCAGTTAATGGAAATTCTCCTTTAAATGAGGTGCATCTGCTGTGACATCTGTCTAAGACTTATGGAGAGGGTGCAGTGTTCACAAGCAAAATGAGTAATTACTGTGTAATTACACTTTAAATTGTGTAGTTATTGATTTGCTCTCAAAATTCGTATCTTTTGGACATCCTCCATACTAAAACCACCTGGCTCCTTCCAGCATGTGCAGGTCCATTCTTAAAATGGTCCATATAGGGATTTGAGCTAAACACCTGTGGCCAAAAAATTAAAGAGTACCAGGAGTCTCTCTCGAAAAGGGAAAGTGGTGGGTGGAGAAAAAATGGAAGTGTAGAAAGGAGATGTTAATGAGTGATATAAGAAATAGGGATATTTTAAAGGCAGATTATTCTAAGTCACCTCTGAGAAGCCTGTGAGATTGCTAAGCCTTGATGGTTGGAGAAAACACAGGGAAATAGAGATGAGGAAGAGAGATCAGAGATGCAGAATTTCACCTGTTCCAGGAAGAGACCATAACTAGAGAAATCTATTTGGGTTTTGGGAAAACATATGTCTTAGTCGTCTAGTGCTGCTCTAATAGAAATACCACAAGTGGATAGCTTTAACAAAGAGAAGTTTATTCTCTCACAGTCTAGTAAGCTACAAGTCCAAATTCAGGGCTTCAGCTCCAGAGGAACGCTTTCTCCATCGGCTCTGGAAGAAGGTCCACGTCATCAATCTTTCCTTGGTCTGGGAGCTTCTCTGCGCAGGAACCTCAGGTTCAAAGGATGTGCTCTGCTCCCGGCACTGCTTTCTTGGTGGTATGAGGTACCCATGTGTCTCTGCTCGCTTCTGTCTTTTATATCTCAGAAGAGATTGGCTAAGACACTATACAATCTTGTATACCTCATCAGTATAACTTCCTCTAATCCATCTTATTAGATCATAGTGATTGAATTTACAACACATAAGGAAATCACATCAGATTACAAAATAGTACACAATTATACAATATGGGGAATCATGACTCAGCCAAATTGACAGATATTTTGGGGTACACAATTCAATCCATGACACCATACTATATATACAGAGTAGAGGAATTAATAACTCAAGAAGTAGTATCTCATAGTCTTTAACACCACCCAGATATACAGTGGTAAAAACCAAGGCTCATTACTTAGCTAAAGGATTACAAAACAGATCCGTGACACTTCTGTATACCCTCCCTTATTTTATTTATTTTTGGTGAAAATATACACAGGAAAACTCTCTCCAATTCCACAGTTTCTAGACATAATGATCAGTGATGTCTTAGGCTGGGTTCTCTAGAAAAGCAAAACCAGAGAGAGAGATTTATATCAAGTGTATAAATATATATATAGAGCGATTTATATTAAGGAAATGGCTCACACAATTTTAGAGGCTGGAAAGTCCCAAGTCTGTGGATCAGGACAGAGGCTTCTCCTGATTCATGTAGTCACGGGGGCTGGCGAACTCAAGATCAGCAGGTCAGAGAGCAGGGCTCTTGCTCACAGGCTGTGAAGCTCAACAAATTCCAAGATTGGCAGATGAGCTACTAGGTCAAGTCCCAAGAACTGGAACTTGTACGAACAGGAGGCAGCTGCAGGATACAGAGCAGACAAAAGCTAGAACATCCATTTATATTCAGATGCAGTACACATGCCCAAGGAAACTTCCTTTTAACTGATTGGCTACTCTCAGCAGATCCCATCATGGAGATGATCACATACAAACACTGAGAATCATGGCCCAGCCAAGTTGACACACAATCTTAACTATCACAAGTGACATTGGTTACATTCTTCATATTGTTTCAACAGTCTTGTTATTTCTGTTCTAGTTGTTTTACTTCCATTTACTTAAACTCCCTGTCCCCCAACCTTCTCATCTAAGCTTTAAAACAGCTGTTTACTCTTTGGTCCTATATAGATTTTTTTTTCTTAAACACAACACTCAAGGGTGACAATCTTTACTCTTTAGGCAAAGCTATTTAAGGTGACTTCAGGGATAGTTTCAGTTCAAGTTTTGAAGAGCATCTCAGGGCCATAGTCACAGGGACTCTTCCAGCCTCAATAGGTCCAGTAAGTCTGGATTCTTTCTTTAAGAATTTGAAGTTCTGTTCCACATTATTCTCCCTTTTTTTTAGGATCCCTCTATTGTGTTCCTGATCAGAACATTCATTAGCAGTAACCGGGCACCATCTAATTCTTCCAGTCTCAAGGTGGAGGAGGCAGTAGCTGATGTAGGCAGTTAGTCCTATAGATCAGCTCCTTCTCTGACCCTTGTGTTTCCTTCTTTCTCTTTTGTTCTAGACGAATAAAGACCATTAGTTTTATCTTAGATGGCCACTTATAAGTTTTTAAGACCCCAGACGCTATTCACCACACTGGGAGGTAGAACATAAAATTTAAGAATTATCTTATGCTGTCTGACTGGATTGTCCCATGAGATCATGGCCCTAAACCCCCAAACCAAGAGAAATAATCCCATGAGATGATTGCTTATGTCTAATTATTATCAGCCTCTGTGTCTCTCCCCCCCCCCACTTTTTTTGGTTGTTATTGTTGCAAAACCATATACAATCTAGCATTTGCCCATTCATCCCTTTTCCCTATGAACAGATTATTGACATCAATTACATTAGTCATGCTGTGCAAATTTCACCTATATTCAGTGCCACCTTTCCCATTACTGTAAACAAAAAGTGACTACTACTACCCTCTTCCCTACCTCTCCCCGTTGGTAACCACATATGAACAAAAAGTCAGTCAACAGATACTTATTGGCCATGTATTATACTGAAAACATAGTTCATGATAGGCTAGATTTTTGGAACAAGACAGAATATAAACAAATAAGGCATTGGCATAGCATAGAGCCTGGTTGACATCGGTTTGAATCCTGGCTCTTCTGAATAGCTGTTGTGTTGAACCATATAAAGTTGTTGATGTTCTCTTTTCAAGTTACATAAATGGCAATTTCATATTGTTCAACCAAATAGAAGAATCTCTTAAATACTCTGGGCCTCAGTTTCCTCATTGGATGCCCAGTGTCATTTTTCAAGGAGTGAATTGAAAATTTGAAATGATGATTAAATTAAATATAAGAATGATAACTTAAGAATTAGAGAAAATATATTTAAAAGTATAGAAAGTATCTGAGACAAAGGTGCTACATGTTATCTGTAGTAGTAGTATTGTTATTACTAGTTGTTTTTATCATATAAGCAAACGGCTTAAGAGATGTAGAAACCTCCTACCTTCAATCCCCCAGAGAATGTACTAAGCAACACCATTACTGTACAATGGGAATGAGGACAAAGTAAAGATAATGTAGCAAAAGTTAAAGCTGTGAGAGTCTCAAAATTACAATCTACTCCCAAAAAATCAATCATCAAAAACTCTATGAAGCGCAGTTCTACTCTGACACACATGGGGTCGCCATCAGTTGGAATCAACTTAACAGCCATTGTTTATATATGTATGTTGTTATATTGTTAGGTCTTGTTGAGTTGGCTTCAAATCATAGCAACACTACGTAAAAAAAACAAAACACTGTTCAGTCCTGCGCCATCCTCACAATCATTGCTATGTTCAAGCCCACTGTTGCAGCCACTGTGTCAATACATCTTGTTGAGGGTCTTCCTCTTTTTTTCTGGCCCTCTACCTTATAAAGAATGATGTCCTTCTCCAAGAACTAGTCCCTCCTGATAACATGACTGTGATGGTTAAGATTGTGTGTCAACTTGGCTGGGCCATGATTCTCAATGTTTATGTATGATCACTCCCATGATTGAATATGCTGTGAGTAGCCAGTCAGATGAACGGGAGTTTCCTTGGGGGTGTGGCCTGCATCTGAATATAAGCAGATGTTCTGGCTTTTTGCTCTCTCTGGATCTTGTGGCTGCCTCCTGTCATCTCACCTCTTGTTCTTGGGACTTGAGCTGTCAGCTTATCTGCCTATCTAACTTGGGATTCGTCTACCTTCACAGCCTGTGAGTGGAGCCCTGCTCTCTGACCTGCTGATCTTGGGCTTGCCAGCTTCTGCGGCTGCATGAATTGGGAGAGGCCTCTACCCTGATCCACAGACTTGGGACACTCTAGCCTCTACAATCGCATGACCTGTTTCCTTGATATAAATCTCTCTCTATATATATTTATATGCTTTACTCATTTTGCTTCTCTAGAGAACCCAGAGTTTAAGACAATGTCCAAAGTACGTGAAACGAAGTCTTAGCATCTTTGCTTCCAAGGAGCACTCTGGCTGTACTTCTTCCAAGACAGACTTGTTCTTTCTTCCAGGAGTCCATGGTATATTCAATATTTTTCACCAACACCATAATTCAGAGGCATCAATTCTTCTTCAGTCTTCCTTATTCATTGTCCAGCTCTCACATGCATATGAGGCAATTAAAAATATCATGGCTTGGGTCAGGCACACCTTAGTCCTCAAAGTGACATCTTCGCTTTTCAACACTTTAAAGAAGTCTTTTGCAGAAGATTTGCCCAGTGCAATGTGTCCTTTGATTTCTTGACTGCTGGCTTCATGGAATTGTTTGTGGATCCATGTAAAATGAAATCCTTGACAACTTCAATATTTTCTCTGTTTATCATGATGTTGCTTGTTGGTGCAATTGTGAGGATTTTTTATTTATCTGTGTTGAGTTGTAATCCATACTGAAGGCTGTAGTCTTTGATCTTCATCAGTAAGTACTTTAAGTCGTCTTTGATTTCAGCAAACAAGGTTGTGTCATCTGCATATCACAGGTTGTTAATGGGTCTCCTCCAATCCTGATGCAGCCTTCTTCCTCATATAATCCAGTTTATCAGATTAGTTGCTCAACACACAGATTGAATAAGTATGGTGAAAGGATAAAACCCTGGCAGACACATTTCCTGATTTTAAACCACAAAGTATTCCCTTGTTCAGGTTCTGCATGAGCACGATTAAGTGTTCTGGAATTCCCATTCTTTGCAATGTTATCCATAATTTGTTATGATCCACACAGTCGAATGCCTTTGCATAGTCAATAAAACACAGGTAAACATCTTTCTGCTATTCTCTGCTTTCAGCCAAGATCCATCTGACATCAGTAATAATATCCCTAATTCCACGTCCTCTTCTGAATCTAGCTTAAATTTCTGGCAGTTCCCTGTTGATGTACTGCTGCAACCATTTTTTTAATTCTCTTCAGCAAAATTTTACTTGTGTGTGATATTAATGATATTGTTCAATAATTTCTGCATTCTGTTGGATCACCTTTCTTTGGAATGGGTACAAATATGGATCTCTTCCAGTCAGTTGGTCAGGTAGCTGTCTTCCAAATTTCTTGTAGACTAGTAAGCACCTCCAGCACTGCATCCATTTGTTGAAACATCTCATTTGGTATTCTGTCAATTCCTGGAGCCTTGTTTTTTGGTAACACCTTCAGTGCAGCTTGGAATCCTTCCTTCAATAACATTGAGTCTTGGTCATATGCTACTTCTTGAAATGGTTGAACATTGACCAATTCTTTTTGGTACAGTGACTCTGTATATTTCTTCCATCTTCTTTTGATGATTCATGTGTCATTCAATATGTCGCCCACACCAACCAAAAAAACCAAACCCACTGCTGTGGAGTCGATTTTGACTCATAGCAACCCCATAGAGTTTTCAAGGCTGTAAATCTCTACAGAAGCAGACTGCCACATCTTTCTCCTGCAGAGCTGCTGGTGGTTTTGAACTGACAACCTTTCAGATAGTAGTCAATAGCTTTAAAATTGCCATAGAATACTTTAAAATTGCAACTCAAAGCTCAAATTTTTTCTTCAGTTCTTTTGGCTTGAGAAATACCAAGCATGTTCTTCCCTTTTGCTTTTCTAACCCCAGGTCTTTGTACCTTTCATTATAATACTTTACTTTACTTTGTCTTCTTGAGCTGCCCTTTGAAATCTTCTCTTCTGCTCTTTTACTTCATCATTTCTTCCATTCGCTTTAGCTATTCTACATTCAAGAGCAAGTTTCAGAATCTCTTCTGACATCCATTTTAGTCTTTTCTTTCTTTCCTGTCTTTTTAATGATCTTTTGCTTTCTTCATGTATGATGTCCTTGGTATCATTCCACAACTTCTCTGGTCTTTGGTCATGTGTTCAATGTGTCAAATCTATTCTTAAGATGGTGGGATATACTCAAGTTCAGTTTTGCTCTTGAGGACTTGTTTTAATATTCCTCAGCTTTAACTTGACCTTGTGTATGTGCAATTGATGGTCTGTTCGACAGTCGGCCCCTGGCCTTGTTCTGACTGATGATATTGAGCTTTTCCATTGTCTCCACAGATGTGGAAACATCTATTTGATTTCTTTTTTTCAATCCAGTGAGGTCCACGTGTATAGTATCTGTTTATGTTGTTGAAAAAAGTTATTTCCAATGAAGAAGTCATTGGTCTTGCAAAATTCTACCATGAGATCTCCGGCATCATTCCTAGCACCAAGGCCATGTTTTCCAACTACTGATCCTTCTTTTTTGTTCCCAACTTTCCCATTCCATTCACCAGTAATTATCAATGCAGCTTAATTGTGTGTTTGATCAATTTCAGACTACAGAAGTTGGTAAAAATCTTCAATTTCCTTATCTTTGACATCAGGGTTGGTGCATAAATTTGAATAATAGTCTTATTAACTGGTCTTCCTTGTAGACATATGGATATTACCCTATCACTTTCAGCATTGTATTTCACGATAGATCTTGAAATGTTCTTTTTGACAATGAGTACAACATAATTCCTCTTCAATTTGTCATTTCCAGAATAGTAGGCCATATAATTGTCTGACTCAAAATGGCCAATACCAGTCCATTTTTGCTCACTAATGCCTGGGATATCATGATCTTTATGCAGTCCATTTCATTTTTGATGACTTCCAGTTTTCTTAGATTCATACTTTATACATTCCATATTCCAATTATTAATGGATGTTTGCAGCTGTGTCTTCTCATTTTTAGTCATGCCACATCAGCAAATTAAGGTCTCAAAGCTTTACTCCTTCCAGTCATATTTTGAGTGCTTTCCACACTGAGGGCTTCATCTTCCAGCGCTACATCAGACAATGTTCTGCTGCTATTTGTAAGATTTTCACTGGTCAATTTTTTTCAGAAGTAGACCACCAGGTCCTTCTTCCTATATACACACATATATATACATATATATATATATTTATAAATACAATTTTTACTAAATATTTTATGTTAGGACTTTCATTAAAATATGAGGACTCACTTGTTAGAGTAAAGGCATTTGCTACTGTGTAACATGCAAACAGATATATGTCCAGTTTCTAAAACCAAAATTCTGTGCCTAACCACCACCTTGAACAAATGGCCAGTTAAAAACCAGTTACTCTGCAATTACATTAACATCAAATGGTTCAATTTTAACAGCACAGCACTTTCTGAACAAATATGTCACTCCACAATTTTCAAAAGGTAAGTTCTATTTAGGAGTGGGATGCCATCCAGTAGTTAAATTTACAAAAACAAAGTAAAACAAAAATGCATCCCAAACTGATCTGTCACATGGACATCAGCTCCTTTCCTCTGAGGGAAGAGCAGGTACACATGGCAACATCAGAGGCAGCAATGGAGGAAGAGCCATCACCATTAGTCAGTTTGCTAAGCAGAGCAAGTTCAAAGCAAGTTCATTGGAGCAGAAAATTCCCTGCCTCTGTGGAGTTGATGGAGAGAAGGGATGTTACTGGTTTTTTAAGGAGCAGGCAGAGGGGCGATGCATAATTTTGCCTCCCCTCACTAAGCATGCCTGTTTATCAGCAATGAATCAACACCTTATATTACACTTCATGCAAATGACAGTGGCAGTTTGGCACTTGATGCTGTCTCCCTGCCAGAGTTTGTATTCACTCCTACTGTTGTCTGTGAGAACTGAAAATAAATGTGTCCCCCTTCCCTCCAAGCTTCCTTGTCCTTGAAATAAAGCTTCCTCCAAGCCCACAGCTCAGAGGCTAAGCTATATAGCAGATGGCAATGTCTCCTGCAGAGTGTATAATCATGAAACTCATAAACTAGGAAATTAATATAGCTAAAACAAAAATACAGGCACCGATGGCTCTTGCAGATCATGCAGTGAGGATCTCAAGTAAATCCAATTCTTTTTTTATTTTTCCCATACAAAAATTTATACATACATTGTTATGTGACTCTAATTGCTCTCCCCATACTGTGATAGCACACTCCTCCTTTCCACCCCTGATTCCCCATGTCCATTCAGCCAGCTCCCAATCCTCTCTGCCTTCCCATCTCACCTCTGAACAGAAGCTGCCCATTTAGTCTCTTGTATCTACTTGAGCTAAGAGGCTCACTCCTCACGAGTATCACTTTATGTCCCACAGTCCAGTCCAATCCCTCTCTAAAGAGCTGGCCTCGTAAATTGTTTTAGTTCTGGGCTGATAGAGAATCCAGGGGCCGTGCTTTCCGGGGTTCCTCAAGTCTCAGTCAGACCATTAAGCCTGGTCTTCTTACTAGAATTTGAGTTCTGCACCCCACCTTTCTCCTGCTCCATCAGGGACTCTCTGCTGTGTTCCTGTCAGGGTGATCATTGGTGACAGCCGAGCACCATCTAGTTCTTCTGGTCTCAGGCTGATGAAGTCTCTGGTTTATGTGGCCCTTTCTGTCTCTTGGGCTACTACTTTCCTTGGGTCTTTGGTGTTCATTCTCCTTTACTCTAGGTGGTTGGGACCAATTGATGCATCTTAGATGGCCGTTTGCAAGCTTTTAAGACCCCAGATGCCACTCACCAAAATAGGATGCAGAACGTTTTCTTAATAAGCTTTGTTACACCAATTGACCTAGATGTCCCCTGAAAGCATGGTCCCCAGACCCCTACACCTGCTACTCTGTCCCTCAAAGTGTTTGACTGTATTCAGGAAACTTCTTAGCTTTGGTTTAGTCCAGTTGTGCTGACTTCCCCCGTAGTGTGTGCTGTCCTTCCCTTCACCTGAGGTAATTCTTATCTACTATCTAGTTAGTAAATAACCCTCACCCTCCCTCCCCACCCTCGTAACCATCAAAGAATGTTTTCTTCTGTGTTTAAAGTTTTTCTTGAGTTCTTATAATAGTGGTTTTATACAATATCTGTCCTTCTGTGACTGACTAAATTCCCTCAGCATAATGACCTCCAGCTTCCTCCATGTTATAAGATGTTTCATGGCTTCATCATTGTTCTTTGTTGTTGCATAGTATTCCATTGTGTGGATATACCATAATTTGTTTATCCATTCATCCATTGATGGGCACCTAGGTTGTTTGCATCTTTTTGCTATTGTGAACAGTGCTGCAATGAACATGGGTGTGTATATATCTATTCGTCTTATTTCTCTCAGATATATTCCAGGGAGTGGGATAGCTGGATCATATGGTACTTCTATTTCTAGCTTTTTAAGGTAGTGCCAAATCAATTTATAAAGTGGCTGTCCATTTTACATTCCCACCAACATTGTATAAGTGTTCCAGTCTCTCCACAACCTCTCCGGCATTTATTATTTTGTGTTTTTTGGATTAATGCTAGCCTTGTTGGGGTGAAATGATATCTCATTGTAGTTGTGATCTGCATTTCTCTAATGGCTAATGATCATGAGTATTTCTTCATGTGTCTATTAGCTGCCTGAATATCTTCTTTGGCAAAGTGCCTGTTCATATCCTTTCCCCATTTTTAAATTGGATTATTTGTGTTTTTGTTGTTGAGGTTTTGCAGTATCTTATAGATCTTAGAGACTAGACACTGATCGGATTTGTCATAGCCAAAAATTTTTTCCCAGTCTGTAGGTTGTCTTTTGACTCTTTTGGTTAAGTCTTTGGATGAGTATATAAGTGTTTGATTTTTAGGAATTCCCAGATATCTAGTCTCTCTTCTGGTGCTTCTGCATTGTTACTCATGGTTTATATTGTGTTTTTGCCATGCATTAGGGCTCCTAGCATTGTCCCTATTTTTTCTTCCATGATCTTTATTGTTTTTGATTTTATATTTAATCTTTGATCCATTTTGAGTTAGTTTTTGTGCCTGGTGTGAGGTACGGGTCTTGTTTCAGTTTTTTTGCCAATGGATATCCAGTTATGCCAGCACCATTTGTTAAACAGAATGTCTTTTCCCCAATTAACGGACTTTGGGACTTTGTCAAATATCAGCTGCTCATAGGTGGATGAATTTATGTCTGGATTCTCAATTCTGTTCCATTAGTCTATGTGTCTGTTGTTGTACCAGTACCAGGATGTTTTGACTACTGTGGCGGTATAATAGGTTCTAAAATCAGGTAGTGTGAGGCTGCCACTATGTTCTTCCTCTTGAGTAATGCTTTACTTATTCGGGACCTCTTCCCTTTCCACATGAAGTTGGTGATTTGTTTCTCCATCTCATTAAAAAATGCTGGTGGAATTTGGACTGGGATTGCATCATATCTGTAGATCACTTTGGGTAGAATTGACATTTTCACAATGTTGAGTCTACCTATCCATGAGCAAGGTATGCTTTTCCACTTATGCAGGTCTCTTTTGGTTTCTTACAGTAGTGTCTTGTAGTTTTCGTTGGATAGATCTTTTACATCTCTGGTTAGATTTATTCCTAACTAATTTATCTTCTTGGGGGCTATTGTAAATGGTATTGATTCGGTGATTTCCTCTTCGAGGTTCTCTTTGTTGGTGTAAAGGAATCCAACTGATTTTTGTATGTTTACCTTGTATCCTGAAACTTTGCTGAAGTCTTCTATTAGTTCCAGTAGTTTTCTTATGGATTCTTTGGGGTTTTCTGTGTATAAGATCATATCATCTGCAATTGGAGATACTCTGACTTCTTCCCTACCAATTTGGATGCCCTTTATTTCTTTTTCTAGCCTAATTGCTCTGGCTAGGACCTCCAGCACAATGTTGAATAAGAGTGGTGCTAAAGGTCATCCTTGTCTGGTTCCCGTTCTCAAGGGGAAACGCTTTCAAAGTCTCTCCATTTAGGATGATGTTGGCTGTTGGCTTTGTATAAATGCTCTTAATTATATTGAGGAATTTCCCTTCTAGTCCTATTTTGTTGAGCGTTGTTATCATGAATGGGTACTGTACTTTGTCAAATGCCTTTTCTGCATCGATTGATAAGATCATGTGGTTCTTGTCTTTTGTTTTATTTATGTGTTGGGTTACACTGATTGTTTTTCTAATGTTGAACCATCCCTGCATACCTGGTATAAATCCCACTTGATCACGGTGAATTATTTTTTTGATATGTTGCTGAATTCTATTGGCTAGAATTTTGTCGAGGATTTTTGCTTCAAGGTTCATGAGGGATATTGGTCTGTAATTTTCTTTTTTTGTGGTGTCTTTACCTGGTTTTAGTATCAGGGTTATGCTGGCTTCATAGAATGCATTTGGGAGTATTCCATTCTTTTCTATGCTCTGAAATACCTTCAGTAGTAGTGGTGTTAACTATTCTCTGAAAGTTTGGTAGAATTCTCCAGTGAAGCCATCCGGGCCAGGGCTTTTTTTGTTGGGAGTTTTTAAATTACTTTTTCAATCTCTTCTTTTGTTATGGGTTTATTTAGTTTTTCTACTTCTGTTTGTGTTAGTTTAGGTAGGTAGTGAGTTTCTAGAAATTTGTCCATTTCCTCTAGGTTTTCAAATTTTGTAGAGTACAATTTTTCATAGTATTCTGTTATGATTCTTTTAATTTCAGTTCGGTCTGTTGTGATATCACCCAGCTCATTTCATATACAGATTACGTGCTTCCTCTCCTATTTTTCTTTTGTCAGTTTGGCCAATGGTTTATCAATTTTGTTGATCCTTTCAAAGAACCAGCTTTTGGTCTTGTTAACTCTTTCAATTGTTTTTCTATTCTCTATTTCATTTAATTCTGCTCTAATTCTTATTATTTCCTTTCTTCTGGCACCTGAGGGCCTCTTTTGCTGGTCTCTTTCTACTTGTTCCAGTTGTAGGGTTAATGTTTTGATTATGGCCCTTTCTTCTTTTTGGATGTGTTCAATTTATTGCTATAAACTGACCTCTGAGCATTGCTTTTGTTGTGTCCCAAAGTTTCTGGTAGGATGTGTTTTCATTCTCCTTTGATTCTATGAATTTCTTTATTCCATCCTTAGTTTCTTCTATAACCCAGTAGTTTTTGAGCAAAGTGTTGTTCAGTTTCCATGTGTTTGATTTTTTTCCCTTGCTTTTTCTGTTGTTGATTTTTACTTTCATGACTTTGTGGTCAGAAAAGATGCTTTGTAATATTTTGAGGCTTTGGATTTTGTTAAGGCTTGCTTTATGGCCTAATATGTGGTCTATTCTGGAGAATGCTCCATGTGCGTTGGAAAAGAAAGTATATTTGGCTGCTGCTGGGTGGAGTGTTTGGTATATGTCTATGAGATCAAGTTAGTAGATTGTAGCATTTAGCTCTTTCATGTCTTTGTTGAGCTTCTTTCTGGATGTTCTGTCCTTTACCGAGAGTGGTGTGTTGAAGTCTCCTGCTACTATTGTGGAGCTGTCTATCTCTCTTTTCAGTGCTGTTAGAGTTTGTTTTATGTATTTTGGAGCCCTGTCATTGGGTGCATAGATATTTATTATAGTTATGTCCTCCTGCTGTATTGACCCTTTAATCATTATATAGCGTCCTTCCTTATCCTTTGTGGTGGATTTTACTTTAAAGTCTATTTTGTCAGAGATTGGTATTACTACTTCTGCTCTTTTTTGAGTATTGTTTGCTTGATATATTTTTTTTTAACATCCTTTGAGTTTTAGTTTGTTTGTGTCTTTAAGTCTAAGATGTGTTGCTTGTAGGCAGCATATAGATGGATCATGTTTTTTAATCCAGTCTGCCACTCTCTGTCTCTTTATTGGTGCATTTAGTCCATTTACATTCAGTGTAATTATTGATAAGTATGAGCTGTCATTTTGATGTCTTTTTTGTGTGTTGTTCACAGTTTCTTTGTTCCACTTAATTTTCTGTGCTGAGTCATTTTTCTTTATGTATTTTCTTTTCATCTTTTTCATTGTTGTTGATTTTGTGTTTCCTGAGTGTTTATATTTTTCTAGTTTTTTATCTTCACTTGTAAGATTGTTAGTTTCCTTTGTGGTTAGCTTAATATTTACCCCTATTTTTCTAAGTTTATACTAGTCTTTTATTTCTTTATATCGCCTTTACTTCCTCTCCATATGAAAAATCTGTGTCTACATTTTTTAAGTCCCTCTTTTTTGTTTTAATGTTGTCATCTTTTACATATTGATGTCTGTTTCCATATTTTCAGTGTTTTAGCTTTGATTTACTTCTGTGACTTCCGTATCTGGGTTGATATCTGGTTGCTCTGTCCTGTGTTCTAGTCTTGGGTTGTTAGCTGATGTTACTGATTTTCTAACCAGAGGACTCCCTTCAGTATTTCTTGTAATTTTGGTTTGGTTTTTGCAAATTCCCTAAACTTCTGTTTATCTGGAAATGCCCTAATTTGGCCATCATATTTGAGAGACAGTTTTGCTGGATATGTAATTCTTGGCTGGCAGTTGTTTTCCTTCAAGGCTTTATATACGTCATCCTATTGCCTTCATGCCTGCATGCTTTCTGCTGAGTAGTCTGAGCTTATTCTTACTGACTCACCTTTGTAGATGACTTTTCATTTATCCCTATCTGCTCTTAAAATTCTCTCTTTATCTTTGGTTTTGGCAAGTTTGATTATAATATATCTTTGTGCCTTTCTTTTGGGATCTACCTTATGTGATGTTTGATGAGCATCTTGGATAGATGTTTTGTCATCTTTCACGATATCAAGGAAGTTTTCTGCCAAGAAATCTTTAACAATTCTCTCTGTATTTTCTGTTATCCCCCCTGTTCTGCTACTCCAATCACTTGAAGGTTATTCCTCTTGATAGAATCCCACATAATTCTTAGGGTTTCTTCATTTTTTAAAATCCTTTTACCTGATTTTTTCTCAAATAAGTTGGTGTCAAGTGCTTTATCTTCAATCTCACTAATTCTGACTTCCGTTGCCTCAATTCTGCTCATCTGACTTTCTATTGAGTTGTCTAATTCTGAAATTTTATTGTTAATCTTCTGAATTTCTGATTGCTGTCTCTGTATGGATTCTTGCAGCCTGTTAAATTTGTCATTACACTTTTCTCTAATCTTTTTAATTTCCTCTATTATGTGTTCAGTGTTTTGCTTAATTTCCTTCCCAATTTCTTGAAGAGTTCTGTATATTAATCTTTTGTATTCTGCCTCCAATAATTCCTAGAAATTTTCCTTCTCTGGAAAATTTCTAGATTCTTTATTTTGGGAGCTTATTGAAGCCCTCATGGATTGCCTGTTTATGTGATTTGATATTGACTGTTGTCTCCGAGCCATCAATAAGTTATTATATTTATTTATTTTATGTTTGCTTACTGTGTCCCAGCTTCTTGTTTTGTTTTGATATGCCCAAACAGGCTGCTCGTATGAGCTAGTTTGATTATTGGCACCTTTGAAGCGCTAATGTCCTGTCACCAGGTTGTTAGATCTGTTACTAGGTAGGAAATCCAATTCTTTAAGTGAACTTCAGGAAGATCTTGAAGATGTTTCATTGCTAACGAGTCAGATGAAAACTACTGCCCAAAGATAGCTGTTTCCTGATTGGCTCATTGAAAAATGACACTGGGAAGTCATGGAAGATCTCTATGTGGTGTAAACTCTGCTTTTCTCCTACCATTGAAATGAGTATGTCTTAATATGGAGAAAGGAAAGCTGAAAGTTACCTGACTATCTGCACATAAGTGCTGTAAATCAAAAATTGATTTGACCATCTCCCATTAAGTCCCAAGGTAGAACTGGAAGATATGTGCTGAAATTGTAGGAATAGCTAGTCTATACATGAAAAGTGGCATTTTTATAGTAAGCATGATCAGATCTTCATACAAATTTCCAAAGGAAATTCTGGAAACTCTCTCTCTGCAGCTCCTAATATACATTTGTATCTAAGATGCTGTGGTTCTTCTCAGAAGTAGATGATTTTCTTTTTAATCATCTCTTAAGACTGCTTTCAAAACTGAAACTTAGGCTTTAAGGATGAAATCAGGGTTTTAACAAAAACAAGCTCAGTGGTGAATTTCTATATCAATGAGGAGTTGAACTTTACTGTAGAGTGGATTATTATCTAAAAAGAGAACTTCCCTGGATGAAATAGGGTCCATTGGCTGCCATTTCAAAAAGACTGTAGCACTGGTCAGAGGTCAAGAATAAAGAAAATCAGCTCAGAGCAATGGGGCTCTTTTTGGTCACAGGGTCTTCATATATTACTCAGAATAAAAGGAACTGCCATTTTGTATCATGAATCTCAGTACAGCTAATAGTCTTCGGTATCAACACCTGTGCCCACTGTAGACAACTTAAGCTTGAAGTCAATAAATAGATGGCACTGTAA
This sequence comes from Dugong dugon, assembly GCA_030035585.1. Classification (NCBI taxonomy): domain Eukaryota; kingdom Metazoa; phylum Chordata; class Mammalia; order Sirenia; family Dugongidae; genus Dugong; species Dugong dugon. The sequence goes on from CM057461.1 coordinate 129,704,356, forward strand.
TGGAGCCTAGATTTTTCTTTGTAGAAAGCCAGCAGTGTCTGATAAAAAATTTTCTTAACATACATCCTTTTTAAGGGCATGGGAAGATGGAGAAAGATCAGCTTACACTGGCTTGGCCATTCTTTAAAGCCAATGTGGTCTCTTTTCTGGAAGATAATAAGTCTCTTAATAGAATCAGAGACCCAAGTTCTAGCATAGATTCTATTGGTTCTTTAAGTTTGGTCAGAAATGGTTAATCTCTACACAGAATTTCTGCCTGTAAAATTTAGTAATAAACTTTCTAAACTAATTATGCTTGTAAACACGTTGAAATCCTCTGGTGCAAAACATTGTGCATGTGTTGAGGAGAAGGCTGACATTTTTATGCAAGCTAGGAAACTCTGCCTCTGTCTTCATGCTGTCATTAATTTCACTGAGAACTTGATAAAATACCTACATGGTACTCACAACCTACCTGAATGGCTTTTTTTTTTTTTTTTTTAAACTTTGTATAAATTGCTACTCAAAAGCAATCTCCTGGACCAGAGGCCCCATCCAGACTCCATCTTCTCCTAACAGGGTGGGAAGTACATACCAGGCTGTTTTTAGCCAGCAGTGACTGAGCTGTGTTCCTAATTTGGAAAGAAAATAGTCCCAGAGATATGAGAAATTGGAATGGTTACATTGACTACAGATTTTAAGAATCTGTGTTCAGCTATCAAGAGGATATTTCAGGGAGAGTGAAAAATAAAGTAAGCCACAGGAAATAAGGAAAGAAGAGCTAATATATTTAAGTAACTCTCCCTGCCATAACACATTTCTTTTAAAATAATTGTTATTTTGTTTTTTGTTTTTTTGGGTTTTTATTTTGGTGTGTTTTTGCTTAATGAAAAACCAGAGACTACTTGGCTAGGTTCAGGTTTTTAACACTTGAATAGAAAGGTTTGATGTGAATGTTAATGAAGCTGAAAAAATCACACATAAATGAAAATGTGTCCCCAGAACTAGGTTGTACAAGAAGGAGCCCTGGTGGCACAAATGGTTCTGTGTTCAGCTGCTAGCAGAAACATTGGCAGTTCAGCGGTTAGAATCCACCCAGCAGCTCCTCGAGAGAAGACACCTAACAGTCTGCTTCTGTAAAGATTACAGCCTAGGAAACCCTATGGGGCAGTTCTACTCTGTTATATAGTGTCACTATGAGTCAGAATCAACAACAACAACAAGTTATACAAAAGCACATATCATTATAAAAGTTATCTTCTGCAGAGAATGGTAGGGACCTATTTCATCACATCTTCTGTGAGATTATGAAAGCCAGTGGTCAAAACAAAAGCATTTGATGTTTCTCAGGTTCTTTAGATTTGGGCTTGAATTTAAAATCCAAGGGAAGCAGCAACCACATTTCAGTCACCCATTTTAAAGCCCAGCAAGTGAAATTCTCCCACTCATATGACTCCAGCAAGCGTTTCTTAAATCCTCACATCTGTCCACACTGAGCAACACATTCTCACAACATTCCATACGTAGTTATGTTAAAATAAACTGCAGGTGACTAGTCTCTAGACTTCAAGTCCTTATAGGACCATTTGGTATTCAGCTTTGTACTCCCAGGAACTAACACAGTGCCTTTATAGTAGAGCTGTAAAAGTATTAATAATACCATCCACATTGATAATAAATTGTATTACAATATTTAAAATGTATTTATAATTTGCCTTAATATTGAAATGAATAGTAGTAGCATTTATTAAGCACTGATGAGAGCTAAGACTAGTATTTAGCAGTTTCTTCACATTTATTTCATTTTCATGACCATCTGAGGTAGGCACTCTTGTCCATCTTCCACCTGAGGAAATGAGTTCACAACACTAAGGTAGCTGGTAAATAGCAGAATCTGGACTTGGGTTGTCTGACTACATGATCTATAGTTTTAGCACTTCACCATACTGCCTCCTGGTACAAATCCCTTGATAAATGCTCTTCAAACTTACTGGCAAAATCCTAAGATTAAAAAAAACAAAAACATTGTAGCTACAAATTTCCATAAATGTTTGACACTTAGAGGATAGCCAAGGTATTTCTAGTACAATTGGAATTCCTTTAGTTAGTTATTTTTACAGTTGCACATAGTTTATTCTTATTTTGAATTTTGTCCCAAAGATATAAATTTGGTCCTGAGCCTGGCAGAACTTAAAATCCAGGTCAGCTGAGATTAGCAAATTTGAGTGCCCTTTACATGTTCCTCTGGAGCCCCGGTGGCATAGTGGTTAAGTGTTCGGCTGCTAACCAAAAGGTCAGCAGTTCAAATCCACCAGTCGCTCCTTGGAAACCCGAGGGGGTGGTTCTGCTCTGTCCTGTAGGGTCGCTATGAATCGGAATCAGCTCGACAGCAGCGGGTTTTACATGTTCCTTACAGATGGTTTCTACCCTACTTATTTTTTAAGACTTTGTGAAGACTGTCCTCATACAGAAAGCTTGGACATGAAGTACCACAGACCTGAGGTATTCTCTGTAAAACCAGCAACCTCAAAAGCCACTGATAAGGTTACGATCCACAGCCTTCATCATTCATTCACTCATTCATTTAGCTACTCATTAACAAATATTTATTGATGATCTGTGTATTAGTTAGGTCCCAGGATAGCGACAATGGTTTGTATTTGACTACTAATCCAAAGATTGGTGGTTCAGACGCCCCCAGCGGCACAACGGAAGGAAAGCCCGACAATCTGCTTCCGTAAAGATTCAACCTATTGCCATTGAGTCTATTCCAACTCACAGCAACCCTACAGAACAGAGTAGAACTACCTCGTTATGTTTCCAAGGTTATAATCTGTGTGTGTGTGTGTGTTTAGGTGAAAGTTTACAGAGCAAATTAGTTTCTCATTCTACAATTTATACACAGATTGTTTTGTGACATTGGTTGCAGTCGCTGCAATGTGTCAACACTCCCCTTCTCCACCCTGGGTTCCCCATTTCCATTCATCCTGTTTTCCTGTCCCTTCTTGCATTTGGGCAGGTGTTTACATGGTTGAGCTAAAAAGCACGTTCCTCACGTATGTTATTGTTTGTTTTTATAGACCTGTGTAATCTTTGACTGAAGGGTGAACTTCAGGAATGACTTCAGTTCTGAATTAAAAGGGTGTCTGGGGGCCATAGTCTCGGGGTTCCTCCAGTCTCTGCCAGACCAGTAAATCTGGTCTTTTTTTTGTGAATTTGAATTTTGTTCTATGGAGTTCCTTTGTATGAAGTATTACTTCAAGATCCTCCAAGGTAGGGAAACAGATGAAAGGAAATCAAGGTCTTGTCCTCACAAGATTACTTGCCTGGATTAGTGCCCCATTTAGACCAGGGAACTCCAACCTGCCAGACTCCATCATGCCACACTTGACAGGACTGCCATGAGGGCTTCTGTGGTGGACCTTCAGATAGGAATCCCTGGTACTTGGCACACAGCTCAAATCGGTATTAGAACTGGGCCATCAGACAGACTACCAGCATGTGCTGATTTTCAGCCTCTTGAAAACTGCCCCTTTGTGGCTGAAGATACTGTCTAGGGAGTACATGATGTGGCATCCATTCCAGAGCTTGTTCTCCAGGTAAATAACCTGGAGGACTTCAGCAAAACAGAGAATTGTCTCCTGCTGCCAACCTAAAGGTCCCCAGGTCCCATACTATTCTCATCACAACAACCAAAAGGGTTGAATTAGTGCTGTTCTGTGGATTTGGCCCATAAATTGCAGGTTTCAATTGCTTGTATTGTTTCTCTGAAATATCAGTGGCCTGGGAGAAAGTTGTGGTTGCAGACTGATGACTCAGATTGAGAAGTTAGGACTGTCAGTAGCACCATGAGAGTGATTTCTGAGACTCGAGGCAGCAGATCATTGTTGGCGCCTCTGTTCTCTGACACCGCAATTGAAACGTGAAATTCCTAGGACAGTGCTTTATAGAACCAAGGCCACTGTCATCTGTTTTAATATTCACATCACTAGAGTCTCTGAGAATACTAACAGAGTAAACCTAAGAAGAACAGGGAACCTGTTAGACTAAATATCCACTAGTGGAGGAATAATTACATAAATGGAATGGGGCAATCATTGCAAATGAAGTGGCATGAGAGTACGCAACGGCCTGGAAAAATGTCGATGCTTGTTAAGTGGGAAAAAGCATATGAAAGTGTATATACAACATGATTCTATATTTATATATAAAAATATATACACTATAAATAGAGAAAAGATCTACATCTACTTGTCAGCAGAGCTTATATATGTTTGATGGGATTATGAGTGATTTTTGTTTTCTTCTTTTTGCTTATGCTTATCTTCTGAACTTTCTGTCTTGAGCATGCATCATTTTTTGTAATGCTGAAACAAAGTTATCTCAAAAGCAATAAAACCTTATATACACTTGTTAGAAAAAGAATGTTTAAGAAAAATCAAAAGTGATAAGGTACTAGATTTAAAGAATATTTTAGAAAGGGATACATAATATGTACTTAAAAAAATTCTTTAATAAAATATATACACAGATAGGATTATGTTTACCCTATGAATTAACCAAAAGTTTTGACTAACCCTCCCTTTCTTACAGATCTCTTTTTTCAGAAACAAAAACCATAGTAACAAAAACATGGTGATAGTCATTTACAATTCCAAAAGGGAATTCATGGAACATCTTAACTGCTCCCTAGGGTATGGCATCCCAAATGATGTCCCCAAGAAGCTTCTAGAAAAAAAGAAATTTTGTGGGACATATTATATCTCTGTCTTGGGAATTTCAAAGGAATAGATCATATAAAGACTCTGAGAAGTCCTGCAGTAAATAAACCTGAAGAACTTTGTTTAATCCAGTGTTTCCACCCATTAACAGCTCACAACCCAAAGTAATAAGTATATCGGAATGCACTCTCTACTGTAAGGCAGAACTTTGAAAAACTTTTTTCTTTCAGACCGCATGAATGCATTACTCCTACTGGGCATTTATTTATATGCTTAGCTCTCTAGCCCAAGTAGACGATCAATGATATTCCTGATTTATGACAATTGTTCCTGGAACCATGGAGCTCTCCAGGAACCAGGAAAGCACTGACACTTCTCTAGTCTTCTGAGGACTGACATATGGCTGGGAGGGCATGGAGCCCATTACTGCTATTGTGCTTCATGCCTTGAAAGCTTTTCAGTTATTAGAGGGTTATTCTTCACCTCATTCCTGTTACCCAGAAATGCAATTTATACTCTTGAATCTGGCAGCAAATGACTGTATAAAGAATTTTCAAGCATATTAAAACCAACTTAGCAATAGCCCTAAAGATAATTTCCTGGAGGGGTAATTTTGGCAGCGAAGTTATGTCGGCTCAAAACATTTCGATGGCTATACTTTTTATCAGTAGTTTGGATGTGACTTGAGGTGAAGCATCTTGTAAGGGGATTTCATAGATCACAGCATAGTGGCTATTGCACATAATGACTGTGGCTATGGTAGCCTAAGGTGAAAAGAATTATTTGCATCACTTTATCACTCCTTAGACATGCAATTTATGCATGTTACTGCTGTACCTGGACAACATGGATGTAATCACAAATGATCCACCACAACACTGAGTCAGATAATTTATAAAAATCAGTTCAGAAAGATGAACAGGAAAGAATAATTCAAGGATTTGACAGTTGACAGCTTGTGAAAACTTGGAAAATATTCACCCCCAAAAAGGTTCAGATTCTATGTTTCCTGAATTTCTCTTTTATTCATTGGTCATTTTGTGTGTATGTGTACACGTTTGTGTATATGTGTGTGCTTATTGTCTTCCACTAGGAATATATTCCTAAACACGGAAAGCATTTATCCTGAAATTTTATTTTTAATCTAGAAATATAATAATGAGACCATATGAGTTCAGGAATTAAATCAGAGGCAGAACTTTGCCTTGAATGTCTTAGGGAGAAGAGCCAGGCATGGGAGGAGACTATCATTCTCGTAAACTACATAACACCTTTTGGCATCTGTTTCTAGCACACCACATAAGTACTTGCTCTAGAATATGGTCCACATATCTATGACATCTCAGCTAATAGTTTTTGTTAATGCTACATAGATAGATAGATAACAGATACTGGTTATGGTTTTCTGGAAGCCATTTACTCAACAATTATGTGTTCCTTACTTACAATGTTTCTTGCCCTGTGCTAGCCTGGGCATAGGGATAAGGATAGACATAATAATGACAATGATAAAAATTGTGATAATGCCAGATAAAATCTTTGCCTTTACAAAGGTTACGGTTTATCTCAAAGGCACAGTTAAAAGCAGTTGAAACTAGTCTATTGATTAAAGGATCTTCCCATAAGGCATAAGGAAACAATCAACTAAAGTAAAATCAATGGTAAAGTCATGAGGGTAGAGTAAAGATGAAGCAATAATAAAGGTCTGGTAGAGAAAAAAATGTATTCATAACCAATGACGCCCTTCACATTCTCAATTTCAACTATATTTTACCATGGATTTGATACCTGCCATACATAGCTCCCTATTCTCTAAATAAGGCAAGTAATTTAATACCTTTGTTTCTTGGCAAATGCTGTATCTTATTAGTGAATGTCTGTCCCTCCTTCTCCAGGATTTTTTCTCCTTTTACATTTCTCTATTCTTTTTTCTTTTCTATTTGAGGTCCAAGTCAAATTCTGTTACTTCCATGAATCTATCCCAAACAACCCCGTCAAAAATTAACTATTTTATTTATAGTAGTATGCAAATTTTACCTCCATTTAGTCCTTATTTATTCTCATATAGATTATGCTTGATATAATTATAAGGTATGGAATTTGCCTTTTAGTTTATATATTTAGTACAAACCAAAAATAAAAACAAATCTGTTGCCATCAGGTCGGTTTCAACTCATAGCAACCCTAGAGGACAGAGTAGTAGCACTGCCCCATAGTGTTTCTAAGGAACAGCTGGTGGATTTGAACTGCCAACCTTTTGGTTAGCAGGCACATCACTTAACTGTTGTGCCACCAGTGGTTAAGAGCTTGGTTACTAACCAAAAAGTCAGCAGTTGGAATCCACCAGCCGCTCCTTAGAAACCCTATGAGGCAGTTCTACGCTGTCCTGTACAGTTGCTATGAGTCACAATTGACTCAGCGGCAGTGGGTTTGGTTTGGTTTACGAGGGGCCAGGTGCTATTCCAGGCTCTTCCGCACATTTACCCAAGCATTCCCCACAAGGACCCCACGAGGTATATTTAGTACAGCATTTATAAATTTTAGTAGTGGGATTGTCAAATGAAATGAACAAAAAGATGGTAGCCTCTCTTCAGTGCAAAACACAAAGGATAGAGAATAAGAAGTTTTCAGCATGTCTCCAGACTCATCAGTAGGCACATGTATGCTGGCATGTGTTATATAAATAAAATTAACACATCGCAAGAAGAGAACCATGTGAATTTTCAGCAATTTTCGAGAGTTTACTGATGGTGGCCTCTATTTTAAAGCCTATTTTTAGACAGCATAAAAACTCCATTGCCATCAAGTTGATTCCGACTCATAGTGACCCTATAGGACAGAGTAGAACTGCCCCTTAGATAGCATAGAGAGAGAAAATGAAGAATTTTCAAATATAATCCCCAATTCAAAAGGCTCTTCCTCACATGGGCAATCCTATGTAGCATTTTCCAAGATGAGTAGAGCTGGGAATTGTTCACTTATTTTACTGTGGTTCGTAGTTCTCTCAAGCAATGCCAAAGTGGCCAGCAGTTAATAATAACAAAATAAACTCTGTATGACATTTTAAAGTTTACCGTGGACTTCACAAACATCCGGTGAAGTAGATTGCCATCATCTCATTTTATACATAAAGAAGTAGAGAGAATGGTGTGTGGCTTAGGGTGCTTAGTTGCCAACAACAGTATCCACTATAAGGAGGAAGGGGCTTATCATAGGGTGTCAGGTAGCTCATGGAATCTCTGGGAGGGCAAGACCCCAGGTTTTATAGCCAGCCACAAAATATGGCCATGAACCACACAGCCAAGAAAATGCTTGATAATGTTTTAAGGCTGCCTTTATGGACATACCATTGCTTCAACCGCCTTCACTCACACCTATTATGCCCACATCTGGAGGCTGAAAATTCCACCACACCTTTTCCAGAAGAACCAGACACCTTTGTCACTCCATTTCCCTTCCAGATGAACCAAATAACCAGCAAGCAGCAGCCATCTCACGTTGCTCACTTCTATATCCATGTCTTGCCCACAGGCATCTGATTGGTGAAAAACAGGTCATATGACATTATCCTAGTTGTAAGAGAGTCTGGGAAATTTAATTTTGGGCCTCCACTCCTATAGTCCAGGAAGGAAAACTGAAAGGGGGTTGGAGTAGATTAGTTGGCCAAACTATAGAATCTGCCATAAATGGAGACTTTAAATGACCGAGGTCACACAGCTATTATGTGGCAGAGCCCTCTGCTGCCAAGTCTTATGCTCTTCCCAAGACAAAATGACTACCTCATTATGGTAGAGCTGAGTAACTCACCTTACTTTCAGAGCTTAATTAAAATATCCGTTGCAAGTATCTTTTTCCTTTTGGCCTAGAATTGCTTGTGTTTCAAGCATTATTACTGGTTTCACTTTCTAGATATCTTAATATTGGGACAGGAGTAGCCTTATCAATGGGGATGAGTTTTTCATTCTTTGTACAGTTCTCATTAAAAAATACTGTCTGGCATATCTAAGTTCTGAAACTGAGTTCAGTGCCAGAAAGACCCTGGAGCCATAGTGAGATGTACAGCATCTGTGAGTCCATTTCCCCTACCTGTCACATTACTTTATGGATAACTGAAAGAAGTAAATAAAATTTTGAAAAAATCCAACCACCAAGTAAAACGTAAAATGTAGAATATGGTAGTTCATAATTAAGAACCCAGGCTTCACAATTTAATAGACTTGTGTTCAAATTCATTTTAAATCACTCACTAGCTATGTGAAGCTGTGGCAAGTTCCTTAACCTTTCTGGGCCTCAGTTTCCTCTTCTGCAAAATGGGAACAGTGATGCCTACATTTTATGATTGGTAATAAGATTATATAAATTATTTGTAAAACACTCTATAGCCCTGGCAAATAGTAGATGTTGACTAAATAGAATCTATTTTTTTTAATTTCAAAAATAATTAATTATGAAATATTATAATCTTGATTTAACAAATCTTAATAATAATGTACCATAGTAATCTACCCAGCCAGGGAAAGGGTTACTCTTTTGACTTAAGAGATGTTGTAGACAACCGCAAATGACGTTTTTTCCCTTTAATTTCTGATTCCTTAACATTTATATGGTGCCATGTGTCAAAGTAAAAGTACGATTTCCTTTCACAACTGACCTATTTCCAATTATACTTAGAGACCTTTCCTAAATTCCACTTCTGCAAAACTTTCAAACTAGCTTATAGGCTTTCAAATTATGTACTAAGGAAAAGGGGAAGCAAATAGCTTGAAATCACTTAGAAAATCACCTGTACTATCTGTCTAGGATTTACTGCTGACTATTAAAATGCAGTTCTAAAACAAAAAAGAGCCTCAGAATTTCACGGAAAGTCATCTCTAATGGCCAAGAAAAAAACATTCTTTGAATGGGATTTTACAACATTTTTATGTTCCAGAAACAACCTGACATCTCAAATAAAAAGTAAAACCTACAACTATGTATGTGAACAAAAAGCACAGAATCTTTTTTTTTTTTTTTTTTAGACCTTGTGTTGTCATCAGCAAAACCTGTCCTGTATTCCTGCTAAGTTATGATACAAACTTCTCGGTTCAAGAAACGGCACTCAGACACTTACATTCTGAAGAATATGTTTTACCAAAAAAAAAAAAAAGGCAGAAGGAAGGCAAACTCTCTCCTCCACCCCCCCCGCCCCAACTTAGGTATAAACTTACACCCTATCTAAGAGAGAGAATGGTGCAGAAAATGGGAAGAATGTAAAGTTCATTGGTCTCTGATCCACCTTTCTGGTGAACATGGTTGGAAAGTTGAAAGCAGGAGCCTCCTCCTCCTCAAGAGTATGAGCTCTCCATGCTGATGAGACTGGAGGAAGGACTAAGTACTGGCTTACAGAACGTAAAGAGCTAGCAGAGGAAGCTTGAAGAAAACACAAGGGGCCACCCGAAAGGTGAGCAGAGAAACATGACTGTGCAATAGGAAGGAATCAAAGGCAAGAGCTTCAGGAAGAGAATGACTCTCAGGACAAAAGCAGATGAGATCAGGGAGGCCAGAACAGAGAAAGCTTCATGACTTTAATGAGAATGGCAACATGTGCCATGCTAGTATATTATTGTTGTTGTTAGCTGCTGTCGAGTTGGCCCCCAACTCATGGCAACCCCGTGCACAACAGAGAGAAACACTGCCTAGTCCTGCGCCATCTCTATGATCGGTTGCGGATCGGACTGTTGTGATTCTTAGGGTTTTCGTTGGCTGCTTTTCAGAAGTAGATCATCAGGCCATTCTTCCTAGGCTGTCTTAGCCCGGAAGCTCTGCTGAAACCTGTTCAGCATCATAGCAACACACAAGCCTCCACCGACAGATGGGTGGTGATGGTGCATGAGATGCATTGGCCGGGAATTGAACCCAGGTCTCCCACACGAGAAGCCCTGGTAGCACAGTGGTTAAGTGCCTGGCTGCTAACCAAAAGGTTGGTGGTTTCAACCCACCAGCTTCGTAGGAGAAAGATGTGGCAGTCTATTTCTGTAAAGATTTACAGCCTTGGAAACTCTATGGGGGCAGTTCTACTCTGTCCTATGGCATTGCTATGAGTTGGAATCTACTTGCCGGCAGCGGGTTTTTGTTTTTTGTTCTCCTACGTGAAAGGCAAGAATTCTACCACTGAACCTCCACCCCGCATCTGCTGATATTGTACAGAGTTAAGTAAATGAGGAAATGGAGAAAAGCAGTAGAGAGTAGTCATCTAGTGACTTTAGCTATGAAATAAAGGAAGAAATATGACAATAATTGAAAGTGATGCCAGGGTCAAGAGAAGGTTTTGTTATTATTTTCATCATTTTTCTAAGCAAAGGCAGACAAGCACTTCTAGAGGCAAAAGAGGAGCCAGTAGGAATGGAGAGACTAAAAATGCCAACATGGGAAGAGGGTCCTGCATTAAGTGGGTTAAGAAGACATTGATAGCAATTTTTAAACTAAGAGATTTTCAGGAAAAAGAAAAATGATTCCAAAGAGATTTAAAGGGAGAGCTAAAACTAGAATCTTTTTCTGTTGACTCTCCATTCTGTGTTTTGTCCAAAGCCTCTTTAATTATGAAATCTTACCTAACGATATTTTAAGGTCCAAGAATAAGAATAAAGATGATGGAAGTAGAGAATATAAACAGTGAAGAAGAGAGAATGGAAAAGTGATAAAGGAATGAGAACTGGAAAGTAAATATCTTTGTTGTTGTTGTTGTTAGGTACTCTCAAGGCGGTTCTGACTCATAGCGAATCCATGTGATGAAACAGAACTGCCCCATAGCGTTTTCTAGGCTGTAATCTTTATGGGAACAGATCACCAGGCCTTTCTCGGAGCTGCTAGGTGGGTTCCAACTGACAACCTCTCAGTTAGCAGCCAAGCATTTAACCATTGTGCCACCAGGGCTCCTTAAACCGATTGCTGTCGAGTTGATTCCAGCTGATAGTGACCCTATAGGACAGAGTAGAACTGTCCCATAGGGTTTCCAAGCAGCAGCTGGTAGATTCGAACTGCTGACTTTTTGGTGTGCAGCCATAGCTCTAAACCACTGTGCCACCAAGGATCCTTAGGAGTATTAATATTGAAGTCCCTGCCCATCAAGTCCAAGTTAGAGGAGTTGGGTATAGCCTAAAATAGTTTCAAGAGCTATGTAAAGTTGATTGTAGTAAAGAGTTCAAAGTACCAGTAGGATGAAAACTGGCAGGCTGGGTCTCTAACCATGAGGGAAATAAGAATCTTTAACAAAAAGAGGTAGTAAAAATGTGAGAATGTATAGAAATAGAAATCTCAGGTATAAAATAGTGTCTTGGGAGTGTGAAGTTGAGCAAGTGTTTGGTAGATTGTGTGGAGTGATGTTGGGGATCAACAGAGTTGAGGAGTGTCAAGAACTGACATGGATGGCCGAAGATGAGAACAAAGCAAACGGCATGTTTTCCTCTGATTGGGCAGTGAGGACTAATTTAAGAAAATTATACACAAAAACCAGAGATTTCAGACATTAAAGGGTACAGTTTAAAAGTTACTCTGCCATGGAAGACTGTCATTGTCACCAGACTTTCCTTTGGGTGCATTTCTAGAATAAGTACTATTCTAATAGAACTCTATTCTATTCTATAGAATTCTATTCTAATAGAATAGTACATAAGTACTATTCTAATGCTGAAAATGGATAAGTCTCTTGGGTAACTGATTAAATCATGATACACCTTGTCATACTGCATTTTAGACGTGCTGTATTACAACCCTTGAAGTCTATGAAGAAAAAGAAACTGAAGTTATATTTTTTATTGGCTTTTTCTTAAAACTGTAACGTAAACATACTATAGCCTTTTCAGGATATTTTCGTTACATAGAATATTAATTGTGGCTATGCAAGTATCCTATTTAGCTAGCTGTGTAAATATGGTAGATTTTAATATTCTAAAGTTATATTTGAAAAAATTCTAATTCTACATCACATTACTGCTCATAGTAACAATAGTTGTAATGACATTTCCTCTAACTTATATACCATTACTTTGTACAGACGTTCAAGACCCTTTTATATAGATACTATAAAATAAAAATGAAAGTTCCTTACGAAAAAAGTCAACTGGAGGTGTCAAGTTTTTTCTTTGTTCCTTTTGGGCAGCAGTCAGCTAAGAAAACTGCTTTCGCACAAATAGGTCAAGATGTGTTGACTGATTGTTTCTTATGAAACATTTTATAGGCAACCCTCTCTGGATTTGTCTTTATTTATTGGGCTATATTAATAATGATAATACTTTATATTCTTGTAGCACTTTTCAGCTTTAAAAAGTATTTTCAGATACGTTATCTCATTTGATCCTTACGCTAACCCTGCAAAGTATGGCCAACTATTATCATTCTCATTTTATAGACAAGGAAACAAAAGCACAGAGATGCATAGGGCACAGAGCTGATAACTGAAAACCTGAACGTCAATGCTGGTCTTTCAGTATCCTAACACTGAATGCTAACAAAAGAATTTCCATTAAGAACAGCTACATAAATTATTTTTGGCTATTATGTATTCCAATAAATTAATATTATATAAATGGGCATTTGAGTTATAAACACACACAAAGGAAAATAAAAATGGCAAATTCTCTTTCCTAGTTTACTGGTTGCTGCGTGGTACCAATATCATTCTTTGAAATATGACCTAAGTAATATTACCTCCCTGTGATGCATCATCTAAGAAATTTCTCCTTAGACTTTGTAAATTTTAGATAGTAAGTATGCAAACAAATCTTTCTGGTTTCTCAAAATATCCATTTATATATCAGCCTCCCCAAAGATGATGGGTCAGATGAACACGCTTTCAGTATCACGTAGCTCATCATTTTTAAATTCTCCCAGCTGCTGTTTATATTAGTAGGATGTCTTTCCTCTCGTCCTCGTCCATAGTTCTAGTAACAAATCCTGGTGTTTCCTTTCCCAGTGGAGAAGCCCCACCTGAGGCCTGATCAGGTTGCCAGGCTTCCAAGCTCCTGTGATTAAATAAGTGATTGCTCTGCCCATCTTTAAAAATCTGTCCTGTATAAGGCAGTCAAGAGACAACATCCATCATGGCAAAGGAAGCAAAGCATTTATTTAAAATAATGAGATATCCTCATTTTCATTTTTTCCCTGAGAGGATTGTAGAGATGTTAAAAAAAATCTCCCTGAATTCTAGAGGTAAGGCAATACACTGATTTAAAGAAAGCTGTAATCTTCCCTTTTCATTTGAAGCACACTTGCTCCTCAGCGAAATAGAATATGGCTTTTTAGAAAAGCAAGAGACATCCTCATCTCGACCACACCTCTTTCAAGTCGTCCCTATTCTTCCCAGTGCAGGAATTTGTAAAGATTTTTTCAACAAATTTCAAAATATATTGAACTGAAAGGAGAATGGTTCAAATCATTTCTTCCAGATTTGGGAGAAAAATGGTTTCAACTGCCAAGACATGATGAATATTACCTGTCGCTTTACTTCACTTCCTCATTGCAAACGATCTGTTGGGTAAGTTCAATTATGGAGTCTCTTCGAAAGGATTCATAATTAAATTTTTAAAAAGAACAAATTAAGTCTTTGTCTTGCTGAGGCAGAGGAGTCATAACGCTTGCTTCTATGAGCATTCAGGGATTTCTACTTCTGTGGTTGTGGTGCCTTCCACAGCCAAAGAGGCTTACTTAAAAGAAAGGCTAAGAGAGAAAACCAGCCCTCTGAGATTCGGAGCTATAATAAATTAGTAAGCTGTATAGCATGATGTTTTATGAAATTCTTCCTTCAAGGACCATTATCTAGTGTTAATAGTGCTTTATTTCTTCCTCTCCTGTGCTTATTTAGAGCGTAATTACTAGAGCGAGAGAAAAGGGAGGGAGTTGGGCATCAAGATAACCATACGCCAGGGAGTGGACGGTCCCATAAAACCAAATGAGACTAATGAGGTACAGCAGTCCAGGGACAAGGGCCAGAAAGCATAAGGGGACAAGGAAGCTGATGATAGGGAACCCAAGGGTGAGTAAGGACAGTGTTGATGTGTTGTGAGGTTGCTAACCATTGTCATAGTGCAACATGTGTACTAACTGTTAAATGAGAAACTATTTTGTTTTGTAAGCCTTCATCTAAAGTGAGAATAGCAGCACAATTGGAAGAGCGTAGTCGACGTCACTGAACTGTGCATGTAGAAATTTTTGAAATGGTGTATCTTTGGCTATGTATATTTTCACAAAAAAAAAAAAAAACGGTCGAGAAGGGAGAGGGTGGACATGTTGTGGGGTTGTTAACCAATGTCATAAAACAGTATGTGTACTACTGTTTCATGAGAAACTATTTGTTCTGTAAGCCTTCACCTGAAATACAATAAAAAAAGAAAAAGATAACCATACACCAAATTAACGCAGCCAAGTGGAATCTCTAGCCTTTGGGGCTAGTTTATCAATTAGTTCTGTTGCGGTCCAAGTTCCTGTATTTCCCTGCAGAATGAAGCTAGTTTGATTTCATTCATGCACTAGCTCTGAGGAAAGCCATTTCAGATCCAAACGTTTTTGAGAGAGAGTCTGTTTTATACTACTAAATATCATGATGTAAAGTACAGCCAGCTCCTCATCCATTTCAAGAGTATTTCATAAACACTTTCTTTTCTTCCTTCCTTCCTTTCTTTTTTTATTCCTTTCCTGTCTTTTAACTGGTTAAAATTGGGTTTATTTATTCAACTGCTTTATTTTCTTGCATCATGTTTTTTTAATTTACTATGCTAATTTTTTGTGTTAAAACCACTTTTGTGGTGCAATGTGGTCGGTCTGTTAAAATTCAAAATTGGCTCTGAGTAATAGAAATGCTGGTAGTTTGAGGTGACACAGGAGAATTGTCCTCATTCTCCAGAAATCAAGCCAGTATCTCAGGAACTGCTGGCCCTAATGTTTTGGAAAATGTGTCACAATCCTGACTTATCTTGGCTTGACTAATACGAGTTTTTGAAGGTGTCAGAGGAAAGAGATTGTGACTCTGCCATATTCTTTACATGGGCTTAAAAAAAGAATCTGCACTAGCTTTTTTTTTTAACTTAGAAACCAAATTGTGTTTCCTTTACACATTTATGTTTCTTTCTTCTTTGAACTTTAATTACAAAATTTTCACTGTTTGAGAGTTGGTTTACCAAAAACCAAGAATTTGCCTACTCATATGAAGGAGTGAAGTCTGTGGAGCAAAGTATTTCATTTTGTCCCTTCCTAGGAAAGTAGGTAACCTACAACTCTAGAAGCTAGAGGTGTTTGCAGGAGGAAAGGAGTTGCCACAGCTGGGAGGTAGGAAGCCAAGAAGATCTAAAAGACCAGGGAAGAACAAAGTTCAAACACCAAACACATGCTCCTAATTAGTTCGATTCCTGGCCAATGCACCTCATGTGCAATCACCACCCATCTGTCAGTGAAGGTATATGTGTTGCTATAATGCTGAACAGGTTTGAATGGAGCGTCCAGACTAGGATAGACTAGGAAGAAAGGCCTGGCATTGTACTTCTGAAAATAAGTCAGTGAAAACCTTATAGATTACAACAGTCTGATCTGCAACTGACCATGGATATTGCAGAAAACTAGGCAACATTTCGTTCCGTTATGCATGGGGTCATCATGAATCATCAGCCTATTCAATGGCAGCTTACAAAAATAACAATTAGGCATCAATTCCAAAGGGCCAAGCAAAGAGAAAAAAGCTGAGTAAAAGAAAGACCAAACCAGAGATAGCAAGATTCTGTTATCAGCTCAAATGTCACCTCCTCAGAGAGTGACCAACTTATCTAAAATAGCCTCTCCCCCACCTCTGTTTAGCTTCTATCCATTGCCCCACTTTATTTACTTCACAGCACTATCACTTTCTGAAATTATTTTTGCATTAATTTATCATGTGTTTGAGGGCAGTGGTGATTCAGAGGTAGAATTCTCACCTTCCATGTGGGAAAACCAGGTTTGATTCCTCGCCAGTGTACCCCATCCACAGCCACCACCCATCTGTCAGTGGAGGCTTGCATGTTGCTATAATGATGAACAAGTTTCAGCAGAGCTTCCAGACTAAGACAGGCTAGAAAGAAAGGCCTGGCAGTGTACTTCCAAAAATCGGCCAGTGAAAACCCTATGGGTCACAACGGTCAGATCCCATTGGGCACAAGGTCGCCATGAGTCAGGACCAACTCCATGGCAGCTGACAATAACAGCAACATCATATGTTTATTTTCTGCCTCCCTATCTGTCTTACTAGCTCGTAGAACAGTGCCTGGCATCTAGTAGGTATTCAGTGCATATTTGATGACTAAACGAAATAGGTTTGAAAAATCAAAGGAAAATCAGAACCTGGAGATATAATTTTCCTTGTGACACCAGAGAGTGGAAGCAGGTCATTCAGTGAGGCCCCCTGCAACCTTAGAGTGAAGGGAAGCTGGAAAGATCACAAGCCAATTCAGTGTAAGTGGCATAGGAAATCAGTATTGACCTCTACCTGATTGAGTCATGATGGAGACAGACGTGAAATTGGCACCCAAAACTCTGCACAGTTCACCGGAGTGCTACTCTCCTGCTCCTAACCCCTACCTCTGGCCACAAAAAAGAAGGACTTTACCAAGTTTTTGGTTTTTAAATAAATTATTCAATATAGCAGGCAGTCCACCATGAGATTTCTCGGAGAAACATGTGCTTCTTAAATTGAAAAGTCTGAGCCATTAACTTCCTGAAGGGTGAAAGTGGAGAGTTACTAGAGAGTTCTGCGAATGAGGTAATCTGTGATAGAGTAAAGCCCCTGAGGAAGTATCTTTCAAACGTTCTAGCTGAATGTTTCTATTTGGAGAGATTTGTATTTAATGGATGACAAGTTAAAATGTGTCATCAGTGTCTGAGTTGTGGTAGATCTGCTAAAAGCGATGACAAATGTTAGACGTGCAGCTTTCTATTTTACTGATACATTAACTTGTCTGTTAAATAGGATTTTTTAAAATCTTGTAAAACTGAAAGAACCCTCCGGAGGATTCTGCTTTGTGACACTCAGTTCCTTCCCCAGAACTTTTCAGCTGACTTATTTTCTGTGTTTTTTAGTGGGCCTTCAGGTTTGAGTTTTCCAGGAAGGAAACAGAATTCTCCAGCAGGAAAATCTTCACAATGTACTCACTAACCTTGAGTGAACAAACCAAAAAACTTACAGCATTCCTACTTACTATTTAGAAGAATTGATCCGTCTGTGTGCTCAGGATCCAAAACCGTGAACTGATGAACTGATAGAATCCTCTCATCCCCATTAGATACTGCTCTTTGTATCTTAATGCCATCTGCCTTTATAGTACCCTTTTCACAGAGCCTCAAACTATTTAGTGATGGTCATCAATGCCTATAATGTATTTGGATATAGTGGGGCAGTGGTGGGCCAGTGGTAGAATTCTTATCTTCCATTCAGGCGACCCAGGTTCGATGCCCGGCCAATGCACCTCATGTACAGCCACCACCCATCTGTAAGTGGAGGCTTGCATGCTGCTATGCTGATAAACAGGTTTCAATGGAGTTTCTGGACTAAGACAGACCAGGAAGAAAGGCCTGGCAATCTACTGCCAAAAGTCAGCAAATGAAAACCCTATGGGTCACAATGGTCTGATCGGCAACCGATCATGGGGATGACACAGGACCAGGCTTTGTTCCATTGCGCATGGAGTTGCCATGAGTTGGATGCTATTTTTGCCCCTGTAACATATTTAAGTTTACTAAGACACAGAAGGAGACCTGGTGGTGTGGTGGTTAAGAGTTCAGGCTGCTAACTAAAAGGTCGGCAGTTTGAATCCACCAGCTGCTCCTTGGAAACCCTATGGGGGCAGTTCTGCTCTGTCCTGTAGGGTTGCTATGAGTCAGAATTGACTCTATGGCAACGGGTTTTTTTGTTTTTTTCTGGTAAGGCACAGAAAAGCCACATAGCAAGTTAGCATTGCGCAAAGAGTAAAACATGGATGTTCTTGCCCATTACCAACTCTACCATCCACCGTACATGAACTTGAGCTTTATAGTTGAATACCTCGTGCTACTCTGTCTTCTCTTTAGTTATATTACTCTTTCTAGCAGAGAGGCATAATTTTGTACTTATTTGGCCACCTGAGAAATCTAAGCTCTGTTCTAAGCAAAAAGCCATTTTGGGGGGATTCCTTTGCAGCAGGTCTGCATTATCCTTGGCCACTCTTCGGATTTTATACTGGTTCCTTTTCACATTTCAAAGCCTCTGTTTTTTATTGGTGATAATTTGCACTTAGTATTGACCAAGATGTAATACAGTGCCTCCATTTCTTCTCAAATCAGAAGAAAAAGGTCAACAGAAATAGTGATTCTCTCAGTGTGTGTGTGTTTTGCGTGCTTTCAGAGAAAGGAACCTGCAAAATATTCTCAACTTCTCAGTGGTTGCAGCTCCCTACAGCATCTTCCAGCTTTAATGTGTCCTTTGCAAATCATCAATTTTTAATGATCCAGCATCCCAACAGAATTAGTGTAGTACAGTACGTAGCAAACCCAAATGAACTACAAAGTCCAAGCAGTGGACACACATCTAAAAAATAAATGTAAAGATCTCTAGGAACATAGCAGCCTAAGACGCTTTCTGCCACCCTGAGCAAATTTCCCACCCAAGATTATGCTTATTGTCCTAACAGGCTTTGGAAAGCACTAGAGGCTTGGAGGTTTGAATATTTACCTAGTCACTCACTAGCTGTGTAGCCTTAAACAAGCAACTTATTACCTCCGAGTTTCCATTTTGTAAAATGGAGGAAATAATATCTCTCTTGTAACACTATAAGAAATGAAGCTCTACAAAATGCATGGCGTAGAATATAGGACATAACACAGTGCATGGTATAGAATACATATTTTTAAATAAGAGCTAAAATAGTAGGAAGTATTATGCTTATTAGTTGTCCAGAGAAGAATTATCATTCTTCTATGAAAAACTGTTTATAAATACATAAACTTTTTTCATGTACTCCCCTATTTCTTTTGTATGTCTTCTACTTTTAGCTACAGAAAATCACACAAAAAGGTATCTGATAAAACGGATTCTCACTCTTCTTAGGTATAGCACTAAGGGAGAAAAAAAATATTTAGCATGGAAGAGTGAACTGCTACTGAAATCAGTGTCTGGGATTTGGGGAAGGTAACCTCTTCACTTATGCCCTTTCGATTGCACAGATAGGTGACTGGCTACTCAGCTCGGAATGGCTTCTGAGCGTGACTCACCATCTGACCCTCCCTATCTCTACAGCAACTCCTCTTTTCGTCCCTATCCTCCTCTCCATCACCCTGCCCTCTCCCTTTACTCAACTATTTGCAGTCCTGGTACACATCTTGCTCTCTCTCGTTTCATGCCTTTGCATATTCTGTTCCTCTGCCTAGAATGCCCACCCCCATCCAGATAATTTCTAGCTGTCCTTTAAGATTCAGCTTAGATCTCCTTTTCTGTATTGTCCATGGTATCCTCTCCAGGGCTACTGCATCATTGGACTCTAGCATGGGGTAGAGAAGCAGAATTCACATTGCAGTTTATGTACATGATGCCCTCTGGAGTTGTTCTGTACACAACATGCACAGCTGCACCCAGTTCTCCCAGACTCTGTTCCCCACCCCACCTCTGCTATGCCAATAGCCTTGTGATGAACACTTTTATCTCACTGTTTTCGTCATTTACTTGAAGTCTTTCCTCCTAGATGATAACTTCCTTAAGACAGGTGTATGGACTCTATTTCTGTTTTTTCTGTATCTGGCACACACTTGATATTCAATAAATGTTTGATAATTGATGGATTAATAAGTGAATTAACAAATGAATAAATTCAAGGGTTAAATGAAGGCTTGGTTATTGAAGTAGAGGATAATAGCTTGTGAAAGTAACTCAGCAGGAACAGGATTGAAACAATAAAAAGGAGAACCAAATATTAAGTGGATAAATCCTCCACTGATAACCTGACTTGTGGCTCCAGAAGGACACAGTCAAAATGGGCAGGAGCCTCTTCCAGATGAGGCTCTTTGGGAGTCCCCTGACATCCTAGTGATAGGTCACTCAAAATTTGGCAGGAAAGTGTGCAAGAGGACAAGGGAAATACAATGATAAAGAAGGCTGATAAGAATCAGGGAGTTGGCTCAAACAGTTAAGCACTTGGCTACTACTAACTGAAAGGTTGCTGGTTCAAATCTACCCAGAGGCATCTTAGAAGAAAGGCCTGGCGATTTGCTTCTAAAAGGTCACAGCCACTTAACACCCTGTGGAGTGCAATTTTACTCTGAAACACATGGAGTCACCACAAGTTGGAATCGATTCAACCCTTACTGGTTTGTTTTTTATAAGAACCAGTCACGTAGGCTACAACAACAGTGGAGAAAGTTTGGTTTCTAGTACCATCTTGGGCCTCACTAACATCCCTTTGGAATTGAGATGGCGTCAACATCTGTGTATCCCAAGCCGAGAAGCCCTTTTCTAAACTCTCCACTACTAGTGTCTCTCACTTCCTCTTGCTTGCTGTGTAAAGTTTCAAAGCTTGCCGTATATCACATCCTCTCTTTATCAGCAAGTGCACCTTTAGAGCGGAAATTTCTTCCAGGAGGCCAAGGATACTGAAGCCTGTATTTAGAGAATACTTATTATGGGTTGGATGAAAGCCTGACTATGCCTAGAGTTATGCTACTTGAAGCCATTCTAATATTCATTTAGTTAGAACTGTAACCACACTGACTTATTGCTGGTCTCATATGGATCATATATTCACGGTCAACTTTTGGATTAGACAAGAGGATGTGTATTGTCTCTGCTGTTGCCCATCAGGTCTTTTCATTTCATTATGACTATTGTGCTTAGAAGCAGGATTTTCAATCTATAACCCCAGTTATATTCTTTCTAACCGTCCATACATTTAAGAGCATAGATTTCTTTGAAGCCGACTTTGTTGACATACATCCATTATGTGCTATGTCTGTCTTCCAGGACTACCACATTCTGTTCTAACTAGGAAGGAAGAGACAGTTTTTTGCACGATTGGACTTTGTATCCTGGCATATATTCTTAACTGGAATGATAGCAGCTGAAGTTCTAGAAAGGCTTAGAACTCCTGAGGACAACTTTTTGATTTGAACACCAATTAAAGTGCTCTGTCACATCTTCACTGAATTTGTGGCCCCGAAGCCCAATAGTTTCCCTCATTATACTCTTGATATACTTACAGGCAAGTGTAACTAAGTAAAAAGATTTAAAAGGGGCCAGGGTAATTTTGCCAATGGAATATGTGGGTGAATTGTTGAAAACTATGAAAAGCAGTACCATTCAGATCAGCTTCAAAATGAATGATGCCGGCTGTCAGAAAGGACACTTGGGTGATGGTTTCTGGGCAGGAGTGGAAGGATGAGAATATTCTCCATATGAAACCTTGTAGAAAACTGAGAATTAGAAACTAAGAGTCATGAGAGCCAAAACGAGGGGAAAATGAGTAAAAGATGAGAGTTACATCTGAGTCAGAACCACAAGGAATACAAGTATTAGCACAGATTTTCCGGCCATGATTGACACATTTTCAAATACAGGGTTAGAGAAAGCAAAGAGATGTTCAGAATTGATTCCCTCAATCAGTGTCAAGGAAACAAAAACTCAGTCTTGGAAAAATGGGAAAAAAATCTATGAGGCCATGTGTGGACTTCCCTGACTGACAGAAGATTTTAGTGTTAGAAACTATTTAACTACAAAGAAGCCCACTGGGAAGAAGATGACATTATATCCTTTTTAAAATTACTAATGTTCGGTTTACTTCATACTCATCTAGAGTGTATAATCTATGTATTTGTTAGTTTGGATATGAATATACATAAACAACTTCTATCAAGGAGAGGGAAGTGGGGATGGATGTCAGAAAGGCCTCAGTAGTGATGGAAATTAATGATTATCCTTTATTTCCATCATCATGGGTAATCCTTATACTTTTATTATGTTTATTGAAGACGTAAAATGACTAAATCTGAACAACTGTGCTTTCTTCATTTTGCAGAGTTAAGAGGATGGTTTATGAAGCATGGAAGCTTCCACCAGGTTTGGAAGAACGTAGATTGAATTTAAGATTCAAGAACGTAGACTGAAATGCAAGACTGCCACTGAGACCCATGAACAATCCCACACTCACGCTTCTCTTTCGAACTTTAAGATTTCTTAGTAATATGCTGCCTTTGCAAGGTGAAAAGAAGCTAGCGCCAAGAAGGCATATTATTCATTACTTGGAATAGACGTGCTCTCAAGACAATGGCTTCAAAGGTTTCCTGTTTATATGTTTTGACAGTTGTGTGCTGGGCCAGCGCTCTTTGGTACTTGAGTGTAACTCGTCCTACTTCTTCCTACACTGGCTCCAAGCCATTCAGCCACCTAACAGTTGCCAGAAAAAACTTCACCTTCGGCAACATAAGAACTCGACCTATAAACCCACATTCTTTTGAATTTCTTATAAACGAGCCCAATAAATGTGAGAAAAACATTCCTTTCCTTGTTATCCTCATCAGCACTACCCACAAGGAGTTCGATGCCCGCCAGGCGATCCGAGAGACGTGGGGAGATGAGAACAACTTTAAAGGGATCAAGATAGCCACTCTCTTCCTCCTGGGCAAGAATGCTGATCCTGTTCTGAATCAGATGGTAGAACAAGAGAGTCAAATCTTTCACGACATTATCGTGGAGGACTTCATTGACTCCTACCATAACCTTACCCTCAAAACATTAATGGGGATGAGATGGGTGGCCACTTTTTGTTCAAAAGCCAAGTACGTCATGAAAACAGACAGTGACATTTTTGTAAACATGGACAACCTTATTTATAAACTACTGAAGCCCACCACCAAGCCAAGGAGAAGATATTTTACTGGCTATGTCATCAATGGAGGGCCAATCCGGGACGTCCGTAGTAAGTGGTACATGCCCAGGGATTTGTACCCTGACAGTAACTACCCACCATTCTGTTCGGGGACTGGCTACATCTTTTCAGCTGATGTGGCTGAACTTATTTACAAGACCTCACTCCACACACGGCTGCTTCACCTTGAAGATGTATATGTGGGATTGTGTCTTCGAAAGCTGGGCATACATCCTTTCCAGAACAGTGGCTTCAATCACTGGAAGATGGCCTATAGTTTGTGTAGATATCGCCGAGTTATCACCGTGCATCAGATCTCTCCAGAAGAAATGCACAGAATCTGGAATGACATGTCAAACAAGAAACATCTCAGATGTTAGGATTTTTACCAATGTAAATACGTTTCTTTTCTTTTTTAAGGAATGGGGCCTAAGATATTGGTGTTTTACAGGTGTCACCAGGGGACATGAACCAGAGAAGGGGTTTTGTAAAAAGTTTTTTCTTCCCGTTCTTAGTACCTTTCTTTGATTAGCAATTTACAAATGTTAGGCTCTGGTCATAGAAACAACACGTGAGCTAGAAGGGCCAGGAATCATTCTCAGGTCCTACAGCATTGCCATTTATCTCAAAAAGCAAGTTCCAAACAACTCTTAGGATTTACATAATCAGGTACTGTGTGCATCTAAGATAAAAACCTGGGTTTGAGAAACTGAAATTCACATTATTGTCTTCATGTCATTTCTGCAAAAACAAAAAAAAGTAAATAACTTTAAAATATTCAGAAATGACGCATAGTCAGGAAGACACACTGGATGTGATTACTAATATTGTGTGTGTTATTGTCACATTGCATTTTTACATATACTTCCATGTAATACGTGCAGTATTAGCACCTCCACCAAGAAAAGAACTTAGTACTGGTGGGGAGGCTGCAGTTAAACAGATGGAAATTTAAACTTGAGAATCAAATATTCTTTATGTTTGGGAGACAACTCTGCTTGCTCTTCCAAGGAATAAACCTGGTCAGCAGGTGAAATGTATGTAAAATGCTACTTAACAAAGTAAACAAGAGGGTTTTCTTTTTTTGGCTCTTTCAGAAAAAAACGTTACATGGTGCCTCCAGGGAGACTTGCCAAGTGTAATCTCACCAGTTGCCCTCCACACAGTGTGCTAAGTGCATTTCACAGTTTCTGGATCATGTAGGCACATGTCTCCATGTGTAGAAAACAAGTTGATAGGAGGCCCGAAGAATAACTCACACTAAGAAATACAAATTCATGTATGCATTATAATTAACATAAGCTTAGCAATAGCATAAGAGGCCCCTCACATACATTTGCAAAGCGAGGGAGAACATCATTATTGGGTACCAATTTTTCTGAAAGATTTGGCCCTACGATTGATAGATATAATAATGGGGATGGATTACCCAATAAGCAAGGTACCCACGGGCTTGCTTGTGCCACATCAAGGATGTGGTGAAACCCATGTGAAATTGTACACTACAGATGAGTAAGTGAACACAATTTAGCCTGTGTGTGCCTTGCTTACTTTTATTCTGCTCCTGCAGTAATACTCTTTAACATCTGAAACATCCAAGTACCTTTAGCAGCAATGCCGTTATGAGGTGTTCTTGTGGCACTGTGATTGAGGTTCACAGGCAAGAAGGTGGGGAAGCTTGGGGTCAGGTCCTATTCTTGCCATCATACCTATTGGGTCATGTGAGCAGGCATCTTAACCTTGCTGTTCTTCGTTATGCTCATTTATAAAATGACTGTAAACAAACAAACAAAACCACCTACCTCCCAGCGGCTGTGAGAGCAAATTGCATTTGCTAAGTATTTTGAGATCAGTAGTTTAAAAGGTGCTACCTAATGCAATGTGTCATGCATTACGCTAAATGCTAAAATAATTACATAATAGCAATAATGGCTATCAGTAGTAGTAACATGATCTTAATATAAAATCTGCCAAAATAAAGATCAGCTGGGAACCATCAGTGGCCCTGATCCTTCTAAAACTTTGAATTTTCCTTGGGTGTAAGTTAGGTTTGTGGGGAAGCTTCAATTTCTCTATCATTTCTTCTGATTTCAGTGAATAAGTTATTACTTGAGTGTATTGCTTTGGTATCCTAGGGTGCTGAACGTGAAGGCAGCTGCCTTTCTTTGGGGGGAAGCCTCTGGCTGAGGGTATATACTAGTAACTGAAACACTTGCTTTGCAGGATGCATCTCACCAACCTAGATATCAGGAAGCATTTGACCTGAATCCCCTCTAACAGCTTTGAGAACAAGTAGGGCTAGTCCACCTCTAGCAGAAGAAGAATAGGCACTCAGCAAACAGCAGATCTTCTACTATCCATTAGAAAACTCCTGTTCGTTTTCATTCGAAGAAAGCCCCACAACTGAAAGAGAGTACACCTTAATTTTTGTTAACTTGACCCCTGGAAACTCCTGGAAAAATTAATAGAAAATATATAGACAAAACCAACAAATGGTACTCATGGTCTCTTTCTTGAAAACATTCCATCTCTCATCCTCAACCAGAAGAACCCAATATGAAACAGAACTTCTCTTCCCTTAATACATCTTTATCTTAGGATCAGTGGGTTGCTGGTTTAGATTCTAGAACAGCATTAGGTAGCCTGGGAGAGATGGATTTACATAAGGTAAGCCACCCTCCAGCCCTGTAGCCTCAACTGCTGTTCAGTTCCGATCATTGGGAAAGTCCCATGACTTTGTATATGGTTCACCTTCAGTCCTGCGGTAGAATCAAGTCTCTGTCTCATACCATTGTCTTGCATCCACATCATGCTCAGTTGGGCCACCTTAGTATCAAGGAATTGCACAGTATAAACATCATATATGTACATCTATGAATTGTTTTACATATATATGTGCATATTCATTATGAAGAGAGCCCTAATCTTAAAAAGGAGCAAAAATCAGAGAAGCATATGTCTTAAAGGACTATTTCCCGACTTTTTTAAGACTGTAGTTCCCATGCGACAAATATGTAAATATTCATCACAGACCACATGTATATATTTTAAGGGCTTTTTTTTCTTCTTCCCAGCTGTATGCATAGTTAGAATCTGCTTGCTATGTATCATTTTCTTCTGCATGGAGCTTGGTGAGGCAAGGCCATTTGTCCAGTGTTTCAATAGCCTTAAGCATGTTTGCCCTTCGTTTTTTGAATGTTCCAAGAAATGTTTAAGTCAAATGATCAAGAAATAGCTCTGTTTTCTACTTTTGTTAACTTTATGATACTGGCCAAATTATGGTTTCAATTATTTGTTAAGCCATTTTGTGGATTTCTTATCATTTCCATGCCATAAAATAATGTTTCAGACAGTATTCTACCGGGAGTCATTCAGACAATTTTGACAACAACTTTCTGACTGTCCCCCTTTGTTCATTATGGACTGGATAACAATAGGTATCAATAATCAGTGTCTATATTCTTCAAGTTTCTTTTTTTATTTATATATTTTTTAAGGTGTTATCTTCAGTAGCCTGGTGTGCACAGCTTTGTGTCTTCTTATATTGGAGCAAATGCCAGTTTCAATATATAGCACTGTATTTTTAAACAACCAGAATTGGAAAATCACTTTTGATTTCAATTAAATTCGGAAGAACAAAACCCCTTTGTGCGATATGATGGGGAAAAATAAACTTTTCAGAGAATCCAAGGAAGGAGTTTTTCAATCAAATTTCTTCTATCAAAAGACAGTAGAATATTTACATACAATGTCTGGGATTCATTTTCTACCTTTCCTAATATGTGGGTTTAGTGGGGGAATTGATAATGTCATTTCTTCTGTAAAGGTGAAGACACTTTTTATAAGCAAAAGAGTAACTTGTGAATGAAAGAAGTAATTTACTAGAAGCACTTGTTGATGATAATTGGCATTTAGGTATATCATTATGTATGGATGATTGTATTTATGTATTTATTTGTCTAAATTGTACATATTGTTTCACCAAAAGTAATTGTCTGTACAACTGCACTCTCCAAGTTTGTAGTACTATTTAGGGTTACATGGGTTGCCAATTAAGCTGCTCACCAGAATACTATTTTTTGTATCAATGTTACAAAACTGAAAAATGACAAATAGATGCTGAATATGTCTCTACATTCAGTTTCTTCACCTTACTGTTGAAATGTAAACTGTTAAGTGAAAGCACGAGGCTAATGTATAGGCCCCTCTGTCACGAGGAAGATTATGGTTCCATAAAGCTGATTTTTTTTAAACCATTGGGACAAATAAACAGAAGGAGAACATATTTTCCACTTTACTTCTTTATGAAAGAATCTCTTCCGTAAGACCTGAGCATTAAAATAAGCTGATGCCCTGCCGTTTATCACTAACCTTCTCACAGCCTCAATGTAGGTAATAGTTCAAACCAGTCAGAGCTTGTCAGCAAGAGCCCAAAGCAGCTTAACAGTCAATTTAGAGACTATTTGGTCTAGCAGACCATGGACAACTCCAGGATTTAGGAAATTTAAGTATCTCCCTTGACACTCTGCAGATTCAGGTGTTTTAACTAGCCCCTGGGTTGAATTCAAAAGGTCCCTGGGTGGCACAAATAAATTTCATTCCAATGCTAATTTAAAGATTGGCAGTTCTAACCCACCCAGCAGCACCACAAAAGAAATCCCTGGCGATCTGCTTCTGTAAAGATTACAGCCAAGAAAACCCTATGGAGCACAGTTCTACTCTTTAACACGCAGGGTCGCCACGAGCTCAGCTGCTAATCAGAAGGCTAGAGGCTGGAACCCACCAGCCACTCCACGGGAGAATGATGTGGCAGTCTGCTTCCGTAAAGATTTACAGCCTTGGAAACCTTATGGGGCAGTTCTCTACTCTGTCCTACAGAGTCGCGATGAGTTGTAATCAATTGGACGGCAACAGGTTTTGTTTTTTTTTTTTAATCTAAGACAAAACTGCTATTCTTATGTTTCACCCACATATATCCTTTGGAATAGGGCATACTATTTTAAAAGTGCTACTGGATTGGAAAAATGCTATTCAGACACACTTTATGGCAGACAAGTAGGTGCTAATTCCTCTCTTCTTAAGCAAGAGACTAATAGCTATTTAAGAGACAAAAGAGCCTCTGTATTCTCAACCCTGTGCTAGCTAGATGGGTCTTCACTTCTTAATGAAAATTTAACTTGGGATTTACCACCCTTGTACCTTGGAGTTCAAAAAGATAAAGTGTATCAGGTAAGTTCAGACATACGGGTAAATCATGAAACCATAAAATGTATAGATTCTTATTCAATGTGACCTTTTAAAACGACCAGCAACAAGGGCAGTGTTCTAAAAGCATGGTCCCCAAACAGGAGCTTCAGAGTCATCTGGGAACTTGTCAGAAATGCAAATTCTTGATCCTCACCAGAAACTTGGGGGTACAATCTATTTTAACAAGCCCTCTAGATTGTTCTGTGCACACTAAAATGTGAGAACACTGATCTAGAGCAGGGATGAGCAAACTACAGTCTGGGAACCACATCCAGCCCACCTCCCACAAGCTAAGAATGGTTTTCACAATGATATGATGACAGGGAACATTAATATTAAACCCCAACTAAGCAAAATGTTATCCCCTTCCCAGCCCCCCAAAAAAGAATGTCATTCTTCTCATTAGTAGACCTGCATTGCAAAAAAAAAATTGTACTCAATTATTATTTGATTATACTTTGAATTCCATCAATTAAAAAATCTGTGGAAACGTTTTCTTTTTTGTTATATAAGTACTTTCCTATATCTTCAGTTTTGCAACTTGGTCTGCAAAGCCTGAAATATTTATTATCTGGCCCTTTACAGAAGAAGTTTACCAACCTCCGACCTAGAGAAACAGAGAAAGGCCTATAAATGTGCTACATACAAATTTCTCCGGTTGTAAATGAGGGATTGCATTAATAAAGCAGCCAGGGAAAAGACAATGTAGCCATGATAATGAATTGCTTTAAAAACTGACAGCTGCATATGCAGTATTTTAAAAATATTTCCTTTTTCTCTCAGAGTGATTTTTAAAAATTATAAAAGCATGATCCTAATTGTAACAATTACCCACAGCTTAATTAATATATTGCTTGAAGATGTAGGGTATTAGACCTAAGAGGGTGGGTTTCATATAGCTTGATTATCATAATTACAAGCATTTTATTTTCTCATTTACTTAATTGATTGTTATAGATTTCCAGATGAATTCACGCTGCTAGAAGAGAATGGAATACATTTTTGAGAGAGAGAAAAAAAAAAAAGAAAAACAGAAACAGTGCTATTTAGAAGAACGATGTGTCCCAGAATATAATCCACATGAGCATGAAAAATTGCTCTTGATAATATCTCCTTACCTCTTTGCTGGTTAAAATGGGCATTTTTGTGAAATGAAAAAGAAATGAATGGAAAAAGTATTATTGATTCAACCACATCTATAATAACACTGGCTCCACTGTCTCTTCAGACAGAGGTGCCTAGCACTCAAGAAAAATTTTCCATTTAGTTTTCCTTACAGAATCTATTAGTTTGGTACATTAGGTCAACTATTTGTTATGCCTCTTGCAATGACCTCAGTCCTCACCTGGAGGGAACATGGCATAAGAGGTGATTTATTCTCTCTGTGAGGTTTATTCCGGAGCGTTTACTCAGCAGTGGCTGCCTGATACGGCACGTTGGACAGAGTTACGTGTGGGGGTTGTGTGATGAAGACAATTTTTCAAGCAGAGACAAGGATGACCTCACCAAACATGAGCTGAGGGGAGACTTTCTCCCATTGCAAGGCCTTACACTTTCAGTGCCGATTCTTCTGTGTTGTTGCAGTTGTTACTCTTGTTCTTATTGTTTAATCCTAACAACAACCCATGAAGTAGGTGCTGCTGCTACATCCATTGGGAAGATTAGGAAACTGAGGCAGCAGAGAATTTCATAACTTAAAGGATAAATTTGGCCCCTCTGGCTCTGGAGGCCATACTCTTAAACCAATACAGCATGCTGCCTCTCATAAGTGAGAACATACATCCCCACCACGACCACCACCACCCCAACCTTCGGCACTTTGGAACTCAGTGTAGCTGTTTTAATTTTTTTTGGATTGGAACTCCCCTACCTCATTTTTTTTTATTAAGGTATAATTTACATAAGGAGCCCAGGTGGCACAGTGGTTAAGCACTCGGCTGCTAACCCGAAAGCTTGGCAATTCAAACCCACCAGCCACTCCAAGGGAGAAAGATGTGACAGTCTGCTTCTGTAAAGATTATAGCCTTGGAAACCCTGTGGGGCAGTTCTACTGTATCCTATAGGGTCATTATGAGTCAGAATCGACTCGACGTCAGTGGGTTTGGTTTTTGGTTTTATAATTTACGTATATACTTCAAAATTTATCCTTATTAATGTGCAGTTTAACAAATGCATAAAGTCAGGTAACCACCGCTATAATCTAGATCTAGAGCAGTTTCATCACCCCCTACAAAATTCTTTCATGCCCCTTTGTAACCATCCTCTTTCCCCCAGCCCTTGGTAATCACTGATCTCTTTCTAGTCAATAGTCGTCACATCATGATGTGCAATATTTAGGCAAGGTTCTTAGAGTAGCCCATTATGGCAACTTAGTACAAAGTAAAGGAAAAATCTGAAAAGGGAAGAAATAGAAAAAGGAAAAGAAATAAACAACAGGAAGGTGCAGGTGAAATATTTGGGAATTTTAAAATAAACCACCATTGATTCGATGAAGTCCAAGTCTAATGAACATTAATAAGAAGGTAGAAGTAAAAACTCCATAACCCCACTCACTCAGAGTCTAGCCCAGCTCACAAGGAACTTTAATAGAGCTTCTCTCCTTCAGAGCTCACATACACATTTCTATGGAGTAGAGAGAACAATCTGTAAGTTCAATTACACTTTTTTCCCCTCTTGGAAGCAAAGAATCCTCTGGAGAGGCATCCTTCACTAGCTTGCTCATTAAAAAGGCAAGCCCTCTCTACTCCAGGATTTGTCTCCACACCTGTCTCAAACCACAATCAGACGAGCTCTCCTTCTCCATATCCCCATACTTTCTCTCCACTGGTCTCCTCAACATATGCTAGCTCACGTTTCCTTTAGGAAAAGATAACCTCACAACTACAAGATTTTCTTCAAAATTGCTCAATATAAGCATCTGAGCTAACTTGGAAAGCATGCCATTTGCAACAGTATGCTCCTCGGTCCTAATGAGAGTCAGAGCCAGAGGCAGAGGGATGTTGGGGCAGAACAGGATGCAAAGGGGAAAGGACAAGATAAGGAACCTGGATTGTTTATGCAGTGCTTCTCAATTTGTTATGTGCGTAGTAATTACGTGGGGATCTTGTTAAAATGCTGATTCTGATTTCGTAGTTCTGCGGTATAATCCAGGGTTTCTTACAAGTGTGTAAGCTCTAGGCAATGCCGACACTGCTGGTACACAGACTGCCCTTTGAGTAGCAAGGCTGTAGTCTGCAAGGTTAATTTCTAGAGAGGGACACTAGAATTTATGATACATCTATTAGGGGCCATACCAGGGGCTCTTGCCTATATGGCCTCTCTAAATCTTCACAAAAACTTGTTCAAAGATATTAAGAATTAAGGTGAGGTTTGAGTCTCTAGTATGGTTTTAGGATAGAAACTCATTCTTTTTTATTTCCTATATATAGCTTTCTGTAAGACTTTAAGAAAGAGCCCTGGTGGTGCAACAGTTAAGCACTTGGCTACTAATGAAAGGGTTATCAGTTTGAATCCACCCAATAGTTCTGTGGGAGAAAGACCTGGCAATCTGTTCCATAAAGATTATAGCCTAGAAAGCTCTATGGGGCAGTTCTACTCTGTCACATAGGGTTGCTATGAATCAGAATTGACAACGGCATACAACAAGACTTTAATGGAGAAGGTTGAGGTCCTAGAGGAAGCCATACACCAAAAACACAAGAACAATGGGAAATAAAATACCACATTAGTATTAGCTGGCCTAGTGTTCGGTAGCCCAATACAGAGTTCATGTTAAAACTAAGTTAGAGCTTATTACTTGGGTCCAAGTCAAAGTAGGGCCCAGTGGCTTCATCTTCCCACCAAATACCAACCACTTACCAAGCCAAAGGGTGGGCATATTACACAACATACATAGGAGGAAAGATTGCCCGACTGCAGGACTCCTGGTACAAGAGCAGGGAGAGCGCAGGAGAGGAAGAAAAACAGCAGAGAGAGAGCCACATGCATGTATGTCACCTGTTAAAAGTGACCCCACACATACCTAAATATGGCCCAACCATTGTCCTAGAATCTGACCATTCAGATAGTAATCTGACTTCTTGTGAAAGAACAATAATTAGAGTGGTAGAAAGTAAGCTTTTCTGGTATGAAATCAGAAACTAGACGATCCCTCCAAAAAAAAGGAATCCAGTAGTTATTACCAGTACTATTGCAGAGCTGAGGAACCTAAGTGTCAGAGAAGTTAAGTGACTTCCCAATACCATAAAATTAATAAATGGAAAGATAGTATTCATACACAAGTTCTTTTGACTGGCATCCGACGTTGTTTTGTTTTGCTTTCCATTATATCATGTGCTCTCAATTCCATTTGTGCCTCTGGAAATCAGCAATATAGCCAAAGGCCAAATGGACAGTCAGTGCTTGAAGTAACAGATAAGTATAGAAAGTCAGCATAAAAAAAAAAAGAGATCTGGAGTCCAGATATGCATCCCAGAGCTAGTGCAAATAGCTGAGACAACAGGGTCAGAATCTAAGCAAGAGTCAGAGAAATAGGTTCAGAACATCCATCAAGAATACTTAACATTAAATGGCAAAGCAAAGCAAACCTGATTTTTCAAGCTGTATTCTCTCTCATCCAGGAATATATTTAACCACCATGAGCTGGGTGGCTACAGGATCCTCAGAGGGAGGGTTGTACCAGTACCCTGGAATCCAAAATAGCCTGGATTAAATGTAGCCACAAATAAAGTGTTTTTCAATGAGAACACACAGAAGACGAAGAAGAAACACTTCGCAAAGGCTTTGTATGCATTTTTTATTTCCAAGGCAATTGAAGGGAGAACATGACTCTAAGGTAACAAAGGACGAGAGTAACAGAGAGACAATGAGAATTGTAAAAAGAAACAGAGCAAGGAGCAGAAAGAACGGGGAAGTAAGAGATAAGCAAGCAGTAATCCAGAGTGAGATGGAAGATTAGGGAAGAGTAGTACCTGTTTCTAGACTATGTTGACCATTGTTTCTCTGCTTTTACTGTTGTGAAAAGTATTTAAGTAATGGCTTTCAATTCGTTTCTTATCAAATTCCCTTACCACTACATGACTAGTTGTCACTGAATCGATTCCAACTCAGGGTGACCCAATGTGTTTCAGAGAAGAACTGCACTCAGTAGGGTTTTCAGGCTGTGACCTTTTGGAAGCAGATCTCTGGGCCTTTCCTCCAGGCATCTCTGGGTTAGTATGTACAGTCAGTTTTTCAGTTAGTGTCAAGTTCTTAACCATTGAGACTCTCAGGGACTCCCAAAATTCCCCTATAGCTTGAGAAAAAAGGGGGATCCCCCAGAGGCAGTTGTCAATACATGCGTTTTTCTAAGGTAATGTTTGTCAGTTCAAATTTCCTTGTATATCATCTTGGCTTTTCACATGCTTGTTTGCTTTGCTTACTTTTGCTTTTTTTATTACTCTGTTAATTTTTATGCCCATACCAAAAATGCTACATTTTTTAGTATTAAATTTTTCATGCATGCTGGAGATTGTTGTTAGGTGCTGTTGAGTCTGTTTGAACTCATAGTGACCCTATGTACAACAGAATGAAACACTGCCAGGTCCTGCACCATCCTCACAATCATTGCTATGTTTGAGCCCATTGTTGCAGCCACTGTATCAATCCATTTCCTTGAGGGTCTTCCCCTTTTTCTGGCTGACCCTCTACTTTACCAAACATGTCCTTCTCCAGGGACTAGTCCCTCCTAATAATGTGTCCAAAGTCCGTGAGACAAAGTCTCACCATCCTTGCTTCTAAGGAGCATTTCTGGCTGTACTTCTTCCAAGACAGATTTGTTCATTCTTCTGGCAGTCCATGATATATTCAATATTCTCCACCAACACCATAATTCAAAGGCATCAATTCTTCTTTTGTCTTCCTTATTCATTGCCCAGCTTTCGCATGCATATGAGGTGATTGAAAATACCATGGCTTGGGTCATACGCACCTTTGTTCCCAAAGTAACATCTTTGCTTTTTAACACTTTAAAGAGGTCTTTTGCAGCAGATTTGCTCGATGCAATACATGGTTCGATTTCTTGACTGCTGCTTCTGTGGCCATTGAGCGTGGATCCGTTGCCCATAAAATCCTTCAATACTGCAATATTGAATTTTTTCTTCAGTTCTTTGATCTTGAGAAATGCCGAGCGTGTTCTTCTCTTTTCATTTTCTAACTCCAGGTCTTTGCACCTTTCATTATAATACTTTACTTAGTCTTCTTGAGCTGCCCTTTGAAATTTTCTATTCAGCCCTTTTATGTCATCATTTCTTCCATTCACTTTAGCTACTCTACTTTCAAGACCAAGTTTCAGAGTCTCTTCTAACATCCATTTTGGTCTTTTTTTCTTTCCTGTCTTTTTAATGACCTTTTGCTTTCTTCATGTATGATATCCTTGATGTTATCTCACAGCTCGTCCTGTCTTCATTTGTGTTCAGTGTGTCAAATTTATGCTTGAAATGGTCTCTAAATTCATGTGGGATATACTCAACATTGTACTTTAGCTCTTGTGGGCTTGTTTTAATTTTCTTCAGCTTCAACTTGAACTTGAATATGAGCAATTGATGATCTGTTCAACAGTCAGCCCCTGACTGTTCTGACTGATGATTTTGAGCTTCTCCTTCTACAGATGTAGTCGATTTGATTCCTTTGTATTCCATCTAGTGAGGTCCACGTGTATAGTTGCCATTTATGTTTTCGAAAGAAAGTGTTTCCAACAAATAGGTCGTTGGTCTTGCAAAATTTTATCATGCGATCTCTGCTGTCATTTTAATCACCAAGGCCGTATTTTCCAACTACTGGCCCTTCTTTGTTTCCAGTTTTCTCATTCCAATCACTAGTGATTATCAATGAATCTTGATTGCATGTTTGATCAAGTTCAGACTGCAGAAGTTGGCAAAAATCTTCCATTTCTTCATCTTTGGCATTAGTGGTTGGTATGTAAGTTTGAATAATATTTGTATTAACTGGGCACCAGAATTTGGACCTGCGTGGATTTCTTTGGGCATGGATTAAGCTATAAATGAAATCCCCAGCATTTTGAAAAGAGAAGGTGATTGTTAGATACTTTTCTTTTCACAGTATCAGTAAACAGTTCCAACCTAAAGCAACCTAGCTTTAAATGTCAAAATAATGAGATTCACATTAGGTTTCTGATAAACTATAAAATCAATTTCATTTGAGAAACCTGTCACATTGCTTTATTAACTTGGGTAGATGGCAGAATGTAGATGGAAATCCATGGAGACATATTTATTCATTCAACCATTTATTCAATAAATATTCCTTGAAGGCTGACTAAGGACCAGACACAATGTTAAGACCAAGTGTTACACACTTTGGGAGCTAATTGTCAGATATTCTTTTCAAAGCTCAAGCTTCTTTGTTGTAATGCTGCCAATTAGAATATACTTCTCAGAATTCCTATCCTTGGATGCCTTAGCAAATGATATGTAACTCTAGTAGAAGTTGTGATCCCAGGCTCACCAAGCCAGAATTGTTTATATCTTAGTCCTTGGAGTCAGCATTTTTGTTGTTCTATGAATAAATAGATTAGAATATGGATTAGACTAGTGTCTATTAGCCAGAGGAGAAACATAATAATGCATATGTAGTTCACCACATTCGGGTCTTGCAAAAACTAAACCCATTCTCATTGCAAAGTAAATTGTGTTTGAGGCCTAGCCCCAACCAAGAGCCAGTAGGCATAATTTACATTGTGTGCTGATGCTTTTGCTTCTTCAAACAGATGAAAGGTTGTACACCACCATACATGAGTTTAATAACTTTGTATAAAGGTACTTCTACGAAATTAAGAAAAGCATACTGCACAGCGGACAATAGAATTAGCTGACAAGCTTATGGTGAGTAGACCTGTCACAGCCTCCTGTCCTGAGTCAGCAGCCATTAAACAATCTGCATTCATAACCACGAATGTGCAGCTGGACAGGGATTGAAATCCCCAGACCATTAGGCAATTGCCCCACTAGGGTTGAGACATCTCTCACTTAGCTTTGTTGAACTCACCATAAATGTTCAACAAGGGCTTGTTAAGTTTTCTCCTCTCAGCAAGCTAGCTGCTGAATAGCCTGGGATGAACTCTCCATCCCACACCCCATTTTACCCAAAGTTCATGAACCAAGTCAAGTGCTACTGCCTTAATGAAGTGTTCCATATTGCCCTCTCATAACTCGAAGAAAACATGCAAGCATGTGCAATGATATATGCTGAGGGTTGTGGGGTTTCTTGATACATTGGATGATGCCACCTAATCTCTCTAAATATGATGTTCACAGGATATAAAGCTGAACTTACAAATACCCCCTAGTATCAAGACTCAAGTTGCAATATTGAAGGATTCTATGGGAAAAATACTAAATGACGCAGGAAGCATCAAAAGGAATACACAGAGTCACTGTACCAAAAAGAATTGGTCAATGTTCAACCATTTCGGGAGGTAGCATATGATCATAACTTGATAGTATTGAAAGAAGAAGTCCAAGCTGCACTGAAGACATTGGCAAAAAACA
Source organism: Dugong dugon (assembly GCA_030035585.1). Lineage (NCBI taxonomy): Eukaryota > Metazoa > Chordata > Mammalia > Sirenia > Dugongidae > Dugong > Dugong dugon. The sequence continues at coordinate 129,741,727 of CM057461.1, forward strand.
AGGCTCCAGGAATTGACAGAATACTAATCGAGATGTTTCAACAAGTGGATACAACACTAGAAACACTCACTCATCTATGTCAAGAAATTTAAAAGACAGCTACCTGGTCAACCAGCTTGAAGAGAACCATATTTGTGCCTATTCCAAAGAAAGGTAATCCAACAAAATGCAGAAATTATTAAATAATATCATATGAAAGTAATATGTTGCTGAAGATAATTCAAAAATAGTTGCCGCAGTAAAACGACAGCGGCTGCCAGAAATTCAAGCTAGGTTCAGAAGAGGACGTGGAATGAGGGATATCATTACTGATGTCAGATAGCTCCTGGCTGAAAGCAAATACCAGAAAGATGTTTACCTGTGTTTTATTGACTAGGCAAAGGCACTCAATTGTGTGGATCATAACAAATTATGGATAACATTGTGAAGAATGGGAATTGTACTCATGTGGAAACTGTACATAGACCAAGAGACAGTTGTTACATCAGAACAAGAGGATACCGTGTGGTTTAAAATCAGGAAAGTGTGCATCAAGGTTGTATCCTTTTACCATATTTATTCAATCTGTATGCTGAGAAAATAATCCAAGAAACTGGGCTATATGAAGAAGAAAATGGCATCATGATTGGAGGAAGACTCATTAACAACCTGAGATATGCAGATGATACAACCTTGTTTGCTGAAAGCAAAGAGGACTTGAAGCACTTACTAATGAAGGTCAAAGATTATAGCCTTCAGTATGGATTACACCTCAACATAAAGAAAACAAAAATCCTCACAATTGGACCAATAAGCAACATCATGACAAAAGGAAAAAATATTAAAGTTGTTAAGAATTTCATTTTACTTGAATCCATAATCAACGCCCATGGAAGCAAAAGTCAAGAAATCAAATGACATATTGCGTTGGACAAATCTGCTGCAAAAGACCTCTTTAAAATGTCAAAATGCAAAGATGTCACTTTGGGGACTAATGTGGGCCTGACCCAAGCCACAGTATTTTTAATCACCTCATATGCATGTGAAAGACAGACAGTAACTAAGGAAGACCAAAGAATAATAGATGCTTTTGAATTATGATGTTGCAAAGAATATTGAATATACCACGGACTTCCAGAAAAACAAACAAATCTGTCTTGGAAGAAATACAGCCAGAATGCTCCATAGACTTCATCTCATGTACTTTGGACATGTTATCAGGAGGGACCAGTCCCTGGAGAAGGACATCATGCTTGCTAAAGTAGAAAGTCAGCGAAAAAGAGGAAGACTCTGAAGGAGATGAATTGACACAGTAGTTGCAATAATGGGCTCAAACATAGCAACGATTGTGAGGATGGTGCAGGACCAGGTACTGTTTCCTTCTGTTATACATAAGCCACTATGAGTCAGAACCAACTCAAAGGCACTTAGCAACAACAACACCATCAATCCATGGTAATAAGAGAAGATTTACTAGACTGTTTCCTTTTATATTTGAAAAGATGATGAGCTCCTTTGGAATGGATAAGAGTAATGATTATCAACATTGGACTTCCCAAATCGGCTCCTTTTCCAGTCTAGCCCCAGTTTCTCAAGTTAGAAATCCTGAACCACCTTTGATAGCTGCTTCTTTCTTACCTGTAACTTGAGGCCATCACACACACACACACACACACACACAAAAAAAAAAATCGCCGTCAAGTCAATTCTGACTCGTAGCGACCCAATAAGACAGAGTAGAGCTGCCTCATAGGGTTTCCAAGGAGTGGCTGGTGGATTTGAACTGCTGACCTTTTGGTTAGCAGCCAACCTCTTAACCACTGTGCCACCAAGTCTCCAGCCCATCACCAGGTCCTCTAAAATATGTTTTAACTACATTAGTAACTTGCTTACTAATCTCTTTAATCCCATTCTCCCTTCTCCAACCCTTGATTATACGGCAGCAAGAGAGGTCTTTTTTCTTTTTTTAATTGTACTTTAAGTGGAAGTTTACAGTTCAGATTAGTTTCTCATACAAAAATTTATATAGCATTGTTATATGACCCTAGCTACTCTCCCTATAATGTGACAACACACTCCTACTGTCCACTCCTGATTTCCCGTGTCCATTCAACCAGCTCCTGGCCCTTTTTGGCTTCTCATCTAGCCTCAGGACAGGAGCTGCCCATTTAGTCTCATGTATCTACTTCAGCTAAGAAGCACTCTCTGCATGAATATCATTTTATGTCTTATAGTCCGGTCTAATCTTTGTCTGAAGAGTTGGCTTCGGGAATGGTTTCAGTTCTGGGCTAACAGAGAGTTTGGGGGCCATATCTTCTGGGGTCCCTCCATCTCAGTCAGACCACGAACTCTGGTCTTTTTTACTAGAATTTGAATTCTGAACCCTGCTTTTCTCCTGCTTTGTCAGGGACTCGCTGTTGTGTTCCCTGTCAAGGTGGTCATTGGTGGTAGCCTGGCACCATCTAGTTCCTCTGGTCTCAGGCTGATGGAGTCTCTGGTTTATGTTGCCTTTTCTGTCTCTTGGGCTAACATTTTCCTTGTGTCTTTTGTATTCTTCATTTTCCTTTACTCCAGGTGGGTTGGGACCAATTGATGTATCTTAGATGGCCACTTGCTAGCTTTTAAGACCCGAGATGCCACTCACCAAAATGGGATGCAGAACATTTTCTTAATAAGCTTTCTTGTGCCAGTTGACCTAGATGTCCCTGGAAAGCATGGTCTCCAGACCCCTGCCCCTGCTACTCTGTCCCTCTAAGTGTTTGGTTGTATTCAGGAAACTTCTTAGCTTTTGGTTTAGTCCAGTTGTGCTGACTTCCCCTGTGTTGTGTGTTGTCCTCCCTTCAAGGAGAGGTCTTTTTGAAAGAAAAATCAGATCATATTATTTCCCCACTTTAAACACTTCATTGGTTTCCCAATTCACTTTGAATAAAATACAAAATTCTTAACATGGCTGATAAAGTCTTGCATGCGGAAGTCCCTGACTATGTCTCGGACTTCACCTCGTGCCTCCACACCCTCCTCACAGTGCAGCCACACCGACCTTCATTCATTTCCATAGGCTGCCCTGTTCTCCCCTATTCAGGACTTAATTCTCTGCTCTGCTGATTTAGTTTTCTCTCTTATTGTTCTTCCCTTTTTTACTTCAGTAACTCTTACTTGTCATTCAGAATGCGGTATGGGTATCATTCCTCAGAGAGACCTTCCCCAACTCTTCCATCTGGAATTAGTTTCCATTACTCACTTGTAGAGCACCCTATTGTATTCCTTCACCACATGTGTCAACATTTATAATTGTCTATTTATCTGAGCATTTATTGGTTTAAAGTCTATCTTCTCCTGTAGACCAAAATCTCCAAGAAGTTAGGGACCTCTCTGTTCTGTCCACACTGTATGTATAGCACCAAGCACAGAGTCAGACATAGAAGGTGCTCAGTAAGCATTTATTGAATAGATAAATTAATTAATTTTTCTGTTATCTAAAGGAAAATTCCAAAAGTCTCAAGTAGTTCTCAAAACAAAGTTAATTTTCTTTTAAATTTATTTCATCCTTTAAGAGTGATAACCGAAAAGTCATGTCATAAAATTAAAGTGGTTAGAAGGATCTTTTATGTCCTAACCTGAAAAATTTTAACTCCGGATGAATGCTCATCCTACCTTTTATTTATTTAACTCTGGATACATGGAACTCATTTGTTCCTAAAGCTAACCATTCCCTTTAGGGACAAATCAGTGTATTCTCTCTACATAATTATCGCATTGTCACTTAGCCTTCTCTTGTTCCCATAACCCTCCTCCAGGGATAGATTACACGATAAGCATGGTACGCACAGGTTTACTTGTGTTTACTTACTAATCTATAATGCAGAACTGAAAAACAGGTGAAATTAGTAAGCAAGCACAAGTAAGCCCGTGTACCTTGCTTACTGTAAGCCTGTGGGTACCTTGCTTACTGGTTAATCTGCCCCTGCCCTCCTCCTATGACATAAGATCTTTCTAACACCCAGATGTCTGATCAAATTATTTACTTCTAATTCAATGACTTTCCATGTCTTCAGAGTGAAGGGAAAATGCCTTAGCAAGATTCACCTAGCCTTTCTGGAGACAAGCCCCTGTTTTCCTCTCAAGCATCACCTCTCCTACCCCTGTCACTCTGCTCTGTCCATACTGAATATGAGTACTTCCATTTTTCAAATGCACCATTCCCCACCCACCCCCCATTTCTTTCTCTCTGTCTTCCCCTGACCCTTTCTCTGGGCTTTTCATATGTTATCCTCTTGGCTCGAACGCCTCTTCCTACCTCCTCCCTCTTCTGTTCTTCTACCTCTTCACCTGGGTAACTGCTCCTCAATCTTTAGTTTTTAGCTGAGAACACATTCTTTCTGGCAGCCTTCCCTGACAACCCCTCCCCACTCCACTGTAAGCTGTATTCTTTTTATTTGCTCTTAAAGCACTCTGTATTTCTCAATGTAATGATCATACTTCATAGTGATTACCTGCTTACCTGTTTACCACCCAGGCAGAGCTTCTAGACTGCTGGTTTCCACAGCTACCATAGTTGTGAGAACATTGGTTTTCCAGACTACTGTGGAGCTAGGGAGGATGGAAGTAGGGCAAGTTAAAATGTCACAAGATTCACTGTTTCTATCAAAAGTCAGCGTGTTTCTAAAATAAATACTCTTCCAATATTTGCAAGCCTTTAATTAATTTCTAGAGTTCTGAAAAAGTCAATGTTGACAGTTTTTATGAGTGTTCTCATTACTTTTATGGAGGAGCAGATTTCTGGAGTTCTTTATTCCACCATTCCAGAAGTGCCCCCTGGAACGATTGCTAACAGTTTATTATTCGTTCACTTACTCACATAATAACAGATAAATGAATGTTTTTTTTTTTTATTCAACAAATATTTATTGTTATTTATTGTGTGTCAAAAATTGATCCAGGTGCCGGGAATACAAGGATTAAGATCCCTGTCTTGGATGAGATGAATGTGTGGGGAGAGAGGAGTTCAACATTTTAAGTCCTCCTGATGATATAGTATGATTATTTGTGTAATAGTGGTATGAAAAGAATATCATGGAAGAGTAGAGGAGAAAGAAAGTGACTATGGAATTTTTGTAGTAAATTCTGCTGGATAGGTGGCTTCTAATCTAAATAAGGTAAGAGGAGCAAAAACTAACTGAGGAAAGGGCAGACACACCAGACAGGGAGAACAGCATGAAAAAAGACAGAAGAGATGGGAAGTGCCATGGAATTTCATTTGCCTGGAACACAGTGTTGGAAGGTGACTATAGAGGTGGCTAATGTAAAAACTGGGGAGTTTCTGAAGGGTTTTAAGGCAGAGTAGGTAGTGGCAATGGGGATTGAAGTCAAGTAGAACAGGTTTAAATAACCATTTAAGTGTGGGATGGAGGGAGCAGTTATAGCAACGTTTTCAGCTTTCACATTTCAGAGTTCTTTCTTGTCAATACAGTTGGTCAATATCCTTTGTTAGGTAGATGGTCACAAACTTAGTACAACAGACTAAGTGTGATCAGTGTTCCTCCATCCTTAAATCACCTAAGCTTGAGACAGTCGGACTCATACTGACTACAGTGAACTCAAACCTATAAGTCTCTTCCCTCTATATAGGTAGCACTTGCCCTCTCCTTTGTTACTCTTTGAAGAAGTATGTGGGCAAAAGGAATAAAGGGAGGTAGAGATGACCATTCAGACAAATAGATTATCTTCATTCAATTAGCATTTGTTCTTAATCAACCATAATGATATTTTCATTTTTTAAACCACCTTACAGAAAGTTTGAAAGAAAAATTACCCTTAATATCACCATTCTAATGCAGTTATTATTATTCTGCATGTTCCCTTCTAATAATTGTCCTGTATCTGTTTTTACATATTTGTAATATTTTTCATGCTATCTTGAATCCTATCTTTATTACTTAAAGTCATAAACATTTTATGTGTGGTTCCACTTTCTGTGCATATTATTTTTAATGTCTACATTATATTTCTGCTAGGGCACATATTATAATTTAATCAAAATACCTACTACTAACAGATATTTATGTCAAACAATTGTATTTTGTAGTTTCAAGGAGACTGAGAATCATAGATTTAGGAAATTGTGTATTAAAATTACTACTTTCCTGCCTTATCAAAATAGAATTGCTACCTGCCAAACAATAGCACAAGTTCACTGAAGATCCTTGAATAGTGAAACACAGTCTTTGGTCCTACTAAGAGAACAGAGCACATTTCTGGTGCTTTGGGAGGCACCATTCTGTCATGCAGTAGGTTTGCTTAGTTATAGTTTAATTGAGCAAATATTGGCTTTTGGCATCTAGTGGAAGCATTCTCTTCTAGCAACACAGAGAGCACTAGCATCTTCAGACCATCACACTGATCTCAGCTTCCCTCTTAGGGACTGACATGGGTTTTTAATTCTGACAGAGAGGAATCAAATGCCTATATTTGAGTCAGGAACATTTACTTGATCTAGGCAGTTACATTGCACACTTTCCTCAAAATTTGTTTTATTCTATTCCCGGGAAAACTGACCAATGGAATTGATTAAGAACAGTCCTGTTCAGAATACCCAAGCAACCTTTTTGCATGCAAAGTTTCACTCAATTTATTTTAAGATAAGCTCAGGCTGGGGAAGCCTGGGAAGTAGCAGACACTCACTTGTAGGTTCAGAAAGGATAAAGTGATCAAAATACACTGCCAGCCTTGCATATTAGATAATTAGCAGTCTCTACCTGTATCAATTATCAATCAGCCAAAAAAAAGAAAAAAAACAATGTAAGTTTCCTTAACCCAATTCCCATTTCTCATTATGTTCTTCACACTAGAGGGCAGACATAACCTAAGTTTTGTATTCAATAAACAAAGTGCCAGAAACTGTCTTTTGCCTAATAAGCTACACCTCCATTGAATCGCTCTCCCCACCCAGAGGTTTGGGGATGAACCTAACTGTGCAGCCCAAAGAGAGATTCTCTTTTGTTGAGAGGAATTGAAGAGAATAAGCTTACCATTTAAAGGAAACTTTGAAATCATCTAGTCCAGTGACACTCAAAATACTATCCATTTGCCAGTACTAGCTGACCACAAAACACTCACCTTTGGTGCATTTAAAAACACTTCATCCCTGGGATCTAACTCAATAGAGCTGGACAAGAAGTTGTTCATAAGTGATTCTCCTATTCAGCCAGGTTTGAAAACCAATAAGATAGTACAATTTTCTGAATTTAAAATGAGAAAATGAAGGCCTGGAGAGAATGATAGTCAACCAGTTAGTGACAGAGACAGGATCAAAATCCCCACCCCTACTTTTCCCAGGGCTTCTCACAGGTTTGAACCAGTTCAGTCATGGCGGACAAAATGAAACAGGAATAGACCCGAAGTTTTACAATTTGGCAGATTTGGCGTGGGAACTGGAATGGGAAAAATTATGGGTCGAAGCCCTGAAATGGAAGAGTCAGAAGAGGTGTAGTGAGCCCTTTCAGGAGCCTGATGTGTGAGACTGGATTATTGGCAGGACTGTAGGAGAGCTACACACATTCCAAGTGGCTCGGTCGGCTGCCATCTTTGAGCTGGGCACCACCATCTTTGAGCAGGTCAGCACTGCTTTGGACTGTGCTCAAAACCCAAGGTCAAGAGATTTGATTGCTGTGCAGTGCACTGCCCTTATTCTCTAAGAGGGTGATTAAGTTTCTAGTAGGGCTACAACCAGTAATTTTTCCTGTTCTGGCTATCTTTCCAGTTCACTATAACTTTAAAAATGTGCATGTGATACAAAATTTGTCTTTGTATCAGTGATGCTTCCTCGGCCATGACTGAACTAGGCAGAATGGGTTCAAAGCCCTGGTTTTTTCAGTCCATCACACTGCCTTCCTAAAACTGTAACTACACGCTCAAGTGTTTTTAAAAGCAAGTTGAAGGTTCATCAAATAAAATACTAATGAGTTAAATCCTCACTCATTTTGAGAGTAAGGCAGTGCTTTCCTAAACAGAGAAGACTCCCTGGTGACTAATTATTTAGAGTTAGACTTTCAGTTAAAATACCTTCTAGATTTCCTAGGCTTTTCACTATTATTTCAACAGTTTTAAACCTACATAAGAGGTGGAACGTGGTAGGAGTAATTTAATCATCCACTTATCAAATATTTATAAATAAGTTTAAGAACCTCATGAAGTTTCAGACTGTACTAGGCCCTAGGAATATAGCAGAGGAACAAAAAGGATATATGTCCTACCTAGTAGAGCTTACAGTTTAGTGGAGGTTAAGAATAATTAAATAGGTAATTTGCAAATTAGTATGGTGAGTTTTGTGATGGGTGGACTGCAGAGAGTAACCAAACTTTTCAAGCCCTTATATAATCAAAACAAAATTGTTTTGACCAACAGGTATTTCCTATTAATTGAAAAGTGGTCAAAAAATATATAAATATATACATAAGTTGATATAAATTTAGCAGTTCAAAACACCCAGCCAGTGGCTATGGCATCGTGGTGAGGTTTACAAATCCTCTCATTAAGAAACAACTATAAAACTGGACAAAATTCTCATAAACAGCCATTTCAGAACTCTGAAAATTGACCAAAGGCAAACATCAAATTGAGAAATATTTATTCATAAAAAGCTGCTAGAACTCTATACAGTGAGAGTGAGAGTTCGTGGCTTTCTTGCCTGGGGCTTCTCCTATTCACTGTTCCCTTCTCCCAGTTCAATCAGTGTCTTGATTTTGCCAGGGTGATGCTAGCCGTAAAAACCAAGAACTTCATGGCTGACGCGGCTGACTTGATTTTGGATTAGAAAGTGAAAACCTATACCCCCCTGTGCTATCAGAAAACATAGCAGTGTTGGTAGGTGAAAGAGCAGTTCTTCTAGCTTGAGTTTTCAGTCACAATTGAAGAGAACAGTGTGAACAGATGAGCCAGAAGTTTAACAAGGATGTCCTAGAAATGAAGGAGCCATAGAGGGGATAGATAAGCTATCCCTGGCTGACTGGAAGAATGTATGCACTCACAGGGAAGACCAAAGAGGCCCTAGAAAAGAGCAAAAGTTGGGAAGACTGGACAACCACGTGAAATTTGAAAGCACTTCACAGTCCACTCATAGACACATCAGCAGATTCAGCAGAGGGAAAATAATTATGGGATCAAAGTATTTGAGTACAATCTTCTGACAATTCATTAGCTGACCATCTAGTTATATATATATCAATAAAAATAAACTGAGCAGAGTTATCAGCAGTCATATAGAACAGGAAAGGGAGATTCCACAGATTAATCCAAGGTACTAAGTCATCCAAACCAACAAAAAAATCACCACCAACACCTATCAGAGAAAAAATAATCATAATCCAAAATCGTTATGAAATATTATCTGTAATGTCCTTTTTTCAGAGAAAGTAAATCATGAGACATAAAATAAAAAAGCACTGCCCATACTCGGGGGAAAAAAATCAATCAATATCAGTTGACTCTGAGTAGAGTCAGATGTTGGATTTAGTAGAAAGATCTCAAAGCAGCTATTATGAATATATACAAAGAAATTTTTTTTAAACCATGTTTAAAATGTTAAAGGAAAGTATGATGATGATGGCTTAATGAGTAGGAAATCTCAATAAATAAATAGAAACTAAAAACCAAAATCCTAGGGTTGAGAACTACAAAAATCCAAATGAAATATTCAATAGACTGGCTTAACAGCAGACTTGAGATAGCAGAGGAAAAAACAGTAAATTTCAAGATAGATCAATAGAAATTACTCAATCTAAAGAACACAGAGAAAGATCAAGGGAAAATGAGCAGAATCTCAGAAACTGGTGGGACAACATCAATCAAACTAGCATATACGTAATGGGAGTCTTGGAAAGAAAGGAGAAAAAAAGGGGCAGAAAACATTTTAAAAGTAATTGGTCCAAACTTCCCAAATTTGATTGAAAACGTTAATCTGCAGACCTGGCAAGTTTAACATGCTCCAAATAGGGTAAATATAAACAGATCCACACTTAAACACATCATAGTCAAATGGATGAAAGACAAAGACAAAAAGAACCTCTTGAAAGGAGCAAGAGAAAAATAACTCATTACATACCTGGAACGACAGTATGATTAATGGCTGACTTCTCATCTGAAACAATGGAGATCAGAAGACATATTCAATGGAATAACATATTCAAAATTCTTTAAAAACAAAAACAAAAAACTGTCAGCCAAGAATTCTATATCCAAATAACAGCACAATTAGAAGAGCAAGTCAATGTCACTTAAATGTGTATGTAAAAATTTTTGAAATGGTGTATCTTTGGCTATGTGTATTTTCACCAAAAAAAAAAAAAAAAATAGTTGAGAATTTAGAGGGTTAAAATGTTGTGGGGTTGTTAACCAATGTCATAAAACAGCATGTGTGCTACTGTTACATGAGAAACTATTTGTTCTGTAAGCCTTCACCTGAAGTACAATAAAATATTAAAAAAAAAAAAAAGAATTCTATATTCAGGAATACTTTCCTTCACAAATGAAGATGAAATAAAGGCATTCCTGAATAAAGAAAGACAGAGATGTGTTGCTAACAGTACCTCTTTACGAGAAATACTGAAGAAATTCCTTCTGGATGACGGGAAATGACATTTGATGTTAAGGAGGTTCCCTAGGAAGGAATTAAATTACTGAAAGACTGTCTATATTTTTTTCTTCTTTTCTCTTAATTACTTTAAAAGATATAAGGTTATATAAAGCAATAATTTCAGCTCTGTATGGAAATCTACTTCCAAAAAATCTTCCATCATCGAAAACCCTAGTTCTTTCTTCCAAAGCACCTCTGGCTGAACTCAAACTTCCAACCTTTTGAAGAGCAGCTAAGCACATTAATCATTTGCACCATCCAGGGACAAGGAAGGTCTAAAATTAATAATCGAAACTTATAAAAATAAAACAAACAAAAAATTAAATCAAAAGCAAGCAGGAGAATAGAAATAATACAGACCAAAGTGGAAATCGATAAAATAGAGAAAAGAAAAATAATAGGGAAAAATCAATGAAATCAAATATTGGTTCTTTGAAAAGGTCAACAAAATTAATAAATCTTTATTGATACTAATGAAAATAAAAAGGAAGAGGACACAAATTATTAAACTCAAGGATAAAACAGGGGACCAGTACCAAAACTTGAGAAATTAAAATGATTGTGTGGGAGCGTTATGTAAAATCTATGCCAACAAACTAAACATGTCACTTAGATGAGATGGACGAATTCCCAAAAAGGTGCAAATTAGCAAAACTGACTCAAAGAGAAATACACATTGTGAATAGATGAGTAACAAGTAAGGAAATTTAATTAATAATTTAAAATCTTCTCACAAAGAAAAACTCAGGTCCAGATAGCTTTACTGATGAATTCTATCAAATATTTAAAGGAGAAATTATAGCAATCCCATATAAACTTTTTTGGAAATAAATGAGGGGTAAACACTTCCTAACTCAACCTAAACATTCCAACATCACATTCTTACAATTCAAGTAGAGTGGAAAAGAACATTTGTCTAATCACCTCAGAAAAATTCTTATTGGTTTCTGATCCCAGAAATAAGCACTGTGGCCAGAGCAATGCAATGCTCTGATTGGCCAGGCCTGAGTCATATGCTCCAGGGGATGGGCACTCCACCCAAAGAACATGAATTAGGGTGGGGAAGAAGGTAGTTTCTGGAGATAAACTGAGTAACTGTTTCCAGGAAAAGGGTGCATGGGTACTAGGAGAAAGAAAACATCAGAAGTCCACTGCGACCTTGTTTTTCTAAACTAGCAAATCCCAGTTTGCTTCTTGCAAAATACAGCTAGAAAATATCCATTATATCCAGAGGGAAAGAGCAACAGCAGTAGAAAATACATTTATTCCCCAGTTCTGTTGCTTAACCAGACAAGGCTCCAACTACAGCATAACTCAGCTGCTATGTGGGAGAAAGAGAAAGAGAAGAGGGAGAGAGAAATTAAAAAAGAGAGAAAGAAATGCAAAGTGGACTCAGGCCCTAATCACATCAACCTTAGTGAAGAGAAGGAAGGAAGTCCAGGAAAAATCAACAACAACGTCAATATGCACTAATTCTGAAACTTTTGAAAGGGAATCAATCATCAGATGGATATTCCTCTTCCTTTGAGAGGAGTAAGGAGAAGGTGGAGACTCTTCCTCTCACAGATAACTACAAATTTAGAGATGGCCTTTGGAGCCATCGATGGGAATGCATTCCTTGCGAGTGTGTAAAGTGAGGAGAAGGGAAGAGAGGAGAGAGAAATGGAGGGAGACAGAAGGAGGTCTGGCACAGAGCCTAAAGAAGCCCCAATTATTAAAGAAAGGTAGTCTTTCTTTTCCATCTCAGCTTTGTTGGCCTTGGTGTTGAGCCTTTGAAGGTTAGTAGCAGGCTGGGCACAGGTTTGTTTTCTTAATTCCTCATTAGGGGTTGTCATGGATTGAATTATGTCCCCCAAAAAATGTGTGTATCTATTTGGCTGGGCCATGATTCCGGGTATCGTGTGATTTTCCTATATGTTGTAAATCCTGCCTCTATGATGTTAATGAGGGAGGATGGGCGGCAGTTGCGTTAGTAAAGCAGGACTCAATCTGTTAAGACTGGATTGTGTCCTGAGGCAATCTCTTGAGATATAAAACAGAGAAGCGAGCAGAGACGTGGGGACTTCATACCACCAAGAAAGCAGTGCCGGGAGCACAGCACATCCTTTGGACCCGAGCTTTCTGCGCAGAGAAGCTCCCAGTCTGGGGGAAGATTGATGACCACAAGGACCTTCCTCCAGAGCCAACAGAGGGAGAAAGCTTTCCCCTGGAGCTGATGCCCTGAATTTGGACTTTTAGCCTACTAGACTGTGAGAAAATAAATTTCTCTTTGTTAAAGCCATCCGCTTGTGGTATTTCTTTTATAGCAGCCCTAGATGACAAACAGGGGCCCACAGGGGACTTGGGCTTAGCCTGGAAGCACATGGAGGAGGTTTGGTAAATGGGTAAACCAGCTTATGTGTTCAAGACTGAGGGCACAGTAGCCAATATAGCTAACAAAGAATACTAGTTATATTTTCTGGTTTGAGAGGAAGTATTTTCCTTTTTGAAATCTGGTTTGGCCATTACAAACTCCTTAATAATGTAAACATTTGAGAAAATTACCAATTAAATTCTCATAAGAATCCTTGAAACCTATTTCCCCAGTTAGCAGATATTGCAATAGAGCAGCTAGGAAGAACAGCTGTAGAAAGAGAATGGCGCTCACTTTCCTACAAGAAAAAGCGTATCAGTGTCTAAAGGTTTCACACAAGGAGAGGGAATCTACCAGATGTAACGCATCTGAATGGACTGCTTTTCCTAGGCGGATAGTGTCTCATCCGGGAGAACAGATCAGGAATAAAAACTGATTGCTTTTCGAATCCAGAGTCAACTGCACACATTTAGACAGATTGTCCCTGCTTATAGGAATCCTTTGTTCGAAATCTGGGGCAAATTATTTTAAGGATAGGAAGGCATGGTGAAAAGAATGTTGGTGTGGACATCACTTCTTAAAACTCCAAAATCACTCATACCCATTTCCAGGCACTGTTACAGTGCTTTACATCTATTACCTCACTTAGTTCCTATTAGAATTTTATAATGAAAGGGCTATTATTACCATTCCTTCTTTATAGATGAAGAAAGCCAAGGTGTGGACAAATGAAGTCATTCATAAAAGGTTACAGAACTGGTTAGAGATGGAGCTGGGATGAGACCTAAGTAGTCCTGGAGAGGCGGAAACGTTTAAGTACTATGCAACTAACCAAAAGGTGGGTGATTTGACTCCTCCCAGAAGCTCCTTGGAAGAAAGGCCTGGTAATCTGCCATTGAAAACTCTATGGAGCAGAGTTCTACTCTGAAACACATGGGGAGGCCATGATTTGGTTAATGCAGGTTTCAGTGGAAGCCTGTAGTCATAATGCCACTCAAGCCTCAGCTGAGTTTAAGGTCCTCTGTCAAACCCAACATCAGGGAGGATGTAGACTGAGCAGACACCTGTCCCCTCCCAGCAAATATCTCTTGGCTGGCTAAGAAAGTTTGTCTTCCCTGGGGAGGTTTGCCTAAGAGTGACAGGCTATTGGGAAAGGATTTCTTTTGGGATGGGGTGGAAGGAGGAGAGTAAGGCAGGGAATGATTTTCAGGTTGGAAGAATGGGATGCATTTCACCTACAGCACCAGGAAATCAGACCTATGTCTTCCTTTTAAGACCCACTTTCCCCTCACTGAGCGCACTTAAACAGGAGAAAATGAATTCTGCCAATTGAAAAAGGGCACAGTGTAATGAAAAACAGCTTCAAAGACACTTCAGCACATAAAGCCTTTGAGCTGCATCACTGACAATGGTTTACAAGTTTATTTTCAATTTGCTATTATGCTGAGCACACATTTTGGGCCGTGCAGCAGGAATTCAGGCGGCGGATTGCAGCTTTCTCTGCTGAGCGTCCATCTGCACAGGGGTGTATTGTCACAGACAATCAAGTAGAAATTTATCCAGAAACATCATCCGCAGAATGGCCAGCCAGGAGAGTTTTCAAAATTATTTTCCTCACCATTTTTGCTAAGTATATAATTCTAAGGAAGCAAATTTCTTAGCAAACCCTTTTTTTTTTCCCCAAGAAGACTTTACTTTGAGCAGAGCAAAGAAAGCCTGAGCTTTAAGTCTGTGTTTAAATCCTAGCCCTGGCACTTGCTAATTGGCAACCTTGGGCAAGGTATGTAGACCTTCTGAACTTGACTTCCTTACTTATGAAACAAGGAGAATGCCTCTTTTGTAAAACGGGGTACTGGGGAAAGCTAAAGGAGATAACAGCCATTATCTTCTTATTCTCCATGAAAAGAAATGTTGGTGTTGTTGTTGTTGTTCACGATTGTCTCCCCAGAACTTAGCACAGCAACAGCGCATAATAGGTACTTAATAAATAGGTGCTGAAAGAAAGAATACTGTCTATTGAAACTGACACTGAGGGACATATCTGAGCTGGCTTTTTCTTATTTCTCTCAAAGGGGGAAAAGAAAAACTCTCTCTCTGCCCCTCTTCCTTTCTAAAGAAGTTACTTACGCTCTATGCCTGTTTGCACGTCTGTTATCCAAGGAGTTTCTGCAAATACTTTCTTGGTTTGGGTTTTTTGTTTTCTAGATCCTGTGTCTTCTGCTTTCTTGACTAATCCCGTTGTTTTGCAATGGGTTATCATCACTGAGCTTCCTAAAAAGGGCAAACTGGAGCTAAAGTTTTCAGTAGTTTCAAGTCTAAACATGACTTTATTCTAGCCTGCTATTGATAAGTGGTTGGATTGACACAGCTAGGCTGAAAATGTTACCTCTCAAAATTTAAAGGCAATTCTCCATTGTCTTCTATCATCTAGTATTGCTTACGTTAGAAAATCTGAAAAATGTGGACAGGTTTAGGAAAGAAGATGAAAAGCATCAATAATCCCATCACCCAGAGACTACCCTGTTAACAATGCGGTGTGTATCCTTCACACACACACACACACACACATTCACAAGGTCATATTGTATATATAGTTTCATATCATGACTTCATTTAATTGCATATCAGGCTAGTCTCATGTAATTATATACAACTAGGTTACTTTTAAGGCCCTTTTCAACTCTAAGGATCAATAATTTTATGACTTCTGACGTATGAACAGTTTTAGTAAAAGTAGCAGACAGTTTAGGAATTGTTTTCACTGATACAAGCATGAAGTAGAACTGCGGCAAAGGAAGATAAGGTTAACTACCTGCCAAGGGCTTTTCATTTAAGGACACAGAAGGTTCTCAGCGAGTACAAGGGAATCAAAGACATATTACAGGTGAGGTTCAATAAATCACTTGAGTATAACCTACAGTCAGGAAAATCATGTTGTGTATGGAGAAAACAGCTGAGCAGGGCCTCTTGGGAAAAGAACATCATATGTATCCTTTAGGGTGAAAGGGGACCACATATAAGCAAACTGCTCGAAGTCCCAAATGGGGGACACACAAAAAGTGCCAGAATCAAGGGTCCACAGTGAATGACAAGTGATAACAGAGAGAGCTGCCCAACTGAACACAGGAAGTCCTTGGTGCTATGGGACCATAGGTGGGCTTCAGAAAGAAATAAGGAAGGTGAAAGGAAAAGAAAATAGAGAAAGTAATTAGGGATGGAAAAGTGGTATGCAGAAATGACGACTCCAGTTAAGGCAGAAAACAAGAAGCAAGTACTCAAAATGAGATCTTTGCGGTGCTGACTTCTGGGTTATGGCAGTGGTACCAATTCACCCTTTTCAACTTTCTAATTACAGTGACATTGAAAGGCTATAATCAGTTACAAAGTCATGACAGCACTGGAAATTAGAAGTATTTATCAACAATTTGACAGATTCAGAAAGGAATGTCTACTAGACAAAGCCCAGATGAGGACAGGTGGTGAAAGTAACTGTGGCAAGCAAATCCTTCACTGTGTGAAACAGAACATCAGGGTCATACAGGAGATAGATAGATAGACAGACAGGTAGACAGAGTTGTGGATTGAATTGTGTCACTCAAAAATGAGGGTCAACTTGGCTAGGCCATGATTCCCAGTATTGTGTGGTTGTCTACCATTTTGTGATCTGATGTAATTTCCCTACTCTTGTAAATCCTACTTTCTGCCTGTAGTTATGAGGCAAGATTAGGTTATGTTAAAGAGGATTAGGGTGGGATGCCACAGCCCTGATCCAATGTAAAGGGAGTTTCTCTGGTGTGTGACCTGCATCACGTTTTATCTCACAAGAGATAAAAGGAGAGAGAAGCCAGCAGAGAGATAGGGACCTCATTCCACAAAGACAGAAGCACCGGGAGTGGAGCGCATCCTTTGGACCTGAGGCCCCTGAGCTGAGAAACTCCTATACCAGGGAAAACTGATAACAAGGACCTTCCCTCAGAACCAACAGAGAGAAAGCTTTCCCCAAGAGTTGATGCCCTGAATTCAGACTTCTAGCCTCCTAATTTGTGAAAGAATAAATTTCTGTTTGTTAAAGCCATCCACTTGTGGTATTTCTGTTACAGCAGCACTAGATAACTAAGACAGACAGATATATGAATGGATGGATGGATGGATGGGTGGGTGGGTAGACAGATGATAGATAGATAGAAAGACATAGAGAGAGACAGAGACAGAGAAAGAGACTGACTTCTATCTACTCCCTTTGTTCTATGTGGACCCTTATCTCAAAGATGTAAGTCCTAGGAAAAACAGGAAGTAGAGCATGCACCACACACAAACACATACACATTTATAGAAATCTCACCCCATCAGTATCTCTTTTCCATATACTTAGAGATGCCCTGTAGTGCAATAAAGCAATGGCGAAAGTGGATCGTGGATGGTGCTGTAACATGTGAAGTTATCTTCAAGAATGGATGTTGAAAGAAGCTCCAGGGAGCAATGCACTGTGCAGATTGTATTTTTCATGCTCTGCTTTTGACTAGAGAAAAATTTCAGACAACTTCTAATGTGAAAGGACTAAACACTCTCCACTGAATCACAAGAACTGGAAGCAGGAGACACTCCTTCCTCGGTCCGAGACAGCTGCACCAGATCATTTTTGTTGGAATCAGAACTGGATAGATTCTTCAGGTCAAGATCTGCCGGGAAGATACCCCCAATCTCCAGCTGGAAGGTAAAGGAACCATTAGTTCTCAGCATTTCATACTAACATAGCTATCTTTTGTGGGATGTAAAACCCAAGAGAAGTGAAAAAGTAAGTGTCATGGATTTGAAGGGAGAGGGGAATCTATCAAACAGAAGAAGAAATTAGAAATCATTTGCTTTGTCTTTTCCTATGTGTGTCTATAAATCAAGAGGTGAAAAAGACAACAGGCTCACAGAGAATTACTGAAAAGGATCATGCTAAAATTTTAATAAGGCTAAATTTTTAAAAATACAAGGAAACTGTAAGTATAATGTTGTCTTTAGGTGCCTTCGAATCCATTTCGACTCATAGTGCCCCATGTGATGGAGTAGAACTGCCCCATAGGGTTTCCTAGGCTGTAATATTTATGAGAGCAGATCACCAGGTGTTTCTCCTGTGGAGTTGCTGGTAGGTTCAAACCACCAACCTTTTGGTTAGCTGCCCAGCACTTAACCAGTGCGCCATCAGGTCTCCTATAAATACAACAGTATATTAAAATCTACACTGAAAGTAGTAAAGAGCAGAAGTCAGAAAATGGAATCAAAGATTTAAAAAACAGAATGTGAGGGGAAAGGATAACATTGTTAAGTCCACGGATAACAAATACTATTTAGGGAAAATCCGGAGACCATGGAACTAAATGTGAAGGACGGGCAGTGTTACTAAAGAACAACCCGGTGGGAATGAAGCAAAGCAATGACAGTAACGAACTTTGGTGGTTAAGAATTAGGACCATGAATCAACAGACATGGATTCAAAACTGATAAGCTTGGAAGAAACTGCTAACTCTCCTACACTTTGAGTTTAAAACCAAACCAAACCTGTTTCTGTTGAGTCAATTCTGATTCATAACGACCCTATAGAACAGAGTAGAACTGTCCCTTAGGGTTTCCAAGGAATGGCTGGTGGATCCTAACTGCTGACCTTTTGGTTAGCAGCTGAAATGGGGATAATAATAATTCCTATTTCATATTTTGAGAATTACACATTGTACCTGATACAAAGTAAAAATTTCAACAGTAGCTAAATTTGTGTAAAGAGATCCATACCTAGCCATTTCCTGATTTTTTTTTTTTTTTTAATTTCAAGAGTGAGTCTTGTTCCCTTGTATTTTCTATTTTCTAATTAGGTGATGATAGAATTTTATTATTATTTTTTCAAGCATGAGGCAGAGGGGAAATCACACAATTAGGAAAAGAGAAAAATATGTTATGTTCGAACAAAATCACTCTAGTTTCAGTCATCTCTTCAACATTAAAAGATAGATGGTAATGTGCCAATACCCATAGAGGGGTTTTTGTTTTTGGTTTCTTTCCCCCATCTTTATTCAAATTTAATTCATAAAATGAATAAGCACAGGTTTCTAGAGAGGCTAGTTAGAGTTTACCTTATTCCCAGTCAACTCCTCAGCCTATTCTGCAGCCAGTGTATCAATTTCCCATTAATGTCATAACAAAATTCCAAGAATTTTAGCATCTTAAAACAACACAAATTTATAACCTTACAGTTCTGTAGGCCAGAAGTCTGATGCAGGGCTCACTGAGCTAAAACCCAGGCACTGGCAGTGATGGATTTTTTCTGGAGGCTCTCAGGGAGAATCAGTTTTGTTGCCTTTTCCAGTTTCTAGAGGCCACCTACATTCCTTGCCTCATGGCTCCCTTAGTCCATCTTCAAAACCAACAGCTATGGGTTGAGTCTCACATGGCATCACTCTGGCCCATGTTCTGTTTCCATCTTCCACTTTTAAGGGCCCTTATGATTATGTTGGCCCTGTCTTAGTTATCTAGTACTGCTATATCGGAAATACCACAAGCAGATGGCTTTTAATAAAGAGAAGTTTATTCTCTCACAGTCCAGCAGGCTGGAAGTCTGAATTTAGGGTGTCGGCTCCAGGGGGAGGCTTTTTCTCTCTGTCAGCTCTGGAGGAAGGTCTTTGTCATCAGTCTTCCCTTGGTCCGGGAGCATCTCAGTGCAGGAACCTCAGGTCCAAAGGACGTGCTCTGCTCCTGGCACTGCTTTCTTGGTGGTATGAGGTTCCCCGTGTCTCTCTGTTTGCTTCTCTCTTTTATATCTCAAAAGAGGTTGGCTTAAGACACTACCTAATCTTGGAGACTTCATCAGTATAACTGCTGCTAATCCTTATCATTACATCTTAGTGATAGCATTTACAACACATAGGGAAATCACATCAGATGCTAAAACGGTAGACAATCATACAATACTGGGAATCATGACCTCACCAAGTTGACAGATATTTGGGGGGGGGGACACAATTCAATCCATGACAGCCTCACTGGGATAATCCAGGATAATATCCCCCATCTCAAGATCATCTGATTAGCAATCTTATTCCATCTGCAATCTTAACTCTTTCCCCTTTGCCACAGAAAGTAACATATACACAGGTTCCAGGGAATAAGACAAGGACATTTTTGGAGAGCCATTATTCTGCCTACCACAGCCACTAAACAGTTTTTATCAGTAAAAATAAGCATTTCGAACTCTGAGTATGGGGCCTCCGAGGAGCATCCCTGCCCCATTGGACACACAGCCTCTGTCACTGGCAGGTGGGAGATTACTAGGAACATAAACGCCAACACCATCTACTCACTGTTTTTGCTTGTTTTGTTTTTAATGAATTTGTAGTATATTCTCATGGTTAAAAAATATAATATAAAAAAATATATAGTGAAAAGTATTCCTCTCAGTACTGATACCCAAATCTGCCCTGTACCAAACTTCTACCCACTGATAACTCCTATTGGTATATTCTGTGTATACTTGTACTGTTAATACATATTCAAGAAATTATAAGTACATTTATAGTTTAACCCATTTTTCACCCACAAATTTTCATACTCTGTACCATGATGTTTTCATTCAACTTGCAGATTTTTCCATATTATGTATGGAGAGCTTTTTAGTTGTTTCTTATTTTTAAAATAGTATCATAGTATTTTGTTCTATTGATGGACCCTATATAGTTGACGAACATTTGTGGTCTTTCCACCATATAGAGTTTTGAAGGCAAAAAATTTGGTCCCAAAATGTCTATTCATTTCCAAGTTGTCTGTCTTAGAAGAAGTCAACAGTAAGTGATTCTCAAGTCTTCTAACTGAACTTCTCTGATAAAGATACGCTCAAACTCACCGAAAGATGAATAAAAATAATGAGCTCAAGATTAGAAAAGTCTTGATGGTTAACACTGAAATTGTTTAAACAAATAGCTAAGTAAAAACAACTGATATGACTACATAACTAAATATTTCAAGAATAGAAATTAAGTGAGAAGACAGACAATGTTGAATTCTTAATAATTTACTAATGATCTGAATGAAAGAGTTCATATTTTAGTAACAAACACTAGAATGTATTGGAAAAAAAGAAGGGACATAAAATTTTGCTAAATTCCTTGGCTTATGTAGACAGGAGTCAAAGGTCTTTATGTTTTTCTTGATTTTGATAATTCAAGAAATATAAATCAAAACATGTTCCGTATAAAGATTTACTAGTAATAGAATTTAAAATTTTGTGTATACATTACAAGTTATCAGAGAAAAATCAAGTATTTCCACTTGAAATTCTTAAAGGAGGAAAGAAGAGCCAACAGCATTGGAGAAAATATAAAGGAAAATAAAAATAATGAGACAGACTACTAAAAAAACAGGAGAAGGGAGTAACACAGCATATTTGATAAGGAGAAGAGTTAGAACTGAAAGAATCAAAAAGAGTGAGACCAAATGAAATCTTGACCAAATAAACAAAATCACGCAAATGTGGAACAGTATAACTCAAAGTGGAAAAATAATACAAACAGAGTAAGGAAGATCAAAACTGCCACTTCTATCTGGTTTTGAAAGAAGAAAAAGGCAAAGGTCATTTTTGAGAAGGGAGACAGAGAAAAATGTACCGGATACAAAGGGACAGGGGACTGGGATTTGCACCTCCTAATGCATATTAGGGAGCCTAGTGGTACAGTGGTTAAGAGCTCAGCTGCTAACCAAGAGGTCGGCAGTTCGAATCCATCAGCTGCTCCTTGGAAACCCTATGGGGCAATTCTACTCTGTCTTATAGGGTCACTGAGTCAGAATTGACCCGACGGCAATGGGTTTTGGTTTTTAATGCATATTAGAGGAGCCTTGGTGGCCCAATGGTTAAAGTGCTTGGCTGCTAACCAAAAGGTCAGCAGTTCAAAATGACCAGAGGCTCCACGGGAGAAAGATGTGGCAGTCTGCTTCTGTAAAGATTTACAGCCTTGGAAACCCTATGGAGCAGTTTTACCCTATAGGGTCTCTAAGAGTAGGAATTGACTCAGTGGCGGTTGGTTTGGTTTAATGCATATTAGAAAAAGAAGGCCCTAAGGAGCTTATTCCTGGGCAAAGTTTTGGATTATCATTCAGATACTGGAAGGTCCATGAGATCTTCATTAGAATGAAAGCGCACAATATGAATTGGGAAAGGCCAAGATCATATTTGTAAATTGTATATGTTCCCAAAAGAAAGTGAGAAGAAGCTTCTTTAAAGCTCTGCTATGCTTTCTATGTACAGGAAAGATGGCATGAGCATTCCAACTGCCTTGAGAAAAACATGGACAGGGACAATAACCTCCAAAGTTAAACATTTAAAATGAGTGTGTAAGAAACACTTTTAGTAAAGGGCACGTCTTTAGATATACACGTTAAGACTCCAGAATAAAAGTACAAAAAATGAAGTTGGCTACTAGCATTGATTAATTAATTTGCAAGACAGACAGAAGTGAAGTCATAAAATTTACAGTGAAAAGCATTATCTTTTTTTATGATGCTATGAAAATAACCAAAATCAATTTATTAAAAGCTAAGAATTCAATCAAAGTTTATATGGAAGAGGAGCAAATTCCATGTAATCATATTTCAGAACTAAAGGGGACCATAGGGAACCTTCTGTACTACTACTTTATTAGAATTGATGTCGTAAGACCATCTATGAGGAATAATCAAGGGACAGAAAACAAACCAGCTTTAAAAATAGCAGAGTGGTTGGCAATATCTGAAACATTAAAGAGTAAAAGCACAGGCTTTGAGGTGTGAACTAGATATTTTCATTTACAAATGAATTTAATCGTATACATAAATGGAAAAAATAGATGAGGAAATTTGAGAAGACATAAAGAAAAAAATTTTAAAGGGGATATTCTTGTTTATAGATTTGCAATGCAATGTATCGCTTTTATATGGCCTTTCTAGACACGGTCTTGTAACTCCCACAAAATGATTGGCTGGGCCACAATCTTACAAGGAATCGGTTGACTTACTATGCATATAGTGGCTTGAAAATTCACCCAATAGGACTGAGCTCCTTGCCCTCCAGTTAGGAGACTGGTAGGTTTTGCCATCCCGCTACGCTTATGTAAGGGCCAATCCCACAGAGGTTTGAGGGGACCTCACTAACATCAAAAACAGTCTGGAGCAGAGTGCTATCTTTGGACCCAGGGTCCCTGCAATGATAACTTCCTAGACCCAGAAGAAACAGTTGTAACACTGAAGACCGAGAGATAGTGGACTTGTTGGCCCATGGAGAGAGAGACAGCTGTGGTGAGATTGCTGTCCCACAGAGAGAGAGCTGGGCACCTCCATGCAGGTTTGCTTGCTGCTAAAGAGCTGTAACACTTGTCTGCACAAAGCACAGGCTTGAGTATGCCCCATGCAACATGCCTCCCACCCTGGGCAGTGTAGTGGGTCCTCAGGCAGCGAGGATCTGGTATGGTGATACCAAGAGAGAGAATCACAGGGGCCTGGGTAGTGTGGAGGAGACCAGTGGCAGAGGTCTAGAAGGGCCCTGTGGCAGAGTCTTGGGAAATCCTATGCACAGGTCTTCCTGTTGGTGAGGCAAGGCCCAGCAAGACCCGGTGGCAAAGCAGAAGGTGACAGAGTCACGCAGGCCCCCCAGGTAGCGTGGCAGTAGCATGCTGGTCCAACGACATAAGAATGAACATGGGTAATGTGGATAAGAGTAAGCAGTTCCCCTTTCAGAATCTGTTATTATTTACTGTTTGCTTTCTGTAAATAATAATAATGGCTTTCACTTTGCCAACACTGTGTGTCTCGTGTGTCCAGCTCAATCACAGATGAATGGAACATGCATGGAATTGTTGATGCCAGTGGGTGTACGTGCCTCATTCCTAGCAGTCTTATGGCTTCCTGGAAGGTTAAGATACAGCTGGTCTGCATGTGCAATGCAGACAGCCAGACAGGGACCTGTACAAGATTGTGGTAAAAAGGTAAGAGAAAAAAACAGGGCCAACAAAAACAAAGAGTAGTGATATTCTGGAACCAGAGGGTAAGAAGAATATGAGTTATGAGCCAAAGAAATAAAAATAAATGATTTCAGATGGTGCAAAAGGAGAATCCATGGATGAGAGGGAAGAGATGAGATTGGAGGTGTGAGGAGGCTGCAGAACTTGGCTTGGATGTATGAGCCAGGGCAGAGGCAGTGTTGAACAGAGCCTGAATTTTTAGAGATCTGATCTTGCAGTGTTGTATCTTCTTTTCTAGCAATGCTCAGGTGCCCAGAAAACTGGAATGGAGAGAAATTGGGATGAGTTACCAACATGCACTGGGATTTTCCCCAGAATGGGAGGATTTAAAAATAACTTTTGTGGCAGCTTCCCTGGGCAGCACACTTCATTACGACTGAAGGATCAAAACGCCAGTAGTGACAGTTCCTTCTCTCCGGACTCAATATTCTGCAGTTTTGGAAACAATGAGCCTTGGAAGTCATCAAAATAGGCATCTGCTCCTTGGCATGATGACTGGGAAGTACCCCAACCTGATATGTCTCCCACAGTCTCTGAAATCTCCATCGGAGATATATTCATTGAGATCAGGGAGACTGCATCGCTTAGTTTCACAGATGTTCTTCCCATGACCTAGAAAGTTATCCTTCTCCTCCCCAATCTGTCTTACCAAGTCCTGCTTATCCTTGTCAGTTTAGTTTAATGCCATTCCGCAAAAAGCCAGCACTGTCACAACTGTAATTATACATCTGTATACAAAATAAATAAAATTATATGATTTTGCCTGATGGCCAAGACAAGAGCCATATATATGTGATTGTTATTGAGTGTTTAACATAGAGCAAAGTACTTCACAATAAATACTGGGTGCATAGATGAATGAATGGAGGATATGAATGAATGAATGAAAATATAGATATTTCCCTCAGAGGAGTAATATCTTAAAGCAGTGGTTCTCAAAGCGTAGTCTTTGGATCAATAGTATCTGCGTCACCTAGAAACTTGTTAAACTGGCAAGTTCTCAGGCCCTACCTGAGACCTACTGAATCAAAAACTCCGGGGGAAGGGGGAGCCCAGTCACCCATGCTTTAATAAACTCTCAAGATGATTTTGATATGTACTTAAGTTTGAGAACTGTGGCATTAAAATTACATCTTAGTTTCTGCTTTAGGGCAGGGGACAAAAACTCAAATGCCTACAAGTAGAGGAAAGTCACATAAATGAATGAGCATAAAAGGAAAAGATGTAAAACAATAAGGGATAGTGAGTTCTGTCGCAAAATAAAGAGCCCAGGCCCAACTTAAAGAGTAGGCTACTACTCTGTCCCCATAAGTTGCTCTGATACGGGAATCGAAGTCCAGCAAACCAAATCTTTCAGTTTTCCAAGGAACTCTGGAGAATTGAATTTTAATGTGACATTTATCAATTGTTAACTGTGTACAGGCCACACAAAATATATCTGTGAGCTAGATGCAATATGTGGGCAGTATATGCTTTAAGGGATCATTCAAGGCAGCACAGATGCTTCAGGTTTATAGCGGGGGACCCCAGGAAAGGGCCAAAAATAGGAGGAGACATTCCAACACTCTGTGCCTGATTTTTTTTTTCCAGGATCTGTCCTTGGTTATGAGACAAAAAGAAGGAAAAGTTTGTTTTTATCATTTTAGTCAGTTTTTTTGTTTTGGGTTGGCTTTTTGTTTATTTTAAATCTCAGTCTAGCTGTAGTTTTGATAAAAGAAAAAAGCCTAATCAATACAGCACCTGCTCTAAGAACTCACTAGAGAATTGGAGGTAGAAATTTAATAGGAGGAAGGAGTGTAATACGCTTAAAACAAAATTATAGGTTTTTGCTTTGTATATCACCTCAACCCCAAATTACACTGAGAGAAGCTGCGATTAATGGTTTGAGGGATTTCATTTTGTTTTCTCTTGTTTCGTTTTTAGACAGTTCTTTTCCTTTAGTGGTTATGTAATTGTCCAAACCTTTATGGAAAGAGCCAGATCTTTAAAAACAAAACAAAAGAGCAGCAAAAAACAAACAAATACAAAACACATACTGCAGTACTTTCACACCCCTCCCCCAAAATTAGAGGTACACCAAAGCATGAGGCAAGTTCATTTGAGCCCCAGAAGCTGACACATGAAGAATGTAATCAAAGAGACGTCCTGCCTGAGACAGAAAATACAAATCTTGGGAGTTCTTAATCGAGATTGTTTGAGAAAAATAGTTTTTATTTCTTCAGAATCTCTATAATGAAAGCTTGTGTCTCCATACCAACTGGGAAAGGACAATGAAAACTCAGAGGCATTCTACTGAAATCTGCACATAAAAACTCCAATGAGACAGTTAAATTACCCATTGAAGGCATAGAAAAGCAAAATTGACAGGTTTTTAGTCAAAGACTAGTGAGTGAAGAAAAGTAAGAAAAAGAAATCCTTTTCTTCTGGCAACTATTCTGTGAGGAATTCTTGGGCATGAGCAGCTACAGAAACCTGAAGGTAAAGTGAGACTCCGTGTCCTGGGCCTGAAAGAAAGCAAGGGACCCTGGGAGAAGAGACAGCTACCCTTCCCCCTTACAGGTAGTTCAGTGAAAATCTCCCAACAGGAGAGAGCAAGACAAATGATGGACAGATGACAGGTGCCAAAGGCTTGAGGATTCCACTTAAAGAAAACTGTATACCTTCTACCCCTCTGCCAGAACAGCTGGGGGAAACAGCAGGAAGTCCTATTCTTAACTGATGCCAGGATTTTAGTGTCAAATAATTAAAGCCCAGTGAACCTTTTATAGATTTCATTTTTAGAAAAAAAAACATTTATTTTTTCAGATTACAAAAATAATATATGTAAATATAAAACTTCAAAAATATAGAAAACACAAAAAACAAAATTAAAACTATGTACAATCCTACCACATAGGTATAACAACTCTTTAATATTTTATGTAACTATTCCAGTCTTTATATAGCTATAATATATAGATAAATCGTTAGGTACGAGGAGCCCTGCTGGCACAGTGGTTAAAAATCTCAGCTGCAAACGGAAAGGTCAGTGATTCAAACCCACCAGCTGCTCCTCAGGAGAATGATGTGGCAGACTGCTTCTGTAAAGATCACAGCCTTGGAAACTCTATGGGGCAGTTCTACTCTGTCCTATAGGGTCATTATAAGTCAGAACTGACTTGACGGTAGGTGTTTTTTTTTTTTTTTATAGCTAGATATGGTTTAAGATATGGGTATGGATATTGATACTGGGAACTACACAATCCATATTTTAACTGTCTTATAATACATACTAGATTTTGTACTGTATAAAATATCTTTATATTTGAAACATTTTGTTAAATCATTAAGTATTATTTTTCAAATTTGTATCACATTTATTTATTCAACACACCTTTATGGACATAAGTTTAAAACCAGCAACTCAGTATTTCTGATTAAAGTTTTCCTTTAATATTTTTTTATTAGTGTTTCTTTTTGCCGTTTCCCATTTTGTTGTTGTTCCTAGTTGTCACTGAGTCAATTTGACTCATTGATTTTAATGTTTATATGTTATTCCATATTCTGGGCATAGTACAATTCATTTAATCAATCCATTATTTTCGATGACTTTTCCTGCACATAAATCTTTTTAAATATCTCTAATTATTTTCTTGGATAAATCCTATAATTAGAATTGCTGTGTTGGTCAAGAGATCTAAATATTTTTAATGCATTAGAGTGATTTTGCCAAGTTGGTCTCCAGAAAATTTGTTCCGACTTACTCTTCTTTTAGCAGTATAGAAGAGTGCTTATTTCCCTGCATTTTGGGCAACGCTGGCTATTATGCTTTAAAATGCATTTTTATAATTTGGCTAATCTAATACATCTAGTTTCATTTTACATTTGTTTGATAACAATGTCAAATATTACACTTTATTAAATTATTAACCTTTTCATTTCCTCTTTTTGTAAACATCTTATTTGTATCCTTTACTCATTTGTCTATCGGAATCTTTTTTTATTGGTATATAAGAAATTTTATAGACTTTCATTTTAATGATGTTTGCTATAAAGTCAGTTTTTCTCTCTTCTCTTTCTGAAAATAATTAAAAACAAATAAGTAGAATGAAAGAACACCATTAACCCATTTTTGGCAAAACTCGAAGACAGCTAAATCTCCCAAACATAAAATAGAAGGGAGAGCTACCTATAACGGGAGTCATCAAGCAGGCATACAAGCAGGAGAGAAAATGCCATGGTTGTGAGTCTCAGAGAGTCAGCAAAGTACACTTCTCAAAGGTTGGGGGAAAACTCTGAGGAGCAAAACTAAATGCCTTGTTTGAAGAAACAGAAATGAAGGCATACCAGCAAAGCTTCCTAGGCTCAGTTTGGTTCCAAAGAGCAAAGGAGGCAGAGTAAATGAGAATCATACAGAGAAATTGTATTTGCAAAGAGTAGTCTGTCTTTATGGTAATAGGGAAGAAAACAAACTTTAGTGGTTAAAAAAAAATAAAAAACATAGCCAATATAAATTCTAAATGATTTCACATTTAAAACCTTTGGGCATTACTTAATTAGTCTTCAGCATGTCCCTAACCTCTCTCAAAAAAAACTTCTTTCAAAATAGTTGGCCCAAGAAATACACACCTGCTTCAAAGGTGAGCAATGAAAAAGGAATTAATGTAGGTAGTGTCAAGTAAAAAAAAAAAAATATAAGAAAGAAAATAACATATGGAAATGAGGCAAGAGGGATCCAATGTTTATTTAACTGGAGTCTCTAAAAAAGAAACAAGAATAACAGAACAAAAATTATTCATGGTATAATCTATAAAGAAGAAAAAAGGCAGTCCCGCCATGGAAAATTCCAAAATGGTCCACATTAAGACATAGCTTAATAAAATTATTAGATTTCAAAGATAAGGAAAGATTCTTTTGGGCAGCTAGGCAAAAAGAACAATTCATCTATATAGGAAGAGAAATTGAACTGGCCTCAGACTTGTTCACAAAAATTTAATTTAGAAGATAGTTGTGTTAGCAACCATAAAAATCAGAAATGTCTACATGGAAAATGAACTACCATAAATAAAGGCAGTAGTCAAATGATATACTGGGTAATGCAGCAAGAAGGGTAGCTTCCCTAATAAAAAGCTCACAAATGCATTATTTAAAAATATAAAACAAGAATATGAAGACAGAGTTCACAGACCCATATGAAAAGAAGTTCAACCCCATTTATAAGAGAAAGGACTCTGGAGCCAAATTTTCTAATCCTGGTTCTAATCCTGGTTATACCTCTTTCTAGTTTGTGTAACCATGTACAAGTTACTTGACTTCTGTGTGCCTCAGTTTTCACATCAATAAATTGGGGTGAGTGGAAGAATCTATCTCTTAGGGTAGTTACAAGTATTAAATGAGTTAATATTTGTAAAGTGGTCATAACATTGTCTGGCACACACCAAGAACCATATAAATATTTGGCATAGAAATGAAATAAATATATACAAATTAAAATTATACTAACATGCCATTGTTTTACCTATCAGATATACAAAGATTAAACCACTTGTTAATGGTAATGCATTGTATTGGTGAGGGTGTGAGGAAACAGGCATTCTCTTACATTGATAATGGGAGTGTAGACTGATATATTGACATAACCTCTGTGGAGGGCAATACCTGGCAATATACATCAAAATTACAGATACACATAGCTTGTGAACTAGCAATTCCACTTGCAGGAATTTATTGTACATAAACATTCACATCTGAGTGAAATGAGCCAAATATGAGGTTATTCATCACAGCAGTGTTTTTAGAAAAAGCACTGGAAGCAATCTAAATATTTCCAATAGGGAATGGGTTAAATACATTCATTATATATCCACCTACAATGCAACCCTATAAAGAAAAAATAATGAAGCTTTTTTTTTTAAAAAGCCCTTTTGCAGAAATGGAAAAGCGTATTCTCGAATTTATATGGAATTGTAAGGGTTCCTAAATAGCCAAAACAATCTTGGGAAAAAAAAAGAAAAAAGAAGAACAAAGTGGGAAGAATCATACTTCCCAATTTCAAGACCTATTATAAAGCTACAGTAATCAAAACAGTGCGGTACTGTTGTAAGGATAGATATATTGACTAATGGAACAGAATTGAAAATCCAGAAATAAACCAATGTATGTAAGAGCCATTGATTTTCAATAACAGTGCCAAACTTTTTCAATAGGGAAAGAATTGTCTCTTCAACAAATAGTGCTGGACACAACTTGTACAAGGAAATGTCATGAAAGCTCCACAGACACATCCAAACTCCCTGAGAGACCGAATTGCTGGGCTGATGGCTGTGGGGACCATGGTCTCAGGGAATATCTAGTTCAATTGGCATAACATAGTTTATAAAGAAAATGTTCTGCATTCTACCTTGGTAAGTAGCATCTGGGGTCTTAAAAGCCTGTGAGCTGCCATCTAAGATACTCCACTGGTCTCAACCCTTTGAGAACATGGGAGAATGAAGAAAACAAGATACAAGGGAAAGATTAGTCCAAAGGACTAATGGACCACAGCTACCACGGCCTCCACCAGACTGAGTCCAGTACAACTAGATGGTGCCCGGCTACCACAACTGACTGCCTTGACAGGGATCACAACAGAGGATCCCAGACAGAGCAGGAGAAAAATGTAGAACAAAATTCTAACTCAAAAAAAAAAAGATCAGGTTTACTGGCCTGACAGAGACTGGAAAAACCCTGAGAGTATGGCCAATGGACACCCTTTTAGCTCAGTAATAAAGTCACTCACAAGGTTCACCCTTTAGCCAAAGATTAGACAGCCCCATAAAACAAAACGAGATTAATGGGGTGCAACAGCCTAGGGACAAGGACTAGAAGGCAGACGGGTACAGGAAAGCTGGTAATAGAGAACCCAAGGTGGAGAAGGGAGAGTGTTGACACGTCGTGGGGTTGTTAATCAATGTCCTAAAACAATATGTGTACTGTTTAATGAGAAACTATTTGTTCTGTAAACCTTCATC
This sequence comes from Dugong dugon, assembly GCA_030035585.1. Taxonomy (NCBI): domain Eukaryota; kingdom Metazoa; phylum Chordata; class Mammalia; order Sirenia; family Dugongidae; genus Dugong; species Dugong dugon. The sequence goes on from CM057461.1 coordinate 129,772,699, forward strand.
TAAAGTACAATAAAAAATTAAAACAGGAAAACTTTGATGGTAATTATGAGGATGATTTAAATGAAGTTAAAATTGAAAGCAAGAGAATCTCTTTTTAAAAAAATGGTGCTGGAAAAACTGGATCTCTACATGAAAAAAAATGAGGTCGGACCCCAACTACAATCCATATGCAAAAATTAACTCAAAATGGGCCAATGACTTAAATGTAAGATAAAACTCTTAAAACATATGAGTAAAGCTTCGGAACCTTCGTTTTGGCAATGGGTTCTTAGATATGACACCAAAAAAGTGAGCAACAAGAGAAAAAAATGGATAAACTGAACTCAATGAAAAGTAAAAACTTTTGTACATCAAAGAACTTCTGATGGGATCCTATAGTCATGTTGCTGGCTGAAGCCTTGTTTTTTAATTGTATTACAATTCAGCTTCTCTTTGCCCAATTCTGTTTCCTTCACTCCCCCATTGATGCAGATCCCCAGGGTTCTGCCTAATAAACTTCCTTCATGCAAATCTCCATCTAAGGGTCTATTTGGGAACCCAGTCTAAGACAATATTCTTCACAACTTTTTAAAATTTAAATCGTTTTTTGGTTTTGGCCATTCTTACAAACGGATAAGTAAATAACCTCATAACGTTTAAATTAAAAATATTTTTAAATAGCAAAATACATCTTTCCCCCTATGTTACTGATGTTAACTTTTTACTTTCAATAGGTCAATAAGGTTTCTATTTTGTAATTTATATTCTAATTTTGTCCACTAGTTTTTATGTACAGAAATTTTTATTTTTTGGCAGTATGTCTTTCAATCAAAAACATTTTGAGCATTAAATATGTTCAAGGGCTATGCTGGGTATCATGGAGTATACAAGGAAATACAAAATTGGATCTTTGTCTTTATGTAATTGAAAGGATGTAATGTGATATAATGCAAAGAATATGGGCATTGGAGTTAGACATTCCTTGGGTAAAATCTTTCCCACATAGATTTATGTTAGCAGCATACTGGGCCAATTTACTTAACCTTCCAGAGACTCATAGTGTTATCTATAAAATTCAGAAAAATACTACCTTTCAATATGATGACATTAAAAGAAAATTTAAACCAGTTGCCATCAAGTCAAGTCTGACTCATTGTGACCCTAAGTGTGTTAGAGTAGAACTGTACTCCATAGGGTTTTCAATGGCTGATTTTTTGGAGGTAGATCATCAGCACTTTCTTTGAGGTATCTCTGGGTGTACTCAAATCTTCAACTTTTCAGTTAGCAGCCACACACATTAACCATTTGCACCACCCAGGGACTGTGATGACATAAAATCTCCTAATATAGTGCCCAGACTATAAGATATGCTCAATGTGTTTAAAAAATAATAATTGGGGAAGTAATACATATATACATGAAAATATAGGCAGGAAATGCTAAGTGCTAAATTGATAGCATAGACAATCACTACTATAGAATTCAGAGGAAGGAGATCATGTCTGGGATTGTGGTCATAACATATTGATTAAAGAAATAAGGTCCGGAAAGGTAAGTAATTTATGAAGAAGAGCTGGAATGTCATCCCATGGTAGGAGAACAATGGTGCAGCTACAGGAGTGAAATGGAAATGTTCGGATATAGCAAGAACCTATCTGGAGTAGAGGACACAGAATTGGAAAGATAAATTGTGGTCAAATTAGAAAGGGCATTAAGTGTCAGGCTAAATGAGTTGGGGTTTGCTTATAGGAAGCTTCTTTAAATTTATGAGCAGGGTAATAGCATGATGGAAGTAGTGTTTTAGATTAATGACATTTTGGCAGCCAGCCATGTGTATTGGGGTCAGCAAGAGAGATACGAAGGTCAGAGAGTAGCTTTAGCTGTAGGACAAGCATTAGCTAATAAGGACATTGACTGGGGTGCTGGCAGTGAAAGAGATTAGAATGGGAGAGAACATTGTGAGAAACACAAGAGAAAGAACCTAAAAGCTTAATTTTGATTAGCTCATGCTCAAGGGTGACGATGAGATGACTTCCAAGTTTTAAGCCTGGGTGACTGGATGAGCAATAGTACCTTTGAACAAAAACAGAAATGGAAGGAAATGGAGAAGAATACTTCAGAAACTTGGGGAAAATGTGATTCATTTATAGTAACCCAAACTGAATTTGAAGTGAAAGTGAGGTAATCTAGTGGAAAAGTCTACCACATAGTTGGAAATCCAAGCTTAGTACCCAAGAAGGACAACAGGACTGGGGATATAGAACTAAGATTCATTGGCAGGTGACACTATTGAAGGCATGAGGTGAGAGACACTGTAGAAAAAGTGGCAAAGCTGCAATAACTAAAAGCTGGGTCATGCTTGTATTTATTAAGAGAAGGAAATGGAGCTAGTGAAGAAAACAGAAAAAGAAAGGTCATAGAGATTGGATAAGAACTACAATAGTATGGTGCTATAAGATTCAAAGGAGAGAAGAGGGTCAGAAACAAGCTGGGGACAGATAATCAACTGTATTTACAGCAATAAATGCACACATCAAAAAAGAACGGGCCAAAATCAAAATGTTAGCCCTTTAAGTCAAACATATAGAAAGAGAACAGCAAAAGAAGCCCACAGCCACCAGTAGAATGGAAATAATAAATATTAGATCAGAAATAAAGAAGAGAAAAACAATAGGAAGAATCAACAAGACCAAAAGTTGGTTCTTTGAAAGGATCAACAAAATTGACAAACCACTGGTCAAACTGACAAAAGAAAAACAGGAGAGAAAGCAAATAACCCAAATAGGAAATGAGATAGGGGACATTACAACAGACCCAACTGAAGTAGAAAGGATCATAACAGAATACTATGAAAAACTGTACTCCAACAAATTTGAGAACCTAGAGGAAATGGACAAGTTTCTAGAAACACATTACCTACCTAAACCAACACAAACTGAAAGACAAAATCTGAACAGACCCATAACAAGAGAAGAGATAGAAGTAACAAAAAAAAATTCCAACCAAAAAAATCCCTGGACCAGATAGTTTCACTGGATAATTCTACCAAACATTCAGAGAACAGCTCACATCAGTACTACTCAAACTATTTCAGAGCATAGAAAAGGAAGGAATAATCTTGAATTCATTCTATGAAGCCAGCATAACCTTCATACCAAAGCCAGGGTAAGACACCACAATAAAAGAAAATTACAGACCAATAAATCTCATGAATATGGATGCAAAAATTATGAACAAAATTCTAGCCAATAGAATTCAGCATCATATCAAAAAACTAACACACCACAATCAAGTGGGATTCATACCAGGTATGGCAAGGATAGTTTAGCATTAGAAAATCAATCAATGTAATCCCCACATAAATAGAATAAAAGAAAAGAATCACATGATCATATCAATCGATGCAGAAAAAGCATTTGATAAAGTCCAATACCCATTCTTGATAAAAACTCTCAATAAAATAAGAATAGAAGGGAAATTCCTCAACATAATAAAGGGCATCTGTACAAAACAAACAGCCAGCATCATTCTCAATGGAGAGAGGCTGAAAACACTCCCCCTGAGAACAGGAAGAAGATAAGGATGCCCTTTATCACCATTCCTGTTTAACATTGTGCTGGAAGTCCTAGCTAGAGCAATAAGGTAAGAAAAAGAAATAGAGTGCATCCAAATTGGAAGAGAAGTAAAACTATACCTATCCACAGATGATATGATCCTATACATAGAGAACCCCAAAGGTGCCACAAAAAAACTACTGGGACTAATAGAAAGATTTGGCAGAGTAGCAGGATACAAGATCAACACATAAAAATCAGTTGAATTCATATACTCCAATAAAGAGATCTTTGGAAAGGAAATCAGTAAAACAATACCATTTATAACAGTCCCTAAAAAGATAAGCTACATAGGAGTAAATCTAACCAGGGAAGTAAAACACTTATGCAAAGAAAACTACAAAGCACTATTGCAAGAAACCAAAAGGGACCTATATAAATGGAAAAACACACAATGCTCATGGATAGGAAGACTCAACATTGTGAAAATGTCATTCCTACACAAAATGATCTACATATAATGCAATCCTGATACAAATACCAACAGCATTCTTTAATGAGATGGAAAAACTCATCACCAACTTCATATGGAGAGGAAAGAGGCCCTGGATAAGCAAAACATTACTGAAGAAAAGAACAAAGTAGGAGGCCTCACAATACCTGATCTCAGAACCTACTATACAGCCATGGGTAGTCAAAACAGCCTGTTACTGGTACAACAACAGATACATAGACCAATGGAACAGAATTGAGAACCCAGATGTAAATCCATCCACCTATGAACAGCTGATCTTTGACAAAAGACCAAAGTTCATTAAACGGAGAAAAGACAGCCTTTTTAACAAATAGTCCTGGCAAAATTGGATTTCTATCCGTAAAAAACAGAACGCATATCTCACATTATATTCAAAAACTAACTCAAAATAGATCAAAGACCTAAATATAAAACCTAAAACAATAAAGACCATGGAAGAAAAAATAGGGACCACACTAGGGGCCCTAATACCTGGCATGAATACAATACAGACCATAACTAACAATACACAAACACCAGAACATAAACTAGATAACTGGGAGCTCCTAAAAATTAAACACTTATGCTTGTCAAAAGACTTCACCATAAGAGTGAAAAGAGAACGTACAGACTGGGAAAAAAATTTTTGGCTACAACATATCCAGCAAGGGTCTAATCAGTAAAATCTATAGAATACTTCAACACCTCAAAAACAAAAAGATAAATAACTCAATTAAAAAATGTGTAAAGGATATGAACAGACACTTCACCAAAGAAGACATTCAGGTGGCTAACAGACACATGAGGAAATGCTCGCAATCATTAGCCATTAGAAAAAGGCAAATCAAAACTACAATGAGGTACAATTTCACCCCAACATTAATGTCACTAATTAAAAAAACAAAAAATAACAAATGTTGGAGAGGTTGCGGGGAGATTGGAACTCTTATTCACTGCTGATGGGAATGTAAAATGGTACAACCACTACGGAAAATGATATGGCACCTCCTTAAAAAGCTAGCAATTGAAATACCATAAGATCCAACAATCCCATTCCTAGAAATACATCCTAGAGAAATAAGAGCCTTCACACGAACAGACATATGCACACCCATGTTTATTGCAGCATTACTCACAATAGCAAAAAGATGGAAACAACCTAAGTGCCTATCAACAGATAGTGAATAAATAAGTTATGGCACGTATATACAATGGATTACTATGCAGTGATAAAGAACAATGATGAATACGTGAAACATTCCACAACATGTATAAATTTGGAGGGCATTATGCTGAGTGAAATAAGTCAATCACAAGAGGACAAATATTGTATGAGGCCACTGTTATAAAAAGCCAAGAAAAGGTCTGCACACAGAAAGAAATAATCTTGATGGTTATGAGGGAGGGTAGGTATGGAGAGGTAGGGAGGGAAAAACACTAACTAGACAATAGATAAGTGGTAACTTTGGTGAAGGGTAAGACAACACACAATGTAGGAGAAGTCAGCAAAAGTTGATGAAGGCAAAGTCATAGAAGCTTCCTAGACACATCCAAACACCTTGAGGGACTGAGTTACTGGGGCTAGGGAACATGGTCTTGGGGGACATCTAGGTCAACTGGCATAACATAGTTCATAAAGAAAATGTTCTACATCCTACTTTGGTGAGTAGAGTCTAGGGTCCTAAAAGCTTGCAAGCGGCCATCTAAGATACATCTGTTAGTTCCAGGATGTTCGGTGCAGAGGAGAATGAAGAAAACCAAAGACACAAAGAAAACATTAGTCCAGAGGACTAACAGACTACGTGAACCACAGCCTCCAGTAGCCTGAGCCCAGAAGAACTGGATGGTGCCCAGCTACCACCACTGACTGCTCTGACAGGGATCACAATAGAGGGTCCTGGACAAAGTGAGAGAAAAATGTAGAATAAAATTCAAATTCACAAAAAAAAGACCAGACTTACTCGTCTGACAGAGACTGGAGGAACCCCAAGACTACAGTCCCCAGACACCCTACTAACTCAGAACTGAAGCCACTCCAGAAGTCCACCTTTCGGCCAAGATTAGACAGGTCTTAAGGAACATGCTTCTTAGTTCAACCAAGTATATGAGACAAAATGGGCAACACCTGCCCAAAGCAAAGATGAGAAGGCAGGAAGGGACAGACAGGAAAACTGGATGAATGGACACTAAGAACCCAGGGTGGAAAGAGAAAAAGCGAGAGTGCTGACACATTGCAGGGATTGCAACTAAAGTCACAAAACCACAAAACAATATGTGTGTAAAATTTTTGAATGAAAAACTAATTTGCACCATAAACTTTCACCTAAAATACAATAAAATTTAAAAAAAGATACTGATAATAAAATACAATAATAGTGAAAATTAAAAAAAAAAAAAGAGGTATTCACTTACATCAGAACCAACTTATGACGGAGTAGCCATTGGAACAGAACCCAGTCGTAAGTCGGAGACTAACTGTAATTCTATTTTCTTCAACTTTAAACTGTCTTCAGATTTTTTTCAGCCCAGAATGGCTCCAGGTAGAAAGTAAAGAACAAAGAGTTCAATGCAATCAGGAAATATTGTCAGATTAATCTAGTGCCACCTGGCAGTATCCAGCTCCCAACCTGATCAGTCAGCTTACCTCCTGTCGTGAGTTGAACAAAGGAGAACCAACCACCGCAAAGGCCATGGTGCAATCAGAGGTCTAAGTTATCCATACAAATGGCTTTCATCCCGGTTTGAACAGTAAGCCAACAGCCTGGAAAGTCTGACTTCTCAGGACTACTTTGAAATCCCTCTTAGATCTGTGGTTTTACGAAGCTTTCCCTTTTCACCTAGAATGACATTTAATACTGATTAGTCTCCCAGGTTTAACTTCTCTATGGAACGACAAATAATCAAGAGTAAATTTCCCTCTCAATTAAAAAAAAAAAATTAACCAAATTAAGTATCTAGTGTGAACTGGCCAGCTAAATCTGGTGGCTTCATTCCTTGTTTCCCAAATGGTTTTTGGCCGATTGCAGAGAAACATATGGTCATCCTCAGGAACAGCCCTGGTACAGCCAAAATGTCATCCATATGTGCCTTCATCTGCCCTCTGAATTCTCTCTATTTAACAATTTCTCTTGGTGCAATAGCTTCAAATATTAATCCAGAAAGTGTGTAGGGAAAAGTTTGTCCTGCAGGACTGTAAGCCTGCTTGATCCAAAGAAGTATGGGGGCTTCAGATGCTTTAAACAAGCAGAGGGAAAAATCTGATGAAGATAAAGTGCTATGTGCCACAGCTCGTTATTCTGAGCCACACTGAGGCTGCCAGGCCGTTAGGCTTGCTTCTGTTTTTGCCATCAATACCTCTCTGGAGATGGCTTATTTGTAAAAGGTGCAGGATCTAGGATATGCATTAATTTGTAAAAGATGTACCGCACACATTCTGCAGCTAATACCCTGTTCATGAACTTTACCTGTGACTAAATACATTTCATTTCTTACAGCTGAGCTTCAGTAATTGGTTTTTGCAGACGCAAACGCATCTAGCAAGGAAAATATGAGAAGCCCAGCTCTCTCCTGGCTTTTTGAAATGGCTTTTGCTACAGATGGGAAAAGCTACCCTAGCTCAGAGTTGGCAGTTCCTGAGGTCAAATCTTAGAGCACTGGCACCTGGAAGCACAAAGGCAAGGAGCAGGTGGCTTTGGAAGAATAAATGACCTTGAGAGTAGGCAGCAGGGAAGGGGAGAAGCAAATGGCAGTGGAAGGGAGGTAGCAGTCACGGGGAGGCATGACTCCCAGGGAGAGGGAGTCCCTGCAGAAATGAGCTGCACACCCACACACAGTTCCTGGCAGCTCAGCGTGGTTTGTTTTCCCAGGTCTAATGCAGTCATGGAGGTCTCTGGCAGTGCATAGTGAGCCACCACCAAATCACAGAGCACAACAAATTCCAGACTAAACTACCACTGGGGGCTAGAGAATCATTATTATGTAATGTGGGATTTGGCTGTGAAAAGAAGATGTGGGTTCATCTACTAGATTGATTAGCTACTTATTCAGAAAAAAAGCAGGTTAAATGTGCAGCATTTGCTTTGACCTTGCAAGCACTGAATTATATACTTCAACAGTTTCCTTCATTTGGGTCCCACATTGCCAAAAATATTGGGCTAGTTGGTATATCCTTGATTATCTGCATGTAAATCTGAGACTAAAATAAGCACAGGATTCCAACAATGCATCAATGGTATATGCAGAATAGTCATATTCTGCCCCAACCCCACCCCAGACACATTCTAGAGACAATTACAATGTAAGGAAATTTTCCTGCAGTTCCCCCATACACTTCCTTTACCCTCCCCTCTTTTTTTCACAAGCATCCAAAGTCTCTGGCTTTTTCTTTTCTGCCTGGGACTCCCCATTGTGGGCACCATCACATCCCAATCTTTCCCAAGCCCTTTTTATTCCCTGCATCTCATCTTTTTTTTTTTTTTTTTTTTTTTTAATAATTCCATCCTATACTAATAGCGAAAGGTTAATGACAAATTATTCTGGTGCTCTTTGAATTTTCACAATCCCTTGATTATGGCAGGACTGTCACATACACAGGCAAGACCAGGAAGGAGACTTTTGGGGACAGGAGAGTCATTCTCAGAACACCTGAATCATATCATAAAGGGAGTTAGCATTATTATCTGCCCGTCACCCTCTTAGTCATCTAGTGCTGTTGTAACAGAAATACCACAAGTGACAAGTGGATGGCTTTAACAAAGAACAGTTTATTCTCTCACAGTCCAGTAGGCTACAAGTCCAAATTCAGGGTGTCAACTCCAGGGGAACGCTTCTGTTGGCTCTGGAGGAAGGTCCGTGTCATCAATCTTCCCTGACTCTGGGAGATTCTCTGCACAGGAGCCTCAGGTCCAAAGAACGCACTGTGCTTCTGGCACTTCTTTCTTGGTGGTATGAGGTTCCCATGTCTCTCTGCTTGCTTCTCTCTTTTATATATCAAAAGAGACTGGCTTAAGACACTATCTAATCTAGTAGACCTCATCAATATAACTGCTACTAATCCATCTTATTACATCATAGTGATAGAGTTTACATTACATAAGGAAATCACATCAGATTACAAAATGGTACACAATCATACAATACTGGGAATCATGACCCAGCCAAGTTGACAGATATTTTTGGGGGACACAATTCAATCCATGACACCTGCCATTCCTTTGTTTTTTTTCCTCATCAAGCATAAATACCTCTGTGTGGAGCAAGTCCATAAACAATCCTTCACAATGCAGTTTTTTAAGTGCTAAAATGAACTGTGGTCATTTTGCTGTGAAGGTCCCAGGGAGGGGAAGGGAATTCTACCAATTGAAAAAGAAAAAGATGTCACAGATGAGGTGAGGTTTGAGTTGGTATTTTAAAAATAAGTGAAAAGTTACCTGGTGGTGAAGGGCATAAACGTGGATCCAACAAATTGGAATTCATAGTAATTCTGGGGAAAAAACCAAACTCATGGATGGGCTTTGATCAACTGTAACATCTATTGATAGAACCTGTACATTCTAGGACCCTGGCTATCAGTCAGCTCCCGGTTGGCGATAGCATGGAAGACTTTGCTGGCTTCCTCAGCCAGCAAAGATTCTTGGTGACAGATTCTTTGCTGAGTGATGTGTAGATAGAAGCCCAGTAGCAACCCAGAACCAGGCACACTTCTCCCTGTTGTTCAGCAGGTTATACATGAAAGCTCCTTGTTGGATTTCAAACCAATAGTCCAGCACTCCATACTCATTGCTTTAGACTTGTATTCAATTCTATTCTATCTCTGGCACACAAGATTCTGATGGATTTAGACATGTGATAAAAAGGCACAGAAAGAGAATCTGATTGATTGTTCTCTGTTCTGTTTGTATGAGTACCAGTCTTGGGGATAGGTATATAAAATCAAGCCCTGCCCTGCCTTCTCCTTTGTTCACATTCTTGGGAACCACTAACTTCCTAGAATGCAAGGTTGAACCCTTGGCACCGTATGTGAGATGATAGAATGCCATGGTTAAGACTGCAGGCTTTTGGTTCAAATCCCAGCTCCTCCAGTTACTAGGTATGTGACTTTGGGTGAGATATTTAACATCCCTGTGCCTAAATTCCCTCATCTTTAACATGGAATGACTGTCTTGAATGGTTGTGATGAGGATTCAATGACTTAGTATGTATAAAGCACTTAAAAGAGTGCCTGGCATACTATAAACTGTCTGTGCATGTTCACTATTATTATCTTTCCTATTGCTGGGCAAACATTCTTTATTTTTCATGCTTCATTCCAACTTTTTCAGAGAGGAGAGTTCTGATAAGTTCCAAGAACCAACAATGATATCCTGGACACACAGAGGGAACACCCAGAACAGTGCCTCTCTTGTTCCTTTCCTTGGGACTAAGAGGCTGTGGTACAATGAATTACTTAATATGGCCCTTCTAGCCGTGGTCTTTGTGACTTACACACAATGATTTAGTGGGAATATGCATATAAGGTATATGGAACCTGTGATAGTTGGGGTTATGTGTCAACTTGGCTAGGCCATGTTTCCCAGTATTGTGTGGTTGTCCTCCATTTTATGTGCTGTAGGTCCTGACCTCTACATGTTGATGAGGCAGGACTGATGTAGAGTGTGTCTTGGGTTGCACCTTGCAGGAGGCATGATTCAAGCCCCTCTCTGGGGTGTGGCCAGCACCTAAGATATATGTGTATGCCCTGGCAAGGCTCTTTCTCTGCATCTGGATCCCGTGTATGGTTCGTGATCAAGTCACCTTCCAAGAGGCCTGCTATCTGACCTGCCCATTCTGGGATTCAATGGCCTCCATAGCCCCTTGGGCCGGTGGCGTGTTGTGACCTGATTCACCAGCTTCTGTAGACTTGTGAGCCAGCAGCCTGTAGTCTGAACTGCCAGTTTGAGTTCCTCTTCTCCTGCAGCCACGTGGGTCAGGAGAAACCTACAACTGACCCATGAATTTGGGACTTGCCAGCATCCACAACCTTGTGAGCTATTTCTTTTATACGTTTCATGAGTTCTGTGAGCCATTGCAGTGAATTAGGGAAGCCAAAGACAGAAGGGAGAGTACTGAGGGGAGAGGGAGCAGTTGATGTTAGAGAGGATGGAGTGGTACAGTAGCTTGGAAAAGTTGGACATTTGGGACATCTTTAACCTCTGCCTCATAGGAACCAGTTTTCTGCTGATCCTTATAAAAGATATTATTTGTTTAGAGGCAGAACCTTCTGGTGAATTATAACCTTTTGGTGAACTATGATGTAGACAGCCTGGGTGGGCCACTGTCTTTCCTCCGCTGCCTACTGAGTGTTAAAATGTGTCCAAGTGAGCCCTGGCTTCCAGATGCCGTCAGCATCGAGGGCCAATTAGGCCCTGGGGATAGGAAGATGGGTTGTCCCTTTGGGCTCTTGGAGAAGGTTTAAAGGGATCCTTGATGAACCTTTGTGCAGAGTTGGGGTGTGCTCTGTGCTATCCATGACTCTTTGTACCTATTACTGTGTAGGTGGTAGAAATTGGAGGGCTAATATTTTTAATTCACCCTACTCCTTCCACCCAAACCTAATCCAGACCCTCATTAGTTCTCATAGCCTCTTTGTTTTCATTGAAATTTTTATTGAGATAAATGTAGATTCATGTGCAGCTGTAAGAAATAATACAGGGAGATCCCTTGCACACTTTGCCCATTTCCCCCCAGTGGTAATATTCTGCAAAACTCTATGGTAGCCTTACAACTGCTATGCTCCCCCATCCTCGTCTCTCTCCTTCCCAGCCCACTTTCTCCAGGGCTGGCAGATTGATCTTCCCGAAGCATTGCTCTAATTGCTTCACTTTCCTGCTTCACTTCCACTGCCTCAGTTACCTACTGGGGCCAGCAGGTATCATAAATGAGTGCAGCAGGCCAGACAAACTGAGACAGGCACACTTTGGATATGAATGCCTGAAAACATTCTTAATTTCTGTAAGGAAATGTGTTGTCTCCCATTTATCTTGAAAACAGAGGGCTTCTAGATCTAGTTTGTTGCCCATTTTTAGTGGAGACTTAGTACCAGAAGTAACTCTCTTCCCTCTTAACTCTGGTATCCTAGACTGTCAGCTTATGGAGGGTGGGATCCCTGTCTCATAGTCTCAATCAGCTTTGTGTTTCCACAGCACATACCTTATTGCCTTGTTTTTATTTGGAACCCTGGTAGCACAGTGATTAAGACCTCGGCTGCTAACCAAAAGGTCGGCAGTTGAAATCCACCAGCTGCTCCTCGGAAACTCTATGGGGCGGTTCTACTCTGTCCTATAGGGTTGTTATGAGTCGGAAACGACTCGACGGCAACAGGTTTGGTTTTAATATGCATTTGTTGAATATGTGAATCAATTAAACAGTAAAAATAATAATGAGAAAGCTTGAAGTAACAAGTTTTATTTCAGCATCTCTCATTCATTTAATAACCACCTATTAGCACTTCTAGAAGTGTAGCTTACATTCAGCCGACATTGATTGTACATTTTATGGGCGTGCACATTTAGTGTGAGATGATGAGGACACCATGGAGAACAAATGGAACAACTTCCCTTCCCTTGGGGGGCTCAGAGTCTAGTGGGAAGTCACACATCAAGATACTAGAAACACAATTAACTATCTAACTGCATAATGTTAAAAAAAAAAAAAAGGATAGGAATATACAAGCAAAAAATAGGGGAATGTATAAATGTACTAACCCCATTGAAAAGTCTGATGTAATGACTTTACATTGCAATGATGAAAAACACTGCTGTTAAGTTGTGAGGTACTTTTAAAGTCCTCATTTGGTACAAGATGGATGGCAGCCAGTCCTAGTCAGAGATTGAAACAGAAGACCTGGGCAGCAAAGTAATGAGACTTTTAAAGTTGCTGCACTTGACATTTCATCCTGGTTTGATCAGGACCTGTTTTTGCCTTTTATCACAGTGAAATTATTTTTAAAAATTCATTCTCATAATGTTCTGATTTAGACAATAAATTATATAGTTACTCTACTTACAGCTATTAGCAGATTGTTGACTGGTTAGTAATTGTTGGCCAAATTACTATTATTATATTCCTTTAAAACAAGGAAATTCCTATTCAGTTTCAGAAAGTAAAGTAGCTTAAGTACACTGTCCATTCAGCTGATGAAAATGACCGTGTGTGGCAGAAACTCATTGGGGGAAAAAGATTCTTTCTGTGTTTAAAAAGTTCTATGTGTTATCCCCACATAAAAACCTGCACACAAATGTTTATAGCAGCTTCATTCATAATTGCCAAAATTTGGAAGCAACCAAGATGTCCTTCCACAGGAGAATGGATAAACAAACTGTGGTGCATCCATATGATAGAATACTGTTCAGTAATTAAAAAAAAAAAAAAAAAGAGCTATCAAGTCATGGAAAGACATGGAAGAACTTTAAATGCATACTACTAAGTGTAAGAAGCCGATCTGAAAAAGCTACATACTGTATGATTCAAACTAAATGATCTTCTAGAAAAGGAAAATTATGGAGACAGTGAAAAGATCAGTGGTTCCTAGGAAGCCAGAGGGAGGTGGAGGTATGAACAGGTGGAGCACAGGGAATTTTTAGGGCAGTGAAACAAATTATTCTGTATGATACTGTAATAGTGGGCAATGACATTAATTAAGCATTTGTCAAAACTAATACAATACAAAGTATAAACCCTAATGTAAACTGTGGGCTTTAGTTAATAATTATGTGTCAGTGTTGGTTTATCAGTTGTAACAAATGTACCACAAAAATCTAAGATGTTAATAGGAGTGACAATGTGCAGGGGCAAGGGGGCATATGGGAACTCTGTAATTTCTGCACAACTTTTCTGTAAACCTAAAACTGCTCTAAAAAAGTCTATTTAAAAAACCAAATGTTCTATGCGTAACATGTACATGTGTTAAGATCAACAGGCTTTGTTGATGTCAAAAGTGCAGTTGAGATCAGGCCACTACCAGTCCTGCGTATTTATATTTATGAACATTGTTTTGCTTTTTCTCTAGCTCCCTGCCTGTATTAGCTTCCTAGGGCTACTGTTACAAAGTACTACAAAGTGAATGGCTTAGTACAACAGAGAGTTATTCACTCAGGGTTCTGGAGGCTTGCAGTCTGAATTCAGGGTGTCAGCAGGACCATGCTCTCTGAATTTAGTGTGAGATTCTTCCTTCTCTTCCAGCTTCTGATAGCCCCAGATGTTCCTCAGCTGGTAGCATAACTCCAGTTTCTACCTTGGCCTTCACATGGTCATCTTCCCTCTGTGTCTCTCTCTGTCTCTTCTCTTCTTATAAGGACACTAGTCATATTGCATTGGAGCCCACCCTGCTCCAGCACAACCTCATGTTAACTAATTATATCTACAAAGATGTTATTTCTAAATCAGGCCACATTCACAGATACCAAGGCTTAGGACTTGAATATATCTTTGGCAGGGACACCAATCAATGTAAAATAACCTAAGTATAAATGTGGGAATTAGAAGTCTCTTAAATATTCCATTTATCTGTGCTCAATTCCATCAGGAGTATAATGGCTGACACATGCTATTAACTGCTGTCTCATTATAAACAGGAAGGACCAGTCCCTGGAGAAGGACCTCATGCTTGGTAAGGTAGAGGGTCAGAAAAAAAGAAGAACCTCAGTGAGATGGATTGACACAGTGCCTGCAACAATGGGCTCAAACATAGCAATGATTGTGAGGATGGCACAGGACCAGGGAGTGTTTCGTTCTGTTGTACACAGGGTCGCTATGAGTGGGAACTGACTCGACAGCACCTAACAACAACATTATGAACAGGATATGCTAAACAGGCGTAACTGAGCTTCCAAAGGAAAAAATGTCATCCTCTTTCTTCATATTAAAATGTTCCTTGTAAAGGTTTCTTACTCTTGCTACTTTAGCACTGTCATTTTTAGGTCAATAATACTCCTTAACAAGGTCCTTTCTTTTGGGTTGAACCTTGTAAAATTATAAGCCACCATTAAAATGTGTACCCTGTAGTTAGCTACAAAAAGCAGATAAAATGTAAACTGACCTTCTGGTGGTGGTAGTGTTGTTAGCTGCTGTCAAGTTGGCCTCTGACTCACGGTGACACATGCATAACCGAATCGGATTGTTGTGATCCATATAGTGTTTTCATTGGCTGATTTTCTCAAAAGCAAATAGCCAAGCCTTTCTTTCTTGTTTGTCTTAGTCTGGAAAGTCCACTGAAATCTGTTTGCATCATAGCAACACACAGCCTTCACTGACAGACAGGTGGTGGCTGAGCTTGAGATGAATTGTCCCGGAATCAAACCCAGGTCTCCAGCATGGAAGTGTAGAATTCTACCCCTGAACCTCCACTGCTCATGCTCTTCTGGTACCAGTGTTCAATTTGGTGGGCCCATTCAATGGCCTGACAATATTCAGGACTCTGGAAAAGTTACAGCTAACACAATACATAATTGCTTGCATCCCTAAAGCCTTTACTAACACCTCAGATTGTTTAGTATTTATCAAAAGCCAGCAAGTCATCAGAATATCATTGGAGGAATAACTGCAGCTAAGGTTAACACTGATCACAGTAAAGAGGAGGCTGTGTGTACAGCAGAAAGAACATCAGCCTGAGAGTAAAGTAGTCTGAGTTCTTGGCTTGGCTCTGCCACTAACAAGCTGTGTGGGATGTGGACAATGAGCTTCAGCTCTCTGGGCCTGGCTTTCTTCATGTGTGAGCAGACATGACTGGAACATAGAATTTGTCAAATATTTCAGCTCTAGCATTTGCTGATTTTATGCCCTCCTCTGCTCAGCAAACATTCCTCTGTCCCTGCATCTTAACACAATTCATGTCTTCTTTTGGACTGTTCTCCTTATTCTCAGGGAAGCTCTCAAGTACTATGATGTATCCATTATTTTCAAAAACTGGGGAAAAAAAAGTTTTAAAAAAGCTTAGTTTGACTCTATCACTGTTTGCCCATTCCTTCTTTTATTCACGAACATTCATTGGGTGTCTACTTTTTTTTTTAGTTTAATCCCATAGTCATCTTGAGAAAGCTTGATTACTGACTACGTAGAGAATCCACACCATCTCCAAAGTGTGCACTCATTTTGCATTGGTAATCAAGACTGTGGACAAGGAAGACGATATCTAGCGTCAGCTCCATTTGTGCAAAATTCCAGCAAGACTCCTTGAACAGATAAAGACTTTTATGATGGAATATGACCAGTTTGGAATTCCTTTTTTCTCTGCCTTTTTAGTCAGAACTGAAAATCTTGACCTTTTAGGTTCCTTTCAGTTAGAGTTTTTGCTGGCTGGGTATTCTGTATTTCCTCATGTTCTATGTATGTGTTTATTTTCAAACATCAAGGATTCCTTATACACAGTTTGGAGTTGTAATAAAAATAATTGTAAAAATAGTTGTGGATTACACACTTTGTAAAATGGGCAAAAATAAATAAAAAGAAGTAAATACCAAAAGATCAGACTTACTGGCCTGACAGAGACTGGAGATTCCCCAAGAGTGTGGCCCCTGCACACCCTTTTAGCTCAGGAATGAATTCACTCTTGAGGTTCTCCCTTCAGCCAAAAATCAGACAGGCCCATAAAATAAAACAAAACTAAAGGGGCACACCAGCCCAGGGGCAAGGACTAGAAGGCAGGAGGGGATAAGAAAGCTGGTAATAGGGAGCCCAAGGTCAAGAAAGGAGAGTATTGACATGTTGTGGGTTTGTTAACCAATGTCCTAAAACAGTATGTGTACTAATTGTTTAATGAGAAGCTAGTCTGTTCTGTAAACCTTCATCTAAAGTATAATAAAAAAAGAAAGAAGTAAATACCAACTAAAACATATGTAGACCTAATTTCAAGCCAAAATAGGATTGCAGGAACGAGCTAGAAGTGAAAGAAGATACACGTTTAGGATTGTAGCAGAGACAGCAGGTTTAACGCCCTCACTAGAGAACAGTATTTCACTAGCATTTGATTAGTTTGACCATTTGCTGTTTAGAAATGTGCTATGTGTTGACTTTTCAGAAATATTAATGCACTTGAAAAAATACAGGCTTCATTTCTCAATTGTGGGCCTTTTTGACATTAATTATGGATTAGTCTTATGACTTTTTCTTTTAATAATAAAAAAGCATTCTGTAGCAGCTAAACCATAGAAACAACACCAAAAGAAGCACATGGCACACAGAAATTCTTCAGGAAACAGCTCGAATAGTTCCAGGGCATTTTAGGGGTCAAGAAAAAATTAGGAGAAAACTTCTACCCTTTATTTTTTCTTTTGTTTGTGTGTTGTTTTACAGGCTTTCTAATTCACCGTCCCTTCTGTGATACCCAATGGCATAAGTACTTATAAATTTACCGTAAAAGCCTAACATGTACTTAATTTTTAAAGACATGGCTGTTCTCCAGAAGCCTTTCCAAATTACAGCACATTAGTGCTCTTACATCCTGTCCTTGTTCAATCAAATAGAAGCATTTATCTTAGACATTTTCTCAATTTTTACCCAAATTATTCATTTTTCACATCCCCAAAGGCATTTGGCAACAGAGAAATGTGATGTTCGTTCACGTTAACCCTTTTTAAAAACACTTAAGGAAACAACGTGAAGTCAGTCGCCTAATCCCCGTATCAGTGCTACCGACTAATGACAACTCTCCGGGTTGTTGCTTCAGAAGAGAAAACACTGTTTATTTTGTGAGGGAAACAAACTGAGACCTTGCCTCATCTTCATTGCCTTTTATTCCTTGAATCTTGAAGGGACCAGTGGCAACGGTGCTTTGCAAAGTGAGAAACTACAAGTAAACATTTTTACTTAAATAAATAAACAGATCGATTGATAGATCAATCAACAAATATTTTTAAAAACTGTTTCCTATATTAGTGGAAAAAATGGAATATATACTCCAGTGAATTTGATTGTTTTTAATATGAACCCCTTTGTCCCTCACCGAATATGCAGCAGCAGGGACAGATTACCCAATAAGCAGGGTACATACAGGCTTACTTGTGCTTATTTACTAATCTGTAGCACATAATTTCACTTGGAAAACAGGTGAAATTGGGCACTACAGATTAGTAAGTAATCCCATGCATACCTTGCTTACTGGTTAATCTGCCTCATGTAGAACTTTTTTAGTCACAGGGTTTAATGGGAAAAAAAAAGGTCAAGAGGATTTCCATCCAAAAATCTGACACCACCTCCTAAAGGAGAAAGTTTCTGGTGTAACATAAATCTCTTGATGCACTCTCTCTATAGACCCAGTTACCCCTTCAGAG
The DNA here is from genome assembly GCA_030035585.1 of Dugong dugon. NCBI lineage: Eukaryota > Metazoa > Chordata > Mammalia > Sirenia > Dugongidae > Dugong > Dugong dugon. The sequence continues at coordinate 129,791,049 of CM057461.1, forward strand.
TCACTGTGCGGAGTCAGTGTTGTAGAATGAATAAGGGCATGAATGTTAGTTAGCTCAGCCACTTCCTTACCTTGTGAACCTGGGCAGATACCCAATGACTCTGAACCTTATTTTTTTTCATCTGTAGAATGGGTACAATACCCACTTCTCGGGGCTTTTATGGGGATTAATGCAAACTTGTTTGTGCAGTGTGCAAGGAGTGAGCATTCAGCAAATGGTAGTTATTATTTATTGTAGAAGACTTTAAATCCAGAGGGGATTGTAGAAAAATTTCCAAAATTTCTATAAAGAAATCCCTCCATTTTGTTGACAGAAGCACAATGCCCTGAGAGTAATGAGGTTTCTTGTCCTAGTCTCTCTTGTTTTCTCAAAAATCTCAAATCATGCTACAAAGAGCATTTGGTTTCAAGGAAACATGGGGGGAAGTGATTTCATTTAGCTTCTGTGGCCCTATAGAGTGTGAATAACTTTAATGACCACAAACTTTCAAGCCTGAGCTCTTGAATGCACCACTGCTTGTGCCAATCCTGCACAGCCCCTCACCATTATCCCAAAGTTGTTTGGCTCAGGTCTTTGATTGGGTCTGAAATCTCTGGAAACTAAGGGATGATGTTGATTTTGAAAAAAAGCTTGACCATCAACCATCTAACAATCACAAAATAGCCATAAAGTGGTGCTTATGTGGGTTGTAATATTGGCATTACTCATGGGGCCAAATAAACTATGGAAGTACCACAATGTTGGGCAGTTAAATCTGGATGTCTACTCAGCTGTACCAGCCTGTAGAGAGCTGCAAGGGAAACAGAACCATTCTTTCTAGATGAAGGACATCTAATAAGCATTTACCATCTCCGGACAAGATACACATTGAGTAATCCAGGAAACGAAATGCCTATTCTGTTCCCGTTTACTCCTTTAAACAAGTTCCTGCTGGGCACATTTTGGGACGTTGACTTTGCTTGGCCACCAGATGTTACCAATTTAAGGGAGGACGTCATTGATCTGAACACGATTTCTTGAAGGGATTTTGAAAACATCATCACAGAAATCAAGCATTAATATGTAAACGTGGCTTTATCATCCCCATCTCTCCAGTCTGAGCCCTATTACGCTGCCTTAAGCCTCCCCACTCTGCCTCTTAGCCAGGACTTCCATCCTCTCTGAAGTGGTCCATATTTGAAAATGGCCTAGCTTTCCTCTGCCATTCCCATTCTCATCAGAAAGCTGGTCTCTACTAGAGACTGGGAGATAGTGATGGACTCAGATCAAATATAATGTGTTAGTAAACTACAGACCTTAGCTATGTATACATATACACTACCATATAATTCACATTTTTAAAAATAACATCACTTAAGTCAAATAAATCGATAATTGGTGAAATTATAGGCTGAGCGGAAGGGAAATAAAAAGCTCTAGGACAGAGCTGTTTTCGTTGGCTTCTCTGAGTCTCTCGTTTCACAGCATTTTCACATGTTTTTACCTAAGAATTAATTTGTTTATTCATCAACAAATATTTCTTGAGAACTTATAATGTCCTTGTAACTTTTCTGGGAATACCTTTAAATTTTGAGAGTGTTTGGGGCTTCATTTCTGTGCAGAATAAAGAAAAACAAAGCTGGGAGCTAGGAAACCAGAGGACTGCCAGGATATTAGATTAGATGAGCTCTGAAATCCTCTGACTTATAAATAAATAAATATATGTATATATTCAATGATTTGATTAATTTGAGGGAATTGGTATATGTCATGAATAACATTAATTCATTCAACCATTATTGCATAATTACTCTAAGTACAGTACTATGTCCTATGAATATAGTTGTGAATAAAATAGACAAGAATCTCTATACTATGCTAGTACTGAAGAGAAAAGTTCATGAAATACTTGACTGTTGCCCAAAGTGGCTTTAGTGATAGACAAGTCAACCCTTTTCTGTTTTTAACCCACAGTAAAGTACTATTGCCTACGCTTCACAGTTTCTGGCTGGTCTTTTCAGCAATTTGCTACTTAGCTGTCAATCACACCTAAATTCACTTTGCACAGCTGACTATGATGCCATCACATTCTTCCTTATCCTAATGCATTTAATAGTTGTTGGGGCTTTGAAAGGCTGCCAACACGTAGGAACAGCTGGCAATGAGACTGCCCAGCCAGACTGCCCTTTTCTCGATCTGCCGGCAACTACAGTTTGCAGTTTTTATAGTCTGATTCTTTCCTGGTCTGACTGCAAGCATTGGTTCAACAACATATTTCCCCAATGGATTTTTTTTTCCAGTTGTATTACTGACTTTTCCAATACATGTTGAGAAACGGTGTGTACCAGACTGTTAAACTTATTACCAAGCTTCATTTGAAATAACACGTATAAGATGCATATACTTAATTTGTGAGGCAATCAAATAACATTACAGTAAATATAAAAGAAACGTAGATTTAACTGGGAGGCAATGTATGGTGGGAAGACACTTGTGAGTTCAAATGCCAGTACTACCATTTACTAACTTTGTGTCCTTGGATAAGTTACTTAACTTCTCTCTGAACTTCATTTCCTTTATCTGTAAATTAGACACAGGCATACCTACTTTGTATAGCTATAAGACGACTAAGAGATATCATACATACATAAAACACCTGGAATATGGGAGACATTCTGTGGTTACAATTTTTAGTAATATTAATCTTTAAATAATTTTAGTTATTATTAATTATTCATAAGACAAAAATGCTAGAAATACTGAGGATATGCAATTCCCAGGACATAGATTTTGACTCAGATCCTAAGAGTCAACAAAGATGCCAGTGGCTCCTTTACCCACGTGTTGTAGGATGAATGGATGGAACCTTTTGTTGGTGTGCTCTCCTTCTCGCCTCTCCCTCAACAAGCTTCCTGCCGCTCTGCGTAAAACGAGCTCTGTGGGGAAAGAAAGAGCTGGAGGGATGGCCCCCTGAGGAGTGCTGTGTGCTGTGCTGAGGGTGTAACTCCTCCACTGAGCAGAAATATTTTAAACATAAAGAACAAGTCGGCGTACTAATAGAGCATCCAAAGAAAACACTTATGAAAATAAGTAAGAAAATGTGTCAAGGTGGGAGTTCCTGATTGCAAAACAAAACATACGTGGAAGGTCCTAGAGCGCAAGAATGGCTGTGAAGTCCACCTTCTGGCCATTCATGCCCCCATCACAGCCACACCCAAGAGAGAGGAAACCTCCAGCTAAGATAGTCCACACCACAGACAATATCCACCAAGACAGCACAGATGCTAAGAGAAACCTCTTGCCTTCTGCTCGCCGGATGCTCCGGAGCCCTGAGCTGTCTGATGCATTCCACAGCCTGAAGTCTCTCTTTTTCCGCCCATCTCCTCCCACCTATCAGCTCTTCTTGGAGGCTCCAGGCAAGAAGCAGAAGGCAATATAGCTGCAGTGTAGAGCTATGAGCCTCCACCATTTTAACTTTCAGTAGGTGGGTCCTGACTCTCCCTGTACAACTCTTTGCTGTAACAAATGATCCTAATTAGCTGATTGGAATTTCAAAAACCCAATTCACCAACTGCTCAGCTGTTAAAGTTGAGTGGATGGACCAGTTCAGCCAAGCAGCAACTGGTTTATTTGTTCCTCTGCTCAATTAGGCCCCTAGAATGTTAATGCTGGAAAGGATGTTAATGATCAACTAATTAATCCCCCTTAATCTAAAAATGAGAACACTGAAGCTTAGTGAAGTGAAATAGAACTTGGATGAGGTCAGCAACAAAGCCTGAGCAGAAACCATGTTATATTTTACTTTATTTTTTATTACCACAGAATGTTAATTCAGTTTCTATTTAAAAAAGTTTTTTTTTAAAGCTATTCAAGATAAAGAATCAGACTGAAACTGTCCCTTCTCGAACAACTATCTTTGGTTCTTTCATCCTGGGAAAATTATTTACCTTCCTGAATTTGGAAACAACATCACAAAAGGGTCTGATAAACATAAATGTTAGTTATAATACAAATACTGAAATGAACAGTAAGTACAACATCTATGGTACAGTGGCAGAGTTACCACAAATAATCTTCAAGACCCCTTCCAAGGGCTTGCACCTAATTTTCTATGGAAAATTTTGTACCTAAAACTTAAAAGAGCACCCTCCCCTAAACTGTATAAACTTCAGGCCATTAAGACCTGATTTGCCCTTCGAGAGCCAGCACAGAATAGTGGAAATGCTTTGGAGTCAGAATGACTCGGGTTCAAGTCTCTGTCACCTACTAGCTGGCTGATCTCAGAGAAATTACTTACAGTATCTATACACCAGTTTCCTCATGTATAAAATTCAAATAATAAAATGGATTTCCTAGATTTCTTGTGAGGCTTAAACCATGTACTGTTGGAAAAGCCCTTGGCTTAGTGCCTGGCCCAGAGCAAACCTGAAATAAAGTATAACTAGTTATTACAAAGGGAGGCTGTCTGATACAATGCTTACGATCATGGGCTTTGGAACCAAATATACCTAAATTCAAATTCCTGCTTCATACTGCAATACTTACTGTGTTATATTGGGCAGCTTGTTTTTGAGCCTTAGTTCCCTTATCTTTATATTGGGAATAATAAAACCTATGCAACAGAGTTGTTTAAGATTAAATGAGATAAAATAAATTACTCAGCAGGACGACTGACTGCTTTTGGCTGCAAGTAACAACAAAAATTCAAAAAAGCTTAAAGCAGTAGCTTTCAAACTTTTTTTGGCCACAACTCACAATAATAAATAGACTTTACATTGGTACTCAGTGCACAAATATGTATTATCACAGGATTACTGTGTGATTGAACTCAATAATATATATAACCAAGCTTTATAAATGTTCTGGATTGGGAAAATGAAAGAAGTGCTGAATCTTAATTCAGGCTTTTTCAATAAGTACGAACAGCTTGCAAATTTCGTCAACTCTCCATTTCATTTGATTCGCTTTTTTTTAAAAATTTTTTTAGAATCCCATAGAGTTTGGGGAGAGGAGAAAAAAAGACTCAAGTATGTGAAAAATCTAGCAGAATGTATCCAAACTGACTCTGACCACATGATGATTTTCAACTTAATGTTACTTAACACAACTAATTAGAGCTTCTGAAAGAATGATCTCCAGTTTGGGCCAAGGCTGGACTAGAGTTATCACCTACATCGTTTTTTCAGGGGCCTTACCCTACTTCTTACAGATTATGAGCCCATTAGTTTACTGAATAGTCTACCTCAATAATAAGCAGATTTCCTCTGTGATAAATTACAAGTCTTGGTTTCTCAAGCTGGTATTCTACTTGACAAATAAATACTCCACAGGAATGACTATTCTGTTACCGACCTTCCATCATTCTGTAGCAAATTCAATTAATAACAGCCTAAGATTATAACTTATAATAACACTTCTTGGCCTTTAATGAGTTATGAGCTAAATTGCATGGGCTCCAATACCTCTTCAGCTAATGATGCTTGCTTTGTAGGTTACAACTCATGTAGTAGGGAGGTTTCTGTACCCTTCATAGCTATAAGATCCTTGTTCACCCGGGAATGTGTGATAAAAATGGCATCCATTGGTTTGGCACAAAATGCACAATAGCTGATAACCTATTCGTTCATTTTCTTTTCATTGCTCTTAGCTCCCCAAACTAGCCCTGCATGTAGGCTTGGTGAATGAGGCACAAGAAAGCCGGTAAGGTGGATATCACCGTTACTTAACCATGCCCTTTTCTCTTCAGCAAAACAGTGTCCAGGCAATCACTGGGACTGTCTGTGTGACAGGAGGTAGTAGGGAATTTTTCTTTGGAGACAAGTTCTTTTGACCAGCTTTTACGGGTCAGCAGGAGATGGCAGTTCTTTTCCAGTGGAGTAGGTAGCTGTTTTGGGGGGTCTTTTGGATGTTAGGAAACCCTGGTGGCATAGTGGTTAAGACCTATGGCTGCTAACCAGAAGGTCAGCAGTTCAAATCCACCAGGCGCTCTTTGGAAACTCTATGGGGCAGTTCTACTCTGTCCTGTAGGGTCACTATGAGTTGGAATCGACTCGACGGTAATGGGTTTTTTGGGTGTAACTGAGATGTTGTGCCTAGGGCCTGTGAGAGAGTCAATTACTTTATCATGTTTTATACATATTCTCTTACAATCCACACAAACTGCATGCACTAAACACGTAGATCATTCCATGTAGTGCACCTCCCAAGTTGCAAACTCCAGGAGGTACTGCATCATCTTAAAGGAAACCCTCTCTTATAATCAAACTCACTACACTTTACTTTTCAGTTCCTGCCAATACACAAAGGAAATTGTCACTTGAAAACCATTTGCTTATGGCTATTATGCCATGTAATAGACTTCCTGAAGCTTAGAACTTTGGAAAGCACTACATAGTCCCAGGGTTAGGACACTGTGGCCCTGAGGGAATGTTCCAGTTTCACCCACCCTGGCACACTGCTTATACCCAGCCTGCCCCTTTGTATCTTGGCAAAGTCAGGGTTGTTAGCTCTAGCCTCTCCTAACAGATTGGACAATAAATGTGTGGAGCATAAAAATGGGAATATTTGGCTTCCCTTGTTCCCTTTAAATTATATCTTAATTATACAAAACCACTTTCAAATAAGCTGGAAGCATACCCTTTGCTATAAGGAATGGATAAAGAGCAATGGATAAACATTCTCTTTTATACTGATCATATGATTTTATTATCACAATCTAAACAGGCCTCAGCAAGGAACAGCTTCTCTTATCAAACATACTTCCGGGGGTGGGGTGGAGACACAAGATCATTTACTGTCAAATGCAAATCCTAATTTTTGGCAGAAGTTCTCCAATGTTAATTGGCTTATATTCACCATCTCTGTACAGATTGAATACTTCAATCACTAAACAGGAGACTCTACCAATTCAACCTGGAGAATTTACCAGGAGGGTATATTGCTTAACATTAAACAGGCCATAGATGTATTACTGAAATGAGTGACTCACAATTCTGATATTTCTCCATGCTAAAATCATTGTATATAGGAACAGATTTGCCTTTGATGGAAGTCTTGCCTCTAGCCCTAAAGGATACTACTTCACTCCACTTGCACATGAGATACGGCGGTGACCCACCATATTTACCAGTATATAAGATCTACGCTATACAGGGAATTTCTCAATTTCACAAGAACAATTTTTTTCATCACACAAGTTGTTTTGAACACAGAAAACCATCTTGTTTATATAAGAACAATACACTGGAGTGACGATGAGATGAGAACTTCCTTCTCTTTTGTATCTTTGCAAGTTGACCACAACAAAGGTACACTAGATGCCGAAGAATTTTTATACGTATTTAGGCATGAGATGTGGGTGCCTTAATTTTAATGAGGTTGTGAACCCTACCGTTTGTCAAAGAATATGAATCTTTCCAAATTAATAGTACCAAAATACTTGCGTTGAGGGAAATTTAGGTCTTTGCCAGTTAACAGAATCACAATACTGCACTGCTTAAAGCCATCTTTAATCAAAAGCTTGGTTAAGAGAAACAGTCACACAGGATTGCCTAAAGGATATGCAGTCCACTTCTTGCTGTAGGTAACATTTAACTGTCATTATTGTATCTTTCTAGATCACAAGAGAGAGTCAAGTACTTGGACCACACCCTTCAGTGCCTTGCTGTACTGCATTTCCTATCGTACAGACAGCCTAACTCTGGGCCTGCTTAGACAGGACTTCAAAAGGAAATTGTTCAAAACTTGCTATGCATCTATTGCATGGATGTTTTGAAAACTTTTTAAGTTTCTGAATACAGGCGGTCCCTGGGTTACAAACGACCAACTTAACAAACAACTCGTACTTAAGAACGGACTGCCATAAAGTCTATTATATTAAAAAGTTGAGTTCCTAATAACGAATGCACACACTACTTCGTGAGGCTCATGAAAACACTGCAGGGTTTTCAAGTGTTTCTCAAGTGTTTTATATGCATTGAAAAGTAAAATATATACTATACGCTAAGACACATTTGATTAACTGATGCTAAACAAGAACTGTATGTACCTGTTTTGACTTACCTACAAATTCGACTTAAAGACAGACTGGAATGGATCTCATTCATAACCCAGGGACTGTCTGTACCTAACTTCCGCTTTATGATGACTCCTGGAAGAATTTTATTTCAGACATCAGTACTAGGAAAAAGTGTTCCTTAACTTGAATAAAAAGGAAAAGAAAATGCTATAAATGAAGGAAAGGTTGTATCTGATCAGGGTTTCCTCTTCACTCCTGGTACATACCTATGCACTCTTCTAGCAATTGGCAGAATCTCACAGTGGGAAGTTCTGTGTACTAACTCTATCCATGATTTCATCTTGTTAACCAATTCTTACTTTCACTTCATCCTAATTTCTCTATTTTTTTTTTTTTTTATCTTTATCCTACTATATGAATGTATGTAAGCTACCACAAATACCATTTGGAAGGCTACGGGCTTACAGATATAAGTAAAATACAGATATTAAATGATATTTACTACCATGTTGCAAAATAAGGATTCTCCAGTTCTTCATGCGTGTTTTCCCTTTTTGAGCTGAAGATGACTTCTTTTATTCCACATTTGTCCAAAAGAATGTCAAGAACGTGCTCAGGATGCCAGGAAATCAGGGCCCTAGAAGTCCAGCTCTGCAAGGAGCTCAGACAGGGGCCTCGAACAAGGCACTTAACCACTCACACCCTCAGTGCCCACTGTGCTAAAGAGAAGCGGTTGGAAAAAAATATTTCCTCTTGTTTCCTCCAGCCCTATGGTTTTAATTCAAAGACAGTCTATCAACATGGAGTATGAATGTTTGCCTTTCATTCTCTCCTCAAGCTAATTCGAGAGATTTGTCAAACTGAATTCTCTGTGACTGGATGGGTGTCTTCTTCCTTTAGGGCGCTTTTTGCTAGTTAATTCTTACTAGGCATTTTATGAAAGTGCTAAATATCACTGCAGCAAGGCAGATAATACCTAAAGGAAGAATGAAACAATACATCATCTCTTTGTGCAATACACTTTTATTTTCCTTTTACCTTTGCAGTCATCTTTGAGTAATCATTGTGTAAACAACAGAATGGAATGAAATTACATTTAATTGTATGCAAATGGCTCTAGAACACCTTAACAATTATGACAAGGCAATTATAAATAACTTTTTCTTCTTAGTAATATATATTTGCTTTTAAAGTACATTAAACAGCTGCCGTATCTAGGGTTAGCTAGGAAAGAGCAATGGTACCATCCCAGGAGCCCACCTCCCTGAAAGTTTAGACTCCAATTGTGAAAATCCTAAAGTTTACTAGTTCCATACTGTGTAGTCAAGCAGAAAGCTACTTGGGTTGAAAGTATTTATTCTTGAAACTTAACAGCGTTTTACCTTTTAGTCATTGCACAGAACCCTTTCTATTATTTTCACTCCATCTGGGTATTCTGCAGAAATTCAAGTAAAACTTAGATGCCGGTATTTTCAAGTTTCTCACTTTCAAAACAACAAATCCTATCACTTAAGGGGAAGCCAAATCGGAGATGGGTATATAGTTAACAATCTAACAGAATGGCAACATTTTATATAGCATCCTAAACTCCAAAGGAAGCAAAACTTACAGATGCCACCGTATGTAGAGGAAATTTTAGATCTGAGACTATTCCAGAGTAAAGCAGCCTCAGGCACATTCTTAATATGAAAGTCTGCAAGGCACCTCCCACTCCCAAGAGACAATCAGATTGTAAATTGGTTTTCAAGAAACAAACCAAAAGAGTAAGCATCCTAGTTCCTATTCGGTCATTTCAAAAATTAGAAGTTACAAATACTCCAAAGATATACCTGAAACTTTCTGTTTAAATAAGAGACTAACTGCCAGAAGCATATAATCAAAAACTTTTTTTTTCTTATCCCTAAGATGTGTAATGCATAAATATATGAAAAATAAAATTCACAGTCAGTTTTAAAACTAGAATTCAAGTTTGGCTAATAAATCTTAATTTTATAAGTATATTAATTTCTAAATACAACATAAAAGAGGCAGTATCGTCAGACGTACAATTAAACTATTAGAAAGAATAACAATGAAAGAAGAAATAGACTTCTGATAGAAAATTCCTTTTGCTGCCAATAAACAGGACCACTTGAGTGTATTTCAGATTCTTTTCACTTAAGGGATATCCAAATTCATTGCTAAGAATATTAAACAGCTTTTGGAAAAATTAGCAACAGTCGTGCAGCTGTGGCATTTGCTTGTTCTAGTACTGTGGATTGCTAGAGAATAAAGCAGAACTTGTGGAGTGTTGTAAGTTAAAAAAAAAAATTATTTTTTTATCCCATTTTCATCTAAGCCAGTCTCTTCACAATCTTCTGATTTTGCTGGGAAGTGGGAGTGAGGGGGTGGGAGGAAGTGGGAGAGGGAGAGTTGAGGGGAACGTGGTGAGGAGGGGCATGACAGATAAGGTTGACATCACGGGACATACATCAGCTGACACTCAACTGAGCAAACCCAATCAGCTTCACTTCATCGGGAATCTCTGACCCATCACAGCCAGAAGCCTGAAAAGGGAAAAAGAAACAAACCATCAGTGCTAGTCTGTTACCACTGGATTTAAAGACCTGATCATGTGATGGCATGAGGCATTGGTGGTTTAGTGACAGAATTCTCGCCTTTCATGCAGCAGACCCAGGTTCAAGTCCCGGCCAATTCACCTCATGTGCAGCCACCACAATCTATCAGTGATGCTAAACACGTTTCAGCTGAGCTTCTAGACAAGCCAAACTAGGAAGGAAGACCTAGAGATCTACTTCTGAAAATCAGCCAATGAAAACCCTATGGATCACAACAGTTTAGCCACAACTAATCATGGAAATAGCCCAGGATGGGGTAGGATTCGATTTTGATGTGCAAAGGTCATTTGATTTTCATGTCCATGAGTCAGGGGCCAACTTAAAGGCAGCTAACACCAACAACTACAATGTGACGGCAGCTCCAAGCAAAGGCAGTCTGTGTGGGGCCACATATCCTATCTCTTCCAGGAAAGATTCTATGAATCACCCTCTTGAATGACTACTGGGTCCTAACTTCTGCTGTAGGAAATTTGGTTATTATACCATCAAGTACAGAAAACAGGTGGAAGGAATGTTACCCTTTAAAACAACTCCAGACCCAAGCTCATAGTTTCGGAACCGCCAATAAAACCTATGATTGCCAGTAAAACCACATACAAATTTCTTTAAAAGTTATTTTTTTTAAAATAATACTTTATTGTGCTTTTGGTGAAGGTTTACAGAGCAGTTTAGGTTCCTAGTCAACAATTTTTACACAAATTGTTCAGTGACATTGGTTACATTCTTCACAATGCACGAACATTCTCATAATTTCTGTTCTGTTTCCCTGCCCCCTTACCTTCTCATGTTTATTTTACAGTAATTGTTGACCATTTGGTCTCATATAGATGATTTTTTAAAGGAGCATAGTACTCATGGATGATATTCCTTATTTTGTGAGCCAATCTGTTATTTAGCTAAAAGGTGACCTCAGGTAATAATTTTGGTTCAAAGCGTAAAGAGTATATTAGAGCAATAGTCTCAGGGAATCCTCAAGGGTGAACCTTTCCAATAAGTCTGGATTTCTTAAGAATTTGAGTTTCTGTTCTCCATCTTTTCCCCATTTTATCAGGATCCATCTATTGTGACCCTGATCAGGATGGTTGGTATTGGTAGCCAGGCACCATCTAATTCTTCTGGTCTTAGGGTAAATGAGGCTGTGGCTCATGTAGACTATTAGTCCTCTAGACTAGTTTCTCCTTTGAGTCTTTGGTTTCCTTCTTTCTCTTTTGCCCTGGATGAGTAGAGACCAATAGTTGTATCTTAGATGGCTGCTTGCAAGCTTTTAAGACCCCAGACACTACTCACCAAACTAGGATGTAGAACATAAACTTTATGAACTATATTATGCCAGTTTTCCAAGTTGTTCCATAAGACTATGGTCCTAAGCCTTTAAACTCAGAAAACCAATGCCATTGGGTTATTTGGTTATGTCTCAGAAGTATCCGTAACTGTGCCTCCTATGTGTTTTATTATATATATATGAATATATATGCATGCACACATATACATGCATATACATATGCATACAATCTATATATACTCACATATATACTCACGTTGTTGTTGTGTGCTGTCAGTTCCAACTCATAGCGACCCTATACCTATACATATATATGCCTACATATATACATACGTATCTGCACATATATTTTTCAGTTGCTCCTGCTGTTGTCAGAAAATTATATATGCCATAACCTACTACCATCGAGTTGTTTCAGAGTCATAGAGTAAAACTGCCCCATAGGGTTTCCAAGGCTGCCATCTTTATGAAATCAGACTACCACATCTTTCTCCCTCGGAGTGGCTGGTGGGTTCAAACTGCTGATCTTTCCTTAGCAGTCAAGCATTTATCCACTGTGCCACCAGGGCTCCTTATATATGACACAGCAATTACCAAAAGATCCTTTTTTCTTCTGTACATCTTAGTGACATCGTTTACCTTAGTCAACTATGCACACTTCACTCTTATTTGGTGTCACCTTCCCATCACCAAGGGTAACAAGTTTCTACTATCTAGAAAGTGAATCCCTCCTCCCCATCCCTGGTAACCACTAATGAACATTAGTTTCTATATATTTACCTATTCATGCCATTTCATAAAAGTGAGAACATATAATATTTGTTTCTAAAAAGTTATTTTAAATATACTTTCTAATTAGATCCTCTTAATAATTCAAAGAAATCCCTTGGTGGTATAAACGTTAACACGCTCAGCTGCTAACCAGAAGGTTGGAGGTTTGAGTCCACACAGAGGCACCTCGGAAGAAAGTCCTAGTGATCTGCTTTTGAAAAATCAGCGATTGAAAATCCTATGGAGCACAATTCTACTCTGGCACACATGGGTTCACCATGAGTTGCAACTGACTCAAAGGCAACTGAAATAATTAAAAAAGAAAAATAATATTACAAAAATAAGCAAAAACAAAAACAAAAAAACCCACTGCTGTCAAGTCGATTACCGACTCATAGTGACCCTATAGGACAGAGGAGAACTGCCCCATACGGTTTCCAAGGAGCGCCTGGTGGATTCAAACTGCCGACCTTTTTGGTTAGCATCTGTAGCTCTTAATCACTATGCCACCAGGGTTTCCCAAAAAAAAAAGGCAGAAGAGATCTATTACTAAGGAGTAATTTGGTTTTACCAAAATTATCTCCTTTGTAAAACTGGCCAGAAAAACAGTGGTCACCTAGAATGGAATGGCTCATTATGGGTACCTTCTGTGTAAATACCAATGAGAATTCTTTACAGGGAAATGTGCTACAACAGAATTATTCTCCCGTAACAGAATTTTGTTGGTGATATTTTAGGACGTTATTTACTGCCTAATATTGGCCAAAATTATATGTGTCAAATACTTTTCTTTAATCCTAAAAATCTGAAGGAATCAGAAATAAGTCATTGCTGTTTGTTATGGATTGAATTATGTCCGCCCAAAAAGATGTGTGTATCAAGTTGGCTGGGCCATGATTCCCGGTATTGTGTGATTTTCCTGTATGTTGTAAATCCTGCCTCTAGATGTTAATGAGTTGTGTTAGTAAGGCAGGACTCAGTCTACAAGATTGGACTGTGTCCTGAGGCAATCTCTTGAGATATAACAGAGAGGTGAGCAGAGAGAGAGAAAGAAGCACCAGGAGCAGAGCGCACCCTTTGAACCCTGTGCAGAGAAGCTCCTGGTCGGGGGAAGACTGACGAGAAGGCTGACAGAGAGAGAAAGCTTCCCCTGGAGCTGAGACCCTGAGTTTGGACTTTAGTCTACTTTACTGTGAGAAAATAAATTTCTCTTTGTTAAAACCATCCACTTGTGTTATTTCTGTTACAGTGACCAAGACACTCCTCAAGCCTCTTTCACTGATTCTAATTCTTAAACATCTTCTTTCTTTCTAACCCTCCCCTTTCCCTTCCCTGTATACACACAAATACAACACTCCAATCACCATTCTAAACAGACTCTTCATGCTACTATACATGAATCAGAACTGAACATTAAATAAGTGGGGAGAAAGAAGTCTGATGAATGACTGGGGATGGGCAATTAATTACAAAAAGCACCACATAAACCTTTCTTTGGCCCAATTCCTGCTGAATTATTGTCACAATTAGTTTCCCATAGATAAAAGCCCTTTCCAATCATCACAATTAACTTGCTCAGCACTGCTTGTGTATGTTTAGAATGTCCTAAAAGACAGTGAATAAAACCAGCCCTTTGTCAACTCTTGCATTTTCCTTTAAAACAAGCAGCCAACTAGAACATACAACTTGAATATTTTAAAATAATTGTCCTTTAAATAAAATTCAGTGTGAGTAGTTATGTTTATATACGAAAACCAGTCGCCTAAAGGGTAGGAATATTAAGGAAAACAAATGTTTACTTTGTGCCTGGTCCAGTGGTTTATCTAGTTTTCCTTGACAGAGAAGACATTCAGTGAAGTGCAGTTTTCATTGTTTGCATTGCCAGGGGCAGTGAGATGAGAAACACTCCTTTCCTTATTACTTTGAACATTCCAGCTGAGATACTTTCTAGTAGATATTTAACATACTGAAACTTTATCACCTCCCTACTGATTTTCTCATTCCATTAGCACTGTTTCTTTACCCATCTCCCCAGATTTTCCCTTCTTTCCCACTCTATCTAAAGGCATCATTTGCTCAACCTACTGAACGGTGGCAGAGGCAGTCTGTGTAACTAACAGGCAACCGACAAACACTGGGGACAAAGCTATGTTACAGACAACCAAAAAGAGGTCAGCGCATCTCAAAGCCATGTCAGAAATTTGGCCATGTGAATTTTAGGAGGTTAAAATGACTAGAAATAAAAACAACATACTTAATAGTAGTTGAACTGACTAGAAGTAAAAGAAAAGTATTAAATTCTTTTGTTGTAAAGACTAATGGAAGGGACAATTTATGAAGAGAGTGGGTGATCAAACCAGAGGTTATCATGAATGCATCACACAGGGAGTTTCTGGAACATCCATATCCCAGTCTATGTCCCCAGTGCCTCCCACAGCTACACCGGAATGTTCTGTTTCCTGGCAAAGAGGCACAAACCAGGTTGTTTGGCTGTTCTTAAAGCATCGGCTCTCCCTCCTCTACCATCTCTTACTGAAAAACATAAATGAGGGCAATATGCAAAGGGTTCTGAAAATCAGAAAGAAAGGACCAGAGACCTTTCAAAGAGCAGTTCTCAAATATTTTGGTCCCAAGACCCCTTTGCACTCTTAAAAAATTAATGAGGCCCCCCAAAATCTTATATCTATGTGAGTTATATTTATTGTACTGACTGCTGTATAAATTAACACTGAGAAATTTGAAAATATTCATTTACTAATCTATTAAACATACAATAATACATTACATGCTAACATACTCATTAAAAATAGCTGTTTTTCCAAAACAAAAACAAAATTGTGAAGAGTGACCTTGCTTTACATGTTTACAAATTGCTTTAATGTCTTGCTTAATAGAAGATAGTTGGATTCTCATATCTGCTTTGCATTCATCTGTTGCTATATACTGTTTCCTTCAAGTATATAAAGAAAACTCATCCTCACACAAACTTGTAATTGGAAAAGGGAGGAGGATCGTAATAGCTTTTCCAGATAATTATGGATATTCTTCTTTGTTATTATACCAGAACTTACCAAGTGGTGGTTTCTTAAACGTTAGTTACAAGGTGGATCTGAAACCTTATCATTGGATGTTTTGCACTCTGTTACATTAAAGCCTATAAAAGCCTATATTTTACTCTGAATGGATCTTTTACCCATGCATGATTTTTAAACATCACTGAGTTGTGCAGATCTTCTAAATGTTGACATTTTTCATTACACAATATCAAGGCTTCATTATACAATGTCAACAAATCATCATATTTAGTATCACCACTGATCTCATCAGCAAAGTTCTCCAAAATTCCAATTTTTGCTTGAAAGCTTGAATTTATTATTGACAACTAATACTGCCGGTTGTCTTCCTTGAAGTAGTAGGATCCTTAGTTCATTTTCAAGAAAATGCCTGCCAATTACTCAAGTCCAGGGGCAGATTATTCAGTAGGCAAGGTAAGTATGGTGCTTACCCTGCTTACCAGATCATCCGTAGTGAACAATTACACATGTGGTAAAACTATGTGAAGTTGTTCACTCACTACAGATTAGTAAGTAAGCACAAGTAAATCTGTGCTTACCTGCTTACTACATTATCCACCCAGAAATTTGAAAATTGTAAATTTGAAAAGGGGCTTTGATTCTGTGGAAGGTTGAGGTTGTGGGGTTGAGAGACAGACAGATGCCAGCCACACCTAGAAGCAGAATCTTTGATGTGGTGAAAAAAATGTGAAATTGTTCACCACAGATAAGCTGGTAAGCAAGGTAAGCACCATGCTTACCTGGCCAACTGGATACTCTGTCCCTGCTCAAGTCTGAGTAGCCAGCGTTTGTTAGTTGTTTTTTCAAGTAAAAATGGTGTTCCATGAAAAAAACAAAAACCGGCTAGTTCAGCTCACAACTTGAACAATCCCACAGATGCTCTTCCTGGAGTCGGCCATGATACTTTGATATACTGCAGAAGTGCTGTATGAGGACTTCCCATTTCATTACACAGAATATTAAAAAGATATGTACTTAAGAGTTGAGATTAGTAAAATCAATGTTTCCTGCCTTGTTAGAAAAATTCTTAAGTGAAACTAGTGGGTTTTTTTTTTTTTCTTTTTTCCACAGCGAGCACATGGCTTTAAAGATACAATGGCTACTAGTATAGTTTCATTTCACTGCCCTGATCTGTGCTAAGACCTCCGCAGTTTTACCCATCACTGCCTTTTACACCAGTGTCAACACTGTGGAAAAGGCAAGTATCATATTAGTATTATTATAAAAATAGTTTTGATGTCCAGGATTCCCTGAAAAGGCCTCAGGGAACCCCAAAGGTCCAAGAACCACATTTTGTAAACCTCAGCTTCCAAGGAAAACATATACATTATCAGGAACTTAGCATAACAATACAACACCATGCACACTCTTACTCAAAAGCAAGTATGGTGTTATGCTGTGCTCTGATTCTGAAATACACAGATCATACCTGAGCCCTGTGGAGGAGCTGAAAATGTGGTGGCCCAGTGTCAGTCAAAAAATTCTCTCCACCCCAAACTTGGATGCACTTTGGAATCATCTAGAGTGTTTTAAAACATACCAAAGGCTGTGTCCACCTCCAGTAATTGTGATTTAACTGTTACAGGTGTGGTCTGGGCGCTGGGATTCTTTAGGCTCCCCAGGTAATTCAAAGGTGCTCTACCCCAGTGCCTCTCAAAGGAGGAAGATTTGATTTCCTTTAGGTCTATGGTCCTCCAACAGTAGTGGACATCAGAATCATCTGAAGTGCTGTGAACACACAGATTCCTGTGCTCCAGCCCCAAGAGATTCTGACTGATTAGGCCTGGCTGGGGGCCTAGAATTTATCTGCACTTTGGAAACTGCTGCCTCAGTCATGCAGCCTCCTTAGTTACGCCTAAACTGAGCATCTCTAATTAAGTAACTTCTTTTGAGCAATGGTGGCACAGTGGTTAAAACACTCCGTTGCTAGCCGAAAGGTCGGCAGTTTGAACTCACCAGCTGTTCTGCGGGAGAAAGATGTGGCAGTCTACTTCAGTAAACATTACAGCCTTGGAAACCCTATGGGGCAGTTCTGCTCTGTCCTATAGGGTTGCTATGATTCAGAACTGATTCGAAGGCAATGAGTTTGGTTTTTTTTGTAGTTAATTGCCAAAATGCTTATAGAATTTCTATCTGCAATGCATATAATGTTATTAAACTTCAGTCACTAAAATCTATAATGCACATGTAAATGCGTACCAATTGGATGTTAATTACATGCACTTACAATTTGTATTCTATCTCCAAGGGTAAATTAAATATATCTTATTTCATATTTTCACTAACACAATTTCAAAAAGTCCACACTGAAATCAAGACTTGCCTACCTTATAAAACTGCAGAGTAGCAAATTAAAAAATGATTTTAAAAAATGTTTATAAAGACCTGTCTCAAGGCTTTAAAACAACAATAAAGGAGTAATGATATGTCAAACCCAAAGCAAATAATACTTGAGCTGAAATGCCCTCTATGCCTGAACCACTTGGCTAAAAGTCATGAAAAAGTTTCTGATCTCCCTGCCCCTGGCCATGCCAACAATGGAATTCATGTTTCACTATTATCTGTCATATAAAGCTAAAGATCTCATTGGTCAAAGAAAAAAATAAATGCACTTCTCTGTATAACCGATATCCTTGCTTCTTGGGCTACTGCTTTTCATATATAAGCAGATTTGCAAAAAAAAAAGGGCAGATGCCTGTAATGTACTTTCAAACTTGAACAAATATTTCTAATAGTGGTGGAAGGGGGGGACATGAAAGGGATTAGAGATTGAGCCATCTAAAATGCAATGCTACTAAGCCTTGGCTAAACTCTGTGATCATAGCGGGTGCTTTCAAAATCCCCGAAGCCCAGGCTGCACCTGTTGTTGTTGTTGTTAGTTGCCCTCCAGTCGGCCCTGACTCTTAGTGACCCCAAGCACAATGAGACTGGATGTTATCATCCACAGATTCAGTGGTTGATTTTTTTGGAGGTCGATCACCAGGCCTTTCTTCCTAGTCAGTCTTCGTCTGGAAGTTCCACTGAAACCTGTTCAGCATCACAGCAACACACAAGTCTCCACTGACAGATAGGTGGTGGTACCAGAGTACCAATGCCAATATTTCAAGACATTACTGGTTCTTTAGACAATTTCAGGCCCCTGACTCCTTTAGAAAGCAATGAAAGCTCCAAGATTAACATAAATGATAAACAGCTGAGAGCTAAAAGGACCATAAGCAGCAGCAGCTTATGAGGAAAAATGCTGCTGAAATACTTTGATCTTTTATTCTTCAGCAAAATAACCAAATTGATGAATGAAGGCGAATGCATTCGAATCTCTGCGGTTTTATCATGATGTTAGTGTCCTACAGAAGATTAGGCCAAAAATCAGTTCAAATTAACTCTGTCAAGTGGATCTCAAACTGGCTGGCGGCTGATAACAACAAAGAAACCCTCTTAGGTTTTAATGAGGGTTGCACAGAAAGTTAAGTGACAGAACTAGAAAGTCACTCCTGAGTTTGGTTTTATTTAACATCTTTAACTATCTGTGGGGAAAAAGACATCAACGTCCATTTACTGGGAATGGCAGATTACTACACTGGAAAGCTGCAGGGGGAAGGGAAAACAAGGTATAGGTTTGCCTCTAGGAGTCTCCTGTGCCGAGGACAGGACAGTATTATTCAATCTGGCTAAGGTACAAATGAGATTCAGTCTTGACCAATGTAAATCCATCCAGTCATCCAAAAGGATCAGTCCGCAAAGAAAGCAAATCAGTTGCCGTGAAGTCTAACCGGACTCATGGATCCTACGTGTGTCAAAGTAGAACCGTGCTCCACAGGATTTTAAATGGCTGATTTTTTTGGAAGCAGGCTGCAAGGCCTTTCTTCCTAGATGCCTCTGGGTGGACTCCAACCTCCAAACTTTTGGTTAGCTGCTGAGCAAGTTAACTGTTTTCACTACCCAGGGATTCCTCACAAAGAAACAGAACTCTGTAAAAGCGTAAGACTGCAGGGGCCTGCCTCTAAGAATGAGTACTTGTTAAGAGTACGGACTTAGAGGTTAGACCACAGTTGGAATTGCAGCTTCAATATTATGTGATTCTGGGCAAGTTAACACAACTTGGGAACCATCTTGGGTTCCCAATGCATAAAATGGACCTAATGATATCACCATTTTATGGGACTGTGAGTACTAAGTTAACTGAGATAAAGTACGTAAAATGAATCATGTGTAGCTGGCAAATACTGCATACACAATAAATGGCAGCAATTCTTGTTATTTCTGCACTCAAGGCCATGGAATTTTAAGGAACTCTGATGGCGCAGTGGTTAAAGCGACTGACTGCTAACTGAAAAGGTCGGCGGTTTGAAACCACCAGCGGCTCCGTGGGAGAAAGATGTGGCAGTCTGCTTCTGTAAAGATTTACAGCCTTAGAAACCCTACAGGGTTGCTATGAGTCAGAATCGACTCAACAGCATTGGGTTTTTTTGGTTTCTCTGAAAAGAGGGCATGAAGTAGAAGTCACAATCTACAGAGATTAAAGCAAACGTAAAAGAAAAATGATGGCCAAACTTTTCCTACTCGAAGCTAGTGTTATTCCAATATATATTAATCGTTATATAAGTGCCTGCTTTGTGTCATCCACTGCGCTACTAGGCACTGGAGACCTAAGATTGTCTGCTCTCTTGGAGCCGCTAGACTTCTTAGAGATATAACTAAGAAAGCACACAATTTCAATACAATATGAACACCCCTGTGGGGAGAATACGGGAGGAGCACCTACCAGGACTGCATGTCAGAAAAAGCTTCCTAGAGAAAGTGAAATCTAAGCAGAAAACAGAAACATTCCTAGGAGTCAGTGAGACAAATAGGAGGCCAGGGGAAGTTGGGAGAAAAGAATATTCTATTAGGAAGTAAAACATATGCAAAGGACAAGCAGATGAAAATAGGAAAAGGAGGAAGGGGGGAAGAGAGGGAGTGTGGAACGGTGGCAGTGAGGAGAGAGATGGAGAGACAGCAATTGAGAAAGAGGGATGCAGGGGAGAGGGTAAGGAAGGGAAGGGGAGGACAGGACATAAAGTCAAGGCAGGACATCTAAAGGGAGGGCTTGAGCTTTAGAAGAGGACAGTCTTGGAAAGCCACTAAAGTGTTTGAAGCATTTTGGAACTGCGGAAGGATTACTCCAGCTACAGCTACAGCATGTAAACAGAGCCATAGGCTGGCAAGATTGCAAGCAGGAAGATCAGTTTAGGAGGCTATGCAAGAATCTAGGAAAATACGGAGAGAATTCTATCTACTAGGGTGCCTGAAGTAGGGGTGAAGAGAAGAGGTCAGAATCAAGAGAGACAGAACGCAGAGAATTTATAGATTGATTAGAGTAGGAGATGCGGCAGAGGCTTACTGTTTATCTAGAGATGGTATAGTAGGTACTGTTTGTTATAAAACTTTCAGTAGTAGGAAAGGGCTGGGGCCTTTTTTATAGGTAAGCAAGTTTAGAGACAATGGGAATAAGCAGGCACAAATGTTTTACTCCTTTAACTCTCTCTCTCTCCATATTCAACATCAAGAAAAACATTCTGGATATGGTACAATTTCTAACTTTCTTATATTATAAAAAGTGAGTAAAAAGACATGTGTATTGGCTTGAAATGCCAACACAGGGTGCCATTTTCTCATAAATATATTCTCACATAAATGAAACATTTTCAAAACTGCAGGTGCATTAGAAACATAATAGAGGCGACAGTGTAGTTCCAAGTTAGAAGATGAATTTTTCAATTTGCTAATTTATCACTCTAAGTCTGAATAAAATGTTTGTTTATTATCAAAACAAAGCTAATTTCTTCAGATAAATCCTGTCTGTGAAAATCTTTGTGCTCTTTTATCACACAGCCTCGCCATCTGAAATTAGATGAGAAGCTAGACCCAAGAAGTTAATCAGCATCAGGCTAACATTCACTGTAACTGATCATTTAGCATTTTTGGCCACACACATTTTTCATTCAATTTTCACAAGAAATAAAAAAGGCAAATCATCCATATATGTTGTTTAGAGCAAAGTGTTGGCCATCTAGATTTTAAACTGCAGCATTCTGACTGGCCCTTGGTAATATTAATTTATAATTCTAAAACAAGCTATTTACTAGACTGCAATGTACTATTTGCTAAAACTTGCAGGAAAATAGTCACTTTTGCTTATTTGGACTTCTCTCCGTTTCTGGCCTCGCCTTCATCTGTCCTAGTTTCACAATGCCCACTACTCTGGGTTTCTGTGCCACTCCAGATCCTAAGTTTAAAATGTACTAGAGCAGAAAACCTGTTGAACATCTACTCCTTAAAAGACTCTGTTACTGTGATTTGAAATGTGGAGTGAAAATGTTATGTCTTTGTTCATTAGGCTTTGGTGAGTTATTCTGCAATCATTTCCAATTATCTAAACCATCTCCCCAACAATCAGCCTCTATTTTTAAAAGTTAGAACCATTTGGCTTTCACCTCAGGGAAGTTTTATTAAGACTGTTGCTTTGAATTCAGTTTAATTTTGTCTACATGGTCAACTTGCCATACAAACTGGAAGCAAAATGGTACAAGATTCTCAAATGGCCATTCTTAGTTAAAGGCGTAATTGTAAAAGCGTAAGATATGCTCGTTGAAGAGGAAATTTCTGGTCATGGTCAGAAAATGTTTCCAAATGTTGATGAGGCAAACGACAAATGCAAAAATGGATCCCAAAGGAAAAGAACAACAACAAAACTACACAGTAGGTTATGAAGCTCTATTATTATTACTTGCTGGCACAGCATGGTAAAACATTCACCTTCTTGCCATAGCTTTTCACTTACCAACTTAAATGTCAATGTTTTTAATGCTTTGGGATCATCTACAATCTTCTGTAAATTAGCAGCCACTGTAAAATACAAACACAGAGAAAAAGTGTCCACATTATTTCCAATAACACTGGATTTTCACCCAATGATTGAGACAATTTGACTAATGAATAAACTGCAAAATAACTTCTTTTGCAGATATTGCAAAGTCCATATAAACGACCAAGTTACTCTCATATAGATATTGTCTATAACGGATAGCTTTAGCAATCTTGTATCTATGCACATCGGAATTAATCACTGTTAATGCCACATCTCATACAATAAAATGAGAAATTGCTTTCTAATGAGAAGTGGAAATGGCAGCAGCATCCAGTGTTTCTAAACATTCATTAATAAGAAATTTAATAAAGGAGCCAGGAGAGGGCAGTACAAAACAAAGAGGGAAGGTATTGCAAAGAACAGCTTCTCTGGAAAGAAGAGGTCAGCACATTTGAACTCCTGTCCTATAAATTCACTCAGTTCTCTGCACCCACTTCTACCAAAGCAACAAAACACTGTGGTTAACCTCTATGACTCAGGCATACGTTTTAATGCTTTCACACAGAACAACGATCTATCAAACCGGCGAAGTGCCACCTTGAACAATACCTGAGTCAGCTGAACAGGGTCAAGCAATAGAGGCTGTCAGTTTGGAGCTCACCACTGATAAGTTTTCAGTATTAGCCAGGCTCATTGGAGACCCATTCTGCTCTCTGGGGTGTCATGATATATTTGGTACTCTAGTAGAGAAGGCAGCTTTTCCTGCTTAGTTCCCTGGCGTGGGGTACTAAGTATGAATAGAATTATCAAAAGGTGATGATGGAAATTTAAAGTTTTGTCCTTTCCAAACTTTAAGTACTGAAGGTCAAGTAAAGGCTGTTGGCTAGGAGAGGGGAAGTTACTATTGAAGAAATTAGAGAAGAAGGAAAATTATCTGCTGCTTTAGTAAATAAGTATCTGAAGAATTTACCTAAAACTGCCATATTTTTAAAATAAAGTATTTTAAGGGAAAAGTGTTTCAAATAGAAAGTTTATAAGTAGAGAGCTGAAAAATATCTGTGCAACCTTTACTTTTCTCTA
The DNA here is from genome assembly GCA_030035585.1 of Dugong dugon. Classification (NCBI taxonomy): domain Eukaryota; kingdom Metazoa; phylum Chordata; class Mammalia; order Sirenia; family Dugongidae; genus Dugong; species Dugong dugon. The sequence continues at coordinate 129,814,717 of CM057461.1, forward strand.
AGGTCGACCGAAAACAACCTAGATACATGGATTTTCTGCAGTTTAGTTTATTGCACTTAATTCATCAGATGCAGAGGAGGAAAAAAATGAAAATCATATACTCAGTCTGGCCTATTTCTCTTTATAAACCATAATTACAAGCATAATTTTACCTTCATCTGTTGACCTCTTAATACTTGAATTCTGAGTGGTTTACTAAGTTTTATTTTTACTAATGTCCCTCCCGTCAACTTTTTCTCCTCTTTCTTTTGCCCACAAAAGCAAACACACATACACACAAGGTTCATCCTAGGCCATCACCCCAATATAGTTATCATCAACCCTCCTCTGGACTTTGTGACAATTTCCTGAGCATTTTTTAGATACTAAAATCAGCAAGTAATTCATGCAAGAAACACTGGGTCATGGAGTGAAAAGCTCTGCTGTAAAATCCTGCCCACTAAAGCCGGCATTCATTACGTCAGGGCATTCTGACTACATGCAAATTTTGCCAACTGAACACAGTAGCCATTTTCTTAATTCATCAGACTTCTAGTAGTTCCTCTGATCTGGGCTGACGCAGAGTAGCCATAAAGTCTTCGTATGAATTTCAGTCCTTTCATTACAGTCTCTCAGTTAATGTGGATCATTTACCACCCAGTTCTGGGTCATCTATTTCCAGTCTGCTCGCTAATATTCAGCCAAAAGCAGGGTTCTGTCCTCCACTATTAAACCGGTACACACACACGTACCAGGGCTGATTTCCAAGGAACGGTGCTCAGCAAATTATACACTGGAGGGCAAGACTGAGTTGCAAGCATCTTAAAACAATCATCTTAGAAACCACGCTCTCCAATTGTGATTCTCACACCTCAGGGACATTAAGAAATTCAAATTCTATCTTCAGCTCAAAGCAAAATTAGCAAAACTGGCCACTTACCTGATTACTTATCCCAGCTGCTCGGCTTATTTTCAATTTAGTTGATTTTAATTTGTTGTAAAGTGCTATAAAATACCTCCATTTAACTGACATCACACAAAATTCAGGGTGATGTTAATTTCTCTTTCAATCGCAATGCTCATTAAAGAGACGGGTATTGCTGTTTTCTCCCTTCCCCTGACTGTGCACCTGGGTTTCAAAAATAAAAACACTCCTTACCTTGAACGTGCGCTGAGAAGGAAGAGCTGGGTAGGACTGGTTGTTAGAGGTTCTCAAGCACGTGCTAATAATGCTGAACTTAATGTTTATCGTACTTAAACTGTGGAAAATATGGCGCTTCTGAAACCTGCTTACTCAGTGGCCATCAACTCACTTCAAATCCCTCCCGGCTTTCCCAAATAAAACTCATTCCCCTCATTTCTGGTGCAGAGTCTGTGTACTCTTCTTTGAGCTGTTCCCTTTCCTCCTCCCACCACTGTCTTCAGTCACAAGTGCTTCCTCTGTCTCTCGGCCAAACAGAGACCCAGACAACACTCCCTGAAGCTGCTCTCTTGCCCTGCCCCTGAGGGCTATGTGATTATCTACGTGGTTTCTTTTTTGCTGAAACTCTCACAACGTGAGCAATCTGTTTTTTGCTATTTTTATTTCCCTCTGTCATGCTTTAGGCTTGAATGCTCAGCAGGGTTAGAAGTTTCTATTTGCTTTTTAGGCTAAAGTACATTTGGCCTAAGGTACGGTAAGTATTGGGCTTTATGAAAATGTAGTAATACCATTAACAACCACATGGAAAAGACACTGAGCCTCAATACCTCCCTGAATCTAAACAGAGAAGAAAATAAGATTGCCCTGAGGGTTAGGTATCAGAGGACGGCAGCAGAACTGACATTTCTTTGGCAAACTAAGTTGAGCATTGTCCAGACACTGTTTTCTCTATAAACTCATTGTATGACTCAAATTCTCCACATTTCGACAGTTAGAAAAGTAACAGTTATATATTAACTGTTTACAGTCTGTGTTTGTATTCTGAGTAATTAGTCAAAAGTTACACTTTTCTCCCCAGATACCAGTATATTTTACAACAATCCCATATGTACCGATGTTCCAGTGGCAAAGTAAGTTAATTTATTTAATTTGAGCTATTTCCAAACAAAACTTGTGGGGGAAAAGAGAACCAATGGACACCAAGTCTGATGTTTTCCCCCATAGTAAGAAATTCTGAGACAAGGTGAAAGCATGGTCTTGGGTTACCTGACAAGGTGATAACTTCATAATATTGTTTTGTCCAAAGATACAACCTACACATCTGCTCTTTGCATTGCATTGCTGCAGAGACACAGCATGGGAGTGTAAAGAAAGAGACATGGGTGCCAAAAGAGAATCAAGCTCTAAGTAAGAAGAAAAGGAGATAGGCGGGTGGGTTTCTGATGGATACTGCTATAAAACTAATGCAAAATTATGGCCAACAATTCAGTTCGGGACAAAATGTAAGAGATCTGCCCCATTAATGCCCCTAAACCTCTGGGCTCTTATTTTCATGACAAGCAGTGTAGCATCATGATTAAGAGCCTGAACTTTCAAGCCAGAGTGCCTGGTACAACAATCTAGCCTCCTGCTTAGCTCTGTGTGAGCTTTGTGAACTTGGGCAAGTTTACTTGCCTCGGTGCTCAAGGCTACTTGTATGTAAAACGTGGGTAAATAATAATGGCTACAGTTAAGCGCTTAACTATTAACTGAAAGGTTGATGGTTCAAATCCACCTTGGAAGGAAGGTCTGGGGCAATCTACTTCTGAAAAATCACACTGAAAACCTGACGGAGTACAGTTCTATTCCGACACACAAAGTGGCGCCATGAATCAAAATCGACTCAAAAGCACCTGGTTCTGGTATACCTGCTAGGATTGATCTGAAGGTTCATTGAGTTCATACATGTAAAGTGCTTAGAATGGTGCCTGATGTACACCCATTGCCGGTGAGTTGATTCCGACTCATAGCGACCCTATAGGACAGAGCAGAACTGCCCGGTAGGGTTCTCAAGGCTGTAATTTTTATGGAAGCAGACTGCCACATCTTTCTCTTGTGCAGCAGCTGGTGGGTTCGGACAGGCGACTTTTCCATTAGCAGCTGAGTGCTTAGCCACTGCACCACCAGGGCTCCTTGCTTGATGTACAGTAAATACTTAGTAAACATTAGCTATTATTATCTCTGCTGTGGACAACTGCAGTATCTTAACTGGTTTCTTTGTCTTCCGTTTTAACCCCTTAAAGCCTTCTTTCTCAGGCTCACTAGAGTTACTTAAAGAATCTAGGTCACAAATCAGAATGCATTGCCTCCTTAGGTAATACCGTTTAACTGTTCTGAATCCACTCCAGGTTAAAGTCCAAGCTCCTAATGTAGCCCACGAGACCCTCCATAGTCCGGCCTCAAACTAATTCTCTAGCTTACCTTTTGCCATTTCTTTCTCAGAAAGACTTCCAGGTCCTGACTCTCCTCTAGATCTCTACCACTGCTCTTCCCACTGTGTGCTGAAATAATTCCTTTCAGACCTGCTTCCCTCACTGGATGCAAAACCTTTGATAACCCTGGAAAAATCACATTCATTTCTGTAAAAGGCCTATCTTCGAAATATATCCATATACCCAGCAGATGTAATTAGCTACATTAACAGAGGTCATACTAGAGTAGGGTGGACCCTAATCCAATACGACTGGTATCCTAATAAAAAGAGAAGAAGAGACACACGGAAGAATGCCATGTGAAGATGAAGGCAGAGATCAGAGTGATGCATCTATAGGCCAAAGAACACCAAGGATTGCTGGAAGCCACCAGAAGCTAGGAGAGAGACATGTAACAGATTCTCCCTCAGAGCCCACAGAAGGAATCAACATTGTTGACACCCTAATTTCAGACTTCTAGCCTCCAGAACTGTGAGAGAATATTATTTCTCTTGTTTTAAGCCACCCAGTTTGTGATACTGTATTACAGCAACCTTTGGAAACTAAGACCCACCTGATCAAGCTCCTGCTCCATCTCTGAAGTCATCCCTTAACATTCTCTCCTGCTGCCCCAGTTCGAGCCATAACAGCCTCTGTGCTGATCCTTAAGCATTCAAAGCAGGCCCCTTCCAGAGAACCTCTGCACCTGCTATTCCCTCTGCTGGAAGTTTCCCTCTTCCATGACTATCTCCCTCACTTCCTTCAGGTCTCTTCTCAAATGTCCTGGGATGCCCTCTATAACACCCCTCACCACCACCACCACCACCTCATTATCTCTTTACTTGGATTCTTCCTGTTCATAGTATTTATCACCACCTGACATGCTATATATTTATGAATTATTTTTGAGTGTGTCCCTTCATCTGCCCCTACATATCCAGAAGGTAATCTAAAACAAACGTGGGAACTTTATTTTGTTCACTGCTATATTTCCAGTGCCTGACATATAGTGTCGATCTGTTGATACATGAATAAATGCACAAACAAATCTTTGCGACACTGGTGTCTAGCACAATGGCTAGTACATTGCAGTTGGTAAATATGCTATAGACTGTATCCTCAGAAACATGCACAAAAAAGTTTGTCTACAATCTAGGGGCTTCAGAGACCTTAAGAACTTTAGTTTAAGACTTCCTGATAGAAGAATTATTTGTATTTTAGAATAATCAAAGCACTTTTTTCCCACAAATGTGTCTCCTAAGCAATAATCCCATTTGTTTTCCAAAGCAAATAAATTAACTCTTGCCTCATCTCCAATGGATATTGGGTATCTGTGGCCACATGACTTTTAAAATGGGCCATTTTTCATTCAGTTTTTTCAGGGAGGAGGGCCTAGGTCACCACCCAGGTAAGCTTCCCAGACTAGCAGAGGTGCTAGCAGCAGGGACTGATATATGCAACATTACAACGCATGCAACTCTCCTTCAGGCAAAGAGACCAACCAATCCTGGAGCAACAATTTCCAGGTGGGTCCAAGCAGTGCAATGGATGGACTATAGTTGATACTATGGTGTGCTGCCCAGATTATCTCTTAAAGAATGAGGCAATAGTTCTCCCAGCTGCTGAGATTATTGGTGGCTAATGGTGCTGAGCTTAGTACCTTTTCAGGGATTCCCCTTGGCCAAAGAGAGCTGTCTCACCCAAAGTCAAGCTCTGTCCCCAGAGATAGCCTGCATCCAATGGCTGGTCATAGGAGTAAAAAGCCCTCTTGCCTCAAGACAGGACAACCCTGAAGGATCATCCCAGCTCCAAAGATCCCTGTGGGATCAGCTTAGGCCGTTGCTGTAACTGCATCACAATTTATTTCCTCCTTCTGCCAAATTCTACTTCCTTTATTCCCTCATAGATATTGATCTTGCGAAGACTCCTCAAAAACACCACCTGCATGTAAACCTATGACACTGAGTCTTTTTCCTGAAAAGACTGTTTCTTAACTAAGACTCTGCCCAAGAATTTGGATATTGTATGTGTCATGCTAGCTATAAATACACCAGTGAAACCATCACCACAGTCAAGATAACGAACATATCCATCATGCCTAAAAGTTTCCTCATGACCCACTGTAATTCCTCCCACCTTGCCGTCCCTGGTCCTCTCTCTAGTCTCTCTAGGAAACCACTGCTCTGTTTTCTGTCACTGTAGATTAGTTTGCAGTCTCAAGAATTTTATACAAATAAATTCATACAGTGTGCACTCGTTTTGCCTGGCTTCTCTCACTCAGCACAATTCTTTTGCAATGCATGCATGCATGTTGTAGCATGTATCAATATTCATTCCTTTATATTGTTCATTAGTATGCTCTTGTATGGATATACCACAGTTTGCTTATAATATTTACTTACTGACAAACACTGGGGTTGTCTTCCAATTTTGCTGCTACAAATAAAGCTATTATGAGCATTCTTGTACAAGACTTTGTATGGACGTACATTTTCTTTTCTCTCGAATAAATACCTACAAGAGGAATGGCTGGATCATATGGTAGGTGTATGTTCAACTTCTTAAGAAACTGTCAAACTGTTTTCCTAAGTGGGTGCACCATTTTACATTCCCATCAGCAGTGCATGGGAGTTCCCACACCAACACTTAGCATTGTCAGTTTTTTTTTTTTTTTAATTTTAGCCATTCTAATAGATGTGTTCTGGTACCTCACTGTGGTTTTAATTTGCATTTCCCTAACAGTAAATGATCATGAGCATCTTTTCATGTGCTTATTTGGTAGAGTCTTTTTAAAGGTATTTTCTGATAATAGAAGCCTTAATGATTTCCATATATGCAAGCAGGGTTTTGCTGGCTTAAGTAGAAGATTTTCTGTAAAGAACTAAAGGCCTTTGTTAGGAATCAGAGATGTTTCCTCATCCCAGAGGTAAGAAGTTCAGACAGTGCTTATCAAATCTCCTTCTAGCTCACCCAGTAAATGAATAAAACACAAATGTAAAGTGCAGAAGGTATCAGAGCTCATCAGTTCACAGCTTGGAAAATTTCCTAGAGCTTCCTGTATGGTTCAGAAACCTCAATTCTCTTTCACTAGGAACTTTTAAGTTTGCAGGTCATGAGTTTGTGTAGAGGCAAACAAAGAAGAGTAGAAAATGATCATATCGTGGAAGGCAGCAATGGCATGACACAGGAAATTCATCCAACTTTGATCTGAGATACACAAACAAAGATACAGATGTTTGCTGTGTATAACAAACCAAACAAAACCAAATTCACTGCTGTTGAGTCGATTCTGACTCATAGCAACCCTACAGGGCAGAGTATAACTGCCCCATAGGGTTTCCAAGGAGCAGCTGGTAGATTCAAACTGCTGACCTTTGGTTAGCAGCTGAGCTCTTAACTACTGTGCCACCAGGGCTCCGTATATAACAAGAAGGTCTTATTTAACTGTGCTAGATGTCTAGAGTAAAAAAAAAGAGCCTTATACCCAGAAGCACATTATAAAAATATTAGTAAGACTTCTGGTATGTAGGACATGAAGGCTAAACACAGTCTGGGACTCTAATGGCAATCTCACAACCATCACATGCAGCAAGTACCATGAATAAAGAAAACACGCAGCCTGGTCTCCAATGCAGTTTATGCATAAGACTAAAACCATTTAAGTGCCTCTTTCACTTAATTAAAAAAAAAAAAACTTACAGAAATAAATTTTAAGCTATCTTTACAACCTTGTCAAATCATGCAAATTCTAGAAAAAAATACAGTCAGAGAAAATATGCTAAAGAAAAATAAAAAAAGCAACACTTTACTTCATAGGATCAACTTTTTCTTATCAACACTCACTTTACCTTGATCTGGTTTATAGAGTTTTTTTCAATAGTCAGATATTAATAGGACACTCACAGCTTGAGATTCAACCTAGTTGCTTCTGGACTGGGAAAAGCTTTGGAAAGTTAAAATTAATGAGACAGTAAATACACTGCATTGGGCAGTGCTATCTAAATTATGAGCCAACACAGTCAACTGAGATAGAGCCATCTGGCATAAGCACAAAACCCAGAGAGAACCTGAAGGACTCTGACCCCAGCACGTGGTGGCAGCCTTCCACATAGAAACATTTCTCACACATGTGGCCAGCCCACATGGGAAAAATGAGGGAGCTGGGCCTTTCTTTACATTATGTGACAATGTCCCAGAGAAGGATATCTCTTTTAATTTCTTAGGTTCATCTTTTCTTTATTTATGGTATATTTCAAAGCATATAAAATAAAGATTTATCAGCCAGTGTAAGTTACAGAGCAAGGTTGAATAATTCAACCATTTAATAATAACAAATCAAATCAATCTAAAATAAATAACTTGAAATCTAATCCTCTTTATAATACTTAGTATGAGACTTCAGAAAATCACTTTTCCTGTGCGTTAGACAAGTGAAACTCAAAGTAGCCTATCACCGAAATGTTTGTTACCACAAGGTAAAGGAATATGCACTAGAAAGAAAATTAACCCAATGCTTCCTTCATTGAGAAAGTCTTGCTACAAAAAAAAAAAAAAAGAAAGTATCACACTTTGAGTAGCACTGCTTTAAACTGTTGTCAAAATAATATTAACTTGCCCTTGTTTTTCCACCATCCCTGATGGATTGGTCTGGATGAAGTATAAGAAAACTGCCTCAGTGTGTCATATAGTATCTCTAACAAGGTAAAATACCCAACATGGGGAGGTGGATGTTGTATACAAGGAAATTTAAACTGTTGCCTATTAAGAGCAAGGACCTTTATTTTTATTTTTATTTTTTTTAAAGCAGGTACATGTTCCAATATAAAGTGTGTAGTATAAACTGGTGTTTTTCCTAGATGTTGGGGAGATACAAACACAAGGAATGCATACCTTGCTGTGCATACTGTGTGGGCAGAGTGACAAACAAATGATTACAGCACCAACACCTTGAGTGCTGTTGGAGGGGTAGGAACCAGGTGCAAGGACAGCACTGAGGGACACTGCCTAGGGAGTTCTGGCTAGGATTCCAGGAAGAGGAGATATTTAAGTCTTGAAAGAAGAGTGGGAGTTTGTCAAGCGAATAGGAGCATTCCAGACAGAAAAAGCAGGATAAAGACAGGAGCAGAGCAAGTTTGAGAGCTGCAATGAAGGGCTTGGCATGGCTAGAGTGAAGATTGGAGTTGGGGGGACTATGAGAAATACAGGTTGGGAAGTAGGCAGAGGCCTGGACAACAGGGCCTTTTCCACTAAGGAATCTGGACTTTATCTTACAGAAAAAGGGTTTTAAATACCGTATCAGTTAATAATGACAATGTTAACTGTAGACTCTGAAAAACATTAATAGTGTATTGAAAGAAGAAAAAAAATCTAAAATTTTGGTTTGGATTTGTAAAAGTAATCATATTTTTAAGTCATGTGACTTGCTTATTATTATACATAATGATCTACAGTAAAGAACAAATTGAAACAAAAGGACAAATATTGTATGATTCCACTTATATGGACTATTTAGAATAGACAAATATGTAGAGACGAAAGTTTATTAAGAAGCCCTGGTGGTGTAATGGTTAAAGTCTTGGCTGCTAACCAAAAGGTCTGTGGTTTGAACTCACCAGCTGCTCCATGGGATAAAAGACCTGGTGATCTGCTCCCGTAAAAATCCTGTAAAAATTACAGCCTAGGAAACCCTATGGGGCAGTTCTGCTCTGTCCTATATGGTTGCTATGAGTGAGAATGGACTCGACGGCACACAGCAAAGTTTATTAGTGGTTACAAGGGGTGGTAGGGAGGGAAAAAGGGGGAGTCATTGCTTAGAGAGCTCTAAGTTTCTGTTAATGATGATGGAATAATTTGGAAATGGAGAATAGTGATGGTTGCACAACTTGATAAATATAATCAATCTCACTGAATTGTACATGTAAAAATGTTGAATTGGAAAATGTTTTGTTTTATATGTATTTCTAGCACAATGAAACAATAAAAAATAAATTGAGCATATCAGTAAATATGTCAAATAACTTCTTTGCACATTTTCAAATGAAAAGCTTATACATGTATAGCCACTCTTCATATTTACTGTCCATGTAAAATGGTGTTCTTACAAAGAACATAAAATAATCATAATAATAATAAAGTACATCGTCTAGATTAAGACAAATAAAAGTGGACATTGAAGTACCTGGTCTCCTGTGGGCAGCTCTGCCTCATATATTTTAAGAAGCCTGTGTGCATAGGTTTGAGTTTTAATGAAACTAGCCTTATGTAGAGGAGTTTTTCCCCAGATGATTCATTAATTGAGAAATCACTGTATCTCACTATATTAGTTGCCCTAATTGAACAGACAAGAAACCACTATCAGGAAATTCATTTTTCTTTCCTGATATCGTTCTGTTGGGTAATGCAGAAGAACGAGCAATTGCAAAGAAGATAAAAATAACATTGGAAAAAAAAAACTATTTTAAGTGGAAGAACTTCTGAATTAATTTTTTTTCTACATTTGTTTGTTTCACACACACTGCATGAATAAAGTTAGGCACAGACAGTGCCTTATAACGTGGCCTAAAGTTAGAACTGAAGTCCAGGAGTTCTCAAGATCAGCCTTCTATAGGCAGGACCGTCTGTACATCATTTAAGACCAAGAGGAAGTTGTCTATCTTGTATTTGAGATTGTCTACACTACGTGTCTGTTAGTTTGTCCTACTGTGGTGGCTTGTGTCTTGCTGTGATACTGGAAGCTTTGCCACTGGTATTTCAAATACCAGCAGGGTCACTCTTGGTGGACAGGTTTCAACTAAGCTTCCAGACTAAGAAAGACTAGGCAGAAAGACTTGTCAGTCTTACATCTTAAAAAACTGGCAAGTGAAAATCTTGTGAATAGCAGTGGAACATTGTTTGATATAGTGCTGGAAGATGAGCTCCACAGGTTGGAAGGCACTGAAAATACGACTGGGTAAGAGCTGCCTCGTCAAAGTAGAGTTGACCTTAATGATGTGGATGGAGTCAAGTTTTCAGGACCTTCATTTGACGATGTGGCATGACTCAAAATGAGAAGAAACAGCTACAAACATCCATTAATAATTGGAACATGGAATGTATGAAGCATGAATTTAGGAAAATTGGAAGTCATCAAAAATGAAATGGAATGCATAAACATCAATATCCTGGGCATGAGTGAGCTGAAATGGACTGGTATTGGCTGTTTTGAATCAGACAATCATATGGTCTGCTATGCCAGGGATGATACAATGAAGAGGAATGGCATCGTGTTCAATGCCAAAAAGAACATTTCATGATCTATCCTGATGTACAACGCTGTCAGTGATAGGATAATATCCATACACCGACAAGGAAGACCAGTTAATACGACTATTATTCAAATTTATGCACCAACCACTAAGGCCAAAAATGAAGAAACTGAAGATTTTTACCAACTTCTGCAGTCTGAAATAGATCGAATATGCAATCAAGATGCACTGATAATTACTGGCGACTGGAATACGGAAGTTGGAAACGAAGAAGGAACAGTAATTGGAAAACATGGCCTTGGTGACAGAAGTGATCGCAGAGATAGAATTTTGCAAGACCAATGACTTCTTCATTGCAAATACCTTTTTTCAACAACATAAATGGTGATTACACACGTTGACCTCGCCAGATGGAATACATAGGAATCAAATCGACTGTATCTGTGGAAAGAGACGATGGAAAAGCTCAACATCATCAGTCAGAATAAGGCGAGGGGCCGACTGCCAAACAGACCATCAATTACTCATATGCAAGTTCAAGTTGAAGAAATTTAAACAAGTCCATGAGAGCCAAAGTACGACCTTGAGTATATCCCACCAGAATTTAGAAACCATCTCACGAATAGATTTGACACACTGAACACTAATGACTGAAGACCAGATGAGTTGTGGAATGACATCAAGGACATCATACATGAAGAAAGCAAGAGGTTATTAAAAAGACAGGATGAAAGAAAAGACCAAAATGAATGTTAGAAGAGACTCTGAAAGTTGCTCTTGAACGCAGAGTAGCTAAAACAAAAGGAGGAAATGATGAAGTAGAAGAGCTGAACAGAAGATTTCCAAGGGCAGCTCAAAAAGACAAAGCAAAGTATAATAATGAAACGTGCAAAGACCTAGAGATAGAAAACCGAAAGGGAAGAACATGCATGGCATTTCTCAGGCTGAAAGAACTGAGGAAAAAATTCAAGCATCGAGTTGCAATATTGAAGGATTCTATGGGAAAAATATTAAACAATGTAGGAAGCATCCAAAGAAGATGGAAGGAATACACAGTCCGTACCAAAAAGAACTGGTCAACATTCAACCATTTCAGAAGGTAGCATACGATCAAGAACCAACAGTACTGAAGGAAGAAGGCCAAGATGCACTGAAGGCACTGGCAAAAAACAAGGCTCCAGGAATTGATGGAATACCAACTGAGATGTTTCAACAAATCGCTGCAGCGCTGGAAGAGCTCACTTGTCTATGCCAAGAAATCTCGAAGACAGCTACCTGCCCAACTGACTGGAAGAGATCCATATTTGTACCCATTCCAAAGAAAGGTGATCTAACAGAATGCAGAAATTAATGAACAATATCATTAATATCACACGCAAGTAAAACTTTGCTGAAGATCATTCCAAAGCAGTTGCAGCAGTACATCGACAGGGAACTGCCACAAATTCAAGCCAGAATCAGAAGAGGACTTGGAACAAAGGATATCGTTGCTGATGTTAGATGGATCATGGCTGAAATTGGAGAGCAGCCAAAAGATGCTTACCTGTATTTTACTGACTATGCAAATGCATTCGACTGTGTGGAGCATAACAAATTATAGATAACATTGTGAAGAATGGGAATTCCAGAACACTTAATCGTGCTCATGCAGAACCTGTATTTAGACCAAGAGGCAGTCGTTCAAACAGAATAAGGGGATACTGGATAGTTTAAAGTCACGAACGGTATGTGTTAGGGTTGTATCCTTTCTCCATACTTATTCAATCTGTAGGCTGAGCAAATAATCAGAGAAGCTGAACTATATTAAGAAGAACTCGGCATAAGGATTGGAGGAAGACTCATTAACACCCTGCAACATGCAGATAACACAACCTTGCTTGCGGAAAGTGAAGAGGACTTGAAGCACTTACTGATGAAGATCAAAAAGACTACAGCCTTCAGTACTGAATAAGCCTCAATATAAAGAAAACAAAAATCCTCACAACTGGACCAATAAACAATATCATGATAAACAAGAGAAAATACGGAAGTTGTCAAGGATTTCATTTTACCTGGATCCACAATCAATGCCCATGGAAGCAGCAGTCATCAACTCAAATGACACATTGCACTGGGTAAATCTGCTGCAAAATATAATGGATTAAAGGTGTGCCTGACCCAAGCCATGGTGTTTTCAACTGCCTCACATACATGTGAAAGCTGAACAATGAATAAAGAAGACTGAAGAAGAACTGATGCCTTTGAATTATGGTGCTGGCAAAGAATATTGAATATACCATGGACTGCCAGAAGAACGAACAAATCTGTCTTGGAAGAAGTACAGCCAGAATGTTCATTAGAAGCAAGGATGGCAAGAATTTGTCTCACATACTTTGGACATGTTATCAAGAGGGACCAATCCCTGGAGAAGGACATCATGCTTAGAAAAGTAGAAGGTCAGGGAGAAAGAAGACCCTCAATGAGATGGACTGACACAGTGGCTGCATAACAATGACTGTGAGGATGGAACAGGACCAGGCAGTGTTCTGTTCTGTTGTACACTGGGTCATTATGAGTCAAAACTGACTTGACGGCACCTAACAACCACAACAGAAGTAAGTTCCAGTCTTCCTTCATTACCTATTCCCATAGTACACTGGCTATGACTATTACATGGCAGTGTATCTTAATGAAACCAATAGCTTTACTAAACTCTCAGTGGGTGCCTAACATAAATTGAATGGGAAAAAAGGGATCTCTAAATAGTCAGATACAGCCTCAGGAAGGAGTCCACATGTGCATTATTATTACTATTAATAATAAGTATTAACTTGCATGCTTTAGGGAAGCAAAGCATTCATTCAGCTTCTACAAGCCATAAAAAGGTATTTTCAGGATATAAATGCCATAAAAATTGTATGAAAATCAAAAGTCTGAAAGCAACCTTACATTTAAAAATTCTTAGCAGCAGAAAAATTCACTGATGTAATGGGCTTGCACTTCTGCTTTATTCGTTATACACACACAGTATTTGAGGAAGGATGAGTGTGCTAAGTAAGTAGTTCACAAGGGTCCACAGTCACAGCTTTTCTAAGTCCTCATCCCACCAATGTTCCTCCAGGTAGGAGTCTGCCTGCTATGTGTGCATGGCTAGCACCACTTGCTTGCACAACCACCCAATTTATTAGAAATTACAACCTTGTTTGGGGCAGGAAGGAACAGAGATAATCTTAAATGTACAGTTCAGGAACATGACCCTCAAAGCCAACCACAGTCGAGATAATTACCAAAAAGGTTTTGTTGTTGTTGTTGTCGTTATCAGAAAATACTTGAAAGAACGGCAGGGGAAATAAGACAGCCTACAGTGAGTATGTGCTCGGTCCCTAAGGACTGGGGGAAAAAGACAAAAGCCGAATCCCACTGCTGTCAAATCAATTCCAACTCATAGCGACCCTACAGGGCAGAGCAGAACTGCCCCATAGGGTTTCCGAGGCTGTAATCTTTATGGAAGCAGACTACCACATCCTTCTCTTGTGGAGCAGCTGGTGGGTTTGAACTGCTGACCCTCCCATTAGCTGGTGAGCATCAGGTCCCCATCTAACGATGGTGGGAATCTAAATCAGTGTATGCTTAAAAAAACAAAACAAAGCAATTTGGGAGCAACTACTGCAATTCTTGCTTTGATCCTTGCAATGATATTGGAACTTCTGAACTAGAAGGTTACCAAACTTCCAGAAATGTATTATTTATTCATGAACAGGTCAGATATAAGTTCCTCACATATACGAAGTGTAATAAAACCATTTGCATTTCAGATTTCCATTCCCACCCTAATGGATAAGAGAAGGGGGCACACCAATTTATTGTCTTTCAGCCTTAGACACCTGAGCACAAGCTGATTCAGACTTTTATGACAGGTAACAGGTAACAAGCAAGTGTAACAGATTCACATTGGTTTGGGCAATAGAAAACAGAGGGAAAAAAACAAAACATTTCTGGCAAATCTGTAATTTTCATCAAAAAAAAAGGTTGAGAATTTAGAGGCTTAATATGTTGTGGGGTTGTTAACCAATGTCAAAAAACAACATGTGTACTACTATTTCATGAGAAACTATTTGCTCTGTAAGCTTTCACCTGAAGTACAATAAAATATATATTAAAAAAAAAAAACATTTCTGGCAAGGAAATAGAAACACTGTGCAGTCAATACGAGGCACAGGTAGTTTGCTATTTATGTACATAAAGATGTTGGTGATCTTCAGAAGGGAGCCATTTCTATAAGGATGTAGTGGAGAGGTTCATGCGGGGTGCAGTAATGAGTCTGAGTATGAAGAGAAGTCAGAAGCAATCAAAATACAGAAGAGGAGCCAGAAAAGAGATGCTGACTCAGGGATGATAATCAATAATGCACTAAGGAATAAAAATCAGAAGAATGTTTGACATCGGTGAAAAGGGCAAACGAGACTGTGGGCTATACGTGTAGCCTCAGGGAGAATAAGTCAGCACTGGTTATTCTGACGCTATTTAAGGCAGCAGGATCTCATTAACTCTGGGCAAATCTGGCTTTCCTTCCCGTTGGAAGAAATCGAATAAAAAGCTGCGAGTTGCAACTAAAGTGGATTCATGGTTCCAAAGAAGGGACACACGCAGAAGACAATGCAGTTCCCCAGCACCACTGTTGTTCCACTAAAAACCAACGTCCTCCCTTCCCCTTTCTTGGATTTATCATAAACTTATACTGTTAGGGTGTTAACACGAGATTAACAGGCTTAGATTACTCAACTGTGAGATGAGTGAGGATGTATATATTCTGTAACCTTTTTACTATGTAATAACATCAGTCCTCTTTACAGAAACCTCCATGGTGACAGAGTATATTCAGAAAAATTAACTATGGAAGGCCATAGAGTATTCATGAGAAAAATAAAGATATGCTAATCCTGAGACAAAAGATAAATAATATTTTTCTTTTGCACTGACCTATTCTGTTCATGGCTGTCCAACCATTTACTAAAACAGATCATTAAGGAGATGCTCCAGAAATTCTAACCAGGTCCTGGGAAAGGCATGGCAAAAGTAGCCCCATTTGGCTGAAATCCTGAAGTTTTCACAATTAAAGACCATTCTGCACTAGGTCGAGTGATGAGCCCTGCACCAAGCCACACAAAAAAATACTGAAATCTCCAAAGAACCCTCAAACAGACACGATTTTCTATGTCTTTTTCTAAATGAGATTTTAATTGCATTGATTGCTAATGATCACTTGTTGAGCAATTCTCTCAAATGACAGGTCCACATTTTGACTTTGAGAAATTCTGCAAACTGCAAAAATGAAATATTTAGTGCAGAATAAATAAAACTATTACTAATGATAATATACTTAATTGAGACTTATCACACACTGTTTTAAGCACTCTATATGTGTAAACTCTTTTAATCCTTACAGCCACCCTATGTGGTTGAAGCTTGTATTTGCCCTATTTGACAGAGGTAACTGAGGCACAGAGAGATGAAGCAACTTGTCCATGGTCACACAGCTAGGAAGAAGCTGAGGCAGGATTTGACTATAGGCAGTTTGACTCCCAGCGTCTGTATACATAACCACAGTGCACAATGCCTCACAGTAAGAGAACAGATTCTTACTGTTTTAAGGCAGTCACCTAAAATAAAAACCAAGACTTGAGAAGCACTACTTGGTGCCCCTTATGTATGGCACCTTCTCCCCTACATCAAAGAGCAGGGGCCAGTGTGACTTCCATCTCGTCTAAAAGCTGATTTTGCTCCTGCAAAGTCATCACAGACTTATGTGAAGATCCCTTTAGGGACCCAAATAGTGAACCAAGAAGAGGGAGTGAAACACACTTCAAAAAGCCTTCCATGTTCTCCAGCGTGACCATTTTGGAAAGAACTGGGGCTAATACTTCCCATTATAAAATACCATCATCTTTTTGATTTTAGTGCCTTTTAGCCAAGATTTTCAAACACCTCACTGCTCAAAAACTTGACAGCTGGACCCAGTTAAAGCTGTAGAAAAGGAAAGCTGCTTTGAGGATTATTTTGTTGTTGATGTTTCTACAGCTTTTTTCCTGTTTTAAGGGGAAAAAAATCTCTTTTTACTTAGATGAAAGGTTCATCTTGTTAATATAAGGGAAAAATTTGTTATCTGAGCAAAAAGAAGATTGTGACGGAGTTGATTTTGCCTATCATAAATGTCAACTTTAGACATTTAGAAGTAAAATTCCTGAGAGATCAAGGACATGTTTAAAACTACCCCCAAAAAATCTGTATTTGGATTTATTCAGAGAATGCCTCTAGAAGGCATATGAAGCAAAAAGGGAGTGAAAAGATGGGCAGCTTAACTACTTGCTCACAAGTCATGCTTAACACGAAGGGCAGCCACAACAACTGATATGAAGCACTCACTGACCAACAGCTCTAACCAGAGCAGTCATGACTACACCCTCCCAGACCTCGATCTTCACACAGGACTGCTCAGCCCCCAGAGACCAAGGGTGAGCAGCACGCCCAGCTTATATCTCTTGCTCTTGCTTTTCTTCCTCACTACCAAGATCCCTTAGTTGGTACAGCTGAGAGACTGGGCAGGGATGGGGTAAAGTGTGTGATGAATGCTCCACCGTCTGTCAACTGCTTCAAGGCTCCAAACCCAATTGACAGTCATCAGAAGGAACCATCACCTGGATCATCTTCTAAGGAAAAAAGCTAGTCATCCACCAAAACAAGGAATAATAAAACTGTGGTGAAAATGGAGCCATACATGGGGTTTTTAAAAGTCCAACGCTTGGTAATGACATCAGGGAATTAATTCTTAAAATAAATTGCCCTGTAAATTGTCTTTACTAAATAGCTACGTTCTGGTGGCATCCTCTCTGCTACCAAATACCTTCCCATCCACTGTCCCCAAAAAGCCAGTTGTATGTGGTTCAGGGAATTTATCTGATCTTTATGCAAGAACAAGAAAAACAAAATCAAGATGTTAAATATTCAACCAATGTCAGAAAAGAGGGGACAGATTGGCCACCTGAGAGATGTCACTGGTGAGGATGGCCAGACAGCAGTGAGTTACGGAGTTCATGGGGCCAGATTTCAAACTTGGACTCTAAGTGCAGAAAAATTATTGAAGAAATTCAAAGAGATTAGGTTTGGAAGTTTTTATCCCTATTTACTTATCCAGAAACAGGGACGTTTTTCTAGAAAAGTAAAAATGAAATAGTCACTTAGCCCAATTAAGTGTTATTTCCACTGTACACATTACAGACGGGGAATTTTGTAAACTGCAGGAAATTCTGAACTAAAGAAAGAAAATATGTCAATCATCCATTAGAAGCACAGCTAAATAAACAGGGTATTAAAGAAAAATCATGATCAAAGTTGTTCAACCAGATGTATGAGAGTTGATTTCCAGTTGCTATTAGAATAAAATTTAACGTGCAGTATAATTTAAAAAACAACAACAGCAAATAGTTGCCATTGAATCAATTCCAACTCATGGCGACCCCACATATAGCAGAGTAGACTGTGCTCCATAGGGTTTTCAATGGCTGAGTTTTTGGAAGTAGATTGCCAGGCCTTTCTTCTGAGGCACTTTGGGGTAGACTCAAACAGCCTATGTTTCAGCTTACAACCAAGCATGTTAACTATTGGCACTCCCCAGGGACTCCATGAGATATAATACAAGGGCTAAATGGAAAGAACCAATGGGTTGAAAGCGTAAGAACAAATTAGAAACATGATTAAAAGCTAACCAAGTGTCATTAGAAAATAAACTTAAAAAGAAAAATTCCTCGCCCGACATTCAATAAAGGGAGAATGCAGTTAATGATAGAGCAAAGGATTATAACTATATTTCTTCACCAATCCACCTTATCGATGATTTAGCTAACTGGGAGAACAAAAGAGAAACAGAGAAGACTGCAGTGGCCTGGCACTTAACATGCAGGCAATTGTAAGACAAATGAGGGGCCCTGTTCACAATCAAATGACATTTTGGCAAGACTATGCAGAGGATTTATTTCTGGCTGGCTGAAGGTCAGTCAAACATATATATTTTCCATTTCTAAAGAGTTAATCTGCCATAGGCCCACAATGTGCTGTTCAAACATACATCCAATTCTTAGTTTAGGAGAAGCTGAAATTTGGCACTGCTCAGGATGAGATACTGGCATTAGGCTTTTAATGAGAAATGGTGAGATAAAAATGATGAATTCATTCTTGCCTGTGTAATGTAGTAAAAAACGATTGCACTTCCAGCTTCTGGTTTCCAAGACATAATTCTGGAAGACAGAAACCTCTGGAATGCCCATTCCAGCTTGGTCCATAAATCTGAACTGAACAGTGCAAATGCAGACCCCAACTTGTGCTGCTAATACAGGCCAGTGATTTGATTAAGGTCAGTAAAGAGCAAAAAGAGCCCCATAGATTTTTACAATATGCGCAATAGTGTGTTTTAAGTCAACCCCCTAATTCAGTCACTCAGCAAGTACTTATCAGATGCCCACTAAGTGCTAGTCAACATTCTAGCATTCTAGGACCTCATCGGTCAACAATGCTGACAAAAATTCCTGCATGCAAGAAACTGAGTCCAGTGATAAGTGAACTCTCTCACAATAGCTACTGAATGACCAATATTTTCCAGGAATTACATTTTACCCAGCATTACTAGCCACAATGCTCAAATAGAGTCCAAATGGGCAGTGACCCACTTGGAATCTGGACCACGATGGGATGCCATGGTAAAATGATGCAGAGCGGCAAGTTTCAATTTTAAGGATGGTCCAGATTACCTAGTTAGGCAAGGTAACAAATGCTTGCTATATGAGAATGTTTAGCAGATGTTATAAACACGTTTAAAACTTGCTAGTCTCTAAAAACTCACAGCAACGCTACAGGACAGAGCAGAACTGCCCCCAAAGGGCTTCCAACACTGTATTAATCATAAAACTGTTAAAATGGACAACAAAGTCACTACTAAGAGAATACAAGTGTCTCTTCCAACTTACACACTTGCCCAATAATGAGAACTGCCAACATAAACATCTTAATCAGAACAGATAAACTAAGCCAAGGATAGAACCTTACTTTAAGTTCCGTGCCTGGGCTGTGATTGTCATTACTGTGGGGATATTCAGCCCAGGGCAGCACCCTGGCATGTGGAAGAGGAGTGGATGGTAACATAAGGGATGGCAGTCTGCCTAAAGAGAAATGTAAACGGATGGGAGTTAAGAGTTTTAAAATGAGTTTGTTTGGTAGGGGGTGGACAGAGGTAATACAGTTAGGTCAAAATGATAATGCTCAAGAGCAATAATGGGGTATTAGAATGATACTCTAATCATCTTTGAGCAAGAATACCATGTACTGCTGCTATTGTTTTTATTATCTAGTGCTATGTATATTAATAATGTAGTTTTAAATTTTAGGAGTGGAGTACATAGTAATCGAGTTTAGCACTAATGAGCATTATCAATAAAGTATTAATAAATGACCATGGAATTCATACCTTGTTGTTGATCGCTGCCATTGCGTCAGCTCTGACTCATGTATATAGAATGTATAATGGAATGAGATGTTGCCCTGTGCTGCATATTGGCAGAAGTGACCCTGCCAGTGAGTGTTCTTAGAAGGAGTGCTCCTGCAGACATCCAAGCTATGACTGACTAGGAGAGCTGCGTGCTGCCTTAGCTCTCATCAGCGCTTGTAGATACACATAGCTCCTCCTCCCTTAAAGGAAATAATTGAGGACTTTATGTTCCTAAACCATTAAACCTTTTCCAAAACTAGACAATTAGGTCCACATTAAATTCTACTCCAAGCTCTTGTCTAAAGAAGCTGACGATTTCCAAAGAGTTATAAGGGAGAAGGGGCTCTTAAAAAAAGCTGCAGAGATTTATATCTAAAGCCTGATCAAAGAATGAACAATCACACTTTTTTTTGCTTAGAAAAATAACCTTAATCTAGCCTTATCTAGCTGTGTGGAAATGATGTGCTGTGTACGTAGGAAGAAAACTGGATGGCCTCAGTTAACACTGATATATTCTACAGGAGTTGGAAACTCAAATGTCTTCAGGAGCCAGAGAGATAATGTAAATCATTCAGATAGGAAGTGGGTAGGGGGACTTTTGCAACGCAGGATTTCAGGCCCAGCATTTTAAGATCTTCTGGTTTTTCTAAGACACATCAGAACTGGATGCTAATGTGAACTCTCCCAATTTTTAAATGTTAGCAACTAATTTAAAAAATTTAAAAACATTTCCAGGCCAAACAAAATACATTTGCTGGCAAGGTCCAAGTCTTGGGCGACAAAGTTACAACCTCGGCACTGTAAGAACAACCAGAGTCAGAGCAGAAAAAAGAATGTGGGTTGGATTACTGACTAAAATGTGGTTGGGAGGCTTTGCGGCAAAAACGTGACGCTCAACAGATTTCAATTTTGGTACGCCAACAGAAGAAAAGGACTCCACAGGTACAGAGGCACTCAATTAAGACTGCCTGGGTTCATTTCTTCAAGAACTGTGATTAAATTAAGATTTGAGATAGAAAATGTGGGCTGAAGTAATTTCAAAAATCAGTTTTTCAGTTTGGGATTTATTTTTTAACATATTCAAACAAAAGGTGTGATGGCTTAAAGTCAGGGAAAAGCCTATAATATGTAATTAAGCCATGAAATTTTGCATACCGAATGTAGTTAAGAAAATGGAACCAAAACAACATAATCAGCAGTGAAGTGCCAAGGGTACACCAACTAGAAAAGTGAGTCTGTCTATTAAAAAGAAACCCAGAGGGCATGCAAAATCCAAATAAAAATGCATATACAAACTAGATTTTGCTCTCCTGCCAAGTACGAGGCATTCAGCAATGAGATATGAACACCAATGAAGGAAAAAGGAAGTTTCTCCTCCTCTTTAATACTCCCTGCTTTTGAAAATGTGCTGCAAATAGCACATCTTAATAGCACGTTTGAAAGATCTGTTACACTGCTACAATACAACCTAACAGCAACGTAATAAATTTTCTGAAGAACAGGTGAATTGTCTATACCAAGAATGAGTGGTTTGTGTAAGACAATTTAAAAGGAAGAGCTAAGGCTATTTAACAAGACTATTATGGGGCCTGAAGTGGATATGGTGCTTAGTGATGCCACACAACCTACTCATGGGGACCTCAACCTCTACCACCAACTGGCCTGTTTAGGGATGGGCAGGAAGCCAACTCAGACCACTGACAGAGGAGGAGAGGCTTGTTCTGGCTTCTAAGAGAGAAATTTTCTTGGTTTTTACTATCCAGTTGCCATTAAGTCAATTCCAACTCATGGTGACCTCATATGTTTCAGAGTAGAAATGTGCTCCATGAGGCATTCAATGGCTGTTATCTGAGGTACCTCTGAGTGGATTAGAACTGCCAAACTTTTGATTAGTAGCCGAGTGCTTAACCATTTGTGCTACCAGAGCTCTTTACTTACAGCTTAAGCCATTCTAAAAGAAAATGCAGTTTCTTCTGAAGAATCATTAAAGTGCTACAAAATATTATGGCTCAGTTTGTATCCAGCATAGTTTTCTGGTATGCACTGTGCTCATACAAAAAGCATACAGACCTAGAAGAAAAGATTGTCTTATCTTCTTACCAGTTTCTTAAAACACCATCATCTGCTAGGAATGACATATCCTGTTTGGACTTAAATGTTAATAGGCTAAAAATAAATGGACATTTTTACAACTCTAAGAGATGTTCCTTTGGCATTTGTCTAAAGGATAACTTTCTGGGTTTGACCCAACCACTTTCATTTGCTGTTCTGGAATACAGTCTTATACCAACCAGTGAAGAGTTTAGGTGAATGTCAAGCGAGTACACACCAGTATCTAAGACATTACTAAAAAGTTATACATTTTCATTGTTATGAGCAAAATAAAACCATGGTCTCAAATGTCATATACTACTGTTTTGTAAGGATCACTACACTGTGTATAATCATCTTCCTGCCTCCCCAGAAAAGGTAGCTCATATTAGGTAGGTAGTAAAAAATACTCATAAGGCACTAGCACTTACTAGCAGTGAAATACCACTATTACTGACTTTTAATATTTACATGCAACACTAAATTCCAAATATCATTTCATAGAGCTGTAATAAACTTAAAGTTTAAAATTTTGCCAGAAAGAGAGCTGGTTTTAGACTTCCTTGGAGAGAAATCTCCAGTATAGTGACAGCAACTTGGTACCTGACCTTTTGGGCATCAAAAATGTCTCCATGATTTGAATGAAAATATTCTTAGGAAATGTGAAGAAGACCCCATGTAGGAAAGGCCAATAAGAGACAGAAGAGTTATAAAATGAATACTATAAACATGGACCCAAACAAAGAAAATGATGTTAGACAAAGTCAAAGCATTCATGTTACAAAAATCAACTATACAAACACAGAATGAGAATAAATGGGTAAGTAGCATGGGATAATACTCTCAAACTACCTCTCCTTCCCAGCCCTCTTGTCTGTAGGCAAGGCTGCCTTCATGGCAGTGTGGCCTGTGCAGGCACATAGGCTCATGCTTGGTTAAATGCTCTGTTGTCACCATCTTGAAATTCCTTGTAATTTTTAAATGAAAGGATCTGCAATTTTCATTTTACAATGGGTTCCCCAAATTATGTAGCTGGTCTTGTCTGTAAGTATAGAAAAAACTCTTATTTAATGAAGTTGGGAGTGGTATTTGGTTGGTTAATGTAAAGAGGCAGTTTAAAATATGCAAAATATAATATAAAAATATGATACAAATAAACCTTAAAGTTAATGTTCTAACTTAAAACATATTAATATACATTTATTTACCAGTCTTGCAATACAGGGACAAGGCAGTTAAAAAAATATCCTAGTTCTTAAATGTCTCTATTTTTTAGTTACCTCTTCCATATCTAACATAACAATAGTTTTTATTTATTTTAGCAATTTGCCTTTAAGATTTTCTAAAGCATCCTGCTTGTTGTTTGAGGAAACAACTCTTTTTGAACTCTTATTTTATCAATTAATTAGATAATATATAGCTCTAATAAGAAGTACCACTGGCATAAACCAGTTTGGGAACAAACTCTGGTTAAACATACAACTTATCTGGTAGGAGCAGACATGGGGAGGGGGGGCGCACACTAGAGAGTCTTCTCCCAGCTGTGAGCAGTCAGCATGGCCTGGGCCTTCCTGATGCATTTACGGAGGGAACTGAGAGCGTCACTTAGTTTAGTGGGTCAAGTTAATAAAGGCTGGCTATTCTTCCTTTAGAGACATTAGGCAATTACACTGTATTCTGTTTGGGTTGTTCTGTTGAGGCCTAACAGCATGGCCACACTCCCATGGGAAGAAGTGTGAGCTTCCTTAAGACAGGCGTGTGGTCTCCCCCTGATAGTGGTAGGCATTCCTGTTGTCAAGTATCAGAGAAAGAGGTAAGTCTTGGCAAAGAAACCTGAACTCAAAAGATGAGAGAGAAAGAATTAGGTCTTTGGCTAAGAACCTTAGGAGACAAAGAAACCTACATTTCTCTATCAGCCTCTCCTCTTAGGTCCAGACTTGGAGGCATCACACACGTTAGATGGTCCTCAGCACTGGGAACAGGGTGACTTCAATCACAGGGAAGAAGCAAGAAACTAAACAAGGAGGCAACTCATCTAGTACCTCCAGACTGACTACAAGTAAACAAACTATTTTGTAAGACGAATGATCTATTTGCCTATTCTTTTCTGAGTGTTCATTTTCATTTTGTTGTTTATACATGACTTTCCAGGGCATACTTGGACCAGAGCATTAATAGAGAAAGCATCCCCCAATGCCAGCATGGAGGTGGCAGAGATACAAACACTGACTCTCATGGGGAAAAGTAGGACTATAGGGGTTCAGTCATTCCTCCCCAGGTGAAGCTTCTGCCTCCACTACCAGCCAGGGATCCGAGTCTCATTTTATTTGGGGAAACTGCATGGTTGCCTCACATTCTCTGACTGATATATCATAAAATAAGTCTTATAGTGGGCAGGAGACCAGACGGATTGACTCCAAAATAGAACTACCACTTACTGAGCACCTCTTACGTGCCAGCTATCACTCTAACCTCTTTATGTAATCAAATAATCCTCATGACAACTGAGTTAAGAAGGTCAGTCTACAGGTAAAGCAGAAATTGAGGACTAGGGAGATGAAGTCAATTCCCAAAGTCACATCTATTAACTAACAGAGCTGGGATCTGAACCAGGTCTGTCTGATTTGAAGGCTGTGCTCCTTTCCATCCACCACATGGTCTCTACAGATGTTTCAGATTCTGAGAGTCTAAGAAATAAGGTGGGGCTGTTTTAACAGTTGGAGTCCGAGTACTACGAATAGTTAACGTGCTTGGCTACTAACCAAAAGGTTGGAGGTTGGAGTCTACCCAGAGTCATCTTAGAAGAAATGCCTGGTCATCTACTTCTAAAACATAAGCCACTGAAAACCCTATGGAGCACAATTCTACTCTGACACACATGGGGTCAACATGAGGTAGAATCGACTCAAGGGCAACTGGTTTTTTGGTTTTAACAGTTAATCACAAAAAAGAGTACACTATATAGAAAGCCATGTGACCAATCAAGACACATACACAAATTGATTTTACTGTAATTTATCAATAACTAATCCATCTGAAATCAGTTATTTACATAATTATGGGAGATGTCAGCTAGCTGAACCTAGAGTTGTATACAATAATTTCTATGCCACTTAGTGTTTTTATTATGTTTATTCCTCAGAGGTTTGGAAAAGTTTTTTCCCAGAAATAAACTACTGCATAGAGAATAAAGCCAATAAAGGAAGGGTAAAGCAAGATTGACCAGAACTATCAAACAGCTTAACTGGTTTATAAACACTCATGAAATCACCACCGTGGGAAAACACTGCCCTAGCCCTATATCCAGTACACCAAGGCAAAGGTTAGCTAAACAAGAACTTATTTTTACTGTAGCTTCTTTCTGAACATGTGGCCACTTGAATGCTGACTCTAATTTAGGTAATTAGAGTATTAGTTCCTGAAAGAAAATTCACTGAATTCAAATGCAATTAATGTACTTGAAATGGAAGGTTTGTTTTAGCCCAGTGAACATGAATATTTTATTCTGGACTCTATTATAACTATAATAATTCTACTGTGTATGTCAGTGCTACCTTAGCCCACACGACACTTTGTATGAGAAAAAGACAATATTATAAAATGGAAAATACATTTCATCCTCTTTGGAAATGGACATGAAGGCCCTTTGGTTACCAATTAATATAAAGAAAATGCCTGCGATGAATGTCCAAGTTCTTCCTTTTGTAGAAATCCTAACTTCTCTTTGATAGAATAATTGGATTCAGAATTACTGGAAGGTATCTCTGAAGTTCTCTTGATCCACAAACATTAAATTACAATAGTCACTTTTCACTGCCCTCCAACTTAAATGAACCTAGAATGTTGAAACATTTCAGCTTTTATTTCTCAAGTCCTCCAGGGCTATTTTCCTGCTCCTTTGTGGCTCTTACTCTCCTCAGTCAAATATGAATCATGCCCAAGCAGCAAAGGGACCCTAAGGTAGCCTAAACTGTGCATTTAGATTCTTTACAGATGAAATGAAGCTAAAGAAAAACAAGGCAAGAAAGGCAGAAGACATATACTTTTCCTACATACAAATGTAACCAAAGTTGAACTCCAATTTAGTTTTTTACAAGGCATTGTGGCTAACAGCTATTTATGAAGCCCTGCAGGATCTGGCCCTTGCCTCCTCCCCATCCTTATATCATGCAGCTCTCCCCTCGTCCATGTGTTCTGGCCACACTGATCTTCTTTCACAAAGCTCACTATCTGCACAAACCGTGCCTCTGCCCTGAATGCTGATCTCTCCTCTCTGGGCAGGCTTACTCTAAGACTTCACTCAGACCTCTCTCCTCAAAAGGGCCCTTCCCTACTTTCAAACCTAAATTAGGTCCCCCTGTTTCTTACTGTCTTTATAGCACACTATTTTCCTTTGGTGTACTTCTTACAATGTGCAATTTCACTATTATCTGTGTATGCACTTGCCTAATATGTACCTCTCATGTTAGACTGGAAGCTTTATGAGAGCAGGAACCTCATCTGTTTTATTCACCATGGCATACCCAGCACAAAGTAATTTAGATGCTTTATTTACTGAATGAATGAAGTAGGGCAGCTTCGAGGCCTGGGTAACAAAATCTGAGAGAAGGCCCTTCTCCCCACTTCTGTATGGAAGCAAGCACCATTCTGACTGAGTAACAGAAGAGCCCTGGATCCTTCTGGAAGCAGCGCCCCTCTGTTGTGGGCACTGAGGTCCTCACACTAGCTGGTGACACTGGTGTGGCTTCTTCAAGCAGCTTCTGGGGCAGGGGACATGCGAGAGCCAGTGAGGCCACCACATGGTAAGCACCACTGATGAAGCGGTTTGAGGACCCCTGGGATATTTCTTTCGGGGACTCCTAGAAACATCCCAGGGGAGTAACTGCTATTACTGGCTTTGTTGTTGTCGTTGTTAGGTGCCGTCTAGTATTGGCTAAGAACCATTTAATCTACAGACACGTGGAGTGCATGGCTATTTCAAATTATGGCAAGAAGGTTAAGCTGTTATATCTAATTATTGCTAAACATATATAAAGTCCCTGTTCAGAGTTACTTTAAATGCAGAGTCCTACACTTTTAACATAAAAAAATCCATTGTGAAAAAAAAATACCAGAAATTAATTTCTCATACCTACTCCTGATCTAATAAAATTTTTCAAAAGCATTAAAGTAAAAGCCAACATTTTTGTTTTTTAATCTTAGAAGCTCCCGCAAGCCTAAAGTGTCAGGGGCTGAGAGGCTCATTAGTCAGAATAATCTATAGCGTTTTTACGCTTCCCGAGAGTAATGCTGTCCAAATCATGTCCTCTGACCTGTATTCTACCTTTCTATTAGATGTTAAATTTCCACTGTATGTCACTCTCACCTTGTCACTCAGTTCTACTGACAACTATGAGAATTAGAAGCAAAACAGTGAGAAGAGTATGTGAGGAATTAACAGCCAACCCAAAGGGAAGGAAAGCAAGGCCAGTGCCTAAGCAATTCTGAAACCCTTGCCTGCCCTCTGACCCTGCATATCACAGAAAGACGAGAAAGTGCAGAGATCTTACAGCAGAATTTTGACTCCAGATTCATCCATTGAATGAAGAAACCAGTCATGAGCATACTAAGTTTCTAAAGACTCAGTCAAAAATCACAAAATGCTAAGTCTCAGAATCTAAGTTAGCCCTTCTGAAGAGCCCATTACTAAAAGGATGCTTTGAATCTGATGGACTCATTTTGAGTTAAAAATACTTCTCATGGCTGCCCAAGTTCCCTAAGGTAGAGATTGGGACATTTTACTATTAAAAAATTAGGCAAAAAAAAAAAGTTCTGCTTTCCAAGTCTAACAGAGAGCTCCTTCATGTTCTGCCATACTGTATGTCCTGTGGGAAGAATCGATGGAGAGCCAGGCCTGTGATTTTCTACCCACGGTGACTGAAACACTTTCCTGACTATGACTTCCTCCTGGATGGGTCTATGGTCAATCATACATGGAATCCTACAGGAAAATCTGCCAGTTATGGAATGTTTACCATGAATTACGCACTATAGTGGGTGCTTTTGAAAACACTAGCTCATGAGCAAAACTGGGTAAAAATGTCAAAGATATAATGGAGAAGGTATAAACCTGACAACAAGGATAAATCTTTCAATCTATTAGAATGTGACCAGTTAAGGTCTCTTGTTGTCTTAAAATGAATTTGCAGTAAAAGCATTCTTACACAATCTTTTTGATGCTAAATTTAAGTCATACAAGACTGCTGTTGTTATTGTTGTGTGCCATTGAGTCGGTTCTAACTCATAGTGACCCTACAGGACAAAGTAGAACTGCCCCATAGGGTTTCCCAGGCTGTAATCTTTATGGGAGCAGATCAAGTCTTTTCTCCCACAGAGCCACTGGGTGGGTTCGAACTATATACCTTCAGGTTGGCAGCTGAGCTCTTAACCACTGCACCACCAGGGCTCCTTTGTAGAAGATTAAGAACTAGAAATTCTTTAGGGTTAGCAAAAAGCCCTCTTTGTTTTAAAACATGGTAACCAAAAGAAGACATAGGATCAAATTTCAGATTATGATTAGATATGAAGCCAAAAATACTGGTAATAAGCCTAAAAATTTCACTGGGTCTAAAAATGTTCACCTAGCTTTCCTTCCTGGTTTAATTATTTTATTGTTATTTTAAACTGAGTAACAAGGGGCTCCATCTTCCGTTATATAAGAAATTGGTTGGAGGCAGTAACTTTTATTTTCTCAACCAATGTAGTAAAAATACAGCAGAGACTAAAAAAAAAAAAAAAAAAATCTATTAAAAAAAAAAAAAACAACAACAGCAGAGAGATTTGGTTTGGATGGGTAGATCTGCTATTAACAAGCACAAATGGGCATCTACTTATATATAGAATATTGTACTATTGATGAAATAGTTAAAATTTGCATAGGCCCAGAGAGTTCTGAAGTAGGTACACACACACACAGGCTACAGACAAAGGTGCCCAATTTACTAACGGAGTAAACTCTTCATCTAACGAGCCATTTAATTTAAATACTATACTACACACTTAGTAGTATTAGAACAATGTAAATTATTGATGGACTAAGTTTTCTGCGTCAGACTTAGCCTACTTTACTTACACCAGAAAGGCTTTGTTGTCGTAAGTAGGAACTGGCAATTTGAGGTTCATTCTATTCCAACAGTCAGAAAATTTGACTAGATTGGCTGTAATCTTAGTTCATATCCGACTCTAGAGTTAAAGGACAGATTAATTTAAACAAGAAATTTCAAAGGAATTGAAAAAAGTAAAATTTCACTGAGTAGATATCTAAGACTCATCCACTGGCAAACTCTTTTTTCACATAAGTGAAATTAAGTAGAGATCTGAACTGGAGTCTAACTGTACCAGTGGTTTTAAAGATGATACACAGTTCCTAAATAAATAAAAAGTGACAGAGTTAATTAGAAAATCAGGGCTTGCCATGTGGTTTACTGCTGCACTAATTCATAATCATGTAATTCAGAAACTGAACATCTTTGGCGGAATTACAAATATTATTTTATGCTAGAATTTCCTGGAAATAACAGATGCCCACATTTTGAAGGATAGTTTTGAATCACTCCCTCCATCTCAAAAAACTCAGAAGTTCTTTATAAACAACAGTTCAGCCAACCCTCATCTGGATAGCGGATCATTTTACATAAAAATTTACAAATAACTAAGCATAGAAGGTGGCTGGGGCAGAGGGTTCAATCATATGAGTAGATATTTGCAGCTTAGCTTCTGACTTAGTTTGCTAGGAAAATCTTTTCTTCTATTTAATTCTCTTGAATTTTGGGGGGCAGGGAGGTATGATGACCACATTATAAAAATAATACTTTGTTAAAGTGAGGGTTACATGCATTTTACTTCAGTCTATCTGTCTTCCTGTCGTAACTAAATAAACTTAGAAAAATTAACCCTCAGGTATGTAACCAAATCAGTGTTGGGTGTGTGTGAGTGTGAGTGTGTGTGTGGTGTGTGTGTGTGTGCTCTCTCTGCACATTTATTCAGGCCTGTTTCCCAGAATACCACAGAGCAAACAGCAACACTGTGATTCTACCACCTCTCCAAGGGTATCAATTGCTGAATATTTTAATTCAGCTCAAAATGATAGTCATTCATTCATCTGAATGAAATTAGAATCAGGATTCAATATGCATGGTGTATTTTATAGCAGATAGTCCATCCTATCACTCATAGACATTTAAAAATAATTTCTGTACAGTAATTTTTAATTATTAATGTCATAGTTTCCTATTTAGGGTATAAACACTTCAATAAGATGTTTTAAAAAAGGAGAAAAAAAAAAAGGTATCTGGGAAGCCAGGAACAACCAGTTACAATAAAATTGTCAGTGGCAGCTTTTGGAAAATGGAAATTCTGTACTGAATGAAAACCCAGTGCCATATTAAACAGCTCAAAATTTATTTCTGGTAAAAATACACAAAGAAAATAGTCAGCACAGTTCTCCCAAACCACTTATAGTTCCTAATTCCCAAGAGTATTAAACTGAACATAGAATTTTTAATAAGGAATCAAAACCAAACCTGTTACTGGTGAGTCAATTCCAACTCATGGCAATCCAATGTATTACAGAATAGAACTGTGCTCCGTAAGATTTTCAAGGCTGTGACCTTTCAGTAGCAGATCACCAATCCTTTCTCCTGAAGTGCCTCTGGATGGTTCTGAACCATCAACCTTTCAGTTAGTAGCCAAGCACTTAACCATTTGTGCCACCCAGGGACCAGTCAGGAATCACAAGCCTGTAATTACTGAATTCATTCAACTAACCGTAAGCCTGCCTAAACACAGAATGTTAATTCAAGGAGGGGCGTAAGGAGTTTTCTTCCTTTTTACTACCAGTCACCATTTAAAGATCACAGTATGGTTGTATAATACAGACACTATTTTGTCGATCAAGGTTTTTTTTCCCACTGAATTTAACATCAGTAATCACCACAGCATTAATCACTGAACTGAATATAAGAGAGAATATGTTCACTCTTTTCCAAGACTTTTACTATACACAGTGTACTATTGCTCAATAAATTCCAAATCACTTACAGCAGACTTAAATATCTCTGACTATAGCTGGGAGAACAAAGCACTTCATATGTCCAACTATATGCTCATGAATGAGCAAAGATTCTGTTGCTTGCATACCTTCGAGCCTGAAGATACTTTGTCATTATATGGAAATATAAAAGCTGAAGGCCACCTGGAGGACGTACTGCACCATGGACAATAATATTAATTTTAATAAACACTACAACTACCCATTATGGTAAAAATGAATACCAGTTGTACTCTTCCATATATGTAGCCTCTCCATCATTCTCACACACACACATACACATACAATTTTTAAAAGTTAACTGCTGGCAGAGCTTTAAAAACAGTCTTTTAAAGGAAGAACAGAATCAAGAAAAGCAGATAGATTAGTGAAATCTGAAAGATACAGGTGATCGAATGAGCTAAAACAGACTCCAAAGGGTACTGCAAGCAGAAACTAGCCATGAAATTCTATTGTGTATAAGAATCACCTGAAATACTTGTTAAAAATGTAGATTTCCACACTATGCCCAAGACTGTAGTTCTAGGGTAGAATCCAGATATGTGTATTTTTGATAAGCACCCCAGATCAAATTCAGATGCAGGCATTCTGCAGTCCATACTTTGAGAAACACTATAACCTCTGCAAGCCCTAGAGGACAGACAGAAGGCCCTCCAGACCAATTACATTTCCTTCCCAAGGGGCAGGACTCAGAGATCATGTGATAAGACAATTTTTGAGAGAGTGAGAGAAAGAAGGGCTTGAAGGGGGGTGGGGGGAGAGAATCAATTATGGTAAATTACTCTTTCATTTTTAGAGGGTATAATAATATTTGCACTGTCTAAATTATCAATTTATGCAAAATGGGATTAAACTAGCTAAATGAAATTAAATCTATTTATTCAACATATTTATTAGGTGCCTATGTGTGGCAAAGGATGGTTGAGAATCAATAAAGTAGAAGACAGGCTTTGCCCTAAAGGTACCTTCAATCTCTACAAAAAGATAAGAGAGCCACCAGCAAGTAGAGTAGGAAGAAAGCCACATGTCACAAAGCTGGGGAAACACAGTGGTTGAGAGCTATGGCTGTTAACCAAAAGGTTGGCAGTTTGAATCCACCAGGTGCTCCTCGGAAACCCTATGGGGCAGTTCTTCCCTGTCCTATAGGGTCGCTATGAGTTGGAATCAACTTGACAGCAACAGGTTTGGTTGGTTTTGGCATGCTAGACAAGAAAAATATGTCCTCCAGGTTCTGGAAGGGAGAGGGAGGCATCTGAGAAGGCTTCATGGAGGTGACTTCTGTGGTGAGTCTTGAAGGGCATGTGCAGAGAAAGAGTACCCCAGGGGCGAGAACAGTGTGTTCAAAGTCCAGTGAGAGAGCTATGACAACATACACGGCTAATGTTAGCTTTCGTTTCAGTGCTAACTAGTCAGCTAGGCTCAAAATCCATCTGAAGAAAATTGTAGGAATAAATGCAGAAACATAGCTCCCTTCTCAGAAAATGGAAATTCCAACATCTGTCTCTAAATTTCACTTAAAGGAAATAAACATATGTTGTTACCAAGCCGGGAGGAGGTGGTGGTATAAAAACACGGCAAGAGGCAGTTAGTAGGCATTTGTCTGGAAGGTGGCCCTCCAGCCAGTTTTTTCTCCCGTGTTCACTGACATTGACTCCTGGCTTCTGCATGGACCTTGCTGATCAGCGTTCAGCAGCTTTGTAGGGGCAGGCTCTAAGGAGACCAGGCAGCTGCTAGCTGAACATACTTACAGGTGTTGCCTCCTCTGTTGCTGAGGTTCAAAAACCCATTAAAGAGAGAGTCCAAAATATCAATCACAAAGTCTGAACAGAATTCAGAATTTTTGTTTTCTTCTTCATAGCACACACTAGTCCCATCCCAACCGCCCCAACCCCTGCCCAACATCCACTGCAAAAAAAAAAAAAAAAAAAAAAGACTTCTAATAGGCTGTTTTTTAATCAGGAGACAAAGGAAACCAGTTTCTAAGCAGAGTTACTATTAGTCATCCTCAGGATTTCTCTTTGAAACAACTGGAATGTAAACTCAGATCTGGTATATTTCCACTTGTCAGCCAGGCCAGCCAGGGAAGATAAGCAAATTTACAGATGTATATCATATAGTCTTTCATCTTGCAAAGTTAACTTATTTTTTTTTTCAAACCAACATCTATCCAGGATGTCTTGCACTCTTATCAGTTTCCAATTACACAAGGCCTAAAAGTGTTTCCTGTTTCTTGCCTAAGGTAGTGCTGCATTTAAGCACAACTGAAGTGGATTTACTTCAGTCTGCAAACACTGCATTTTAATTTCTGCACTGCTCTGCCTCTGCACAAAAGCAATCACTCCACGTGGCTATACTGGCTCTTCTTCAACACCAACTCTGCTTTGTAAAGGTTCACACACTAAAGGCAGATTACCCTGAAGCTAGGTATGCGAGATTTTTTTGAAAGCTATATTTGCCACTATTACAGTTAAAACTGTAACATTCTTGCTCCATAACATATGCTATTGCTTTTTTCCACTTCCTCATGTTGCCATGAGCATTTACTCCAACAACAACAACAACAAAATTCTGGTGGGAAAATAAAAGATTTTTAATCAATTTAATGTTAGCTATTTTATATTATGGAAGCTGAAAAAATACATAAAATTTCATTCAAACCTCTATATGTCAGTGTTCTAAGTTGAATTAGACCTTTAAAACAGCATTCATGAGGTTAGCCTGTTTCATATTTGCAAATGTTATTTGAATTTTGCGATCTTCGAAGTAAGACCCTTAAAATAATGAAATCCAACATTTAAAATGGCCTTTGTTTCAAAAGTAACTGTTAGACATTTGTATATTTCAAAATAGAGTTTGTTTCTCTTTAATAAACATTTATTGAGTGCCTACTATGTGATATAACCAGTTTTGGGCACTGGGAACATAGCTGTTAACAAAACATAAAAATTCTGGCCTTCAAGAAACTTATGTTCAAGGGGAAAAGCTATATAATTAACAAAATAAATAAATGAGACAACCTATTAGATGGGGAGAGACTAAATAGAATCATAACATGAGGAAGAAGGTAGGGAGTTGGGGGTGGGTTGCAATTTTAAGTAGACTGGTTAGGGGAGGCCCCTTGGAGGAGGTAATATTTAAGCACAACCCTAGTAGATACGGCAGTGAGTTTATGCGTCTCTGGGGAAGGAGCACCCTGGCAGAAGAAACAGCAATTGTTTCTGGAGTGGAGTGGTTGGAATGAAGTGAACAACGGTGAAAGCAGAAGATTATGAGGTCTGAGAAGTGAAACAGGGACAGATTGTGAAGTGGACTGTAGGCCACTGAGAGGTCTTTGTGTGATGGAAAACATTAGGGTGTTTTGACGGAAGGATTAATGACACCTGACTTACTTTTTCTAAATAGAGATATAATTCACATACGATAAAATCCACCATTTTAAAGTACACAATTCAGTGGTTGTTAGTGTATTCATGGGGTCATGCAACATCACCCTTCCAATTCTAGAATATTTTCATCACCCCAGAAAGAAATCTCATACCCACAAGCAGTCATCCCCCCCTCCTCCATCCCTTGGTAACCACTAATCTACTTTTTGACTGTATGGACTTTTTCATTCTGGACATCCCATATGTCTGACTTACTTTTTACCTGGATCTCTCTGGATGCTGAGAATAGACTGAAGGGAGGCAAGGGCAGAAGCAGGGAGACCAGCTATGGTGCAACTGCAATAATTCAACCGAGACATGAGACGGGCTTGAAATAGGATGGAAAGGGAGGTGGCGACTTATGGCCAGATCTTGG
This sequence comes from Dugong dugon, assembly GCA_030035585.1. Classification (NCBI taxonomy): domain Eukaryota; kingdom Metazoa; phylum Chordata; class Mammalia; order Sirenia; family Dugongidae; genus Dugong; species Dugong dugon. Next base: position 129,849,806 of record CM057461.1, read on the forward strand.
GTACGTTCTGAGAGATGGGATGTGGGGTATGAGACAGAAAAGTCAAAGACCACTCCCAGGTTTTTGGCGTGAGCACCTGGAATGATGGAGCTGATATCAAATGAGAGTGCAAGACTATAGCCATGTTTTCTTCAAACTCCAGGGACCAGGTTTTAGAGATGTTAAATTAAATCTGAGATGCAGACATTTAAGGCAAGATGCCAAAAAAGAGAGCTGGATAGGAGCCTGGAATTAAAAGGAGAGGTCTAGGCCAGAGATACATATTTGAGAGTTAGCAAATGGAAGATACTTAATACCATGAGGCTAAATGAGATCACCAAGAGTAAGTGAATACAAAAAAAAAAAAAAAAAGCAATCAATGGAAAGAGTCTTGGGCACATCAATATCTGCAGGTCAGAGAGATGATGAGGACCAGCAAAAAAGATTGAAAAGGAAGCACCAGTGAGATGGAAGGAGAACAGAGAATGTAGAATCTTTAAAAGCCAAGAGAAGAAAGTTTGTCATGGAGGAGGGCATGGTCAATTGCTCAGTGCTGCTGGTAAGTGTGGTAAGATGATGACTGAGAATTAGCCACTGGATTTAGAAACTTTGGGTCATTCTCCTACCCCATGCCCTGTATCCACCCCCCTTGCTCACTGCACTCCAGCCATACCTTCCTTAGTATTTGCCATTCCATCTGCCTCCTCGAGATATAACTCTGAAAACAACAGTTTGAGTGGAAGTGGGAGGTCAAAAGCCTGACTGGAGTCAGTACAAGAGACAGTGGTAGGAAAGGAATTGAAGTCAGTGGCAATTCTGTTCATAAGTTTAGGGGAATGGAGGGAAATGGCTATAATGGGAAGTGTGGTCAAGAGAGGGATTCATTAAGATTGGAGAAATAAAAACCCATCTGTATGTTGATGGGACATATCTAGTAAAGATGAAGAGGGAGGGAGCAGACAACAGCTGGGACAGGTTAGAGGGGACAGGATCAAACACATTTTATCTGTTTGTCAAATAGTCAACAATTACAACATAAAACAACATCTACTGAGCAGAAAAAACAAGGACAAATTATTATTATTATTATTATTATTGAAGAGACACAAGAACCACTGTCATTTAAAATGATCTGGGTCTACTTTTAAAGACTGAAGATGTCAGATAAATTGTATACGGAGTGTCAGGCTCAGGGTTGAGCTCTGGGGTTGGAGTAACAAGACCCAAGTTTAAGGACCACTGTAAGTTGCAATACCTGACACTTCTTTTGTCCACAGGTAATTAAAAACAACCTGTTATCTCCACCTTATAGAACTAATGTGATGATCAAAGAAAATATGCAAAGGTAGTTTGTAAACTCTTTGGTGTGATGTGCACTGAAGCATTTTTAGTACCGCTTATAAGGAATATGCCTGGTTTTATTCCATTACTCTACACATATGAATACTGAAGCTCCCAGAAGAGAAAACAAGGCAAGATAAAACCATTTTAGAAGGATAATTACTAAGGCACAGAAAAACAGAAGTTTTCTGATTATGTACTGTATTTAAAACATACTCAACAAGATGTACATGAACTATGCCTTAATTTCTGCTTTTTAAAAATTCAACAATAAAAAATGTCCCTAGCTTAGATTCAACTGGGACTGGGGCAAAAAGAAGTACACTAAATAAGACTGTAGGCATGAGGCAAGATCATGTTCCACAAAAGATGTGACCTAATGCCTTCATAGGAATCTCTTTTATTCTTCATATTCCCTACCACCTGCCAGGGATCAGCTCAAATCAAAGGACTATTTGATCCTTGACTTTTTACCCAATAGGAGGTTCAAGCAGGTGCTTAAAAACAGATTTTTGATTATTATTTTACTCCACTAATTAATTTTTAGCTCTGGCTGTTTAGTATGGGAACTATATCTTGATCTAGCCATTTACTCTTCTCTTTATTTCTTCGGGTAAACTAAGATACAAAGGTGTGTGCTTATTTCTTTTAATAAGGATCAAAGTATTTACCTTTATCAAGGAATTGTTAGGTTAACATAAAGAACTCTGAAAGGGAATTTAAAGTAGACACTAAAGTGGAATTGACCTTTTTTCTGTCTCCCCCTCACATTAGATGAGAAAACTTCAGTAAAAACCCAGCTGGTCATGAGATCACACAAGATTTTAAAGGCAAGTGAGAAAGACAGGATATATAAGGATATATGTACACATACACCATTTAGCAGAGCAATCAGCTTCCTTGTAAAATCACTGTATATGGTCCATGCATAATTAATAGGAAGAATAACTCAATTTTTTTCTAATTATAAATATATCTTTGCATTTACAACATATCATTTGTGTATCAATTATACATCCTGATTCTTTAGTCAGGATCCTAATCTCCCACTATAAACCCAGTTACTCTTATTTAAATAAAATAATTCACTTTATAATGATCTGTAATTTCTAGGAACAAATTATGCTTATATGTGTATATGCCTCCCTCATTGTCCCTCGCAGTCACATCCCCAGCATTACTGGGAAAGAATTTATCACAAATAAGTGAGTTTTTTTTTAAGTTATAATGTGTCATTTATGAGGAGTATGTCAATGCAAACATCAAATTGGGTTTGAATATTTTTGAAGAAAATCTTATCATAATACACATTCTCTTAATTAACAGAATGTTACTATAATTAACAATGTAATTAGTATACCATAATTATAATTAACATTATGATATAATGTCAACTAATCTTGATCACTTAGGGTCAACATTATGAATATCTAGCAATGGAATGCATTATAAAATCTTTATGAACTCAGAAGTTGCTAAAGAGTGTGGCACTATTCACCTTATCCTAGGTAGCTCCAGACTACACTCTTCCTTAGGTGACTGTGACTGCCTCTTAGAGCTTTCCACCTCCTTTGTCAGGAGGTTTAGCAGCATTTCTTGCTCCTCTCATTATGCCTATATCCGGCAGGCTCTTCCTTCTCCAGGTAGGTATCTGCTGATTTTCAAAGTGGTAGAAAGAGCTGTGGTCTCAAAGTGAAGCAATCAGGGGTCCAGGCCTGTCTCTACCACAGCCCAGTCTCACGACCCTGGACAAATCACTGAACCTCTCTAGGATTCTGTTTCCTTAGCTAATGAAAGAACGGGTCGGAATGACCTCTGAGGTCCCAACCTTAAGACTTTATGATGAATATTGCTGAGGGGTGGGAAACACTGGCATCTAAATTTATTAGAACTGGGTTCAAAGAAAGAATAAGGAACTCTAAGAAAGGACCTCAGAGGTTCCAGTACTTTTGTGCATGGAATTTATAACATCTTTTTTTTGCTATGTCATGGACTTTTGGGTCTTACTTTTAGGCTCTTTGCTATAGTTGCCATAACTGAGGTCCCTCAACAAATAAATGATGTCCAGATAAATGAGACATACCTACATAAAAATTAAAAGCTTTTTCACTACTGAAGAAGAAGAATAAAGTTGGAGGACTCACACTACCTGACTTCAGAACCTACTATACAGCTACGGTAGTCAAAACAGCCTGGTACTGGTACAACGACAGATACATTGACCAACGGAACAGAATTGAGAACTCAGATGTAAATCCATCCACCTACGGTCACCTGATCTTTGACAAGGGCCCAAAGTCCATCAAATGGGGAAAAGACAGTCTTTTTAACAAATGGTGCTGGCAAAACTGGATATCCATCTGCAAAAAAATGTAACAGGACCCATACCTCACACCGTATACAAAACTACTTCAAAATGGGTCAAAGACCTGAATATAAAGCCTAAAACAATAAAGTTCATAGATAAGAAAATAGGACCAACACTTCAGGGCTTAATACATGGCATTAACAGGATATAAACCATAACCATCAACGCACAAAACCCAATAGATAAGCTAGATAACCAGGATCTTCTAAAAATCAAACACCTATGCTCTTCAAAAGACTTCACCAAAAGAGTCAAAAGAGAACCTACAGACTGGGAAAAAATTTTTGGACACTACAAGTCAGACAAAGGTCTAATCTCCATAATCTACAAGAAAATCCAATACCTCTACTACAAAAAGACAAATAATCCTATTAAAATATGGGCAAAGGAAATGAACAGACACTTCACCAAAGAAGACATTCAAATAAATGGCCAACAGACACATGAAGAAATGCTCGCAATCACTAGCCATTAGAGAAATGCAAATTAAAACCACAATGAGATACCATCTCACCCGGGCATTACTGGCACGAATCAAAAACACTGGAAATAACAAATGTTGGAGGGGCTGCGGGGAGATCAGAACACTTATGCACTGCTGGTGGGAATGCAAAATGATACAACCATTTTCGAAAATGATACAGCGCTTCCTCAGAAAGCTAGAAATAAACGTACCATTCGATCCAGCAACCCCACTCCTAGGAATATATCCTAGAGAAATAGGAGTCGTCACTCGAATAGATATATGCACACCTATGTTCATGGCACAATTGTTCACAACAGCAAAACGATGGAAACAACCTAGATGCCCATCAACAGATGAATGGATAAACAAACTATGGTACATACACACAATGGAATACTGTGCAATGAGAAAGAATAACAATGAATCTGTGAAGCATCTAATAACATGGATGAAACTGGAGGACATTATGCTGAGTGAAATAAGTCAATCACAAAAGGACAAATATTGTATGAGACCTCTATTGTAAAAACCCATGAAAAAGTTCACACACAAAATGTAACAATCTTTGTGGGTTACCAGGGATGGGAGGGGTGGGGGGGAAATATTAAATAGGCAATAGATAAGCGGTATCTTGGGTGAAGGGTGAGTCAGTACACAATACAAGGGAAACTAGCACAATCTTGTACAAGGAAAGGTCATGGAAGCCCCACAGACACATCCAAACTCCCTAAGGGACTGAATTGCTGGGCAGCGGGCTCTGGGGACCATGGTCTTGGGGAACATCTAGCTCAATTGGCATGACACAGCTTATAAAGACAATGTTCTACATTCTACCTTGGGGAGTAGCGTCTGGGGTCTTAAAAGCCTGTGAGCGGCCATCTAAGATACTCCACTGGTCTCATCCCTTCAGGAGCAAGGGAGAATGAAGAGAACAGGATACAAGGAAAAGATTAGTCTGAAGGACTAATTGTCCACAGCTACCAAGGCCTCCATCAGACTGAGTCCAGTACAGCTAGATAGTGCCCGGCTACCACCACTGACTGCTCTGACCAGGATCACAGCAGAGGGTTCTGGACAGAGCTGGAGAAGGATGTAGAGCATAATTCTAACTCACAAAAAAAAGACAAGATTTACTGGCCTAAAGGAGACTGGAGAAACCCCAAGAGTATGACCCCTAGACACCCTTTTAGCTCAGTGGTGAAGTTACCTCCGAGGTTCACTGTTCAGCCTGGGAGTGGACAGCCCCGTAAAACTAAATGAGACTAACGAGGTACAAGAGTCCAGTGACAAGGGCCAGAAGGCAGAAGGGGACAAGGAAGCTGGTGATAGGGAACCCAAGGTTGAGTAAGGATATTGTTGATGTGTTGTGAGATTGTTAACCATTGTCATAGGGCAACATTTGTAGTAACTGTTAAATGAGAAACTATTTTGTTCTGTAAGCCTTCATCTAAAGTGAGAATAACAGCACAATTGGAAGAGCATAGTCAATGTCACTGAATTGTGCATGTAGAAATTTTTGAAATGGTGTATCTTTGGCTATGTGTACTTTCACCAAAAAAAAAAGGTTGAGAAGTTAGAGGTTGATATGTTGTGGGGTTGTTAACCAATGTCATAAAACAACGTGTACTACTGTTTCATGAGAAACTATTTGTTCTGTAAGCCTTCACCTGAAGTACAATAAAAAAAGAGAAAAAAAATTAAAAGCTCTTTCAAAAGGGAAATTAAACATGATTCTTAGACTTCTTTATACAAGGTAAGAATTCAAGAAAAAAATTTTTCCAAAATCCATAGAGTGAAGTTTTCCTTTATGAAAATCTTTGTTTCTAAATGCATTTCCATTTGATGCATCAACAAAATGACACTGCATACTAAAAGATGACTTACCTATAACTACATCATGGCCATCGACCAAGCCAGCAGAAAAGAGCTCCTGAGAAACACCATCTGCCGTATCTGTCCAAATGTGAAATGAATATGTATTAGCAATCATAAAATAAAAACCAACAACTTAGTGCAATGTAAAATATATATCTTTCATTTACTAAAGTCACCCACATGTGTTTTAATTCAACAATTCAGATTCTATCAGGAGGAAAAATCAGAGGCAACCTGAAATACATTTTCATGCACGATTTTCATCTTGCTATTTACTCAGTAGAAGTTACATAAAATTATTTTTTCAGTTTTGGTGAACCAATCTGAATCAATCTGCAAATGCACCTCTAGAAGTTCTCTCTTAATAGTCCCCTAGGACACAGCTTTCCTTTCTTGCCAAGGTTAATTCCAGCCATCTTCAAATCTTTCCTATCATTAGTTGCTAATGAGCCAGATTTATGCCAAAGGTTGAAAGGGTAAGAGTCTGATACACCTTATATTTGGAACAAACATTCTATGAGCTTGTTGGACTATTAAAATGAGCCATTTAAATTTATGCTATTAAGAAACTCCTTTAACATGACATTGATCATTTGATAGCAACAGATTCATTATCTTGGAAAATGTGGTTGACTAAAATAATATAGTTTCTCAATGATAAGTGACAGGAATTAGCAATCTCATAAAGATGGGATTAAACTGGCTGCAGCAAGTGAATATAGCTGAAATTACTGAATTGAAAGGTAATGAATGAACACAATAACACTGAGAAGTCTTTTTCAAGACTTTGTAAAGAGAAATTGATAAATTACAATGTGCTCAAAAGAACCATTGCAAACTTCTGTGTTTTACAAGGAGGATGACTTGGTCCCCATGGCCTTCTGATGTTCTTACAAGCATACATAACCATAATTGGACAAAAACAAAACAAAACAAACAAAAAACACCACTCAGCAGCCAGTGGCAACAGAGATGGAGGTTTGACCTAAGTGTCTCCGAAAGTCAGGGAACATCTGATAGTGAGCTGCTGAATCAAACAAGCATCCAAACTGAACTGTGGTTTGTCATGCCAAAGGCTGCCCTCAACATACACTGGTTTCCTTGCTTAATCGGTACCTCAAATTATGTAAGTGTGCTTGGGTGTGTGGGTATATGTGTATACGCAGCTGGAGGTGCAATTATCATTCACAATTCTTGGGCTGTGAAGTGCTTAGCCTGGTGTCTGACACACAGTAAGTACATAATAAATGGTAGCTATGATGATGATGATGCATCAGCCAAAGATTATGTAAATCATATCTTACACTGTTGTATATGCTCTTTCTTCCCTTCATGCCTGGCCCAGTTTCTCTAATCGCCAATAAAAGCTTGAGACTCAATGTACATCATTCATAATTTCAGAGAAATCATGGTATTCTATCATTTTACTGATTCCGTTTCATAACAAAGTAGAATACAATGAAGTAAATGGGAAAAAAAGAAAAAGAATTTTACTAATGTATGGAATTCCACGTAATGTGGGTTTATCTTGGGTCTTGTCGAAGAGATTATACAGCCAAAAATTCACAGAACATCTTATAAAAATCTCTTAATGATCAAATGGCCCCATAGCATGGTACCCAGGGCAGCATCACATGAAAGGCTCTACTCTGAATTCAATTTATCTTTATAACATCTGCAAGAACATTCAGCCTCATAATCTCCATCTTCCTGGATGCCAAATGAATCTCAGGAAAAGACGCATATTGAATTAAAGTGCAACGTCTCTGTGAGTCCGAACTGACTAGATGGCAACAGGTTTGGTTTTGGTGGGTAGTCAGGCACTTGGCACACAGTAGGCAGTCATTACATTTCTACTGATTGATCATCTTGTAAAGCACTTGGATGTGTTAGCACCATCTCTCACACATCAATAAGATCTTACACTTGAGTAAGGGGTTACGATCACAGGAGATAGTTGAAATTTTAATAATCAAACACAGCCAAACTGAGGACTAGCAAGTGACATTTCCAAACAATTGAAGGGTACAGGGTCTCCTACTATTTTCAGGACACCTAGGAACCAGATGAGTCATATTAAAATAGAAAACGGGTCACACTGGCTAGCCAAAATGAGAAAGTTTCTGTGCTTGTGTCATTAAGTAGTCATTTTGTATGCACATAGGTCAGATATCAGTAATAGTCTGAAACAGACACTTGAAGGTAACTGTTTCATTAGTAATTTATTTTTCTTCAAGCTGCTTAACATTCCTGATATCTAAATAAGTTTGAAAGATCATATGTTAATGTCCAATTTTGAGAGCATACAGCAATATGATAAACACAAAGGGCTTATTCTTAAAATGAGGACAGAGAATACTTTATATGTTTATATTATGTATTTTATGCCACATATACATATTCAAGTGCAGACACAGTGCAAACATATACACATGTGGTGTACATGCAGAGGTTTACTGCAGACAATGTCTGAAATGCAGACGGCATCAGTAATCACAGAGGTACTGTGATATACACCTGGTGCCTCTGCTACTATCCAGCCAGTGCACAGCTGCCCAGTGAATGCCGGCTATCACCATGAAGCCGACACTATGGTTTCTGTCTGGGCAACAAAGGCAGAGACTCTTAACCTAACGCTGGCAAATAAGGCTGCCAAAGCAAGCACAATCGCTCAGGAATGCTGATAGGGCCATCTTAGCCACAAAAATTCTCCCCTCAGAAATTCATTTCTTTGTTACTTCTTTAAATTACAATTGATTTTTAATGTCATAGTCAATTTTAAACAATCAGATGAAAAGAAACAACCTTTAAATAAGAATCTGTTCATTCAACTTACTGTACTTGAAATATGTTATATAATTACTGGATTTTATCACAGCATTGCTTGGTCAATATTTTTATATTATGACAAAACACAGGTCTTTGATAACATTAACTGGGCTTTTCAGTTTCAGAGACCAACTCTTAAGTTGTCAAAGATGGATGTCTTCAGAATGAAAGAACAATTAGCAAATTTGTTAGAGTCCTATTTGCATTTTTTTTGGTGAAAGATACTTCATATGTTATTTTAATACAAATACACTAAAACTAAAACCAAATCTGTGGATGCTGGGTCGATTCCCACTCATAGCGACCCTATAGGACAGAGTAGAACTGCCCCATAGGGTTTCCAAGGAGCGGCTGGTGGATTCGAACTGCCAACCTTTTTGTTAGCAGCCGAGCTCTTAATCACTGCACCATCAACCAAAAAAAATAAAACCAAACCTGTTGCCATCGAGTCGATTCTGACCCATAGTGACCCTACAGGACAGAGTAGAACTGTCCCATAGGGTTTGCAAGGAGCAGCTGGTGGCTTCAAACTGCCGACCTTTCAAGTCGCAGCCTATTAACCACTGTACCACCCCCACTGAAAACCCACTATCATGGACTTGATTTCGACTGCACCATCAGGGCTCCACAAATACACTGGGAGTCATTAAATCTTTGTGCTTGCAGAAACTACAGATCAGTGACCCATAAGTCTACGGCCACATTTGGCCCAGGAACAAAAATAGTTTGGCTGGCAATGTGTTTTTTAAAAACAGAATGTGAATGTATTTAGACAGGACTCTCTGATTTCCAAGGAGCCCTGACAGCGCAGTAGTTAAAACTCTTGGCTGCTAACTGAAAGGTAAGCGTTTCAAACTCACCGGCCATTCCACAGGAGAAGGATGTGGCAGTCTGCTTCCATAAAGATTCAGCCTTGGAGACCCTATGGTGCAGTTCTACGCTGTCCTATAAGGTTGCTATGAGTCAGAATTGACTCAACGGCAGTGGGTTTTGTTTTGTTTGTTTGTTTGTTTGTTTTTAGGTCCAGTTTTCTTAAGCCCTCACCATTCCTTCTGGCTCCTGTAGGCAACTAAGTTTGCATCTCACAGCTCACGATCACAGGGAGTTCAAAGCAATTTGCTGAACGGCTGGAGATCAAACTAGAAATTCCTGCTCTTTACAATTTTCAAAATTTTAGCATATACAATTTTTTAAATCAAATTAAATTTTATGTGGAGCTCCAGTACATAAAATAAACAAATGCAGACTGTTACTAGCTTACATATATTAATAAATTCAAATACATGAAACTAATGTATTTTATACAGGTATTCAGTGTGGACATGGAAGCTGTTTTCATGTACATAAAAATATGAAGCCATGGGTCATGGAAAAGAGTTACAGGCTTAGCATTAAAATCTGATTTCTACTTCTCTATGTTGTTTTAGTTGTAAACTAAATAAGGGAAATAATAAAAAAAATTTTTTTTTCAACTAGTTTTGTGGTCTCCAGAGACTGCATATGTTATTTATCCATTAGTTAACCAAGGTTACTTGGGCCTCTCCAATGTGCCAGGCTCTCTGCCAGGTGCTGGGGATACCGAGAAGTAATACATGGTTCCATGACACACGGGAGCTTAAACAGCAACCAGGCTAGTGTTTAAGCAATTGTAATAACTATATAAAATACTAAAATTGTATTCAGCTCCAAAACTGGCATTGTTCCTACCAAGTTTACCAGTGGTGCCTACAGTAAATAGAGGCCACAAACACTACTCAGTACAGGCGTCCTATAATCTGACCTGAGACAAGACAGGCAAAGTACTTTACCTTTCTCTATGATACAGTCCTCTGCTGCTTAGCCCTCATCAGTAATGCTGTATGCTTCTCAATACACTCATCATAATCTCCTTTAGGCCCTGCATCACTATGCCAGTATTTATTTTCATCGTTGAGCTAATATATTATTTACACACACACATATACACATACTGTACAGCATGTGTCACTGGGATTCATGCAGTCAGTACTGGTTCCGTTTATAATTCTTACAATTACTGAAAATCCTTCCTTTCCTCCCTGCCTCTCACCCTCTCTCCTTCCTTCTTCCCTTTGTTTTTGAACAGCAAATTATAACTACATGCTTGTAATTAATTTATGAAATGCTTTTTGTGGCAATAAAATAATAATTTCTATTAAAGCTTACCTCTTCCTGGAGTAAACTCAAATCGTATGTCATTCAGTTCCTTTCTGGAGTTTCTGAAATACATCACATACAGCACATTAAAATCTAATGAAGCAGAGTTTAATCAAACCGAATGTATTCTAACTTTTATAAGATGCTACTAATATGTAGACAGCATTTTACAGTTTTGAGTTACCTCCAAATAGCTCCTTAACTGGAAGAGATAGTTATGACAATAATAAAGGAAGAGATTTGACTGATTGAACTTACCTTATGTGAACATGTTTATATCACAAAGTTCAAAAAATAAAACCTTCACTTTATACAATCTGTACTAACTTAGTACACCTAACAATGGCACCTAATAACAACAACACTAAATCGGTAACCTTGAATTTCACAGTTAAAAATTTCAGAAGTCTTTAGTCTAAAGTAAATAAGTAAACAATATTCCATGCATTTTTCACATTTTCCTAGGAAAATGGTATTTTACCAAATCATTTTTAAAAGTTAAATAAAGAAAAAGTTTATGACAGCATCTATACATTACAGTGATAACGTTTTTGACAGCAACTATACATTAAATCATGAACAAAATGTCCATAAGATATGAACTGTATAATTTAAAAAAATCTGAATGTTGTGAAACTAACCACAAAATACACAAAATTTTATTTAAGTAAATATAAAATGCTTACATAAAACTGGTATACATATATATGTATATACATATATACACATACATATTCAATCAAAAGTTAAGTGACACTGGAGAGATATGAAACAACTAAATATCTAAGATATGATTTTTCCCATTCATATTAACTTCAAGATACAATAATAAGGGGCAGTGAGCTATAATTAGAATTTTTTTTTTAATTCTCATGAGAACACTAAATATTATGAGTAACCCTCAACAAATGCTACAATGAAAGTTAATAAAAACATCTCAAGAAACTGTAGTAGGAAACATTAAACAGTAATTTTCACAAGCAATTTAGACCCACTTAACTATTTATTAGCTTAGCTGCCAAGAGTCTCCATCTCCAAGACAGAGATAGAGATGGCTGAATACCCAATTCCTGAGTATCCTCCTACAGGGGCTGGGAGAGCCCGATCTAATCCTGTTGAGCTCTCCAGCTTTAGTACTTAAATTTCTGTATAATATCACATGGTCTGCATGAACAGTGCCCAAATCACAGCAACTCTTTTTTCTGGGCCCTTTTTGTTCTATGCCCTGATCTTGGTTCTTTATGTTCTACCACACCCTACCACATTAAGGTGTGAGAAGGTTCAGAAGGATGCACAAAGGATGGTACCAATTCAAAGATCACTTTTCTCCCGAGAGTGTAGAAAAGCTGGCCCAAGTCTAACACCTTTCCACAAGTAAAGGGTCAAGAATACAAGGAACACTAAAGCCCAAGTCACAGACACAAGAGCCTTGAGCCGCTTTTCTCTTTACCAAAAAGTTTCCGGCCAGCACCTTGGCTCAGGCTTCCCCATCTTGACCTTATCATTACTCCTCCTGGGGATGGAACAGGGCTAGGGGACCTTCAGAATTCCTATGGCTGTGCTTCTTTTAGAACCTTCTGAGAACCTGAAAGCTGTGAAAAGTGTGGCTCCTTAGCCTAAAAAACCGGACCCATGACCTACACATGAAATTTCAGACAATTCTAGAGAGTTCAGAGATCATCTTGGACCCCAGATTAAGCAGCTCTGCAAGGGAGCTGAAGCATGCCATTAACAATCAATGTCTGCAGTGGGAGGACTGTTTGCATGCTGCATTGTTTAAACAGCCTAAATCCCTTAGCAAACTGCCATTGTAACCACAATTGACGTGGTTCTTTCACATGTATCAGCGGTTCTCAAACTTTTTGGTCCTAGGAACTTTTTACATTCTTAAAGAGTATTGAGGATTCTTAAAGAGCTTTTGTTTATATAGGCTCCATCTATCAATATTTACTGTACTAGAAATTAAGACAGGAATTTAAAAATATTTATTAATTTATCTAAAAATGAAACTAACCCATTGCATGTTAAGATAAAATATTTTTATGAAAAATAACTTTATTTTCTAAAACAAAAAAAAAGTCATTGAAAAGAATGCATTGTTTTATTTTCATTTTTGTAAATCTCTGTAAAGTCTAGTGTAAGAGAAGACAGGTAGATCTTTAAATCTGCTACTGGATTCTTAAATTTGCTTCTGCATTCAATCTGCTACAACATCACATGTCCATATACCCAGCTGAATTCCACTGTACACTTGTGAGAGAATAAAAGCAAAAAGGCAAATAATTTATTAATATCACTGTGAAAATAGTTTTGACTTCATTGACCCTCTAGAAGAATCTCAAGGACCCCCAGAGGTCACCAGACCACACTTTGAGAAACACTGATTATACAGGTAGCCCCAACTTATGATAGGGTTCCATTCCGATGATTCCATCGTAAGTTGAATACCTTTTTTTTTTTTTTTTACTTTTCATTATTATTGCCTTTTATTATCAGTATCCTTAGAAATCTGGTCTTTGAACATCCGTGAGTGAACATCTGAGAATGATAACATCAGCAAATTACATGCTGCAATACTGTATGTAGTACATATTACTAATGAGATGGAAAAAAAAACACGGATGGTTGTAAGTGCATTTTGTCATAACCAGAATATGACATAAGTCAGGGACTACCTATACATATATATCATATATATGACATATATTTATATATATCATATGAATGATCTCATTCAATTCCAACAATCAACCTTTGATACATGCAAAGTAGGAATAACCTGCTTTCATTTTTTAGGTGAGTACATTCAATGACTTCTCCAAGTCTGCAAATTTAATGAGTGCTAGAGTGAGGAACAACAATACTATAATGGAAATACCTAATATTAAATAAAATGCTCAATTCCTTTCACTTTTGAGAGAGAACAATATTCCCCAAGACTTTCCATGTTACCATAAAAAGATCATCCAGCAGTCACTACTTTTTAATAGCCTTGGCTTTGAGTGCTGTATATCAGAAAAGGTTGAATTAGAACAATTAAAGCAATTAAAAAAAAAAAAAAAGTCACTAGGGCAGTAAGAATTTATAGCATATTTAATAACGAAATGATTCAGCAAAAAAAAGATAAAAAAAGGAATTTGACTTGTGTCATTGTTCCTTTCCCCTCTTCCTTTTGGTCAGTTGTGTCTAAATTAATTTGTTCTATTAAGGCCATGAGAGGAGATGTATGTACTATACTTAGAATACCATCATGCATGTCCTGATGCTTTAAATATTAATACTTCAAAAGTAATATCCAACTCCCATAATCTCTACAATATCAACTGTGGCTCAAGTTATAGAGGTTGCCTAGTCAAGTAATTCTTTCATGACTCTGAACCTAAAATACTTGCCTTTGAAAAGATCACAGTGATTGTGAGCAGTAGACTTATCCCATCAAGATGAAATATAGTTGGAAAAACGCCTAATTGGATCTAACTACTGAAGGTCATCCTTTTATAAAGAATTAATCTCTTCAGACTCATACTTAACACCTTTAATTGAAAGTACATTTACTTTAATTGATATGGCACAGGATACTCTTTTGATTTCAGGGAAGCTGAAAATAGGCATGATTTAAGGCCTGAAACTAAGTCTGTGCAGTTTTACAGAGGAAACGTTAAAAACAACAGTAACAGTTTCATGACTCAGACGTCCCTTTGATAACTCTTAGTAAAAACTCTTCTAATTTTAAAATTTTGTGAGGCACAATCCCGCACTGCTGTGCATACATTGCACTGTAAATGCAGACGTCTACAGATGCCAAGCAGGAAATTTATTTATTTTTTAAATAGGTGACATGGTTTAAAATATCAAAAGGTACAAAATGGTTTTCTGTGACTATGAGCTCTCCTACTTCCATCACTTAGCTACCTGCTTCCTTTCACAGAGGCGACCAATATTATGGGCTTTTTGTATATTCTTCCAGAGATGGTTTATGCATAAACTGTCAAATACATATACATATTTCCCTCAGCCTGTTAATACAAATGGCAGCATACAATATCCATTGTTGTAAACTTTTCCTTTTTTTTAACTTAATAATATATCTTATAATCACTCCATATCAATTCATAAAAAGCTTCCTCATTCTCTTTTTTTTTAATAGCTACACAGTATTCCATTGTAGGCTGGGCTGTGTGGCTGTGTGTGTGTGTGTGTGTGTTTAACCAATTCTCTCTCTATGGATGGAGTCCCTGGGTGGTGGTGGTACAATCAATTAATGTGCTCAGCTGCCAGGAGAAAGGTTAGAGGTTCCAGTCCACTCAGAGGCACCTTGGAAGACAGGTCTGGGGATCTACATCTGAAAAATCAGCCATTGAAAACCCTTTAGAGCACAATTCTACTCCAAACACACATGGGGTCACCATGAGTCAGAGATGACTTTAGAGCAACTGATTTGTTGTTGTTTTAAATCTATAGACAGACTGTTTCTAATATTTTGCTGTCATAAACAGTGCTTCAATTAATAACCTTATTCTTATGTAGTTTTGCAAATATGTGAGTATACCTATAAATTTATAAGAATAGATTTCTAGAAGCAAATTGCTTGTCAAAGGAGATATGCATTTGCAATTTGAAAAACATTGCCAAATTGCCCATCATTTAAGTTGTACTGATTTACAATCTCGCCAGCAATATGTAAGCACCACTGCAGGAACTTCAAATGAGTAAGGCTGGAAGATTATTAAAAACCAGGGAGATTGAGGACTGTGCCATTGAAAAGCTTATTACCCATATACAGGGGGCAACCACTACTCAGCACCAGCTAGTTGTGGCCAGGCAGGAATTTGGGCCCAATGTTGCTAAGAATTTGGATTTTTCAGAGAAGCTGGAAATTTGAAATTTTATATGAAATTCTATTATTTTTATTGTTGACAATTAATTTTAAAATGTTGACACTAATATATGGGCCAGAATCAGTCTACAACCACTAGTTAGTGAACTCTGATATAAAATATAACTTCTACTGATATTAAAACATATAAACCTATTTCTGAGGACAGTAGAAACATGTAAGCTGTCTGAAATGATGAGACTTACATGTTCTTTTTTTAGGGATCTACTAAAAAGAGTTATATAAAAGTCATATAAATAATGCATATAAATTTAGAACTTTTTTTTTAGTTTTAATAACTGCTGTTTAGTATCAACAAACATATTTTTTGTTATAGCCATTCAAAGTGTGTGAAGGTCTGATACAAAGATTGGCATGCATTATCTCCTCATTCTGCATCAAGCTGCCTTCTGGTGTGGAGGAGAAATGCCCAGCTAGCTCAGCAGGAGCTGTAGACCATTTCTCCATTTAACCTTTGGGAAAGAACTTTCAGTTCAGGGCCAAGAGGAGGATTGGAAGGAAAATGATCTAAAAATGATGTCTTGACTGATTCCTGGCCAAGCATGTTTAAAAGATCCCCTTCTGCATTAAAAGAAAATGCAAAAAGCAATTTCCTTTTTGCTTTTTTAACTCACTGGCAAGTCACACTGTGAACACTCAATAGAGGCAGCTGGTCAACAGGTTGATGACAAAAAGTACACAAAAGATCTTTCTCATGGTAGAGATGCAGAAGCCCGTGTAGTTAAAGTATACAGTTTACAGGATGTAGCATTTATCTGTGCCTCTTAACACACCCTGTCAGGACAAACTGATGGAGTTCTTGCTCCCGGAAGGTTCCAAAGCCAAAATGCTAGCTCAGGACTATTTGCATTGTTTAGCTTCATATCAGTGTTTCTTAGCCCACCAGCAAAGAAATGTATGGGCACATGCACCATTAGAAATCAGGTGTGAGTAAAAGGTTTAGATGTCCAAATGCCATTCACTGTCAAAAGATATCAGAAATAGTAAATATAATTGGCAATGCCTACCCTGAACCAGAAGGATGCTCTGGAGTGAGGTCCAAAGTCAAACTTTTTCCCATGCTCTGAGGTTAAGGACTCAGTCTGGGTAACACCACCCAGGGTCTTTGTAAGAACAGCAGATATACTGTTTCCCAGGGACTGAGTCAGTCTCCCCCTCCTAGGCAGCAAAGGTTTTCTTGGAGACTAGTCCTTTTCTAAGGAGTACCTGGTGCCACAAATGTTGAGCACTTGATGACTAACCAAAAGGCTGGAAGTTCAAACCCACCCAGAGGCACCTCAGAAGAAAGGCCTGGAAATCTGCTCCTGGAAGGTAACACCTTCAAAATCCTATGGAGTGCGGTTCTACTCTGACACACGTGAGTCACAACTGGTTACTGGTATCCCTCTTCTACCTTACTTTTACCTGAGATTCTGGGTCAATGTGAAGTTGCTGGTGTCCAGGGCTTCCAAAGGGACTCTCACAAACTTAACTCCTGATCTGTCTCCCCATATCATAAGCAGAGTGGGAACCTTTTAAACAGGCTTGGCCAGGAATCAGTCAAGGCATCCTTTTTAGTTTGTTTTGCTTCCTATCCTCCTCTTGGCCCCGAACTGAAAGTTCTTTCCTACAGATTAAGTGGAGAAATGGTCTACAGCTCCTGCTGAGCTAGCTGGGCATTTCTCCTCCACACCAGAAGGCGGCGTGGTGCAGAATGAGGAGATAATATTAGCTTTGGAGGGACAGATGTGAGTTCACACTCACTACTTGTCTGGCCTTCTGTAATCTGTTTCCTCAACAGAATAATGGTGAGAATAATTAATAGCATTTACTATCTGCTGGCACATGCTTAGTACTTTATATATTTTACTCATTCCATGCCCATAACAACCCTTGTCATAGGGAACACTATTAAAAACCAAAAAAAATCCACTACTGTCGAGTAAATTCCAACTCACAATGACCCTATAGGACAGAGTAGAGAACAACCCCATAGTTTCCAAGGCTGTAAATCTTTATGGAAGCAGACTGACACATCCTTCTCCCTAGGAGCGGCTGGTTAGCAGCTGAGCACTTCAACCACTGTACCACCAGAACTCCTAGGGACTACTCTTATCCCCTATTATGTTACAGACAAGGAAACTGAACTTAGGGTAAGGGATATACCCAAAAGCATATGTCTGAGTAGCAGATCTGAAGTAAAGCCAGAACTTAGTAAATGATACCCATTATCTTCTCCCATGTACAACCATTTTCTAAAGCACTATCCCCCTCCTCTGACATCTGCAGGAGGCTCCTGATGGGTCTCTCCACTCTGCACAGGAACCAGAGAAATCTTGTTACATGCAAATCTGATCATGTCACTCTCTTCCTTAAAAACTCCATTTTCTTTCCCTTACTCTTTTTTAATTTTTTTATTGTGCTAAACATATATATACACACATATATGTAATAAATCATTTGCTATTTCGAAATTCTTCATGTGTGCAATTTTGTGATGTTATGCTTGTCATGTTCAACCATTCCCATTATCCATTTTCAAATACATATATATGTAACATTTCATTTATCCATTCATCCTTTGATTCTTAAAGTTCAAAACCCTTAGCAAGATGCTCCAAGACCTGGCTTCTGCCTCTCTCTCCATCCTCATCTCTCCCACCCCATCCCCTGCTGCTCACCATGTTGTTGCCCCAGCCTTCTCTCACTTCCTCAAACACACTGAGCTCCTGGCAGCTTCAGCATCTTGGAGGAGTCAGATTCTCCCCGTTTGGAACATTCCCTGTCACATCGACTCCCTTTCCATCTGACAGATGTGCTCTGTGCTCTGGGGCTTAGTTGTACCTTTTTTGGGAGGCCTATCCTGGCCTCCTAGATGAGGTTAAGCCCCTTTCCTATTTTCTCTTTTAGGCCCCAGTTCTGTACTTTGTTAAGTTATACTTTGCACAAATGTAATTATGTGCTTACTTTAATGCTTGTCTTATCCACTATACAGTTAGCTCCAAAAGAGCAAAGATCCCCATCTTACATTGTTCAAACTGTCCTTTCCTCAGTCAGTATCCAGCACAGTACCTAGGTGATGCTCAGAGAGCATCTACTGAAGGAAGGAATGAATGAGTTTATTAGTTTGGCTCTTATGAAGTGCCTCTCCCTTGGCTTCTTTGCTGCCACCTTCTGGTCTTCCTCCATTTCCTAGCTGCTCTTTCTCTACCTGCTTTCAATGCTTTCTATCTCTGTCTGCCTGTCCTTTTCATGTTAATGCTCTGTCCTCTGCCATCTTCTCATGCTCTCTTAGGTCTAGGTGATTAATTCCAAGTTCATAACTTGAACCCAGGTATGGCCCCCAAGATACAAATCCATTATCCAACCACCCGTATGGTACCTCTCCATGTAATGTCCAGACAGAAACCTAAAACTCAGTATATCCAAAAGGGAGCACACCATTTTTCCTCTCAAATTCACTTCTCTTTCTCTGCTCCCTATCGAAGCAGATGGTGGTGCTGCCAACCACCCAGTGGCATAAGGCATAAACTATGGCATTATCCATGTCTCTACCCCCTCTCTTAGTTCTACAGCCATCTACCAAGACCTATTGGTTATACCTCCTTAAGAATTTTTAAACCATCCATTTCTCTAAAACTTCACTACTATTGACCAAGTTCTGGTCACCATTATATGCTACAGATGGGGACAAATGACTTAATGAACAAAGAATATGTTACACACACACACACACCACACATATATAATATAGATTGCTCTTTAGAAAGCTAAAGACATTCAGCAAAAGACAAAATGGCCATAGAAGATTGAACAAACTATTATTCAGGGTGTAATCCCTGATGGTATAATGGTTAAATGCTTGGTCGCTAACCAAAAGGTTGGTGGTTTGAACCCACCCAGCAACTCCATGGGAGAAACCTGGATCTGCTTGTATGAGGAGTACAGCCAAGAAAACCCTATGGGACAGTTCTACTCTGTCACAAGGGGTGGCTATGAGTCAGAATCAACTTGACAGCACCCAACCAGTGGCCTCACTAGAGAGGTGCAGGGATTGTGGACCACATCAGGTGACACTCTCAGAGGGGGGTGACATCAAAATGACTGTCCATAAAATTTTTGTGCAGTGTTTTAACATTTATTATTTTTTATAAAAAAATCCCTGTAGTTAGTTATAATGACAAAAACATTGTTTGTAAGCCCAGCATACGTGTATCAATATACCTACAAGGCTAAAACTCTATGCTAATCTACTTTTTGAACCTTGTAGTGTGCTCCAATCAGAGCTGTCATTATTATCCAATTACAATGATGCTTCAAATCATGTGGTTTCGTCTGCATGTGTTACAAGTATGCGCTGTTGTTTTCATTGCTCTCAATTTTTTTTTTTTTTTTATATTTTATTGTACTTCAGGTGAAGGCTTACAGAACAAATAGTTTCTCATGGAACAGTAGTACACATGTTGTTTTATGACATTGGTTAACAACCCCACAACATATCAACCCTCTAACTTCTCAACCTTTTTTTTTGGTGAAAATACACATAGTCAAAGGTACATACACCATTTCAAAAATTTCTACATGCACAGTTCAGTGACACTGACTATGCTCTTCCAATTGTGCTGCTATTCTCACTTAAGATGAAGGCTTACAGAACAAAATAGTTTCTCATTTAACAGTTACTACAAATGTTGCCCTATGACAATGGTTAACAATCTCACAACACATCAGCAGTATCCTTACTCAACCTTGGGTTCCCTATCACCAGCTTCCTTGTCCCCTTCTGCCTTCTGGCCCTTGTCACTGGACTCCTGTACCTCGTTAGTCTCATTTGGTTTTACACGGCTGTCCACTCCCAGGCTGAACAGTGAACCTAGGAGGTAACTTCACCACTGAGTTAAAGGGTATCTGGGGGCCATATTCTCGAGGTTTCTCCACTCTCCTTTAGGCCAGTAAATCTGGTCTTTTTTTTTGTGAGTTAGAATTATGCTCGACATCCTTCTCCAGCTCTGTCTAGAACCCTCTGTTGTGATCCTGGTCAAAGCAGTCAGTGGTGGTAGCCAGGCACCATCTAGCTGTACTGGACTCAGTCCAGTGGAGGCCTTGGTAGCTGTGGACACTTAGTCCTTTGGACTAATCTTTTCCTTGTATCCTGTTCTCTTCATTCGCCCTGGCTCCCGAAGGGATGAGACCAGTGAAGTATCTTAGACGGCTGCTCACAGGCTTTTAAGACCCCAGACACTACTCACCAAGGTAGAAGGTAGAGCATTGTCTTTATAAGCTGTGTCATGCCAATTGAGCTAGATGTTCCCCGAGACCATGGTTCCCACAGTCTCAATGTTTTTATAGTTGCTAATTTTGTCAAATTTTCTGGTGTTTTAGCTACAGTATTGCAGTAATTAGTATTTGTGAACCTATATCAATATGTTTTTTTGAGAATTAAGTAGTAATTAAAGGAAAAGGAGAAAATCAAAAAAGTCTTCCTCTCAGTTACTAATAATGTTATAATTCAATGTAGAAAGATTTCGTAGAATAGTTTCACTGTCAGTATTCATACAATCTAAGAAATATTACATTTAAGTAATTTACAACTATATTACATATTATTCTATGATTAAAATATGTAATAAACTTACATGTGTAATAATTATTGGTTATATAACTCTTTGATAAATAGAGAAATTGACAGTTTAAAACATTAAGTGGGGGAAATGCTATGTTTTTGATACATGTTTAGAAATACAAGTTAAATCTTAAATTCAGTTTTTTTAAATTTTAGTTTTTTTAAGAAGTTTCTTTAAAAACAGTGCTGTCTTGCAAACATACATCTAACTTTAATAAAATTTTCAGGGTTTAAGTTTGAATTATGGTTTAAAAAACTAGTGACACATTAAAAAGTGAGTTGGCAAAAGGGACTGATTTCAGTGAACTCATTCACTAGTTCGTGGCTTTGAAGGCCAGGAAAGGGAAGTTCTGATTTAGTCGAGGTATTCACTAAATGCTGAAATCCTTGTGTATTTGTTCCTGTTTATTTTTATGGTATAATTTAATTTTGAATATATTTTCATATGTATTTTTGAATATATTTTCATATGCATTTGTCCACAACTTCTACATTAGTTATCTGTGGGTCTTTTTGCAATTAGAATCTCAGGCAGCCTGCAGGAAGGTTTCAGGCAGCAAGCTGACACCTAGGTTGGAGCCTTGCATACAGGATCATCACAGAACTTTCTGATGCTCAGTACAATGCTGACGCCTACGAAGAGATCAAATGCAAAAATACTATCACATAATTGTCTTGTTTACAATCTATGAAAGCAGTTTTCATTTGAAAGTAATCCAAACTAAGTAGAGTTTTTTCTTTAACAGACACCTCTTGAAAATCTTAGCTCAGCTTGGTAGATGATACTGTCATTTCTTCTCCCCTACCCTACCTGCCCTCCAACCTAAATACACATGGTTAATTCCTTTTTTCCTCCAGTGCATAGTAATTTCTAAAATAATAAAATATTTCAACATCTAGGAAAATGCAAAAAGTAATATAAACACACATATACCTACCATCCAGAATTTTAAAAATGGTAACATTTTGTAGTGTTTTTGTCACAGCTCAATACACACAATTTTAATAATGTTTGATCTACACAGCACAAAAATTGATTGTATTATGTCCCAGTTGCGGTACATCACGAGTGAACAGATAATTGTACGAGGGCTCTGCTTCCTGTCAAGATTACGGCACTACGTTTTCACGTGTAGCGGTCCTTTTCGGTATTTAGAATGTCTAGGGAATATGTTCATTGAAATTATTTTTTACTTACAGGGCAAAAGGGAAATGAAGTGACCACATAAAATCTAGATTCGTGTGTATGGCTGGTAGGTGCAGAAACACAATAGTCTGGTTAAAGGCCACCCTTTGTTTGTATCAGGAAAAAATATTAAGCACATGTATTAGTTCAAAGTTGTTGGGTATGCCCTTTGATTGAAATCTGATGAAATAAGTATATAGTCAGCCTTCATGAACATCATTTGTGCCCGTAAGCTTGGTGTCGGGAGTACAGAGAACCCAGATTCATCATGTTTCCATGATGTACTCCTCTTTTCAAAGCATATTAACATATTAAAAAAAAAAGCTGCTGTTGAATCAATTCTGACTTATGGCGACCCCATGTGTAGCAGAGAAGAACTGTGCTTCATAGGGATTTCAATGGATAATTTTTCAAAGTAGATAGACAGGCCTTTCTTTGGAGGTGCCTCTGGTGGACTCAAATGGCCAACCTTTCAGTTAGCAGCTGAATGCTTAACTGTTTGCACCACCCAGAGGCTTTACCAGTTGCTGAGTCGATTCTGACTCATGGTAACTGTCATGTACTGAATTGTTGCCCCCAAAAAATATGTGTATCAATTTGGCAAGGCCATGATTCCCAGTATTGGGTGGTTGTCCTCCATTTTGTGATTGATGTAATTTTCCTATGTGTTGTAAATCCTAATCTCTGCCTGTGGTTAATGAGGCAAGATTGCGTTATGTTGAAGAGGATTAGGGTAGGGTCTAACACCCTTTCTCAGATCATATCCCTGATTCAATGTAAAGGGAGTTTCTCTGGGGTGTGGCCTGCGTCACCTTTTATTTCACAAGAGATAAAAGGAGGGAGAAGCCAGCAGAGAGACAGGGACCTCATGCCACCAAGAGAGCAGCACTGGGAGCAGAGTGTGTCCTTTGGACCTGAGGTTTCTGCACTGAGAAGCTCCTTGACCAGAGGAAGATTGATGACAAGGACCTTCCTCCAGAGCCAACAGAGAGAGAAAGCCTCCCCTGGAGCAGATGTCCTGAATTCAGACTTCTAGCCTACTAGACTGTGACAGAATAAATTTCTCTTTGTTAAAGCCATCTACTTGTGGTATTTCTCTTAAAATAGCACTAGATGACTAAGATAGTGACCCCAAGTGTTACAGAGTAGAACTGAGCTCTACAGGGTTTTGAAGGCTGTGACCTTTTGGAAGCAGATCACGAGGGCTTTCTTCCAAGGTACCTTTGGGTGAGTTTGAACTGCCAACCCTTCGGTTAGTAGTTGAGCACTCAACCATTTCTACCACCCAGTGACCCCTACCCAGGGACTAAATTAACATATTAAGTTCTTCATAATGAAAATGTAAAGATACCTCTGACTCATGGATACAGTAAGTCTCCATTTGGGCTCTAGACATTAAAAGTCACTGATAGGTGTATGTATGCAGACTGATACAGTATACAGGGAGGTGGGTGGTGCTGCATATATTTGCAGCACTCCAGCATGAGTTTTCAAGACAATAGAAATTTACTTTTTTAAGGCAGGAACTGTTAGAACTCTAATCATTGTGGACAATTATCTTTCATGTTAACTATTTATTTGGCTTAATTCTTGCAAAAATACATTAGTTTCAAATTTAAATCAAATACATAACCAGGCATCTATTAAAAATAACAGAAAAAAATTAAAGGGAACAGAGAAAGAGATACTACTACACACCTGAGATGTTGGTTACTACAACTGAGCACGACTTTAGCTTTGTTTGCTTGCAGCTAAGGGAAAATATTGCATGATACAGTTCTTACTTTATCAACAAAGAAATATGTAAGGCAGATTTTTTTCCTTGGCATTAATTTCTAGGAGAATTTTTTTTATGGAAGCCCCATTATAAGGGACACTGAGTAATGTCTTCAACTCTGTGTTGAGAAGACAGAAACTTTTTTTCATATGTCTTTAACTATATGTTGCAAAAGATGGAAATTTTTTCTCACATGTGCTGAAGGCAAAATATTAAATTATAACTGAGTGACGGCATTTCTGCTGGGAGCTGAAATAATACAGCTGTAAGTTCACTGTTTCCTGATGATTTATCTCAACAGAGGGAGCTCAAAGAATCTGGAGAAATGGGTGGCCTGTACGGACTGCTTCCTGATGCCCCAAAAGGGACTTTGTGAAGTGTTGCAATGGGAGATTTCATGGCTGGATTCTCTGACACCTCTCTGAAAGGATCTGGCAGCCTATGTGTTGATTAAATATAGATCTTTCACTTCAGTTAACACATATGTGGGAGACAGAGGTAACATCCTGCTGTGAGAATGTAGGTGACTGACTAGTGTCCTCCCCTAGAGAGTTGGCCAACTAACTTCTAAGGGCGGTGGGTTAAAGAGTGTCTGAACTTCAAAAGGAAGCTCTATGTCGGTCCAAGGACTAGGACATGTACTCAGCTGAACCCAAAACTTTGCTGTTCCACAACAGAGAAGGGATAATTTTTTGCTTAGAAGTTTTAAAGAATGTTTGCTACTAATCAAGTAGGTTAACCATAAGCGAACGTTAGTATGGCTGCAATAACATAAAGTAAGCAGACAACAATAAACTCTTTAAATTTCAGGCAAGCAATCACAATAGAGAGAATCCTGCTCTATGTTATCTTTCTTCTTCCTGTAATTTTACGATTAATTTATATGCATAATCAGATCCAGAAAAAAGCTATTTTAGAGATCGGGAAGCTTAAAGGGTAGATAACTACTTTCAACTAGGTTTAAATATCCATCCCACAAAGGAGAAAACTATGAAGGACTAACTGGTAAAGTGTTAATAGGGGTGTCGTGTAGGTTAGAAGTGTAAGCAGAATTCCCCCAGCTTTTCCACAGGCAGTGTTTTAATACAATTAAATTCAATGATGAATGACAGCGAGTAAGTATTTCCCCTTTTGATCCATTTCAGAGAAAACGGCCTTAAGTAAGCATATTTACCGTCCAATGTGGGTGACCCTTCCACAAAGCCACCATCGATTCTCAAGTTGGACTCTCCTAAAATTACTTCATCATATTGTTATTTATATGTATTTATAAAATATATAGTTGCCCAGAAAATACTACTGTTACTAGGCACTTGAAAGCCTACTGATGTACATCAGTAGGAATTATATTACAGCATATCAGGTCACATTTGTCAGGAGGCTGGAATATGACAGTTTTGTTCAAAATAATGTAAAAACAAAAACACAAAAACTCTCTCAAGGTCAATAAATGTATTCACTTGCTCTTGAGGCTTAGGGTTATTTGATTCTCCAACTACTAACACTAACAAAGTTGAAAAGATATGATCCTGCTGGACTCTCCTGGAGAGAGGAAGATGGGATTCTGACAGAGTCTGGGAAGCTTCCTTTAGGTTAACACATCCAAGGGTAAGGGAATGAGAATGAGTTATTTGCATGATATGATTTAAAGTGAGGACAAATACCTGAAAATGTTTACAAGTAAGTTTTTACATTATTGACTTATTTTTTAATTCTGAAGATTTCTACCACTGAGAGAAGGACTGAAGTTTGGTTTTATCTGCTTCCCACGGGTGTCCTTTCACAAGCCCGCTGCTGATATGACTGCACGACTCATCTTATTATTGTAACGTTGCCCTAAAAATACAGCCACTGTGTGATGCCTTTTCCCTTCTCATCTGATCCTGACAAAACTTTAAAAGTCAACATTTATCACTTTAGTAAAAACTAAATTTGCTCTCGGCCACTGGAGCACTAATTTATGACACTCATTATTATAATGTTTTGGGAAGAAACCATTCCTTCACCAGTCCCAGATAAAGTAAATAAAATGACACCACCAATCACTTGGCATAGAAACCAAGCCATCTAATTGGAAATTTCCAAGTACCCACAGTTTGCCAAAAGGGAAAAAACCCTTAGCTTAATTGCAAAGCTTACTCTTCAATGGTGAAACTCTTACCTCCACCATGAAAGGCATATTTGAGGCCAAGACTTAAAAGTAGACTAGTATAATATATAATCTTTATTCCGAATACTCAAAACAATTGTTTGCCTGTGTCTCAAACACAATGTGACTGTAAAGTAATAAACTGATTTTTATTGAGTCATGGAGTTCATACTTTAGAGCCATAACTTAGATTTTATTGATTCTGAAAATCTTGCTTGAGAATGTTTAATAAGCAACTCCCATGTTTATAAATCTGCCCCAAAGATAAGGACTTAGCAAGACTGTGGAGATAGTGTATTTTTCTTATCCAAGAATCACTAATAAAAAAGATATAACCAACAATTCCCTTCAGGATGGTTGTTCAATGACTGACCTTTATGCCCAGTCTGTTGATATCCCACAAGTTTTTAAGACTAACTTAACCTTCTAGATTTGCCTTAAGTAAAACTTTAATAAAGGAGGTCAGGCTGAATAAAGAATAGTTCTCACTCGATAGATAGACAGACAGACAGATAGATAGAATCCTGCAAACTACTTGCTATTTGCTTCTTCATATTAAATTGATAAACGTGCTCTTCAGAAAGGAGGTACAAAAGATTATGCCTAGGGGATTTCAGAAGGAAAAGCTAAAAAGGCCCTTTCCAAAATGATTACTGGGATTATAACAGTAGAGCCTTCCTCTATCAGTATGAAGCAAAACAAAATAACCACTGATTATTTGTGAAAGATTTATGGGAATTATTTAACAAAAATAAATAAATAAGCTGCTGAATATCCCTAAGAAAGATGAAGGGACAGTGGAGATGGGCAATTATGAGCACTCTACGGGAATAAGGGAATACACAGAATTCAAAAGATGGATCAGAGGAGCTATGTGGCTATACAGTATCTGTCTTCAAAGTATCTAGTACAGGATCTGGCACACAAGTAAGTTCTCAATAAATACTCAAGAAATTGAATTGAATCAAAGAGCACATTATTCCTCCTTACCTTGCTGCACGACATTGTATTAAATTTAAGTCTGCTTGACAGAACTCCTAGAGTTTTGAGCAACTTGCCATATGGAGGTAAACAACCCTATATAAATACCTAAATAACCAATAAATGAGTTTTCAGATGGAGGGCATTCAAGTTATATGTGGGCCAGAGCGATGAGCAATAGAACAGATCTCACATTACGAATGAATCTACGATAGGTAAACTGGGTCTGTTATATTGAAAACATTTCTGGTGATTCTTCACGAGCAGTGAGCCAATAGTCAACATTCAGGATGGCAGGCTCAACCTAGACAAGACTCATGTTAAATGTAAGCTGTAAACTAGCCTGGCTGACACCAAGGATCTGGGTGGCTGAAAAAGCTTTGCATCTAGGGTTATAAAATGCCACTGCTGAGCCACTTGTGCACTGAGGTTTGGTCTGTTCTAACATCTATAATACACTTCTTTTTATAAAAGTACAGAAGGGAAGGCAGCATGTCTCCTTGTAACAGGCCTCTTCTCTGCCTCCTTTCCTCTTCTCTCCTCTCTGAAATCTTTGAGCTGGTTCTACAGGGAGTCAAAGGAGGGCAACAAACACTCTGATGCTAGGTCTGTTCAACCTGCCATATCTTGGTCTCTAAAGAGAGACATTCTTTTTTTTTTTTTTTAATTGTTGTACTTTAAGTGAAAGTTTACAATTCAAGTTAGTCTCTCATATAAAAACTTATACATACATTGTTATGTGACTCTACTTGCTCTCCCTATACTGGGACAGCACACTCCTCCTTTCCACCCCTGATTTCCTATGTCCATTCAACCAGCTCCTAACGCTCTCTGCCTTCTCATCTCACCTCCGGACAGAAGCTGCCCATTCAGTCTCATGTATCTACTTGAACGAAGAAGCACACTCTTCACGAGTATCATTTTACGTCCCATAGTCCAGTCTAATCTTTGCCTGAAGAGTTGGCCTCTGGAATGGTTTTAGTTCTGGGTTGACAGAGAGTCCTGAGGCCAGGCTTTCTGGGGTTCCTCCAGTCTCAGTCAGACCATTAAGTCTGGTCTTTTTACTAGAATTTGAGTTCTGCACCCACTTTTCTCCTGCTCCGTCAGGGACTCTTAAAGACAGACATTCTTGAATTTAAATGCCAACTAATATTTATGAGCTTTGAGAGGCAATTGACTTAATGTTCCAAGTCTTAGTATCTTAACCTGTAAAATAAAACAGTTAACACTACTTCATAGAGTAGTTAAGAGGATCAAATAAGGCATAGATAGTGCCTAGGACATAGCAAGCATTCAGTTAACATTAGTTAAATTATCAGCAGCAGCAACAAGAGCAACAATAATAAATTATAATCTTTAGCCCTTAACCTCAACCTGTCAGATACTCGTCCCTGACCTGAGATTCTTTCATTCTCATCTTCTCACCTATCCTGATCAGGGAAGGAGGTGTCAAATCTCCCACTGAGACCTTCAGTAGCTTCTAATCATAAGCCCCATCATAGATTTCAGGGCGGGTACTGGTATCTGTATCTTCTTAAAACTTCCAACAATGCTTGCTTAACTGGAATATGATCATTTGGAGGTGAAGAATGGTATTATCCAGCTGAGAGTTTCAAGGAAACAAAGAAACTGTAAACCAGGACAGATTTAGAAGTCTTGGTAATCATCAAGGAGTGAAATAAACCTATGAGAATTTGAAAATTCTCCTGAGAATCCACCTCATACCACTTTACCTTATAAATAATTTAAATGCTTGGCTGTGCTTGGGGTATATAAAGGTAGAAAGGTACAGCAGAAGACTGAAACATGCATGAGGTATATAACCCTGTCTAGTAAATTAGAAGAAATCTCTGGGAAAAGAGGGACACCAGAAAAGCATCCATTTTGCAGGTGGGTCACCCAGCATAATGGTAACTTTATTCCTTTGCACCAGAAGAGAGAGCACATATGTTATTCATATTATACACTTGCCACCACCCAAGGCCTCTTTGGATTCAGGAATGCCTGAAGGAACAGTGCTCCAAACTCAAAGAGTACTGTTTAATTGTGACTCCCCCTCATCAGTATTATTACTAGATCTGTCATTCAGAAATGCTCTCGGCGATCAGTAACAGCATGGAGTGTTATGAAGATGACATTAACATGTTTTGTATTCTGAACGTTAAAAACCAGCTTGGATCACCAAATGAGCAGCAGGGGCCGCATTAATTATGTAACTTTTCAGAGACTAATAGGATCTCCCACTGAGCCAACCAGGAGAGAGAAAAACGCAATATTCATTTTATCTGTGCCTCAGTATACTGACTTCCTTCAGTCTGTTTATGTGGTCATTAATAAAACATTTAAAAATGACCTGAAAAGGCTTTTTACAAACTAGAGCCTGGATCTAGCTGTCAAATAGGCTGTGTACTTGAAAGACTTGGAGCTGGTATCAAAGTTGGCCATTACTGATCCAAGCTTGGCCTGAAACCTCCTGTATCCAAAATGGTTGTTCATGCTTTTCCTGGTTACAGATGAAAAAAGGTTTCTGCTCTTGAGGAGTTTTAAAAGCAGGAAATGGTGGTCTTGCTTTGCTTGGGACACAGAAGACTCATTTCAATTTCACTTGAGTACCTGGTTGTGATCACCACCATGCTTTCTTACAAGCTATTTTCATATGATTTTAAAATAATAATAAAAAAGAACTACTACTATTTCAATTAAAAAATATCCTGATAGGTAGTTCTTGAAAGCAAAACAGAGAAAAGAGTTTGATCCTTTCTTATTTTTTCCTTTCCTTTCATCTGAAAATATAACATATGTAAAAATATGTACAAAATACAATTGTTTAAACTTCGAACAAAATGTGTAACAGGTCATTTAAATGAAGTAAGCAGAAAGCTACTTTCATTCATTCATCTCAGATAATTATCTGGCACAAACTTAGAAAAAGGTAATGTGCTAGACTGGGGAGTTGAGAACCAGTCTGATGAAATAATATACAGACTGAGCTTAATGAGCGTATGACCAATCATAGGATTCAGAGTTGGAAAGAAACTCCATAGGTGAAAAAACTAAGGTGCATCAAAGGTGTTTGATGTGCTGTCCTTAAAAGGGTTCTCATCTCAGATGTTAGGACCATGCATGCCTTTCTTTTTGTTTATTTTTTAATTTTTTCCCATACAAAAATTTATACATACATTGTTATGTGACTCTAATTGCTCTCCCCATACTGTGACAGCACACTCCTCCTTTCCACCCTTAATTCCCTATGTCCATTCAGCCAGCTCCTAACCCTCTCTGCCTTCCCATCTCACCTCCGGACAGAAGCTACCCATTTAGTCTCTTGTATCTACTTGAGCTAAGAGGCACACTCCTCACAAGTATCCGTTTATGTCCCACAGTCCAGTCCAATCCCTGTCTGAACAGTTGGCCTCAGAAATTGTTTTAGTTCTGGGCTCATAGAGAATCCAGGGGCCATGCTTTCCAGGGTTCCTCCAGTCTCAGTCAGACCATTAAGTCTGGTCTTCTTACTAGAATTTGAGTTCTGCACCCCACCTTTCTCCTGCTCCATCAGGGACTCTCGTTGTGTTCCCTGTCAACATGCCTTTTTCTTTACCTTTGAAATTGCTACCCCGTCACACCCCACCTTCCCCCATCCTCTCCATGTTGTTAGTTGCCGTCAAGTTGATTCCGACTCATGGTGGCCCCACGTGTGCAGAGTAGAACTGCTCCATAGGGTTTTCAAGGCTGTGACGTTTCAAAGCAAATTGCCAGGCCTGTCTTCCAAGGTACCTCTGAATGGGTTCGAACCACCAACCTTTCAGCTAGTAGTCAAGCGCATAAACATTTACGCCACCCAGGGACCATATTCTCTCCTTACTCACACATACTTAAAGATGAAGGAAACGGCTTATAATATGAAGGAAATGGTACCAGAGCCAAGGTCATTCCTGGTCTTAACATTTCCTAAAATTAATTGGCAAACAAGTGCTCAGCATATAAAAAATTAAAATGTATATCAAACTGGAAGATCATTACTGAAGAATTTCAATGTCACTTTATGTCTGTTACATTAAAACAGACAAGTGCATGCTTACCAAGAACATCGTACAACTCAGTGTTCTTCTGAGGTGCCTACCCTCCTAATACCAAAACTGAAGCACCGTGAAACTGTACAGGAAAAAGATTTGCTGCCTTCAGAAGATGATAAAGCTGGTGACAGAAGCTCACAAAATAAACTCCCTACCCTAAGCCATTCTGGTAATTTTTAATCACTGGGAGGTTATGCTCCAGGACTCTATCAGAGTCAGAAAAATGTAACCACGTGCCTTTGAGGGGAAACAGGTGCCATATGACTGACTTCTTCCTGGCATCAGGCCAGCCTAATTTATCTTCATTCTGATCTGAGAGATGGATAAGAAAACAGTATTGGTACAAAAGGTCTTCTAAGCTCTTGCTAAATATGGGCTTACTATTTTTGGGTGGTCTTCCTTATTCATTGAAGACTGAAGAAGAACTGATGCATTTGAATTATTTGCTTCTCCTTTCTACAAGCTGGCAAGAAAACCTAGCAATGGGATCCTTATTACCCACCGACAGAGGAGGGCGAGGGCAAGAGCATGCGTAAAATCTTTAGAGGGAGAGATCAGGAAAGGAAAAGAGACAAACAGCTACTATGAAGAGGCTGCTCCTCAGCTTCTCATTATTAAAGAGAGAATTTGAAACTACTCAAAAGAGGAAATAGCAATCACCAGACTTCAGCAGGTACTCACTAAGAACAAATAAATTCAGAATAACCTAATTTTTCTCTTGCTATTATAATAAGCATTCCAATTTTGAGGGAAAGCCTTAGGCTTAGTTTGTTAAGAGTAATGCACATTTTGGGATGCAGTGTGAATTCTTTTAGAGCAATAATAAAAATATCAATTTTTAAAAAAATATAGGGGTGAGTTACTTCACTGAACTTGGAAACCCTATGACTATGTAAAGGTCTCTCATGCCCTCCCCAACTTTGTTCATCTGAGAAATTTTGAGATTTCACTCAGCAAAAATGCAAACTACAGGCAAGATGGCGCTCTAGGCAGAAACACCACGCCGTCCCTCCACAGCAAAGATCCTAAAAACTAAGCCAAACAGAGAATCAACAATCCTGAAACCCTAGAACATCAAATGAAGAGATAAAGAACTCAGCCAAACACCAAACGGAGTGAGAATACTGAAAGAGAACGGAGAGCGAGGAGAGACTCATGCAGAGATCCCCTACCAGCTAACGCAGCGCGGATCCACCATCTTGGACTCCTATCGGAGACCAGCAAACGGGAGAACGGGAGAGCAGCCTCGCGGAGCGTCCAGTGGGAGACGGAATGACTGGTAATTTGCAGTGTGCACTTTCCCACCCCCCCACCCCTCTCCGCCTCGGCTGGGGCTCCCCTGCTTCCTGTGGCCAGGGTCCCTGGGCCGGGGGGCGCCGATACATGGATTCCACGCACCCGGGCCGGCGGCTCTCTGGGAGCCGTTTGTTGGCTGCTGGCATAGCTTTTTCTGCCGCCTCCCCATCCTTTTGCTTGGGTGCCTGGCTCCGAGTGCCGTCTTTGCTCTTTCCTGCGGGGATGTGGGGCTGCGTTCGGGCGTGTAGCTGCTTCCAGGTCTGGGCTGCCGTGCTGGTGAGATCCCCGGACCTTTGATCGTTCGCCCCTCTGTTTCCCGTGGCTACGGTCTCTTGACCCAGGAGTGCTGGCTGCTTAGATTCCGCACACCTGTGAGGGAGGTTCTCTGGGTGCCGTTTGTTGGCTGCTGGTCTTGCTTTTTCTGCTTCTTTTGGTTTCTTGCTTGCCTCTCGCTGCCTCCCCCTCCTTTTGCTCGGGTGCCTGGCTCCGAGCGCCATCTTTGCTCTTTCCTGCGGGGCTATGGGGCTGCGTTCGGGCGTGTGGCTGCTTCCAGGTCTGGGCTGCCGCGCTGGTGAGATCCTGGGACCTTTATTCGTTCGCCCCGCTGCTTCCCGTGGCCACGGTCTCTTGACCCGGGAGTGCTGGCTGCTTGGATTCCGTGCACCTGCGCGGGAGGTTCTCTGGATGTCGTTTGTTGGCTGCTGGTGCTGCCTTTTTTTTTTCTTTGTTTTCCTCCTGCTTCTTTTGGTCTCTCGCTTGCCTCTCACTGCCTCTCCCTCCTTTCACTCGGGTGCTTGGCTCCTCGCACCCTCTTAGCTCCTTTATGAAGGTCCCCAGAGCGCAGGCAATTTGTGATATACGCTTTCCACTCTCCACCCTTCTTCACTCACACTTGGCCTCCACTGTTCCCCAAGGACACAGTCTCTTGTCCAGAAACACCAGCCCGCACTGGCTAGCTCTCTGAGTACCATTCATTGACTGCTGGTGTTGCTTTTTTTTTTCTTTTTTGATTAGTTTTGTTTTCTTTTCCCTCTTTTTCCCTTTTGTCTTTGTTCATTGCTCAATTTCTCGGCTCTCTATCTCTTCCTTCTCTTTCTGATCCCTGAATACCAGGCGATGTATGCCTCTGCACCTTCTGGCCAGGCTGTGCAGTGAAACCTGAGACCAACTCCCCCAGACCTCATAGTTGCATCAGTGGGATCCCTGGGAACTTTGCAGTTCTTTAACTTTTCTGATCTTTATTTGTTCATTCTTTCCTTTTCTTTCTCTTCCCCCTTCTGGTTTTCTTCATCCCATAGTCTCTCATCTGTCCATTCCAATGACAAGCTCCCCTAGCATTCTTTTATGTTTGTATGCTTTTCGCTCCTGCTCCTCTCTCTTCTCTCCCATATCCAGCTTAGCTTCACACATAACCATCTCCCTGCTGCATCCTGCCTACCTGCACCGTGCACTTGACATCACACCACCAAGCTGTGCAGGCACGCACTATTGGAACCTGCCCAGCACTGACAACTGACCGTCCTGGTGGCTGCAGTGAGTGCCACAAACAACCCATCCCAGTGGCTCCTCTTCAGCTAGACCCGCCCAGCTGTACCACAAGGACGAAACAAAAAAAAATCTACAGTCAATAAACAAGAGAAATATCTACTGAATGCCCCGAAAACAGCGAACAATATCAAAACATTTACAAAAACAAGACAAGATGGCTCCAATAGGCGTCCAAATTAAAACACCAGATAACTCTCCTGTGGAAGAAAATGCACTAGAAGTACCTGATAGGGAACTCAAATCACTAATACTTGGAATTTTCCAAGAACTGAGGCAAAAAGCTGACAAACATGAGGAAAAAATAGACAAATTTATAGAAAATACAGACAAAAAATTGGAAGAATTCAGGAAGATGATGCAGGAACAAAATACCAAAATAAATTCACTACTCGAAATTGTACAAAAACAACAATTAGAAATCCAAAAGATAAACAACAAGATTTCAGAAATGGACGGTGTCATAGAAGGGCTGAGAAGTAGATTTGAAACCGTGGAAGACAGGATCAGTGGAACTGAAGACAAACACTTGGCTACAACTCTGTTTCAGGAAAACTCAGAAAAAAGAACAAAGAAAAATGAAGAGACCCTGAGAGTTAGGTGGGACACAATTAAAAGCAAAAACTTACAAGTGATTGGCATCCCAGAACAGGAGGAGAAAACAGAAAACACAGAGAAGATCATTGAGGAACTGCTGACAGAAGACTTTCCCAATATCATAAAAGATGAAAAGATGGCCATCCAAGAAGCTCAACAAACCCCATATAGAAGAGACCCCAAAAGAAAATCACCAAGACATATTCACACTCACCAAAACTAAAGACAAACAAAGAATCCTGAGAGCAGCTCGTGAAAAACAAGAAGTCACACACAGAGGAGAAACAATAAGGCTAAGCTAAGATTATTCGGCAGAAACCATGCAGGCAAGAAGGCAACGGGATGACATATATAAAATCTTGAAAGAAAAAAATTGTCAGCCAAGAATAATATATCCTGCAAAACTCTCGTTCAAATTTGATGGTGAAATTAGGTCATTTCCAGATAAACAGAAACTAAGGGAATATGCAAAGGTCAAACCAAACTTACAAGAATTATTAAAGGGAGTTCTTCGATCTAAGGACAAACAGCTTCAGCCCTCAGACAGGACCTAGGACCTAGGACGCAGGTTCATACGAACCAGATACCATTCTAGGAAATGAACTATCAAGGACTATCCAAAACCAAAAGAAATACAACAGGGAATCAGAGCAATCAATCAAAGGATGACAACAACATCAAAACAATGAAAGAGGGAACAAACGGCATAGGTGTAGAACCTTCTAATGAGAGGAAGGCAAGGCGATACCAAGTAAGGGTAGACTGCTTCAAACTTATAAAGATAAGGGTAAAATTCATGGTAACCACAAAGAAAGTTAACAAACCAACTCATAAAAATAAAGACGAAAAACATAAAGTCTCAGCAAAAACAAAACCTACAAAAACAAAACAAATGAACACAAAATCCACAAACAAAAGTAACTCAGCACAAGAGAGTAAGAAGAACAAAGAAAACTTCAGCACCACAAAAAAAGCACTACAAAATGACAGCAACAAACTTCCATCTATCAATAATTACAATGAATGCAAATGGACTCAATGCACCCATAAAGAGACGGAGAGTGGCAGAATGGATAAGAAAACAGGATCCATCAATATGCTGTCTATAAGAGACACACCTTAGAAACAAAGATGTGAATTTATTAAAAATCCAAGGTTGGAAAAAAATATATCAAGCTAAAAACTACCAA
Source organism: Dugong dugon (assembly GCA_030035585.1). Taxonomy (NCBI): domain Eukaryota; kingdom Metazoa; phylum Chordata; class Mammalia; order Sirenia; family Dugongidae; genus Dugong; species Dugong dugon. The sequence continues at coordinate 129,886,132 of CM057461.1, forward strand.
AAAAGAGCAGGAGTGGCAATTCTAATCTCATATAAAATAGACTTTAAAACAAAATCTACCATAAAAGACAAAGAAGGACACTATATAAAGATTAAGGGGATGATCCATCATGAAGATATAACCATAATAAACATCTATGCACCCAATGACAGGGCTCCAAAATACATAAAAAAAACTCTAACAACACTGAAAAGAGAAATTGACAGTTCCACAATAATAATAGGAGACTTCAACACACCACTCTCAGTAAAGGACAGAACATCTAAAAAGAAACTCAGCAAAGATACAGAAGACCTAAAGGACACAATCAGCCAACTGGACCTCATAGACATATATAGAACAATCCATCCAACCACTGCAGAGTACACATTCTTTTCCAATGCACATGGAACGTTCTCCAGAATAGACCACATCTTAGGCCACAGAGCAATCCTCAACAAGATCCAAAACGTTGAGATAATTCACAGTATCTTCTCTGACCACAATGCCATCAAGGTAGAAATTAACACTAGAAAGAGCAAGGAAAAAAAATCAAACACATGGAAACTGAATAATACTCTGATTACACATCAATGGGTAATAGAAGAAATCAGAGATGGAATTAAAAAATTCCTAGAATCAAATGAAAATGAAAACACATCATACCAAAACCTTTGGGACACAGCAAAGGCAGTCCTCAGAGGACAATTTATGGTAATAGATACACATATCAAAAAAGAAGAAAGGGACAAAATCAAAACATTAACTACAGAACTCAAACAAATAGAAAGAGAACAGCAAAAAAAGCCCACAACCACCAGAAGAAAGGAAATAGTAAAGATCCGAGCAGAAATAAATGAAATAGAGAACAGAAAAACAATAGAAAGAATCAACAAAACCAAAAGTTGGTTCTTTGAAAGGATCGACAAAATCGACAAATCACAGGCCAGACTGACAAAAGAAAAACAGGAGAGGACACAAATAACCCAAATAAGAAATGAAATGGGGGACATTACAACAGACCCAACTGAAATAAAAAGGATTATAACAGAATATTATGAAAAACTATACTCCAACAAATTTGAAAACCTAGAGGAAATGGATAAATTTCTAGAAACACACGGCCTACCCAAACTACAACAAAGTGATACTGAAAATCTGAACAGACCCATAACAAGAGAAGAGATTGAAAAGGTAATAAAAAAAACTCCCAACCAAAAAAAGTCCTGGCCCAGATGGCTTCACTGGAGAATTCTACAAAATATTTACAGAAGAGCTTGTACCAGTACTACTCAAGCTATTGCAGAGCAACAGAAGAGGAAGCAATGCTTGCAAATTCATTCTATGAAGCCAGCATAACGCTGATACCAAAACCAGGCAAGGACGTCACAAAAAAAAAAAATTACAGACCAATATCTCTCATGAATATAGATGCAAAAATTCTGAACAAAATTCTAGCCAATAGAATTCAGCATCATATCAAAATACACCACAAGCAAGTAGGATTCATACCAGGTATGCAAGGATGGTTCAACATTAGAAAATCAATCAATGTAAACCACCACATAAATAAAAGGAAAGAAAAGAATCACATGATCATCTCAATTGACGCAGAAAAGGCATTTGACAAAGTCCAACACCCATTCCTGATAAAAGCTCTCAATAAAACAGGTATAGAAGGGAAATTTCTCAACATAATAAAGGGCATCTATGCAAAACCAACAGCCAACATCATTCTTAATGGAGAGAGGCTGAAAACATTCCCCCTGAAAACAGGAACAAGACAAGGATGCCCTTTATCACCACTCCTATTTAACATTGTGCTGGAAGTTCTAGCTAGAGCAATAAGGCAAGAGAAAGAAATAAAGGGCATCCAAATGGGTAATGAAGAAGTTAAACTCTCCCTGTTTGCAGATGATATGATACTATACATAGAAAACCCTAAAGACTCCACGAGAAATCTACTGGAAATAATAGAAAGATTCAGCAGAGTGGCAGGATACAAGATAAACGTACAAAAATCAGTTGGATTCCTATACACCAGTAAAGAGAACGATGAAAAGGAGATCAGGAAATCAATACCATTTTCAATAGCCCCTAAAAAGATAAAATACTTAGGAATAAATCTGACCAGGAACGTAAAAGACCTATACAAAGAAAGCTACAAAACACTGCTGCATGAAACCCAAAGGGATCTATATAAATGGAGAAACATACCATGCTCATGGATAGGCAGACTCAACATTGTGAAAATGGCAATTCTACCTAAAGCAATTTACAAATACAATGCAATCCCGGTCCAAATACCAACAACATTCTTCAAAGAGATGGAAAAACTAATTATTAATTTTATATGGAAAGGGAAGAAGCCCCGAATAAGTAAAGCACTACTGAAGAAGAAGAATAAAGTTGGAGGACTCACACTACCTGACTTGAAAACCTACTATACAGCTACGGTAGTCAAAACAGCCTGGTACTGGTACAACAACAGAGACTTTGACCAGTGTAACAGAATTGAGAACCCAGATGTAAATCCATCCACCTATGGTCACCTGATCTTCGACAAGGGCCCAAAGTCCATCAAACGGGGAAAAGACAGTCTTTTTAACAAATGGTGCTGGCAAAACTGGATATCCATTTGCAGAAAAATGAAACAGGACCCATACCTCACACCATATACGAAAACTACTTCAAAATGGATCAAAGACCTGAATATAAAGCCTAAAACTATAAAGTTCAGAGAAGACAAAATAGGACCAACACTTCAGGCCTTAATACATGGCATTAACAGGATACAAACCATAAACATCAACACACAAAACCTAACAGATAAACTAGATAACTGGGATCTTCTAAAAATCAAACACCTATGCTCTTCAAAAGACTTCACCAAAAAAGTCAAAAGAGAACCTACAGATTGGGAAAAAATTTTTGGACAGTACAAGTCAGACAAAGGTCTAATCTCCATAATCTACAAGAAAATCCAACACCTCTACAACAAAAAGACAAACAATACTATCAAAAAATGGGCAAAGGAAATGAACAGACACTTCACCAAAGAAGACATTCAAATGGCCAACAGACACATGAGGAAATGCTTGCGTTCACTAGCCATTAGAGAAATGCAAATTAAAACCACAATGAGATACCATCTCAACCCGGCATTACTGGCACGAATCAAAAATACTGGAAATAACAAATGTTGGAGGGGCTGCGGGGAGATGGGAACTCTTATACACTGCTGGTGGGAATGCAAAATGATACAACCATTTTGGAAAATGATATGGCGTTTCCTCAGAAAGCTAGAAATAGACATACCATTCGATCCAGCAATCCCACTCCTAGGAATATATTCTAGAGAAATAAGAGTCGTCACTCGAATAGACATATGCACACCTATGTTCATGGCAGCACCGTTCACAATAGCCAAACGATGGAAACAACGTAGGTGCCCATCAACAGATGAATGGATAAACTATGGTACATACACACAATGGAGTACTATGCAACGAGAAAGAACAACAATGAATCTGTGAAGCATCTCATAACATGGATGAAACTGGAGGACATTATGCTGAGTGAAATAAGTCAATCACAAAAGGACAAATATTGTATGAGACCTCTATTGTAAAAACCCATGAAAAAATTTACATGCAAAATGTAACAATCCTTGTTGGTTACCAGGGATGGGGGGGGGGGGAATACTAAATAGGCAATAGATAAGTGGTATTTTGGGTGAGAGGTGAGACAGTACACAGTACAAGGGAAACTAACACAACCTGCACAAGGAAAGGTCATGGAGGCCCCATGGACACATCCAAACTCCCCGAGGGACTGAGTTGTTGGATGGAGGGCTCTGGGGACCATGATCTTGGGGAACATCTAGCTTAATTGGCATGACATTACTTATAAAGATAATGTTCTACATTCTACCTTGGTGAGTAGTGTCTGGGGTCTTAAAAGCCTGTGAGTGGCCATCTAAGATACTACACTGGTCTCATCCCTTCGGGAGCAAGGGAGAACGAAGAGAACAGGATACAACGAAAAGATTAGTCCAAAGGACTAACTGTCCACAGCTACCAAGACCTCCACCGGACTGAGTCCAGTACAGCTAGATGGTGCCCAGCTACCACCGCTGACTGCTCTGACCAGGATCACAACAGAGGGTTCTGGACAGAGCTGGAGAAGGATGTAGAGCATAATTCTAACTCACAAAAAAAAAAAAAAAAGACCAGATTTACTGGCCTAAAAGAGACTTGAGAAACCTCAAGAGTATGGCCCCCAGACACCCTTTCAGCACAGAGGTGAAGTTACCTTTGAGGTTCACTGTTCAGCCTGGGAGTGGACAGTCCAGTAAAACTAAATGAGACTAACGAGGTACAGGAGTCCAGTGACAAGGGCCAGAAGGCAGAGGGGGAGTAGGAAGCTGATGATAAGGAACACAAGTTGAGTAAGGATACTGTTGATGTGTTGTGAGATTGTTAACCATTGTTATAGGGCAACATTTGTAGTTAACAGTTAAATGGGAGGCTATTTTGTCCTGTAAGCCTTCATCTTGCGTGAGAATGGCAGCACAATTGGAAGAGCATAGTCAATGTCACTTAAATGTTCACGTAAAAAGTTTTGAAATGGTGTATCTTTGGCTATGTGTATTTTCACCAAAAAAAAAAAGCTGAGAATTCCGAGGGTTAAAATGTTGTGGGGTTGTTAACCGAAGTCATAAAACAGCATGTGTACTACTGTTACATGAGAAACTGTTTGTTCTGTAAGCCTTCACCTGAAGTACAATAAAATATTAAAAAAAAAAAAATGCAAACTATAAAATTCAGTAACTACTTTTTAATGTATCAAATTAATTAGCAAAGATTACAAAAATAAGAAGAAATGTGAACCGCTGGCAAGGATACAGTCCATTAGCTCTTCACTGCTACTGTGAGTATAAACTGATAGTACTTATCGAAAGGGTTATATGGCAATATGTTTCCAGAATTTTAAGCGTTATAAACTTTGAACTACTGATTCTACAACTATGAATTTGTCAGACAAGATAAATTAGAAATTTGACACTTTTGTCTATAAGGCCAATGGTTACATCACTGTTTGTCACTGTTGTTGGGTGCTGTTGAGTTGACTCAGACTCACAGTGACCTTGCGTGACAGAGCAGAACTGTGCTCCATAGGGTTTTCTTGGCTGTAATCTTTACAGAAGCAGATCATCAGGTCTCTCTCCTGCAGAGCCACTGGGCGGATATGAACTGCCAACCTTTCTGGTAGCAGTCGAGCACTTAACCACTGTACCACCAGGGCTCCTTAGATCATAGTTTATAGCAACAAAAATCTGGAACCAAATTAAATCTCCAATAATAAACAGGGAGATGATTAAATAAATTTCAGTGAAATAATCACAAGATGAAGTATTATGTAGCTATTAAAATTTTGTTTATAAAGGATTTTTAATGACATGAGAGAATGCTTACAATATAATACTAAGTATAAAAAGTAGGGTAAAAAACTGCTTATGTAATAAAATTGGAACAATAAAAAAAAAATAGATGCAGAGTAAAAGAATAGAAGGAAATACACCAAAATGTTAATTGTGCTTCTCCCTCAGTGATGTTCCATAAGTAACCATCATTTTCTTCATTATAATTTTCTGTGTATTTCAGATTTCCCCTAATGAACATGTATTACTTTTATCACAAGGGGTGGGCAAGTACCTTTAAAAAGATGTCCTAAGATTTGAAAGAGAAGATATGCTACCATGACTCATCACTATTTGGGTAAAACAGACTTAAAAGAAAAAGCAAAGAATTGAGCTAAAACTTAAAAAAAAAAAAAAAAAGCAACATTATATAACTTTGGTAAGCAATGAAAAACAACAGTAACAATGAAAAACAACAGCAGCAATGAAATAGGAGATCTCCAGGTGAGGTTTAGATGAGAATCTGAAACATTCAGAGAAGCGTTCTCTCTGCTTAGCTAGATTAGGATACAAACCTATGTCTATAGTAGAATTACAAACACACAATGAAGTATGGAGAAAATGCTTAAAAGTTATCAAAACCTTAATAGGTGTCCTGCTTAGGGTGAGAAACTCTGAGTCTATTCCTTTGAGTCTTGGGGTGCTCCATACCCCTCAAATGCATTCCTTTTATTATAATAAACTGATTATAAATGCCCAGCTCATTCAGCAAATGAGGCTGGCACAACTAAATATCTGTAGGGAAAAAAATGATCTCTGACCTTTACCTCACACCATAGATAAAAATTAACTTAAAATGCATCATAGGCCTAAATACAAAGGCTAAAACTATAAAATTCTAGAAGAAAACATAGCAGATAATCTTTGCAACTTTGGTGTAGGCTAAAATTTAAGTTATATACAAAAAGCACAAACTACTAAAAAATTGGTGAACTAAACTTTATCAAGACTTAAAACTTTTGTTCTACAGAAGACACCATTAAGAAACTGAAAGGCATTTCACTAATATGAAACACTTAGAATAGGCAAATACATAGAGACCAGAGTTTAACAGTGGTTACCAGGGGCAGGAAAGAAGGGGAAAGATGGGAATTTTTGTTTAACTAGCAATGAGTTTCTGTTTACGGGGATGGAAAATATGGCAATGGATGTTGTTGATGGTTGCATAATATGACTGATGTAATTGGTTTCACTGAATTGTACAAATGTTGTTACCTATATTTCTACAAAATGAGAGAAAATATTCATAATACACATTTCTGGCAAAGGACTTGTATTCAGAATATATAAAGAACTCTTCTGACTTAATGATAAGGAGACAATCCAATAAAATACTGACAAAAGATTTGAAGAGAAGATATACAAAAGAAGATATACAAACAGCTATTAAGCACATGAAAAATGCTCAGTATCACTAATTATTAGAGAAATGAAAATTAAGACCATAATAAGATACCATATCACACCTATTACATGCTAAAATTAAAAAGACTCACCCTACCAAGTGGTGGCAGGGATGTGGAAGAGCTAGAACTATCAGACACTGCTGGTAGGAATGGAAAATGGAAAACTGGCAGTTTCTTAAGAAGCTAAATACACATCTACCATCTGACCCAGCTATTCTACAACTAGGTATTTGCTCAAGAGAAATGAAACTACAGCCTACAAAGACTTGTACACAAATGTTCATAGCAGCATTATTCATAATAATCGGACACTGGAAATAACCCAAGTATATATCCACAGGTGAATGAATAAAGAAAATGTAGTCTATCCATTCAACGGAATGCTATTCAACAATAAAAACGAATGAACTATTGCTACAGGCAACAAGGTGGATGAATCTCAAAACAAACTGAGTAAAAGAAACCAGATGCCAAAGCACACATACAAAATTCTAGTATATGTAAATTAATCCATACTTTTAAAAAAGCAAATTAGTGGTCTTCTCTGCCAGAAGTAGAGATAAGGACAGACTGCAAAAGGGGCACAAGGAAACCTTTGGGGGTAATGAAGATGTTTTGTATCTTGATTATGGTGACAGTTTCATGGGTATATACATCTATCAAAATTCATTAAATTGTGCACTAAGTAGGTGCAGTTAATTCCACATGAAAACTGCTAATCAATAAAGTTGCACAAATCCCATGCACAGCCTCCTCCCTCAATGTTTATGTAACATGGGAAACAAGGGCATAATGTATCTCCTAATATATTCTAATACATCACATTCTTTCAAAATGGCTGCTTTCCAATCCCCCTCTCATTGGTAAATCTAAAAAAAAGTTTTGATTTATAAATTACTTGGTGTAATGTCTATTAACATAGCATATAGGAAGGTAAGAATCTGCTTCATTTATTTTTTCAACAAGAGTTGAATAAGCTCTCTGAGCCAGGAGCGATGCTGAGCACAGAAGACGCAGGGGTGAACAAAGCAGACCTGTTCCAGGCCCTCCTGGAGCTAATCGCCAGTGGGAAGATGACAGGATCTAACCTCACTAGTAATCTCTCATAAGAGCTTATCCTTTGGGCTTTGTTTTTTAGCAAGTTTAATATTAATATGCTAAAACCAACATTAGTGTTCGTGATAAACATTTGCTAACATTAGGAAATTATGCAATTGTTCAAATTCTTAAAGCCAAACTCTTAGAGATGTATTTAAGATATAGTATTTAAAATAATAAAAATTCTAAAGGATACACCTAGGATCATGGAGGAAGAAGTCATTGATTACACCTACTTGAAAAGTGGCTTGCCCAGGCTGAAATCACTTCTCCTATACAATATGATTTAGATTTTCGGGGTCTCAATTGTACAGTTAAGTACCTGACTACTACCTGAAAGGCAGGCAGTTTGAACTCACCCAGAGGCACCTCAGAAGCCAGGCCTAGTGATCTGCTTCAGAAAGGTCACAGCCTAGGAAGCCCCATGGAGCACAGTTCTACTCTGTACACATGTGGTCGCCATGAGTTGGAATCAACTAAATAGCAACTAACAACAATAATAACAACAACAATTGAATACTTGGAAAAAAGTATTTCAGGTTCTTTTTAAAAAGAACTATGGGCCCCATCGCTACAGTTTCTTCTCTACAGCATGTTTGCAATTGGGGTCCCTTCTTCTGGGGGCACGACAAGCTTTAATTTTCCTATAAGAATGGCAACATTTCTAATCGCTCATCCGATACCTAAACTGAATTTCCTTTGATTAACACACAGCAAATGGGCACATTGGTAGGGTGCCAGAACTCTTAATGTGAACTGACTGCTGTCCCTTCACTGCCGAAAGCATTTCCCTGACTTCTCTAAGCTTGGGGCCCTCTCTCAGAGTTGAACACTGAAATAAAACAGGCCTTAACCTGATTTAGCCCCTCAAGAAATACCTTTATGTTGTAATTCAATGAACACAAGATCTTGACTTTTAACCCAAACCCAAAACCAACCGACTGCCATCGATTTGATTCCGATTCACAGCAACCCTATAGGACAGAGTAGAACTGCCCCATAGGTTTTCAAAGGCTGTAAAGCTTTACGGAAGCAGACCGCCACATCTTTCTCCCACTTGACTTCTAAGAAGGGACATTATAAGAAAAAATAATTCAAGAATATCGCTGCACTTTTTGCAAAAATATGATACATCAAATTCCCTACTATGTTATCCAAAGTTCTCTACATAAGGAATCATGAGATAAATTCCTCCTGAATTTAGTTTCAAACAAAGGCCTGCCTCTCTATATAATCTTCTAATCTTACAAGTTTACTTTTATCAGGAGAGGAGAATTACATAGCCAACTACAGTTTCCTTTTTGCCTGGTTGCTAAGAACCTGAGAGCTAAATTTACTTCTCAATGACTGTAATTATATCACTTTGGATTCTTGGTTGAATTTACCTTCCACTCTCAAAACAGTTTTACAATTTCATTTTAGCTTCATTTTGTTTCTCTTACTTTATAGTTTCATACTGTAAGTTACTTCAAATCTTCTCTAGAAAAAGACAAGGTAGAAATAAATCAATCATTTGCATCCTATATGTGAATTAAACCAACGTTTAATGGGCTTTTGGCTCCTCTAAATATTTCTAGGGTAAATCACATCAATCCTCTTTCTTCAAGTCATTATTCAATATTCTGATTTCCTATGTCCATCAACCCAGTTCCTCTAGTTAAGCAATTCTTGCTTGGTTTAAAATGACACGATTAAAAAAAATACTTTTCTCACTATGTTTATGCCCTCATACTTTCAAAATATACATTATGTGGAACTTATGGAACTTGCCATAATTTTACCCTAATTACATCTCTAAGTCCACCAGCACTCCTTTAGAGAGCCTGGAGGCTAGCTTGGGTAGGATGTTCCTGGCCTCTGACAAAGGAGAACAAAGAATCAAGAGGACAAAGCAAAGTTGAGAACTGTGTAGGAGCCAAGAGAAACTCAGCAAGGAAATCCAACGGGTCACCAAACCCAAGCAGCCAAAAACAGGTCCAGAAGACAGGGTACAACACAGGGCTCTGGGAAGCAGAGAGAGAGAAGCAAGCAGTAGACAAAGTGAGAGTGGGAAGGGATCTCGGTGAAAGCCTAAAGTGCAGACTGCTGCTGACTGGGTTGTGGGGCTCCAGAAGGTGCATTTCAACTGTTTAAATGAATGGCTTATATCACAGCTTCTTTCCTTTCTTCATGTTTCCTGGCTGAATTGGTCATTACCTCTTCCCCTGCCCCATTTCTCACAGACATCTAATTACTTCAGTGAGCAATACATAGAAATTAAAACTGCAAAGGGTCAAACGTACAAAAATTATTCTCTGAACATTTATGGCACTTTCCATTCTTGTCCTCTGCCACTGGCTTAGTATCCCCTCCATCTATCTCCAGGATACTTCTCCCTTGGGAAATGATCTTAGTGCATGCTTGTGCTCTACCTTTACTGTAGAAGTGAGCAATCAATTCTCCTTTTGTATATTAAAAACAAGAAATGAAAATATTAGCGATACAATCCATGCTTTGGGTCAGGCTAGCAAAGGTTCAAGGGTAGGGGTTCTGATGGAGTCTGGGCATTCATGGAAAGCCAACAACAGGTTATTAGGGTCCTAACCAAGCTCCCTTCCCTCTAATCTAAGAGATCTGAAGGGTCTAAGGATGGGTTTCTGAGGGTCAGTAAACTACACAAACTGCATGGAAATGTAAAATATGCACTTTCCTGTGAGGTGGGAGGCTTGAGTTTTAACCTGATTTCTTAAAGTTCATAACCATCCACCCCAATGGTTAAGAACTAGTGACTTTTATACCCATCCATCCCCACTGCCCCCACTCCACTCAATCTGCAACTCCCAGAGTCTTAACCACAAATACAAACTACAGTTCAAAGTTCACCTTTTACTGAAAAACCAGAGCACAGCTTTATCTTTTAACTTGTTTCATTCATTCAGTGTTTGTCATAAGGTGGGCACTAAATACAAATATTTGTTGAACGAATAGAATTAATTACTCTAAGGAGTTGTGTTTATCACTTGTTGATAACAACAACAAAAAAAAAAATACCAATAACTAAAAGAGACATGTATTACCTGTAAACTGATGATTCCTAATTTTTTAACTGAAAATAAATACAAACTGCAGTAACAGGAGTAATTAACTGTGTAGGTACAAGAAAGAAAAAAAGGCAAACAACCCCCAAAATATAGGTAAACAATATTTTCCTGCTTGATTAAATCATGTTGCAGCTGCTTCTAAATTTTAAAACAGAGGCAATGCAAATGTGAATTTTCTCCGCAAATTCTCCTTGCAGGAATGACACAGCAGGGAGGATTACAGCAACTTACAATAAAGTCAAAAGTGCATCAGGGTCACAACTTCTGACCACTGTCAGAGATCCAGGCCACTGCTAACATAACCACTGTCCTTTTTCAAATCTTTCCTTGGTTTCTGGTCTTACTTTGTCACAAGCACATGAAGATGTCTTCACACAATTTATGATCTTGTACTTACAAGCAGCATTATTAGGTATATCTTAAAGCTAAAAAGACAAACGCATTGCCATGGAGGCAATTCCAACTCATAGAGACGCTCTAGGACAGAGTAAAACGGCCCTGTAGGGTTTCCTAGGCTACAATCTTTACAGAGGCAGGTTGCCAGTTCTTTTCTTCTGCAGAGTGGCTGGTGGGTTCCAACCATCGACCTTTCAGTTAGCAGCAGAGCACTCAACCACTGCGCCACCAGGGCTCCTCACCTTAAAGCTACAGGGTCTGAATTTCCATTTTTTTAAATCTGTGCTCAGGAGGCTGCAGATTATCCACTATAGAAATCCCCTAGAGTGAGGATCCTTTTATATAAAATGATTCTCCACCAGACTCACAATTCTTTGTATCAGAACAATAACAGACATGGGGCATTATTATTGAAGGTTGAGCTAGTGGGAAAAAAAAACCTCTCAAATCTTGAAGACAGCACTTTATAAAATAATTATTTCCTTCTCTGGGGAGGTTGTTTTAAAGCCTTTCCTCATCTCTGCAACATGTTAAAATGCACCATTTTTACATAGCTCCTTTTTCTGAGTTATATGAGAGCATAAGCAAACAATAGCTGACTTTTGAGAGAAGGGGAGGTCCCTGCAATACTGTTGAGTACATCAGGGTGCAGAGATAACCTCTCTTTAAGTTAACCTTAGACTTAATGGGCCTTTCCACAGTTTCAACAACCAATAATATAGTGGAAAATAGAATAGAAAAAAATAGATATATTCTTCCTTTATCACTCAACATGCAACTTTAAATCCAACACCACTAGGATAAGTTTAGAGTCCTTAAACATGGAGATTTACTGAACATCATAAAGTTGATTCTAACATGAGAGAGATTACTGAGCATCGGCTCGATTTGTCATTAAAGCAATCTTGATATATGACCCAAAGGTTATTTATGCAAAAAGATGCAAACTCTGAAAAGAGCAGCCTCTCATAAGTCTCTAAGAAACAGAAAGGAGAGGACCATGAGTTTAGAAAAAGAGAAGAAAGCAGAAGATTAAAAGACACTCTGCCAAATCTGCAAACACACACCCATATTCACACACTTTCTCTGCTGCTCTGTGGTTCAGGCAGATGCAGTAAAATCAATGAAGGTTTTTTGGAAATGGTGAGTGAAGGCTGTCTAGGATGGAAGGAGATGCAATAAGTACACTGGACGTGGCTCCTAGAAGACAAATAAGACAAGGGAAGGAAGTTGAGAGCTCAGTGTTCCCCCAGGAACCTGGGGCAAACCAGCCAACCACAGCCAAAAGCCCAAACAGGTAACAATTCTAACAGAATCATTACCAACCGACTGCCGTCAAGTCGCTTCTGACTCACAGTGACCCTATAGGACAGGGTAGAACTGCTCCATAGGGTTTCCAAGGAGCAGCTGGTGGATTCAAACTGCCAGTCTTTTGGTTAATAGCCAAACGCTTAGCCCCTGCACCATCAGGGCTCCATATTATTATCAAAGAAGGTGGTTATTTAAAATTCTCCTTCAAGTAAATATAGGAAAAAAATGAATAAAAACACTGAAGGGGAATCAACCTGATAACAGAGAAGAGAAAGAAAAGCTTTAGTTAACAGTAAGCTCTTTACAACTTCTACTTAATACTTGGAAATTAAAGGCACAATTTTCAAATACACACTTCTCCTTTGCAAACCATGAGACAAAACCAGTAAGTTATAAACAAGAATATAATAATGCTATCTCTGAATTTAGGCTGGTAAAAACTCAAGTTAGTCCTAAAACTGTGCCTTAGTTTCTTTTCACATTTCCTGTTCCATTCCATTGGCTTCCTAGGTTTTTTCTCTTCTTTTAATCTGCACAGCGTAGCTAGAAGGCATTATCGACAGCAGAAACTCTCAGCCACCTCCTGAGTCACCTACTCCCTCTCCCCTCCACAACACGACTGAGGGGTGGCTATGCCTGGATACTGCAGCATGTATTTTTTTGAATATCTGAAAAATTACACCACTTACTCTCAATTACACTATCTAATTCATCACATGTTGCCTTCTACAGATATTTAATATTACTTAAGTTTATATTTTCCTGAACTAAAATGTAAGATCCTTAAGGGCCAAGGGTTATGTTTTATAATTTTTTGTTATTCCCCATGGTAACGTGTTCAGAAGGTGTTCAACATACATATGAATGAATAACTATGTCAGGAGATAGTGAATCTTTTTTTGCTTCCCCAGAACTGGTTCCTAGGATGCCAAGCTAAGGATAAACAGGCATACGTCTCTCCATATTCTAACTATGATAACAGGCGTGAGGTTTCCCATACACTACAGACTGATGCAAATATTAGAGGCCAGCATTATTTAAGGCTGATTAAGAATTGGCCATAATGGTTATGCTAGCCCTAACTATGATCTCTGACTTCCCCAACCCCTACCTATATAAACAAAAGATGGGAGGGGGGCTAGGGAGTGACAGGGAATTGTCAATTATGACTGATCGACCCAGGGAGTGTGCCAGAGCTCCCCGCTACCAAGCCAAATGCAGAGGTCTCCCAGAGAATCACTCATACAGATTGCAGATGCCTGCAAGAGGGAAGGCTGGCCTCACTTCCCAGCAGGACACCTAGCTTAGACAGCTGACTTACTGATCAGTCCTACCACTACCTGAGCAGGAAAAAGACAACTAGTGAGCAATGACCATATAGACAGAAGGCACAGTTGCAGAGTGTGCACACAATGTACGCCCCTGGCTTGGTGTGGCATAGGAGCCATCTGGGAGTTGTCAAAATTAAGCCATCTTACTGTTACCCTACTGCTGAGAACCACCTGTCCACCTGCCAGGTGAGGGGAAGAAGTGGAGTGGCCCAGAATTATTCAGAGAGGAAGGCCCACGGGGCATCTGAGAAGTTCCCACAAGGGTCCCCAACAAAAAGCCAGCATTGGACACCTGCCTTGGAGCAAATCAGCAGGGCAGCCAGTCAGCCTTAGAGAAGGAGGACGACAAAGAGGGAAAAGAAGCCCAGAAGTGGTGGAAGCAGAGAAGGAGTGAAACCACTGACTCTGTCCCCTCCTCAGGCAGAGGGGAGGGGCTGAACCAGAGGAGCAGATTGAGGCTGAATTAACTACGAGATTGATGCTCAAACAAGGTTGGACTTTTTCATATCCTAAGTGACTGGAAAATTATGGGCTAATGTCAAAGATACCATTAAAAAGATGGGAAAGGAAAATTCAGCAGAGCTTTTTGAAGGCAGCATTTAAAGAAAATAAAACTTTCATTTTTAACCCCAGAAAGTACACGTTGTTCAATAAATGAATGAATAAATGATTATTAAATTTCTTTCAGTCCTGATTTCGTCAGTTCCCTGTTTTCATTTAGACCTTTGGAGGAGGGGGGCGGTGTACTGAGGTAAGAGGGACAGAGTATTCTGAAAAACAAAACTGATTCTTCTTAGCTGCTTAGATATTATTAAAAATACTTGAAGCAAATGCTATACTTACCTTCAACAGAACAGTTAGCCTAATGTAGTCAAAGGCCAACCGACAAGGATTCTTGGTACGATTTACCATGTAAGAGTTCAAAATGGTGGGGCCCATGCTGTGGTAACAGACATTCATTTTAAACCTTTTAAAGGACTAATACTTCATTTGAACATTCTCAGAGAAGGTTCTCTCTTTCACGGGAGGGAGAAGAATTGTGCAATCAAACTATAAAAGGAGAATGGATCAAAGTATAAAAACCCCAACACAGCTTTTTGACTGAGCTGACCCTGTATCTGCTCCCCTGCAAGAAAATCTAGAACCTGCTTCAGACAAACAGGCAGAGTTTGATTTTATTGAATCCCCAAGGCTTCTCCATTAGGACCAAAAAGGCAATCAGCTGGCATGTTGAAAAATTCTCCGTGTAGAGAATTGATAAGTCACCTTAAAATACTCACTGCAAAAAACAAAAAACAAACAAACAAATAAAAAAACCTCACTGTGGCATACTCTGATTTATATGACCAGTGCAGAGGCAAGACTCAAGATGAATGGAGTGGAGGCTAACCCCACTTCCCAGAGGCTCTCAATGTCAGAGAAAGTGGTATGCAAATAAAAACAAGTCAAAGAATTTTGAAAAGGACTTACATAAATATTGTGTAGCCAGGTATGCTTTAAAGCACCCCCAAATAACAAATTCATTAAAAACTCCACCAACACTCAGGTTTTCCTTTGAAGATTAAAGTTACTTAACTACATACTCACTGGGGAAATTCCCTGAGTTAAGATTATCAGGGCAGAATGTAGGCCTATTTTCTGAAAAATGTTTAAAACAGTTGCTGTTGTTGTTGTTGTTAGGTCCCATCTAGTCAGTTCTGACTCACAGCATCCCTCTGTACAACAGAACAAAACACTGCCCAGTCCTGCGCCATACTCACAGTCATTGCTATGTGTGAGCCCATTACTGCAGCCACTGTGTCACTCCATCTCATTGAGGGTCTTCCTCTTTTTCACTGACCCTCTACTTTACCAAGCATCGTATCCTTCTTCAGGGACTGCTCCCTCCTGATAACATGTTCAAAGTATGTGAGATGAAGTCTTGTTTCTACAGAGCACTCTGGCTGTACTTCTTCCAAGACAGATTTGTTTGTTCTTCTGAAAGTCCATGATATATTCAGTATTCTTCAACACCATAATTCAAAGGCATCAATTCTTCTTTAGTCTTCCTTATTCATTGTCCAGCTTTTGCATGCATATGAAGTGACTGAAAATACCATGATCGTGTCAGGCGAACCTTAGCCCTCAAAGAGACATCTTTGCTTTTTAACACTTTAAAGAGGTCTTTTGCAGCAGATTTGCCCAATGCAATGTCGTTTCATTTCTTGACTGCTGCTTCCATAGGCATCGACATTTCTGAGATACTGTGATTTCTACATGACCCAGAGGCTGGGAGCTCAGAAGATAATCTCTTATTACTCTATGCAACCAAATTCTGATTAAATTAAGATTCTTATCAAGATATGTATTTTCATTTTGCCAGGGTTCCTTAAAATATAGTGGACATTTTCTACCTTTTTCTCAGTCTATGCTTTTACATTCAGATAAGTTAATGTTTTCATCATATTCATAAACACTGGGCCAGCTCAGCCACTTTCAAGGGACCACCTCCAGTCCCCCAGGCACAGACCAGGACCTGGGTAGATGAACTCTGCTGGAAACCACCACCTGAACCACTGATGCCCTTGCTTTGTTCTTTCCACCTCCTTTGTTTCTGACTCCTTCTTGTCTCTAGTTATATCTCTGCTTTATCCTTCTAGCCTCACTATGTGACAACCAGCTACCGGCCTCCAAACTTGTCACCATATTCAGGGACTGGTATCATCTCTTTCACCCATTTCTACAATTCCACAGATAGTAGATAATGTGCCCTGAGTTATTGAGCCCAGGGCTTCCTCCACACCAGCCATACACTCAGCAGCAGTCCACAGACTAGATGATTGGCTCTAACAGCAGCCTAATGCTTCATGCTGTTGAGAAGATGGTTTTCAGACTTCTGGGCAACATGGCACTATAGGCAGAAGCACCATGCCGTCCCTCCACCACAAAGATCCGAAAAACTAAGGCAAACAGAGAAAATAGCAATCCTGAAACCCTAAGCAACAAATGAAGAGATAAAGAACTCAGCCAAGCACCGAGCAGAAAAAGAAACTGACCAAGAACAGAGAGCGAGGAGAGATGCATGCAGACATCCCCTATCAGCTAACACAGCACAGACCCACCATCTTGGACTCCTATCAGAGACCAGATAACAGGTGTATGAGAAAGCAGCTTTGCGGAGCTTCCAGAAGGAGACAGAACAACCGGTAACCAGCGATAAATGCTTTCCCACCCCGCATCCTTCTTCACCCCCCACTCGACCTCCTCTGCTTTCTGCAGCCACAGTCTGTTGGCTGGGAAGCACTGGCTTCACACTGGTGTTGCTTGGATTCCACCTGCCCGCACTGGCTGGCTCCCTAAGTGCCATTTGTTGGTTGCTGGTGTTGCTTTTTTCTGCTTCTTTAGATTTCTTCCTTACCTCTCACCACCTCCCCATGGCTCCATGCACCATCTTTGCTTCTTTATGAAAGGCTGTGAAATGCTGCTCGAATGTGAAACTGCTTCCTGGACTGTGCTGCCACGCTGGTGGGATCCCAGGGATTTTTTTTTTTGTTGTTGTTGTTGGTTTTGAATTGTTTGTTTGTTTTCTTTTTCTTTTCTCGAATTGGGAGCCCATTCTAGCCAGGCAGCACTGAGCGGCTTGGGGCCTACCTCCTCAGTTTGCACAGATGCACAGAGAGATCCCTGAGGGCATTTCTTTCTTCCTGTTATTTTTTTCTACTTTTTTTTGGGTGGGGGGTTCTTCTTATTCTTTTTTTTATTTGTTTGTTTTGTTTTCTTTTCTCTTTTTGTCTTTCTTCATTACTCAGTTTCTCATCTCTCTATACTTTCCTTCTCTTCCTGTCCCATGAATACCTGGCGCTGAGTGACACTTCTACCCCTTCCAGCCAGGCTGTACTTCACGGCCTTGGAGCAACTTCCTCAGAACTTGCAGCCAAACCGGTGGATCCCTGGGAGCTTTTCTTTTATTTTTTGATTCTGATTTTTATTTATTCACTTTTTTCTTTGTCTCCTTTTTGTTTTTCTCCATTTTACACTCTCATCTCTCCACTCCGATGGCAAGCTACCGTAGCACTCTATTTTGTTTGTTTGTATATGTTTTTGGCTCCTGTTCCTCTCTCCTCTCTCCCATACCCAGCTTAGCTCCACACATCACAATCTCCCCCATCCATCTTACCTATCTGCACCGTGTACTGAACATCACACGACCAAGAAGCCCAGGCAAGGCCTACCAGAACCTGCCCTGCACTTATTATCGGCCCGCCCTGGTGGCCATAGTAACTGCCACAAACAACCCATCCCAGCAAATCCTCTTCACCTAGACCTACCCTGCTGTACCATATCTGAGCAACTGACCCTGCCAACTGCAGAAGGAGGCGAAAAGTATCATGCCCACAAACAAGCAAACAACAAAGAACACACAGTCCACCTGCTAAGACATAGCCAAATAAAACAAAAAGGAAGGATGAAACAAACAAATCTACAATCAAGAACTGAGAAAAATAACTACCAAATGCCCCAAAGACAGCAGAAAATATCAAAACATTTACAAAAACAGGGCAGGATGGTTCCAGTAGGCTTCCAAAATAAAACAACAGATGACTTTCCGGTAGGAAAAAAGGCACTAGAACTACCTGATAGGGAATTCAAATCTCTAATACTCAGAACTATCCAAGAGTTGAAACAAAAAGCAGACAAAAATAAGGAAAAAATGGACAAATTCATGGAAAAGGCAGGCAAATTCATGGAAAATACAGACAAAAAAATGGAAGAATGCAGCAACATAATGCAGGAATAAAATCCTAAAATAAATTCACAACTAGAAATCATACAAAAACAACAATTAGAAATCCAAAAGATAAACAACAAGATATCAGAATAGGACGGTGTTATAGAAGGGCTGAGGAGCAGGTTTGAAACACTAGAAGAAAAGATCGGCGAAACTGAAAACAAACACTTGGATACAACTCTGAGGAAAACTCATAAAAAAGAATGAAGAAAAACGAAGATACCCTGAGAATTGTGTGGGATACAATCAAAAGCAAAAACCTGTGAGTGATCAGAGTTCCACAACAGGGGGAGAAAACAGAAAAACAGAGACGATCACTGAGGAACTGCTGACAGAAAACTTCCCCAATATCATGATAGATGAAAAGCTGGCCATCCAAGAAGCACAATGAACCCCATATAGGATAGACCCCAAAAGAAAATCACCAAGGCATATCATAATCACACTCGACAAAACCAAAGACAAACAAAGAATCCTGAGAGCAGCTCATGAAAAACAAGAAGTCACATACAGAGGAGAAACAATAAGACTAAGTTTGTATTATCCGGCACAAACTATGCAGGTAAGTTGGTGTGACATATATAAAACCTTGAAAGAAAAAAATTGCCAGCCAAGAATAATATATTCTGCAAAACTCTCGTTCAATTATGATGGTGAAATTAGGACATTTCCAGATAAACAAAAATTAAGAGAATAGGTAAAAACCAAACCAAACTTACAAGAATTATTAAAGGGAGTCCTTCAATCTGAGAACAAACAACATCAGCTCACAGGCCGAATCTAGGATGAAGGATCGTCGCAGCCAGATATCAATCTAGGAAATTAATTCTCAAGGACTACCCAAAACCAAAAGAAATACAACAGGGAATCAGAGCAGTTAATCTGTAAATGACAACAACATCAGAACAATACACGAGGGAATAAATGGTGTAGGTATAGAACCTTCTAATGGAGAGGAAGGCAAGGTGATACCAACTAATGATAGACTGCTTCAAACTTTGAAAGATAAGGGTGAATTTCATGGTAACCACAAAGAAAGTTAACATACTCATAAAAATAAAGAGGAAAAACATAAAGTCTCAGCAAAAACAAAACCTACAAAAACAAAAGAAATGAAAAATAATCCACACAAAAAAGGAATTCAGCACAGGAGAGTAAGAGGAACAAAGAAAACATCAGCACCACAAAAAATAGCACTACGAAATGACAGCAATAAACTCACATCTATTAATAATTACAGTGAATATAAATGGCTTCAATACACCCATAAAGAGATGGAGAGTGACAGAATGGATAAAAAAACAGCATCCATCAATATGCCGTCTACAAGAGACACACCTTAGAAACAAAGATGTGAATTTATTAAAAGTCAAAGGTTGGGAAAAAATATACCAAGCTAACAACTACCAAAAAAACAGCAGGAGTGGCAATACTAATCTCAGATAAAATAGACTTTAACACAAAATCCACCATAAAAGACAAAGAAGGACACTATATAATGATTAAGGGCACGATCCATCATGAAGATATAACCATAATAAACATCTACCCACCCAATGACAGGGCTACAAAATACATAAAAAAGAAACTCTAACAACACTGAAAAGAGAAACTGACAGTCTGACAGTTCCACAACAATAGTAGGAGACTTCAACACACCACTCTCAGTAAAGGACAGAACATCTAAAAAGAAACTCAACAAAGGTACAGAAGACCTAAAGGGCACAATCAGCCAACTTGACCTCATAGACATATATAGAACACACCAGACTACAGCTGCAAAGTACACATTCTTTTCCAATGCACATGGAATGTTCTCCAGAATAGACCACATCTTAGGCCACAGAATAATCCTCAACAAGATCCAAAACAAAACGCTGAGATAATACAAAGTATATTCTCTGACCACAATGCCATCAAGGTAAAAATTAACAACAGAAAGAGCAAGGAAAAAAAATCAATTATATGGAAATGGAATAACACCCTGGTTACAAACAACTGGGTAACAGAAGAAATCAGAGACGGAATCAAAAAATTCCTAGAATCAAATGAGAATGAAAACACATCATATCAAAACCTTTGGAACACAGCAAAGGCAGTCCTCAGAGGACAATTTATAGCAATAGATGCACACATCAAAAAAAAAAAAAAAAGAAGAAGAAAGGGACAAAATCAAAACATTAACTACACAACTCAAACAAATAGAAAGAGAACAGCAAAAAAAGCCCACAGCCACCATAAGAAAGGAAATAATAAAGATCAGAGCAGAAATAAATGAAATAGGGAACAGAAAAACAATGGAAAGAATCAACAAAACCAAAAGTTGGTTTTTAGAAAGAATCAACAAAATCGACAAACCGCTGGCTAGACTGACAAAAGGAAAACAGAAGAGAATGCAAATAGCCCAAATAAGAAATGACACGGGGGACATTACAAGAGACCCAACTGAAATAAGAAGGATCATAACAGAGTATTATGAAAAACTATACTCCAACAAATTTGAAAACCTAGAGGAAATGGATAAATTTCTAGAAACACTACCTACCCAAACTATCACAAAAGATGTTGAAAATCTGAACAGACCCATAACAAGAGAAGAAACTGAAAAGGTAATAAAAAGATTCCCCCCCCCCCCAAAAAAAAGCCCTGGCCCAGATGGCTTCACTGGAGAATTCTACCAAACATTCAGAGAAAAGCTTGTATCAGTACTTCTCAAACTATTTCAGAACATAGAAAAGGAAGCAACACTTCCAAATTCATTTTAAGAAGCCAGCATAACCCTAATACTCAAACCAGGCAAAGACACCACAAGAAAAGAAAATTACAGACCAAGATCTCTCATAAATATGGATGCAAAAATTCTCAACAAAATTCTAGCCAAAAGAATACAGCATCATATAAAAAAAAAACAAAAAACCATGGCGAAGTAGGATTCATACCAAGTATGGAAGGATGGTTCAACATTAGAAAATCAATTGACATAATCCACCAGATAAACAAAAGGAAAGAAAAGAATCACATGATCATCTCAACTGATGCAGAAAAGGCATTCGACAGAGTCCAACAGCCATTCCTGATAAAAACTCTCAATCAAATAGGTATAGAAGGGAAATTTCTCAACCTAATAAAGCGTATCTATGCAAAACCAACGGCCAACATCATTCTTAATGGAGAGAGGCTGAAAACATTCCCCTTGAGAACAGGAACAAGACAAGGATGCCATTTATCTCCACTCTTATTTAACCCTGTGCTGGAAGTCCTAGCCAGAGGAATAAGGCAAGAAAAAGAAATAAAGGGCATCCAAATTGGTAATGAAGAAGTCAAACTATCCCTGTTTGTGGATGATATGATACCATACACAGAAAACCCTAAAGACTTCACGAGAAAACTACTGGAACTAATAGAAAGATTCAGCAGAGTAGCAAGATACAAGATAAACATAAAAAAATCGGCTGGATTCCTATACACCAATAAAGAAAACAATGAAAGGGAAATCAGGAAAGCAATACAAATTATAATAATCCCTAAAAAAATAAAATACTTAGGCATAAATCTAACCAGGGATGTAAAAGACCTATACAAAGAAAACTACAGAACACTACTGCAAGAAACCCAAAGGGATCTACATACCATGCTCATGGATAGGTACACTCAACATTGTGAAAATGATAATTCTACACAAAGCAATTTACAAATACAATGCAATCCCAATCCAAATACCAAAAAACATTTTTTACAAAGATGGAAAAACTAATCATTAACTTTATATGGAAAAGGAAGAAGCTCCTGATAAGTAAAGCACTATTGAGGAAAAAGAATAAAGTAGGAGGACTCATACCACCTGACCTCAGAACCTACTATACAGCTACAGTAGTCAAAACAGCATGGTACTGGTACAATGACAAGAGACATTGACCTATGGAACAGAATTGAGAACCCAGATCTAAATTCATCCACCTACGGTCACCTGATCTTCGACAAGGGCAAAAGTCCATCAAATGGGGAAAAGACTGTCTTTTTAACAAATGGTGCTGGCAAAACTGGATGTCCATCTGCAAAACAGTGAAACAGGACCCATACCTCATGCCATATACAAAAACTAATTCAAAATGGATCAAAGACCTAAATATAAAGCCAAACACTATAATGTTCATAGGAAAAAAAAAAAACAAAAACAGGACCCACACTAGAGGCCCTAATACACAGCATTAACAGGATACAAACCATAACCAACAACACACAAACTCCAGAAGATAAGCTAGACAACTGGGACCTTCTAAAAGTCAAACACCTATGCCCTTCAAAAGACTTCACCAAAAGAGTAAAAAGAGAACCTACAGACTGGGAAAAAATTTTTGGACAGTACAAGTCAGACAAAGGTCTAATCTCCACAATCTACAAGAAAATCCAACACCTCTACAACAAAAAGACAAATAATCCAATTAAAAATGAGCAAAGGAAATGAACAGACACTTCACCAAAGAAGACATTCAAACAGCCAATGGACACATGAGGAAATGCTCATGATCACTAGTCATTAAAGAAATGCAAATTAAAACCACAATGAGAAACCATCTTACCCCGGTATTACTGGTACGAACCAAAAACACTGGAAATAACAGATGTTGGAGAGGCTGCGGGGAGATCGGAACTCTTATGCATTGCTGGTGGGAATGCATAATGATACAACCATTTTGGAAAATGATATGGTACTTCCTTAGAAAGCTAGAAATAGAAATACCATATGATCCAGCAATCCCACTCCTAGGAATATATCCTAGAGAGATAAGAGCCATCACACAAATAGACATATGCACACCCATGTTCACTGCAGCATTGTTCACAATAGCAAAAAGACGGAAACAACCCAGATGCCCATCAACAGATGAATGGATAAACAAACTATGGTACATACACACAATGGGGTATTATGTAACGATAAAGAACAATGATTAATCTGTGAAATATCTCATAAAATGGATGAAACTGGAGGACATTATGCCACTCACAAAAGGAGAAATACTGTATGAGACCTCTGTTGTAAAAACTTAAGAAAAAGTTTACACACAAAAAGTAACAATCTTAGTTGGTTACAAGGGATTGGGGCGGGGGGGAATACTAAACAGACAGTAGATAAGTGGTAACTTTGGTGAAGGGTAAGACAGTACACAATACTGGGAAAGCCAGCACAACTTGTACAAGGAAAGGTCACGTAAGCTCCACATATACACCCAAACTCCCTGAGGGACTGAATTGCTGGGTGGAGGGCTGTGGGGACCATGGTCTCGGGGAACATCTAGCTCAATCGGCATAACACAATTTATAAAGACAATGTTCTACATTCTACGTTGGTGAGTAGCATCTGGGGTCTTAAAAGCCTTTGAGCAGCCATCTAAGATACTCCACTGGTCTCACCCCTTCGGGAACAAGAGAGAATGAAGAGAACAGGATATGAGGAAAAGATTAGTACAAAGGACTAATGGACCACAGCTACCAAGGCCTCCACCAGACTGAGTCCAGTACAGCTACATTGTGTCTGGCTACCACCGACTGCTCTGACTGGGATCACAACAGAGGGTTCTGGAGAAGGATGTAGAACAAAATTCTAACACACAAAAAAAGACCAGATTTACTGGCCTGACAGAGACTGGAGAAACCCCGAGAGTATGGTGCCTGGACACCCTTTTAGCTCAGTGGTGAAGTCACTCCCAAGGTTCACCATTCAGCCGGGGACTGGCCAGTCCCATAAAACAAAACGGGACACTGCAATCCAGGGACAAGGACTAGAAGGCAGCAGGGGACAGGAAAGCTGGTGACAGGGAACCCATGGTTGAGTAAGGACAGTGTTGATATGTTGTGGGGTTGTTAACCATTGTCTAGGGCAATATGCATACTGTTTAATGAGAAACTATCTGTTCTGTAAACCTTCATCTAAGGTACAAAAAAAAAAAATTGTCTATGTGAGATCAAATTGACAACAGCAACTCAAAAGGTTTGATGGGAAGCCTAGGGGACAGTGAGTTGAAGACAATGGTGATGGAATAATCTGGAAAAGGATAGTGAGACTAGCAGCACAACTGGAAGAACGAAATTGATGTCACTGAATTGTATATGTAGAAATTTTTGAAATGGTGTATCTTTGGCTATGTGTATTTTCACCAAAAAAAACAAAAGGTCCTCTAAGGTTGGGAAGGGAGAGTGTTGACATGTCATGGGGTTGTTAATCAATGTCATAAAACAATATGTGTAGTGACTGTTTAATGAGAAAACTATTTGTTCTGTAAACCTTCACTTAAAGTAAAAAAAAAAAAAAAAAAAAATACAAAAAAAAAAAGATGGTTTTCATCACCATTTGCAAAAGGAAGAACTAGTGAGAGCCTTGATAACCAGTGGCCACTGGGTACTTTGTATACCATTAGGTCCTTGCCCATACTCTCTCTGAACAGTCTGTTGATATATACAGTCAAAGAGAAAAGTATAAAGCAAGCACTATAGAAGACTCAGGGTCTATGAGAGTGAAACAGAGAAAGCAAACAAACGTGATTAAGATTTTGAGATGGGAGATGATTCTGGATTTTCCGGTTACCCAATCTGATCACATGGGTCCTTAAAAGCAGAGAAATTTCTTGACTGCGGTCAGAGAAAGACATGCAACTAAGGAACCAGGGTCAGAGAGATGGTAAGTTACTGGCTTTGCAGATACAGTCAGGGGGCCATGAGATAAGGAATGTGGGTGGCTGCTGGAAGCTGGAAAAGGTAAGGAAACAGATTCTCCCCTAAAGTCTGAAGAAAGGAACGTAGCCTTGATTTTAGCTCAGTGAGACCCGTGTTAGATATCTGAGCTATAGAACAGTAAGATAATAGACTTGTGCTGTTTTAAGCCACTAGTTTGTATTAGGTTGTTATAGCAGCAATAGAAAACGAAAACAAAGACCAACAAATGAAATTCACTAGGCAGCAGAGATTTCCCACAATACCACCAGTTAACAACTGTACGAATTTTACCAAGGAGTACAAAAGTTTTCTGGCACTCTAGGGATTGCAAAATAAAGCTGAAGCTATGTTCCAGGAAGTCCAATTCCAACAGGGAAAGAAAAGGTAATGCAAAGAAAGCCCCCCAAACTGAAATGTGCTTGTTACTCTTCTAAGACTTCACAGTCTCTCCACTCATTATCTCCAGGGTATGATAACAGAGAACTAACTTTGCAAACAGTCCCCAGAATTATTCAGCTCTGATCAAGAGGACAATTCCTGAGAGACAACCTTCCCTGATAAAACTGGAGAGGAGAATTTTTAGAATGCTAAGAGCCACAGGTTACCTCATCAGTAGCTAGGAAAGGTGGAATATAAAAAAGGATATGGAGCCAGGCCCTGAACAGCTACAGAAGGGGTAACTTAAAATACCAAGGTGTTTGTAACTTTCAGGCTATTACCAGCCAAGTTACCAGGGAATTAACATTAAATTGAATGCCACCAGAGCTTTTTGAGGTACCTGATTTTTTAAGACATTTTTTCCTCATGTCTAGCTGTGTGATGACATTAAAAGGCTTGCGAATAAGGAGCAAGAGTTCAGAGAAGATGTGAGGGTCCCAGAAATACGACCAAATGGTCCATGCAGCATGCAAGACAGGCTGCTGGCCAGAGGGTTGTGGAGCAGTGACAAGAGGAGATCAAGAAGCCTACTCCTCCATCCCATTCTTAAGGTGGATACCAGAGTTCGATTCCTGGCATGGACACTAACTGGTCACGTGACATTGCACAATTTACCCCACTTCTCTGAGGTCAGATGAGAGCTCCTCTGGCGGCTACTCCTCCATCCCATTCTTACAGTGGATATCCAGGTTTGATTCCTGGCATGGATACTGACTGGTCATGTACTCCACTTTTCTGAGGTCGGATGAGAGCTCCTCTGGAGGCTACTCCTCCATCCCATTCTTAAGGTGGATATCAGGGTTCGATTCCTGGCATGGACACTGACTGGTCATGTGACATTGCACAATTTACCCACTTCTCTGAGGTCCGATAAGAGTTCCCCTGAGACCATTCTTTGTCAGAGCTCTGTCACAGGGGAGCTCCACAAAGGCAGGCTTTCACCTTTAAGCTGTCTACGAATTGTGAGCTACACCATGCCCTTTGTTGGGAAAGGGGGAGATTACAGAAGGCTTTCTTTGCTTGGCAACCTACCACCAGACAAGGGTATGGGAGAAGGAACATAACTGACTGTGATGGTTAAGACTGTGTGTCAGCTTGGCTAGGCTATGATTCTCAGTGTTTATTTATGCTCACTTCCATGATAGAATCTGCTGTGAGTAGCCAATCAGTTGAAAGGGAGTTTCCTTGCTGGTGTCGCCTGCATCCAAATATAAGAGACGTTCTGGCTTTTTACTTGCTCTGGAACCTGTGGCTGCCTCCTGTTTGTCTGACCTCTGGTTCTTGGGACTTGAGCTATCAGCTTATCTGCTGATCTTGGGATTCATGGATCCTCACGGCCTGTGAGCAAAGCCCTGCTCTCTGACCTGCCGATCTTGAGTTCACCAGCCCCTGCAGCTACATGAATCAGGAGAAGCCTTGTGGTCTTACCTGCCAATCTTGGGATTCGTTGATATTCATAGCCTGTGAGCAAGAGCCCTGCTTTCCGACCTGCTGATCTTGGGTTCACCAGCCCCTGCAGCTACATGAATTGGGAGAAGCCTCTATCCTAATCCATGGACTTGGGACGTTCCAGCCTCTAAAATCACATGGGCTGTTACTTTGATATAAATCTCTCTCTATTTATACTTACACACTTTACTGATTTTGCTTCTCTAGAGAACCCAGCCTAAGACACTCACTGACACTCTAAAACTCAAACATTAAGACTTCTTGCTGAGACCAGCAGGTACAGCTAACGGATACTGGTGACAATCCTGCGGGAAGAAATACAAGCTGAGTATACGTGAAAGGCACAGAATGCTTGTGCAAGGGCCCTTACGCAGCATGACTTCTTTCATATCTCTGCACTGAAATCGCCCAGGCAGGTTTCATAGCACGGAGTTCACTTTCGCTTTAAAGGTAGACTATTGAAAAGAACAAAATTCTAGAGATTATATCTAAAATATTGACTTGAATGGGGATTATTGTAGAGGAAATCTAGTAAAGAAGTATTTTTTGTACACAGTGGCACTACAACATCAAAAACAAAAAGCTACAAAAAAAAAAAAAAAAAAAAAACCCACAAAAATCTTGGGAGGTGTCTTGATATGAAAAGTTTGTGGCAGAACAAGCCCTAAGCTGAGAATCATTCAGTTAGGACTCACGTTACCCACATTCATTTAGGTTCGAAGCCCCAGTGGAGGAGCAGTTAAGCGCTCAGCTGCTAACCGGAAGGTTGGTGATTGGAACCCACCCAGTGGCTCCGGAGGAGAAAGACCTGGTGATCTGCTTCTGTAAAGATTACAACAGCCTTGAAAACACTATGGGACAGTTCTACTCTATCATGTGGGGTCGCTAGGAGCTGAAAATGGACTCGACAGCACCTAACAACAACAAGAACAATTGCATGCTGGGTATCATATGACTGCACAAGAATAAAGGCAATTTCTCATCTCCTCAAAAGGTCATGTCTCACACATCACTTTCTCTAACCCCAAGGTGCTCACAGCAAGCAACCAAGGGTGGATTCCTGAAAGAACATGAATTAGAAAGAGAAATCCAAAAGAATGGCTTCAAAATAGAGCCCTATCTTTGTGTTCTATTGCTGGTGTGCTGATTACACTCAGAAATCATTCATTTTTGTGGCTTCTCTGCACAGTGTCTCAGTTGAAACCCTCACTTGGCCTAATACAGAGTGAGGCAGCAGTGTCTGCTGCTACTGGATGGCGCTGTCTCCCACAGACCCTAAGAGCCATAGCCAGCCCCTAAGCAACCTCCACACACTTTGATACTGGGTTTACTCATATATTTCCAGGTTTCTCAAAGTCTAAGAGCATTTTCACTAAGGTCAAAATTCAAGGCTGAAAGTGATTTTTCTGCTGCACAGAGTTTTCAAACATCATCTCTGCACATATAATCTTTTATATGCTACAATACTGAAAACCTGAGAGCTCCCTAAATATCAAATATTTTTAAGTAAAGTTAGTTTTGGCACATTTAATAAAAAATAATAAGGAAGCCATTAAAAAGGATTGTGTAGATTTATATTAAATGATATGAAAAGATACCCAATACATATTACTAAATAAAGCAGATTATGACACTACGTGTTACATGAAATAAAGTTTTCTATGATAAATATTTTAAAATTTAAAGTATGCATTGACATGTATGCATAGAAAAAAGGCTAGAATATATATCAAGATGTTAATAATGATTTAGTTCTGGGTCAAGAGTTTATGAATTTTTTTTCTTTTAATTTACTTAGATTTTCTTTAATATAAGATGACCATATATCTCATGAAAACAAAGAAGTAACAAACATTTTTAAAGCCCTTTATGTACATTCTTTATTGCTGAAAGTATTTGTACTCAATGTCTTCTTGCTCCATTGCCAGAAAAAAATGACATTCTCTCACAATGAAGTCTTTTATTCTTCTATTTTGCTTCCCTTATGTTACCAACTTTTTTCTGAATATAAATCTTCCTTCCTTTAGCATGTTTTCCAGCAGAAGAATTTTATATATGTAAAAGGCCAAAACCTATACCACCTATATCTAAACCATCTCCCTATACCATGCCATCCATAACACCGGATTTAGCATCAGAAGACCCCGACTCCAGCCTAGGCTTATTAGCTCTGTGACTGTAGGAAAGCTACTCAGCGTCTCTGATCTTTCTTTTCACCTGTCAGCAGTAAATGTAAGACTAAAGGAAAAATTAAATCAGGCATGTGATGTGACAGTACTTTTTTTAAAATTGTAAAATACTCTGCAAATGCTGGTTGCTATTAGCATCATCATCTTTAGCATCTACTCCAAGAAAAATATTGTCTTCGTATTTCTGTCACCATATTTAATGATGAGACACGTTAAAAGAATTTTTATGTGAAATGCTAACGAAAAGACAGGTAAATGTAACAACTCTAAAAATATACTCATTTCTTGTTGCAGTCAAAATGGAACTGAAATCGAGCATGGCCACAGGGTTAAATGGCTGAGAGTACTAACCTGGGTATTAAGAGATACCCGGGTTCAAGACCTGCTTCTGCTTCTTATGAGCTGTATAGTGTTGGACAAGCATCATAACCACTTTAAACCTTAGTCCCCTCATCTATGAAATGTCAATAACAGCAGTACTGATGTTATAGTTGTTTTATGTAGATTAAACAGGACAAAGCAATGAAAGTTCTTATCATAGTGCCTGGCACATAGTAGGCATGTAATCTTTTTAAAGAACACCATTGTCAATAAAGCCGAAATGTGCAACAATTACTCCAATTTTCAGAGAAAAGAAAACAACCCAAAGAGAACATTTAAAAATTAAGTAAAATGCTAAATAAATTTTCGTATTAAACAAAACCAAACTGATTGACATCGAGTCGATTCCAACTCCTAATGACCCTATAGGACAGATGAGAACTGCCCCATAGGGTTTCCAAGGCTGTAAATCTTTACAGATGCAGACTGCCACATATTTCTCCAGTGGAGCAGCTGGTGGGTTTGAAATTACAACCTTTCAGTTAACAGCTGATTGCTTAATCACTGTGCCACCAGGGCTCTCACTTTTCATATTAAGGACATATATTTCTAATAATTTGGAGCCTAAATAACAATACATACTGCTCTACTGAAAAACAAATGTGGGCTTGTCAGAAATAATTTGGGACTGATAAGCCCCCTACCAAAGACCAGAGCCTGACACAGCCCTTGTATTCATCCTAACCATTACTCTCCTCAGAATTTGGATGTGGAAAAAAATAAGCACTGGTTACTATGGGAACAAGTTAACAAAAGATAACACCCAGATAAAAGGACTCTCAGCTTCCTTTCACTGCCCATAACTCTTCTTTTTGTCTCTCCTCTTAGTGCGTTTATCACTTTCTACCTTGTATTAGAGTCATTTGTGTGGGGGTCTCATCTCTCAGCCTACACAGGAAGCTCTTAGAGTGCAAAAATCCTGTCTTACTCATCTTTGGATTTTTAACAAAGCCTTGCACAAAGAAAGCAGTAAATAAGTAGTTTGTTGAGGGGGTGGGGGAAAGAAAAAAGAAAATACACTAAAAAGCACCACTATAACCAAACCCTATGCCTACACTATTTAACCTTTTGGAGGAAAAATTAATCAAGCTTCCCAGCCACTTGACTAGTGGAATTATGCAATTAACACTAATTTACAAGCTAGAGAATCATTTAAGTATTTTCATTCCTCTAGAATAATGATATGATGGAATTAGAATTCAGGTATGCTAATGCTACAACAGTGAGTAATATTACTTCTAACAGCTTTAGCTTTCTTTATAAAATGAGAATTTACTAAATTTATTATTTTTTGAGGGGCCCTGGTGGCACAACGGTTAAGAGCTCTGCTAAGAATCGAAAGGTTGGAGAAAAGACCTGGTGATCTAATCGTAGGAAACCCTATGGGGCAGTTATACTCTGTCACATAGGGTCACTATGAGCCGGAATCAACTCGATGGCACATAACACTATTCTTTACTAAAGGTCTCTAGGTAGCACAAATGATTTGTGCTCAACTACTAACCTAAAGGATTGCAGTTCAAACCCACCCAGTGGTTCTGCAGAAGAAAAGGCCTGGCAATCTGCTACCATTAAGATTACAGCCAAGGAAACCCTATGAAGCAGTTAGTTCCACTTTGTAACACATATGGTCACCATGAGTTGGCAACTAACAACAACAACAACATCATTCCCTACCAATGGCTAAGTTTATCTTTTAAAAGAGAACCTAAAATAGTAAGTCAAATTAGGTAATTATTTTCTTGCTAAAGTATTTTTGTTAAACTAAATATCCTATCCTAGAGATTATTTCTCCCTACAAGCAGGAAAGCCACTGTGTTGATATGGGATTTTTAACTAGTCCATAAAGGCCTAATGATAATGATAATAATAATAATAAGGAAGACCAAAGAAGAATTGGTGCCTTTGAATTGTGGTGTTGGCAAAGAATACTGAATATACCATGGACTGCCAAAAGAACGAACAAAACTGTCTTGAGAGAAGTACAACCAGAATGCTCCTTGGAAGCAAAGATGGCAAGCCCACATCTCACATACATTAGACATGTTATCAGGAGGGATCAGTTCCTGGAGAAGGTAATCATGCTTGGTAAAGTAGAGGGTCAGTGAAAAAGAGGAAGACCTTGAATGAGATGGACTGACACGGTGGCTGCAACAATGGGCTCAAGTATAACAATGATTGTGATGATGGTGCAGGACGGGGCAGTGTTTCGTTCTGTTGTACATGGGGTTGCTATGAGTTGGAACCAACTCCACGGCACCTAACAACAACAACTTAATAACAAGGTAAATTCATTACGAGCTAGGAGATGGAGTGTACCATACCAGAGCATCTCTGTATGACACCTGTCATGGTTGCCTTCACCAGAACTGTAAATGCAATCCACAGAGCTGAGCTGACAGCATCCAACACAAAGGAGTTAACACTTTTGACCGATAAATTTATCATCTTCCAAGTCACTGAGCCAGGTTCTAAGAAACACATGTTTTATGTCAAACACATGACTATTTTATTTTATGAAAACTGTACTAATGGCAAAATATTTGTGCAATGTTTGACTCAAACCAGAAATTGTATTACCATCTACTGACAGTATATAAATTATGAAGTGGCCCACTTGGTATTTTTCTCCTGAGATGTGTTTAAGAGGATTTCCTTATCTTGTACCTGACTTTATGATACTCAATTTTTTGATAACACAGATGACATTACCATAAACACAACGAACAAGTGAACATTTGCAGAAAAGTACATAAAATAGAAAAGCATTAACTATGTCCAGCGTGTAACATTGAGACTGAAGGTCTAAACCTTTCTTTTCTTCAACCTTACTGTACATATACCAGGTCCATTTTAAAAGCAAATTAAAGCAAAGATATATTTTTTCAATGAAGCCATTAGCCTTTTGCTTCCTTAGTCTTTTGCCTATGATCAGCAGAAATTAATAATGGAAAAATACACTACTTCTAGCTACAGCATATTGTCTTTTCTTGTAGAATGTGACATTTTGAAAAGTAAAATTTTCCCCAAATTCCTACTTACAGAATGAAGGAGAGGTTTACCTGGCATCTTGTAGGGGGAGTGAGGAGGGAACCATGTTCCTAGCAGGTAGGTTTACAAAATGCTAGTCAAGAAGAAAATCAGAGTGACCTTTCCAAGGGGTGGGGTGGGCAGCCACCCACACAGCATTAGTTAAGAAGTGATGAAAGGCTGGCTTGAACTGAAGTCTCCTACCCACTGACCTGTGCAGCACAATACACATAAACGTCATGCCCAAATAGCCTCAGAAAATAGACAAGAAAGGCAAGTATACCGTTTCCCAATGCTCGAAAGCCACACATTGTCTAGACCAGTGATTCACAAAGACAGACTGATGATGGATATATACATATATCTCTCTCGGACACATATACACATATATCACATAAGCCTACATGTATACATACACACATACACACATATATCAGTATCTTGACATGGAGATGGAAATGGAAGAAAAGGGCAAAAAAGAGAGCATGGATTTTTTAAAAAAAGAGGGCAAGAAGCAACCTCCAGCTCCCCATCACACAGGCTGGTATAGGAGATAGCTTGTTTGGGCCCAGAGATGGTATGATCTGGGATAAATTTCAAATGGGGAATAGGAATTTTATGTCAGGGAGCAACACGGGATGGCTGGTTTTTGATATCCGATGAACTTGTTGCTTTGAGTTCTATGAGAAGGAAATCAGACATACAAGACGATGTCATTGGGGAGAGAAGGGAGCAGAAAACTGCCACCTGCACACGAGCGATCTTCTCAATGGGGAGTCTATAACCACATTCATTGATGGCATAAACAGTGTTCCTAAACCTGAGGGTGTGAGTGTGTTCAGGGAATCCTCAGAATGTTTTTAAATGTTGCATTTCCATTTCAATTATAATCTCTCTCTCTCTCTCTCTCTCTCTCTCTCTCACACACACATACTTATTCTGGGACATCAGGATAGTGTCCTTTTCAGGGATCGTGCCGTCTGGTCCAACTTTGAATTCATGGTCACCAACCTCAAGTGATCCCTAGTGCAGTCTAGTCTGTTAATCCTACCACATTTCCCAAGTAAATTTACTCTCCCACTCTGTTAGATAATTATTCCTTTCTCTTCTCAAACTTCAACACTTTCTTTTCCTTCCTCACTCTCAACTGATGATGCTCCATGTTTTACTGAGAAAACAGAAACTACAAAAGAAGAGAACTTTCACACTCTTGCCCCCAAAGTGACCAATCTACTTGCACCTCAACCTGCCTCTTCTGTCTGTCCTCCCTTTACAATGGCTGCACTGTCCAGTAGATGACCTGTTCATTCTCCTGTCGAAGGCTAACATCCACATGAATGCCTGGATGTCATCCCTACTCACTCAGTTAAGAACATCAGTCTTGCAATTGTCCCCTCTTCTCATTCAATTTTTCCTTCTCCACTGGATCATTCCCATTAATCTATCCCATTGCTGTCAAGTTGATTCCGACTTACAGCGACCCTGTAGGACAGAGTAGAAGTGCTCCATACAGTTTCCAAGACTATAAATCTTTACAGAATCAAGCTTCCACATCTTTCTCCCATGAAGCGGCTAGTGGGTTCGAACTGCTGACCTTTTGGTTGGCAGCCAAACTCTTTACCACTGTGCCATCAGGGCTCCGCATTAATTTATAAACATGCTTTTAAAAAAACCTACTTTCAGCCCATATACTCATTGAGCTATTGCCCCATTTTCCTGCTCCACTATATAGAAAATTTCCAGAAAAAGCTGTCTACACTAACAAGTCATTTACACTTTTACTCCCATGTTCTCTTCTGCCACTCTGTCTTGAACCCAGTTCAACCAGGCTTTTATCACCATCACGCTGCTAAAACATTTCTTGCCAAGATCAAGCTCCATGTTGCCAAACACAATGGTGAATTCTTAGTTCTCAGTGTATTTGATCTATTAAGAACATCTGATGTGACTTTTTAGTCCTTTCTTGAAACTTTCTCCATTTGGTTTACTGGACCATCACTCTCTAGGTTCCCCTTCTTCCTCACCAGCCTTTCCTTCTCAGTCTCTGCTGATTGCCCTTCATCTTTCCACCTCCTGTGAAGGTGGACCAGACCACTTACCTTCTCTACCATCACTCACTCCCCAGGTGATCTCATCTCATAGCTTTAAATATCCTATCAGCCAACAGTTCTCAAATTCATATCTCCAGCCCAGACATCACCTTTGAATTCTAGACTCATGTATCCAAATGAATGCCTATTGCACATCTCCACGTAGATGTCTAACAGACACCTCAAACTTGACATGCTCAAAATCGAATTCTTGATTCCACCCCAATATGTAATTCAAACTCCCCTCCCCATCTCAGTAAGTGGCAATTCTATTTATCCATAATTTTTAGGCCAAAACCTTGAATAATTCTGAGTTCTCTCTCTCCTACCCAGAATCCAATAGCTGCCTGCCACCTCTACTACTGCCCACTCTGGTCCAAGCCACATCATTGCTCACTGTGTCACTGGAGTCGCTTTCCACTTTCTCTATATGCTGTATTCTCCATAAAGAAATCACAGTGATCCTTTTCAAATTTAACTCAGATATATCCCTCTTCTACTCAAAGTCTCCAGTGGTTTTCCACCCAGTAACAGTGAAATCTAAAGTGTTCACCACAAGACCCTACATGATTTGAGTTCTGCTAACTCTGACTTCATCTCCTACCACTCTAGCCGCACTGGCTCCCTGGCTGTTTTTATAACATGCTTCCTGCTCAGAACATCTGCAATTGCTGTTCTATCTGGGACTGTCTTCCTCCAAACAGCCTCATGGCTTGATTCCTCACTTCCTTCAGGGGTTTGCTCAAATATCACCTTATTTAGACAGGCTTCTGTGGTAGGCAGAATTCTAAGATGGCCCCCAAGATTCCTGAGCATGGGTGTTCATGTCCTGCATAATCCTCTCCCCTTGAGTTGGGCAGGACCTGTAGAATCATGGACATCACTTCAGTGATTAGGTTATGCTACATAGCAAAGCTGAAGGGATTTTACACATGTCCTTAGGGTCTAAAATCAGTTGACTGTGAGTTAATCAAAAGAGAAATTATTCTAGGTGGGCCTGGCTTAATTAGGTGAAAGCCCTTTTAAAGGAGGGACTAAGCCCTGGGGAAGATGGGGAAAACACTTTCCTGCTGCCCTTGAAGAAGTAAACTGCCATACTGAGAACTGCCTGTCAAGAGGAGTGGCCTCCAGTAGCTAACCGACTCTGTCTTACAACTGCAAGGAACTGAATTCTGTCAACAACCCAAATGAGCATGAAAAAGGACCCAGAGCTCCAGATGAGAATGCAGCTCAGCTAACACTTTAATTTCAGCCTTATGAGACACTGAGCACAGAATCCAGCTATACTTGCGGAAACTATGAGATAATAAATGGGTGTCGCTTTAAAGTCATTAAGTTTGTGGTAGCTTCTACACAGCAACAGAAAATAAATATGCCTTCCCTAACATAGACTAACATCCTCCCATATTCTCTATCCTTCTGACATAGCTTTTCCTTCAGAGAACTTTACATATACCATATATATGTGTGTTGTCATGTAACTATATACCATACATATATGCGCGCGCGCGCGCGCGCGTGTGCGTGTGTGTGTGTGTGTGTGTGTGTGTGTGTCGGAGCCCTGGTAGCTCAGTGGTAAAGGGCTACAGCTGCTAACTAAAAGGTCGGCAGTTCAAATCCACCAGCCGCTCCTTGAAAACCCTATGGGGCAGTTCTACTCTGTCTTACGGGGTCGCTATGAGTTGGAATTGACTCGATGGCAACTGGTTTCTTTTCTTTTTTTTTTTTTTTTTGGTGTATCATTTGAATATTTTAATTGTTCATCTCCCCGTCTCTAGAATGTAAGCTCCTTGAGGGCAAGTAATTTGTCTTTTCTTTTTTCCACTGCTGCATCACAGCACATAGAAGAGTGTCATGCACATAGTAGGTGCTTAATATTTATAGAATGAATACTGTTTGCATTTACATTAGCACAAAGTGATCAAAAAAATGTAATAGCATTTAACTTTTAACTTTAAAAGGCTATTTCACAAACTTAAGTACAAGAACCCCCCTAGGGGGGTCCAACAATACATTCTGATAGATTCATGAGTTTCCAAATTTGAAAAAAACAAGTTTAAACAAATGCCTTGTAAACATTTAGGGGGAAAAAAAGGGATACCAACAATTAGGCATCAACATGTGTTTACTGAAAGTAAATCATACTAAAATTCATTTCCATTTTTTGAAAGGGATTCTAAGTGGTTAGATTCAGAAAAATATCATTGATGTAGTACGTCTTAATGTCAGAAACACATTTACAGTATTTTAGGAAAATAACGCACGCCTTCTGTATTTGTTTGCCACCACGCTCCTGCCCCCACCCCCCAGGTGTTTTCATAAGCATGCTACGCTAATTCTTTTACAGCAACATGTTAAAAAAAAAAAAAACTGGCATAGCAGCGCTTAGGAAAATCCCTCACATGGGGAGGGCGCAGTTGGCAAACAAATGTAATAGGTGCACATTATTTGCATTAAAATACAGTATTAGATCCCTTTATGATATGCTTCCAAATAGTTAAATATCCACTGAAAGACAAAAGAGTCAACTGGATTAGTTTCTTTTTGGGCAGGTGTAACAAAGAATACTAGTTAGTTATCGAAAGCCATTCAGAAAGTGGTTTCTAAAAGATGCCAGAAGACTCTGTCCTCCCCAAAACTGTTGTACAAGTTAATCGATGTTTCAGATAAAGATGTGAAAAACAAGTTTATCAGATTGGCAAGGGACGTATATCTAAATATTCTAACTGATATGACACATTGACAAACGTGACTGAAATGAATGGCAGGCAAGCCATGAGCCAAAACTAACAGGTTAATTGTTATAGTGATAAATGTTAACTCATACAAAGAATTTTAAAACCTGAGCTGCAGTTCAGAATTAGACTCGGTAGCACTTCAAATGGAACAAACAAAATCAGAGGTTTTCTTTGACTGTTGGGTCAAACTCGTCACCAAGGCACATAAATATTTCAAAAGGCAATAAAAACTTGGGCTAAATCAGGAGAAAAATAGAGGGTGAACTGCAAAAACCACATGATATCACTACTGTACTCTCCTATTAGTTTAGACCACATCTGGAGTCCCGTATTTTAATAAGGGTGTGCTACATTTAAAAGAGACAATGTTAAGCAGGAAAATAATTCCAAGCAAAGAGTTCTGAGGTCAAATAGGTTTTAGAGTAAACAAAGTTAAACAAATCCCTTTCCTGCAGAACTTCTTAGAACCTTTACTATGTTAATGTTCCTTGTGATTTCCGAAGAGTGTGTGTGTCTACAGGCAGGGATATAGAATACGCTGTTTCTTAATGCATTTAAACATGAAACATTTTCTTCATGACATGTCTACTATTTTAGGACTGATCTACTATCTTGTAGGGCTAGAGATCTAAGCCACAAACTTTGGGAAACAACAGCCTAGACCTGTGAGGAAGAAGATAACAAAAGTAGATGCAGACTAAATGTTAATAAAAGTGAATATCCAGGACTGGAAGGGCTGATATGGAAACATACATATTATAAGTACAAAGACTAAAGGTACTTGAAATCTTTTGCCTAGGAAAAGAGAAGAACAAGACTTGAAAACATACAGAAAAATGAGGGCGTACATTTGTTCTATGTTGTTCTAGTGTCTAGACTGAAACAAAGAGCTAAGGCTCAGAAATATGCTTTTTAACATGCTCCCCAGGAGATCTTTATCTAGAGAGTCTAATATTTGCTCTAAGGGGCACAATTAGAGCCTACAGAAGCTCAGAACAGGAAGGTCGGTTGAATCTTCAGAAGGAGAAAGAATCAACAGTTAAAGTTCCCAGTATCATAAAAAATAAAACCAGGGACTTGGGCAGACATGGCTGTGGCAGCATGCTTGTCTGTTTTCCCATTCTTGCCTATTCTGTGATATTCTTTGGATTCAGGAAGACATTCTAGCTCTGGCAGCATGCTTGTCCGCTTCCCACTTTTGTCCTTTTGAATATATGCCAAATAAAACTTTCTTTTTACTTTAAAAAAAAAAACAAAAACAAAAACCAAACCCATTGTCATCAAGCCGATTTCAACTCATAGCGACCATGTAAGGCAGAGAAGAACTGCCCGATAGGGTTTCCCAGGAGCAGCTGGTGGACTCGAACTGCCGACCCTTTGGTCAGCAGCCGCAGCTCTTAACCACTGTGCCACCAGAAGTCCTCCAGTATTCCTCTGTATCATAAGGGGTGGCAGTGGGAGAAAAGTAAACTGAAGTAAGTATTTAACAGGGACATTAAGAAAAGATTTTGCATATGTAAAGTAGGATACTGGATTAAACCCTTTGCATTGAGTTAATTCTGATTCACAGTGAGCCTACAGGACAGAGCAGAACTGCCCCATAGGATTTTCAAGGCTGAAAACCTTTACGGAAGCAGATAGCCACATCTTTCTTTCATGGAGCGGCTGGTGTGTCCAAACCACCAACCTTTCAGTGAGCAGCCAAGTGTTTCGACCACGATGCCACCAGGGCTCCTTGGATATTGGATTACTGGATCCCAAAGGTCATTTCCAAGACTACATCCTCAGTGTGCCAGGCTGTAACCTCCACAGTCTTGCTCATCCCTGCATGTCATGACAAACACAGGGTCTGGCACAGAGTGGACCTCATAAATATTGGTTGAATGAACATTTGAATAAGTGAAAATAAATAAATAAATAAGTACTGGTTCCAAAGTCAAACAAAAAGGGAATGA
This sequence comes from Dugong dugon, assembly GCA_030035585.1. Classification (NCBI taxonomy): domain Eukaryota; kingdom Metazoa; phylum Chordata; class Mammalia; order Sirenia; family Dugongidae; genus Dugong; species Dugong dugon. The sequence goes on from CM057461.1 coordinate 129,925,967, forward strand.
GCTGTTTCAGTTTTTGGAGATTGCTAAATTCACTAATTATGAATAATAATCAAGATTACTTACAAAAAAAAAGCTGCCGCTGAGTCTATTTTGACTCATGGCAACCCCGTGTGTGTTAGAATAGAGCTTTGCTCCGTAAGGTTTTCAGCGGCTGATTTTTCAGAAGTAGACTGCCAGGACTTTCTTCTGACGTGTCTCTGGGTGGACTCAAACCTCTAACCTTTCATTTAGCAGCAAGCACATTAACCATATGCACCACCCAAGGACTCCTAAGGAGAACAGTCTTGTAATAATTTTACTTCTTTACTGTGAAATCAACTCTGCATTAAATTACACCACAGGTTATTGTGAGATGTGCCTGATAAGCACGTGAAGATGTACTATAGGCTGTGAATGACAATTAGAAGAGATAACTATGGGGAAGAGAATCCACCCTGACAGACTTGATAACTCAGAGAGCTGGAAACTAACCTTGATGATGAATCCTGCTTTTTATGGCCCCTGCTCTGAAAATGTTCATTAGCCATGAACTTTGCTTTTAATTATCAGAAAGAGAACATATGTGTTGTTGTTGCTGCTGCTAGCTGTCGTCAGGTTGGCCCGACTCATGTCAACTCATACACAACACAACAGAACGAAACACTGACCAGTCCAGCACCATCCCCATGATCAGCTGCAGATTGGACCACTGTGACCCACAGGCTTGTCACTGGCTGATTTTCAGATCTCCAGGCCTTTCTTTCCAGTCCATCTTAGCTGGAAGTTCTGCTGAAACCTGTTTAGCATCGTAGCAATACAGAAGCCTCTAGTGACAGAGGGGTGGTGGCTGCACATGAGGTTCACTGGCCAGGAATTGAACATGGACCTCAGCCCGGGCGTGGAAGGGGAGCATGCTACCACTGAACCACCACTGCCTCTGAACATATGTATAACTTATTTTAAGGAATTTTCAAAATTGTGACTGCATTCTGATTGACCTAGTAAATTTAGCTATTTACAATCACATTTAAGTCATTTTCTATTGTCTTGAGATACCAAATTCTTAGTAAAGAATATATGAAAAGATAGGCCTTTAAATTAAAAAGTTCTTGAAACAGAAAGCACTTTCACTCAGTAGATAACAAAAATTCCACGTCAAACACCGTATTTGTATCCATTTCCTAGAAAACTGAGGGTTCTTTCAAAACATGTCTGTCATTTCTCCACAGTGGCTGATCAAACCTGCCACTGAAAAATGTTCTGAACAGGCAACTTGTAGTACAAGCATGGTTTATTTCTGTCAGAGACTGACTGCTGAAGTGTGAAGGAAACTCATTAAAAATCTCTTACTGTGATCTTACATTTTAAAAAAGAAAAAAAAAAGAGAGAGAGAAAGAAAGAAAAGGCGAGGGAAAAATACTTAATGAAGGGTACATAGAGCCTGCAGACACACTCATACAGTGCTTTTCTTCTTCTTCTGCAGCACACAATTACGTCAAAGAGAGCAATTAGTCCTGGGAATCCAGCATACACTGGTTGTTTGAGGGAATCAAATAAGTTAACAATTTTATTTCATGCTAATATTATGAAAAGTTAATGAAGGCAATCAGAATATTGTACTATAGGAAAAACGATGCAAAGTAAACAGCAACATTGTTTACCTTAATCTTAAAACGAGGTTCACAACACAAGAAGCTTCTCTATAGTCTTCGCTAGCATTGGGTTGGCCCTTTAAAAACAAAACAACAAATGCTGTTATAATTTTATCAGAAAACGAATAAAATCACAATATCCCTGGATTCATACAGCCCTTTCTTTCTGGTGATCTCAAAACTAGATGTTAGCACATTCAGTCTTATTTGGCCTCACAACAGCTCTGTGTGAGGATGGAATCATACCTGATTTGCATCACAATTATGGGTATGAAGGTTTCATATAGAAATCTCAGTCATAGGATGAGAACTATAAACAACTGGTATAAGCTGCAGTAAGTCCAAAGAAGAAGGGCCAGCCAACTAAAGTGGCACCTTGCAACCTGAGCCATGGACTACTGCCCTCTGGGCCTTGGTGAGACACAAAAGTTGAGCACCTTGAACCTTATGATGCAAAGAAACATGGAACCCAGTAGATCAGACCAGCGTTTATCTTTCCTAGACTAGAGCTTAGTCCCTTGAATACAGACATCAACCAGGAGTGTCTCTATTACATGGCCTTGCCCTGTCCCTACCAATTCCCAGAGACAAGTCAACCTTCTTGTTGGAGTAGGGAAAAAAGGAATTTCAGGTCAAGATTTAGCTCTGCCAATGACCAGCTATGCAACCACAGGCAAGTATTTCAATGAACCAATTTGCTGATTTGCAAAATGGAGATAATACCTGCCTCAACAGATTGTTGGGGAAACAAAACAATATATATTATGCTGTTGTTGTTAGGTGCCATTGAGTCAGTTCTGACTCATAGCGACTCTGCACACAATAGAACGAAACACTGCCCAGTCCTGCACCATTCTTACAATTGTTGCTATGCTTGAGCCCATTGTTGAAGCTACTGTGTCGATCCATCTCGTTGAGGTCTTCTTTTTCTCTGACCCTCTACTTATATATTACTATATATTATAGTGCATCATAAACTATAAATGTTATATGGTACCAGCTACCCTAATCCCTTTTGCTGTTTCCTTTACTCTCCTTGTCTCTGACTTATTATTATCCCCAATTTGCCTTTTATCATTCAACCAATCTCTATAGTTTATCTCAAGGCATTTTACCGGGTTGCCTGTAAAGGCATAAAGCCTCTAACCAGGTGTGTGACCTTGGGCAAGCAACTTAACCTCTGTAGGTCTCTGCTTTGTCAGCTATAAACAAGGGCCAGGAACTAGGTATCTGACCTCCAACATGCCTCCTGCTACCATGAAATTCCAGCACTCTAACCATCTTCACAGTATGTTATCTGTTTCATAAAATGCATATCAGGTGGAATAGAAATGAGTTGAAACGGAATATGCAGGTTTGGGGAAAAAAATGTCCAAAGAAGGGTGGTGCTTTATAGTTTAACCACGTAGACAGCAAAGGGTTTACCTATTAATTATTCAGCAAAATCAGAATTGGGAGCCTGTACTCTGGCTCTATGCCCATATTCCTTCTCCCGGACTGCTCAGAATCCTTCACTGCCACCTAACACAACTCATGGCACATGTCTTCTGTCACACAACTTTTCATATAAAGGCATTTCACAGTCACTGGACTATGATTTTTACAAGTCAAGCTGTAGAGATAAACTGGTTATAAAATTCAATGATAAAATAATTGTGAAAATAGCTTATAGTATCCAACCAAGGGTGAAAAAGAAAAGTATAAATGAACCATATGTTTCGTGGCTAGAGTGTAATAGAATGGTGAGTCATTTTCTTTCCTTTTCTTATTTTACACAGTGCCATCAATTTCAGGAGTCTAGCAATCAATTCTTGATTTTGAACCTATCATGTAAAGGTTGGATATTCTGAAAAAATTACAGTCAATAGTAACAGCCCTCGTTTACTCCATACCTATTAAAAAAGAGAGCTTAAAAGCCTCTGATTTGGATGCACTACCTTGACACTGTCTATCTTTCTAAAATGCTGGTTTTTCCAAATATCTGTCTACAGAGCATCTCAAATATGAATGACTGGCAGAGAAACATACCTGAGAGTCCTGCACAGAAAGGGACTGTATTTGCTCGGGTATACTGCTGGCATTCATTGCGATCTGTTAAAAGAACCACCGTTACAGCACTTCAGGAAACCAAAATGGAACAGTAAGATCAGTGCAGTTAACAGTAAGTCACAGTTATCAGGGACTATTAATTTTCAAAAGGTCTTAAAGCAGTATTTCACAAAGTGTCATCCTCTGACTACCGGCCTTGGAATCACTGAGGACACGTGTTAAAATGAAGACTCCTAGGCCTCAGCCTGACTGTGACTCAGAATTTCGTGGAGTTGGGGAGGAATATGTTATCTTTAACAAGTTCACCAAATGATCCTTCAGATGCTTTTAGAGAACCACTGAACAACACTGAATGCACTATTTGATATTTTAAACTTGATAACAGAGATACCTTAGGACAACTTTTTTTCTTGTTACATAATTTGATTTAAATTAAGAGCCCCCAAATGAAAAGATTTTAGGATTAGTATAAAACCTGTCCCTTTAATCATTACTTTGAACAAATATTCACTGAATTTAAAAAATACGTAAAAATAGCCGGGTTTTTTAAAAACATTTTCACTCATGGAATCCAGACTTTCTGGAGCCAGGGAGGCTGGATGAACCCCTGAAACTACTGCCCTGAGATAATCTTTAAAACTTAAACCAAAAATATCCCCTGAAGTCTTCTGAAAACCAAACAGTAATTTAGCTTAACTAGTAAAGAACGCCTTGAGCATTGTGCTCTTTTTGAGATCTATCTATATAGAATCAAATTGACAACAGCAACTCGAAAGATTAGACAGGAAACTTAGAGGGCAGTGAGTTTATGTTAATGGAGGAGGAACAACTTGGAAAAGGAGGGTGAGAATGGTTGTACAACTTGAAGAATGCAATCAATGTCACAAAATTGTACATTTAGAAATTGCTGAATTGGTGTATGCTCTGCTGTGTATATTCTAAACAACAAAAATAAAATAAATTATATAAAAAAAAATTTATTTCCCCATCAGAAATACCAGAGTGCTCAAAGATGAGTTCTCAAAGATGAGAACCAGGCCCTAATGTGACACCTAAAATATTTTCACCTCAAGCACTACTTTTGTGAACTCTGTCCTACAGTAAAAATGGAAAGATACAGTCCTCAAAGAGAAACAGCAATGAAATGAATGAAAAGGAGCTCCTATTCCTAAACTTACCATCAATTTTAAAATAATCAGAAATCATTAGATATTCTTCTGGCAATAGTTTTCTGAAGTTTAAGAGCATGAAATGCTTGCTCTCTGATTTCTCAAAAATAATTACATTACTACCAAAGTAACAGGGGGAAGTGTACTGATGTCTGTAACTTAGTTCGAAATTCATCAAAAAAAAAAAATTAAGATGAAGTGATGGATGAACAGGTAGATAGGTAAGTGATAAAGCAAGTATAGTAATGGCAGAATCTAGGTGATAGGATATATTGGCACTGACTGTAAAAGTCTTTCAACATTGTAATGTTTGAAAATTTTCATAATCATATGCTGGGAAAAATGACTATGTTTGAAGAACAAATAACCTGTATTCATTATCCAGCCTGAGGGCCTGGGCCTACACCCAATAATCTCTTGTAAAGAATCTTTCAAGTTGATTCCACAATCTTAATTTAGGTCTGAGATACAACCAAAGCCCACATCAGCATTTACAAAACATCCTAACTTTGGTCAAAGAACCACTGTAATCTGAAACACCTTGGAGGAATTTACTAGGAGGTGACAATGTCTGTTCTCCACTGGGGAGGTCTTTAGATCCTGCCTTGCTCCTTTACTCATGGGCCATCATCAGGATGGAGGGCTAGTTAAGTGGCCTGATGGCTGGAACCCTGGGCACACCCTGCAACCTTACTGTGTAGGTAAAGTCTGCATATACTCAAGGGACCAGCCTTTAGCTCTCACAGGTGTATAAGCAAGATGAGTGATTCCTCAGAAAATGTGCAAAGTTGCACAGGAGTGATTTAGAAGGAATTTCCCTGTACACAACATCTTCCTTGAAAACCAGCTGCAGGGCCCACAATTGCACCATTATGGATCCACTCTATCAGATTAGGGCATGACCTTTTGGGTATACTCTTAAATGCAGAAACTTAAAAGAAAGCTAACGCATTAAGCAGTTGTCATTCATTAGCAATATAATATAGATATGTTTATCAAATTTCTTTTTTCCTTCTGAACAGGTTGCTATAAGAAGGGCACCTGAGAAACTGGATGTTTTGATAAAAGGAGGAGAAAACAGTAATAAATTAATTTTAGACATCACCCTGGAAATAGGCCTTGAAGAGGCAGTGGAGCTGGGTAAAAGAGAGGAAGAAGTGTCAGAATAGAGAAAAGAAAGAGGCAACATCTGCTCTCTAATTTTCCATAGAGCTCCGCCTAATCTTTTAATTGTCTATTTTTAAAAATACAGTAGCTACATGCAATGTGGTACCCTGGACTGGATCTTGGGAACAGAAAGAGGACATTATTGGAAAAACTAGTGAAATCGAGTATATTTTGGGGTTTAGTTGAGAGTAATGCACTGGTGTTGGTTTCTTACTTGTGACAGATCTACCAGCATCATGTAAGAAGTTAACAATGGGGAAAACTGGGTAAGGGGTGTGTGATGGTTAAGATTGTGTGTCAATTTGGCTGGGCCATGATTCTCCATGTTTTAATGTAATCACTCCCATGATTGAATATACTGTGAGTAGCCAATCAGATGAAAGGGAGTCTCCTTGGGGGTGTGGCCCGCATCTGTACATAAGCAGATGTTCTGGCTTTTTGCTCTCTCTGGATCCTGCGGCTGCTTCCTGTCATCTCATCTGCTAAACCTGGGATTTGTCCATCTGCACAGCCTGTGAGTGGGAGCCCTGCTCTCCGACCTTCCAATCTTGGGCTTGCCAGCTTCTGCAGCTGTGTGACTTGGGGGAGGCCTCTACCCTGATCCATGGACTTGGGACGTTCTAGCCTCTACAATCACATGAGCTGTTTCCTTGATATAATCTCTCTCTATATATATATTTATACACTTTACTGGTTTTGCTTCTCTAGAGAACCCAGCCTAAGACAATCGGGGAACCTCACACCACCAAGAAAGCAGTGCTGGGAGCAGAGCGTGTCCTTTGGACCTGAGGTTCCTGTGCTGAGATGCTCCCAGACCAAGGAAAGACTGAGGGATCACAAGGACCTTTCTCCAGAGCCAGCAGAGAGAGGGAGCCTTTTCCTGGAGCTGATGCCCTGAATTTGGACTTGTAGCCTACTGGACTGTGAAGACAATAAAGTTCTCTCTGTTAAAACCATCCACTTGTGGTATTTCTGTTAGAGCAGCACTAGATGACTGAGACAGGGTGTGTGGGAATTCTATACTATCTTTGCAATTTTTCCGTATATCTAAAATTGTTCCAAAGTAAAAAGTTTATTTTGAAAAATACAGTAAATTTGTGATCACAAATCTAACTTTTATCACAACTAGTCAGAAGGCCAGTCATCTGCCATAACAACACCTTTTCGAAGATAGCATCATAAAAATATCAAGCTAAAGCTGATCATGATGACTAAGGCTAAGCATAATCAATTTAGCCAGAGAAATCAAATTTTTCTCCCCATCTACACATGGATATAAAACAAACATGCAAACATGCATGAGAATTGACAGGCATTTGGAAAACAAGCTTTCATCTGAAATAATTTTTAAAAAGCTAAAAAAAAAAAAAAAAAAACAACCTAAAACCATTGTCATCAAGTTGATTCCAACTCATAGTGACCCTTATAGGACAGACCAGAACTGCACTATAGCATTTCCAGGGAGTGGCTGGTGGATTTGAACTGCCGATCTTTTGGTTAGCAGTCGAGCTCTTAACCACAGAGCTCCAAAAAAGCTAAAGGTGGTCTGAAATTCATCAGGTAATAGCAATGAATAACATAAGCAATAAATTTAGCTTTCACATTGCTAATCTCTATTAAAATTAATTTTAATCTCTATTAAAATTAACTTAGCCTAAATCCATACGAAGTATCTTCTCTCCTGAGAACAAAATCTCTGAGCTAGGAAACAGAAAAATTTTCTTAAACTCTCCTGGAGTCTCTATAACAAAACTCTTCAATATATCTGTTGTGCACCACAGGGCTTCAGCCAAGAAACCTTCCACTGATTTCATGACACTTGCTTAAATAAGGACATCTTTTCCAAGGGATTTCTGAAACATTTTTCTGGTTTGTTTGTTTTGTTTACTCTGGAGACTTCCGATAGGTAGCTATTTAGAACAAACCTTCAAGAATTATGAGCAATCAGTCTTCCTGAATTCCAATCTGGACTTCTGAATTCACAGCTATCTTGTGTGGTTTTCCTAGGGAGTGGTTCTCAATCCTGGGCACATATCAGAATCAGGAGAGACACTTTCTAAAAGTTAGAGTTGGGACATCACCCCAAACTACCAAATTAGAATTCTCTCAGGGTTGGGTCTACGTATCCGCATGTTTAATGCTGTCAGTTTTTTTGATGTGTAGCCAGGGTTGTGAACCACTGGTTTTCATGACACCTAACTGAGGTGCTGCTATGAAAAGAATGTTGCTTTAACAGAAGTCCTAGCAAATGTGCTCTTCAGTTAAATGAAACCAAAAACCTCATGAATTTAAATCAAAGCCAATTTCACTTTTTTATGGAAAATTAAGATATAATGCAAAATTGATAAAAAGTCATAAAACACTTGTGAAAAGAAGATCAATAATGGGATAATAGTTGCAAGCTTTACATATGATAGTTATATAACGCAGGAAGCACTACCTAAAGAAACCTATTCCTTGGAAATACCACCCTTCTCAACAAAGATGGAGAGCTGCCAGACCAGACTCTCTTCCTTGCTTTTATCTAACTCCTCAGTCTCCAACATGTTTCCATGTATAAATCAAGCACAGATTAAGTATTTGTTCAATTAATGAACTTTACTTTTACTATTATTATTATTATTGTTCTTTAGTGTCCACTGATGCTATGCATTAAGTTGTGTCTCCCCAAAATATGTGTTGAAATCCTAACCTCCATACTGTGGATATAATCCTGTTTGGAAAGAGGGTTTTCTTTGTTATGTTAATTGGATCATACCAGAGTAGAATGGGGTTCTAAACCTAATCACTTTTGAGTTATAAAAAGAGAAGATCAAACACAGAGATACGCACGAGGGGGGAAGACTGATGCCATGTGAGGACTGTCTACAAGCCAAGGAAACAAGGAACATCTGGGGCTACCAACAAGGAAGGAATCAACATGGCCAAGACCCTGATTTGGACTTTCAGCCTCCAGAGCTGTGAGAAAATAAATGTCTGTTCTTTAAAGCCACCCACTTGTGATATTTCTGTTACAGAAGCATTAAGAAACTAAGACAACTGGCTTCCACTATCCAAGAGAAGAAGATAATAAATAGATAATTCATGCTTATTTCATTTACTTGTTACAAACTATTAATTACTAGTGGGTGACTAAAACTTTGCAAGGCTATTTCTAAAAAATCAGGTTAAAAACATAGGACCAATTTTTCAAAGTATTTGGATACAAATTTCAAGATAAAGTGGTATAATTCTATAATCTTACAGCATCCACTTGAAATTCTCTTGGGTTTAGGAAGATCTACAAATATGGTCCAGGAGCAGGCACATCTACCCAAAATGAGAAACATCCCAAACTGGCTTTTTGAATCTCCACCAACTAAGGCTGTAATACCTGGACATTCTGCTTTATACTTCCAGAAGGCAAAACTGTCCTTTGAAAATTAAGCATTCCTAAAATATTCTTCCTTTATTGTAGCATCTTGCTCTGTCTAAACACGGTACTAACTCCTAAGTCTATTTTTTTCTGAATTTCACCTCAATTACACAACATCTTTTGATCTTCACCCTCCACTTCTGACCTGCCCATGAGCAGTATGTGGCTATTCATGCACTTGTTTAATGTTTGATTTCCAGACATGGGTATTCATGTTGTCAACAAACGTACAGAATGTCTGTTGGATGAAAAGGGAAAGTAAACATGAATAAAATTCTATCCCAGTCTTTGAGCAGCTTATAGTCAAGTAAATAACTAAACTGCAATTTAAATGGCACACATTATTGAAAAACATAACAAAATATAAACTTGCTGGAATTAAAATGTGCCATTTTGCAGATAAGCATTTTCTTCCTCAAAGATATTTAAAGGTATAAGGCACACTGTCAGATACTGAAGACACTGTTGCAGGCTTTTGATACTGATACCACGTATAAAAATTCAAAATCAGCATGTCCTTCTACAAAGCAATTGCATAAGTTCTTCTACTTTACTTGCATACGTGCCCTCAAAATGCCTACACAAAAATGTTAATGGATACTGTTTTGTAATAGCAAGCTAAATGGTCAACAAGAGGGAAATGGTTAAATAAACCATTTCCAAGCATCCAATGCAATACTACACAGCACTTAAAAATAAAGAGGCAACTAATGTGGAAAGATTTCTAAGACATAAGGCAAAATACAAATTTTTTTTTATAGTTCTTATAATACCAGTTATGTTTTTAAAATGAAACAATAGATTTCTTTATGTATATATTTGTATGTAAATGAGCAGGAAAAATTCTGGAAGAAAATACTGCAAATGACCACCTTTGGGGAAAGAAGTGAGGAGCTCTGGTGGCACGGTGGCTAAGTGCTCAGCTGCTAAGTAAAAGGTCAGCAGTTCAAACCCACCAGCTGCTCCATGGGAGAAAGATGTGGCAGTCTGCTTCCATAAAAATTCAGCCTTGGGAACCCTGTGGAGTTCTACTCTGTCCTACAGGGTCGCTATGAGTCGGATTCAACTTCATGGCAATAGGTTTTTGGTTTTTTGGGAGAAAGAAGTTAACAGTCATAAGGGTAGCAGGGTAAAAGCGGTCTTTCATTTTTTTATTCTATTTAATTCTCCTGTACTTTTTCAGTCTTTATTCTATTCTCTTTCTCAATGAGACCTACCTTGACCAACACATTTAAAATTCCAACCCCTTACCACATCTCTGCTCCTTACCCATTCTATTTTTTTTCCATTGCTCTTATCCAAATGAAACAAACCACATAGATTATTTATTTATTAAGGCTATTGTATATGGTTTATCTCCTCCCGTTAGAATGTGAGCTCCACAAGAACAGAGGGTTCTCTTTGTTTTGCTCACTGATGTATCAGAATCAACTTGATGGCACACCATAACAACAACATAAACAGAGAGAACCACAGCATTTAAACCAAAGACCAAACCAAATCCATTGCAGTCGAGTTGATTCCGACTCATAGTGACCCTATAGGACAGAGTAGAACTGCCCCATAGGGTTTCCAAGGAGTGGCTGGTGGATTCAAACTGCCAACCTTTTGGCTAGCAGCCGAGCTGTTAACCACTGTGCCGCCAGGGCTCCACCAAAAGGAAAGCTTGTTATAAAACTGAACTGAGAAGCTGTGTGATAGTAGGTGGGGCTGGTTACTCCTCAAATTTTGTAGGAATGTCTACATTCAAACACATGTATTCATTCACAGAATAAGAAACCTAACTATATGCTTCCTTAATTATAAATCATTATGGGAACAGATAGATGCCACTGGGAAATCAAGAGTCTAGATTTAGTGAAGTGTCTAAGACTTTCAAATCCCACTCAAGAAGGTTGACAGTGACGATTGATGATCAACAGACATGATCAATGTTTGATGATCAATGTCTGGTAATCAATACATCATTCTCTTTCCTGTATATCCACAAAATATTCTTGCTGAAAAAAGACACTGTTGTTATCCATATAACAAATTAGTTATCAAGGTAATTTCTCACATGGTAAGATATTCATTACTGTCAACTGGATGGACAAATGGATGAAGTGTCATAACACACTTGAATCCTCATCAGGAAAGACCTACACCCATAACTCTATTATCAGTAAGGTGGGATTCAGTGAGTATCACCCAATGAAGATTTCCTATAGTGAACCAATGAAGAAAGCTTTTTGAGTCAATGACGCTACGTGAACCATGTTATTTTGCTATACTTCTACGCAGAACTGACATTTTTAGCTAAAGATACTTCTAGAAATACATTTTTTAAAAAACCTTTGACTCTGTACTTCACTCTAGGTAAAATGGAAAGTAGGCAAGGAGAGGGCAGAGTTCATGACCCCTGGTTCAGATCATTCTAAAAACACAGCAAGACAGCCATGGAGCCAACGTGTCCCACTGTGGGGCTCATCACCATTGTTCCTAATGGAGGTGAACAACGTCCTTGATCAACGCTTATATTTTATGTATGAAACAGAAAGACGAATTCATATGATAAACATAAGAGGAAAGAGGATCTGAAGGACAGTTACAACTGGGAGGCAGGCAGACTGGAAAATCCCTAGGAAAGGCCTATCAATGCGGCATTAAAAAAAAGATCAAGAGAGAAAGGAGGGAGGAAAGAATAATGGGAAGGAGTGACTCTGTAGTTCTGATCCTCTCCTCTTAGAAAGGTCCAGCTGGTTATTGCCACTTAAAGCCAAACGATAAGATTTACTCCATTTAATCAAAGAGAAATGTCTGCTAATTAAACAAAGTTGGAATGGCTATCATTTGTAACCTAAAGTTTTGTTTTCTTAATGAGAATTTATCAAGGTACACATTAATTATTAGGTCTGTAAAATATCTGGAGCTATTTAAACACACTCAAATTCCCTCTAGGAAAATTAGCAATCGTTTGAAACCCGGTCATTACTGGTCATTAGGCATTAGGGTAATTAGTCAGATGGAGAAAGTAAAGTTAATCAAAAGATGACCAGTTCTCAAAGAGGAGCTGATAAAAGAGCATTGATGTCTACTAAGTTACCCAGGAGATTTAAAAACGAACATTAGCAGATTCAACCTGGAGTTTCTAACCATTTCAATGTCTGCTTTATTGCAAACTAAAAATTTGGAAGAAATTTTGCCTGTATGTTTATTGTGTTTTCTAAGTGACAGTAATACAAAGAGTTAAAATTAAGTGAGTACCTAGTCTGTGCCAAGGACTCCACTGAATGCCTTATGTATGTGATTTCATCAACCCTCCGGGCAGCTTTATGAGATAAATGCTGACTGTCATTATCCCCAACTGATGGAGGAAACTGAGGCCCAAAAGGAAATGTAATTTGCCCCAATTTATACAGCCCCAAAGCAGCTCAGCCAGAATCAGAACCTGTGAAGTCTATGTGACCTTTTTATTTTCTGCGCCATCAGAACAAAATTTTGAAGTCTCTTCCTCAAATGCATCAGACCCTGATACCCCAAGGGGAAAATGCAGTGTTGAATAAAAAAAAACAAAACACTCACCTCTGGATTTGCTTCTTTTACTCTTCGTGACTGTAAAACAATTACGTGGCCATAAGTATGCATATACGCACACCCCGAAATAAATAAATACAATTACACAGGTTAGCTCAACATCATCGTCAATGTTCTTCACCTTTTCTTGAGAAAAAGCTGCTTTTCCTTCCTCACTCTTTTCATCCATCTCGTCGTCACTCCACTCCCAGTCACCGTCTTCAGTTTTGTGAAGGTGACCGCTTGACCCGGGAACTCTTCTTACCTGAATTAAACAAACCCAGACAAGCCGTCGCTAGCCGAATGTGAACAGTGTTCCCCTGGCACTGCCACTTGGGTTATAGAGCATACACACTACCCTGAAAATAACCTATGAGGTTAGGAATTCAGGGATAACTAGCAGTTAATACCCAGAAAGACTACAGAGACTCCAGACTCCCACATGCACCTTCTTTCCAAAAATATCATGTTCTTGAAATGCATGACTATACATGTAGAACAAGATATTTTGGAAGAACACCATACACATAAGTCAAGCTTGTCTTTCACTTTCAATTCAACTAACACTTTGTTAATCACTACACAGAAAGGCCACATGGTCTACTTCAAAATTGCCTCAGGAAATGCATGCAAGCGACAGACTTCGGACTGAACAAAGGCAGGGGAACCAGGCAGCCTAATGAAGCATACTAGACTAGGGGTTTGAGCGATCTAAAACCTACATCAAAAAAGCAAATACCCTTCTGTTGCCACCTTGCTCTTTTTCAGAACCTGACATCATGCCTGTTTTCCCGGGATTCTGCTCAACCTACTTGAGCAAAACAAAACAGCATCAGACTATTCTTAACACACCTTGAAGCATTTATGAGACTCATGAGATTGCTAGGAGCACATGCCAGAGTTTATATCATAATCACTCTTCCTCAATTATTTCAAATTTTTGAACTAGGGTAGAGATGCAATCTATAGAGGGTGCTTTCCAAATGTCTTTGTGGCTGAAGAAAGCAAAACTTTTAAAAGCACTGGATGACTGAGAACGAGCCTCTGACCAAATTAATTTGCCTTTAAAAAACATACTGAGATGTAATCAAGCAAAGCACTGCAGCAGATGAACAGGATGTGATCATAACAGCCAGTGATTCAATGATTCAGAGAAACTTCCAGCAGAAAGGGATCTTCAAGATGATCTTATTTTACTGATGAGGAGACGAAGGTCCAAAAGGTGACCCAAGGACACACAGGGCAAAATCAAGGCCAAAAACAAAGTCTTTGGACTCACAATCAAATGTGAATCTCCATTATGCCACTGAATAATCGTGAAAACGAATTGTCTAGAAGTGTCCTGTGAAGACTTTGAAAGACCATGATGTGAAGAGAAACTATTTTCTGCACTAAAGAATAATTAGTTATAACACAGGCACTTCATTAATCTCAAAGGGAATACCACAGGATTTAAATTTAAAGTAAGCATGCATACATGTCAGATAAATGTGAAGTCATAAACAACGCAGGCCCAGGGCTGGGTTTGGTTTGAGGGCGTGTGTTACCAGGTGGAACCTGTAAAAGTAGATCTGACCTCTCAGTCTAGAGGATTTGAGCTCAGATGTTACTGCGACAAGGAAAGTTAAAAGTAAGAAGTTCTTACTCATAATTGCAAATGTTACATTCATTTAAAAAAAAAAAAAAAGCTTTTTACTCCACTTCAAACAATATTCTTTTTAATTAATTCACCTTTGAAAGATTTATTACTTAGTAAAACATCTCTGTGCTTGGTATATTTTTTCCACTTGCATTTTGAGTCACTGTAAAAACCTATCCTAATGACAGTGATTTCGGTGGTGCTTATAGATGCTGGCAAGTAGGGTAGAAGGAATGCTGAAACGGACTTCGGAATTTTCAGAACAGATTGCTCATTTTAAAGCTATAAAGAAATGGCTAACGGAAGAGAAAATAAGTTTATGTTGACATATACAATAAAATTAATTATTTTCTGAGCAACGCTAATCACGGTGATAGCATCAGAGACAAGAATGTTAATGACTACACCTAAAGGAAATAATCTAAAGCTACAATTTTTACAAAACATAGTATTAACTAAGAAGTGAGAAAAGTAAAATTATATATCAGAAGCACAATGAAACTCTAACTTCACTGAAACTGCAGAAACCAAATACAGTTGATGAATCAGGATTCTTTCAAGTCTCACCCAGGGGATTACACTGAGGAAATCTTTTGAAAAAACAGTTCCGCTTCCCACCCTAAAATTTAGTTTATGCTCCCTTTTGTCCCCTCTCATTGTACGTTTACAAGATCTGTCAATTTTGCTTCCACAAGCAGAATCCAAGTACAGAAAATAAAATGGCCATCTTCTTCCATTTCTATTTTATTTTAGAACCCTGCCTGTTTCCCTCTTAGTTTTATTTGCTGGCATAGAAAAAGATAAAACAAAACGTCTAGGATCACAGCCCCAGATACTGAAAGAAATGGTGGATGAACCTTTAAGCAATAAATATTGGTTGGACAAATAAGTGTATAAATGTTGAAGAAATTAAGACAAAAAACACTGAAAAATCTATGTGGGCTAAAATAGCAGTATAAGAGTAGCAAGAATATGAATAAAAACCCACCTTTGGGAATGTCCTCTCAGTTTACTCCTAGGAAAAAAAACCTACAGCATAATTTGAAACCCAGGTTTCATGGTGTAACTGTGTGACACCGACCTCTAGGAAAGAGATGAGAAACCAAGTTTTCAAAGTGACATCTTCGTAGGAAGTCGTAGGGATGATGGGAAACAACTTTTACCTTTTAGAGCCAAGAGAACTAGGTTTCACATAGTTTAGGAGTCTTCCTACCTGGTAACTGAAGCTTTGTAAAATGGAAACTTTATAGATATAGATACTGATATGTAGATATACAGATATATAGGAAGAGGTGGAGATAGAGATATATAGACATGTATACAGATATATGTATGTGTGTGTATATATATATAAACCTTTTTATTCCCCCTCATCTCCCACAATGATGAAAATGGAGGTTATTCACCCTTAGAACTCTGACTGCATTACTGTTACGCTGTTCTTGCTTTATTAAATGATTTGTCCAACTTGGGAAAGCCAAACAAACAAATTAAAAAACCAAACCCAATGCCATCAAGTCGATTCTGACTCATGGCGACCCATGTGTTACAGAGTAGAACTGTGCTCCACAGAGTTTTCTTGGCTGTAATCTTTACGAAAGCAGATCACCAGGGCTTTCTTCCGTGCCTTGGGTGGGTTCAAACCATCAACTTTTAGGTTAGTAGTCGGGCACAAAGGTGGTGAAATAAATTTTATTCTCTATTTTCTCTGTTGGGGGTTTAAAAAAAATTCTTCTCAGACAAATGAATTTAATTTAAGTGATCCCTAGAGGTATTCATAATCCTATAGACTCCTCAGGTCATAACAGGCAATGGTGAGGTCAGAAACAGTGTTACATACAGTAACACTTATTCCCAAGACTGGGAATAAAATACAACAGAGCAGTTTTATTAAACCACACACTTGAAAAGGAAAGCAATATTTTTTTCCCTTTCTCTAAACTGCACCTTCATGAAAATCCATTAAAGAAATTAATCAAAGTTTGGATTCCTACAAGAAAAGAAGTCAGACAACAGACACAGCAACAGTGTCGTTCACCAGTCCGTTTTGGTGGCCTCGGGGTGAGAAGACACAGACAGAGAATGACAGCAGTGAGGGTAACTATGACTAGGGCAGTGTTACAGATTGAACTGTGTCCCCAAAAAAGATATGTTAACGTCCTAACCCCCGGTACCCATAAATGTGACCTCATTTGGAAATAGCACCTTTACAGATGTAATTAGCTAACATGAAGTCATAGTGGAGAAGGGTAGGCCCTACTCCAATATGACAGGTGTCCTCATAAAAACAGGAGAAGAGACACAGACAGACACAGAGGGAAGGTGGCCATGTGAAGACAGAGGCGGAAATTGGAGTTATAATGCCACAAGCCAAGAAACGCGTGAAACCACCAGAAGCTAGAAGAAGCAAGAACGTATTCCTCCCCTAGAGCCTTCATAAAGAGCATGGCTTGACCTACACCTTAATTTCAGACTTGTAGCCTCCAGAACTGTGAGAGAATAAATTTCTGCTATAGTAAAAGCCACCCATTTTCTGGTAATTTGTTACAGAAGCCCCAGGAAACTAATATACAAGCAAACTAATTCTTTCCAGTGCATCCCTCTGAACTGCAGTTTCCTATAAATACTGGGGTTGACAATCTCTGTACAACATCTTAAAAGGTGCCACCCGGCCCCTGACATCAGAACACACAAGAAGGATAAAAAGAGAGTATGAGAGAGCGTTTACACAAGAAGCATAACAAGAGAGTATGAGAGAGCCAAGGCGTCTCTGGCTGGTGCAAATGGTAAGTGCTCCACTACTAGCCAGAAGGCTGGCAGTTCAAACCCTCCCAAAGGCGTCTCAAAAGACAAGCCTGGTGATCTGCTTCTGAAAGGACACAGCCTTGAAAACCCAATGGAGCTGTTCTACTCTGCACACACAGAGTCGGCATAAGACGGAACTGACTTGCTGGCAACCAACATCAACAACATAAGAGAGACAAAAGATGGACTTTCTACATAGATGTTAATTAAATACGTCAGAAATTGAATTGTGTGTCCCTGACAAAGTCCTGAAAAAAAGCTGAATGTGACTCAAAGAAACACTGACCAAAATTTAGTAGAATTTGCCTAATACTGCATGCCCTTCCCTCCTGCCCAAGGCACCTGCCAGCTTCTTCTAGTGCCACATCAACTTCTTCCTGGACTTGGGATTCCACACTCTCCTGGAACGGTTTTCCCCACCTCACTGGGAATTGCTGTGTTCTGCCTCTCCTCCACTTGCTAATCACAACGCCTGGGTGAATGCAGCCTAAGCCTGGTGATCCACGGAGCCCCCCACCCTGTGTCTGTTCACCAAGGATGTACTGGACACAACAGAAAGCAACATACAGTAAAATTTCTGTTATCAGACATTTTACTGACTAGAAGTATAAAAAATGTTTCTAATTAATGCTATTTATAATGCCCTTGAGGCGCTGCCAAGGGAAAAAAGGTATTCTGAATCAACAAAAAATAACAAATACAATTAGATTCAGTTAAGGTTTCAGCAATAAATGTTTCACTGTCCCCATATCTTATACCCTGACCTTTCCCCCTCGGACTAGCACCTCCTTCAGCACCTCGGTCCCATACCTACTGTTTCAGTCATCTAGTGATGCTGTAACAGAAATACCACAAGTGGACAGCTTTAACAAAGAAATTTATTATTTCACAGTCTAGCAGGCTGGAAGTCCGAATTCAGGGTGCCAGCTCCAGGGGAAGGCTTTCTCCCTCTGTTGGCTCTGGGGGAAGGTCCTTGTCATCAATCTTTCCCTGGTCTAGGAGCTTCAGGTCCAGAGGGTGTGCTCTCCTCCTGGCTCTTCATTCTTGGCAGCATGGGGTCCCTCTGTCTCTCTGCTCACTTCTCTCTTATATCTCAAAAGATATTGACTCAAGATACAGCCTAATCCTGTAGATTGACTCCTGCCTCATTAACATTACTGCCTCTAATCCTGCCTCATTAACATCATAGAGATTAGGATTTACAACAACAGGATGATCACACCAGATCATAAAATGGAGGACAACCACACAATACTGGGAATCACGGCCTAGCCAAGATGACACACATTTTTGGGGGACACAATTCAACCCATAACATCTACTGGCTGGCCTCATTGTACTCTCCGACCCTCAGACCTCCCCTCCTTTTCCATCAGTCCCTTCCTGGCTTCACTCTCCATTGTGGATTGAACTGTGTCCCTCAAAAAGATATACTGCAGTCCTAACTCTTGGTGTCTGTGAACATGGCTTTGTTTGGAAATAGGGTGGGTCCTAATCCCATCTAAGGGGTGTCTTATAAAAGAGAAGAGACACACATGGAGAGTTAGACAGAGGAAGAACAGCCATGTGATGATGGAGGCAGACACAGCGGCGAGCCAAGGAACGCCAAGGATTGCGGGAGACACCATAAGCTAGGAGAGAGGCACGGAAAAGTTTCTCAGAGAGAAACTTTAGAAGGGTCAGATGTACCCTCCTATCCAATCCACACCTGGGAGGAAAGCTGTGGGTGAGCAGAAACATCCATTCTCCATTCGTGAATGGCTGGCCAACAATGGCATGAGTCACATAGCCACGCTGCCTGGTGCTGTTACAGATTCTCATGTGCACTCCCGGTCGAGTCATCAGTGCTGCTACAAACACTCCCACTCCAAGTGTGGTCCAGCAACAGCATCATCTGGGAGCTTGTTAGAAATGTACGATGCCCCACCCCAAACCTACAGAATCAGAATCTTCATTTGAACAGGATCCCCAGGAGATCCATATATTCATTCAGGGCTGAGAAGCACTACGTTAGATAACACTTTACCTCATTTTTAGATTATTCCCTTTCCTCCAGTCCATAACCCCAGCTGGTATTTATATAATATTAAGTATTGCACTTTAAGCACTTTCAACTAATTTAATCTTCACAGTAGCCCTGTGAGTTGAGAACCATTTCATTCACCCATTTTTTCAGAGAGAAAAAGTGAAGCACAAAGAAGTTAACTTGTGCTTTGCCCAAGTTAACCTGCCCATGCTCACAGAGCTGGGAAGTAATAGTGCTAACATGCGAGATCAAGAGACTGAACCCCAGTCTCCATTCCTAGCCTGTGCCTACAGCTACTGATTGTAGTGTCCTACCTCATCCAGGCCCAATTATTTAACACAGTGTCACCTACTACCCCAAGAACACCAAGTGAATCCAATTTATGCTCCTTAGTCCTCTCTTCCTAATAAATGTCTTCACATTCTCACGTCTCTTATTCTTCCTCCCTGCTGTGTGCAAGGAAAATGGGTTCCTTCTCCTTTACAAGGCCAGCGCCTCCTGCTGTGCTCTTCATTTATTGGTTCACTTATTTATTCCTTCAAGACACATACAGCCAGACCCTGGCTCCTCTATATCCATCTATAAACATGCTCAAGTCTCTAATTCTTTTTACCAAAAAAGGGGGCCCTCTGATTTTGCTTCTTCCTTGAGCAATCACTCCATCACTCTTCCTTTGCACCGTCAATGTTTTTCTAAAGATAGTCTGTAATTCTGGCCCTCACTTCCTCATCCCACTCTCACTCTTTAATCCTAACAAAATGGTGTCTGTCCCCACTAGGCCACCGAAACGGCTCCCCCTCTTGAAAATTTAATGACTTCTTAACCGTGTATTCCTTCTCCTATTACCATAATGCCATCATTTAGACACAGTTGTACCATATTCTTTAAGTTCTCTCCAAAGCTGTGTTCATGGTATTTCTCCTTCTCTCTCTCTACTGTCCTTCTCTATCTCCTGTTCTTTGTCTTCTGTCTTTACCATAAACATGACTTTTTTGGTCCACTAAATACTAGCCTCATGAGTGAACCCATCTTCTCCTATGGCCTCCCCTACCTCATTTAAGCTGATGACCTTGGCAATTTCATCTCTTAGTCTCGACTTCTTTTCCCAGCCCATGCTGGGATCAGCCAAGCGCTCTGTTGGATATGGACATCCTATCAATTTCTCAAAACTGAGATCCAAGATGTTTGCCTAATCTTCCACCACAGCCTCATTCCGATTCTTCTACCTTAATTAACATCTCTGAAACAATGCCTGGTAAGTAATAAACACTCAAAACATGACAGGTGCTATTATTCTTAATAGAAGTAGTCGCCAACTTTCGACATATTCGAGTTACAGTGACAAATCACAGTTACAACTGCCCTCCCTCCCTTTTTTTTTGGCTTACATAACGTTTTGTGTTAACTTGGGAAGCAAGAAGCGCCAATGTTGAAACTGTACATTTATATGTCATGTTTCCAACCCCCAAAGACAAATAAAGATCAGATTTATAAAGATACTTATAATAAAAGGCCATAATAATAAAAATTAAATAAAAAGGTACTGGACTTAACTCAGAACTGACTTACAACAGAGTCATCAGAATGGGAACCCCGATATAAGTCGGGGACTCCCTGTATATTTAATCTTCTCTCTCACAACCCAAATCTATCAAACATCACATTTGCAAATTTTATTTCCTCAGCTGCCATTATGCTGTGTCAGATCCTCTAACACTTCTTGTTTCTTCTGTTGAAAGACTGCTAATCCATTTCCTGGCCTCTAATGGCTTGGCTATTTTATCTTTCATCTGCCCCTAGCTGTATGGATAAACACTCTCAGAAAACCTATAAGAATTCACTATCACTTACAGAATGAGTCCAGATTCCTTAATAGCCAAGTCCCTACATACTCTAGCCCCCAAATTATTTATCTCCCACCATAGCCCTTCAGACAGTCTACAGTCCAGTTGTGTACATATCATGTACTTTCACTACTCTGCCTTTTTGCATACACCATTCCCTTGGCCAGATCGGCCCTTCCACATTCTCTACTCATCCATTTTCTTCTAACCAAAGAAGCTTTTGCGATTCTCCCAATCGAAATTTTGCTTGTACCTTTCTATCATTCTACTTTGTATTACATTTAACAGATGGCATACCAAAATGTATACTCCTTCAGGGCAGAGGGCTTGTCTTAGCCATTTTTAAAAGTCATTTATTTATTCATTCAGTCAACAAGGGTTTTTGAATATCTATCTTTGTGGCCAGCTCCAGGCAAAAAATAAGTAAAATAAAGGCCTATACCTTAGAGTAGTTCACAACCCTAAGCAGCGAACATACATTTAAATTCATTTCAATACAATGTGTCTACTATAACAAAGATACTCACAAATACCATAAGATTTGCGGAAGAGAGGATGCGTATCTGTCAAGGGATAGCATGGGAGGCTGGCTGCTGAGAGATTAGTAAGAGCTCACCAGGTATTGGAAGGGGGCCAGTATTCTGCTCAAAGAGAAGATATGAAATTATCAGGTTCTATTAACTCATAAGGTGGCTGAATCACAAAGTTCTGGGACCTGGGATGTTGGGTTTAAGGGACTGGCTAAGAATAAGGCTGGAAAAGCTATGTGAAGAATCTTGTACAATAAGAGTGGCAAATTCAAACACCTAAGGGAGCCAAGGATGGTGAGACTTCATCTCATGCACTTTGGACACGTTATCAGGAGAGACCACTCCCTAGAGAAAGACATCATGCTTGGTAAGGTAGAGGATCAGCAAAAAAGAAGAAAACCCTCAAGAAGATGGTTTGACACAGTGGCTGCAACAATGGGCTCAAACATAGCAAGGATTGTGAGGATGGCGCAGGACCAGGCAGCATTCTGTTCTGTCATACATAGTGTTGTCATGAGCCAGAACTGACTCAACAGCACCTAACAACAACAACAAGGAGTCAAGCAGAAAAAGGAAAGGCAAAAGTAGGCCAAGTGAGGACTTTGGTCATCTGGAAAGGACATGTTTCCTGTAAGGGGCCATCCAGCACTGGCTGACTGCTGCCACAGGAATGCAGCCCCAGTGTTGCCAGACCTGATCTTCCAAGATGAGTGAAAAATTTGGATTTTTATGTGAATGCTCCTTATTTTTTTTTTTTTATTGTTAGCAAGTCTGTCAAGTAAAAAAAAAAAAAAATTCCTCTAAGCAGCTCCCCAAATTATGTGTCTACGGGACAAATTTGGCCTGTGAGTTTACATCCTCCATTGTACACCAAGTCAAAACATTTAGCATTCAGACAATGGGAAAACACAGAAAGTTTTCAAGTCAGGAAGGGTTGTAGGGAGGATGATGAACTTTGGATTTCTGGAAGCAGAGTAGAGGATATACTGGGACTTCAGGATGACAAAGAGCAGAAAGAAAAGAGTGTTAACTGTCCTGTTACTATTGACACATAACAAATAATCTCGAAACAAAGTGACTTAAAGCAACAACAATCATGTCAGATTTGCTTCCACGGTGGCTTCGGCACCAGTATGAGTGCTTCAGCTCCAGTCTGACAGCATGTGCAAGAGAGACCCCAAGTTAGGACAAGCCTTTCCCAGATTCCTGATACACAGGAACGGTGCAAGATAATGAAATGTTTGTTGCTGTTTTAAAACGGCTGTCAGTGAGGGCTTAAAGGAAAGTGAGGAAAATGTTACTGGAGGCTAGAGGAAAGGAAAAGCCTGTTACCTAGCGAGGGAGAGTTTGGCAACACTGTTATCCAGGTTAATGCAGAAAATAGAAATGTACATAATGAACTCAATGATCAAGCTAAAGAGATTTCCAGGCAGAATACTTAAAGTGGCACCTGGGTTCTGTCCGCAGCCTATGATAAAATGTGGGCAGAGAGAGATGAGTCAAGAGTAGAACTGTCTCCATAAGGTTTTCAGTGGTTGATTTTTCAGCAGTAGATCACCAGGTCTTTCTAACAAGGCACCTCTGGGTAGACTTAAACCTCAAACCTTTCGGGCAGCAGCCAAGAGTGTTAACTGTTTAGCACCACCGAGGGACTCCACAGAAACTGTGAGACTTAATGATTATTGTTATTTTAAGTCACTAAGTTTAAGGTGGTTTGTTACACAGTAACAGATAATCAGAACAATAAGGATAGTGATTAGTGACAAGGTGGTTTATTGAACTTAACTTTCATTTGTGCATACTTAGTAATTCTTTAAAAATTAATAGATTTTACTGGGTACCTCTTACCATGCCAAGTAACAGATCCCACCATACTTTGCTTCATCAACATTTTCTGACTGTGGACATTGTGGGCCTCTGAACATCAGATTTTAATTTATACTTACAAATTATTTCCATCTGACCATGTTATTACACATTAAAATACCATGAAGAAAAAAAGTCTATTTCTACTAGCCAAAGGTAAGTGCTACAGCTAATCCTGGACCTTTTTATCAGTGATTCCTATTTATTTTTTTGATCTCTTGGGATTCACTGCTTATCTATTTCTGCTAAAATCTGGCATTTCCCTTTTCTAGGATATAAAAGGACAGAATAAAGGAATGAGGATATGAGAATGTTCTCCAGGCAGTTAGAAGAAACTCTGGAGAAGCAAAGATGATTCAGTAAGAATAATACAAAACGCCGGGCTAATTTAGTGAAAGACACACTTGTGTAGAAACTTATTTATAATGCTTTAACATTTTCTAATGTGAAAAAAAAATTTGATAAATGTTGTTCTTCACATAATGATAATGGAATTTTGTAACTTTAGAAATCCAGCATGAAAGGGCAATATCTTGAAAGAGAATAAATACTCTGGATGTTGGATGGGAGCTATTCTGAAGAAGGAGCACAAAACACGGAGAAGCAATTAGATTTCTTATTCTGCTTTAGTCCTATCAAACCTCCAATATGGCATTTCCCCAAGTTAGGGTGACAAAGAACAAAGACAACAGCTAGGAGCCAAGAAAGCAGCATCCAATTTTGCAACTATTGTCTTTGAGAACTAAAGCTCCTGCTGGTATGGGTGCCAAGTGATCCATAACTTTAGCTAATAAAGAAAACAATGGGAACCTTCTCTCCTAGTAAGACAAATAACCCAAATGAGAAAACACAATTCATGTAAAACCCAAGGAAAAGGAGAGAAAAGAACTGTTTGGCACTAGAGCATAGTAGAAGCTGCTCTGGATACAGCAATAAGTAATGAGTCAACTTGCTGCAGAAGAAGGGAGAGAAAAAGAAAGAAGCGCATACAGCCAACTGCCTACAGCTCCAGGCAAGCAGCATAACAGATTTCTCAAACCAGAATTCTAACAAGTAACAAAGGAACACAATGTGATAGTTTTATGTGTCAATTTGGCTATGAGACAGTCTCTAGTCATTCAATCAAGCATAATTTAGGTGTTGCTGTGAAGGTATTCTGTAAACGCGACATTATTTTCACAGGAACACAATTTAGCTGTGAAACCATGTTCTTCGATTTGTGGGTCAGAATGGTAGAAAGATCTGCACCTTGTGTGCACAAAATGTGACACATGTACCATAGAAATGTCAAAAGGGGAGCAAAACAGACCTTCAACTCTCTCTTGTTCTGGACTACTGTATTCTATAGGCTGACCTTTCTAAAGTCTTTTTTATCACAGAAATTTTCATAAACATATAAAAGGAGAGAATAGCATAATGAACCTCGTTTACCCACCTTCAACAATTATCAACAGTCTACCATTCCTATTTCATCCATCACCCTGAATCTCTGCGTCAGTATTTTTAGAGCTCATAGCATTTTACCTATAAACACTTCAGTACACATCACTAATACACAGTGAAGCTGAGAGCTGGGACTGCCTTATTTTTCCAGCTGTCACAAGTTTTCCGCCTTTGACAGTGTGCAGTCTTACCACTTTTCTATCACTCATTTTCGTGGGAAATATTTGAGTTTTCCTTCTCTGACAGGTTTCCACCTTACACAGGGTGGCTTTCACAGGTTTTACTGCATAATGATGTTTTAAAACATGATCATTATATAATTTTCACAAACAAGATTGCCAATAATTCCTTAATAGAATTTAATATCAGTCTATGTCCAATTTTCTGCAACTGTCTCAAAGATGTCTCTTTCAGTTAATTTATTCAAAATAAGATCTAAACAAGGTCCACAGGGGACCCACACTCTTAAATCTATAATACCTCTTACCAGGATCACTCTTAAGAAGCTGGCCATCTCACCTACTACTTGAGCAAGCTTTGATTTAGACGCTGCTCTTTCAACCAAAAGGACAACCAAAATGGAAGGGCTTCATTCTTTTCCGATGTTAACAGAGAGCACCACTTCCATAAGCTATAATATGTGTCCTTTTGGATCACTAGGAAAATTATTTTCAGAAACAACTGAAAGCTATGGCAGAGCCTCCAATGGAAAAATTGCTCCAGATAGGAGTTTTATTTCTGGGGCACTGTATCGGCTGTGCTTCAATCCAATACTGAAAAGGGACATAAATTCTATTTTTATTCCTTCACTTAGTACTAAAAAGAGATTGTTAGAACAGCAAAATAACACAGATTTCCCTTTTAAAGGTTGTGGAATTATGTATTCTAATTCATGTATTTTCAAAATGAAGTCAATATCTAACTCAATAAATAACATATTTGGGTATCTCATGAGGTTAATAAAAAAAAATCAGAACTTCAGAATCCATAGGATGGGATGGGGGAGAGAGGTGTCAACCCATAAATGAGTTTCACACATTAGTATCACTGTCGTTGCTAATGC
Organism: Dugong dugon; assembly: GCA_030035585.1. Classification (NCBI taxonomy): domain Eukaryota; kingdom Metazoa; phylum Chordata; class Mammalia; order Sirenia; family Dugongidae; genus Dugong; species Dugong dugon. The sequence goes on from CM057461.1 coordinate 129,952,169, forward strand.
CATCCTCGTATGGATCTAAGCCTGTCGTCAGATCTGCTAATCAGTAGTAAAACTATGTGTATTTGTGTAGCATCATTTTTTTCTTTTTCTGTATGTCCCAATAAGAATCCAATGGCCAAACTGTGGACAGCTAAGAGAAGAAAGCCGAAGCCACCCTGAAATTTCGGAAGATGAATAATCAGTTCTTGAGTCAAGAGGCTGTGGGTGTAGCCTACACAGTCCAGGATATCTTTTGTGCACAATGTCTCAGTTATCATTCCTGTGCTCATGATGTCTGTATTTCTCTCTCCAAGCCACATCCTCCCAGGATCTGCAGACATGCACACCTGTCTACGGTACATCTCCATTTGGATGTCCCATAAGCACCTCAAGCTCAACACATAAAACTTTCAGCATCTTCCCCAGTAAATGTTTTCTCCTACTTTCCAAATAGTCACGAAGTCAGAAAGTGGGTAATCAACTTCAACTTTTTCCTAAATCTTTCCCTACTCTTTGCCATCCTCTAGACAAGTCATGCCCATAAAAACCTTTCAAATGAGCACCAAGTCACATCAACTCTGCCTCCTAAATATCTCTTCTACCTATTCTCTGCCTGCTCTGCCTAAGTCCCCATCAATCCTCACCAGGATTACTATGTATCAGTATACCTGCCTGGCCCCTGCTTCCTATCTCACACCTCTAAACCATCTTCCATACTGCTGCCAGGGTAGTCTTTCTACAAGCAATCTGGATTATTTCATATCTCTGCTTACACTATTATCACAGTTCCCCAGAGCTTTCAAGGCACGTGAGATACTTTATGTTCTGGCCCCAGCCCAAACATCCAGCCTTATCTCTGCATATCCTCCTCCCTACTTCAATCACACAGAACAATATATTCTCCCATTTCCAATGCATATTCTTCCACCTGAGATAAGCTTCCTCACCTTCTCTGCAAGACTTCTTCATATCCTACACAGGACAACTAAAGCACCACCTACTTCATGAGGTTCTTTTCTACCCCACCCTGAGCCCTCTTCTACATTCGCAAACACTGTGCACTGTTCCAGCATAGTATTTATCCTGATACATGCATTGTTGTTTTCAGATCAAATTCTCCCCTATTCTGTGGGGCCACCATACTTTTAGTCATCCGGGCTCAAATCCATACGACCAACTTTCACTCTTCCCTCAGGTACTTACAGGGTAAATTGTGTCTTATCTCTGTAGTCCTTGCATAGTGCTGGTACTTGATAAGGGAAAAATAATTCCTTAATAAAATTTAATATCTACTGTGCACCAAATAGAGCCCTGATGGCTCAGTGGTTAAGAGCTCAGGCTGCTAACCAAAAGGTCGGCAGTTTGAATCCACTAGCTGCTCCTTGGAAACCCTATGAGGAAGTTCTCGGTCCTATAGGGTCACTACGAGTTGGAATCGACTCTACGGCAATGGGTTTGATCAGGTTTGGTGCACCAAATGACAACTATCTCTGTAAACCACTACCCTCTAGAATCCCCATCACTGATACTCTCCCTCACTCATTTTCAATATCTTTCCCCTTGTCTTGGTCATCTAGTGCTGCTACAACAGAAATACTACAAGTGGATGGCTTTAACAAAGAGAACTCTATCTCCTTATAGTAAAGTAGGCTAAAAGTCCAAATTCAGGGCAACAGCTCCAGGGGAAGGCTTTCTCTCTCTGTCGGCCTTCTCATCAATGTTCCCCAAGACTAGGAGCTTCTCGGCACAGGGACCCCAGTCCAAAGGACACGCTCTGCTCCTGGCACGGCTTTCTTGTCTCACTGCTCACTTCTCCCTTTTATATCTCAAGAGATTGCCTCAGGACACAGTCCAGTCTTATAGATCCAGTCCCGCCTTACTAACACAACTGCCACCCATCCTCCCTCATTAACATCATAGAGGCAGGTTTACAACATATAGGAAAATAACACAGTACCAGGAATCATGGCCTAGCCAAACTGACACACACATTTTTTGGGGGACATAATTCAAACCATGACACCCCTCTATTACACTGAGCTTTTTAAATATACACAAGTCTCCACTGACCTCAAAGACTTCCTCAGATATCACAGCTCCAGAAGCTACCAATGTTTCTTCCTCTCTGTTGCCATGAAACTGAAAATTTACCTATTACCCACTTGCACTTCCTCATCATCTATTCACTCATTAACTCCAAATGTCCAGCTTCTCCCCTTACTATTTAAACCAGTCAAAATCCAATGTACTTTCATTAGTCCTCACTTTCTCTAACCTCTCTGTAGCATTCAATACTACTGACCACCTCCACCTTCTAGGGTCCTATGACAGCACTTTCTTTTTCTCTTCCAACAGCTCTCTCCATCCTCTTCTGTCCCATAGCAATTCCTCCAGGACTTCTTTGTTCTCTCTGTAATGTCTTCCTTGGCAATCTCATCTAATTATGTGGCTTTAAAAATCACCTCCACAGAGGAAACTCCTAAATATAGCTCTCTTTAATCTCTCCTCAGCTACCCGTTTCGATCTGCCTCCTGGAGACCTTCAAATGGAAGGCCCAAAGGAACTTCAAACTCAAATAGATGCCAACGAACTCCTGATCTTCTCCCCTAAATGCCCCCCTCCAGTTCCCCTGAGTTTAACATCCTCCTATCTCTACTGCCTCAAACCCTTTCTGTTGTCTTTCTCCCTCCTGTGCTTTTGTCTTCCACATCCAACCATGTCTACCACTTTCTTTCAATTCTACCACTTCAATACCACTTACTCATGTTTCCTCCTCCCTTCACCTATGCCATGGCCCTAGTTCAGGCCCTCATTACTTCATGCTAGATGTCTTTAACAGCTTCTGCCCATATATCCTCCTTCAGACTGTCCCCCTCCCCTACCCTTACCAATCCGCCTCTTACAGCTGCTTCCCTGTTCACAAGGCATCTGTCAGCAGCCACCCACAGCTTACAGCATCATATCCCAGGCCCATGGCTTACTATCCAAAGCTCTTCATGTTCTGGACCCAGTTCTGCTTTACAACCTCATTTCCTATCACTTCTCTTCATGTAGGCTTTACTCTAGCCCATGAGTTCTCAAACATGCCCAATCATAAAAACAACCTGGGTCATTTCTTTAAAAACTGCGGATTTCCAGGTCCTACCTAAGATTCACTGAAGCAGAATCTCCAAGGGATCTTAGGTGGCAAGGTCAATTCCAAAAAGGAGGAGGCTATGTGTGGAAGGGACTAAAGAAACAACCTAAGCTGATTCAGATATCTACAACTAATATGCTCCATACAGTACTGATAGCTGCTTCCAAAATCAAATTATGGTAGTGGAGGGAGAAAAAGAGGAAGGGAAAAAAAACCTCAAGTCACTGCTATCACCAAAAACCTTCGCTTAGTCTATTATCCACTCATGTATCACTCTCTTCAACTACCAAACTTCCTAAAAATCATCTATGACCTTTCTATATACATAAATGCCTACTAAGATGATAGGGGATGCTTTTCTTTTCCTTGTGCAAAGACAAAAAAAGACAATTTCTCTAATTATGTTGACAGTGAAGTAAGAAAATCAATTTAGGATCTGAGACTAAAAATCTTAAAGCAATAGGTGTAAAAAGAACTGAAGCAGAAACCTTAATACTTCCATGTCTGTTGTACTTTACTTGGAGCATTAATTATAATATCTATTTAATTGCCAAACAGCATTATAGTGTTCAGGCTCATATAGTTTTATATTTTTCACACCACACACACATATAAACATATATTTTTAATCTAAATGCATTATAAAGTTCTAATTACATTGGTTAAGATTTTTTAATATATAATTAATTCATATTTATTGCAGAAAATTTAGGGGGAAAAAAGGAATAAGGACAAAAATTACAATGCTTCCACTAGGTGGCAGTACAGCAGAGTGGCCACCAATAAAAGCTTTGGCGTAAGACAGATCTGACACTAAGTTCCAGCTCCGCCACTTGCTGGATGTTTCATAGTGGTTGTTACTTAACTTCACTAAGTCTTGACTTCTTCACCTACAAAACTGAGTCATCATACCTACTTTATCAAGTTATTATGAGGCTAAATAAGATAATGTATGTAAAGCATTTAGTACAGCGCCCAAAACTGAGTACATGCTCAAACAATGCTGGTCCATTCAGAATTCTACTTTGGGGGATGGGAGACCTAGTTCTGTCCTCAGCTTCAAAAACTCCCAGGGAATTAGTGACTCTGGACCACATTCCAGACAGTGAGCTCAATCAGAACTTTAAAAACCTGCTGTAGACTTAATCTATTTCTCAGAACTATGCAGCCTAATATAACTGTTTTTGGAGATTTGAGATCATCATTATGAACACTGACGAGAGATGAATGAATGAAGATGTCATCAGGGCACAATTTTTCTCTAAGCTCTCCATACAGGAAGAAAGATGTGGCATTCAGGTTATAATGTTATGATGAGATTTAAAGTATTAATGATACGATGTCTGACTTAAAGATAAACTTTCTTATGAGATTTTTTCCATGTTAATATTCTAAATTATACTTTTATAAATATATCTGCTGAATAAGGGAGTAAATACAAAAATCTTGCAACAGGTATAATTATGCCCCATACTATGCTAGGTGCTATGGGGGGAGAGAACAAGCCATTAATTTATTATTCTAGGACTCCTAACACATGTTACTATTTGTCCTTGTCCTAATATACTTGATTCCTAACACCAGCCAGGGTTAAAGTTGACAAGCACTACCAAGTAGATCATTTTTACCAGAACTTTGAAACCATTTAAGAGAAACACTGCACTGAGAGATGACTTCTTTGAAAATATCCCAGAGTTCTACTTCATCATCCCTAACTGCTTTTTAACCCTTTTTCAAACCCTTTCTATACCACATCAGTCTGCTTTATTAAAATGTCCCTTCAGGGCAGCAGGGCAAGGGAAATACTTTGGATAGACGGGCAACACAGAGCGAAACAGCTGGTTCCCTGCCCACAGCGGGAAACCATGGGATAGCTTGTGCAGGGTCGCCCATGAGTGAAAGACACAGAAACCCCCATCTTCACCACAGGGGTTCAGCCCCACTACTTGCTTACATCAGTATCTGCTACCAACTAAACTCTGCCCCTTGTGCGCGTACATATTGTATTCCAGAGATCAAGCATCCAGAACTCCTGAATTAGCACTGAAAAAAACCTAAGGATAAGAGTGCCTTGTAGTGGTTCTCAGGAGAAGACACCAAGCCCACTGCCACTGGTTCGATTCTGACTCATAGCAACCCTGGGGGATGGAATGGAGCTGCCCCGTGGGGTTCCCTGGGCTGTGAATCTTTGCAGAGGCAGGCTACTGCTTCTTTCTCCCGCAGGCAGCAGGTGGGTGTGGGCCCCAACCTTTTGGTTGGCAGCCAGGTACCTGATTGCAGTGCCATCAGGGCACCCAATCAGAAAATTTGCCCACAGAAACAAGAATACGAAATTTAAAGTAAAAAAAAAAAAAAAAAAGGCCCAAGTTCAGCAAAAAAATAGTAAAACATACACAATCACAAGAGAAGAAGGACCAGTCAAAAGCAAAACATGAAGAGGAAATTTCTCCTCTGGGGGCCAGACTAACAGGAAGAATTGATAATTTTTAGACTATGGTGCTAAATATGTTTAAAGAAAGCAAAGAGCACAAAGAAAACAAACTAGAAGAGATCAGGAAACAAATGGAGAAACAAAATTACTCAACAATGAAATTGAAAACATCAAAAAAAAAAGAAAAACCTAAAAAGAACTACTGGAACTAAAGAATAAAGCAACTGAATTAGAAAAAGCAATAGAAACACTCAACAACAGAGTCAAAGACAGAATATAGAATAAGTGAACTAGAAGACAAAATAACTGAAGTTATCAAGTCTCAAGAGAAAACGAAGAAAAGCAAACAACCCCAAATGGAAATATAGATTCAATTAAGAAATCTACCCTTAGAATTATTGGAATCCCAGAGCACCATGACAATAAACGTATAGAAACAATTTTCCAAGAGAGAATTCTCCAGACCTGAAGAGAGAACCAAGCCTGCAAATACAGAAAACTACATGAACCCCAATTAAAAGAAACACAAAATGATCAACCCCTTGCCATATCCTAATAAAATTCCTAAAAACCAAAGACAAGGAGAGAATTCTGAAAATAGTAAGAGAAAAACACGATGTAACATACCAAAGGTCTTTCATAAGAGTCACTGCATATTTTTGGCAGAAACTTTAGAGGCCAGAAGACAATGGAGTGACATAAAATACTGAAGGAAAACAACTGCCAACCAAGGATTTTTTACCCAGCAAAGTTGTCATTCAAAAACAAAGATGAAATCAGGACATTCCCAAACAAACAGAAGCTCTGGGAATTTGCCACTACCAAACCAGCTTTGCAAGTATTACTCAAGGGAGTACTCCAAATGGAAAGGCAAGAACATTATATAAATACTCAACTTTATACACGGGGATAAAATAAACAAATAAAAATCACAGAGCGAGAGAGAGAGAGAGATCTCCAAAAAATGCAACAACATGGGCAATGATAAGGACCAAGTATACAATATTTTCAGGGAATAAACTCAATAATTAAATCCTGCAAACAATACAACATCAAGTTTGTAAGAAATAAGTACAAAGGAAACTTAACAAAGATTGTTTACTGATGTTAATGGAGACACACCAACAGAAATGAGGGAGGGAGGAGCATATCAGAAAAAGATTTATTATGTTAAGGTTGTATTTTACATGTTGTTCATATGTTAAACATTGTTACAATTATAAGTTGTGCAATGTAATATATGTGGTAACCACTAAAAAATTACCAAGAAAAAGCACTCAGAAGAAAAGGAAGAACACAAAGACTCATCACAAGAAAGCAGCCAAATATAAACAAAAACAGAAAATCAGAATAAAGAAAACAAAGAAGATACTAAACACTCAAAAACCAAATAGCAAAATAAGTGAGATAGGCACTTTGTTTTCTGTAATAAACTTAAATGTAAATGGTCTCAATGACCCATGCTAAAGGAAGAGAGTGGCAGAATAGATTAAAAAAAAGATCCATTCTTTTGCCATCTACAAGAAACACACCTTAGACATAAGGGCACAAATGGGCTGAAAATAAAAGGATGGAGAAAAATACTCCATGCAGTCAGTAAACAAAGAAGGGCAGGGTGGCCATACTGATATTAGATAAAATAGACTTTAAATCAAAATCTATTACAAGAGATAAAGAAGGACATTACGTATTAAAAGAAGGGTCAATCCAGCGAGAAGACATTAACAATTATAAATATATATGCACCTAACAGCAATGCTTCAAAATACATGAAATCAAATACTAATATGAAAGGAGAAGTAGACAACCCCACAATAATAGTAGGGGACTTCAACACACCACTTTCAATTATAGATAGAACATTTAAAAAGATCACTAGGGACATTGAGAACTTAAATAAAACTATAAGCCAATCAGACCTAATGGACAAATGTAGAACACTTCACCCAGCATTAGAAAAATATACATTCTTCTCTAGCACACATGGATCATTTTCCAGAACAGACCACGTACAAGGACACAAAACAAGTCTCATCAAATTTAAAAAGACTGAAATCATACAAAACATCTTCTCTGACTACAGCGGTATGAAACTAGGAATCAAGAGGAAAAAATAAATAAATATATGGAAACTAATACGCTACTACAGAAATCAAAAGTGAAATAAAAAAATTCCAAGAATCAAACAAAAATGAAAACACCATATCAAGACCTTTGGGACAAGAAAAGTAGTACTCAGCGGAAAATTCATAGCAATAAATGCCTACATTAAACTGAGGAAAGAAAGATCGAAAATCATTAACTTAAACCAACAAGCTGAACAAATTAGAAAAGGAAGAACAAAAGAAGCCAAAAGCTACCAGACAAAATAATAATAATAATAATAATAAAGATCTGGGCAGAAACAAAATAGAAAACAATAGAAAGAATCAACAAAACCAGAAGTGGGTTCTTTGAAAGGATCAATAAAATAGACAAACCACTGGCTAGATTGACAAAAGAAAATAATAACCAGAAGAGGCAAATAATCAAATTAAGAAATGAAATCATTGACATTACAACCAATCCAACAGAGATAAAAAAGATCAAAACTGATTACTATGAAAAACTGTACTCCAACAAATTTGAAAACTTAGATGAAATGGAAGAATTCCTAGAAACACACAACCTACCCAAACTAGCACAGAGGTAGAAAATTTAAACAGACTCATTACAAAAGAGGAGATTGAAGATGTCATTAAAAAACTGCCACCAACAAAAAAAAGTCCAGGAGAAGATGGCTACATTGGAGAATTCTACCAAACATTCAGAGAAGACTTGACACCAAGCCTACTCAATCTCTTCAAAAACACAGAAGAGGAAGGAACACTACCAAACTCTTTCTATGAAGCCAGCATAACCCTCATATCTAAACCAGGTAAAGACATTCCAAAAAAGAAAAATAGAAAACCAATATCCCTTATAAACATAGATGTAAAAATTTTCAACAAAATTCTAGCCAACAGACTTCAGCAATATACCAAAAAAATACACTATGATCAAGTGGGATCCATACTAGGATTACAAAGGTAGTTCAACATTAGAAAATCAATCAGTGTAATCCACCACATAAAGGAAAATAATCATATGATCATATCAATTGATGCAGAAAAGGCATTCAATAAAATTCAACCATCTTTCCTGATAAAAACTCAACAAAATAGGAATAGAATGGAAATTTCTCAGAATTACTAAGGGCATATATGCAAAACCAACAGCCAACATTGTATTCAATGGAGAAAGGCTGAAAGCCTTCCCTTTGAGAACAGCAATGAGAAAAGGATGCCCATTCTCATCACTCTTATTCAAGACAGTACTGGAAGCTCTAGCCAGAGCAATAGATGAGAAAGAGAAATAAAAGTTATCCAAACTGAAAAGGAAGAAGTAAAACTATCTCTATTTGCAGATGACATGATCCTATAAATGAATAAACTAAAGATTCCACACAAAAAAACTACTGGAACTAAACAAAGATTTTAGCAATGTTACAGGGTACAAGATCAACACACAAAAATCAGTTGGTGTCCTCTACATTAACAAAGAATATTCCAAAAAAGAAATCAAGTAATGATACCATTTACAATAGCCCCCAAATCAATAAAATATGTAGGAATTAACATAACCAGGGACATAAAAGACCTATACAATGAAAATTATAAAACACTACTACAAGAGACCTGCAAAAAATGGAAAGACATCCCGCACTCGCGGACTGGAAGACTTAATATAGTGAAAATGTCAATTCTACCTAAAGCAATCTATAGATACAATGCAACCTCGATACAAATCCCAACATCATTCTTTACCGAAATGGAAAAACTAATGACCAAATTCATATGGAAAGGGAAGAAAACCCAAATAGACAAAGCAACACTGAAGAAAAAGAACAAATCAGGCAGCCTAACACTCACCGATATCAAAACATACCATACAGCCATGCTAGACATAGGACAGAGTAGAACTGCCCCATAGGGTTTGCAAGGAGCACCTGGTGGATTCAAACAGCTAATCTTATGGTTGGCAGCCGTAGCTCTTAACCACTACTCCACCTGGGTTTCCATGTTAGACATAGAGACCAGTCAAATAGAATTGATAACTTAGAATTAAATCCAGCCATCTATGGACAACTGATTTTCGATAAGGGTCAAAGTCCATTCAATGGGGCAGAGATAGTCTCTTTAATAAATGGTGCTGGCAAAACTGTATAGCCATCTGCAGAAAAAATGAAACAGGACCCATACCTCACACCATACACAGAAACTAACTCAAAATGAATCAAAGACCTAAACGTTAAACCTAAAACCATAAAATTCCTGGGAGAAAACTATGGGACCTAATCCTTTGTAAACATAGGATAACCAACATAACAAATGTACAGATAGAAGAAGATAAAATAGATAAATGGGACCTCATAAAAATTAAAAACTTAGCTCATCAAAAGACTTTATTAAAAGAGTAAACAGACAACCTACAGACTGGGAAAAAACCTTCAGAAATGACTTATCTGATAAGGGTCTAATCTCTAAGGGTCTAACCTTTAAAACCTATAGAAAACTGCAACAACTCAACAACAGAAACACAAACAACCCAGTCATAAAATGGGCAAAGGACATGAGCAGAAGCTTCACCAAAGAGGACATCCAAGCAGCCAACAAACACATAAAAAGATACTCACAATCATTAGTCATTAGAGAGATGCAAATCAAAACTACAATGAGATACTATCTTACCCAGGCTTAAATGGTACTGATTAAAAAAAAAAAGAAACAGACAGCAATAAATAGATAATAACAAATGTTGGCAAGGATGTGGGGAGATTGCAACACTTATCCATTGCTAGTGGGACTGTAAAATGGTACAAACAATATAGTGCCTTTTCAAAGAACTAGAAATAGAACTATCCTATGATCCAGTAATCCCATTTCTAAGTATATACCCTACAGACCTAAAAATAATGACTTGAACAGACATTGAACAGACATGCACACCTATGTTCACTGCTGCTTTATTCACAATAGCAAATAAATGGAAAAACTGAAGTGCTCATTAATGGATGAACAGATAAGCAAATTGTGGTATATACATACAATGGAATACTACTCAACCATAAAGAACAATGATGAGTCCACAAAACATGTTTTAACATGGATGGACCTGGAGGGCATAATGCTAAGTGAAATAAGTCAAGCTTATAAGGACAAATATTGTATGATCCCTCTTTTGCAAGAAGACAAGAACAGATATATATATGGAATATAGAGAGAGAGACCAATGCTCATTGGAGGTTATCAGGGAGAGGAAGTAACTCAATGACAGGAAAAATAAGGAATAAACAAATAAATACATGGACACTAAATAATACAGTAAAATAGCTGTTGCTGAGTTAAGCCACCAAGTTTTGGGGTGATTTGCTACACAACAATAGATAACCGGAACAGTCTTAACATCTACAGAGTGAACACATCAAGCCATGCACAAACAGGCTGTTAATTTGAAGAATTAATCTCTTCTTTAGCTTGTTAATGTTCATTTCTTGGTGGCTACTTTTATAATCCAAAGAGGGGTCTTAATGCTTTTGATCCCCTGCTATTTCTAAGGAGAGAGCCATTCTGGAAACATCAGTAACCGCAAAATTTAATTTTCAGAAAGCTTCCATTTCACCATATGTGTCAAACTCTCAGCTATACTCTGGAAAACACTAAACAGTATACAATCTAAGTTAAACATACATGTTTTTGAAGTTGTTGATAATTTGTCTCTTAACGCCAACATACAGCAAAAGAATGTAATTCAAATTATACAAACCTCTGTCAATTTCACTGCAATGAGAATACCAGGTTGATACTGCCCTCCACAATTTCTTTATGTCACAATGAACTGGTAATGCCCAGGTGCAGTGCTTCCCCCCCCACCCCCCGCCCTCAGAAAAAAGGATTTTAAAAATGCTGTAATATAAACATACCAAAAAAAACCCGACTAACAAAAAAACCTAAATTTCACTTTATACTACTTCATACGAAATTTCACTTCAAAACAACACTCTAACTTCAAAAGTTATCAAATTTGCTACTGAGAAAACTCGAGAGACAAGGTCTCCATTGCTTTCCATTGCCCCAGACTAGTTCAGTCGGAGAAGTTTGAAAAGTCAAAGGGCCCAAGATAGTTCACGTGGAGAAAAAGGAAAAAAGCAAAGTGCCTGGGCAATTCTTAGATGGGCTAATCAGTCTCTGAAAAGTGGACAACAGGCAGAGCCATGAATCAATGTTTCAAACAGTTTCTCATGGCTAATTGAAGATTTTGCTATTTCAAGGTTTATACTGCATCCACAACTGGGGAACCTGAAAATTGTTATAGTGGAAAGGTTCAAGACAAAACAAGATCAACTGAGGTCAAAATGACTGAGGGTCACATTAGAAGGGAAAGCAAGGCGAGCTGTCATTCAGCCTTTGCGCTCATTCTCCTGTAAGGAGAGAGCACATGCTGATTTCAACTTCAGAAGAACTGGGTTCTAGTTTAGGCAAAGGTAGCCATGTGATCAGTATAAGTTAGTTCACCTATCTGGGCTTCAGTTTCCTCATTTGTTTAGAAAAATTGCCTACATTTATTGAGTGCTTACTTAGTATACTGCTTACTGCACTACACTAAGAATGTCCCCTGCACTATCTTTTTATATACAGTTGTATCGCGATATAATTCACCTACCATACAATTCACCTATTTACAGCATACAATTCAATGGTTTTTAGTATATTCAGAGTTGTGCAACCATCATCACAATCAATTTCAGAACATTTTCATCACCCCCAAAAGAAACACCATAGGCATATTAGCAGTTACTGCCTATTTCCTCCCAGCCCCTCACCCCTAGGTAACCATTAATTTACTTTCTGTCTCTATAATACAGAGTTGTCTATTCTGGACGTTTCATATGAATGGAATCATACAATATATGGTCCTTTGTGACTGGCTTCTTCCATTTAGCCTAATGTTTTCAAGGTTCATCCATATTGTAGCATGTATCAGTACCGTATTTCTTTTTATTGAATAATATTCCATTATATGATTATGGAGGAGCCCAGGTACCACAGTAGTTAAGTGCTCAGCTATCAACCGAGAGGTCAGCGGTTCAAACCCACCAGCCACTCTATGGGAGAAAGATGTGGCAGTCTGCTTCTGTAAAGATTACAGCCTTGGAAACCGCTATGGGGCAGTACTACTCTGTCCTATAAGGTCGCTATGAGTCAGAATTGATTCAATGGACACAAACAACAACAACAAATATGGTTATTTATCCTTTCATTAGTTGATAACATTGGGTGATTTCCACTTTTGGCTATTATGATTAATGCTACAAGCACTCATGCAAAAGTTTTTGTGTAGACACATGTTTTCATTTCTCTTCTAAGAGTAAAATTGCTAGGTCATAGGCTAATTCTGTTTAATCACTTGAGGAAATGCCACACTGTTTTCCAAAGTGGCCACACCATTTTACCTTCCCACTGGCAACGTATGAGGTTTCCAATTTTTCCACTTCCTAGTCAATGCTTGTTACTGTCTGTCTTTTTTGATTATATGCATCCTAGCAGGTTTGATTTGCATTTCCCTGATGATTCCCTTGCATTACTAATTTAACCCTTAGGACAACCTTATGAGGTAAGAAACAATCATTATTTCTATTTGGTACACAGGGAAACTGTGGATTGGAGAGGTTAGGCAACTGGCTCAAGGTCACAGTCATATGCAGATCTGTACCCTCCAGAGCCCCCCTCTTACAAACAACTGCAGGACCTCACGTAATCTTGAACAGAAGGAACAGGTTAGCCCCTCTAGTCCCTTCCAGCTGTAGCATTCAGTGATCATGAATTTATACTGCTTAAAAATCTCTTCTCTAAGTGAATTTCCTCTTTGGCCTCAATATCAGAAATAACTGGGCTTCTTCTGAGTAAGAGGTTTGTGTCCTAATCATAATGATTAGACAACCATGCTGGCTCAGGGCCAAATCTGAGGTTCACACAGAGCAAGTACATATATCGGGCTTAATATTGTGGTTGAACCATGCAAAATGGCCCATATCCAACCAAACCATTTTTGACCTCTGGAGATGGCAATTTCCTATTTCATGTGAATTGTGTGAACTCACCTCACTCCTGGCTTTCTACTCTCCTATCTTATTTTCCCTTTACCTCCTCTTTCTCACCTATCAAATAAATTTCTTTCAGCTACATTGTTTGCATCTTTGTAAGCCATCTCAAATCCTTTCTGAAATAAAGCGGAGTAGTAAAGAAATAAACACACCAAAATGTTTTCAAGCAGGCTTGAAAACAGCGCACAGCTGCAGGCCCTTTCATTAGACTGTGTACTTTCCTAAGCAAACTACTCTCGAAGAAACAGAAAACATTGCTCTTCTCTGTACCTTGGCAGGAGGGAAAAATGCTTTTATAATATACTAAATTAGACGAGCTTTCCAAAATAGTCTGGGGAAAGAGATAGGTAGTTACTGCCCAGCAGGATACAGAAAGCAACGATTCATTTGTACACTCATGAATACATGCAAAGATTATTTCTCCAAGAATATGACTGAGATTTTTTCCCTTTTATTTATGAATACAATTTCTTGTTACATTTGATGCTCAAGTGGTGCTACTGAAGGCCACAGTTAACTATCCGAAATTGACAGCTGCCTGGGAAACAGTACTCAACATTTCTGTAAACCTTCTTCTCTTCCCTGAGTACTTACTAAGATCCAACAATGTGTAGCCATGCTTTAACACAGCTCTTTCATTTTCAAGATTTTACCTTATGTAAGGAGACAACTGTACTTGTATGGAAAGATGTATTCACTCAGACAGAAAACTGGAAACCACAAACGTCAATCAGATCGGCACTAGTTAAATATGTAAACTATGGCATGTACACAGAAAAAAGACTGTAGACATTAAAAATTTTATAGAACTACACTGGTTGACATGGAATGAGGTGGACATATTTAGTGAAGAAAAGCAAGATACTCAAAAGTAGAGATAATATGAGGTCGTGTGTAAAACTGTACATATCTATCTGTATACGTGTGTGTATACATGTATATATATGTTTATGTACGTCTATATATACGTACGTATAGAGAGAGACAGAGAGAGAGATGTCTGGAAAGACAGGAGAGACATATAACATTTTAAGAGGAGTTGCCTCTGGATGGTGGTATTAGTGGTATTATGGGGAATTTTTACATATCTGTGCACTTTTATCAGTTCATTTTTTCTCACAATAAGCATGTATCATTTTTTAACCAAAACAATAACTCTACTTTCCTTAGAAGGTTAAAAAAAATTCCATAGTGTTCAAAACACTGTCCTAGGCATGAAGAAGAATACAAAATAAGAAAGAAAAAAAAAACTCTCAGCTCTCCAACAGCTGATAACCTTGCTAAGAAGGCCAGACACTGCAGAAGAACAGTTAAGTTGCAAGAATTATAAGACTGAGTTTCAAAGTGAGTGGAGTATAGTGTATACATGCCATAAAAGTTCAGAAAAGAAAAGCAACATGAACTGGAAGCTGTGATCATATACGAGTAGTTCCTCACATGTGTTTAAGGATGGGTAGGATTTGTGACAGTGTAGAAGGGAAGAGAGGAAAGTAACGTTTCCGGAAAATAGATGCAGTGGTGAAAATCTGTATCATATTTTCCAGGGCCACTAAGGCTCCAATTAAGCTGAAGCTTGACTGAAGAGAAGTGAGAGATGAGAGTTTTATAAACTAGGATGTTTTGGAAGACAATTTGGTGAGGTCTACACAAATTAAAAATGCATATTTCATCTGACCCTGTATTTGGGTATTCATCCTACAGATAAACTTAAACACGTGCAAAATGACAAATATACAAAGATATTTAAAGAAGCAGTGTCTGTAATTACAAATGTCTGGAAACAATCCAGATGTCAGACGTCTACCTCGTAGGCTGGTTAAATAAATTATGATAGGTTCAACAACAGAATATTGTGTAGCAATAAAAACAAATGAGGAAGTTATAGATAGATGTAGAAATAATTCCATGAAAAAAGTAAGGCAAATAACTGCATAATATGTTACTTTTTGGGTTAAAATGAATAAAACTATGTGTTCACATTTGAGCAGAGAAACAACAGGTGAAAAATAATTCCGAGAAGGTAACTGTGGCAGTGGTAGGCAGACTGAATTTTTACAGTTGCATCCTTATTATAACCTATAGTTTCTGCCAGAAAGTTCATTAGGATGAGAATCAAAGAGAATTCAGCCCACCCTACTTATTCCGATGAACTTCATGGCATCCCCACGCTCTCCTCCAATCTAATATTCACTTGGGAACAAAACAGGGCCTGTGCAGTTTTAGGGACAAAATAACTCAAAGATTCAGCAATCTGAGAACCAGCTTTGGCCCACGTAGGTACCTTGAAGTCATTTTATAAAACACCAAAGTCAGCAGATCTGGCCTCTGAAAGGCAGTCTCTTGTTTCCGTGGGCACACTTCAGGAAAATCCCACAATGTGGTGTCACCTAACCGGCAGTTGAAATAAAGGACCTTGGAAGCGGGACTCTGGGCTTGTAAGTCAATTTCTAAGGTAAGCCTGGGCTGACAAAGTGCAGCCAGAAACGCTGTAAAATTAAGGAGAAATTTTCAAATAAGCTAACACCATTACTTAGAGGAGCTTACATTGGCAGGAAATAACAATCGTGTCTTTCAGAAGGACTGCATGGAGCTGTTCACATTTAATGGAGATTTTAAAGCCAAGGTTTGCAGGATTAATAACCAAAAGGCCAAGATCTTGTGTGAGAAATGACTCCAATTCTGGGAGAAATGAAACCAGCTGTGTCCTACTGAAGGGCTATATTTATTCCAGAACATCACTTCAGCACTGAAGTTCAAGATAAGAATTCTGTCTTCCTTTAAAGAACAATGAAGGTTTTGTTTAAAGCAGTCTTGCCTTGCAGCACTGGTATATAAATCCAGAAAAGAGTTACATATCAAGACTCCAATATATTTTTAAAGGATCCATACTGAGCTTGGAGGCAGGACAGCACAATATTTAAAACCATCAGCTTTGTAGTAAGATCGTCTACATATAAACCCCCACTCTAACACTCAACAAGCTACGAGACTTTGGATAAATGACTTACATTCAAGGTACCTCAGTTTCCTCATCCGGAACACGGAAATAGTTTTGTGATGATTTAATGAGAAAATTTTGGTAAGGCACTTAATAGAATATTTGGTATCGTTTAAGCTCAGTAAAGACAAGCTATGATTGTTATCACTCTTTTTGCTGTTACTGTTGTTATTTAATATCTCCTCTTCTATTAACTGGAGCCCTGGTGGTGTAGTGGTTAAGAGCTTGTCTGCTAACCAAAAGGTCAGCAGTTCCAATCCACCAGCTGCTCCTTGGAAACCCTTTGGGGCAGTTCTACTTTGTCCTACAAGGTCACTA
The DNA here is from genome assembly GCA_030035585.1 of Dugong dugon. Taxonomy (NCBI): domain Eukaryota; kingdom Metazoa; phylum Chordata; class Mammalia; order Sirenia; family Dugongidae; genus Dugong; species Dugong dugon. Next base: position 129,969,213 of record CM057461.1, read on the forward strand.
TGAGTCAGAATTGACTTGATGCCAACGCGTTTAGTTTTTTGGTTTGGTCTCCTATTGACTATAACATATATTAGAACTAAAATTTAAAAGAATAGATTATATTCCAGATTAAGTTACACTTGGGCTAAAGCTTAAAACATAATACAGAATGGCACGGAGTACACACAATATAAAATTCAAACAAAATTTAAAGCATCATTTTGTTTATCTGCTATTTTTATAAGTCACATGAAGAATAGTGGCTGCTTCACATCACACAGCTTTAAATTAAAAAAAAAAATTGTCTCGGTTATTTTACCATAAACATCTATTTAATGTTAATGGTTGTTGTTGTTAGGTGCTGTTAAAATGATTCCAACACATAGTGACCCTATATGACAGAATAGAACTGCCTCATAGTGTTTTCTAGGCTGTAATCTTTATGGGAGCAGATCACCAGGTCTTTCTCCCATAGAGTTGCTGGTTGAGTTCGAACTGCCAACCTTTCAGTTAGCCACCAAGCGTTTAACCATTGCACCATCAGAGCTTCTTAGTATTAACGGTAATACTTACAAAATCATTTTGTGCTTTCAAATAATTCATTAACTTCATAGCTGTTAAACTGAAAGTCAGAGAGTGACTGAGATTTCATCCTTGGGTCTAATTCTCAAATATTCCATTCTAAACTCTTTTTTTCTGATTCTAATTCCCATATGAATAACTTCGCAACATGATGAACCAGTCTTTTAAAAACCATTAAATCTTGAACTTGGGTGCTCTTCTGTAACACAATTGGCTGTAGGAAAATCTTTTGAAAGGCTTTGGGAATCTGGAGTTTTCCTGATAGATGTCTAACCTCCCTTATCGAATACTTACTTGAAAGAAAACATTTGTCTTGAAAGACATTAGGATAATTACACTTAGTGCATGGCAAGCACCATCGCTTTTTATCAGCCTTTATAAAGCACAAAAATTTGAATTAGCTTGAAAATTTCTTACCAGGGAGTTGGCATCAAATAAAGAAAATCTGGATCCAGTGACTTGCTACCTGACTTTAAAAAATCGCTTCCCATCTCTGTACTTAGGTTTAACGTTGTAACACATAAACTGTCCCATGAAATACCTGGCCTTTTCTTTGCCTCACAGGTACACTGGATAGTGAAATGAAAATACATGTGAATATAACCTAAACTCATGGACATTATTGGGAATTTTACTCATTTTCAAGCTCCTTATTAATCCACTAAGCGAGTAATAGCTACTGTAACCTTGTTCATTGTGACTATGTCCTGTTACCACAAATACTGAAAAATGTTTATACTTTTCTAAGCTTCAGAGAAAGAGTCCAAGAAGCACTCACTGTGCAGTGAATTCTGCTCTTGCACCAATAACGTCTGTTTAGTATTTCTTAATGTGTGTGGTCAAAATATTTTCAAACCAGCCAAATTCTAAATGGTCTGTTCCAAATTCCAACACACAATTTCAAAATCCCTAGTGAAATTCTCCTTACTAGAGAATATACTTGCCACTTTAAATTATCCTCTCGAATAGCATACTTTCTAAAATGTCTTCCATCTTGACTGAGCCACTTTCCTAACTGCTAGAGTTAAAGGTGATTGCCTCTAAGTCAAGAGCACTAGTCATTCTGGAGATGTTTTGATTCCATGATGCAGCAAACTTTGACCCACTTTTGGAAAACTGCCTTTCTCTGATGTTCTCTCAGAGCAGTCACGTGATGATGCAGTACTTGTGCTAATGTTCCAGGATTTAAAAAACCACAGGGGTGTGGGGACAGAGACTGTGCCTCCCTCCAGAAGGCCCCTTCTTTGGTCTGTCAGAGGCAAGGAATCTCTACTAAACTTAACCCCGCTGATAATTCAGTATTATTATTTATGCATATTTAAATGGATAGTGTGAATATTTCATTACTATCATATTATCAAAAGCCCTGGTGGCACAGTGGATAAGCACACAGCTGCTAACCAAAAGATCAGTGGTTGGAACCCACCAGTCACTCCACGGGAGAAAGACATGTCAGTCTGCTTCCATAAAGACTACAGCCTTGGAAATCCGATGGGGCAGTTCTACTCTGTCCTATAGGGTTGCTATGAGTCGGAATCGACTAGGGGCAATGCGTTACCATATTATGAGAATAGTAGAGCATTCCGCATAGTAGCATTATCTACTGTAATTCTAGGTGAAGAGCATAGAGGGTGCTGCATTGTCTTCCAAATCGGTTATACCACTTGTCACCCTCACCAGCTGTTTATTAAGGGATGCAGTAGGTCTACATTCTCACCTAAATATGGTATTACTAAGCTTCTTCATTTCTGCTGATCTAATAGTGGTATAACAGTATCCCATTTTTTTAAAAAAAAATTCACATTTTGTTGCATACTAATGATTTGAGCATCCTTTCATATGACTGTGGGCCATTTGTATTTCTTCATCTGGCAAACACCTGTTTGTTTGTTTATGCTCATTTTCTACTGATTTTATATATTTTAGATTCCAATCACTTTCTGTTGTATGTCTTAAAATCTTTTCCCACTTTGACTGAGGTTTGCTTTCTAGTACATTAATGGTGTCCCCGATGAACAGTTTCCTTAACTTTAATGTGGTTGATCTTAACAGTCTTTTCTATGGATAGATCTTTTAAATTTTGTTTAAGAAAACTTACCCTACTCCAAGTTTATACATTTTCTTTTAAACATTTTAACCTTTTGCCCTTCATATTTAAGTCTTTAGTTAGGTGGGATTGAAATTATATGTATGTTGTAGGATAGGTATTTATTGTTTTTTCCCCCTATATGGATGTATAGATCTTGTTCCACAACTATTAACAGAAGAGTTATTTGTTTCCACACAGATATTAATATATCTCTGTAATATATCAAGTTGCCTTATATATGAGGGTCTGCTTCTGGGTTCTTTATTTCATTCCACTGATCATTTCTCTCTCCCCAGTATCACAATGTCTAAATTACTAATGGCAAGTTTCTCCTACCTATTTTTCTTTGAGATTTTAATGTGCATTCTTGAGCCTTTGCTCTTCAAATAAATTGTAAAAAAAAAAAAAAAAAACAATTCTGTAAAAAATTTTACTTGGAACAGCATACACCCTTATCAATTAATTTGGGGATAACTGACACACTCCTTACTATATTGGGAGCCCTAGTGGTGCAGTGGTTAAGAGCTTGGCTGCTACCCAAAAGGTCAGCAGTTCAAATCCACCAGCCACTCCTTGGAAACGCTCTGGGGCAGTTCTACTCTGTCCTATAGAGTTGCTATGAGTTGGGATCAACAGTAACGGGTTTGAGTTTGGTTACTATATTGATTCTTCTTATCCACGAGCATGGTATCTCTGTCCATATTTTTAGGTTTTCTTCAGTGTATTTGAATAAGTTTTATACTTTTCCTCTCTAAAATTCCTGTACACCTCTAATAAGGTACAAGAAATAACAAATGCTATCCTGTTCTGTCTGTTACCTATAGGACCACTTAGATTTTCTACTTTTTTATCTTGACTTGGTTTTGGTTAAGTTATATTTTTCTTAGAATTTATTCATCTATTCTAGATATTTGGATACAACAGTTCATAGTATTCTTAAAGTTTCTTTTTAAACTTTGCTGAGACTGAAGTTTAGTTTCTTTTCTTCTTCTGTGTTTCAAATTTCACTCCTTCACTCTGACCTTCATTATCGCCTTCCTTCCGTTTTCTTCAGATTAATATTATTCTTTTTCTAATTCTATGTTAGACAGTTAGCTTGTTAATTTTCATGTGACCACTTTCCTTCTTCCTGAAGCTTCCTTTAATGTAGGTCCATTAGGGTAAATTCTCTCAGTTTTTGTTAATCTGAAAATGTCTTTATTTCACCCTCATTCTTGAAAATTTTAACAGTCTCATAATACTCTGAAGATGTTAAGTTATTCCTCCATCTTCAGGCTTCAATTGTTGCTATTGAGATGTCTACTGTCACTGCAGTTATGATCTCCTTATAGGTGATCTATTTTACTTCTCTAGGTGCTTTTAAGATCTTGTTTTTAACTCACAGGTTCTGCATTAATACTTCAATGTCTCAAAGTATCAATTCCTTTTTCCTTATCTTGATTGTTCATAATATTTTCCTATATCTGTGGCTTGATATACTTTATAACTTCTGAAAAATTATTCATATATTACTTCTCCTGCATTTTCTCCATTATGTCCCTCTGAGACTATGATCAGATTTATATCACATTTTCTCATCCTGTCCATTGCATCTCTGAAGCACTGTCTCGTAATTCCCATCTCCCTGTCTCTCTGTGCTGCATGCTTGGTAATTACCAAAGTTCATCAATTCTCTTTTCATCTAATCTGGCTACTCTGTCTAATCACAAAATCGTTACTCATTGGTGTTGTTATGGACTGAATTGTGTCCCCTCAAAAAATCTGTGTCAACTTGGCTAGTCCATAATTCCCAGTATTGTGTGATTGTCTATCATTTTGACATCTCATGTGATCTTCCTATGTGTTGTAAATCCCATCTCTATGATGTTAAGGAGGTGGGATGAGGGGCAGTTATGTTAATGAGGCAGGACTAAATCTACAAGATTAGGCTGTACCTTAAGTCATTCTCTTTTGAGATACAAAAGAGAGATGCAAGCAGGGAGACATGAGGACTTCATACCACGAAAAAACAAGAGCCAGGAGAATAGCACATCTTTTGGACCTGGAGTCCCTGAGCTGAGAAGCTCCTCAACCAGGGAAGATTGATGACAAGGATTTTCTCCCAGAGCTTACAGAGAAAGAAAGCCTCCCCTTGGAGCTGGCACCCTGAATTTGGACTTCTAGCCTCCTAGACTGTGAGAGACTAAATTTCTCTTTGTTAAAGCCACCCACTTGTGGTATTTCTGTTATAGCAGCATTAGATGACTAAGACAGGTGTGTAAGCCCTTCCACTGACGTTTCTTGCATTATTTTTAACACTTAAGTGTTTTCATTTCTAAAAGCTGTTACCTTTTCAGAAAGCTCTGTTGAAAATGATAGGGTCTCTTCCAATTCTGTAAGTCCATCATGCTTTTAATTCCAGCCTATCTGATGTTTCAACAGTTTCCATTATTGCAAACCCTCCTAAAAAATGAGCCCCAAACCGTTTCCCAGCCCTCTATTAGTCTAATACAAACTCTCCACCTTACTTCCCACACTGTGCTAGAGTGTGCCAAAGGCTAATTCATCCATCTTTCCTCAAAATGTTAAGACTACCACATGTCTTCCTATCTCATGCAGCAAAGAAATTAGCATCATGTGGTAAAAATGAGTACCTGTATTAATAACGCCAGTAAAGTCAGAGCACTCTAAAGGGAGGCATGCCTGCTTTAATAATGAATATGAGATCTATTAAACAATACTGAAAGAAGTTATGATTTAATTGCAGCTTGCTTCACATGGTATAGCCCACCTAACAACTGGTGGGAACACTGCCAAATAAAATAGATTTTACATGCAACAACTAGGGAGGGGCTGCTCCAGTGGCATTCAGACAGAGTGAAAGAGAGAATAATAAGTGGCAGAGAGGTGGGACAGCTTTGCCCAAAGGCTAGCAGGCAATGGGAGACAGGTGGCAGATGAAATATAGGCATTTTCAGTTACATCTACAGGACTAGCAAATAGTTGTTTTGTAAACCGAGGTTTGCAATATTGTTTCCTTTCAAACCAGGGAAGTAAACTGCAATATCGAAGAGGTCCTGCCCCAATTACTTGTACCACAATCACCTGGCCTGCGTATTAAACATGCAGATTTCTGAGCTGTGCCCCTAAACCTACTGAATGTGATTTTTTGAGTTTGAGGCCTGGGTATCTGCACTGTAAGCTTTAGAACTAAATGGAGTAATGCATTAATGCTTCCGTAAGAAAAAAGGGAGTCCCTAGGTGGTGAAAACGGTTAAGCACTCAACTACTAGCCAAAAGGTAGACTGTTTGAAGCCACCCATAGGTGCCTTGGAAGGTAGACCTGGCAATCTGCTTCCAAAACCCTATAGAGCAGTTCTACTCTTCACACATACGATCACTTCACTATGAGCCAGAATTGACTCGACAGCAACTAGAACAAAGGGAAAGGGACAGGTGGATATCTCTCGAGGAGGTAAATAAGAGAAAAGCAGGAGAGACCCAGAAGAAAAAAACATCCCATCACAGAAAATTTCAGTGGGGGGACAGGAGGAAAGTGATTTAGATGCCATTTATTACAGAAAATATTTACTTTGTTCCAACACAAAAATTCATTACAAACGTTAAATGAATACAATAAATAGGAAGCCTTTTTAACTACAACTTAAAAATCCATCAATAAATGAATAAGTTGGAGATCTTAACATTAAACTGTAAGTAAATGATTTTTTTTATATAATGTCCAGGAATTCAAAGTCCGTAAGGAAACCATGGAGACTGTGTGTGTTGGCAAAAGAGCAAGAACAATTTTCTCTCGAGAACAAGGCCGTAGTTGCTATATTACTGTGCTCTGTAGAGACAGGAAGAAAGAGATTAAAAGAGCAGGATGAAACTCACTAACCTTAGAATTAATTTCCTTACAAAAATAAACGGCAATCCTCACATGACATTTAAATTCTTCCCTATACTCACTTGTGTAATACACAAGTCCTTCCTTACAAAACATTCCCTGATGTACAGTGAGAGAAGAGGTAGAAGGGAAAAGGGCATTTCTGGAATCCCTGTTATGTTCCAGAAACTGTATAGGCATCTGATATAAAGTGTCATATTTAAACTTCACAAAAACTGTCAGAGGTTGGAGGTGAGGCAATCAATGCTCAGAGAAGCTGGGTGACTCACCCAAGGTTCAAAGCCAGCAACAGACAGTGAGAATGGAATCTCAAGGTTGTACTTTTTAAAACATCCTATGCAATGATTCAGAAAAAGGAAAACGGGGTTTCCATCTTTAAAAGCTATAAATAGTTAAGATCATAAGGAATCTGAACCAGGACACTAGTATATAACAAAAGCAAATAAAAGAGAAAAGCCCAGCATCCAAACTGTGTGCTGCTGTCCTCTGACTGTAGATGCTGGTCATGAACACCACCGGGTACAGCACAAACAGCTGACACTACACCTCCATAATGAGCACTCTAAAGCTATAAGCCAACGGATGATGAAAATCATCTGATCGTTACTCTCAGGCTGGCAGCTGGTTTATCATTTGTTTGTTCTGGACAGAGGAGATTGCAGTGACAGAATAATGGGCAAAAACACATCCTAACACTGCACACTCAGCCCAGTCCTCACACTGAAAAGAATCCCTTATCCAAGACCAGGCTGCAGAACACACTTTTCACCACCGACGGCTCTCTCCTAACTACCTTTAATGGCTCTGAGAGTTCAGGGCCCTAAGCTGGGACGTCTGGAATAGGCTCTATATCGATCAGTTTTTAGTACATGGTGCATTCTTGTCTCTCCTAATGTTACCTGAAAGTCTCAAAGTCGCAAAACTGCCAGAAGATTTGGAATTAGTTCTAGAAACAGTTAACTGCAGATTAGGAAAGACTGAAAAAAATAATGCACATTGATAACATTTCAATATCAAAAATAAAAATTAAATACCATACGGTAAGCACTGAGCTAAGCATTTGTACTTGTGTATGTGTGTGTAATATATTATTCTACAGATGAGGGACCTGAGACTCAGGCTGGGATACAATGCAGTATGTTGGTTCCCGTTTTAAACATCAGTAAGGCAATATACATCAATAATTAAAAAGTATATGCTCTTTGACCAAGCAATTCCACTCCCAAGAAAATAAGCAACATTGTATACAATAAGGCATGTACAATGAGGTTCATCACAGTGTGGTTAACAATAAAAAATAAATAAACAAACGGACTTCTAAATGTCTAACAAGAAAGAATTGATAAATTAGCCATTCTTGCAGTAGATTATGCAGTCATTAAAAATTATTATACAAATCTATGTTTGTTGACACAAAAAGACATCCACAAATAATTTAAATAAAAATCAGGTTACAGAGCAATAATTAAAGTATGTTTCCAATTTTGTTTTCAGGAGAAGTGACTCTATGAGCTGAAACTGAGGTCTGATGGGGATGGACAGGTTGACATTTCCAAACAGAGGGAACAGGAGCACATACAAGGGACTTGGGGCAGATGGCCACATGAGAACTAGTGGTAGAAATTGTGAGAAAAGGCTTAAGAGCAAAACAGGGAATAAACCATGCAGAGCACTGGGGGCCTGATTAAGGATTCTGATTTCAGCCTAAAATATCAATAAGGAGCCACTGACCCACCTGCACCTCACAAATGAGGCACAGGGGTTTCAGCTGACACTCCAGACTATCCCAAGAGAGGGTGGCAGAACCAGAGTGTGGCCGGAGCTTGTCTCAAGAGGCCAAGCTTGGTCTTAACTTTCAAGCACACACCTCTGTCAGTCTCAGCTTCCTAACCTGGAGTTAATCCTGCGCCTTTCCCAACATCTTTCCAGGAAGCTTGGTTTCTCCTTCCCGTTCCTCACTCTCCTTCATCTACCTCCCACAGCTCTGACAAAGTCTACCTCTATAGCTTCCACAAAGCTGAAGAGAAAGCCCACCCCACAGCATGTTTCTTTCCCTATTAGGGCCTTCAACAGGGCCTCCCCAGTGCCCACCCACCTCAACCCTTGGTTCAAAGAACAAACTACGTTACATCAGCTAATAAACTTGTTGCCAAACAACCAAGCAACGTCAACTGCCTTTTAAATTTGGGTTAAATTAAAGGCTGTTGTTAGAATTTCTTGGCTCTCCTATTACTTTGTAATTTGTACAAGGACTCCTTTCCTTTCTGTACGTACATATGTGAAAAATAAGTAAATAAATGAAAGTCATTACACACTCTTCTAAATCAGTGTTTGAATTTGCCAGGAGTAATTTAATAGGACACTTAGAAAATCCCAAATCAAAGTGCAACTCTGACTTGGGCCTCTTGTATTCTAGTTTGTTTTAAAACTACTAAATTTCAAAGATTTAAAAAAAAAAAACTGTGAAAAGACAATGTACTTCTGGCCTTTTAAAAAAAATATCACAAACTAGTCCTGCATCTGTATTATGTTAACCAAATTTGATCACATAAAACGACCCAGTGATTTTTTTTTTTAAGCATGTGTACTATGCCCCCTGCTGGCCATATCATATTCCCTATGACTGAATGACCACAACATAAGGACTGTGGGAAGAAAAAGAAGGGTAAAACATTTGGATTCCCTCTGCTGGTATGGACTTCTTCCTTTCCCGATGATGCACAAAAATTCTATTACTTCCCATCCCTTTCATCTTCCCTTCTCTAAAATGCCAGACTCATTTTTAAAGATTTATAGGATCATGATACAAAGAACTGAGTTTAAATGGTTCCCTTAAATGAAGAGAGAGGTTAACAGATACTCCAAAATTAGAAATAACTAAAAACTAAATCTAGTCTTGAAATACCTTCCTAATTAAATGTGGTTTCAGGTAATAGGAAAAATTATGTGCATCCTGGCTGGGAGAAGAAAATGGCAATACAGAATATGCTAAGTGGTAGGGATTACATGCTTTTCTATCAGATAATCTGAAATAGGTAATTCACAATTCTTAAATAATAAAAATCTAACCATTCTGCCTTATGGATAAGGCAGAAAAGGTAAGTCAAGTTCATTGGCTCACCCAAGACTCAGGGCAAGTTGGTGATACAAAGGATTTTAAACCTAGAATCAGCTAAACCCTGAGTCCTAGGCCTGAAATACAACCCCCAAATACCAACTTTTCTCCTTCAAAAATAAAAGCAGATTAGCTTTACCTCCCCTTGTTCTCTCACATCAACTCCCATAAAGACTATCATCATGACTTAGCAATCTTCCTTGCTGAACTTCAATTTAAAAAAAAAAATAGTTATTGATTGACCAAGATACTGTGCTGGGTACTTGGGATAGAGGATAACATGACACCATTCCTGCTCCCAAAGAGCTCATGGTGTGCTACAGAAAGCCGAAGTGTAAAGAGGTAAACTTCAAGTGACAATAAAATGATGTCCACAAATACAGAATGCAGAGGAAGGACTCATGAACTGTCAGAGGTGCAGGCACAGGTTATGAGAAAGCACCATGGGAGAGGTGCTAGGCTTGGAAAGACACAAGGTCAAGGAAAGGCGTTCTGAACAAAGGGACCAGTACATGAACCTTCACAGAAAAAACATGTGGCCATCTCAGGGGTGTCTAACAGTAGAAAGGTAGAATAAGTGGTTTCATAAGGGTGTGTCAAAGGGTGAGAGGGTGAATGGCTGAAGGAAAGGTCTAGGTTGGGGTGTTGGGAGAACATAAATCAAGGGGAGCCTTGTGTGGTCCTCATCCAACAAGTGACTTGGACAGTATCCTGTAAGCGGCAGGAACTTGGACCTAACCCTGTGAGTGACAGGAAGCCATTGAAGAGTTTTCAATTGGAGACAAAGCACAATCATACTAGAGTTGTGAAAAGATCACATGGACTTCTGCTAACTTTCTATGCTAGTTTTTCTGCATCTCTAGCCAAACTCCTTCCCATTCTTCATGGTTTATCTCCTTTGAAAGGAAATGGTTTGCTAGCTGCAGTGCGATGGATCGCTTTTTTATGGCCTTTCTCGTCATCGTCTTGTAACTCCCACCCAATCACTTGCAATAGGGTTTAATTGTGGCCCACCAAGGAGACTGGTCGTTTTACCATCTCACTAGGCTTGAAATAAGCCATCCCACAGACAGGAAAGAGAAGATCCCACCACCACCAAGGAAGGAGAGCCAAGAATGGAGCATGTCCTTTGGACCCGGGATCCCTGCGCTGAGAAGCTCCTGGAACCAGGAGACAGAGAGAGAAAGAGAGAGAGCTGCAACATAAGATGGTGACAAGCAGTAGCAGGAGAGACTGGCCAAGAGAGAGTGCAGTGGGATTCCTGGCCCACGGAGCGAGAAAGCTGAGTGCCTTTGGGCTGGGGCTTACTGGCGGAGTGGGGGTGCCTCAAGGCACTCATTAGCAGAGCTAAAAGAGCTTTGCAACACTTGCCTGAGTAGGGCAGAGGTTGAGGGCCAGAGAGAGAAGTGTCTGCACACACAGCTGGAAATAGGCTGTCCTAATGGAAGAACTGTATCCTGAGTGTTCCTGAACCTGAATTGTAACCTGTTACTTCCCTGATAAACCCCATAATCATGAGTATTGTCTGTGAGTTTTGTGTGGTCACTGCAATGAATTATCGAACCCAACAGAGAAGTAGAGTGCGCCGTGGGAGGGACATTTGGTGTCAGAACTGGTAAAGACAGTGTAGAGAGGAGGCATGTCTGATCTCCAATTCATAGGAATCAGCCTTGGGCTATTGATCTTGATTCTCTTTCCTCCTTGTGAAGTTAAAGGAGGTTAGACACCGCCCTCACGTCGTTTTTACGATAGCAATGGAGTTACCTGGAAGGCTGAATAAAGGCAAGGTGCCTTAGTGCCAGTCATTGCCCAATACAGACATTACCAAGGATTCTCAGCGAGCACTGGATGGAATAGCAATGGAGTTACCTGGAAGGCTGAATAAAGGCAAGGTGCCTTAGTGCCAGTCATTGCCCAATACAGACATTACCAAGGATTCTCAGCGAGCACTGGATGGAATAGCAATGGAGTTACCTGGAAGGCTGAATAAAGGCAAGGTGCCTTAGTGCCAGTCATTGCCCAATACAGACATTACCAAGGATTCTCAGCGAGCACTGGATGGAATAGCAATGGAGTTACCTGGAAGGCTGAATAAAGGCAAGGTGCCTTAGTGCCAGTCATTGCCCAATACAGACATTACCAAGGATTCTCAGCGAGCACTGGACGGACAGGTAGATGGACAGGAAGCCGGAAGACTTCTCTCAGAACATGAATGCCAATTAAGTTTCAGAAAAGTTAGCTGGTACACATGAGCTTTGGGAAATTTACCAAAAAGAAAAAAAGTGAAGCACATAATTCATTTGAATATGCAAACCTCAGAAATCTAACCGGATTGCCATTTGAAATAAAGTGATGGACTCATTTCCAGTAACAGGAAATAAGGTCTACTCTTTTCCGATAACAGGAAATGATTAATCATTCCTCTACAAATTAAAGTTATAAAAAGTGTCTCTCACAATACTTTCAAAACATATGCCATTAGTTTTAAATCCCCAAATTGTACATCTAAGATCTACGAAAATTTACAAAGCTCTCTTAAGCAATCGGCATCTTTAAAAGATACCCTGATCTGAAAATACAGACATTCCCCCGAAATGGGAATGCCAGGATTAGCAAATCATTTTCCAAAGTGCATTTTTTCAGAACCAAGTCAAATGTCACCAGAAAGGGGCCATTTTCCTAGAATATATATGCATTTCTTTTCTCAATTCACCAGTTGAGATGAAAGTAATTCTCTATGATGCTTTCACCCCTTGCTCTCTCCTCCATCCTCACCTCTGCCTCATCTACTCCCAGCACAAACACCAGTCAAGCTCCCTACAGCAGGCACAGAGCGAAAGGAAGAAATTCCCAAGCGCAAGGGTTTTTATAAACTAGAAAGCAATTCCCCTTTCAGAGTCTAAATTAACTATTCTGTTAGCGCCCCCAGTGGCTAAAATAACTTTTCTGACCAAACCAACTCATACTCCAAACTGACTAAAAGGCAGTATTTTAAAATTTAAAAATTAATGAAAACATAAATGAGCTTACACTTTGTGAACACCTGTACCAGTTACAGTCCCAGTTAAAGCAGTAACTTTAACCTCTTTGGCTTACTGTGTTCTCAGCTCTAAAACAGGAAAAATAACATCCTCAACCACAACTGACCTCCTTCCTTTGAATGCTGAATGATGTATCTACATGAGTTCTTCAGCAGGTATACTACCAATACATATGCTTGTTTTTTCAACAAGGAGATGGAGAAAAAGAAACAAAAAAACAATAAATGGAAACATACTCTCAGGTCTGCTTGAATCAACCAGCATTTTTATACTTAATACATATGGTAATAGTTTCAGAGGCCGGTTCACACTTGTCCTTAGAGGCTGTAACATATACTTTGACATCCTCTTCTTCTATTTCCCTGGCTTCAAGGAGAACCAGGGGAACTAAAAAACTTTCTGGAAATGGCCTGGCATCACCCAGAACTGTATTAATCCATCCACAAAATACTAGAAACTCTTCAAATCCCTTCTTCAAAATCGAGAATTTTGTTTGTAACATAAATCATGTAAAATACAAGTGCTAGATTCCTTTTCTTTGTTAACAGAAAATGTAATTTAAAATAAAAGTGGTGATAATGAAAAATACTCAGGCCATCACCCTTCAACCTCTTGCCCAGCAAAAAAATACCCCGACTGACTAAGGTGCTTAATATTCACAGCTCATTAGAGGGCCCTAACATACCTTAGATCCTTCTACTCCAAGTCTGAGACCTTCAAGGAAGCCAAGAACTTCTGCTCAGTTTGCTTTCCAGAGAGGCACAAAATCAAAACCCACCATTGCCCTCTACTGGGAAGACTTGGAACAAAACTAAACTCCATCTATCAAGTACTTGAAATCACTCCGGTTTCCTAATACAGCATAACCTTCAAGATCTTATGAATTGATTATAAGATTCCAGAAGGGGAAAAAAGCAGTTTTTCAGAAATTCGGAGTCATTTTCCCTCTTTAAAGACTAAATGATAATAAAATGACCCTGCTACTACATGACAATGTGGTTTTGGTCAAGTCTCAACCTCCTAGGCCTGTTTCCATGTCTGCAAATGGAAAAGATCATGAACCAGGTGATACTTATGGTCCTTCTTAGCTTTAACCATTTAAGGATGGTTTAACTTACTCTCCATATAGGATTTCTCTTTTCAACCATTTTTTTTTAAACCAGTTTTAACACTAACATATCCTCTGCCCTGTTGCTCGGCACTTCACTGATTGTTGTCAGGTTACAGTGCTTGAGATAAATGTATAAACCAAGTACCTTGTGTGGTGCATGAGGGTACTTGATACATATTAGTTTTTCCTCTCACTCATCTTACCTCCCTATGTTTCCCATCTACCAGCTCCATTACCTTCCCCATGCCTATAGCACATATTTCATGCCTGTCTTCTAAAGACTGTCTCCCTGCTACTCTCTGAAATATGCATGTCTTGTGATGCTTGCATTATCTTCCTCAGTGAAAGGCGGGCTTCACCGCCTGGGCTATGTCCTGGTATCTGTCTGCACCTCAGTGCCAAATACTGGCAGCAGTGGTGGCAAGGGGAGCAAGCAGCTGTTACAGCAGCAGTAGAAATGGAAACAGCAGAGTGGTGTCTTCAGCAAGAGCAATTCTAGAAGTTATAAAAATAATAATGACATTATAATAACAAAACTATAACAATAATAAACCTAATACATGTGATTCTAACAAATAATAAAATTAACTGTAATAATGATAACAATTAGTGCCATTCACTGAGTACTTTGTGCCAACCACTGTGCTACATAGTTCATATTGAAAAAAAAACCAAACCCACTGCCATCGAGTCAATTCTGACTCATAGCATAGCGACCCTACAGGACAGAGTAGAACTGCCCCACAGGGTTTCCAAGGAGTGGGTGGTGGGTTCAAACTGCCGACTTTCTGGTTAGCAGCCAAGCTCTTAACCACTGTGCCACCAGGGCTCCACATACTACATATGCTTTATCTAATTCAGTCCTCACAAACATAAGGTAGGTATTGTTTCCTTCCCCATTTTATAAATGCAAAACTGAGCTTCTGAGAGGTATTCAATAACTGCTGATGCTACCAAACTCTCACTAGTCATTTTTCTTCCCTTTAGAATATCCAAAGTCCTGTTATTAACTTATTCTCTCCACACCTGCTACACCCCTGGTAGCCTTCCAAAGCGCCAACAAATGGCGCTTCAGCGTCTCGTAATGTGTGTGAGTGACATGGACGTCCCCATCACGTGTGCTAAATGGCAGACTACTTGCTCCGGCAAGAACAAAAATATATCCTTTTTTCCTACTTCCACCATTTAATTTTGCCTGCCCTTTCCATCTGTATTTCCTTCCTATCCTCTTTTTTTCTCTTCTTGCTTCTGAAGTTTGATTTAGTGAAAAGAGCACAGAACTTGAAGTAAAATTGGGATGCACTCATGCCTCTTACTAGGTCTCTGACTTTGGACAAGTCATTTCACCTCTTTGTGCATCAGGTTCCACATCGTAAATTGTGATCATAATACCTGCCCCACCTATCTCCAAGTACAATTGTTTGGAATAAATAAAGAAGCATATGTGAAAGTGATCTGAAAGCTATAAGAAAATATCAGCTGTATGTGAATTTAATTCCTATCGTTCTCAGGCTCTTCACAGACACACACGCTCCACCTTGTGGTGGAGAGGGATTGCTGTGGTCAGAGAAAGCCCTGGCTCTTGCCCACTGTCAGCATCTGGATGGACGGAAAGAGGTAAATACACAAGGGCAATGAAATAACTACTGCAATTCTTTCCTTGCTTTTTTTAAGTATCCCAAGACTTTTCTCCATCCCATCAAAATACAACAGCAATAGAGACACAGTCTTTCCAACACCCCACACCCTACCTCACTACCAAGACTCTTTACTCAGTCCCTGTTCCACTAAATATTTCTCAAGGGTCTACAGTCTTCTGTAGTCACAATGTTCACTCTCCCTTTTTACATGATAATCACAACAGCTACAGTTTATTGAGCACCCACTATGTGTCAGACACAGTGCCAGACATATGCACAGAATGCCTCTAATCCACATGGCAACACCCAACAAGTGTCGCTGGGTCCGTTTTACAGATTAGGTTCAGAGAGATTAGAGAGCTCGCCCAGTGAAGGACACAGATCCAACTATTGTTGCTTCAAGACAAGATGTAGGGGTTGGAGTGGCACTATCCCCACTTTCTACCTAAATCTAAACATTACACACTAGCCAAGTGTTCCCTGCACATGGATTGCTTAGAAATCACAGGGAAATCCTATCATTAATATCCCAGCCATAGGACACACAGCATAAATGTTTCCTCCAAAAAACACCAATGAGCCAGTGCAGTAAGGGCATTCACTCTACCTTTTAATATTTAATGCAATGAATGAACATAATATTAATGAATTTCTCCTATTTACTCATGTTTACAAGGAGCCCTAGTGGTACAATGGTTAAGTGCTTGGCTGCTAACTGAAAGGACTATAGTTCAAGCCCACCAACTGCTCCATGGGAGAAAGATGTGACAGTCTGCTTCCATAAAGATTTATAGTCTTGGAAACTCTATGGGGCAGTTCTACTTTGTCCTACTGGGTAACTACGAGCCAGAATTGACTCGACAGCCAGAGGGTTGGTTTTTTTGTTTGTTTGTTTACTTGTGTTTATAACAAAGAAAGCTGGTGGGTACCACCTTAACCATGTGATCAAAATTAACACTACTAATAAAGGAATAAACCAAAATCATGTGCCCCCTAGTATGATATACTGAGAAGAACACAGCATCACTTCTTCATGTCAAAAAATGCATGAACTGAATCCGATCATGATGAAATATCAGACAAACCCAAACGGAGGGGCATTCCACAAAACAACTGGCCTGAATTCTTCACAAGTGTCAAAGTTGTGGAAAATAAAGACTGCCCTAGATTAAAGGTTACTAAAAGAGACATAACAACTTATTCAATCAGATAAATGACATAAGTGTGACAACTGGGAAAACTGTCATAAATTGCATGCCTGCAAATTTAGTAGCAGTATCGTGTCAATGTTAATTTCCTAATTCTGATCATTGTACTGTTCTTACATAAGAGAACATCTTTGTTTTTAGGAAACAGACACTAAAGTATTTAGAGGTAAAGGGTATCATGTCTGCAACTTACTCTGAAATGTTTTCAAAGAGAGAGAGAATATATACAGGAATTCTTTGTAGTGTTCTTGTAACTTTTTTTTAAGTCCTAAGTTATTCCAAAATAAAAAGTTAAAAAAGATAATGTTATCAACACATATTAAGAATTAAATAAATGTGAATTTTAATATTCCTGCACATCGATTCCTAAGCGCACAGGAGTATCCAACGGAGCCAACACCTTGGGTTTGTGATATGAAATAAATCTTACACCTAGTATGGGAAATTCTGGGGCCCTCAAATAACATCCCAGTCTTTCCAATTCACAGTGATGCTACTCAAATGAGCAGTGACACAATACCCTTTTCTTCCTTCTGATAATGACTAACCATTTCTAACTTCTCAATTTTACCACTAAGAGAATTCAAGTAAGAATCTTCCAGTGATTCTATTTCCCATGAAAACACTGGAAACCACAATAAAAAGAATCATGTATCATATTTCCCTAACTCGTGCCTTCCCTGGCCAATATGCTTTTTGGCTGAGCATTAAGCGTTCAGACATCTGTGTAGTTTCTAACTCCCTAACCCCATCCTGCCATAGGTGGGTTTTAGAAAGCATATAAACATGAGTGCGGATGTGGCAATTCAAGGTTCTTATCACCAACACAGAGCTTAGCCATCAGCCAACTCGGATGCTTGGATATTCTTAGGGAAAATGTGCACAACCCTAAGCATGTACATTAAATTTTAACAGAACTATTCATGCTCTTCTCCACCCAGTGAATCCAGTAGAGTAAATGATGGAACATCACATGGTGAAGCTTTTAAATCCCAAAGATGGCTGGAGACAGGCCCCTAGAGTCACATGAAAATCAGTAATGGCTATTAAACCTTTTCTTCTCAACCACAAGGATAAATGAAAAGTTGAAAAGAAGTTATAGAACTGCACTTAACCCTATCCCCATGGGTCATGATTAGCATGTTCTCATTTAGAATTTACAGAGCGTCTTGTGATCCAGGAAACTCAAATCTCTCATCAACCTTCACTACATGTCTGGGGTCAGATGAAATTTCCATTTCATAGACAGAAAAATTAGGGCAAAAGAAAAGCAAGATGATCCCTAATTGATACTGTGGGTTGGTAAAAGAATCCAGAATGGACCAAATACTCTGCCTCCAGGAAGAAAACAAATACTCCTATAATTGCTGCAATTACCATCAAAAACAACAAACAAAAAACACTACTTCACATCACTAAGTTAACTGAACTCTCACCATGTTTTTCCCTCTAATTTAGAGGAGTCCATCTGGATGAAGACAAGATCACCTACCCACATGCAATTAGTGGCTCCCAACTAATCCATCACGTTCCAGCCAGTGACAGGCCTCTGCCTCTCTCTCGCCTAGGTGGGCTCCAGGGGACTTCCCATGAGCAGCTGCATCACAAGTCCCTCTCTTTTTTACATATGCAAATTATTCATGTTAAAGAAGAAAAAATTGAAAAATATCTCTTTGATTTCGGTCACTGTAGGAAAGAGAAGAAGAAAATTCAAGTTTATGGCAACACAATTCTAATCAACAGGATTGCCTAAATGACCAAGAGCCTTGCCAATAAACCCAGATCTCATTTAAACACCAGTGTATCAGTGAACAAGGAGCCTTGGTGGTGCAACAGTTAAGCACTTGGCTGCTAACTGAAAGGTTGGTGGTTCAAACCCACCCAGCAGCTCTGTAGAAGAAAGACCTGGCAATCTGCTCCTGTAAAGATTACAGCCTAGAAAACCCTATAGGACAGTTCTACTCTGTTACATGGGGTCGCTATGAGTCAAAATCAACTCAACAGCACCCAACAACAACAACAACACATCAATGAACAGAGTCCTTGGATGGTACAAACAGTTAACACACTTGGCTGCTAACTGAAAGGTTGGAAGTTTAAGTCTACCCAGAGGCACCTCTGAAGAAAGTCTGGTGATCTACTGCTAAAATATCAGCCTTTGAAAACCTTATGGAGCACGTTCTTCTATGACACACATGGGGTCCCCATGAGTTAAAGTCAACTCAACGGCAAATGGTTTTATATCAATGGACTCACTGTTTCTATTTTTAAGACCACAAATTGAGAAAACAAAAATCAAAGGGCCAACATCAACAAGAAGCCTCTGAAGAGGCTTGGAAGCACCATAAAACCAAAAAAAAAAAAAAATTGTTGCCATCGAGTCAATTCTGACTCATAGCGACCCTACAGTACAGAGTAGAACTGCCCCATAGGGTTTCCAAGGAGCGCCTGGTGGATTCAAATCACCAACCTTTTGGTTAGCAGCCGTAGCACTTAACCACTACACCACCAGGGTTTCCGGAGGCAACATAGCAAACAGGAAAATACTCAGCTGAGGAGACCTCAATAAAGAGAAGCCCAAGAATGGACAATACTAAAGACTTCCCCCACATCAACTTTTAAACAAAACACTAGGGTCACTGTAAGAACCTAAGACAAGTGAAGACATCCTACAACAAAGGTTTACATTTCATAAAGTTGGCTGTTTTCCTGTCATAGTTTGCATTTTCAAGTGCAGTTTGGTTATCAGCCACACTATGCTCCTTGCCCACAATTCTAGGGCAGGTTTGCTGACCAGGACAATGTTACCACAGAGCAATGGGGACCTTGCGCATTATTTTCATTGCCAGCTTTATGAATCCAGAGCAGCCAGGGTAACAATACAACGGGCCACTCTGTTTTCTCTAAGATGTTTAAAGAACTCATTTATATTCTCCCTTTACTCCTCTTTGTGACTCTGAGATATGTGGTCATTTTCCACCTAAAGGGATGGATGACAAAAGAAGCCCTGAGGTCTAAGTCTAAAATCAAAATGCAAGTAAATGGCAGAACACATGGCTGAATAATCATCTCTCTCAAAACTCTAGCTACTTATTCTTTAAGATACACGCAAAATGAAGTTTGGAATACAGAGCACACTAACATTTAATGAGTAATTTTAAATATTTTTTAAAGGAAGGAAAGAAAGTCACAGTCTGAACAGATTCTTCATTTTTTTTTCTAATTGATAAAAGTCCCAAAGGAAAGTATAGGTGGGAACAGTGATTCAGTTTGGCCTTTTTTTTTCTTTTCTTTTAATTGGTTTGCCCTTGCAGTTGTTTCTGTTTAATTTTAGAAACGACTTTTGAGCAATTCAGTGACACGATCAGAAAGTTAATCTTGCAGCAGTGTCTAAGAAAGAAGAGAAATGAGAATGGAGGGAAAACAATTAGAAATCTACTGCGATTGTCCAATTAAAAGCTGAAAAGGAAACCGTTATGAGCCACGTTGCAGAGGGAAACATAGGAGGGACTTGGAGAGTGATTAGACTGGGAACAGAGGCGGCAGGAGGCCTGTAACCCCAGTGCTCTGAGGCTGGGTGACTCATAGGAAGAAATATAAAGCATGGATGAAGATTAGGTTTGGGAGGGAAGGTGAGCCATTTTGCAAACACTGTACTTGTGATGCTGGTAGGCCATTTAATAAGGAGCTGGAGGTGTGAAGCAAAAATCTCTAGAAAGCAGGCCTGGAAAATCCAGCTCACACGGAAGAGCAGCAGGATGTGAAACTTGGAGCAGAAAAAGTATACACCCAAGAACAAAACAAAACAAAAATGTCCTCGAGGGGCACATACTACACAAGCCAATGGCATTCTAACAGCTCTCTCCAACCTGGCTGAGGTTTTAGATATCTGATCACAAGGCCCTGTGCTAGACCCTAACAGCCCAAGGAATCTCCCCAGGCTTTTGTTAGGAAACCTCAAACTTTGGTCTGGCACTGCCAGTTTCTAATCTGTTTTCACAAACTTAAGGTATAGCTTCTCTATGCTGCCTCCATCAGGTCAACCATGGCTCAGGTCTCTGCCGTCAACAAACCAATCCCCATTCCTGGCCCAGGCCCACAAGTCCAGAAGCACAGACCAGCCCATGAGCACAAACCAGCCCACCCCAAAGAATCCTGCTGGTACAGAGGAGGCACTCAGATACGTGCACAGAACGGTTCATTTCTCGAAGTCTATTTTAAAATGTGTCTAAAACATCAACTGAACACATTTCATACAGAATATTTTAGAAAAGGCAATGTCTGTGTGAACATTCAAATTTACTTATACCGTGGTAAGATGAGATGCAAACACCAGTACACATTCCTTTGCCAATTTTATTTACAGAACAGACAACTCAGATTCCTACCAGCTTCCCCTACAACTATTAACTGTGAAAAAAAAAAAAAAAAAAAAACTCTCTCTTTCATAACTATCAAATTTTAAAGCCAAAGTAAATCATGGTTAATTCTGTTACAATGAATACAATAATAAAATCCATAATTACAAATTTAAAAAAATAAAATAAAACCTGGATAAACACATAAATACACTCACACATTCACACCACTTAAAAAATCTAAAACCTAGAGTGGAAGGTTTTTTTAGGCAATCATTAACAAGAGTCAGTTAACAGAAGATAGAACACAAAAGGGACCACTGGTCTTTTATAAGAACCTATATCCCACAGATAACTGGAATAATCATTGAAAACAAGTTTTGTTTTTTGTTTTTGTCATTTCAAATTGTGTTTAAAAACTGATTGTTCCTCTTCTGTAAAACCCAAATGAAAGATATTAAAGGAGAATTTAACTCTCTAGTATTTAAATTTAAACCTCCCCTCCTCTCCGACCCTTCTTTAAGCAAAACTGATGAACGAAAAAATTAAACCACTTAAGTTCCACATTGTTTCCACTCCCAAAGACATAACAGCAAGCTAAAACAACCAAAAGGCAAAATGCAAGTATCTGAGCAATCTACTAATCATATCCTCTGTAAATAACACACCCTGAGTATGTGCAAATCTTTTCCCTATTTTTCTACGGGTCTCATTTCCTGGGGTGGGGAGCGGCTCCCACAGGGTCCTGTGGGCTAGCAGCACTTACCTTTTTGGCTCTTTGGGCTATGTCTGGTGTTCTTGTAAGCAGCTTCTCAATCAGGTACTCTCTGTTCTGCAAAACAAATATCCCAACAGTTTAAAATAAAATATCATACATGGAAATCTGTAGTGATTTCAAAATAGCAGATTTACTTGGGTTTTTAAGCATGTTACCTTGGCTTTCTGGAAGAATTTGCATTTTAAAAGTTCTGCTGCTGTGGGCCTGAAAGATCAATAATAAATTAGAGTTGAAACAATGACCACTCAATAAATACACTGCCTTGATGAAACAACTTAATCCTAGAGTATTTCTGGAAGACCAGTTTAGGAACAGCAAAACCAGAAACTAGATTAATCACAAGCTGGCACCCTATAAAAGAGTGCCAAATTTCCAGTTCGTTCCAAACACCTCTACTGCAAAACATATAAACTCCTGTTAAGTTAAATGCTTGGGGCATGATCAATTTTCCATTCTTCATTCTTACACTTCACTAAGTGAATTCAGTGCTTCTAAAAGGTGGCAGGCAGACTGACACGTCTGTGAGCTGAACTCCTGTATTTATTAAGAAACCGTACAAGCTACAATATGATCCTATCAAAGAAACTACAGTCTACTGTGCACTATGAATCCCTAGGAACAGCAGCTACTGTAAGGGGTCCACAAATCCATGTGTACAAGCACTGTCTGCCTGATGAATAACCCTGCCTCAAACGTATATGGACTACTGTTTTTCAGGTGACGGTAAATGAAATTGTGATAAATAAAATGCGAATTAAAAGAATCACTGGATCTGTCCAATTATTTCCTTGTAGTATCAATTAACTTGTTTCTCTATCTCCTATATCCTCTGTAAATTGAAAGTTAGCTCTAAAGGTTCAATTAGGCTTAATCAAGCATTTCTGGCAAGAATACTTCACAGGTGATGCTGTGCACTTCTTACTGCAGCGTACTGGAGGTAATGTTGGGTTATTTCACTATTTGTGATGCTAAATTTAATCACTTGGTCTCCAGGCCCCAAATCCCTCCGTGGTAAAGGTGCGTTTTCCCCACTGTGATTAGGAAATACTCTGTTGGGTAATACTTTATAGCATTGTATAACTATCAAGTTCCAAAAAAACCCTTTCACCTAATGGTTTTAGCATCTTTGTCTAAAATAATTATTTCACAGGGGTTGGCAGAATACTGATTTTCTACTTCTAGCCTTGCTTCTACATTTATTAACTGTCATTCTTTCATGAAGAATAGCTTCCTTCATCAATAGTTCCTTCTAAAAAAGCAGCCGTGGAAAAAAGCAGATAAATTTAGAGTTTCCGACAGTCAGCAAGACAACTGGCCTGATCACTTCAAAGAGTCAGTGTCATGGGGGGAAACGGAAGGAGTGGGGGTACTGTTTCAGAGTAAAACAGACTTAGGAAGCAACAACCAAATACAACATGCGGCCCTTTCCTGAAGCCTGGGTTTGTTGGGAAGGGAGGTATGGAAAGCGTCAAAAGACATTTGGAAATAACTGGGGACAACATGTGAACATGCTAGATAATTTCAGAAAATTATTGATAATTTTCTTCGGTGTAGAAAAGTAGTGTGGTTATGTAGGGAAAATGTCATTTGTAAAAGTTGTAAGCAAAAAAGTCTGTTTTTTTGGAGAGTAAGTTTGTTACTTTCAAACAGTTGAGTAAAATAAAAAGTAGAAAACTTCAAATACAGCAAATCTGGTAAAATGCTAATAATTGTTGAATCTAAGTGGTGGTACACACGTGAACATTTTACTAGTCTTTCACCTTTTCTATCTCTTTTAAATTTTTCATAATAAAAAATACAGGGAGGGGATAGGAAAGCATTGCTGAACATCATTAGGTTTTCTCTCAGGCACTGATTATCAAAGGTACAAATATCATTATGCTGGGGAAGGTGCAAGTGTAACAGGAGTCCTCAGACTTGAAAGACTGGAAAGCACTGCTTTGGAACCAGGAGGCTCTACTAAGATGTTCCCAGGGACCAAAGCCAGCATATAAAAGAATTAAGAAATGTCATTAAGTGTGTCAGTGTACCAACTGCGTAAGTCTACAGAGGCCATAAACTCTATTTCTATGCAAAGAAATTTTCTATTTACATTGTTATTGCTCTTTTCCTCAGATTTCAAGTAGAACACTCATTACAGATAACTTCACAAAGAACCCCTAATCCCCACATCCACTGCTACAAGCAGCCACTAAACTGCTAATTGCCTTGAGTAAATAAAGTTCTAAACAACAGGTGGGCTACATTTTACATTTTTTTGTGGGCCATATGCCTTGGTAAGCTCATTTGAATTCATAAATTTGTACCTAGTTAAACAGGCTCTCGAACTCAAAAATGATGCTACTATTTTACATGATTTAGCTGCGGTTATTATTTTACTGTATACTATTACTGATCATCAGTAATTTTTTTTTTTTTTTGCCTCAAGCTGCTCCAAATCCATGCTTTCATTTTTCTCAATAAATATTTATTAAGCATCTACTATCCGTCGGGCGTTACTCTAGGTGCTAGGCTTACTACAGTGAACGTGACATGCATAAATACTGCCTTCCTCGGCTGACAACCTAGCAGGTTGAGTCGGGACACTGGCAGGCTGGGGCATCAGAGCATTCAAATACCTTTGAATTGAGCTGGGGTGGAAGAAGAAGAGCTACTGACAGAGCACACGGTAGAATGGTTAAAGAACAGACTGAGCAAGATCTGGTGTCATATTTGCTTGCCTCACAACATGAAACAAAATTAAAAACAAACAAGAAGCATACACAGTAACTTACATTTATTTTTTTTTAAGTGAAAAGAAATCTAACAAAATCAGAATGATTAAGGAACTCAAGGCCACGGTTTTGGCTGAAACCCTCATCACCCCTTGTCAATACAGTCACAACAGCCCCCAGCTGGTCTCTCTGCTACTTCTCTCTCCCTCATTGCAAGCCATCTTCTACACAGCTTACCCAGTTTGCTTCTTTAAAAACAAATAAAAACTCTGATCTTTTTCTATCTGTGCTAACAGTGATAAAAGCCAAAGCCCTTTAGCAGGTCCTACAAGCCCCAGATCCTGACTCCCAGCCTCGTTTCTCATCACACCCTATGTGAACCCTACCCTTCAACTACACTGATGTTCTCACCATCTCTTGCTCTTTCACGACACAGCACACTCCTCTTTTCTTGCTTCATTTTTTTTTTCCCCCAACCAACTGGAACACCCTTGTTCATCAGTCAAGAGCCAATTTAAATGTCATCCTATACTGGGAGGATGTCATCCCTCCTCGAAGACACCTCTTCCAGCTCCCACAAATCACTGCTCCCTACTCTGTGCTCACACACCACTCTACCCACACCCCCATTCTGCAATTATCTGTTCCCATGTCTTCCCATCCCACCACACTAGGTTATAAGCCCTTCCAAGGCTGAGCCCACATACTATCACTTTTTATACTTCCAAGGCCTAGCAAAGGAAGGGAAAGGAAAAAAAAAGCCCACTATAACTCAGTTTCATACTATAATCAAATATAAGGTAATATTCATGCTGCTAGACATCTGGACAGAGTACCACAATTCCTGCAGCTAGGTTTAGTCAGCCCCAAATTCTAAGTTTCTGCTCAAGCTAGTGTGGAATAGGAGAATGCTGCAGTGGCAATGAGACTCATGCTAGCAAAAAAAAGAGAAAAAAAAAAAATGAAAGGGGGTAAGTCTGTGCACAGCTGAGGAGCTATGGTGGGGAGTCAAATGTTTCCCCTCCTCCTTGCACCCCCCACTTTCTCCTCTGCACACGACAAGTAAAGTGTCTTCTCTTCCCAGTGCACCACTGATACAGAGACAAGACTTGGAAAACGCCAGACATACCCTGAACTACAGGGCTGGGAAAATACTTTGCCTTCCCCAGCAAGGTTATTTCTATGGTAACCAAAAACGTAAAGGGGAGCAGCATGCAGCAGAGAGAACTCCTTCTTCTGCACTCCACTCTCAGCCTTCCTGAACAAATGCATAAATACCATGGCAGGAGAAATGAAAACTAGTTTAAAGGTGCCCCATTCTTTTTCGATAGACTTAAACAATAGTTCATGTCTATCCTATACAGAGAATAACTAAAGAGCAGGTCACTGGTTGCCTTTCGTGGTTGAATAAGCCAAAGTGTCCACAGCTTTGGAGTCGTCTCCAACATGAGCCAAACCAAGCACATAAGGAAGTACGGAAAATGGAACTGGGAGGAATGAGGCAAAGGAGGGAGGGAAGAAAGTGATAAAAGCTATCAGAGAAGCTGAGATGCATGTTGCCAATCTGAACTCCAGTTTTTGTTTGTGAGTTGTGTTTAGTTCAGTTTTATACTATAGCGACTACCAGCATACAACCAGTTACTGTGGCATCATCAGTGCTGCCTGCCTTCTAGCTGAATACTACAGAGAAAGAATTCTGCAAGCACAGTCATGTCTAACATGGCCCCTAGCAAACACAAAGCAATTCAATATATTATAAATACGTATATTTTTTACAAGAAATGCTAAAATGCTACCAGCAACCAAACTAAAGGCGCAGGCTTTGAATGATGATTCAATTCAAAGCCCTTAAAAACAATGCAGTGGTCTGCAAGTACCAACATTCTCAGAAGAAAATCTCTTAAAGGATTCAGTTAATACATATGGATGAACCAAAGCCCACAGAGACTTAGAATAATTCTCAAAGGATTCAGGATGAATATGATACAGTTTAAATAGTTCTAACAATGTGCATTACTAAATTTTAACAGCTCATTGGCCTCAGGCAACTCTGCCTTTCTCACTCCATCCCTCCCCATGAAAGAAATATTCAAATCTCATATATTTCTTATGGATTTAGCTATGTAACTTCCGCCCCCTTGTTTCTCAAAGAAAACGCTGGTTCTTTTTATAGTCGCCATCCACACAAAGCATGTAATCCACAAGACCAAGGATGATTTTTTTTAAAAGAAACAATAAGATGGTCTGCTACGCAAATATAAGCAATCCTTTGTCTATGCCAATGCAGAACACACACTTGGATGAGGCAAACAGTCCAACACCCCTGCTCTCTTTTACTAAGAAATCTCCAGGAGCTTTCAAAGTTGTCACATGCCACACACAGCCCCTTCTCAGTTAGCCTAGGGGTTCCTGTGTAGGAGTGAATTTGTCCTGGTCCCTATTCCTCTGGGATATTTTATCATTCACTGCTAAAAAGCTTCTCAGCAATACCAAGGCTTTGGTACCAGCCAATTGCTTTCAGATTACAAGTAAATGATCTACGTGCAGGCAACACAAATAAATATAAATCATCAAAAATCTTCCATTCATACCTCAACCCACTCTAATCTGGTTTCTGTTGCTGAAACTTCTCAGTGGGTGCAAATCACCCCCAAATGGTCAAGCTCCACATCTTCTCTTTGGTTTTTCAAAAAACAGTACTGAGTACATAATACAGACCAGACACTGTGGATACAAAGATGAGCAGCACAGGCTCTCCTTCTAAAAGCTTACAAATTCATGAGGAAGTCGGGTGTATAAATCTAAATATAACAGCGTAATTAGGCACTACAACAGACAAACATTCAAAATACTGTAGGAAAACTGAAAGTTGCAATAACTCCACTTTGATTAAGGAAAAAAAAAAGCAAAAAATGAATGGCAATTCTAATTTCCTGAGCACTTAAGAACTACCAGGCACTGTGCCTTCTGCTTTACATACCCTAGCTCATTCGATCCTAACAGCAATCCTATGAAATAGGTGTTATTAGCCTCATTTTACAGATGAAGAAACTGAGTCATTCAGACAACAATAAAGTAGAGCTGGGAATCATACCCAGATGTATCTAACTCTAAGCAGACGTGGCATTTGAACTAAGTATTGAAAGACAGGTGGAAGTAGAGACAAAGGAAGAAGAATCCTTGAATAAAATAAGACAGAAAGCACTAAAAATACACCTGGTTTCTGTAAGAACTGTACAGCAATCAAATGTTTACTTATTTTTAAAAAAACTAAACCAGCTGCCATCGAGTTGATACCAACTCACGGAGACCCCATAGACACAGAGTAGAACTGCACTTCATAGGGTTTTCAAGGCTGTGACCTTTCAGAAGCAGAACACCAGGCCTTTCTTCCAAGGTGCCTCTGGGTGGATTTGAACTGCCAACCTTTACAGTTAGTAGTGAAGAATTTATCCACTTGTACCACCCATTAATTCAGTAATAAACATATATTTAAAAACCACATCCTATGTAAAAAAATAATTTAACAATATTACTTTTTCCATTCTCACATTTCATAAATCTTTTTTTGTGTTCAAACCCTTCACGTACCTACTTAATATCTGTGTACTTTTCATTAAAAGAAGTTTGTGAATCATTAACAGTCTACAATTGTTTGTTACAGAGAGCTATTGCACAATAGAACAGATTAGGTTTTAGACAAAATATCTAAAAGAAATCCTTAAACTACTAATACTTTGTAGATCAAAATAACATTAGTAAAAAAATACTTGGAAGGAAAGACTTTGTACAGATCCAAATCTATGCTGGATGCCTCTTTTCTAAAGGATTTTTTTGGGGGGGAGGGGCAGGGGAAACCTTGTATTTGGATTCATATAATAAATAAAACCTGGAAAGACTTTCAAAATCATTAAGAAATAAATATAGTTTGTTAAATATAATGAAATATAATGTGTTTCAATCTAATTTCTTTTCACCAAATTAGAAATCTCCTGAAGAGATATATTGTTATATCATTAAGTACACTAACAATTCTGCCCTATAGAACAATTTTCTTAATAAGCTGGAATTCTGTGACTTTGCACATCGAAACCACTAGGTGGGATCTCAACTAGTTCAAGAATCACAAAGACATCAGTAATAACCCAGTGCTGACTAGGAAAACAAGTATTTCTCTCATTGGGCTGTAACCAAACCAAACCCACTGCCGTGGAGTCTATTCTGACTCATAGCAACCCTTTAGGACAGGGTAGAACTGTCCCATAGGGTTTCCAAGGCTGTAATCTTTATGGAAGCGGACTGCCACATCTTTCTTCCGAAAAGAGGCTGGTGGGTTCAAACTGGTGACCTTTCGGTTCGTAGCCAAGCACTAACCACTGCACCACCAGGGCTCCTTTATTAGGCTGTAGAGGATGAAATTCTGTTACCTTGATAATGTCAAGACTTTACATTTGGAGATGACACCAAGCATAAGGGAAAGGTAAGCTGGGGTTGAGATAAAATTAGAATCTAAAAGCATTTTCACCAGTAGGAGAGTAAAAAAATAACCACCATGAAAGATCAATATGATTCTGGAGGGAAAACAAGCCCTACATATCAATTACAAACAACAACTGAGACGTTTCAGCAGAAATAATCTATAGGTGGAACAATGTAATCATCCCTTGTATAACAAATAATTACAAGATTATTTATTATTAAGACTGTGGCTTAATAGCAAACACTCTTTAGACCTAGCTTTGTGAGAAAAGTGACTAATGGAAAAAAATTTAAGACAATTTCAGTAAAATTTAAAAGAATGAAAAGAGCAGCTATAAAGAATGAGTAAAATAATGGAAAGTGTGTTTAGCAGAGAGCAGGGAAGTCTCCTCAAAGAGTAGATTACTGTGCTTAACCAGTATCACAGAGAATTTAAAATTAAAGGAATAGCTTTTAAAAGCAGGGTCCTTCCCTGAAGAAAGAAAGTTACAGAAGAAAAGTCAGGTATTAAGTTTTAAAATGTAAACATCAAATTGGATCGCTGGATGGATTAGGGTAGACAGTAACTTCCCAGGGGCTTCTCCAAGTCTCTAAGTCTATATTCACAGTACGTTAGAATAGGGCCACACACAGCTAAGCCCAACAGAGGGAACATATCCAGGCAACGCATGGTTCACATCATTAACATTCCCCTGTAAGTGATAAAGAATACTGGACTCTTATTATCACTACCCAGTGTACTTCAAAGACATAGAAACTAAGGGGAGAAGCAAACTCTAAAAACAGACACACCAGTGTGCAGGGCAATAACCCAAGAATAAACAGAAAACACTAAAGTTAATTTAAAGCCTTTTGTTTCTGTTTATATGACTAATCTTTCTAAGGTAAAAATCTCCTTAATCTTATATACTGATAGTCTTTTAAAAAGCACAAACAACTTGTTCTTCAACTAAAAGGAGGCTCATGCAAAATTCAACAACTCTGCCTGGTTTAGACTGGAGCTAGCAGGATATTCAAATCCTGAGAGGTCAGCCAAACCTACAGAGTACAGAATATTAGCTCAGCTTCTGAATGCAGCACTGCCAATTTCTTTTGATTCTGTTTTACTTCATTTCCTTTGATGACAGAGCCCACACCTAACAAGCGAAGTGAATCCTATTACCACCAAAGACTTTCCTCTGCCTCCCCTTAGTCCTCCACTCACTCTTCTCCCTCTTTGACTCACACTGTCTTCCACTAACAGGCTGGATATCCAGGGGCCTGAACAGGGTTTCCCAAGATAGTAGGGGTACCTTTTAGATGTCCTCACATAGCCTTTCTCCATCCACAAACAAAGCTTTGTCATGACTAAACCAGGTCATTAACTCATCCACAGAGTATGACATACCTTTTGGAAGGATCTTTCTGAAGACACAGTGAAAGTAATTTTCTAAAGGACTTGCCGTACTTTTTCATCACTTCCTTACCCTCTACTCCTGTTTCTAAAGTGGGTGGATCATTTTGCAAAGTCAACATTAACACCTGTGGCAAAAACAAATATGAAAGCAGAGTTTGAGTATAGCGACTGCTATAATCAAGTTTTTAATTTTTCACAAAAATATGAAAGAGCATCCTTGGTTAGGTACCAACTTTTCTTCCCATGATTTTAATTTTCCAGCAATTGTGTACTGACAGTATTAATTTCCTTTTGCAAATCTGTTCATGTACCCTTTAACCTTTTTTTTTTTTTTTTTAACTCCACTGACAGGATTACAAAATCTGTTCTATGTGTTAAGAATGAATCTCCCAAAGGGACAGGGACAGAGCTTCCTGGGAACTGGCTCTCACACTGCCTCAAGGAGCACGTAGCTCCAGGCCTGGTGTAGTGAAGCCTGGGACTCTGGTTGGGAAAGAGGGCCAGAGCAGCAGTGAACGTTCATGTCTGCTGGTCATTCATATTAAGGAACCGCTGTACTCAAGGCTTCTGTAACACATTACCAACTCTAAAAATAAATCTACAACATCCCAGGAGGCAACATGATTTCCCTTTTTTTGGTACCTAAAAATACATACAGAAAATTGCTAAAAAAACTTGACTAAATTGAGACAGCAAGATACTGAACAATAGCCATAATACAACTGAGTTGCTAAAGACCATAATCAGATCAAAAGGCCATGCTTCTTCTGAAGAACGGCGAAACAAAATCAAAATACAACTTCAAATCAAACGGGAAAAAATTCCAGTTTTCACATTAGCATCAAAATAATTTGCTTAAGAAATGGTAGAATTTGTAACAAACCATTGACCTGTGAAATGAGTAAATCTCATTAATGCGTAAATTAGCCCTAATTTATGCAAATGTTATACATGCCAAGACCCTTTTCAAACACTTGTAGATGTATGAATAGATGAAGCATTAAACTGACAGTTTATTGTTTGTGGAGGATAGCAAATAGAAGAGAGTGGGACAATAGTGAACTCAGAAGTGAAGTCCTGTGGCGCTTCAGGCTGGGATTAGCAAGTGAGACTTTGGATTCAGGTGGGAAACATTCAGAAGTGGGGAAAGAAAGAAGAAAATGAATAAGAAGAACAGTCCAGAAAAACCAGACAGAAGAAAAAATCTTTAGAGTCGCTTCAGTGGTTTATTCTGAAAGGTCATTTCAATTGTTTACACCTCAACTTTAACTTGTCAACTAACAAAATCAGGGAGAGATGGATAAATACATGATTGATAGATATACAGACAGGCAGACAGACTAAAATCTTAACTATGTTAAATACACACACACATATACACAGAGAGACAGAGAGAGCGAGAGAGAGAGAAACAATGAAATGAACTCCACTAAAGTCTTGACAAGGATTCTTGATGGTTGATGGAATTAGTGATAATTATTTTCTTCTTTAGCTTATTTAAACTTCCACATTTTCTATAATAAGAACATTGCTTTTTTCAACTGGTAAAACTATTTAACTTTTTTATTCTCAGTTTTGTTTTTTTTAATCGTCCTACATTTTTATATTTGCCCAGGAAAAAAATAAAGCAACCACGGACCATATTATCCATAAAATATCTTTATAATTTCCACTCAAGTATATCATCCTCAAAACAAAATCTAGGTGAGTAAATCAGCCCTGGTACCACCACCTCAGAACTAGGAGAAATAATGATGTAAGCTGGTTAAAAGAATAACAAAAACCTGAAAATAGAATCCAAAACATATTTTATTTCCTAAAAACACTGTAGTTCACTTATATGAATGAGTCACCAACATGACAGTATGACAGCAGGGCTAAAATAGTATAGATCATTAAAAAAAAAGCCCTGAAATTTTGGGAAATTCATCTGCAAAGATGATATTACTATACGCTATTTTTAGATTTTCTTTGAGAAAGTGGGGGTGTTCTGCTATCAAAAAGAGTAATGACTAGCATTTGTCACAGCGATCAACCTCCATCAGCCAATGTGATCACATTCTTTCCTCAGCTCTGTGCTAAGAATGTAAAGCAAGCTTCAAAGCTGGCAAATGTACTACTTTTGATCTATTCTGTCCACAGAGAAACATCAGACAACATTTAACTTGGCTGTATCCCTTCACTAATTCGCCTCAGGTCTAAAAGAAAAATGACTGTATTTAAGAGAATCAGGGGATAGATTACTTTAAGTCATATTTCAAATCAGACATATTATTTCCAAAAGTAATTACTTTCATAGGAGGATATTTGTGATAAGGCGCTGCTCCTGTTGCTAATTCGATAGCAGTTATTCCGAAACTCCACATGTCAGCCTTGAAGTCATAGCCTCGCACCTAAGACAGGAACCAGAAAAAAGAAAAAAAAAAAAAAAAAAAACACACTTATACAGCAGGCATGTTACAAATCACAAAGTCCGTATTATGAGGGAAGTCCACTGCTACATATTTACAACTTTCATACTAGTTTGTTAAGTCCCAACAAGCAGGAATTAAATCTTAGATACATGATGCATTTTACTGAAATGATAGATTTAAATGAAATGTTAGTGTATTAATAATATGTACTACTGTATTGTGTCAAATCAAAACTTCAAAATGTTTTACCTGTTCCATGACTTCAGGGGCCATCCAACATGGGGTGCCAACAAAAGTTTTTCTTACTTTGTTCCGGGTAACATCACCCCCTGTTGCTAAGAATGCACTTACCCCAAAATCTGAAAAGGGGGGAAAAAAAAACACACACACACAATTCACCCTCAATTCACGTAAGACACTGTTGCTTACAAATACTAACTTCTTCAACATCTCCCTTCCTAGTAAGCCATACAGTGGTAATGCATTTTTCCAAACATGTTCATGAAGGTCTCTCAGGTATACACCAGGGCGGTCCTGCCATCTGCCATCCCTACATTTTAGAGAACATCAATACCAGTAAAGGGTCAGCCAGCCCACGAGAGCAAAAGCTCAGCATATCAAATTACAGGGATTTTCTACTAAAAAAAAAAAAAAAAAAATCCAGAGTCATAACTGATCATAAAGGATTACAATATCAATGAAAATACAAATGCGTTCTGACAGAGGAACATAAACATGTTTGCAAAGCCGGAAACTGAAAGTGGCTTAGCTTATAGCTAAGATTTATTTCAGAAAACCATTTACAAGAATACCACAGGAGGCAGTAAAATTAGCACCACTCTGTGGTGTAGTTTCTTTTTTTTTTTAATCATGATTATTTTCTAGTCTCTTTAATTCTAAGTTGTCAATGTTTACAGAGTAGCTTTTGTTGGTTGTTGTTTTTTATTTTTAATAAAGAAGGAATAACATCCATCTTTCATATTCACACGTTCTTGCCTAAATATCACTCTCTAACACGTTAGCCAAATTCCTAATGGCAAACTCATAAACCCAGGTACATAAAACAAACATGTCCAGGCCTGTCCATGTGAAGCAATAAACACAAAGGAAAAGCTTAGTCAGCAAAGACTGTTTTTTCCAATGTTTGCTTTCTGGATAATTTTCGTTAAGTACAGATGAAATGGTTTATAGAATTGAATAATACTCTTCTTAACATCTATGACAATGCTAGAACTTCTTTTAGAGAGATGAATTAATTAGGCATACTGTACAGGCACACAATGCATATATGCAAATATGTATCTTTGTATGTGACAACAGAGAAGGAACAGCCTATGATTATTAATACATGCACTTCTGCTTAGATTTTTACATAAAGGATTAAATTAATAAATTAAAGCACTGGCTACTCAGGATTAGTATAAATCTACCTACAGGAGCCAACTCAAGGATGGCTGGATGGTAAGCTGGTAGACGGTAACAGAAAAGTGCAGTCAACATCTCAAAACACCACAGCACACCACACAGTGTAAGGCCCTCCAAACTGCTCTCATATAATTCTACTTTGCTTTGCTGGATTCCTTTGTGGACCATCAGCACGACAACAATTATCAAAGAATAACATCAAGCACAAACCAAGGTCAAAATGTATTAGCATTTGCTTTAGGCCTATAATATTAAGTTATGCAATTCTGAGACTTACTAACATGGTAATCAGTTCTCTGAGTTGAAATATGTTGGTATTTCATTTTATTTACATTTAAATTTACTCAGTTCCCAACAGAATTTCAACTATACGCAAAAGGAATAAAAATTGACAAATGAAGTCTTTGTTCCAACTGTTACTTCCAACTGGTTTTGCTCACTATTAATACTGAGCAAAAGTACATTTTGAAAATTGCTGTATAATTTGCATATATGTAGCCGACTCTAAAACTCTTTGAAATCTTATTATGGTCAGAAAACTAAAACCCTTGTGAAAAGAAATATCTGGAACTAATGAATTACCCCCTGTGGGTAGGGGAAGATACAACTCATTCTCTTACAGAAGAGCTATGTGACTTAAATTATTCGTAATCATCTACTATAACTGGCTGGAGAGAAACACAACATAAGACTTAAAAAATACTAATTTCTATTTCTGAAAAGAAATTCAACAGCAAATCCAACACCTAATTTGTTATCAAAACAATGTTGTAATATAATATTAAATAAATATGCATCATCTGTAAATAATTGAAGATATGGGCAAAAGGTACTTTAAAAAAGAATGGATTCCTTGAAATGCAGTTGAAGCAACGCCATACCCTAAAGTCTCCTCCTAAAAGATATAATCCAGATAAAAATCCATATTTTTTAGATACATTTAGATTTTTTTTCAATTTCTGATAAATACTGTCTGCTGATGTCAGACATTTTTTAAAGCTGTACAAACAGCCAAGAAAGATATATAGTAGCAATTCATATTGACAGCACCCCTCAAAATATCTTTCATAATTCACATATTTATTCATTGCCTCCACTTAGAACACTCACTTTAAAGTCATAAACAGATGATTAAATGTCTTGAAAGCTCAGAACAAAAATTCCAAAAGGAGAAAACATCAATCCTAACATTTACTTACCCTTAAGACTACAGATTAAATATACAATTTGCTCCTATGTATGGCTAATCAGTATACAGAAAGATTTACATGCACTGAGAAACAGAACATTTTGACCAAAGTACAAAGTGTGCTTGTGTTACTAGGAAAATTGGTATATTCTGTTGAGATTTCATACAGCAGTAAGAACAAGGTGGCAGTCCGATAACAGTATAAAGCGTCCTTGTTTCCGAAGGGGTACATCTATATAGCCAAAGGGAATGGAGCCAAAAACACTTGGATCAGAAACCATAGACATTTCTCTGGCAATACGAATCAAAGCTACACATAAAGTTAGCCAGTCCACCTTCCTCTACCCCGGAATAAGTGCATCTAAAACCAGAAAAAATACTGTCATCTGAGTAACTAGAAGGCTCTAACATCTTCTGAATCCATCCACTTCTTCCCACTGCTGCTGCCTCAGTTTAAGCCCCCATTACTTCTTGCCAAGATTCCTGTGGCAGCCTCCTAACTCACCACCTCCCTGCTTTCCCAAGATCCATGCTCCAGGAACCAGACCTTTCTATGTACAGACACCCTCCCCTTAAAAGTGTTTAAGGGCCCCCTGCCCCCTCAGGATAAAGTCAAATGCCTCAGCACAACACACAAATCAGACTCCCCTTTCCTCTCCTGGCTCTTCTATCACTGCTCCCAAATTCAGACCTGAGCTCCAGCCCTATTAAACTGCTGCTGTTGTTAGTTACTGTTAGGTTGGTCATGACCCACGGCGGCCCCACACACAATAGAATGAAACACTGACTGGTCCTGCGCCATCCCCATGATCAGCTGCAGATCTGACTGTTAGGATCCATAGGGTTTTCACTGGCTGATTTTTAGAAGTAGATCACCAGGCCTTTCTTCTTAGTCCACCATAGTCCAGAAGTCCGCTGAAACCCATTCAACATCACAGCAACACGCAAGCCTCCACGACAGACTAGTGGTGGCTGCTCATGAGGTACACCGGCCGGGAATTGAACCTGAGTGTCCCACAGGGAATGTGAGCACTCTACCACCAAAAACTAAAACCAAAATCAAACCCATTGCCGTCGGGTTGATTCCAACTCATGGCGACTCCGTGTGTTACAAAGTAGTATGTTCCACAAGGTTTTCTTGGCTGTAATCTTTACAGAAGAAGATCACTGATTGTCTTTTTTCCATGGCACCACTGGATGGGTTCAAATCACCAACCTTTAGGTTAGCAGTTGACAGCAAACCATTTGTACCCCGCAGGAACCTCCACTGAACCAGTTGCTCACTGTTTATTCCTGAATCCACCACCATCCTTCCCCTCACCATGTTTGCATTTGCACATGGTGCTTGGTCATCCAGGTACATTGTCCCCTTTCCTTCAATAAGAGCTCAGCCTCCAGGACTCTGTGCAAGCATCACCTCACCCTCGTACTCCAGTCCCCCGGAAGCCAAGTTATTGTTGCCCTTCCTGACTTGCACGTGAGGAGGTGTGCACTCTGCTCATGCTCAGGTGTGCGATGCAAGCCCTGGGTTACCTGTCTGGTGTGCAAGGGCCATGCCTTACTGACCATCCTCCCTGGCCTGGTGCTTGGCACGCAGCATTCATTCATTTATTTTAGCACCTCTGTGTCAATCACTGTTATACATACTGGGCACACAGCAGTGAATAAAACACAAAGAAATCCTTGTCCTGGGAGATTTACATTCTAGGCAAAAGAAGCACAATCAATGACTAAACCTGATGGCAATGCATGGCATGGGGAAAAATAAAGCAGGAAAGGAGGCATGGGAGGGTGCTTTGGGGTACTGCAATGTTAAACTGTGGTCAGGAATGTCCTCACTGAGAAAGACCTGAAGAAGAGGAGGGAGCAGATCATACTGATGCCCATGGGACAAGCATTCGAGCCACAGAAACAGTTAAGTACAAAGGCACCAAGTGTGCACTGTGACTGGAAAAGAGTGAGGCGAGAGGGAGCAAGACTTGACAGTAGGGTGAGGGGAAGCAAGACAGCGGTGCTGCTCATATGGGCAGAGCCTTTAATGCTGAGATGGAAAGCCACAGAAGGACTGTGAGCAGAGCAACACCATGACCTGACGGAGCTGCTGTACTGAAGAGGGCAAGGACAGAAAACCACTTAAGAGATTGCTACCATAATGACCAGGATGGTAGAAGTGGAAGTGGGATAAAAAATTGGTCCTATATTTTGATGACAAAGCCAATAGGATTTGCTAATGGACTGAATATACCAAAACCAAACCAACTGCCGTGGAGTCGATTCTGATGCACAGCGAATGAAAAAAAGAGAGAGAGGGAGAAAGAGATAAGAAGGATGAGAAGGTTTTGGCCTAAGCAAGTGGGGGAATGGGGCTGCCATTCACTGGCTAGGAAATGAGGCAGAGGGAGTGCATGGAGATGGAGTGGAGAATATCAGTGTTGAGATTTTTGAGTGGAGTCCTAGAATAGGCAGTTTGCATTCAGGTATGAGCTCCCAGTGGAAGATAAGAACATAAATTTGAGGGGCATACCTAATGCAGAAGTACTCAATATATATTTTCTGAATAAATTAATGAAATTAATTAAATTCCCCTCACTGTTAGGCAGGGCCAGCTACATGATTTGCAGGCCCAGTGCAAAATGAAAACGTAGGCCTCCTTGTTCAAAAGTTATCAAGAATTTTATGGCAAAGACAGCAGAGCATTAAATCCTTCTAAACATTAGCCCTGTGCAACTGCAGAGTCACACCCCACGAATCCAGCCCTGCTGTCCCAGATGCTTAAAGCTGGAGAAGGGCACGTGATGTGGAGAGATACCCATTGCTGTCGAGTCAATTCTGACCTCACACTGATACTATAGGGCAGAGTAGAACCGGCCCATAGGGTTTCCAATGTTCTAAATTTTTACAGAAGCTGACTGCCACATCTTTCTCCCAAGGAAGGGCTGGTGGCTTCGACCTTTCAGTTAGCAGCCCAGCACTTAACCACTGTGTCACCAGGGCTCCTTTGGATGTGAAGAGATACTCCTCTGAAATTAGAATGAGCCACAAATCCCCTGGCTAAAAGAGATAAGGGGACAATAAAGATCCTAAGTCGGCCTTCAGGTTTGTTTTCTTTGATCCTGCCTGTTAAGAGTCATAATCATGGGTAACACCTTTTCAACCTCCACACTCTCTTCTGTAAGGGTAGGGCCATTAGCAGAGGACATTCTGTATATCCTTATTAAATGACTGAAGCATCTCTGGCATTCTGACTTTTGGTGCCTTAGGGCTT
The DNA here is from genome assembly GCA_030035585.1 of Dugong dugon. NCBI lineage: Eukaryota > Metazoa > Chordata > Mammalia > Sirenia > Dugongidae > Dugong > Dugong dugon. Next base: position 130,007,885 of record CM057461.1, read on the forward strand.
TTTCACAGCCTTCTTTGAAGTTATTGTTAGTTGTTGTTAGTTGCCATAGAATCTACTCAGGGTGACTGGGTGTGTGCAGAGCAGAACTGCTCCATAGGGTTTTCAAGGGTGTGACCTTTTGGAAGCAGATCACCAGGCCTATCTTCAGAGGTGCCTCTGGGTGGGTTCGAACCACCAAACTTCCAGCTATTAGTAGAGCGCTTAATCGTTTGTGCCACCCAGTGACTCCTTCTCTGAATTAGGGGATGGTTAGTTTGATGTGCACCCACTACTTTTGCCCAATTTGTCATATACGATTTAAGAAACTTTGGAAATTGTCTTATTTCGATATGTTAATGTCAAACCGGGAGGAGGATCTGCAGAGTTTTGAGGTATAGTTATCTAATTTGGGGAATAAGTGGATCCACCAGAAAATATCACAGCCTAACTGGCAAGGGCAGGGTATCACAATGGTTAGGAGGAAGATGAGGCTATTCCACAACTGTGTGACTCCAAAAAGTACTTGCCCTCTCTGGATCTCCCTTTACTCATCAGGCTTCTTGTTTAGGCCTATTTTTATATGACTGTCATATCTGTAACACTCTCCCATTTCTTTTCACCATGTCTAAATATTCTTTACAATAACTGTTATGTACATCAATAAGCCACTATTCTCTCTATAAAGGAGTTAACTGGGCTGAGGGGATAAGCATTAACATTTTTACAGCAGTAGATATAAAATATGGGAAAGATATATTTTCTGACCTCGAGGATATGACAATCTAGGAGGGAAAAGACATGAAACAATGTGTGAAATCAAATGCTAGGCTGTCTGTGTAGAAGCAGAGGAACTAGGACCATAATTAGTGGTCATGAAAGTGGGCCCTGGACCTGGCCTTGAAGATGAGGCTCAGATGTGGATCAGCAAACGACATTCCAAAGAGATAGCATGAACATAGCACAAGTGTTGCACCAAGAAGAAAAACTATCTGACAGCTGCAAGGGTCAAAAACTCAAATACCTACAGGGGTCAGGCAGGAATATAAAGTAGAGAAGAAGGTACTGAAAACCAACAGCACAATCTCGATGATAAAGGGGAAGAGACATTTAGTCTCAGTGTTGGGAGATATTAGGGAGTCCTGGGCTCTGTGTTGAGCTGGGGAGTCCATTCCCCATATCCTCTCACCCTTGGTCTCAGGGAGGCTTCTGCTACTCAGCTGGAGAAGACAGACGCCATAGAAGAATGTGGGCCTGGTGTTGCTGGATCTCCCAATTCTCCCAGAGAAGTCAAAGATCTGGATCTTCATGTAAAAGCTCTCTCTCTCCCTTCCCCCCACCACCCTCTGGAAACAAATTTCATTTAAAAAGAAAAACCTGAAAAGGTGAAATAAAGCAATTCCACCAGTCTGATTTAGTCTGCAAGCCACTCACTGGTCAACTGTTATGTCTAAAACTTACCTAAAATACTTCATCAGATACAATGTGATGTGATGTTTGTGATATACAAGCCAGGTTGGTCAGCTAGCATTCTAACCAAGAATACTCAGTGCTGGGGGATACTGGTAGCATTTGACTCAGGATATCAGAGGCAGCTGCTAGAAGTACTTCTGCTATCTGTAAGTATGGCTAAGTATAAGCCAGTTGAAAGTCCAAAGGGACTATTATTAGGCAAAACAATGACCTGTTAAGAGGCATGATACGTGTTAGAAATGAGCTTTCACTGGTGAAAATAAAGGTATTTTAGCACACAGACACTGGCTAAACTATTTTAGTTTCATCTCTGCATGAACAGGATGAAAGAATGCAGCCAGACCCAAAGTGGAGGCTAAATCTCTAACTAGTTCTGTGTCTAGTAAGATTCTTGGTGCCAAGTATATGTGTAAAAGAAAACTGCATCTGGAATCTTAGCATGTCTGCCTCAAGTTAATTTTTCATTTACCTAGCAGGACAGAGAACAGGAGTTTCCTTGAGCCTATAGAACAAATCGTGAGAATGGTTTGAGAGCTTGCTTGCCAATGAATGGCAAAATTTAGTCTAAAACCTGATTTCCTTATAACCTGAGAGTGAAGTTGAGGGTGAGAAGCTAACCCTCACATACGTCAAACTTCTTCAGCATCTACTATTATCTGTTAAAAAAGAACCTGAGTTGTGCATGAAAAAATTGGCTTAAGTCAATTCAAACATTTGATTAGAGAGTAATAAAACCAATGTTTAATTGTTCAGAGCTTCCTAAATTGCATTCAGAATGGGTTACAAGAGATAATAATTCCTTCAGACCTCAAAGTGGATGCTTGGGGTCTGAAGCAGCATGAGCCCCAAAAACTTTAGGGATCCCTGGTAGTTTCTTGCTTTAAATAGTCTTTTTGCCAGAAGCCATGATCTAAAAATACTGGGAAGCCCTGAGATTGAGAGCCCAGCCACAGACGAGTCTGAAGATCAGGTAAGGGAATTTGTACCTGATTCAATTAGCAACCAGGACTACTGTTATCCTTTCTCTCGAAAAGAAGAAAACTGGGGAAAAGTAAACATGCAGGGGGTGGCAGTGGTGGTTCAGTGGTAGAATTCTCGCTTTCCGTGAGGGAGACCCAAGTTCGATTCCTGGCCAGTGACCATCATGCACTGCCATCACCCATCTATCTGTGAGTAGAGGCATGTGTGCTGCTATGATGCTGAACAGTTTCAAGGAGCTGCCAGACTAAGACAGACTAGGAAGAAAGGCCTGGCAATCTACTTCTGAAAATCAGCCAATGAAAACCTTACAGATAATAAAGGCCCGCTCCACAACCAGTCATGAATGGCACAGGACAGGTTGTGTTTTGTTCCATTGTGCATGGGGTCACCACAAGTCAGGAGTCACCTTCATGCAAGGGTGTTCAGAAAAGGAGAAAAACGAGAAGGAAGGATGACTACAGCCATAACCCAGGAGTAAAATCACAGAGCCTGCACCTGAACACAGAATCTGGAAATGGAAAGGATTAGACAAAATCTTAAGAAAGTATGATGGTTTTAGTGGATATTGGAATTAAAAAAGAGGAAAGAATTAAAGTTAAGTGACTTGCCAAAGAACACATAGCAAGTTAGTGAGGGTCTGAATAAAATCCACAATCCTTCACAGAGTGGGGAGCCGCTTAGCCCCCAGTCTCCTCAGGGAAATTCAGAGTCCTTTTCTTTACTGAAAAGAGGTACCAAATGGAATAATGGGGTTAATATTCCACAACTTCTAAACTCTTCCCTGGGTAAAGATCACATTGTGATTACCCAACACAGAAAAAGTAGTTTGAGGTTCTCTGGTTAATCTTAAATGTCATATTTATATCATCAAAAACAATTCCTTCAAAATCTGGTTTGATTCCAATTTTTTTTCTGTTTTTTTTTTTTTTTTTTTTTTCCCTCTCTCTCTCTTGAGAGACTCTCAAGACTCTACTGGCAACACTGAACTGTACTTCTAAACAGGCAGGAACATTGCCAGGGCTGCCAGCGCTCAGCCTTTCTGAGTCCCATAGGTTTCCTTAACATGTTATACCACCAATGCTGGATGACTAACAAGCTTATTTTATATTAGGTACCTTAGGATTTAAATTATGCAAACAACATAATAATCAGTACAAAATAGAAGCAAATATTTTCTTAATTTTGTTAGGAGCAGTTTACAGAAAGTTTTTTTTCAAACAATGCACTTGGCTCTTTTTATATTGTTTTTATACTAGAACATGTGTCAGTGGCATAGTACCATACTTGCTTATTTTCAGCAAGCCTAGGGTGTATACTACAGTGTGCATGCTGGGTATACAGATATCACGGGGCTCACAGGGCTTTGATTTATGCACTATCTTGGCCGTCCAGTGAGACATAACATGTGGACATACGATATTAACTTAAATAAAGTGACTATTACATGACCTAAGTGACATAAGTATAAGAAATATGGTAATGTGCCCAATATGCTACACTCAGAACTAAAAGCGTCATCCACTGCTTGCTGGGAACTGCCACGTGTCCTCTATCGCTGATTTTCTGGGTGAGAGAAGGAAAACAAGGAACAGGGAAATTCGCAGCTGTAATGATTACAGAATCAGAGGCAAAGCCTCTTCTAATGCAATCCATCCTACTTACTCCATCCAGATTACTCTTCCTAAAGTGCAATTTGGATCTTACCACTCTCTAGTTAAAAATCTCTCCCTCCCAAGACATGTGAAGAATAACAATGAAGTCCATCCCAGGCCACAATTTGTCACGTATGTGGACGCCAACAAACTTGAAGTATTTTTTTCCTTTTCATTATAATGCATATCAAATTATCACATACTTCAGCAAAGTGCTTTTAGCTTTTTAACTGATCAAATCGCAGTTTCTCAATTTTACGTTTTTAATGTATAATTAAACCCAGTCTTTGTCTGTCACCTTTCCTGTTTGTTTCAGTTTTGTTTTTAAATTAAATAGGCACAACTTTTCAGTTTCCTAGGGCCTTGCCAGTGTCAGGGTGTCATCAGACCTCCAACCACTAAGAGCCAATTCTGAGTGGAAACAGGGAGGGCCATCCTCCCCTGCCTGCTGGGAATCCTGCAAACAACAGTAAGAGACAGCATGGCGTAGGGCCGACTTGGAGGGAGCATGAGGGAGAGCCATATGACTTCCAAATGGACGACACACCCCTGGGTGCCTGTGCCACACTCAGCCGAATTCAGCACTTGAGAAAGAAGCAGAGCCCAGAGCCCAGGAGACTCAAGTCAGGCTGCAGCAAGATCTTGGAGAGCAGCCGCCAACACTCACTAGACACGTCCCTTCTTGAGATAATACCATTTTTGCCTGGACATGTGGTTTTCTCAGTATCGTAACAGTGATATGACATCGCACCATGAATGTGAGCACCACTATCAAGAGGCCAAATGGTGATGCACTCGATGTGGTATATGTGGCCCAGTTCACAGGCATATCATAGGGTCCTGGCCCTTCCAGTGATTCTCCCACCAGTGACCCCTAAAACTGATGGAAGGAGAAGCAGCAGCAAGGAGAGAACACAGGGAGTACACGGAAGCCACATTTCCACTCTCAGGAGGGACTTCAGAATCCAACAGGCCAGAGTGTGAGTCCCAAGTAGACTCCTTGCTAACTTAGTTCACTTCTTTGAGCAAGAGTTTCCCCAGCTATATGATGGGGAGCTTAGAACACAACAGGCTGTCAATAATTTCAGTCCTGGTAATATGCACTGTTGGTGACTTACCCAACGTACCCCTTTCTTATTTCTCTGACAGACTCCTAATTTTGTCTGCCAGGCCTGTGGGATTAATCTTATTGATTTAAACCAATCATGGTGCTTTGTTCTTCTTTACCAGTGAGTGGTCTGAGGGTTTGCTCTAGTCCTGGCCTATAGGACCTAACATGAATACTGTGCTGGCTCTTCTGGGGAAACTTCCTTCCTGAATAAAAGAGAGATACAGAGCTGCCAACAAGTCCACTCCAACTCACAGTGACCTTATACACAATAGAACAAAATGGTGCCTGGTCCTGCATCGTCCTGACAATTGCTGGCATGTCTGAGTCCACTGTTGTAGCCGTTGTGCCAACCCACCTCAATGAGGGTGTCCCTCACCTTCTCTGGCCCTCTCCTTCACCAAGCATGATGTTCTCCTCCAGCAATTGATCCCTTCTGATGACTTGTCCAAAGCAAGCAAGTCAGACAATGTTTTGTTTTCACTGGCTAACTTTAAAAAGTAGATCACCAGGTCTTTCTTGCTAGTCTGTCTCTAGTCTGGAAGATCCACTGAAACCTGTCTGCCATGGGTGACTGCTGGCATTTGAAGTACTGGTAGCATAGCTTCCAGCATCATAGCAACATGCAAGCCACTATAACAGAATTGACAGATGGGAGGTAGACTGTTTTACTCCCCCACCCCCTCCTGTCTGAGACACTGTCATGTGAGGATGCCATATTGGGTGCAAGAGCAGCCTAAGGACAGGTGCTGTCCAACACACTGAGGATACAGAAGAAAAAGTGGGAAAGAGCCCGTGACCTCTGAGATATCCCAAGGCCTCTGCACCAACCCTGGAAACTGAATGCCCCAGACTTCTTGTTATGGGAGATAATTAAATGTCTTTATTGCTTCATTTCCTGTCAGTCAAGGACTCTGTTATTTGTTCCCAAAGGTTTCTTAACTCTCACAGTCACCCTATCTTCCCCCAGCCCAGCCACGTGCATGCCTACTTCCTAACTTCTAAGGGTTAACCATTGCATCAGAGGCCAAAATTATTGCAATCCCCAAAAACACTTAGTAAAAAATTCAACAAGAATAGAACTTAGCACACAGGGCAATTCTAGATTTTTAAACAGCTCCATTATTAAGCATACTGCCTAATGCCAGGGGCACAAATCAAAACAAATAAATGCAGAGAAATCTCAAAGGAGGAAAACATACTGCAAAGAGTCCAATTCCCTTTTTTGCCAATAGCTGCTGTTTGGGACTACGCCTACATAAACTTCCCACAAACAGAACAAGACACTTCTAGGAAAATAAGAGAGAAAAGTGCCTTCAACATTCCAGTCTAGATCCTTGCTACTCAAAGTAGGCTCCACAGACCAGAATAACCAGCATGACCTGGGCGCCTCTAAGAAATGCAGAATCTCGGGCCCAGCCCAGACACACTGAATCAGAATCTGCATTGTAGCAAGCTCCCCAGGGGATTCAGTGTGCATTAGAGTTGAAGACGCATTTATCTAGAGGTCTGTTTTTCTAGCAGGTACTGTGGCACGATTCAGTGTGACCTGTAGACTTCAATGAAAGGCCAACTCCAAGCTTCCCTCTTTCTCCTCGTAGACAATAAGAATCACAATGAAGGAGAGAGGAGCGGAGGAGCGCTTATGTCTGCGCATTCATATATTTTATGACACAGTAAGTACAAAGGCAATATTAAAAATGTAAATCATGTCCCACACAGAACCGTGTATGTAGTTCAGTGATTCTCAACTGTGTCTAATGCATCAAAAAGGGCAAATTCATATACATGCTACACCTTTATGGAAATACTCAGATTTTTACAAATTGTTTTCTGAAACACATGAAACTTATTTATAATCACACCAAAGTAAAAGCCTATCAGTATCAGCTGCTCACTAACAGGCACTCTTCAGATGAGACAGGCTGCAGGTAACTACCACTCCTGGCACAGGTGTCTGTAATTCTACTCCTTTCTCTCCCACTCATGAAAACCTCTCAAATGCAATTGTGTGAGGCTGATGTCATTATTAGGGTAATAATCTTGAATCAGCTCATCTTTTAAGCGAGTCAATAATTAATACATTGATACCTTAGCTACTTCTTGTTGTATGCCATCCAGTCGATTCCAACTAATAGTGACCCTCTATGGAAGAGCAGAACTACCCCAGAGGGTTTCCTAGGCCGTAATCTTTACAGAAGCAGATTTTTGTTGTTGTTGTTGTAAGCAGATTGTTGTTATTACTGCTGTGTGCCTTGAGTCAATTCCGGCTCATAGCGACCCTATATGGCACAGTAGAAGTGCTCGATAAGGTTTCTATGGCTGTAAATCTTTACAGAAGAAAATTGCCAGGTCTTTTCTCCTGCTTCAGCAGCTAGTGGGTTTGAACCATCAACCTTTCCTTTAGCAGCAGAGCACTTAACCATTGTGCCACTAGGGCTCCTTACCTTATCTACTAGTAGAAACCAATTACTCAGTGCCACACTACAGATTGGGATATACCAACTGCCCTGCTCGGGAGTCAGCCTGTTACCCCTGAGGAGCCAGGCAGAAACAACAAGAGTCTTCTGATGCCCTCCCTCTCCTTTCCTCCCACCAGGCTCCTGATTTTCAATTCTATTTATTCCTTCTTGCAACCAAATGCCACTCAATGGCCTTGTTTGGCTCTATAGGCTGCAGTCCCCCCCACCTCCCCCATCCCCCAGCATGATGTCCAAGGCATTCACAGTAAGAAAACACAATCCTGCAACAGTTACTGAGTCTGGGCCATACAATTTCACATATCAACTGTTCTGGACAAATTCATGCTTCTCGTCTATAAATGAGTGAGAGGCAGTCCTGACCTCTTCTTTAAAATACCAGAGACTGACAATTTCAGTCTTTTCTGACATCAAAAGCAGGAAAGAAATCAGAAGACATCTCTTTATTCCCTAAATGTAGTTTCACCTATAAAAGAAAATAAACCAAATTTCTAGAAACACACTACCTACCTAGACTAACTCAAATAAACCAAACCAAACCCACTGCTGATGAGTCAATTCTGACTCATAGCGACCTACAGGACAGACTAGAACTGCACCACCGGGTTTCCAAGAAGTAACTGGTGCATATGAACTGCCGACCTTTTGGTTAGCAGCCATAGCTCGCCGTAGCTATTAACCACTGCACCAGAGGTAGAAAATCTAAACAGACTCATAACAAAAGAAAAGATTGAAGATGTCATCAAAAAACTCCCAACAACAACAACAACAAAAAAGCTCTGGTCCAGATGGCTTCACTGGGGAATTTTACCAAATATTCAGAGAAAAATTTACACTGATTCTACTAAAACTCTTCCAAAACATAGAAAAGGAATACTCCCGAACTCATTCAATGAAGCCAGCATCACCCTGTTACCAATGCCAGCTAAAGACATCACAAAAAAGGAAAATTACAGACCAATACTCTTCATGAATATAGACACAAAAATTCTCAGCAAAATTCTAGCCAACAGTATCCAACAGCGTATCAAAAAAATAATACATCATGATCAGGTCGGATTCATATCAGGTATGCAAGAGTGGTTCAACATTAGAAAATCAATCAATGCAATTCACCATATAAATAAAACAAAGGAAAAGAATGTATGATCATCTCATTTGATGCAGAAAAGGCATTTGATAAAATCCAACACCCTTCCTGATAAATAAAAACTCTTGGCAAAATAAGAATAGAAGGGAAACTCCTCAATATAATTAACGGCATATATACCAAACAGCCAATATTATTCTCAACGGAAAAAGCCTGAGAGCCTTCCCCATGAGATATGAACGAGACAAGGATGCCCACTATCACCACTCTTATTCAATACTGTACTGGAAGTCCTAGCCAGAGCAATAAGGCAAGAACAGGAAATAAAGCGTATCCAAATAGGAAAGGAAAAAGTAAAACTATCCCTATTTGCAGATGACATGATCCTATACATAGAAAATCTCAGAGATTCCACAAGAAAGCTACCAGACCTCATAGAAGGATTCAGCAAAGTGGCAGGGTACAAGATCAACACACAAAAATCACTTGGGTGTCTCTACGCTAACAAGGAGAACTCTGAAAAGGAAACAAAGAAAACAATACCATTTACATTATTGCCCCCCCACCCCCGGCAAAGGATAAAATACCTACGAATAAATCTAACCAGGGATGTAAAAGACTTGTACAAAGAAAACTACAAAACTCTACTGTAAGAAACTAAAAAGAAACCTACATAAATGGAAAAACATTCCATGCTCATGGATCAGAAGACTCAACATTGTGAAAATGTCAATACTACCCAAAGTGATCTGGAGATATAATGCAATCCCAATCCAAATCTCAATAATATTCTTTAGTGAAATGGAAAAAGTAATCACCAACTTTATATGGAAAGGAAAGAGGCCGCAAATAGCCAAAGTAATACTGAAGAATAACAAAGTATGATGCTCACACTTCCCAATCTCAAAACTTACTATACAGCCACAGAAATCAAAACAGCCTGATACTGGTTCAATGACAGACACATAGACCAATGGAACAGAATTGAGAACCCAGAAGTAAATCCATCCAACTATGGGCAGCTGATTTTTGACAAAGGATCAAAGTTCATTCAGCAGGGAAGAAACAGTCTCTTTAACGAATGGTGCTGGCAAAACTAGATATCCATTTGCAGAAAAGTGAAACAGAATCCATACCTCACAACATACATGAAAACTAACTCAAAATGGATCAATGACCTAAATGTTAAAGCTAAAATTTAAAGTTCCTGGAAGACAACATAGGGACAAAACTAGGGGACCTGATTTTTGGCATAAATAGTCTATGAAACACAACTACAAATGCACAAACAACAGAAGACAAATTAGGTAAGTGGGGCCTCCTAAAAATTAATATTTATGCTTATCAAAAGACTTTACCAAAAGAGTAAAAAGAGAACCTACATAATGGGAAAAAACCTTTGGCAATGACAATCTGATAAGGGTCTAATCTCTAGAAAATATAGAAAACTTCAACAACTCAACAACAAAAAGACAAAAAATCCAATCAAAAAATGGGCAAAGGACATGAACAGACACTTCACCAAAGAGGACATTCGGGTGACTAACAAACACATGAAAAGATGCTTGTGATCATTAGCCATCAGAGAGATGCAAATCAAAACTACAGTGTAATACCATCTCACCCCTGCAAAAACAGCAAAGATCAAAAAATCAGAAAACAACAAAGGCTGGTGAGGTTGTGGAAAGATTACAACCTTATACACAACTAGTGGGATCGTAAAATGGTGCAACCACTATGGAAAATGGTATAGTGCTTCCTCAAAAAGCTAGAAATAGAAATACCTTATGATCCAGCAATCCTACTCCTAGGTTTATATCCTAGCGCTGTAAAGAGCAATGACACAAATAGACATATGCTTACCTATATTCACTGCAGCATTACTCACGATAAAAGATGGAAACAACCTAAATGCCCATTTGAACTTGGAAACGAAGCCACTCTCAGTGGTCATCTTTCATCCAAATAATATACTGGCTTATAAAATAAACACTATCACCCGTGAGTACCGTGCTGTCTTACATAACCAACTATATGAGACCAAATGGTCAACATTTGCCTTAAAACAAAGATGAGAAGGTAAGAAGGGGCAGGAAATCTACACTAAAAAAAAAAAAACAGAACAAACAGAATAGAAATAATGAGAATGTTGACACTTTGTGAAAATGTAACCAATGTCATGGAACAATTCATATAAAAATTCTTATATGGGTCCTAAACACAACCAAACACCTTGAGGGAACAAGTTACTGGGGCTGAGGGCTGGGGACCATGGTCTTGGGGACATCAAGGTCAACTGGCATAACATAGTTCATAAAGAAAATGTCTACATCCTACTTTGGTAAGCAGCATCTGGGGTCTTGAAAGCTTGCAAGTGGCCATCTAAAATACGTTTATTGGTCCCATCACATTCAGAGCAAAGGAGAATGAAGAAAATTAAAGACACAAGGAAAGTATTATTCCAAATGACTGATGGTGCACAGAAACCACAGCCTCCACCAGCCTGAGCCCAGAAGAAATAGATGGTGCCTGGCTACCACCCCCAACTGCTCTGACAAGAGATCACAATAGAGGGTTCTGGACAGAGCTGGAGAGAAACGTAGAACAAAATTCAAATTTACAAAAAAAAGACCAGACTTACTGGTCTGACAGAGACTGGAGGAACCCTTGAGAATATAGCCCCAGACACCCTGGTAACTCAGAACTGAAAGACACTCCTTAAGTCCACCATTCAGCCAAAGATTAGAAAGGCTTATAAGACAAACAATTACACACGTGAGGAACGTGCTTCTTAGTTCATTCAAGTATACGAGACCAAATGGGCAACACCTGCCCAAAAGCAAAGACAAGCAGGCAGGAAGGGACAGACTGAAAACCTGGACAAATGGACACGGGGAACCCAGGGGGTAAAGGAAAAGGGGGAGACTGCTGACACATGGAAGGGACTGCAACCAATGTCACAAAACAATTTGTGTATAACCTTGTGAATGTGAAACTAATACGCGCTCTAAACTTTCACCTAAAATACAATAAAATTTTTTTTTAAATTGCTATATGGGAACCTAATTTGCTGTGTAATCTTTCACCTAAAACACAATAAAATATTTTTAATATATATAACTTCAAATATTCTTATACTCAGTTGTGTATTCTAAAGTAAATTTGTTTTAAAATATGTAAACAAATAAAAATACATAAACATATAAAACATAAAAGCAAGCCTTCCCACAATTGGGGTCTCATGTAGGTAGACTCTTGAAAAGGCCATCAACAGGTTTCCTTCAAATGTGCTAGGTTTTTACTTATAAGAGAGAAGTTCTTAACATTTATTAGCACTTTACACACAGAATGAATGTCAATTCACAATGATATAGTCAAATTATAAGAAGAAAAATGCAACAGGAGGATTCCTGGTAATGCTGCCGCAGATATACAAGCTGCCACTTCTTTCCCCCAATTTCTCCACTCTCACAATCAAGGGAACATAGGCTTAAGTGGGACAAAAAGATAGAAGAATAAGTGGTGGTGGTTGTTAACTGCCATCAAGTCGGCCCCTGGCTCATGGCAGCACCATGCACAAGGGGATCAAACTGTTGTTATCCATAGGGTATTCGCTGGCTGATTTTTCAGAAGTAGATCCCCAGGCCTTTCTTCCTAGTCTATATTAGTCTGGACACTCCCTTGAAACCTGTTCAGCACCATAGCAACATGCAAACGTCCGCTAACAGAGAGTGGTGGCTGTGCATAAGGTGTATTGGCTGGGAACTGAAGAGGGATCTCCCACATGGAAGGTGTGAATTCTACCACTGAATCATCACTGCCTCAGATAAGTGGTAGTCAAGGTCAATTCACATTTGGTTCACAGTTCAGTTGATTAATACAGTGAATCAGCCACACAAGTGAAGGAGAGCACAAGTTTAACAGCAAATTGCAGACAATTTGCCTGTGTCAGAATCACAGAACACTTCCCCAAAGCAGGTGAAGTTAAGGTGAGAAGTGGAGCTGAAGGTCACACTTGGTGGAGCAGCAGCAGGAGTCAGGGTGTCAGGCACGACAAAGCAGTAATCCCAGGGCAGCTGCACTGAAGGTACGAGGTAAGAGCTAGTTTTATCAACTCCAATGATACACCTGAACAAGAGATCACTAGTTTTCAACTTTGCACTATGATAATTACTGTGAACAAATGTAAACTACAGATAATTCCCAAATCACAAATCCATTCCTCCCTAGCTCCCTAGATGGGGAAGGGGATGATTTTTTCTTCAAAGACGCTCTGGTAAAAACAGCCTCAGGACATATACTTGGACGTACTCTCCCCTCCATACCCAAAATCATCCTGATTTGAGTGCTTTAAAATAAGAACATCATGGAGGTAGGGCCAAATGGCAGAGCAGTCAGAAGCTCCCGGTGGACCCTCCTACAACAAAGACCCGAAAAAACAAGTGATTCGATTATATGTGGCAATCTGAGAGCCCTGAAAATCAAAGGCAGAGTTGAGGAACCGGACTGAGTGGCAGTGGGAAGGAGTGATGGTTCAGAAGCTGTGAGGAGTTGCCAGATCTGACCTGGCGAAAGCCTGAGCAGCTCGGGGGTAAGCAGTGAGGCAGGCAAGCAAAAGTGCTCAGGAGGTGCGTTTTCCACACTGGGAGAGACACAGTGCCAGAGAGTCTACACGGCCACCCAGAACCAGTGAGAAGCAGCACTCCACAAAAGATAAGTACTTGCGTACAGCTTATCGCGTTGATCAAAAACACCCCACTTAGGGAAAAACCTCTCTCCCATTTACCTCCCCACTCCCTGTTCTGCCTTGGGTCCCAGACTCGCTTCAGCAATTGCCAAGTCCCCTGGACTGGAAGTAGGATCCATCATACACCCTGAGCCATTCTCCCTGCCTTGGAAAGTGAACAAATTAACAAATACAGGAAAAAATAAACTGCCAGCTCCCCTAAGCCAGGAACCCAGGGTAGGCACAGCTCCTTTGCTTATGCACAACAGTAAGGGATACACAGACTTTGAGTGCCTTTCCCCCTGCATAGACTTGTGTGGACCCATCTCAACAGCATAGGCCCTCATTATCACAGTACAACACGGTATATACCAGAAGTCTAACTTCAACTGTTTCAGCAGTGAAGTGGGAGGTTCTTGACATTTGACAGTGCTCTGCCCATTAAGCAGGGTCTTCACCTACCCACATCAGGGGCCTGAGGACCAGTGGCTCCACCCATGGCACTGAGCCACCTGCGAGAAGGGCACATGAATAAGAGGTGCCCCCCAGTCCTGACAGCCAAAAGCACTGAGTGCTCATAGTCCAACTACAAAACCCACCCCCCCACGCACTCTAGGGAACAGGGACACGCCCTCCTCCTGGACACTCAGGGGCAGACGTCAGCCCCCTGCCTTACTCACAGTGTGTCCCCCTGCTGTGCCTACATCAATCACCCATGCCTGTGTAAGACTGTAAGTGAGAGCCTAAAACAAACACTTGGTGGCTATCTACCTGGGCACCTGAGCTAGATTCATACAGGAGGAGGGGGCAGACTCCTGAGCTCACATACCTGGTAACAGATCTAACCACCTGGTGACAGGACATTAGAGCTTCAAAGGTGCCAATAATCAAACTAGCTCATATGAGCAGCCTATTCGGGCATTATCAAACAAAACACGAAGCTAGGACACAGTAAGCAAATGTAAATAATAACTTATTGATGGATCAGAGACAACAATCAATACCAAATCACATAAAGAGGCAATTCATGATGGCTTCAGCAAGCTTGCAAAATAAAGAATCCAGAAATTTTCCAGAGGAAGAAAATTTATTGGAATTACCAGAGGCAGAATACAAAAGATTAATCTACAGAACTCTTCAAGAAATTAGGAATGAAATTAAGCAAAATGCAGTACACACAACAGAGGAAATTAAAAAGATTGGAGAAGAGTATAATGACAAATTTAACAGGCTGCAAGAATCCATAGAGAGACAGCAATCAGAAATCCAGAAGATTAACAATAAAATTTCAGAATTAGACAACTCAGTAAAAAGTCAGAGGAGCACAATTGAGGCAATGGAAGTCAGAATTAGTGAGATTGAAGACAAAGCACTTGACACCAATTTATTTGAGGAAAAATCAGAAAAAAGGATTAAAAAAATTAAGAAACCCTAAGAATTATGTGGGACTCTATCAAGAGGAATTACCTACAAGTAATTGAAGTACCAGAATGGGGGGATAATAGAAAATACGGAGAGAACTGTTGAAGATTTGTTGGCAGAAAACTTCCCTGATATCGTGAAACATGACAAGATATCTATCCCAGATGCTCATTGAAACTCACATAAGGTAGATCCCAAAAGAAAGTCACCAAGACATATTATAATCAAACTTGCAAAACCAAAGATGAAGAATTTTAAGAGCAGCTAAGGCTAAACAAAAAGACATCTACAAAGGAGACTCAATAAGAATAAGCTCGGACTACTAAGCAGAAACCATGCAGGCAAGAAGGCAATGGGATGACATATAGAAAGCCTTGAAGGAAAAAAACTGCCAGCCAAGAATTATATATCCAGCAAAACTCTCTCTCAGATATGATAACGAAATTAGGGCATTCCAGAAAAACAGAAGTTTAGGGAATTTGCAAAAACCAAACCAAAATTACAAGAAACACTAAAGGGAGTCCTCCACTTAGAAAATCAATAACATCAGATAACAACCCAAGACTAGAACACAGGACAGAGCTGCCAGATATCAACCCAGACAGGGAAGTCACAAAAGTAAATCAAAGCTAAAACACTGAAAATAGGGAAACAGATGTCAGTATGTAAACAATGACAACATTAAAACCAAAAAGAGGGACTTCAAAAAATGTAGACAAAGATTTTTCACATGCAGAGGAAGTAAGGGGATATAAAGAAATAAAAGACAGGTATAAACTTAGAAAAACTGGGTAAATATTAAGGCAACCACATAGGAAATTAACAATCCTAGAAGTCAAAATAAAAAACTAGAAAAATATAAAGATGCAGCAAACACAAAATCAAAACCAATGAAAAAGATGAAAAGAAAATACATGAAAAAAAAAAAAAAACGACACACAGAAAATTAAGTGGAACAAAGAAACTGTGAACAACACATAAAAAAAGACATCAAAATGACAGCACTAAACTCATACCTATCAATATTATGCTGAGTGTAAATGTACTCAATGCACCAATAAAGAGACAGAGAGTAGCAGATTGGATAAAAAAACAGGATCCAACTATATGCTGCCTACAAGAGACACACCTTAGACTTAAAAACACAAACAAACTAAAACTCAAAGGATGGAAAAAAATATATCAAGCAAACGGCACTCAAAAGAGAGCAGGAGTGGCAATCTTAATCTCTGACAAAAAATAGACTTTCAAGTTAAATCTACCACAAAGGATAAGAAAGGACACTATATAATGATTAAAGGGTCAATACACCAGGAGGACATAACTATAATAAATATTTATGCACCCAACAACAGGGCTTCAAAATACATAAAACAGACTCTAACAGCACTGAAAAGAAAGACAGACAGCTCCACAATAGTAGTAGACACTTCAACACACCACTTTCAGTGAAGGACAGAAGATCCAGAAAGAAGCTCAACAAAGACATGGAAGATCTAAATGCTACAATCAACAAACTTGATCTCATAGACATATACCAAACACTCCACCCAACAGCAGCCAAGTATACTTTCTTTTCCATTGCACGTGGAACATTCTCCAGACAGACCACATATTAGGCCATAAAGCAAGTCTTAACAAAATCCAAAACATCGAAATATTACAAAGCATCTTATCAGACAATAAAGCCATAAAAGTAGAAATCAACAACACAAAAAGCAAGGGAAAAAAATCAAATACATGGAAACTGAACAACACCTTGCTCAAAAACTACTGGGTTATAGAAGAAATTAAGGATGGAATAAAGAAATTCATAGACTCAAACGGAATGAAAACACTTCCTACCAGAACCTTTGGGATACAGTAAAAACACTGCTCAGAGGTCAGTTTATAGTAATAAATGCACACATCCAAAAAGAAGAAAGGGCTATAATCAAAACATTAACCCTACAACTGGAACAAGTAGAAAGAGAGCAGCAAAAGAAGCCCTCAGGCGCCAGAAGAAAGGAAACGATAAGAATTAGAGCAGAACTAAATGAAACAGAGAGCAGAAAAACAATTGTAAGAGTTAATAAGATCAAAAGCTGGTTCTTTGAAAAGATCAACAAAATTGATAAACCACTGGCCAAACTGACAAAAGGAAAACAGGAGAGGAAGCACATAACCCGTATAAGAAATGAGATGGGTGATATCACAACAGACCCAACTGAAATTAAAAGAATCATAACAGAATACTATGAAAAACTGTACTTTAACAAATTTGAAACCTAGAGGAAATGGACAAATTTCTAGAAACTCACTATCTCCCTAAACTCACACAAACAGAGATAGAACAACTAAATAAACCCATAACAAAACAAGAGATTGAAAAGGTAATCTAAAAACTCCCAACAACAACAACAAAAAAAGCCCTGGCTTGGACTACTTCACTGGAGAATTCTACCAAACTTTCAGAGAAGAGCTAACACCACTACTGCTAAAGGTATTTCAGAGCATAGAAAAGGATGGAATACTCCCAAACTCATTCTATGAAGCCAGCATAACCCTGATACCAAAACCAGGTAAAGACACCACAAAAAAAGAAAATTGCAGACCAATATCTCTCATGAAGACTGATGCAAAAATCCTCAACAAAATTCTAGCCAACAGAATTCAACAACATACCAAAAAAATAATTCACCATGACCAAGTGGGATTTATACCAGGAATGCAGGGATGGTTCAACATTAGAAGAACAATCAATGTAATCCATCACATAAATAAAACAAAAGACAAGAACCAAATGATCTTATCAATGGATGCAGACAAGGCATTTGGCAAAGCCCAACACCCATTCATGATAAAAACTGTCAACAAAATAGGAATAGAAGAGAAATTCCTCAGTATAATTAAGGGCATTTATAGAAAGCCAACAGCCAACATCATCCTAAATGGAGAGACTTTGAAAGAATTCCCCTTGAGAGCGGAAACCAGACAAGGATGCCCTTTAAAACTGCTCTTACTCAACATTGTGCTGGAGGTTCTAGCCAGAGCAATTAGGCTAGAAAAAGAAATAAAGTGCATCCAAATCGGTAGGGAAGAATTCAAAGTTATCTCCATTTGCAGATGATGTGATCTTATACACAGAAAACTCTAAAGAATCCACAAGAAAACTATCAGAACTAACAGAAGATTTCAGCAAAATTTCAGGACACAAGATAAATATACAAAAATCAGTTGGATTCCTTCACACCAGCAAAAAGAACCTCGAAGTGGAAATCACCAAATCAATACCATTTACAATAAATGGTAAGATAAAATACTTAGGAATAAATCTAACGAGAGACGTAAAAGATCTATACAATGAAAACTACAAGACACGACTGCAAGAAACCAAAAGAGACCCATAAAAGTGGAAAAACATACCTTGCTCATGGATAGGTAGACTCAACATTGTGAAAATGTCAGTCCTACCCAAAGCGATCTACAGATACAATGCAATCCCAATCCAAATTTCACCAGCATTTTTTCATGCGATAGAGAAACAGATCACCAACTTCATATGGAAAGGGAAGAGGCCTCGAATAAGTAAAGCATTACTCAAGAAGAACAACAAAGTGGGAAGTCTCACACTACCTGATTTTACCTATTATACCGCCACAGCAGTCAAAACGCCTGGTACTGGTACAACAACAAATACACAGATCAGTGGAACAGAATTGAGAACTCAAACATAAATTCATCCACGTATGAGCAGCTGATATTTGACAAAGGCCCAAAGTCCGTTAACTGGGGAAAAAACAGTCTCTTTAACAAATCGTGCTGGCATAACTGGGATAACTGGATATCCATCTGCAAAGACTGAAAGAAGACCCATACTCACACCATTCACAAAAACTAACTCAAAATGGATCAGTGACCTAAATATAAAATCGAAAACCATAAAGATCATGGAAGAAAAAATAGGGACAACACTAGTAGCCCTAAAACATGGCATAAACACAATATGAACCATAAGTAATAATGCACAAGCACCAGAAGAGAGACTAGATAAATGGGAGCTCCTAAAAATCAAACACTTATGCTCATCAAAAGATTTCACCAAAAGAGTCAAAAGACAACCTACAGAATGGGAAAAAAATTTTGGCTACAACAAATTCGATCAGCGTCTAATGTCTAAAATCTACAAGATACTGCAAAACCTCAACAACAAAAAGACAAATAACCTAATTCAAAAATGGGCAAATGATATGAACAGGCACTTCACCAAAGAAGATATTCAGGCGGCTAACAGACACATGAAGAAATGCTCACGATCATTAGCCATTAGAGAAATGCAGATCAAAACTACAATGAGATATCATCTCACCCCTACAAGGCCAGCATTAATCTAAAAACACAAAATAATAAATGCTGGAGAGGTTGTGGAGAGACTGGAACACTTACACACTTTTGGTGGGAATGTAAAATGGTATAACCACTTTGAAAAAAAGCTAGAAACAGAAGTACCATACGATCCAGCTATCCTGCTCCTTGCAATATATCCTACAGAAATAAGAGCCATCACACAAATAGATATATGCACACCCATGTTCATTGCAGCACTGTTCACAAGAGCAAAAAGATGGAAATAACCTAGGTGCCCATCAATGGACGAATGGATAAACAAATTATGGTATATCCACACAATGGAATACTACGCAATGATAAAGAACAACGATGAAGCCATGAAACATCTCATAACATGGAGGAAGCTGGAGGTCGTTATGCTGAGTGAATTTAGTCAGTCACAGAAGGACAAATATTGTATAAGACCACTATTATAAGAACTCAAGAAAAGGTTTAAACACAGAAGAAAACATTCTTTGACGGTTCCGAGGGTGGGAAGGAAGGGGGAGGGTTATTTACTAACTAAATAGTAGGTAAGAATTATCTTAGGTGAAGGGAAGGACAGCACACACTATGGGGAAGTCAGCACAACTGGACTAAACAAAGCTAAGAAGTTTCCTGAATACAATCAAATACTTTGAGGGACAGAGTAGCAGGGGTAGGGGTCTGGGGACCATGCTTTCAGGGGACATCTAGGTCAACTGGCATAACAAAGCTTATTAAGAAAATGTTCTGCATCCTACTTTGGTGAGAGGCATCTGGGGTCTTAAAAGCTTGCAAGCAGCCATCGAAGATGCATCAATTGGTCCCAATCACCTGCAGTAAAGGAGAATGAAGAACACCAAAGACACAAGGAAAGTAGTAGCCCAAAAAAACAGGAAGGGCTACATAAACCAGAGACACTTCATCAGCCTTAGACCAGAAGAACTAGATGGTACCCGGCTACCACCAATAACTGCCCTGACAGGAACACAACAGAGAGTCCCTGATGGAGCAGGAAAAAAGTGGGGTGCAGAACTCAAATTCTCATAAGAAGACCAGACTTAATGGTCTGACTGAGACTGCAGGTATCCTGGAAAGCACAGCCCCTGGATTCTCTATCAGCCCAGAACTAAAACAATTTCTGAGGCCAACTCTTCAGACAGGGATTGGACTGGACTGTGGGACATAAAGTGATATTCGTGAGGAATGTGCCTCTTAGCTCAAGTAGATACAAGAGACTAAATGGGCAGCTTCTGTCCAGAGGTGAGATGGGAAGGCAGAGAGCTGGTTGAATGGACACAGGGAATCGGGTGTAAAGAAGGAGTGTGCTGTCATAGTATGGGGAGAGCAATTAGAGTCACATAACAATGCATGTATAAATTTTTACATGGGAAAAAATTAAAAAAATAGGAACATCACTGAGGCTAATGAAGGGCCAGAGTCCCTGGGTGGTGCAAACAGTTGACATGCTTGGCTAGTAACCAAATGGTTGGATGTTCAAGTCTACCCAGAGGCACCTCAGAATAAAGGCTTGGTGATCTACTTCCAAAAAATCGATCATTGAAAACCCTGTAGAGTACAGTTCTACTCTGACATGCACTGGGATGCCATGAGTGAGAACTGACTGGATGGCAAATGTTTTTTTAATGAAAGGCCACTCAAATATTTTGCTGCAAGGTAAGTAATTGAAGAAATGCTTGTCAACCTTCCTTATTTTACAGCTTAAATAACTGAGCGCTGGGGTAGCTGAACCATCATCAAAAGGCACAGATTTAAGCTCTACATGTGGAGGAAAGGAAGGTACTGAAGGAGGCGGGTTCCTGCTGGTAAGGAAGTGAGTCAAGGACTGAAGTCTGAGATCTGAGAGCTGTCTGCTTTTATAACCTTCAGGATGATCTTAAACAAGTCAACAACTGCTCAGTGTTCCTCAGTACCGTCATCTGTAAAACCTGTTCTGCTGAATTTATAGAATTGATGTACAGAGAGCACTAGACAAGTATATTATACTAGTACTATTATTTCCCAAGCCAAAGATGCTTCTGAAGTCAACAGGGGCTCCCAGCTGGCCATATTCACAAAGACAGGCACAAGCAACTTAGATCATATATTAACAAGTCTAAATTTCCAATGCAATATTTATATGCCCACAGGAGGTCTCTTTTATACAAATCCCCACTCAACTAGCTCAGCTATCAGAAGCCTCCACGAAACCAGAATGACCCATATGTACATTTTAAAGAGATGGTCCCTATGGGAGATGATTAAAATAGCACCATTTTAGTTACTATGGGTATTTAAAGCAAAATTTATATCATTTCCACAAAGCTTTGAGAAGGATTAGTCAGGGCAAAGAAAATCTTCAAATAACAGGCAGAATTTTAAATCTGTGATAAAGAAAACTTCACATTTAAACTCTTGACATTGAAGAGTTACTAAAATATGAAGAGCATTCATTAAAGTCCATCACCCAATATTCTTTTAATTTACTGTATGTTCACTACATCATCCAACAATTATTTAGTGAGCACTTACTGTGTGTCAACTAGTTGTCAGCATTGGGACTATAGAACAGAAATCCATGCCCTCAAGGAGGTAACTTTAAACTGGGAAGGTGGGGGTATAAGAAGATACAGGTAATAAACAAGGTAACTAAGGATAATAGTAGCAGCGATCCTCAGCCTCTATTGTGCATCAGAACAACTGGAGGGTTTGTTAAAAGGCCTCCAGGGTTTCTGATTCAGCAGGTCTGGTGGTGGGAGGGCACAAGAATTTGCATTTTTATCCAGTTCTCAGTGAGCCCTGGTGGCACAGCTGGTGGCTCAGCTACTAGTCAAAAGGTCGGCACTTCAAACCCATCGGCTACTCCGTAGGAGAAAGACGCTTTGGTAGAGATTACAGCCCTGGAAATCTTATGGGGGCAGTTCTACTGTCCGGTAGGATCGCTATGAGTCGGAATCGACTTGACAGCAATGGGTTATGGGTTTTTCAAATTCCCAAGGTGTTGCTGTTGGTCTAGGAGCACACTTTGAAAACCACTTATACAGGGTATGGAGTCCTTGGGTGATGCAATGTTTAACTGCTGGGCTACTAAACAAAAGGTTGGCAGTTTGAGCTCACCCAGAGGCACTGCAGAAGAAAGGCCTGGTGATCTACTTCCAAAAGGTCACAGCCTTGAAAACCCTATGGAGCACAGTTCTACTCTGACACATACAGGTCACCATGAATTGGAAATGACTTGATGGCAACTGGTTAATATAGAATAACAGTATGTACAATACAGAAAAATAGAGCAGGAAAAGAGGATAGGGAATATTGGGGGGGGGGGTTGCAATTTACCACAGGATGCCATGGAAGCCCCACTGACGTGACTGGAGCCAAGATCTAAAGGAGGTAAGGAAAACAGTATTCCAGACAGAGGGAAGAGCTAATGCAAAGATCCTGAGGCAGGAGTACGCACAGCAGGCTATAGGAACAGCAAGGAGGCCAGTTTGACTGGACTGGAGAGAGGGAGAGGAAAAAGTAGGAGATAAAGCCAATGAGATAATGATGGTCCAGATCTTGTAGGGTCTTGTGGATCACTATAAGGATTCTTCCACTTGGAGACAGAAAGGCACTGGACGGGGTATGACATAAACTCAGTTTAACAGCATCTCTCTAGATGCTGTGTAGAGAGAAGAGACCTCAGAGGAGTAAGGGCAGAAGAGAAGGACCTCATAGGAGGCTGCTGAAATAGTCCAGAGTTGATGGTGGCATGCGCCAGGATGACAGAAGGGGAGGCAGTGAGACAGTTAACAACAGGATTTGGGGACAGATAGGACAGGATGTGAGGTATGTATGCAAGAAAGCTGCCTCTAAAAGAGGTAGGGAAAACTATGAGAAAGGCAGTTTGTTGAGGGGTATGGGGGTTATAGAGTTCTGTACTGAAGAATTATACAATTTTTTGAGTTGAAAAGAAACTTAAGACCCCAAGAACTCCATTTTACAGGTGACACAAACTATGGCCAGCAAAGGAGCTGGCTGAGTTGTGGTAACGTTGTAAATTAGTGACCAAAGGGACTAGGTAATCCTTGAGTTCTGTGTCCTCAAGTGTACTCTATGTAATCAAGTTCTAAATCATATTCCATACAGCCCACCCAACACCCAAACGAAACCCACTGCCACTGAGTCGATTCCAACTCATAACAACCCTGTAGGACAAAGTAGTACTGCCCCATAAGGTTTCCAAGGCTGTAAATCTCTCTCCCACAGAGCGGCTGGTAGGTTCAAAACGCTGACCTTTCAGTTAGCAGCGGAGCACTTAACCACTATGGCACCAGGCCTCCTCATACAGTATAAATGCATGTTAACTCTATTTAAATTTCCTAAAAATCTATAATCGATGTATGATATATGCAGTAACTTTCTTAATCGTAAGATTTGACTTACCAAAAATTATTCATATTTTATAATACACATTTAAGATTTATCCCCAGGTCAATCTATTAAACTAGTTCTACTATGGCTAATTTACATTCCTCAGAAATAACGTAAGTCCCTCCCCACTTAATTACAACTTTTTTGAAAACACATTTTTATAGTTAACTGTTTAATGTCCATGAAAGTAGAGATGATGTCTCCACTGCTTAACACTATACTAGCTCAGACGCATTCACTGTGTCTGGAACATGGTAGATGCTCAAAAAATACCTCTCCACGAACCACTTAAGGCACACGAAACCCAAACACCTAATGCTCACTTTTTCACCAAGGAAGAACAGGTTATAATGAAGAGGGGTTCTGGGGAACAGAAAAGTAAATGAAGAATGATCAAGCATAAAAACGAATTGAATTGCTCTGCTTTCAGTTTAAAAACTCTTGTTTTTCCCAGACCTCAGCCATTTTTGGTAACAGATAAAATTTAAGAATGACGCTGCAGGGCCTTAAAGGGAGGAAAAAAGGAAGGGCGGGAGAGACGAAGGGAGACCCGCTCCCATCTGCCTCATGCCCTCCTAGACACCCTTCCTTGAAGCTCAACCCTGTCCCCCACTCACAGCTGAGGAAAAATTCCAGTAGGGGGCCAGGGGGATAGAGGAAAGTGATTCTCCCCCACTGAGTTCACCCAGAAAGACTTTCTTAAATTGCTGCTCAAACAACTGCTAGCAGCTGTTAAAGCACTGCAAGCTGCTTAAAAGCTCCCCAAGTATTTCTCACCAACAGTATATAGATGGAATGGAAAATTAAGTTTCCAGAACTGACTGCATCCCTGATTCACGGTAGGTTTCACCAAATGTTACCATTTGTCAAGATCCATAAACTCAGGAAGGCACATTAATGTACTGTCTGTATTTACTTAAACTAAAAAAGAATTAATATGTGAGAATTTTGTCATGATTTGTTAACCATAATTCACATAAACTGTTCCTGAAACTCAAAACAAATATTCTGGCTCACAATAAAGCACTTTATATCGAAAAGATTTTAATGTACATATGTACTCTCTTTTCTGGGTGTCTCCAACATCTCTTAATTTGTGTTCTCCGCTTTAAATTTCCTTAACTTTATTAATCATTTAACTGGTAGCTGGCTAAGGCAGACCTTGCCCAAAATCAGAGCTGAAAAATGATCATTAAAAAACTATTTTCAGCCTTGAAAATATGCAGTAGTATACATATTTAAATTTTTTTAATATTTTCACCTCCCTATCTCTTAAGCTGATATAGTCTTATTATTTGGACTTCCAGCTGTGTCTTATATATGTACCCTTTGCCACTGACAGGTATATGAACTTGCAGAGACAGCTGAGACAGGGTGTCTAGCATGCCTCCAGGTCAGATCACACTGACCAAAAGTTTTATAAACACCTGCCATATGCTAGGGACTATCCAGGGATATTGAGACGAACAACACAGAGTTTCTACCTTTGAGAAGTGTGCAGTCTGGAGTGGACAGGGAAAAGCTGACAGCAATTTCAATACAGCATCATGGGCTATCTAGTACAGAGAGCTTTGCACCATCAGAGTAAGATGCTCACTTAACCCAGTGAGGGTGCAGGTACTGGAGGAAAGGATCAGAAATTTTTTCAAGGAAAGAATGCCTTGAATTGGGTCCTGAAAAATAAGAAGTTAGCCAGGTAAAGAAGGGGGATCATGAAGGAAGAGCAAATCAGGGAGGTTTAAGTATTTGAGTCAAAGCAAAAAGCATTTGTGGGTGAGACTGGAAAAGCAGGCAGGGCTTTCATATGCTATATTGGCAGCAACTACTTTAAACTTCATGCAAGGAAATGATATGGTCAGATCTGCATTTGTAGATTTTTTTTCCAGTCTGGTAATACTGGAGAAATTGATGGGGTAAGGAGAGTAAGACCAAAATTATACGGCAGGAGGTCAGACGGAATACGTAAAGTCTCACCTCCCTAGGCGCCTCCTGGTAATGTTATCCATTACAGAGTCAATTGTGACTCATAGCAACCCTACAGGACAGAGTAGAACTGCCCCCTAGGGTTTCCTAGGCTGTAATCTTTACAAAAGTAGACTGCCACATCTTTCTCCCACAGTTCGAACTGCCAACCTTTCAGTTCGCAACCAAGTGCTTAACCACTGCACCACCAGGGCAACACCCTAAATAATTAAACAGTACCACCCCCATTGCAATAGAAAAACAATATGAGCTAATCAATTCTAAAATGGAAAGCGTTTTAACTCCGTTAACCCTCTAGTATTTTCCTGTGATACAGATGTGAAAAACTGAGGCCCAGAGAGGTTAAATAACTTTGTTACATGGCAAGAAAGCAGTGCCAGAGTTTGAAACCAGTCAGTCTGGTGTCAGAGCCCTTTCACTCCCAGCCCAGGCAGTGGTGAATGCAATGACATCATCACTTCCTGAGTCAGATGCCTCAGGGGCTTTCAGAGCTTTCAGATACTTATCAGTGGCTGTCTCTGGTGCATATCAGGAGTCCATGTTACCTCTCTTCCCTATGACAGGAGAAATACCTTTAGAACCTGGCAGCTCAGGTGTAAAAACTCAACTACTTTGCACACCTTCCTCTGGCTCCTTGAGGGTAATATCGGAGCACTGAAGGCAAGTAAAGTCTAGCTGCATATCTTCCTGGCAGAAGTTTTCCTCACAGGACTTTCAGCGTTCAAGACAGAGAGACTGAAGCTGAAAACATACTCAAAGACTATTTTAGGATATAATTCACCTCTCAGAAAATAGAGATGCTACCCCAAATCCTACCACTGTGCCTTCAAGAGTGAAAAACCTAGGGCACGAGCTTAATTTGGATGAGCCCAGATACACTGAGACTTGTGTGATAACTTTTCTAGAGTTCTAGGCTGCCTTAGCACTATACCGAATTTGATTTCTGATACAAAAAACAGGGATGAGAAAGTCACACTCACACACATACATACACTCTCAAAATGCAAAAGTGGAAATCAGCATTAGCTCTACCTTATATAATTTCTGTATTATATGTATATATTGTATTTATTATATTTTATAGTATGTATCATATGTATACACTATTATAATTACTGTATTATATGTATGCTTCTAGAAAGTTCTTCACAATTCAAATGTTTAGACATCAACATTTTTATAGCACATTAAAAGTGGTCACTGTTTAAAAGAATCCTCCAATAAGTGTGTATTTGAAGTGACCACCCCAAGGTAACCTGTTTTATATTAATTTTTGCTTGCTTAGAATAGTATCTCTCATTAATTCCGGACAAACAGGCTTAGTCACGCCTCAGAGTACTAAGCATTTCCTGAAAACATGACAGAGCATTAAATTAGGAAATAAAATGCTATGCCAAGGGAAGAGCATAACTTTCAAACAGCCACTCATCCTTCTAGAACATACTGTAACAAAAATTATTATATTTACTAAAACATCCTATCCAAGTTTATTATCAGGAAGTCAAGCATACAGGTTCTCTATGCACAGAGGATATAATAAAAAAAAATTAAGCTTTTATTTTTTTAATCCTGAGTAAATCAGCCATTGAAAATCCTATGGACACAGTTCTACTCTGATACGTGCAGGATCGCCATGAGCCAGTCGACTCAACGGCAACTAGGTTTTTTTTTTTTTTTTTTTTTTTTTTTAAGGCACTCTTCAGGTTTTAATTCACTACATCAAATTTGAATTTTTCCAGTCTAGTCAGAGTGTGGTGTCACTACTGAGCTTAATTCTACACCCAATGAGGTCTAAAATGTTTGCTTCCCCTAATCCCCTAAGATCTCATCAGTGATGCTATGTGTTTCAACTTGAAGGAGTGAACAGGAAGGTGATGAATCTGTTCCCTTTCCCAAAATGGAATCAATTTATATAGAGATGTAGAAAAGCTAGTTAAGGAAAAGATTAATTTTATTTGCAAAGTGATTGCTATTAGTATTCCAACCAAAACTGAGACCACGTAAATCCAAATTGAGAGCCCTCCCCCAATAATTCCCATAGATGTGGACTCCTGGGCTCTGGAGCCAGACTGCCTGAATCGGAATCCCGGCTTCACTGCTTAGTCCACAAGTGACCTGGGCGATTTACTTCCCCACCCTGTACCTTAGTGTCTCGTCTGTAAAATGGGCATCATAACAATAGTACCTTCCTCATGGAGCTGAGGACTGAATGAGTCAAAACGTGTTCAGCACCTGAAATCTGGCCTGGCACACAAGAAGCACACAATACACGTTAATTACTGGTTTTATATCTACAGCCAATAAAAACTGATATAATTTCCACAGAATCTGGACTGTTTGTAAAGAGAAGCAAGCATATTTGTCTTATTCACCACAATTGTTAACTGTGTGGTCTCTCACAGGTTTCTCATGGTCTGGACCAGGCCGCCTGATCTTCCCTTTTCTGATATAAAGTTCTGACATAGGGAGTTTATATCCATGGTAGAGAGAGTGATTTTTTTTTTCAAATAAAAATTATGCTTTCTACAAGGATAGCAAAAATATCTTTTTATTTTTAAAATAATGCTCATAATAATACTCTCAAGAGAGAAAAATGCACAGTGCATTCAAACAAATAAATGCCAACTTCTCTCCTGCTTAACTTTTATTTCAAGAAACAGGATATAAGGGGTAGAAATATAAAGGGGAAAGGGCAAAAGCAGTCTAGTTAAAAGCAATGTATTCCTTGTCCAAACGGAACAGGTGGCAACAAAAAGAGACAGTCTAGCTCCTGCTGTTGCTGTCTCTGCCTTCTGCCCTTTCTCACCTCCCCTATTCTACCCACTGGACAAAGACACCTGCAAAGTGTCTTCTCACCTCCCTGGAGTGAGGACCCAAAAGCTCCTGGTCCTAGTTTTTGTTCTGTCCAGGACCAGTTGCATGACCAAGCAAGGCAATCTCCTATAAAATAGGGATACCAGTAGCATTTACCTGTTCCAAGGAAACACTGGAAAGTTTTTTTTGTTTGTTTGTTTTTAAGGTAATATCCTCATTTTATAGTTAAAAGTGTAAAAATGTTAAGTTTTAAATATTATGTGACTTCAGTGCTGTGCTTGAGTCAGAGGATATGCAGAAAACTAAATGTGAATTCTAGGAAGCTATAGGTCCGGAGGTGCAGAAACTGCACACTTAAATGTCTGTTAACCCACCATTACACACCCAGGAAATGGCAACTCCAGCTTGTATTACTACAAAAGCATGAAGTCACCTATGCTAAAAGAAGGCCAAGAAAACCCTGAAATGGCTATAACACAAAGTCCTCACTATGTACTACGCCCTGTTCTAGGCACTTTACATACAGACTCATTTAATGCTCACGGCAGCCCGTGCGGTTGCTTTCTGAATGTGCCTTTCTGAACACAGCCGCCCCCATAGTGCAACCACAGACTGGGTTACACTCAACACCACCACCATAGCGAGGAAAAAACCCAAAGGCCCAAGAGGGAATGAAAGTGTCAGGAACTCTTACCTCAGAGGATCCAAACTGAGAAAAAGAAAAGGGCAATGTGTTCCAAAAGCCCAACAAAGGAGCTCAAATCATTACTCTGACAAGTATAACCGGATTAGGTGGCTGGCACAGCACCAAGTTGCAGAATAAGGCCGGGGTTAACCTGCCTTCTCATTTGATTTTGACCCTCTTAGTTGGAAATGATCATTTCATCATAGAACAGAGAAAATTAGTTATACTTCCTTATCAGCTTAGAGCAAGATTAATGACAACTTCCAAGTTCCATAATTAATAAGTGTTACCTTTTTATAATTCATAAATCTGAGAGCCTGCGAGCTGAACCTCTTGCAAGACAAATTTGAGATTCACGTGCTTTCCGAGCAGTGCAAGCGAGAGTGGGTATGATTTTGTCAGCTGCAGTAACAGCAGTAACTGCAGTAATAGTAGTAGTAATAGCAGTAGTAGCAGCAGCCACCGTATAACAGTAGCTGTTAAATGATATTTATTGTGTGCCTACTGTTGTAATGATCACTGGATAGGAATAGCCTCATTTGATTTCACAAAAGAAAGATGAATTAAAAAAAAAAAAGTTATACTTTTATCCCCCTTTTATATATAAGGAAACTGAGTCTCAAAGAGGGTCAGTAACTTGCCCAAGGTAACAGAGCTAATAAATGGTGGCCTGAGAATTTCAAGGAGTCCCTGGGTAGTGCAAATGGTTATTGTGCTTGGCTGCTAACTAAAAGCTTGGCGGCTCGAGTCTACCCAGAAGCACCTCAGAAGAAAGGCCTGGCAATCTACTTTCAAAAAAATCAGCAAATGAAAACCCTACGGAGCACAGCTCTACTCTGACATACATGGGGTCACCATGAGTCGGAATCAACTCAATCGCAACTGGGTACTAGTGAGAATTTTAACCAAGCCAGCTAATTCTGGAGCCTGTACGCTTAGCACCTACACAACTCTGGGACTAGACAGTGTGAAGCTTTTGCCTACCTTTTTTCAGCTGTCCATTGTTTAGTTAAAGTATTTTTTCAAACTGTCCCTCGCCTGTGGGATAAAGACCAAATCCCTAGAGTGAGGGCAAGATGTGCATATAAGGCATTTACTCAGACAGCTCAAGAACAAACTTCAGCATTTACAACTATTCTAATAAGAGCCACCAAAGTAGGCAAGAAGGGGATAGATGAATCAAGAATGGACAAAGATTGATAATTACTGAAGCTGGTGATGGGACCATGAAGGTTCATCCTACTCCTCTCGACTTAGAGCCATGTTTTAATTTTTCATAATAAAAGGTTTAAAAATAGCTTTCACTTATTGAGAGTTTATTAAATTTATTGAGTCATTTTAATTTTTTTTAACTGGGTCATACTTTTACCTAGTTCAAACTTCAAAATGTTATAAAAGGCATACATTAAATAGTCTCATTTCCACTTGATTATGCTTCCACTACTTCTTGGTGTATATGTGCATATAGACAACATATTTTTATTTCTCCCCATTTCTTTCACAAAAAAAGTGGTACATATACTGTTCTCCAACTTGTCTGATCCATTTAACCACGTATCCTGAAGATTTTTTTGCATGTCAGTGAATAGAGAGCTTCTCCTTCTCCTTCACAGCTGGTAGGTATGCCATGGTGTGGATACGCCATATGTTCACAGGCACACTTGAGTTATTTCCAAACTTTTGCTATCACAATGTTCCAGTAAGTAACCTTGTACACATGTCATTCCAAGCATGCACAGGGATACCTGGAGGACAGATTCTCTGTAATGAGGTGGCTGCAGTAGCGTGCTAGTAAATGTTTAACAACCAGCTCCCCCTCAAATAAGGCCCTGATTGTAACATCTGCTGATTTCCATAGAGTAAATACTCCCACCATGGCTGATTTCAAGCTCCCCACATGAATTCACTGAAAACAGAGCTACGAAAACATGTACACATGCAGATCTTCTGAGCTGGCTCCAGCACACCACTGGGCTGCTAGATAAAACAGTCAATGCATCTGTAGTTCTGATAGATATATCAGATTCCACCCCACTGCACTACCACCAACAATATATAAACATGCCTATTTCCCTAAGGCCTTACCCAAAAGAATGTTGTCAAATTTTTGGATTTGTGAGAAACGGCATCTTAATGTCATTTTAATCTGAATTTTTCTGTTCATGAGTGAGGCTGAGCATATTTTCGTATGTTTGAGAACCACTTTTCTTTCTTTCTCACTTAACTGTCTGTTCCTGCCCATCACCCACTTTGTTGACTGTAATAAACATTTTGCACATTTATTTATTTATTGCAACAGCCCTATAGGCAGGGTGGATACAGGTTTCATGGGACACAAAGCTTATACAATTTGGGGAGAGAGGAATCTCTTTAAAATAAAAAATACAAAACTAGGTATAAACATGAATATTTTATTTAGAATTTAAAAATCATTATCAATTCACTGCAGCTTAGAGATTCAGGTTCTTTCTTCTAGGATATTTTTAGACAAATTACTAAAAATGCTTACACAGAAATACTTCCTGATTGCAAACTAGCTTCCTCTTTTCACCTAGAATACTCTGAAACTCCTAAAAACATGCTGCACTCACAGGAGCCTGAAGCATAAGCTTTAATAGCCGCACAAAAAATCTGTCTGCCTAAAAGATGGGCAATATTATCACCATCTAACAGATGACGAAACTGAGGCTTAAAGGTGGCAGTTGGTCCATTCCCAAGGCCAACTCTTCAGACAAAGATTAGACTGGACCATGGACATAAAATGATACTCGTGAAGAGTGTGCTTCTTAGCTCAAGTAGATACATGAGACTAAATCGGCAGCTCCTGTCTGGAGGTGAGATGAGAAAGCAGAGTGGGTCAGGAGCTGGTTGAATAGACATGGGAAATCAGGGGTAGAAAGGAGGAGTGTGCTGTCACAGTACAGGGAAAGCAATTAGGGTCACATAACAATGTATGTATAAATTTTTGTATGAGAGACTAACTTGAACTGTAAACTTTTCACTTAAAGTACAACAATAAAACAAAATTAAAAAAAAAAAAAAAAAGCCAGACCAAAAAAAAAAAAAAAAAAGAAGGTGGTGGTTTGTGACTCAGGCCTGTTTGATTACAAAGTATTTGTGCTTAACTGATACACAGACTGCCTTCCCATTGTCCCTAAACCAGCTACTGAAGTTGAGTAAATCTAACATTACACGGAGGAGAACTAATAAGGATATCAATTTCAATATCTGTAAGAAGAAACATTTAACTTCAAAGAAATTTCCCAATTTCCCATTTGTATGTTCAAGACATGTTTTTCCTCCTTTTAAAAAAAAAAAAAGTTTAAAAGTCTCCTTAAATGCACCAAACTAAATGCAGAGCCAAAGGAGCCCTGGCGAAGCAATTGTTAAGCAGTCGGCTACTAACCAAAAGGTCTGTGGGAGAAAAGACCTGGCAATCTGTTCCTGTAAAGATTACAGCCTAGGAAACCCTATGGGGCAGTTCTACGCTGTCATATAGGGTCGGTATGAGTCAGAAATGACTTGACAGCACACAACAACAAATACAGAGTCTAAGGTCACTGTCCTACTTGTCACACAGGCCAGGGGCATCATTTGACAGGTTTTTTGACACCTAGAGGTGGAGTGCAAACAATGAGTCAAGGAGATATTTACAGCTTATCTTTTGTGTTGGTGGTTTATTTGTTTTCTGACAAACCTTTGCATTTCTAATAATAACACTAGATCCTCAGGCTCATCTAGAAACAAAACTGGGACCAAGGACTATGACTGGCTTTGGCCTAATAACTCAGATATTCCAAGCCCTGAAACCTATGCTAGAAAACAGGATTCTTCCCATTCCAACTCAAAAATAAGCAGGTTAGGTTGATTAAATATTTGAGGCAAACTCTTCAACATTCTTCAACAACAGAAGTTAAATCAGTGATTCTCACCAAGAATGCTGTCAGAAGGTGCTGCTAATATTTAATACCTGCAAGCCAGAGTCTGAGCACCCTGCAATGAGAGAACAGTCCAGTACAGGGAATGACTGTCCAACCAAAATGCCAAAGCTGTCCCCGTTGAGAAGCACTGACGGCTAAAAGGACTGCTGAGACAGACCTCCTCAGATACAGGGTAAAATGAGAGTCACTATGGATGTGGCTACATCTTCCCCCAGGCCTCTCAGTTACTCTAAGACCAGTTATAAAATGAGAGGCTCTGAGCATGGAAGCACTGCCTGACACATTCACTCAACACTCACTGCACCCATGAACCTACGACAGTCCAAAATAGCCACGTTAGGTCAGATTTAAGAGTCAAATAAGTCCTAGATTTTAAAAGTGCACAATGCTTTCAGTCACCTCTTCAGAAATAAAAGGCTTTTAATTAATGTACAAAGTTTTGACCACAAGAACTAGATGGTGCCCAGCTACCACCAATGACCGCCCTGAGAGGGAACACAACAGAGAGGCCTGGACAGAGCAGGAGAAAAACGTAGAACAGAACTCAAATTCACATAAAAAGACCAGACTTAATGGTCTGACAGAGACTGGAGGAAATCCCCGAAACTATGGCCCCCAGATGCACTGGTAACCGAGAACTGAAACTATTCCCAAAGCCCACTCTTCAGACAAAGATAAAACAAAAAATAATACATGAGGAATGTGCTTCTTACAGTTCAATCAGATATATGACACCAAATGGGCAACTCCTGTCCAAAAGCAGGACAAGAAGGCAGGAAGGGACGGGAACTAGATGAATGGACACAGGGAACCTGGGTGCAAAGGGGGAGTGTGCTGTCACGTTGTGGGGACTGCAACCAATGTCACAAAACAACATGTGTATAAATTTTTGAATGAGAAATTAACATGAGCTGTAAACCTTCAACTAAAGCACAATTTAAAAAAAAATTTTTTTCAAAAGTGCTTTCCTTGTGATTATATAAACATCACCATTATTCAATCTGAAAGGTAGAAAACATAATAAAATTGAAAGTAAAATCATTCTTTATCAAAATGCTATGTACTAAAATGGCATTATTTATAGGATGATCTAACAAGGATTTATCAAAATAGGAACACAAGCCATGCCTCAGACCCAAACATTCTGTAAATATATGTGTGTAAAGCAGGGCAACCAGATACATTCTCAAAACAGATTACATGTATTCATTCATTTCCAAGGAACCATTCTACATCCCTTGAAACTGTAACATTTTTGTAAACAATAAAGAACGTCTATCTTTAACCATTTACCTGCTATTTGTACTGAACCATCCTCGCCCAAAAGAATATTTCCAGCTTTCAAATCCCTTTAAAAAAAGAAGAAGAGAAAAATTAATTGTGGAATACAAAGATTTAGTGTATCAATTTACGGAGGATAATTTTAAACTTATCAAATAATACAGCTTTTTGACCTAATTATTATTTTATAAATACTAAAATTAAAATTATATCACAGATTTAAAAAGTTACAAGGGTACATGGTGATTTTATAGTTTGCTCCTGGGGGACAGCTGGGATTTCAGTAAGAATATTTTATGTGAAATCATTACTCAGATTTAATTAAATGACTAGTGAGTAAACTATTTTATGTTATAGCATTAGAGATTATACATAAACTGTCATTTTATCAAGAATCAAAGCCCTGTCTATATAAAGCTGTTCAGCTTCCACTTAAATTTTCCTCTAGGTGCAACTCCAAATTAATCCTACCATCCTCTTAATGGATTGATAAATCTCTCCTCTGACACTCCCTATTATCTCTGGGTAGATACTGATTATGTAATACTAATCATAATATTATGTAATGTATTGTATTATATTCTTTATTGAAGCTGTGCTGAGTAATCTTTAACACTTACTAAAGAAAAACAACAATTTACAATCTACAGGATTGATCTCTAAAGTAATACACTTTATAATTATTTTAAAAAATAGTAGGTATCATTGAATATACAGCCGACTTATAGTTCTTCCCCCTTAGTAATGATAGATTTACTCAAATACAATAGTTGGTTTCAAAGGCCACTGGGGAAGCACTCTGTGTAATCAGCTAAGCACAAAAGTTTTGGAATCTATCAAGTCTGAGTCACATACTGCATCTATAATCCTCGGTTTCCTCACCTCTAAAATGGTGATAGTAACGTCTATCTTTTAGGCAGACGCAGATTTATTATCATAAATTTTATTATACTAAGATAATACTATAACGGGATTATAGTATTACTGATAAATGATTATCTACTTAAAACTACTCTGAAGAGCGTAAAGTAGCATTGACTCCATTGAAACATCAGGTACCCATATTTTATGCTGCTTGGCTATTTTAAAAGCTAGTATTTTATGTCACAAAAGAAAATGAAATTAGGGCTTCCTCCTTCCCTCTCACGACCATGTCAGGAAAATTAACATATTACAATGTTTGGATCATGCTTGCCTTTGTTAGAAAGTCAGAGATGCTATCGAGTACTACTGAGTACATTTCAAGAGTAGTATGTCAACTGATTTTTTAAAATGAATTCACTTATACTTTTCTAAATTTTATTCAGTTTGTTGTTGAGAATGTACAAATCAAAACACACACCAATTCAACAGTTTCTACATGTATAATTTAGTGACACTGATCACATTCTTCAAGTTGTACAACCATTCTCACCCTCCTTTTCTGAG
Organism: Dugong dugon; assembly: GCA_030035585.1. Lineage (NCBI taxonomy): Eukaryota > Metazoa > Chordata > Mammalia > Sirenia > Dugongidae > Dugong > Dugong dugon. The sequence continues at coordinate 130,043,688 of CM057461.1, forward strand.
TTATTCCCCCCTCATCGACATAAACTCACCACCCCCTAAGGTTCCTAGCTAATCTTTTGAGTTGCTGTTGTCAATTTGATCCCATATGGATAGTTCTTAAAAGAGTATAATGATCAAGGAAGACCTTTTTTACTAGTTAAACTAAACTACTGTTTGGTTTTAAGAAGACTTCAGGGAATATTTTTCGTTTAAGATTTTAAAGACTATCTCGGGGCAATAGTTTCAAGGGTTCACCCACCCTTTATGACTCCAGAAAGTCTGAAGTCCATAAAAATCTGAAATTTCATCCACATTTTCCCCCTTTTGACCAGGATTCTTCTATGGAAACTTTGATCAAAACATTCAGTAATGGTAGCCAGGCATCATCCAGATCTTCTGGTCTCATGGCAAAGGAGGCAGCTGTTCATGGAGGCAGTTAGCCACGCATTCCATATCCTCCTCCTATTCCTGATTCTCCTTCTTCCTCTGTTGCTCCAAGTGAATAGAGATCAATTGTTGAGCCTTAGATGGCCACTTACAAACTATACTTTTTATATTTTATTGCAGTGAAAGCAAGTAAACCAGTCCTGAGGATACCAATATAATTCATCAAAACGTAGTCTTCTGTTTCTTTCCTAGGTTACTTTTCCTCTCATCTGTGGTATTACTATATTTTTATGCAGATAACACATGCTTTCTGTGTTGGTTTGCTGGCTGTGCCCTCCCTTTATGAAGTATTTTCATAAGTGCCACTATGCCAGCTTTTTCTTTCACATGTTGCTGTGAAGAAAAATTAGCATAGCGTGCTTGCAAGGATGCCTCGAGAGGGGAGGGCAAGGCCAGCAAACAAACGCAGAAGGCAAGCGTTCTCTGCATAAAAATACAGTAATCTATTCCTATCTGCAGCATGCATTTCATTAGTAATCTTTACAAACTAGGACAATACACATAAACAGCTGAATTTAAACACTCTTGAGAAGACCACACCTGTGAATCTGACCATTTCTGTGTAGATAGTCTAAGCCTTCCAAAACTTCTTTAAGAATTGTTGCTATTATTGCCTCTTCCAGAACTCCATTCTTGTGTTCTCCTCGGTTGACAATGTATTTTATGATATCCAGCATGGAACCTACGTGGACAAACAGAAGATTTGAAAGGGTTACTTTATAAGCACCTTTGTTACCCTTCCAGAATAGAGCTCCACTATTTGGAAAAATAAATGAGAATATCAAAACAGATTTTCTGTTTAATTTAACTCAAATATTCCCTAGGCATAAAAACAATTGTATGGCAAGCCCTGTGACCTGAAACACTAAATCCAAGTTTACAAGATCATTATTCAATGAGTAGGATTCTGGGTCAGGAACCCAGAAGATTTTTCTGGGCCACTTCAAGGTTGGTCCCTTCTCCCTAGACATACAATTAGTCACAGAGTCAAAAGATGATTCAGTGTCAGAACTGAAAGGGAAAGGAGTAGGAGGCCAAGAGAAAAGATAGCAGCAAACCTCCAAGAGAGAGAAGCACAGCTCTTCCTTAGCACCTGAAACATAGGTGGAAGGAGAAAAAAAAAGAAAGTACGTTGCCTATAGATCTCAGTTTATAACCAGAAGGTTCCTTTCTGTGACTCTAGGCAATCTTTATCTTCATTTACCTGATGGTTGATTATTCTTTCATAATAAAAGAAATAAATACTCAGTACATTGTTACTATAAACAGATTAGTATCCTTGGCACTGTGAATTCATGGTTCAACACATATTAATTAATATTCCAAACCTCCAGATCATTTTAAAAACCATAATTATCTAGGGTTCAGCATTTCTGAGGAGTGAACAAATGGCTTACCTCAGGACCCGAATTTGGCTCTAGGCTCTCTATGATTAACTAAGAGGATTGAGTTTTCCCATCCAATATTGCTATACCAGAGTAGCTGCCTGCCCCTCATTAAGAGATTCAATGTGATATAATGTTATAGAAGAAAACAAATGCATGTTTCCCCCTATCAAAGGGACATAAAACTTCTTTATTCACTGACTTCTGAATTTTGGATCATTTAGAAAACAGTAATCCCAAGAACATTTTATTTTTATTTTATAAGGATATACCATGAAAGGCATGTATGCATTTCTGACCTGCTGAGAGAAAAATGAGCAAGAGTCTACATCTACCCACATTTACCTTACCTGTGGAAACCTGTTCAAAACCTGTTCCTCTTACCTAAAGCCCAGGGAGACTAAATTGGAGTCTTTTAAAAAGACAATGGAATCTTAAATCAGGTCCTCAGAAAAAGGGATGGGGATAACCTGAAACTTAAAAAAGTAAAAGTTTGATTGGGATAAAAACAAGTAAAGGAAGTAAAATCCTCAACTTGAATGGAGTCTTTAGGGTTATTCAGGGTCCCGGATCACCAGAATTTGTTTCCTCAGAGTTGGTGAAGCCCCACAAGAAGAGACTAGGTCAAGACAATCTTGTTGGCCAAGCATGATCCTCCACAGAATGAAGGAGCAGTACAGACACTCGACACTGCAGCACAGCTCTGGTAGACTTCTTTTTCTTTTTTTTTCTCTTTTTCTTTTTAATTAAAAAGCAAAGTAGGTACTCAAGGAAACAATGACTAATAGGACTGATGAAGACTGAGAACAGAACAGAACTAAGCTCTCCCAGGCTCCCTACAGAGACCTGCACAAGCAGACCGAAGCCAATTAAAATGTGTTCATCATCTCATTTCTGGGCCTCTGCTTGATTCAACATAGTTTCTTTAAGAAAGAAAAAAAAAAATTTTTTTTTTTTGATGCCTCCCTGATTCAGCCTTAGCTGAAATTGGGTTTTCAGATTAAAATGGACTCTATCACATAAATTCTCCTATGCCAATTTTGGCTTTATCCAGGCACCACAAAATACTCTCCTTGAATGATCCTCTGCTCCTACACCATACATGTCCCAGAAAGACAGACAGGGAGTGACACCCTGGAAAGGCACACACTCAAGATGTGGGTATGCTGGGTGTTACTAAGAAAATCACTTGGGCTTTCTAAGCTTCAATGTTCAGGTTTGTAAAATGAAGGCAATAATACTTGCTGCACAACAGTTTTTAAGTCAACAGGTCCTAAAGTCACAAATTCCAGCACTAAGAGTTACTATGTGTGTGACCTTTTGCAAGCTGCGTAACTCCCTGAACTGTGGGTTTCTGAAAAATGGGTAAGGTGATACCTACCATTCAGGGTGGTTGTCAAGATTAAATGAGATAAGGTAAGTAAATTGTTTTAAATGGTATCTAGCCATGGAGTAAGTGTTCAATAAAGTTAAGAGTTATCATTATCATTCTCTATCTTATAGTGATGTTAAAAGATTAAAAGAAATAAAATAAGGGATGTGAAAGTGCCTTGTAAATTAAATTGTCACTGGCTTTTGGAACTTCAGTCATCTGGAGCTAGAGTGGCAATGTTATTTTCCCTTCCCAAATACAAAACAGGTTGAAAATAGTTTAACTTTTAATCAACACTGAAAGCAAATAATTTAGCATGCATTCTCTCCATCTCAACTGACGCCAATACTTACTGAGCACCAGTGATGCCAGGCTTCATGAATTAGAAGTACATTAGGCAGTTCTTTCTTCATGAAGTCCATAATCTAAATCTGCACTGTCCAATATCATAGCCACTAGCCATGTGAGGTTATTTAAACACAAGCTAATTAAAACTGAATACGGTCCCTCAGTCACATTAGTCACATTTCAAGTGCTCAACAGCCACATGTGACCAGTGGCTCCTGGACAGCACAGTTAGAGAATACTTCCATCATCAAACCAAAGCTCAGTTAAAAGGCACTAAAATAATTCATTATATTTCAGTGTGTAAATGACTTGAATAATGTTAAAAAGAAAGGGTTTAACTGAAAGCAAGAATGCAAACAGAGACATGGACACCAGTGTTCACTGCAGCACTGTCTTCACAATAGCCAAAAGGCAAAAACAGTCCAAATGTCCACTAACAGATGAATGGATAAACCAAATGCAGTACATACATGAAATGGAATATTATTCAGTCATAAACAGAAAAGAAGTCCTGATACACATAACATGGACGAATCTTGAAAGCATTATGCTGAGTGAAGTAAGTCAGTCACAAAAGAACAAATATTGTACAATACCACTTATATGAAATATCTAGAATAGGCGAGTGTACAGAGATTAAAGTTTACTAGTGGTTACCAGGGGCAGAAGGGAGGGATGGGGAAATGAGGGCTCACTGTTTAGGGGACACAGAACTTCCAATAAGGATGAAGGAAAAATTTAGGAATGGATAAGGGTGATAGTTAAAAACCATGATGAACATAATTAATGTCACCGAACTATACATAAAGAAGACCACTGAAATGGCAAACGTTTTGTTACACATGTATTTACAATTAAAAATATATGTAACAAAAAAGAAAAAGGTTTTAAGAGGAAGAGCTGGTTAACTCTTTTGAAAAGAGTCAGAGATGGCTGCAGAGAGGATGCGGCCTTCTAGGACTTGAGCCCAGGGAGAAGGAAGGGAGAGCCATGTAGGGCTGAGGACAGCCCAGGTGAGAGCTCAGAGGCACCGGGCACATAAGGTGTTTAAGGAGCCTCACCTAGACCAGGACAGCTGGGGTATTTAATACATGGAGAAAAGGACACAAATATTCCAGGAAGGAAAGCTGGATTATGAAAGGCTTTGAATGCCAGTGCAAGATATATCTGGACTTATTTTTTAGACAACGATAAACCAAACAAAACTTTAAAAACAGGAGGGGATCAAATTTAAAGTCTTATTCAACATGCTATTCCCACAAAAGGAAAAAAGCAAGCAAGCCAACAACAACAAAACCCACTTACCTCCACTTAGCAATTTCATAACCAGCCAAAGTTCGTCTTTCACCACGAAAGAGGTGTAATAGGTCACTACATTGGGGTGGCTGCACTGACTCATGGCTTGAATTTCTTTCTGTAATGAGAGCAAAGCACGACATAGTACCATGGGGTGAAAAGTGGGAAACAAAACAGAACTGAGTACCTGTGAGTCTTGGCACATCTAGGGGGCTGCCTAAATCATTACTTCAAAAACATTACATAAGACTACCTCTCACCCTCATTATCAACTCGCTACAATTAAAACATTCTCCACAGGAGACCACAGCGCCCTGTGGATGAGCCACAGACCAGAGGAACTTGAGACCTGTGTATCACCCAGAAAGCCCCCTGTTCTTCCAATGCAGGGCCCTGCTGTAAATGACTAAGTGCCTCCTCCAACCTGAACTGAAGGCCTAGTCAGAGAGATAAAAGACTGGGTTAGTTATTAGGAGAGCTGGGTCCTAGTGCCAGCCTGAACTCTGGTGGGTCTTAGTTCCTCCCTCATCCAAAACGAGACAACAAAACTGTTCCTGTTTCTCAGGACGCTGTGATGGTAAATGAGAAAATACATATGAAAACACTAGAGCATCATTTCCCAAACTATCTTCCATGGTAGCTATTCAATCAAGAAAAAAAAGGGGGAGGACGCCGGGCAGAGTAAAATAAGCTTGAGAACATCAGATTATACATCTCACTCTACAAGAGTCACGAGGAATATGAGTGCTAGCAAAGGCTCTGAAAAGCCCTGCAATAGATAAATCTGTTAATCTTTTAATCCACATTAACATCAGAGGACAATAACGCTCAGTGGAAAGCAATGCTGTTGAGACATAAGTTTTATATAAATACCTAAAACAAGCTTTCAAATAAAATGCATGGGTACCTTCAATAAACCACATTTTTCTCCAATATGCAAGTTCATATTGGTTTTTTGTTTGTTGTTTTAAGTTACTGTCAGATGATTCCTATAAAGCTTCAGTCTAATGCTAACCTTCAATCAAAGGTATCAGACTAGCATAACTCACTTTCAAGGTGCTGTTCAAACACCACAATAAAAACCTAACTCATCAAAGAAACCTCATTTATGCTATTGCACATTTATGACTTCTTTAAAGTGTATTTATGTATATATGCATCTTATAAATATTTTCTATAACAATGAGCTTCTAGTTTTTGAGTTAACTAAAAGTCATCTGACCAGAATATTCCAACTAGGGCCACTACTTCTGCATATCCAGTACTACCTAATCTGCAAGTTACCAAGAAGACCCTATGTTTAAGATAACTTGACCAAAATACCTTGACATGCAAAATATATATATATACACACACACACATATATACATACACATATACATACACACACACATAAAATGCTTTTTACCAAGTTGTCTCCACTGAGAAATTCACCACTTTTTCTATATTCATTATTTATACATTTTCCCTTCATCATTCCCTCATCCATTTAACTGATACTTTTTTGATCCAGCAACTCCTGTCCTTTAAACAAGATTTGAAACCCAAGGTCCTCTTTCCATCTGTTTCCGGTGTTAGGTTTTGATACCACAAAACACTTCTGAAAGAGAAATGGAACACTGCCCAGGCCATTCCTATTTCAAGTCCCTGGCACCTGCTCATTGTAGGGATGGCCCACTTAAGGCCTGCAGCATTAGGCAGAGTGCAGTTTAAACAGATGCCCCTGTTGCTCACGGAAAGGAGAACAATGTTCTTGAATGTATGTGTGTTCTAAATTCTCACCATTTTACGTTAAATGTGAATGAGTGGCTTTCTAGCTTACTAACTTCAAACTTTTACTCTGTAGATCAAAATGCATCAATAAACAACCAATGTTCATCCGGAAAGAAATTCTTTTACACTGAAGCAAGGTTGGGTCAGAGTCTGGAAAAACACATTTTCTAACCCTTTGCATTTAGATAGCCAGTATCACTTCCTACCCAGAGGATCAGGTTCTCTGACATTGCATTAGGCAAAGGGTGTGTGTGTGTGTACGTGAGATAGAGCGAGAGTGAAACTCTTTTAGATAATCTATGGGTATACCGTATGAAATTCTATTCCTTTAAATCTTTAAGTCTTAGAAGGATCAGCCGTACATTTAAAGGTTCTGAGGGTTAAAAAGGGGGGGGGGGCACAGATACGACCCCTACCAGTACAACAACAGGAACAGAATGAGGGAAGACCAAAGATGGTCTGGGAGGCCTAAGAGTGGACTTGCATCAATCTAACCACTCAGACCCTCACACTCTTCTTCCATGCAGTTTTGTCATCCCTCTTCACCACTAAGTGGTCCACATCCTCTTCGACTATACCACCCATTCTGCTACACAGTCTTCCCTTACAGTGGACCCGCTAATGCTCAGGGGTACAGTGAAACTTTCCTTAGGAAAAAACAGTTGTAATTCTACTTTGGGATATGACCTGTAGTATCACTGAACCCCCCTTAATAAGTGATATTTCCACCTGACCCATTGCCATTGAGTCGATTCTGACTCACAGCGACCATATATAGGGCAGAGAACTGTCCCATAGAGTTTCCAAGGCTGTAATCTTTACGGAAGCAGACTACCACATCTTTCTCCCACGAAGCAGCTGGTGGATTTGAACCACCGACCTTTCAGTTAGTAGCCGAGTTCTTAACCATTGTGCCACAAGAGCTCCTTAATATTTCCACAATGGGGTAGAAACACAAAGAAGGAAGAAGTAAGGTCCTCTACATGTTTGTTGTTTTTGTTAGTTGCTGTAGAGTTGGCTCCAGCTCATGGTGACCTTATGTATAACAGAAAGAAACAATGCTCAGTCCAGCACCATTTTCATGGTCACTGGTATGTTTGAGCCCATTGTCTGAGCAGCTATTGCACCAAGTCATCTTATTGAAGGTTTCCTTTGTTTTCGTTGGCCCTCTACTTTACCAAACATGATGTCCTTCTCTAGCAATTTCTACATGTCTAACTCTTATTTTAGCTTATATATAACCCTTTCGTTTAGCTGTCGTCTGGAGAGGTATAAGAAAGTAAAAATTTTAAAAATATAAATATTGCTTGAATCAAATATCATTTCCACAGAACCACTCCACCCATTTCTTTGGATGGATAAAATGGCTTATCCATCTGCTAAAATAGTGATGATGGTTGCTATTTGAATCCTTCCTTGCTAGCAGTCTATCAACTAACCTATCCAAACTCTTCCCAAAGTCCTAGTTTCACTCATATGGTTAAGCAAAGAAATTCATTTTCAAGCATGTCCATTTGTTCCTATCCCTAAAAACAACAAAAGTATTGTCCAAAGACTAATAAATGGATATGATAAAAAAAATTTTATCAGTCTTCCTACAGAATGAAAGGGTTCTAATATTCTATTCCCTTAATGAGAAGACAATCCATGGAAGATGACTTATTTAGAGCTGTGAAAATGCAGATTCTGGCTCAGTAGGTCTGGGATGGAGCCTGAGATTCTGCATGTGTAACAGGCTTCCAGGTGATGCTGATGCTGTTGGTCCCGGAACCAGACTGCACAGCAAAGCAGTAAGCTAAGCTTTCAAGGAAGGTTATTTTGGAGAACAAAGTTCTAGGTATTTCCTTGGCCCAATGATCATTTAAGAGAATAGTGTAGTCATACCCTAACCGCTGCCTGGCACAGGCTTCTCTTATAGACGTGGAGGGAATGTGAGATGAAGGAGCTCAAATGGCAGTAATGAAGGTGACGTGCTTAAAAAGACAAGAGTAGGATAACTGGTCCAACAACACTACCTAGCTGAATCTGTCCTGAAAAAAGCCATAGGAAGCAAAGTTGGAAATAAACGAAGTAATACTAACATTGTTTGAATTTTACACATACAGGAAAAAGAAATCAAAAAGAGAAAAACAGAGGTTAAAGTAAGAAGAACTCATAAAACTCTCAAATCCAGGCAATATCTTTGCCAAAAATATAGTAAAGGAATATAACGCAGTAGCTCCCTTGGAAGTCTAATTAAATAAGATTCGACACGTCATCAAATACTAAAGCAAGGCACGGCACAGTATTTAATCTTCTCGGTGGCTTAAAGAGCAAGATTTGCCCATACCGTTTCCTTTGAAATATATTACAAGTAAAATTTTCAAAGAGTCGGAAAAGCAACCAAAAAACAGGGTTGCAAGTAAAATGGCTTATCCACCTGCTAAAATTGAAGACGTAGCCACAACAGCATCCCTCTGCTAGGTACGAATGGGAGGAAGAAAGATCATTGAGGGATACCCACACTGCTGCTATGCCAGCCTAGTCAAATTCACCAAACCAGAGCACAACATATAGTTCTTATATGGCAGACACTAAGTTTGGTGGAGGAATACAAAGACATAAAGTATCTTACCCTGGAAAACTGAAGAGCTGGAAGGGGAAAAAAGTCTCTCCTGCCCTCCCCACCACAAAAAGAAAAAAGAAAAACTATGTTTAAATGCTTATGAGAGATTTTCTTATATTGCTATAGAGCTTTAATTGTTCCTCCAAATTATTTCTCCTCTAAATAGTACTGAAAATAAGCAGGGACTGTGATTAGCAGGGATGTGACCCTGGAGGAGCCACTAACGTGGAAGACGGGCTACACTGTAAGATATACTTGGCTTTGAAGCTTTGCTCTGCCATTTGCCGCTTAATTACCTGGGCAGATTATCCAGTGTCTTTGAGCCTCAGTCTCCCTTTCTGTAAAAGGAGATTAATAATAACCTCTACGTAAGAGTGCTGTCAAATAAGCAAAACAAGATAATTAAAATTCCTTGCTGAATGCTTAACACATAACTTAGAAGTTGTTTTAGTTAGTTAATTTAAAAGTTAAAAGTTAATTTAGCCTCTCCTTACAGTGTCTCACTTCCTTCTTTGTATGTCAGCATCCTCATACTGATTACTGATCTCAAGTGTCCTGAGTCTCTAACTAAGCCTCAAAAAACAGATCTTGGCAGCAGCACTCATCCTTCCCTAAAGAAATGTAAAATAACACACTCAGTGGTCCCCGCTGGCTCAAGGACTGTCCTGTAACGGGTATACAGGTCATTTGGCCATGAATTTGTGGCTACATAACTGATCTACATCATCCCCATCCATATTTTTCCATCTTATTTAACCCTGTGTTTAATTTACATCATCCTGTCATAATTCATGCATCCTGTTAAGCTGCCTCAAACACTTCATGAAATAAAGAGGAGTCTAAATATATACTCATGCAGAGGATTAAAAACAAAGAAAAATAAGACAAGTTTGAAGACACAAAAATTAGGAAAAAGTAACAGCCTAGTTTCTTTGGTTCCCAAGACCATGAGATTCACAAAGCTGCTAAAAAAAAAAGAGAATTCATTACTGAAAAGGAAAATGGATTCAGAATTATAAATGTTAAATTATACTTAATCAAATTAACATATCTCCACAATTAATGTAAATCCTAAATAAATTCTTCTTTATCTGATGTTGGTGACAAAACTACCCCAATTCAGCCTTAGTTAAAAAATCAAATCTACTCTAGCGCCAACATAATTTGCAGTCAGGTCTTAGGAGATAACATTTCTAACTTTATTCTAAAGTAGTGGTTCTTAACCTTGGTTGCACACTGAAATCACCTAGGGAGCTTTAAAAATACTGATGCTTGGGTTTCATCCCTGGGGACTCCAATATAAATTGGTTCAGGATGCAGCCGGGGCATGAAAATTTTCAAAAGCTCCCAGGTGATTCTGATGTGCAGCTAAGGCTGAGAAGCACTGCTTTCAAACTAAGCAGTGAGATTCATTATTCTGTCAATGAACGGTGAGAGAAACGTCTAGCCCCTGGGCACATTTGCACACTTCAACTTAATTTAAAAAGAAAAAAAAAATGCACATATATATATGATATACAAATACTATCAAATGAAACATATATTTCCAAATGCAAAAGATGATCAAATGAATCTTTATAATGTATGCAATATCCTGCAAGCATTTAAGAAAATCCTTAAATGATGGGAGGGCTGTTGTTGTTAGCTGCCGTGGAGTCAATTCCGACTCATGGTGACCCCATGTGCACAGAGTGGAACTGCTCTATAGTGTTTTCTTGGCTGTAATCTTTATGGAAGCAGTTCATCAGGCCTTGGCTAGAAACCTGTTGTTAGTTGCTATTTCAGAAGCACATTGCCAGGCCTGTCTTCCAAGGTAACTTAGGTTGGGTTTGAACCACCAACTTTTGAGTTAGTAGGCTAGCGCTTAACCATTTGCACCATCCAGGGACTCCTGATAGGAGGCGTAACCATGTTAAATTACAAATACTTTTCAGAAAGTCCTTCTCCATCTTGCACTTCCGTAACATTAGCATCATTAGAAGAGATATCCTAACGAATATACATAAATATGCTGTAAGTAGCAGGATTACAAACAAAGCAAAACAAAAACAAATTTCAGTAATTTTAAGAGTAAGCCAAAATTGGAAAAGATTGATGAAGCTCTTATAAAAGAGCAATGTATTTTTCTGGACTGCCATTTTTAATCATTCAAAATGACATTATGGGATCCTTTTTTAATTATAAAAATCAATATATCACTTATACAGCAAACTCTTGCCTCTTTCAGAGTCAGAGTGCCAACAGATAAAAACCTATTACAGGAAGAGTAAGTCAAATGTTCAGTCTTGTACCTCTTACAAATTGATCAACAAATAAATGTCCACCGCCACTTAGCTTTGTAATTATTTTCATATGATTTGGTATCTGTGTTTATCCAAGCATGTAGTCCAATTTAGGGCAGGATTAGAAGTGGGAAAATTTTTGTATGTTTTGAAAACATGGAAACATTTTTAAGAAATTAGGAAAACGGGTACATAAATTCTGCAACAGCATTAATCAGTGTTTGTAGAAACGTATTAAAACTAGAGAGGACAACTGTAAAGGGTAATATCATGGACTTAAAGCTGCGTAAAATCTTTCAAAAGCAGCAAGGAAATCATGATGGGCAAATACCGACTTGCTAGCAGAACAGAATATACATCCCAGGGGTTACCTGCTTTATAATGATGTGCTGAGTTGTGCACAGTTAATGTGCTCAGTTGCTAACTGAAAGATTGGAGGTTTAAGTCTACCCAGAGGCACCTCAGAAGAAAGGCCTGGTAATCTACTTCCAAAAAAACAGCCATAGAAAACCCTATGTAGCACAGTTCTACTCTGACACACATGGGATCTCCATGAGTCAGAACTGATCAATGGCAACTGGTTTTAATGACATCATGAAGTTGGACATTCTGCAAAAACTGTCTAAAAGAGCTAACGAATTTTGCTATGAATTGCAAAAGCCACAATAAGGAAGGTAGAAAAAAGCAAAGTGATATTAAAATACCACAGGAAAACTCAATGACAAAGAGTCATTTTCTTTCAGAGTGGGCTAAAAAAGTTCTTCAGCAAACAGAAATAATGGATGTCTATGAGTTCTGAAAGCTCTTAAGTCAGCCATCATGGAATCTGAATCAGATTCAGCTATAAACAACTGCTTTTGATCATGTAATTGCTTATGATCAGGAGTACCAAAGAAAGTAAAATCAAATCCATATGACAAAAGAGAAACAGGGACAATTTTTCTTGTCAGCCAATCTGTGTGCTGCTGGAAGCCTCGAATCTTTATAGCACTGCTACTGTGTTTGGCTTCATCACCAGGCGATGAGAACATGAGGTGTAACATGCCCTTTTCTTTTTGTGGTGCCCTCCTGTCCTGTGCCCAGGTGAAGTATGCAGTCTGGAGATACGCTGGGAGAACCACCATGCTGTAACAGTGACAGAAACTCCTCCTAACACTCTCCAGCCCTGGCCTTCTCCCTGAGTATTTCAAGTACTCCTTTTTCAGCAGCAGCTTAATTCATTGTGGAAATAATTAAACCAAAATAAGTAAGATAATGTAGAAAAGGACAAAATCATTAGTCTCAATCCCAGCAATAGAATTTTCCAGAAGTCTACAAGGATGACCAAAGTGGGGTATTAAAAAAAGAAAGAAACATAACTAAAGTTGTATTCAATCTGGGAATGTTTTCCCCATTTTCTCCTACTCTGAAAATGAGTATGTGCTGTCTCTCTCGCTACTAAGAATATCTAAGTCTAGAAACACAAATGTCCTTGCAATGTTAATTTTTGCTTACTTTTTGCAAAAACCATGAGATACTAGACATCTTAATGAGCCATCTCTAACAAATATATAAAACATTTAAAAGTAAATTTTAAAAAATTTAAGTAAATTCAATTAGTGAATTACTATCAGAATAAATTATAGTGCAACTTTTAACTTTGATGTTCTAAAAATGAAAAGTGTTTTGTCCAAAGACATGGTTCTAAAATAATAATGTAACTTTAGAGCTTTAACAATAAATTAGTTTTACATATATAATATTTATTCCCTAATTTCTTAAGAATATTTCCATGTCTTCAAAATATGCAAAAATTTCCCATTTCTAACCCTACCATCAATTCTAATATACTTGAATGAACACAAACACCAAATCACATGAAAACAACTACAAGGCTAAGTGGCAAGATGACAGTAAAAAATTTAGACCTGAAATGCTCAAAATAGTACTATATTCAGTGGTGAAGGCTTGTATTAATACTATGCCCTTGGTATAAAAGAATCTACAAGAAACAGAAAAGTACAATTTGTCATCACAAATGATAAAGGGGTGATGCGCGATGAGGTAGGGTATGAATAATTAATTTGCTAATTAGGAAGTTCTTAAGTTTAAAAAGAATAGAAAAATGCTTTTATAGATGCAATAAAGAAAGCACACACACATTGTGGCACCCAGCTTTTGAAAATGACATCCTCAAACTGGTATAATTTTTTCTGCACTAAACAAGATTTGCAAAAATATCAACATAAGTCCAGAGACTGGCTAAAGCAATGCAAAGTTTGTGTTTGCAATTAGTTTTTTCCTAAACATTGTTAAAAAGCGGGGAAAGAAAAAGAAAAACTTTTGACTGGAGAAACTGTTCAGAGGCTCCCAAATATTGCAATTTAATTTTAAAAGGATGAGAGAAGCCCGTGCCATGATTAGGGGATACCTAAGCTATTCTCTCAGATGATCATTAAGGCAAGAAAATATCTAAAGCTTTCTTCTCCAAAACAACCTACAAATCATAGCTAACTCACTCCTCTAAGTGGAGGAAAAAAGGAAGGGAGGAAGAAAGAAGGAAGGGAAACAGGAAACAGTAGATCAAGAGAAAGGAAAAATAATCAGTAGAATAACACTACAGCAGAAAGCAAAATGAGGGGAGTGGCTTTGTTCTGAGGAAAGAAATTCAACATGTATCTATGAATACTGTCATACCTTTATGCCTTTATAAAGATGATACAGAGAAGGGGAAAATGTCAGAATTCTTCCAGTTTCAGGCTATTTAATGACTGAGAAACCCTTTCATTACGTACACAGGAGAAACAGGTGACACACCGTGTACCAAAATCTATGAATTTACAGTGAACTTTTTTTGTCACACCACAATACTGGAGTGGCCTGACTGTATCCTAAATTTTTGAGCATAATTTGCTAGTAATCAATGTTCTATAAAATCAAGTGATTTTAAAAAGAGATTCAGTTCTCATGGCATCGAGACTTTCTGCAGCCATTGAAGTTGGATGAATCTCAAAAACTACTGCCCTGAGATAATCTTTAACCCCTAAACCAAAATATCCCCTATGTCTTCTTTAAACCAAAAATAGCTTAATTACTAAAGAGTGTCTGCCTTGAGCATCATGCTCTTGTATCCATTCTGCCACTCTCTATCTCTTTATTGGTGCATTTAGTCCACTTACATTCAGCATAATTATTGATAGGTATGAGTTTAGTGCTGTCATTTTGATGTCTTTTTGTGTGTGTTGTTGACAGTTTCTTTGTTCCACTTAATTTTCTGTGCTGAGCCATTTTTCTCTATGTATTTTATTTTCATCTTTTTCATTGCTGTTGATTTTGTATTTGCTGAGTCTTTACGTTTTTCTTGTTTTTTATTTTGATGTGTAGGATTGTTAGTTTCCTTTGTGGTTACCTGAATATTTACCCCTATTTATCTAAGTTTAAACCAATCTTTTATTGCTTTATATCACCTGGACTTCTCCATATGAAACATACATGACTACATTTTTTAGTGTTTTTTGTTTTAATGTTGTCATCTTTTACTTATTGATGTCTCTGTTTCCCTATTTTCAGTGTTTTAGCTTTGATTTATTTTTGTGACCTCCCTGTCGGGGTTGATATCTGGTTGCTCTGTCCTGTGTTCTAGTCTCAGGTTGTTATCTGATGTTACTGATTTTCAAACCAGAGGACTCCCTTTACTATTTCTTGTAATTTTGGCTTGGTTTTCGCAAATCCCTAAACTTCTGTTTATCTGGAAATGCCCTAATTTCGCCATCATATTTGAGAGACAGTTTTGCTGGATATATAATTCTTGGCTGGCAGTTTTTTTCCTTCAAGGCTTTATATATGTCATCCCATTGCCTTCTTGCTTGCATGGTTTTTGCCTAGTAGTCCAAGCTTAGTCTTATTTACTCTCCTTTATAGATGACTTTTTGTTTATCCCAAGCCGCTCTTAAAATTCTCTTTATCTTTGATTTTGGCAAGTTTGATTATAATATGTCTTGGAGACTTTCTTTTGGGATCTACCTTGTGTGGGGTTCAATGAGCATCTTGGATAGATATCTTGTCATCTTTCATAATATCAGGGAAGTTTTCTGCCAACAAATCTTCAACAATTTTCTCTGTATTTTCTGTTATCCCTCCCTGTTCTGGTACTCCAATCACTCGTAGGTTATTTCTCTTGATAGAGTCCCACATAATTCCTAGGGTTTCTTAATTTTTTTAAATCTTCTTATCTGATTTTTCCTCAAATGAGTTGGTGTCAAGTGCTTTATCTTCAATCTCCCTAATTCTGACTTCCACTGCCTCAATTCCACTCCTATGACTTTCTATTGAATTGTCTAATTCTGAAATTTTACTGTCAATCTTCTGTTTGCTGTCTCTCTATGGATTTTTGCAGCCTATTAAATTTGTCATTGTGCTCTTCTCTAATCTTCTTAAGTTCCTCTATTACTTTGTCTGTGTGTTCCTTGGATTGTTCTGCATTTCGCATGATCTCCTTCCCGATGTCTTGAAAAGTTCTATATATTAATCTTTTGTATTTCTACCTCTAGCAATTCCAAGAAGTTCTCTTCCTCCAGAATGTTTCTTGATTCTTTGTTTTGGGAGCTTGCTGAAGCCATCACGGTCTGCCTTTTTCAGTGATCTGATATTGACTGCTGTCTCCAAGCTATCAATAAGTTATTATATTTATTTACTTTATGTTTGCTTACTGGGTCCTAGCTTCTTGTTTTGTTATGTTTTGATGTTCCCAAATAGGCTGCTCATGTAAGCTAGTTTGATTACTGGCACGTTAGAAGCTCTAACATCCTGTCACCATGTGGTTAGATCTGTTACTAGGTATGTGAACCCTGTAGTCCATTTACTTTTCTTGTATGGATTCAGCTCAGGTGTCCAGGTAATCAGTCACCAACTGTGTGGTGCAGGCTCTCACCTACAGAACTAGATGGGCAGGGGTGACTGGAGTAGGCACAAGTATCTTTCTGTAGTAGGGGGACATGCGCTGAGAAAGGCAGGGGCTGACGGCTGCCCTTAAGTATCTGGGAGGCTAGTGTGTCCCTGTTCCATAGACTGCATAGGTGGGTGGGTTCTGCAGCTGGACTATGGACACCCAATGCTGTTGGCTGTAAGGACTGGGAAGCACCACTTATTTCTGGACCCCTGTCACAGGTGGCTAGGTGGTATGGGTGGAGCCACCAGTCCTCAGGCCCCTGAAGTGGGTAGGTGAGGACACTGCTTAATGGGCAAAGCTGTGTCAAATGTCACAAACCTGCCACTCCACCATATAGCTGATACAGTTGAAGCTAGGCTTCAGGTATATACCCTGTTGTACTGTGCTAATGAGGGCCCACACTGCTGTAATGGGCCCACACAGGTCTATGCAGGGGTGAAAGGCATTTGAAGTCCATGGACCCCTTATGCCAGTGCCTAGGGAGCTGTGCCTGCCCTGAGTTCCTGGCTTTGGGGAGGTGGCAGATTATTTTTTCCTGTTTGTTAATTTGTTCCCTCTCCAAGGCTGGGAGAATGGCTCAGGGCGAGTGATGAGTCCTACTTCCAGCCCATGGGATGCAGCAATCGCTGAAGCTTCCCTGGACCTGGTGCAGAGCGGGGAGGGAGCAGATAAATGGGAGAGAGGTTCTTCCCAAATAGCGTGTTTTTTGATCTGCGCAGTAGGTTAGACACATGTACTTATCTTTTGCCGATTGAGTGTCGCTTTTTACTAGTTCTGGGGCTTGAGGTGACTCTCTGCTGCTCAGTCTCTCCTGATGAGGAAAACACATCCCAAACGCCACTACTTGCCTCATCGCGCATGCCAGCTGATCAACCTATAGGGTGCCAGTTCCCGCTGGGTTAGGTCTGCCAACTCCTGGCTGCTTCTGAACTGTCTCTCCCTCCCCCTGCCACTCAGTCCAACTCCTCAACTTTGCCTTTGATGTTCAGGGCTCCTACATTGTCATATATAATCAATTCACTTGTTTATTCAGGTCTTTGTTGTAAGAGGGACCACCGGAAGCGTCTGACTACTCCACCATCTTGGCCCCGCCTCCCCGCATCATGCTCTTTTAAAGAACTATCTATAAGACATCAAACTGACAACAATAACTTGGAAAGATCAGACAGGACGCTTAGGGGTAGTGAGTTTATGTTAATGGGAAAGGAACAATTCTGAAAAGGAGGGTGAGAATGGTTGTACAACTTAAAGAATGTAATCAATGTCACTGAATTGCATCTGTAGAAACTGTTGAATTGGTATGTGTTTTGCTGTGTATATTTTCAACAACTAAAAAAAATTTTTTAAAGAGATTTAGTTACAAGAATTAGTTTTTAAATGTACAGAATCACAGAGCTTTTAATTTTTTTGTCATCTAGTATAATTCCTCATTAAACAAATGGGAAAGCTGAGGACCAGAGGGGAAACTGATTTGTCCAAAGTCCATGAGTCAATATGCAGGAAATCCAAGTGAAGAACTTGGTTTCCTGACTCGGGAGCTCTTTTCCCTCCATCAAAAGTTTCAACAGTCATTGTCTTTGTGTAGCCACTGTTTGTTCTAAACGACTTTAGCTCACATTTTGTCATCCATCACAAGCCAAAATATATTAATCATCATAACATGTTATTTCATAATGTAATCATGTAAGTACACTCTTCTTTTTTAAAAAAACAAGTACTCTGCCTGGCCTCAGAGCCATGATTTCTCATACACATATAGATCTCCTGACCCTAAGAATTAAACTGTAAATTTTGATGGCTCTGATGTACATACAGAAAAGAGAAAATACGACTGAGTTTTTTGTGACTAGGGACCCAAGACAAACTAAAAACATGAGAACTCTCCAAAATAACTAGATAGCACCCGGCTACCACCACCGACTGCTTTGAAAGGGACTACAATAGAGGGTCCCGGACAGAGCAGAAAAAAAATGTAGAACAAAATTCAAACTCACAAAAGAGACCAGGCTTACTAGTCTGACCGACACTGGAGAAACCCTGAGAGTATGACCCTTGGACACTCTTTTATCTCAGTACTGAAGTTACTCCTGAAGTTCACCCTTTAGCTAAACATTAGACAGGCTCATAAAACAAACAATAACACATTTAGCTATAAGACTAAATGAGCACACAACCCCAAAAGAAAAGATGAGAAGCCAGAAAGGGACAGGAAATCCGGACAAATGGAAATGCGGATGCCGAGATCAAGAATGGGAGAATGTTGACACGTTGCCGGGCTGGCAACTAATGTCACACACAACAATATGTCTATTAATTGTTTAATGAAAAACTAAGTTGCTCTATAAACGTTCACCTAGAGACAAAAAAAAGTGAAGACAAAAAAAAAAAAAAAAACATGAGAACTCAAGTCTATACAGAAAAAATATTAAGAAAGTTAAATTTTAAAATGAAGACAAATAAGGTGAAAAATCATAAAATTAAGTAAAATGATGAACCAAAATGTTCATCAATTCCTAGGTAGAAAAAAAGAGAGTTGGAAAAAAGTGAGTTTTAGAATAAATGAAAGGAAGTATTATGTCACATTTATGGAATTCATTCTGCCATCTGGTGATACAGCCTGAAAAGACAGATGACCTTCGGAAAGACAGATTAATTCTTCACTGGTGTAACATATTTTAAAGGAAGCCAAGTGTGCCCTAGCATAGCATCCCTAACCTTTGAGGTTGACCACAAACCAGATCACCAAGCTCTTTCAAGACACCTCAAGGCTATACAAACCATAACCATCAATGCACAAAACCCAATAGGTAAGCTAGATAACTGGGATCTTCTAAAAATCAAACACCTATGCTTTTCAAAAGCTTCACCAAAAGAGTAAAAAGAGAACCTACACACTGGGAAAAAATTTTTGGACAGTACAAGTCAGACAAAGGTCTAATCTCCATAATCTACAAGAAAATCCAACACCTCTACAACAAAAAGACAAATAATCCTATTAAAAAATGGGCAAAGGAAACGAACAGACACATCACCAAAGAAGACATTCAAATGGCCAACAGACACATGAGGAAATGCTCATGATCACTAGCCATTAGAGAAACGCAAATTAAAACCACAGTGAGATACCATCTCACCCTGGCATTACTGGCATGAATCAAAAACACTGGAAATAACAAATGCTGGAGGGGCTGCGGGGAGATCGGAAAACTTATGCACTGCTGGTGGGAATGCAAAATGATACAACCATTTTGGAAAATGATATGGCGCTTCCTCACAAAGCTAGAAATAGACATACCATTCAATCCAGCAATCCCACTCCTAGGAATATATCCTAGAGAAATAAGAGTCGAATAGACATTTGCACACCTATGTTCATGGCAGCATTGTTCACAATAGCAAAACGATGGAAACAATCTAGATGCCTATCAACAGACGAATGGATAAACAAACTATGGTACATACACACAATGGAGTACTATGCAACAAGAAAGAACAACAATGAATCTGTGAACCATCTCATAACATGGATGAAACTGGAGGACTTTATGCTGAGTGAAATAAGTCAATCACAAAAGGACAAATATTGTATGAGACCTCTATTGTAAAAACCCATGAAAAAGTTCACACACAAAATGTAACAATCTTTGTTGGTTACCAGGGATGGGGTGGGGGGAATACTAAATAGATAATAGATAAGTGGTATCTTGGGTGAAGGGTGAGACAGTACACAATACAGGAGAAACTAGCACAATTTGTACAAGGAAAGGTCATGGAAGCCCCACAGACACATCCAAACCCCCTGAGGGACTGAATTGCTGGGCAGAGAGCTCTGGGGACCATTGTCTTGGGGAACATCAAGCTCAATTGGCATGACACAGCTTAGAAAGACAATGCTCTACGTTCTACCTTGGTGAGTAGTGTCTGGGGTCTTAAAAGCCTGTGAGCGGCCATCTAAGATACTCCACTGGTCTCATCCCTTCGGCAGCAAGGGAGAATGAAGAGAATAGGATACAAGGAAAAGATGAGTCCGAAGGACTAACTGTCCACAGCTACCAAGGCCTCCACCGGACTGAGTCCAGTACAGCTAGATGGTGTCCGGCTACCACCACTGACTGCTCTGACCAGGATCACAACAGAGGGTTCTGGACAGAGCTGGAGAAGGATGTACAGCATAATTCTAAATCACAAAAAAAACACTAGATTTACTGGCCTAAAGGAGACTGGAGAAACCCCGAGAGTATGGCCCCCAGACACCCTTTTAGCTCAGCGGTGAAGTTACCTCCGAGGTTCACTGTTCAGCCTGGGAGTGGACAGCCCCGTAAACCAAATGAGACTAACAAGGTACAGGAGTCCAGTGACAAGGGCCAGAAAGCAGAAAGGGACAAGGAAGCTGGTGATAGGGAACCCAAGGTTGAGTAAGGATATTGTTGATGTGTTGTGAGATTGTTAACCATTGTCATAGGGCAACATTTGTAGTAACTGTTAAATGAGAAACTATTTTGTTCTGTAAGCCTTCATCTTAAGGGAGAATAACAGCACAATTCGAAGAGCATAGTCAATGTCATTGAACTGTGCATGTAGAAATTTTTGAAATGCTGTATCTTTGGCTATGTGTATTTTCACCAAAAAAAAAAAGAGGTTGAGAAGTTAGAGGGTTGATATGTTGTGCGGTTGTTAACCAGTGTTATAAAACAACATGTGTACTTCTGTTTCATGGAAACTATTTGTTCTGTAAGCCTTCACCTGAAGTACAATTAAAAAAAAAAAAAAACTCAAGGCTATCTTCACATAGAGAACAACAGTCTCCACGATGGTGGGTCAGTCCCATTAGGAAGTCTTAAATTCCTATCAGAAAGCAAGAACTCCCCTCAATGGAATACACATTAGAGAACAGTAGTCTGTGAGAAGTAGCTACCAATCTGTTAAACCATGTCTAGGCAAACAGAGGGATAAGGTGCAGAAAAATGTTCCCAGCTCAAAAATCTCACCTAGCCAATAAAAAAAATAGAGACTTATTTACTTATCCATGGGCTCCCCAAGGAACAGGGACCCTCTTTGTTTTCCCATCACCTAGCTCAGTACCTAGCATTTGGTGGGGCTTAATAATTACAAAATAACCAATTCTACTCCAAAATTATCTCAAAGAGGATGCTATGCTGATCATAACTAGTCATCTACACCACTGTGTGTTAACAAAGTGGGATTAACAACAAATGTGGGATTGAGGAATCTCAGAAATTATCAAAGCATCTTGGTAGGATGGTAAGAAATACAGACTAGACCAGCAACAACCCCTTGGCTCCTGGAAAATTAACCACCAAGATGATCATATCCAAAGAGATTAAGATACAGTTACAGGCCAAACATATACAAAAATGTAAAAGAATGCATAGAAAAAGCATTAGTTAAGATAAATTAAATACTATTCATGTGACACCAAGGAAAACATTAGTTCTAGGGTGTTCTAACTGCCATAAAACTAAAATTTTTATTGAGTGTATGGCCTTGTCCTGCCATATATACACATAAAATTCACTCTTTTTATGGGTCTAAGGACAATATAGGAACCCTGGTGGCACACCAGTTAAGCACTCAGCTGCTAACTGAAAGGTTGGCATTTTGAACCTACCCAGCGGGTCCTGCTCCCATAAAGATTACAGCCTAGAAAACCCTATGAGGCAGTTCTACTCTGGCATATAGGGTTGTTATGAGTCAAAAATTGACTTAACGGTACCTAGCAACAACAAGCAAAATACAGAAACTCTTTAAATGTTTACCAAATGAATGAACAAATGCATATTAGAGCTGTAACTGAGTTTTTCAGTATTCAATATTACAGTATTAATTTCAACAGTGTTTATTTAAATTACCAATTATTTAGCACCAATAATCTCATCTACCATGTCTTTTCCTCCCTTCTTTCTCAGAGAAGCTGG
This sequence comes from Dugong dugon, assembly GCA_030035585.1. Classification (NCBI taxonomy): domain Eukaryota; kingdom Metazoa; phylum Chordata; class Mammalia; order Sirenia; family Dugongidae; genus Dugong; species Dugong dugon. Next base: position 130,066,038 of record CM057461.1, read on the forward strand.
CACCGTCTCTGCATTCCAAAAGCAAGCACTAATCACACTGCTTGTGATCCAAAACACGCACAAAATTTTTTCCTTTAAAAATCAGATAAATATCACTTTGCTTCAGAAATCATGACCCCTTGAACCCTTCTTCAGCAAAACCTAGAGCCAACTCCATAACCATAAGAAAACCTACTGATGCCCTCCACTACATAAAGTAGCAGAGTGCACGGCCAACTTTCCAAAACTGTTCTGTGCAGTCACAACTGGCCTCTGTGCATAAATCCCACCTTCTACGTGAGCCGAGGTGGGGGGTAGGGAGTGGAGGAGGAGACACAGTTTCATCAGGGAAGACAGATGTTCCAATGACCAGCAAAAAGTTGGTAACTGTGACTTCTATGACATAATACTCTCAGAAGATAAAGATTCCAGTGGCCATTGTTTCTTATAAGAACAATGGTTTCCAGTTAACACATGGCACAGTTTGTGAAATGATTCAGTGCACTGACCTGTATATAATACATACACATGGAATTAAAGGATTATTAGGATACCGGATGTCCAAACACTGCCAAAATGTGATCCCATAGAAAGAATCAAACTGTGAGCAACAGCAGTATTAGAAGTTGAAAGGATTACAGCACACAGTATCACGTGCCAATAGTCAGGCCACAAAAGACTGGCAACCTTAGGCAGCCTATGCTGTAAGTTCCACTTATTTTTGTCTGGGAAGGACATGGGAGTACTACATTCTAAAGAGCCATAGCTATCCCCTCTCTCCAGGCACAACAAGACATCAAAAGGTCAAATGTTCAAGGTTAAGGAAAGGTCAAAGCTGTAAATTAATATACCTTTTTAAGTGAAAAATAAATACTTATGCATATATACTAGTCTCTATTAGCACTACATGGACATTAAGTGGGGGGGGGGGAGAGTGAGACAGAGAGAAAAATAAATTAACGGCTAATAGGCAAACTCATAAATCCTAACATCTAAAATTAATTAAGCCAGGCACAAAGCCAGAAAAGCACCAGTCCTTAGATAGGTGGCTCTGCCTGTTACTACAAATGACACTGTTATGCGTACTGGTCCCAGGGAAACAGAGGAGGGGGCTGGAATGGCTGTCTCCCTGCTGAGAGCCACGCCAGCCCTCACACAGCTGCCACCGCTGGCAACCAATCGATGATGAAAGCCCAGCAAAGGGGAAAAAAACATGGATGCTTTGGGCAACTGAGGTCCGGGCAGAGACCAGACACCAGAGCACGGGCCAAGGATGGCTCCAGGAAGTTGGTTCCAGAACTGTCAACACGAGGGGACCCAAGCCTTACACATAATTCTGTATAAATATTCTGCTAGTAGCAAAAAGATGACTATGTTTCATACACTAAATACATTACACTGTACATAAATACATTATACATACATTACAGTACACTACAGTATAAATTAAGTACAAGGATAAAGTTGTAAGTTTTCCAGATCTGTTTAGCCTTACATTTTAAATTAGGCTACACAATGCACAGATTTCACTGGGACATAAGCAACAATTGCCTAATAATACTTAGGCTAAAGCAAGGACACCTACAATTTAAAATGTTTATTTTTAAAATCTGCATTAAGAGCACCACAATCAAACATAAGTATCATGGGTGAATTCTTGAGTGATATTTCCAAACAGCGCATAAGTTTAAACGTATACTCTAAATATTAAAAAAAAAAAAAAAATTAATGTACGCTTCAGAGCCCTGGTGGTGCAAACGGTTAAGTGCTCGGCTGCTAAGCAAAACACTGGCAGTTCAAACCCATCCAGTAGCTCCACAGGAGAAAGACCTGGCCATCTGCTCCCATAAAGACTACAGCCTAGGAAACCCTCTGCGACAGTTCTACTCTGTCACATGGGGTCGCTATGAGTCGAAACTGACTTGATGGCACCTAACAACAACAACAAAGGGATTTTTAGAAAGCCTCCAACTCAACTCTCATGTTAATGCCTCAAAACTGTTAGCGAATTTGCCTAAAGTTAAAAACCAAGTTAGTGGCAGAAGCAGGACGCAACTCTCCCCAGTTTCTTCAGTGCTTTTTCCACTCAGACAAAGTGATGTTGAAAACTGGCTGAATGACAAAGGCATGATTTTACTGGTTACCGAGATAGCAAGCCACAGAGTAATAATTTCAGTAAGAGCAAAGCACAGCTGAAATTCTGAGGATGGTAAAAACCCTAAATGTATGCAAATTTTTTAAATAAACATTAAACTGTGGAAGCCCTTGCTTTAGCCTAAGTATTGTTAGGCAATCATTGCTTCTGTCCCAATGAAATCTGTGCATTGTGCAGCCTAATTTAAAATGTAAAGCCAAACAGATCTGGAAAAGTACAGCTTTATCCTTGTACTTAATTTATACTATAGTGTACTGTAATTAAGCCTGAAATAAAAGCTATATTCTGAGTGAAGACAAAAAGCTCTTGTTGATGACATTCCATCTCCAATGTAGAACATAACAAAAAGCTTCTTCATTCGGAGCCAACTGTCATTATACTTTGTGGCTTGTATGGAGCTATTGGACTAATATTTGTACTGGGATTAGTGTTGGGATAACCAATCAGTTAACTCTTCCACTGCAGTTTTCTATTATCCTCATACAAATTGCAAGAGGAAAAAAAGAAAATTGGCAGACAGAACAACAACTATATTTATGAGATTAAACTTTCAAACTGTTCACAGTTTGCTGGGCAACTAATAACCATTTGCCAAGCTGTTCATTTAATAATGAGTCAGTTAAGCCAAAAGCAAATGTTCCTTCAACCAACCAAGGCTACTATAGTCATATCCACATTGACAAGCTCCAATTATTTTTGTAATATACTTCATTTAGAATAAGAACTACAAGTTGCCATGTAAGAAAAACACACTCTCCTTTTTTTAGCCAAATGCAAGCTACCCTGCAGTATTATGAATAACTGAAATTTGCTTGTGATTTTGTAACGTATGAAAGCCAAAATGACCAAAAAATATTTTGGAGAGCAATTCTCATGTTTGTCACAATTCTAGAGCGAGGACCAGAGGCTTGCCATCTAACTCTGCAGGCAGTAATTATGCGATCTCAGGTCTTCTAACTGTTCCCTCATTTTATAAAACAGTGTCAATACTGAGACCATCTCCATATAGGAATTAAAATAACTGAACCAAATACTATTTATCAAAGCAGAGTAAATTATACATTATACAATATTAATGTATTAAAGTATTATTCATCAGGAGAGGGGAAAGCAATATGGGCTGCTTTCCGAGAAATGCATGAGTCAAAATAGGAGTTAACACCAATCTCTGCACCTTCCATTCATCTCCACACACCCATAAGAAAAGCAACTAGCAGGTAACCCTTCACTTTTACTTACTAATAGTTCATCCATACTGGTCTGGCATTTTTCCAAGTTGATCCGCTTTATTGCTACTCGTTCTTGTCTTGGCTTGCAAAGAGCAGCCTGAACCACAGCAGTAGCTCCACTGCCTGAAAAGAAATAAAAACAAATCAGTTATCAAACAGTAAGTACACTGTTAGTTACTATCTGCAACCCTTTTCATAAATAAATATTTATTTATTTTTAAAGTCATTCAGGTATTCAAAATGTTACCACTTGATATCTTTTTTAAAAGCTTCTTAAATCCTACAATGATTATCTAGAGGAGAAAATGGGAAAAAACAGATTTTTCTAGAGGATATAAAGACAGTATCTGCTCTCAAGAGGCTTACAGTCTACGGAGACAAGTCACATCAAAAGAGCCCATTCAATACAGTGAGTTTACCTCTGCCCAGAACAAAGCCTGGGAAAATGGCGGGTCTGAGGACACAGGAACAAAGGGCATGGGCATGTAAGCACAAACCTCAATGGAAGCCAGTACCACGCCTTTAAAGTATCTCAAGCTTTTCTCCACTTCTGCACAAACCAAACCTCTCCAGCCTGAGCTACTTCAAGGCTGCCACAAGATGCTCTGACAACTTATCTGTTCTGAGCGTGTTGAGCTTATTTCTTGATAGCTTGCTCTACAATTAGAAAGACATGAAATCAATCCTAGTATTCTCATGTTGAAATCACGACTTTCAAGGATGCCAAGCAAAATGATGCAAGTGTGTAATTACAAAAGCTCTCGGCATTCGTATGAATTTCCTATTTCTAAGTTTCATGATCATTAGCTTAATGCACGCAAACTCCTAGGAGACACAGCCATGCCATTATCCATATTTCACAAGAGCAAAATGTAGATGTGCAATGATTTGTGGCAGAGCACAAAGAGCTCCTAATCGGATTTCTGTTCCATAGGGGTGAAAAGACCCCCTGGTTAAAGCATCTCTATTCTGAAAATAATACCAAAAATGTCATTCTAATTACATAAATCTTCTGCCACTGCAAGAGAGCCAAGGAAAGAAACAGGCTGCTCTCAGGATTGTGCAAAAGGGGGACAGATGTGACCAGCTAACTTTCTCCTTGTAGCTTCTCTTTGGGTGATACTTCCCAAATGAGTCATCAAATGCCACCAAAAGGGGTGGGGGTGGGGGTGGGGTTAGGTAGTAAGGAAGCAAGATCAGTAATAGCTTTCCTTATATATGTAACAGAAATGCATGATACTTTCAGTGCAAACCAAGGCTTTCCCACCCCAGTGAAGTCTTTAGGCCTGGGGCTCTGCCTTTTCTGCCCTGCGGCCTCATCATCAGCTCTGACCCCCCTGACTTGGTAACTCTGGTAGATTCTTTAATGCTCTAAACACTGGTCTCCAACTTCAAGACTCTCATTCCAGGGAAGCCCAACCAGCATTCACTGCAGAAGAAAATCCACACTTACTGTCCACCGACTGTATGGCAGGCACTTTACTCATACAATTATTGCTAAAATTTTGCACATTTTTTAAAAATTGTATTTATTTTGTTGTTGAGAACTCTGCACATTTTTATTATTATCCTCATTTTTGTCTGTGAGAAAACTGAACCAAGGCTCAGAAAACTTGCCCAAGATTACACAGATAATAAATATATGAGTCAGATCGGAGTCAGGTCTGCCAGACTCAAAGGCTTTTTTCTACCTCCCAAAAGCCAGAACATACCCTTCCCTTTCTCACTTGTTTTGGCTTTGCTAGGAAAATATTTCCCTCTATCCTATACCATTCAACAAAAGACAAACAACTTGGAAGGATGGTTCCAGTTAGTGTCACAGTGTCACATTCTCTAGAACTCAGTTTAGAGAAGACAAACAACTTGGAAGGATGGTTCCAGTTAGTGTCACAGTGTCACATTCTCTAGAACTCAGTTTAGAGAGTGCACTATGGTCAGAGGTTGTTTAAAAGGACCTTCCTTTCCCAAATCTCACTGCTCCCTTCATCAGTTGTTACTCCACATCCCAGCAGGTTGGCCTCACTGGCCCTGCAGTCACAGCATTTTGGGTTCAATCCAGAATGTTCCAAATACCAGAGCCAAACACCACAAAGAGCCCTACTGATAGCAAAGTGTATTTTCCAGTAGAGGTCTCCAGAACAAGAGACCATCCCTGAAGGGAGCTGCAGAGAAAGTGCTAAGTAGCTGATCAGCACTGGGCCTGGTACCCAGCAGAGAAATCAACAAACACCATTAACTAGCTGCTGATAGGAAGCCATTCTCAGTGCCACTTGCTGTAAATCTTCTTTTCTCGAAATTCTACTCTCCCATCTTTAATGCTTGCTAGAAAAGAACATCATGCTTGATAAATTAGAGGGTCAGTGAAAATGAGGGGAACCCTCCATGAGATGGACTGACATGGTGGCTGCAACAATGGGCTCAAACATACCTATGACTGTGAGGATGGCAAAGGACAGGGCTATGTTTTGTTCTATTATACATAAGGTTGTCATGATTGACAGCAACTAACAACAACAATACCCTTAATCCACACACCACGACATTATCGAATCAGGGGAAGTAAAAACAGAAAATTTATTTAAAAAAAAAAATTCCCAGGAAGGACGCAAGCATATATAATACTGAGATACCTCTCTTAAAGTCTATTAAGCATAAAAATCTTCTGACTTCCAGGAACACACACAAGAATATGGACAGAAATGAGAATTTTTAAAAAGAGTAAAGTAGAGCTTTCCAAGGAGAGAACCGTTCATTGCTATACAACTGCAGCTGACAAAAGAACAACTGGGAGCTTCTCATCTCTAGATAGAATAAATAAGGAACCTCCTGATCTAAGACTATGGTCATGGTATGATCCAAGCATGATACTTTCAACTGCCTCATATGCATGCAAAAGCTGGACAATGAATAAGGAAGACCAAAGAAGAATTGATGCCTTTGAATTATGGTGTTGCTGAAGAATACTGAATATACCGTGGACTGCCAAAAGAACGAACAAATCGGTCTTAGAAGAAGTACAGCCAGAATGCTTAGAAGCGAGGATGGTGAGACTTCATCTCACATACTTTGGATATGTTATTAGGAGGGATCAGTCCCTGGAGAAGGACATCACGCTTGGTAAAGCAGAGGGTCAGCGAAAAAAAGGAAGACCCTCAATGAGATGGATTCACATACTGGCTGCAATAATACGCTCGAACATATCAATGATTGTGAGGATGGCCAGGACTGGGCAGGGTTTCGTTCTGTTGTGCATGGGGTCACTACGAGTCATAACTGACTCAACAGCACCTAACAATGAATAGATTAATCATTCATTGGGAGATTCGGTTTTGAATCCAAACATTTCCTTCAACTACAAGAGCGATCAAGAATAGTGTTAGAGGTAAACGACACCTTAAAGACCACAAGTCCAACTCCTTGTTTTATGAATGAGGAAACAAGGTCTTGAGAAGGATAAGTAATTATCTTCAAGATCATACAACTAGTAATTGAAACGCATGGGATTAGAATCCCAGGCATCCTTATTCCTAGTGCACTAGCACACCATTCTTTTCACTAGATTGGTGGTTTTCCAAATTACTAATCACAGTCTATTATTGGTCATGAAATTAATTTAGTGGGTGGACAAAGCCAGCATTTTTTTTTTTTAATTGAGTGGAATGGAAATAAAAGGAATGGGACAGAACAAAATGAGACAGAACAGAAAAGAAAGGAAAGGAAAAAGTCAGGATGCATTTTAGATAGTAAGGGTAAGAGTAGCTTTATGAAAGTTTTGTTTCAGTTAGACTCAAGCTGAAGTAAAATACATGTTTCACTGTGAGTCATAATCAAGAGTTTAAAACCTGCTGTACCAGATTATGATCCCCAGGATTAGAATAAATCCATGCTTTCAAAGGGAAAGAGGATGTGACCAAACTACAGAATTCTAAAGGACATTTAAAAGTAATAAGAAGACAATCATATTTTAAGGATTTTCATGCACTTCCCTGATTAGTTTAAAAGGAAGCTAAAAATGTAGGGTTTGTAAACAGAGGATTACAAATGTGAAATAATAATAGTAATGAATATATTAAATAGAATCTTGTGTCTATTTTGAACCATGTATGATATTTACATATAATTAATTAACATTTGACAGTATATTTTCAATTTAGTATCATGCACTGCTTTGGGAGTCAGACGCTCTTAACATTTCAGACATTTTATTCCTGACTCGTATTTCAAGTGAAATAAATCATTCTGTAGGATTATGGCCTATATACACAAGCTAACAGAGATGACTTTGAATCTTTTCAGTTCATTCTAAGTCAATCCACTGTTGGTAAATAATTCCAGACTAAGACCAGCTACTTAGAAGTTTTAGGTAGTAATTATGTCAATAGCAATCAGAGGCAAGAGATCGCTCAAGTTCCTCACAAGATGCAGTTGAGTTGACATCTCTTCTCATCTTCCCCTTTGTACTGCTGCTGGTATTAAGGTAAATCACTAGAAAGTTACATACCTGCACTTCACACTTTCAGTTATCCAAAGAAATACTTTAGGGAAATACAATTTAGTGTTAAAATTTTGGCTTTCACTAATATAAGAAATCAGGATGAAGAACTTCAGTACTTATTTTGTAAAAACCACAACTGAGAACCATGACTATCCGATTATAGTCTGAAGATTATGTTCGATGTCCCCACTCTTAGGACCCACACAATAAATCACTCTTTGCATTTCATGCTAGGGTAAAAATGTCTCCCTCTCAAATAACTTAATGAGTAGATAGGAATATGTAACATCATTATTTTCTTTTTGTCCTCACAGTCAGAAAGCTCAGATCTACATTTTATGTTTACTAATAGCAACAATTCTTACCCTAGATCTTGTGTAACTTCTGCTATCACCCCCTCTATTATGTAGTCATGATGGAGCAACAGTTAAGCACTCTGCTGCTAACCAAAAGGTTGGCGGTTCAAATCCATCCAGCAGATCTACATGAGAAAGAACTGGTGATCTGCTCTGGTAAAGATTAAAGCCTAGAAAAACCTATGGGGCTGTTCTATTCTGTTCAAAGGGGTCGCTATGAGTTGAAAATCAACTAACGTCACAAAACAACACTACATTTCCTTCGACTTAATTCAGTAGTGCTGAAATGTCACTGCCTGATCACCAAATGAGAAAGAATGTGCTTAACGGCCATTAGAAAACTTCAGGCAAAAAGAAAAGCAGCAAAAAGATGTTTGCTTATTAATTCATCAACAAAAATTTAACTGAGTGGAGGCGGGGCCAGGATGGCGGAGTACTCAGACGCTTCCAGTGGACCCTTGTACAATGAGTGAATCGATTATATATGGCAGTCTGGGAGCCCTGAACATCAAAGGCAGAGATGAGGAACGGACTGAGTGGTAGGGGCAGGGAGAGACAGTTGAGAAGCAGTGAGGAGTGCCAGATCTGACCCATCGAGACCCTGAGCCCTTCAGGCCTGAGCAACTCCGGGGTGAGCAGTGAGGCAGGCAAGCGGCAGTGCTCAGGAGGCGCATTTTCCACAGTGGGAGAGACCCAACACCAGAGAATCTACACAACCACTCAGAACCAGTGAGAAGCAGCCCTCAATCGACAAAAGATAATTAATTACATGTGTACGCCTACCTCGTGGATCAAAAACACCCCCCTTAAGGAAAAACCTCTCTCCCGTTTACCTCCCTGCTCCCTGCTCTGCACTGGGTCCCGCACAGACTTCAGCAATTGCCGAGTCCCCAGGCCAGAAGTAGGATGCATCACATGCCCGGAGCCATTCTCCCTGCCTTGGAGTGTGAACAAATTAACAAACAGGAAAAAATAAACTGCTGGCTCCCCTAAGCCAGGAACCCAGGGTAGGCATAGCTCCTTTGCCTGGGCACAGGCATAAGGGATCCACAGACTTTGAGTGCCTTTCCCGCTGCACAGACTTGTGTGGGCGCATCTCAACAGCACACACCCTCATTACCGCTGTACAACAGGGAATATACCAGAAGTCTAACTTCAACTGTTTCAGCTGTGAAGTGGAAGGTTCTTGACATTTGACACTGCTCTTCCCTTTAAGCAGGGTCGTCACCTACCCACATCAAGGGCCTGAGGACTGGTGGCTGCACCCACACCATCTAGCCACCTGCGATAGGGGCCCATGAATAAGAGGTGCCCCCAGTCCTTACAGCCAACGGCATTAGGTGCTCATAATCCCACTGCAAAACCCAACCACCTATGCCCTCTAGGGAACAGGGACACGCCTTCCTCCTGTACACTCAGGGGCGTCCATCAGCCCTGCCTTGCTCAGAGTGTGTCCCCCTGCTACAGCCAGATGCCTGTGCCTACACCAATCACCCACGCCTGTCTAGGACAGTAAGTGAGAGCCTACACCACACACTTGGTGGCTATCTACCTGGGCAATGGAGCTGAATCCATACAGGAGAAGTGGGCAGACTCCTGAGCTCACACACCTAATAACAGATCTAACCAACTAGTGACAGGACATTAGACCTTAAAAGGTGCCAATCATCAAACCAGCTCATATCAGCAGCCTATTTGGGCATATGAAAACAAAACAAGAAGCTAGGACACAGTAAGAAAACATGAAATAAATAATATAATAACTTATTGATAGCTTAGAGACAACAGGAGATATCAAATCACATAAAGAGGCAATCCATGATGGCTTCAGCAAGCTGCCAAAATAAAGAATTTAGAAATTTTCCAGAGAAGGAAAATTTCTTGGAATTACTGGAGGCAGAATACAAAACATTAATATACAGAACTCTTCAAGAAATGACAAAGGAAATTAAGCAAAACGAAGAACACACAACAGAGGAAATTAAAAAGATTACAGAAGAGCATAACGACAAATTTAACAGGCTGCAAGAATCCATAGAGAGACAGCAATCAGAAATCCAGAAGATTAACAATAAAATTTCAGAATTAGACAACTCAACAGAAAGTCAGACAAGCAGAATTGAGGCAATGGAAGTCAGAATGAGTGAGATTGAAGATAAAGCACTTGACACCAACTTATTTGAGGAAAAATCAGAAAAAAAGGATTAAAAAAAATTAAGAAACCCTAAGAATTATGTGGGACTCTATCAAGAGGAATAACCTACGAGTGATTGGAGTACCAGAACAGGGAGGGATAACAGAAAATACAGAGAAAATTGTTGAGGATTTGTTGGCAGAAAACTTCCCTGATATCATAAAAGATGACAAGATAGCTACCCAAGATGCTCATCGAATACCACATAAGGTAGATCCCAAAAGAAAGTCACCAAGACATATTATAATCAAACTTGCCAAAACCAAAGACAAAGACAGAATTTTAAGAGCAGCTAGGGATAAAGGAAAAGTCATCTACCAATGAGAGTCAATAAGAATAAGCTCGGACTACTCAGCAGAACCCATGCAGGCAAGAAGGCAATGGGATGACATACAGAAAGCCTTGAAGGAAAAAAACTGCCAGCCAAGAATTACATATCCAGCAAAACTTTCTCTCAAATATGATGGCAAAATTAGGGCATTTCCAGATAAACAGAATTTTAGGGATTTGCAAAAACCAAACCAAAATTACAAGAAATACTAAAGGGAATCCTCTGGTTAGAAAATCAGTAACATCAGATAACAATCCAAGACTAGAACACAGGACAAGGCATCCAGATATCAACACAGATAAGGAAGTCACAAAATGAAATCAAAGCTAAAACACTGAAAACAGAGAGACAGATGTCAATATGTAAAAAAAGACAACATTAAAACAAAAAAGAGGGACTTAAAAAATGTAGATATAGATTTTTCATATGGAGAGGAAGTCAAAACAATATAAAGAAATAAAAGACTGATATAAACTTAGAAAAATAGGGGTAAATATTAAAGTAACCACAAAGGAAACTAACAATCCTACAACTCAAAATAAAATACTAGAAAAATATACAGACTCAGCAAACACAAAATCAGCAACAATGAAAAAGATGAAAAGAAAACACACAAAGAAAAATGACTCAGCACAGAAAACTAAGTGGAACAAAGAAACTGTGAACAACACAAAAAAAAAGACATCAAAATGACAGCACTAAACTCATACTATCAATAATTACACTGAATGTAAATGGACTAAATGTACCAATAAAGAGACAGAGAGTGGCAGACTGGATTTAAAAACACAATCCGTCTACATGCTGCCTATAAGAGACACACCTCAGACTTAAAGACACAAAAACTCAAAGGATGGAAAAAAATATATCAAGCAAACAACACTCAAAAAAGAGCAGGAGTGGCAATACTAATCTCTGACAAAATACACTTTAAAGTAAAATCCACCACAAAGGATAAGGAAGGACACTATATAATGATTAAAGGGTCAATACACCAGCATGACATAACTATAATAAATATTTACACACCCAACGACAGGGCTTCAAAATACATAAAACAAACTCTAACAGCGCTGAAAAGAGAGTTAGCTCCACAATAGTAGTAGAAGCCTTCAACACACCGCTTTTGGTGAAGAACAGAGCATCCAGAAAGAAGCTCAACAGAGACACAGAAGAGCTAAATGCTACAATCAACCAACTTGATCTCATATACATATACCGAACACTCCACTCAACAGCAGCCAAGTATACTTTCTTTTCCAAACCACATGGAACATTCTCCAGAATAGACCACATATTAGGCCATAGAGTAAGCCTTAACAAAATCCAAACCACTGAAATATTACAAAGCATCTTTTCTGACCACAAGGCCATAAAAGGAGAAATCAACAATAGAAAAAGCAAGGAAAAAAAAAACACATGGAAACTGAACAACACCTTGCTCAAAAACTACTGGGTTATACAAGAAATTAAGGAGGGAATAAAGAAATTCACAAAATTAAATGAGAATGGAAACACATCCTACCAGAACCTTTGGGACGCAGCAAAAGCAGCGCTCAGAGGTCAGCTTATAGCAATAAATGCCCACATCCAAAAAGAAGAAAGGGCCATAATCAAAACATTAACCCTACACCTGGAACAAGTAGAAAGAGAGCAGCAAAAGAAGTCCTCAGGCACCAGAAGAAAGGAAATAATAAGAATTAGAGCAGAATTAAATGAAATAGAGAGCAGAAAAACAAATGTTAAGAGTTAATAAGACCAAAAGCTGGTTCTTTGAAAAGATCAACAAAATTGATAAAACACTGGCCAAACTGACAAAAGAAAAACAGAAGAGGAAGCACATAACCCGTATAAGAAATGAGATGGGTGATACCAGAACAGACCCAACTGAAATTAAAAGAATCATAACAGAAAACTATGAAAAACTGTACTCTAACAAATTTGAAAACCTAGAGGAAATGGACAAATTTCTAGAAACTCACTATCTCCCTAAACTAACACAAACAGAGGTAGAACAACTAGATAAACCCATAACAAAACAAGAGATTGAAAAGGTAATTTAAAAACTCCCAACAAAAAAAAAGCCCTGCCCCTGACGGCTTCACTGGAGAATTCTAGCAAACGTTCAGGGAAGAGTTAACACTACTACTACCAAAGGTATTTCAGAGCACAGAAAAGGATGGAATACTCCCAAATGCATTCTATGAAGCCAGCATAATGTTGATAACAAAACCAGGTAAAGACACCACAAAAAAAAAGAAAATTACAGACCAATATTCTTCATGAACACTGATGCAAAAATCCTCAAGAAAATCCTAGCCAATAGAATTCAGCAACATATCAAAAAAATAATTCACCGTGATCAAGTGGGATTTATACCAGGTATGCAGGGATGGTTCAACATTAGAAAAACAATCAATGTAATCCATCACATAAATAAAACAAAAGACAAGAGCCAAATGATCTTATCAATCGATGCAGACAAGGCATCTGACAAAGCCCAACACCCATTCATGATAAAAACTGTCAACAAAATAGGAATAGAAGAGAAATTCCTCAGTATAATTAAGGGCATTTATACAAAGCCAACAGCCAACATCAACCTAAATGGAGAGACTTTGAAAGCATTCCCCTTGAGAACAGGACAAGGATGCCCTCTATCACCACTCCTATTCAACATCGTGCTGGAGGTCCTAGCCAGAAAACATTAGGCTAGAAAAAGAAATAAAGGGCATCCAAATTAGTAGGGAAGAAGTCAAAATATTTCTATTTGCAGATGATAAGCTCTTATGCACAGAAAACCCCAAAGAATCCACAAGAAAACTACTGGAACTAATAGAAGATTTCAGCAAAGTTTCAGGATATAAGATAAACATACAAAAATCCATTGGATTCCTTTACACCAACAAAGAGAACTTCAAACAGGAAATCACCAAATCACTACCATTTATAATGGCCCCCAAGAAGATAAAATACTTAGGAATAAATCTAACCAGAGACTTAAAAAACCTATACAATGAAAACTACAAGACATTACTGCAAGAAACCAAAAGAGACCTACATAAGTGGAAAAACATACCTTGCTCATGAATAGGTAGACTCAACATTGTGAAAATGTCAATTCTACCCAAGGTGATTTTACAGATACAATGCAATCCCAATCCAAATTCTACCGCCATTTTTTCATGAGATGGAGAAACAACTCACCAATTTCACATGCAAAGGGAAGAGGCCCCGAATAAGTAAAGCATTACTCAAAAAGAACAACAAAGTGGGAGGCCTTACACTATCTGATACTGGTACTGGTACAACGACAGATACACAGACCAATGGAACAGAATTGAGAACTGAGACATAAATTTACACACCTATGAGCAGCTGATATTTGACAAAGGCCCAATTCTGTTAACTTGGGAAAAGACAGTCTCTTTAACAAATGGTGCTGGCATAACTGGATATCCTTCTGCAAAAAACGGAAACAAGACCCATACCTCACACCATGCACAAAAACTAACTCAAAATGGATCAAAGACTTAAATATAAAATCAAAAACGATAAAGATCATGGAAGAAAAAATAGGGACAACCCTTGGAGCCCTAATACATGGCATAAACAATAAGTAACAATGCACAAGCACCAGAAGAGAGACTACGTAACTGGGAGCTCCTAAAAATCAAACACTTATGCTCATCAAAAGACTTCACCAAAAGAATCAAAAGGCAACCTACAGACTGGAAAAAAATTTTTGGCTATTTACTATTTTGGTTATTTACTAACTAGACAGTAGATAAGAATTATCTTAGATGAAGGGAAGGACAGCACACACTACAGGGGAAGTCAGCACAACTGGACTAAACCAAAGCTAAGACGTTTCCTGAATACAATCAAACACTTTGAGGGACAGAGTAGCAGGGGTAGGGGTCTGGGGACCATGCTTTCAGGGGACATCTAGGTCAACTGGCATAACAAAGCTTATTAAGAAAATGTTCTGCATCTTACTTTGGTGAGTGGCGTCTGGGGTCTTAAAACCTTGCAAGCGGCCATCTGAGATGCATCAGTTGGTCTCAACCACCTGGAGTAAAGGAGAACAAAGAACACCAAAGACACAAGGAAAGTAGTAGCCCAAGAGACAGAAAAGGCCACATAAACCAGACACTTCATCAGTCTGAGAGCAGAAGAACCAGATGGTGCCAGCTACCACCAATCACTGCCCTGACAAGGAACACAACATAGAGTCCCGGATGGAGCAGGAGAAAGGTGGGGTGCAGAACTCAAATTCTAGTAAGAAGACCAGACTTAATGGTCTGACTGAGACTGCAGAAACCCCGGAAAGCATGGCCCCTGGATTCTCCATCAGCTCATAACTAAAACACTTTCCGAGGCCAACTCTTCAGACAGGGATTGGACTGGACTGTGGGACATAAAGTGATACTCGTGAGGAGCGTGCCTTTTAGCTCAAGTAGATACAAGAGCCTAAATGCGCAGCTTCTGTCCAGAGGTGAGATGGGAAGGTGGAGAGGGTTAGGAGCTGGTTGATAGGACATGTGAATCAGGAATGGAAAGGAGGAGTGTGCTGTCACAGTATGGGGAGAGCAATTAGGGTCACATAACAGTGTATGTATAAATTTTTGTATGGGAAAAAAAAGTTAACCCCTTCCATGTGTCAGGCAGTTCACTAGATGGTAGAGGTCTAAAAGTGATCTCTCATGTTTCAACTGGAATGAATCCTTCTCTAGGATCATTTCCTACATAGAGGTTAAGAGGAGTAACTGGAAATCCTTTTCTTGTCTGTTCTAAGTCACCCTACAACTGTCACCTATGGTAAATAATGCCACAGTAATTAGTAGTTCTTGGAAACTTCATAATTAAGTCAACAGCAATAAGAGGCAAGACTGATTTCAACCACCTCTTCTAGGACATTGTCTTTCCCAAGTCTTAGGTTAGCGAGACCCTTGAAAAGGCTAGATTGGGATTCTTTCCCAACCTTAGCAGTGATTCCCTCGGTGACTGTGGGCCTAATCTCTAAGCCTCAGTTTCCTTAATGGGCATAATAACATCTATCCATAAGCCTTCTGTGAAGGCTTAATAGTATAATGTGTTTCACATGTCTAGTATAATTCCTGGAAAACATATATTCAAAAAATGTTAGGCTGTCTCTCTCTGGGACACATTTCTCCATCTTCAACTGGTAGACTATATCTGTAGTTTACACAGAACCCAAGGGAAAAGAGAGAGGGCAGAGCAGACAGCTCCTAGCCAATACAAGGTTTCATTTTGCTTAACAGGAAGATTTCAGATGGTTTAAAAGGGGAAGGGAAGGGCTAAATTTGAAATCCAAAAGACTAAATGATCTCCAGGGTCTGATGTAGCACCATGGGTCTGAGTCTAGAATATAAGAGAGTAAGTCAAACTTCTCACTTATAATGCACTAGAACATCCAATGTAATAAAACTGATTTTAAAATATCTTTCTCCATCCACATCGCCTGGGTTCATATCCCAGCCCTGCCACATATTAATTGCTTGTCCTTGAATGAGTGGTTTCCTCAGTTTCCTCATTTGTAAAACGGTGGTAATAGTACCTAGCTCATAGGAGGGCTGTGAGGATCAAACAAGTTAACAAATGCAAACCCCTTGAAACTGTGCCTAGCACATAATAAGTACTAATTAAATCCTAGCTAGTATTAGTCCTCAGGGAAATCCCTCCAGGTCAACCGGCATCCTGCCAATTTGTTGTTTTAATGGCTATATAATATTTCATGGGTTAATGTACCATAATTTATTCAGTCCTTTTTCTACTGTTAAGCATTCACTGCAGTTCCAGTTTTTCCCTCAAAATGAACAACACGGCAACAAACGTGGTGCTCTAAAAAAATCTTAGTTTACAAGAACTTTTCTTTATGTTAAAGTTAGGACGCAACTGTCCAGTGACCTTTTCTGATAAATGGCAGTGTTAAAAAAAAAAAAAATGGCATCACATTAGCCTCTAACATTAATGGTGGCCACTGGAAGAAGTTCTGTCATCAAATCGTACTTTAACAAGGAGCACCAAGCCAAAACTTTTTAATAAGAGTCTGACCATCTCTTAGCACATGAAAGTACTCCTTAGTTATTTATACTTATCCTTCCCCCATGAATATAGTCCAGAGTTGAATCAGGCTTTTGTTTTAAACGTGATGGCTGGTGTTTTATTTACAACATAACATCAAATGGCTTTAGTTCAGCTGATGATTTCTTCCAATCCCCTCTTTAAGCAGTTTACTCTGTGTGCTCAACTGACATCACGTGCCCAATCTCAAAGCCCAAAGGCCAGTCAGGTCACCTGAGGGTCCAACTCAGGTAAGTGGGTGCACATGTGAGCTCTACAGGGGAACAGCTGACACTGCCTCAGGCAATCGTCAACATGTGAAGTCGCTGAGCTGGCACTGCAAGATTATTCAATTTTTGTGGAAAAGCTGAAAATCCAGAATTTTATGAGATCTCCTACTATGATAAAGCTGGCAATTAATTTTTAAAAATTAAAAATCATTGTGGGTACAGTCCACAATAACTTTCAAACACAGACGAGACCATAAGAGGATAGGGAAACTAATGGAAACAGAACAACCAGAACAGAAATAATGAAAATGTTCACACATTGTGAAGAATGTAACCCATGGTACTGAACAACTTGTATAGAAATTGTTGAGTTGGGACCTAAACTGCTGTATAAACCTTCACCAAAAACACAACAAAATATTACTTTAAAAAAAAAATAGAAAAAAAAAGCATTTTGAGTCAAATAAAAGCTCACTGCAGCCCATATTTTGCCTATCACTTGTCCCATTACAAATGCTGCTTCATGCTCTACCTGCATTACTGCGATTTGGTTTCAAAGGTATACTTTTTCTTTTTACCAGGTGATCCAAATCTTAAATTACTTATTAAACACATGAAACTGTCATTTTTCTAAGTCAAAAATGGTCACATTTTACATGGTTCAACCTAATATGTGCATGCACTACTCGTGGTATGGACCTTAAAATGATTTACTACATCATCATCTACCTCATCTTATTATTTTACACAAACAGAAAACCTTATCAGAGCTGTTCTTCTGTCATTCAGTACTGCTTTATGTGAAAGAATCATGTGCACAGTAAACTCTCAAATAAAATAGAGATGGTATACAGAGAAAATGAGACAGGTGTTACAAGCAATTTGCCATACGCATTCCTTTACAAAACAGACACCCCCGCCAGCCTGTCTGGATGAACGGTTCACAGTGCAGATGCACAGGCCCACATAGCAAGGCCATGTTTTTCAAGGCAGCTGCAAACAGGTGTTACAGCCAAGCTAGCAGTTAGCCCTTCTGCCTCTATCAAAGAGTTAGTCAGAAGACTCTCCTTCTGGGGTTGTTGGAGCTGGTTTAGAGCTTACTAAAAAATAAATAACAAAGAGGTGGAGAAATGGCTGCTCAGTGTAATATACTTACAACATTTGCACCACTGACCTGGATAAACCACCTTACCTCGAAAAACCCAGCTTGTTAAAACATTTAGAGGTCACCGACTTCACCAAAGAAAAGCAGCACTTGTATGTAACTCATCAAGAACCATCTGATAATGCCATAGAAAAAGTATCCCAGGGTTCTAATTTAGAGAGAGAGAGAGAGAGAGGGAACTAGTGTATAGGATTAAACTGGAATGAACATAAATAAACTCAACTTGGACCTGAAGTTACACCTAAAGCAACAATTTAAAAAAAACTTACACTATCGTTACAGGCAGTCCCTGAATTACAAACGAGTTCCGTTTCTAAATCTGTCTTTAAGTCGAATCTGTACGTAGATCAGAACAGTTAGGTACGGTTTGTATCTAACATTAGTTAGTCAAATGTTTGTCTCAGTATACAGTATACAGTGTACCTTTCTATGCATAAAAAAATTAAAAGAAACAGTTCCAGATACACTAAGACATCTTTAATAATACAGTAATAATAATAATGTTTTGATGCACATTGCAAAGTAGTGCCCATTTGTTATTATGAACCATTACATGCACCTTGAATTTTTAATATAATAGGCTTTACAGGGGTTGGTTCATAACTACCGGTTGTACGTTCATAACCCAGGGACTGCCTTACTAAACACCCAGAAAGTATGTGGATTGGGTTCATCCAACATAAAGAAAATCAATAATAAAAATTAACATTAAAAGTACAGGTAAATTCTAGGCACCAGGCTAAAGATGAATGAAGTGTCTGTGGCAAGGAGCTATTACAGAACATACTTTAATTTCCATCAAATTCTATGTGATTAATACTGGGATTTACTCCTAGATATTTTTGTTTTCTTAATGGTATATGCTAGATAATAAAATCACCCCATGAATATCATCACTTGCCAGTTAAAAGAACATTTAGCAATTAGTCTCAAGAGCACTCATTCAGTGGTTGGACCCCTCAAAGCTGAAAATCTGGATTCTAGTCCTAACGTTGATCAGCACATAACCTGGAGTAAAACAAAATCTGTCAATGGATGTGTTCCTTTATTTGTCAAGAAGACCGCCCCATCTTGAGGTGTGTGAGGGAGGTGGGAAATGACAATCTAGCCCCAAGTATTGCCTAGGAATCACTTTAGTTATCACCTTTACCAACTCCAAGCAGTTAGTCACTTTCTCTCTGAGCTCCCAAGGGCCCTGCACACACCTCCTAGCACTCACATGCCTATGGATTGGTTTCCCTCAGCCTTATTCTTCCTAGAATCAACCCTTCTACCTACCTAGGTCACCGCCTGGACCCAGGAAGCCCTCAGTAAATATTCCCTAAATGAATGAAACTGGCAGTCACAACAACTCATCACTGAGGAGGCCACTTGTAGACAAGGGAAGTGAAGCTGTGGTCAAAGCTGGGTCTACACTGAGGCAAGTAGGCCCTGATAGGCTATATAACCTACAAGCAAGGAGGAAGAGCACTTTTACTCAATACGTTATCTCTGGGTTGCTCGTTTTGTGTATGTTTTAAGTAGGCAGTTACTGGAGGACTTCAAATAACTTCAAGGAACAAGACTAAGGAGGCCATCTGCTTTAAGGCATTTCTGCTTTGCAGAACAGTCATTTCAATTCTGGAGCCAAGAATCACAGGACAGTTGATACAGAAGAGGAATTTTCCAGCAGAATGGGTTCAGACCCTCAATTTAAAATTGGATCCCGTGGTCCCTGCTCAGCATGATCATGTAGAAGCTACACAAAAAATAGCAGGCTAATATAAGGCAGGAGTCCCTGGGTAGCTCAAACAGTTAAGCACTCAACTACTAACTGAAAGACTGGCAGTCTGAACCGACCAAGAGGTGCCTCAGAAGAAAGGTCTGTGATCTGCTTCCAAAAAGTCACAGCCTTGAAAACCCTATGGAGTGCGGTTCTACTCTGCAACATATGGGTCACCAGGAGTCATAATCAACTTGAAGCTAACTGGAATATAAAGCAGGGTCTGGATGAGAATACAGATGTAATACAAAACACCTAATGTGAAGAGGTGACAAACACGAGCCAACTACAGTCCTCCAAGTCCATCTCAGGAAACACTGTGCCAGACCCTAGACTGTAGGAGGGACACATTCCTACGATGCAAATCTGATTTTTAAATTCAGAAAAGGTCACTTTGAAGTCCTTGCCCCCTGGAAACTCAAAGCCCCATGATCTGGCAGGATTGAAAAACTTCCTGTTCTGCTCTGAGGGGGTAGTCCAACTCCTCCCAGCAAAACCCACTCATTTTACTGATTAAATCAACCGAATGAAGCCAACATTCCATAAAGGAATGTCCATTGCTATTCACACAGATAAACAGATACACCCACTGGGAAAGGCCAAAAGACACAAGATCTTGGTCCTAATACGTATGATGGTAGTCTTAAGCCTACACTCTTCAATTCCTACTGCTCCAAACTTCAACTTCCTAGAAACAGGAAGGGCTCTGATGCAAAAAGAGCCAGTGTCTGCATCAAGATCCCATCTCAGCTACATGGGTGGTGCTTTTGCATGAAATGGAAAAAGGGATCCCAGAATGGACACAACTCTGGGGGTGCAAGACTTGACAAGTGGACTGTGCCTTTTCTGCATTATGGGTAAAGCTCTTTTCTCCCAGCTAATTGCATCAGGGCTTATCAGGCTAAACAAAAGTAGGATACTCAGCCTCCAGAGGCAATGAACAACCTTGGTAGCGTTCAGTCAAAGGCTAACATACCCATAACCCCCATCCTATTTTAAAAAAATTTAGTTTGTTTCTAAGCTCAAGACAACAACCCCCATCTCAAGAAATAGCCCCATAGGAAGGTCCCAGGTCTGGGCAGATTCTCTCAAAGTCTCTGAAATGGGGCACCTACATCAGAAATGCCTAAGATGCCTGTTTAAAACGCAGATTCTTGAGCCCATATCCAACTTATTGTATCAGAATTATTGAAACTGGAGGCCTGGAATTTGCTTTTTTAATTAGCTTCTCCAGTGATTTTCCCCTGCCCCATATTCTTAAAATTGAGAACCACACCCCAACCAACAGGACACAGGGGTGGAGAAATTCATCAATCAGCATCCAGTTAGGAAAATGGAAGCAGCACCAGGTGTTGTAGCAGATACTAATATAAACAATTGGTTCAACAGGTGTTAGAGAACTGAAAAGACTGAGTAACACAGGGTGGTAGCTGTATCACCGCTAGGGCTGTGGATAAAAGGGAGGGACGTAGGAGTTTTATTAGAATCTGTAAGTTTAGAGGAGGACACTCACAGAGCTGGGACCCAGACCTCTGAGGAGGTGTTGGTACCTCTGGAGCGTGAAAAGTGACCCTTGATGAGGCTAGGTCTCAAGCTTATATGGAGGGGGTACTCCCCAGCTGGTGATGGTATCTCTGAGGGGCACCGTGAGGCTGGCTCCAAGAGTGTAGAAAGAAGATGGAGATAAGAACCAACTACTACTAACAGAGTGATGGACCCCTTCTGAAGCAAAGCTAAAAATAACAGCAAGCAAACAGGATGATGCATGTCCCTTCCTCCTCCTCCAGCCTTCCAGAATCCCTTTAACCAAAAAAGAAAATCAAACCTGTTGCGTTCAAGTTGATTCCAACTCATACCAACCCCACAGGACAAAGCAGAACTGCTCCATAGAGTTTCCAAGGAGTGGCTGGTGGATCTGAACTGCCAACTTTTTGGTTAACAGCTAACTCTTAACCACTGTGCCACCAGGGCTCCAGAATCCCTTTAGCACTCCCTATTAGCAGAAACTAACAGGGAAACCCACTACCTGTTTGTCAGTTTGTCACACTGTGGTGGCTTGCATGTTGCTATGATGCTGAAAGCTAGGCCAGTGGTATTTCAAATACCAGCAGGGTCACCCATGGTGGACAGGTTTCAGCAGATCTTCTAGACTAAAACAGACTAGAAAAGAAGGCCTGGTAATCTACTCCCGAAAATGAGCCAATGAAAACCCGATGGATCACAACAGAATATCATCCGATACAGTGCTAGAAAATGAACCCCTTAAGTTATGAGTTGGAACTGACTCGATGGCAATGGGTTTTGGTTTAGGTTGGAAGGCAACAATGGACTCAAGCATGCCAGCAATCATGAGGACAGCGCGAGACCGGGCAGTATTTATTCTGTTGTACATGAGGTCGCCATGAGTCAGAGCTGATAAACAAAAATAACAACAACAGGGAAACAATAGGCAAAGGAGAAGCATGGCATCATGAAGCAGAGTGTAGAAAGGTGGGTCTAGAGCTTAGAGACAATCACTCACTATCAAGTGGAGGGAGTATGATGTCCATTAGCTCTAACAGGAGGTTGGGATCTGTTGCCAGTTCCACCTAACAATGGCCTGGCGGCTTCTTCTTTTTTTTTAATTCTCGTTTCACTTTATTTTTAAACACAATTCCTAGAATGACCGTTTTAAAATATATAACACTCCCAAAATATACATTCAGTACTTCCAAACCCAGCCCACCTCCACTCCACTACCTCTTGGTCATGCAGTAGTTAAGAGTGGGGGTCTAGAGTCAGACAGCCCAAGCTTCAATCTTACTAGCTATAAGACCTCAGGCAAGTTGCTTCTGCAACTGTGTCTTGGTTTCCTCAGTTATAAAAAGGGGATAACGTTAGTATCTACCACACAGGATACAGATAAATACTAAATGAGATAATACATGCAAATGCAATAAGTGTTGGCACATAAGTATTTGGTCATGTTGACAATTAATATTATCAACAATATGATTATCCCAGATACCTGACTGGAAACTAGATTTACTACAACTTTTTGAGAAAAATATCTTCTTATCCCCTATCTCTGGGATCACCTCTGCTCCCACGGAACCACAATTCTTGCTAATTTCCTATCAACTCCCTCTCTTCAAACCCGACTCCTAGAAGTCAGCACTGACAGTCAACTTGTATATCCACAGTGACTGGATATACAGAAAATTATGCAGGTAAATGATTTATTGTTCAAGATACAATCAGCTCCACTTCTCTGGTAATTAAGCATCCTTGGCTACCACATCCATGAAGCAGCAAGTAACTAAAAAAATTCTCCTAGCTCAAGGACAGAGGGAAAAAAGAGACCATTCACTTTAATGCCACTTCCCCACCCTACCTCTCCATTTGCCTTAATTTTATTCAAAATCAAAGTCCTGCTTATCTGGTTTCCCCAGGCAACCTGAGGCTCTCCCCCAAGTTAACAACCACAGAACAGGAAGTAAGGTCTACTTGCAGAATAGAAGTCTTCCCTTCCCCTCTCTTGACACACACTCACCCAGAAGCAGAGAGATGCTGCAGCAGTCTGAATGACAGCAGAAAGTAAGAGCCACAAGAGAAATGGAGCACTACGTGCAGTATAGTAGAAAGCAGTGTTGGCAACCCCAGCAGGCCCTGAGAGCAGCACTGAGTTAGAAGGAAGCTGCAGAAGCACCTTGATGAGTGGCCCAAACCATCGGTTAAGCCCTGACAGGAGCAGAAGCAAGCTATCAGTCCCTGCCTCTGCTAGCACCCCCCTCCTACCCCTCAGTGGTTCCTCCTAATAGAAGTCAGCTATAGACTCCACAATGCTATCAACGGGAGCCTGGCAGGCCATGAGGGGACCTTCCCTTCCTGCAATCTTGGAAATGCAGTCCAAAGTTAGGACTGTGCAGAAACTGAAAGGCATGGAGACTGCAAAGGGGGTCACCTGGTATCTTGTGAAAATGTAGATGCTGATTTAGTAGTTCTGAGGGATTGAGATTTTGTTTCTACAAGCTCCCACAAAGCCACCAACCATACTTTGAGCATGGGGATATAGCTTCTCTAAATCACTCCCAAATGTTCTAGGTACCTACCTACTAATAAGGTAGTAGAACATTTAAAACCTTCCTGACCAACCTCCTAGTCCTCCACGGCAGGCTGCAAAGGTAGGTGTGAGCCATGAGAAAGCAGATACCTGGGGAGTCGGGAGCAAGAGTCTAGAAGAAGCAAAGCCTCCTCCAAGGAACCACAATTAGGGACTTTATGTATGTTTAGCTTTTGAAGAATGAAGAGTCAGCATCCCCTCTGTAAGATGTAAATCTGTTATCTGGTTTTTCAGGTGCACTTTCAGAAACGCACTACAAAGGAAAGAGGAGGGCAAGTCCACCGCGCTGCCTCAGCAGACAAGTGTAATTACACTTCAGAATTATTTCCAGAACTACCGCTGAAATTAAGTTGGGCTTCAGTTATCTGGAGATTTGTTTTATTAATCCAGAAAACATGACTCCTCCAATATTATGAGTAAATAAGAAAACACAGTAAACAAAGTTAACAACTATATCTTTATTTATGATTTTATTCAACATACTGGGCCCCAAGATATACTCATATTAAAAAGTTAAACTCTATAGTAGCAATATTATGTCTAAATTCAATACATACAGAATACCTAGTATGATATTCCAAGAAACAGAATCAATCGTTTTTTTCATGGACCCTACTTTCTTACAGTGTGGGCCCCAGTTCCTCAGATCTGTGACATATCTCTAACTGGAAGGAGGTGTGCACTCTGCAGAGAGCTGCTTGGGGACAGCATGAGTTTCAATATGAGTTGCAGTCACTCATTTACTACTTTTTTTTTTTTTAAATAGCTCTACTGATTATATCAATATGTACTGGTTAAATTGATCTTGTATCAGAGAAACTTCATTTCCTTTCTGTTTCATTCACTTACCTTAAATGAGAAGAAGCATTTCTTTTCATGTCATTACCATGAAGTTTTTGGTTAACTAATGTCTCTACCTTGAACATCGAACTCTCAAAAGACAATTACCTACACTCTTAATGTGCCTTGCTCACTGCCATGATAACCCTTCCTGCATATAATTTAATAAAAGCCTCTTGGTGATAATGGCCATGCTCTCAGGTTTGGGCTCTGGGCTACAGAGTGTGGTCCAAAACCCTGAAAAAGCCCAAGTTTCAGATTCAATCCCCTAACACGTCAATTAGTTTCACACTGCTACATGCCGAAGATAACACCTGAGCCCTAGTTATCCAGACCCAGTAACGACATAATATGGATGAATAGGTATAACATCACCACCATGAATGGGAGTGGGGTGGGGAGAAGAGACCAGCAGCACATGATCTACTGACTCTGCATGACAGACTTTTGTCACACAAAGAATACTAACACCTTTGAGTTGGAAAGAACTTTAATTTACATCTCATACAGTCATAGTAACAGAAAATATGTATTTGTTTATTCATTAAACAGATTTTTATTGAGTTTCTAGCGTGTACAACCCTTTAGGTGCTGGAAATGGGGCTGAGAACAAGTGCCCATCTGACTAGAGTTTACATTCTAATGAGGGATAGATAAAAACACAGAACAAATTAATGAGTAAGATAATTTCACACTGCAATAAATGCTATGACAAAAATAAAACAGCTGTGATGTGGACTGAAGGGGGAGAGTACCTGAGTTAAAATGGTCAGGGAAGTGTCTCTCAGGTGGTGACATCTGGGCTGATGGGAAGGGGCCAGCAATGCAAAGACCTGTGGACTGAGTGCTCCAAGAAGCAGGAACAGCACATGCAAAGATCCTGAGGCAGGAATGAGTTTAGAGAGTTTGCAGGACAGAGAGAAGGTCAGTGTGGCTGGAGATAATTGACAGAGGAAGCACGTAGAAAATGAGGTCAAAGACAGGTAGGCAGGAGACATCAAACAGAGACAGCCTTACAGACCAAGGTAAGCGCTTTGGAAGATTTTGATTAAGAGAATACATGATCTGGCTTAAGTTTTAGAAGCTCATTCTGGCTGCTATGCAGAGGAAAGACTGTGTATAAGGCAAGAGTATATCAGTGTGATTGGTTATGGGGTTACTAGAAATGTGCAGACACAAGTTAATGATAGTCTGGCACAGTGGTTAAGAGCTTGGCTGATAACCAAAAGGTCGGAAGTTCGAATCCACCGGCCACTCCTTGGTAAACTCCATGGGACAGTTCTACTCTATCCTATCAGGTCACTATGAGTTGAAATCGACTTAGCGGCAACCAGTTTGGTTTTTGGTTTAAGCTAGTGTGGCCAAAGTAGATAAGAACAAAAGTGGTTAGATTTGGGGATATTCTGGAGGTAGAGACGCTACACTAAATACGTAATCATCACTACTGTAACTGTCACTATATTTTATAATGAATACCTTGATTCCCTCCTCACTCTTCCAAGCCTTTCAGTGCTGGCCCATCCACCAGAATATACTTTGCTTGGGCTACCAAGCACTGTTCAATCAACCTCCAACATCAAGAACAGGAAAGGATGGGGATGCAAGGAAAGTAGTGCTGAACCAAGTTGCTTCCCTCTCCCATTTACTGAGTGAGAAAGACATATTCATGAGATACTTCAGGGGGAAAATAACTGTTCTGTCATCTGTTAAAAATGGACGTGTGTGCACTGCCCTCCTATGAAAAAATGTTTTACAAAATCAGAAAAAGATATGTAAATATTTGGTATTTGGGGGTTGTCATGGATTGAATTCTGTCCCCCAAAAAATGTGTGTATCAGTTTAGCTGGGCCATGATTCCTGGCACTGTGTGATTTTCCTATATGTTGTAAATCCTGCCTCTATGATGTTAATGAAGGAGGATGGGTGGCAATTGTGTTAGTAAGGCAGGACTCAATCTATAAGACTGGACTGTGTCCTGAGGCAGTCTCTTGAGATATAAAAGAGAGAAGTGAGCAGAGAGACAGAGGAACCTCATACCACCAAGAAAGCAGTGCCAGGAGCAGAGCGCGTCCTTTGGACCTGGGGTCCCTGCGCGGGGAAGCTCCTAATCCAGAGAACATTGATGAGAGGAAGGCCAACAGAGAGAGAAAGCCTTCCCCTGGAGTTGAGGCTCTGAATTTGGATGTTTAGCCTACTTTACTATAAATACAATAAATTTCTTTTTGTTAAAGCCATCCACTTGTGGATTTCTGTTGTAGCAGCACTAGATGACTAAGACGGGTATATTTTTTTTTTTCCACACCATTCCTTTTCTTTCAGAGGCTTAAAAAATAATTAACTAGTTGAAAAAAGTTGTTTTCCTCCTTTCTTTAAAATTAAACCATACTAAACAACAAAGGCTGTTTTCCATAAAAAAAAATCATAACCCTATTAGCCAAACAACTATTTTCATGGCTGCGTATTATATTCCAGTCCTTTTCCTTGTTCACGCACAAACACACTCACATACATAATCACAATAATTATGACTTTGTATTCTCCCATTTTCCTTGAGTTTTAATTAGATTGTGAACATTTTTCATGTTTCTGTAAGATGTTTATAATTACATTAATTGTGACAAAACATCCCAACATGTTACTAAACCATAAACTACTGCCTTTAACACTGAGACTGGACGCTGAATCCTTCTTTAACTCAATGTTGCATAATAAATTTACAAAAGATAACCCACCTTTGGTGCAAATAAAAGGTAAAACCATGCCAAATGCATAGGCTTCAAGGCTCTTTTAAAGTTGCCAAATTTGGTAACTCATTAAATCGTTTATAAAATCACTTAACCTGTCAATGATTTGCTAAACCAAGTAAGCAAAAAGAAATACGTCATTTAGGGATTATTTACCTAGGATAGTTGAATAACTCACAAAACACAGCAGAAAATCAACTGAATCTGCACCAGAGAATTTTTTTTTTTTTTTTTTTTTAAATAGGTGAATGGAATATGGACTCAGGGGACAATCCCATTCCCTGGTACTGTAAAACTTCGCCAAAGTTTTAGTAGTCACTGAGTGGTTAAGGACTATCAATCAGCTAGAGACCACAGATAAGATGCTGCAAAAGACAATTCTGAATATATTAAGGACAGTTCTACATTAAAATAGTTTACTATATTTAAACGTGTTGGTAAATTTAGAACTATATATATAACATATACAAAAATGCTATACATCCAGAAAACACTATACTGCATTCTAAAGGTGTTTTTCCCTTGCCAGTCAGTGACCACTGAGTTGACTCCAACTCATGGTGACTTTTTCAGGTGGCTGATTTTTTGGAAATACATTGCCAGGCCTTTCTTCCAAGGCATCTCTGCGTGGAGTTAAACTTCTAACCTTTTGGTTATCAGCTGATTGTGTTAAACTTTTCCACCACTCAGGGGCTCCATCTTTCCCTTAAGCCTTCCTAACTCCTCCATGCACATCTAAAAAAGTGTCATATGTTCATGCAATTGCCACCTTCCCAGCTGTCCCCCAGTACGACTGTATTTCAGGCAATACTAAAAGTAGCACAGAGGATGGGGAGCTTTAGGGGTTTTAGCTCCAGGAAATATTTAAAAGAAAAATTCCATCTCCCTTGATACCCTGATACTTAATGGGTTACACAGTTCAGTAGACATGAGGTTAACATAATTGAAGATTGATCTCAGATATTAA
The DNA here is from genome assembly GCA_030035585.1 of Dugong dugon. NCBI lineage: Eukaryota > Metazoa > Chordata > Mammalia > Sirenia > Dugongidae > Dugong > Dugong dugon. The sequence goes on from CM057461.1 coordinate 130,094,674, forward strand.
AAGGAGGCTAGCTGCACTCTCACCAGCCTTGGAGACTATCATGTCACTTCTTCCATGTTTTTATTCGCTAACCTTAACTTGTGAGTCCAACCATTTCAAGGGAATGTCTGAAGGAGAAAGAGAGATGGCTATCTACAGATCAGATCTCATCATGGGAGTGCCTGGACTCCATCCTAGAAAACTGAGGAGAATTTTCAGTTTTGCAACTGTATCGTATTTCAAAGCCTCTGGTGCAGAATGCCACTTTAAGAAATTCTATGAAGCAGTGCTGGTGGCGCAGTGGTTAAGCGCTCAGCTGCTTACGGAAAGGTCGGCAGTTCAAACCCACCAGCTGTTCTTCGGGAGAAAGATGTGGCAGTCTGCTCCTGTAAAGATTACAGCCTTGGAAACACTATGGTGCAGTTCTCCTCTGCCCTCTAGGATCACTATGAGTTGGGATTGATTCAAAAGCGATGGGTTTGGTTTTTTAATTTTTTTATGATGATTCCTTTTGTAAAAGGATATGGTAACCCTGTATTTTAACATTTGTTTCAATGCAGATTTTCACCTCATCTGGCATGGCTTACACTGGAAAAGGAATCCAAAAAGACTGTCTAAAATCTTTGGACAACTGGTATTTAGCCATATCAAATATTGCTTGAAATAATTAAGCTGTCAGTAGGGCCTTGGAAATGTTTTGGCTACGAGAGTATCTGGATGTCGTGTTATGTTTCACGACAGTATCTGACCTGCACTACAATTCCTCACTTTCTCCAGCAAGAACCAAAATCACCAAAGAGGGCCGACAAAATAATGTTCCACTGTCCATTCACCTCTGTTCTTCTCCTGAACCTTAAAGCAACATTTTAAAGGATTTTTAAAATCTATATATCAAGAGGAACCCTGGTGGTGCAGTGGTTAAGAACTACGGCGCCTAGCCAAAAGGTTGGCAGTTTGAGTCCACCAGCCACTCCCTGGAAACCCTATGGGGCAGTTCTACTCTGCCCTACAGGGTCACTATGAGTTGGAATCGACTCAACAGTAACGGGTTTCGTTTTGATATACATCAAAAACCATACATCAAAATATTTCAGAAACAGGAAAGGCTATGACTGATTAGACCAAAAAAAAAGAAAAAAAGAAAAAAAACATGGAAATCATAAATGTCATGCCATTACCTTGTTGGTTACCAGGGATGGCAGGGGGGGATACTAAATAGGCAACAGATAAGTGGTACCTTCGGTGAGAGGTGAGATAGTACACAGTACAGGGGAAACTAACACAACCTGCAAAAGGAAAGGTCATGGAGGCCCTATAGACACATCCAAACCCCCCGAGGGACTGAGTTGTTGGACGGAGGGCTCTGGGGACCATGGTCTCGGGGAACATCTAGCTCAATTGGCATGACACTACTTATAAAGATAATGCTCTACATTCTACCTTGGTGAGTAGTGTCTGGGGTCTTAAAAGCCTATGAGCGGCCATCTAAGATACTCCACTGGTCTCATCCCTTTGGGAGCAAGGGAGAATGAAGAGAACAGGATACAACGAAAAGATTAGTCCAAAGGACTAATTGTCCACAGCTACCAAGGCCTCCACCAGACTGAGTCCAGTACAGCTAGATGGTGCCCGGCTACCACCACTGACTGCTCTGACCAGGATCACAACAGAGGGTTCTGGACAGAGCTGGAGAAGGATGTAGAGCATAATTTTAACTCCCAAGAAAAAAAAAGACCAGATTTACTGACCTAAAGAATACTGGAGAAACCTCAAGAGTGTGGCCCCCAGACACCCTTTCAGCTCAGAGGTGAAGTTACCTTCGAGGTTCGATGTTAAGCCTGGGAGTGGACAGCCCAGTAAAACTAAATGGGACTAACGAGGTACAGGAGTCCGGTGACAAAGGCCAGAAGGCAGAGGGGGAGTAGGAAACTGATGATAAGGAACACAAGTTGAGTAAGGACACTGTCGATGTGTTGTGAGATTGTTGACCACTGTTATAGGGCAACATTTGTAGTAACTATTAAATGGGAGGCTGTTTTGTCCTGTAAGCCTTCATCTTGGGCGAGAATGGCAGCACAATTGGAAGAGCATAGTCAATATCACTTAAATGTGTAAGTAAAAAGTTTTGAAATGGTGTTTAAAAAAAAAAAAACAAATGAGACTAATGAGGTACAGTAGTCCAGTGACAAGGGCCAGAAGGCAGAAGGGGACAAGGAAGTCCCCTGGTGATAGGGAACACAAGGTGGAGTAAGGATATTCTTGATGTGTTGTGAGATTGTTAACCATTGTCATAGGGCAACATGTGTAGTAACTGTTAAATGAGAAATTATTTTGTTCTGTAAGCCTTCATCTTAAGTGAGAATAACAGCACAGTTGGAAGAGCGTAGTCAATGTCACTGAACTGTGTATGTAGAAATTTTTGAAACGGTGTATCTTTGGCTATCTGTATTTTCATCAAAAAAAAAAAAAAAAGGTTGAGAATTTAGAGGCTTAATATGTTGTGGGGTTGTTAACCAATGTCATAAAACAACATGTGTACTACTGTTTCATGAGAAACTATTTGTTCTGTAAGCCTTCACCTGAAGTACAATAAAATATAAAAAAATAAAAATAAAAATAAATGTCATGCCATTAGTCTTAAAGCTAACAGAAATTTAAATTTGCAACAGGTACATGCGTACCAGACTACTACCTCACCTCATTCTCAATTCTAAAGCAAAAGTGGTTTGATGATACCACAAGTTAAAATTAGAATAGAAGGGAGTTCCGGCAAAATGGCTCTCTAGGCAGAAGCACCACGCCGTCCCTCCACAGCAAAGATCCGAAAAACTAAGCCGAACAGAGAATACAACAATCCTGAAACCCTAAAACATCAAATGAAGATATAAACAACTCAGCCAAGCACCAAATGGAGTGAGAAAGCTGACAGAGAACGGAGAGTGAGGAGAGATTAATGCAGAGGTCCCCTACAAGTTAACGTAGCACAGATCCGCCATCTTGGACTCCTATCGGAGACCAGCAAACAGGGGGTATGAGAAAGCTGCCTCACAGAGCTTCCAGCAGGAGACAAAATAACTGGCAATTGGTGATATATGCTTTCCCACCCCCCACCCTTCTTCACCCCGACTCGGCCTGCTCTGCTTCCCGTGGCCACAGTCTCTTGACCGGGAAGCAGCGGCTGCTTGGATTCCACACAGCCGAACAGGTGGCTCTCTGACTGCCATTTGTTGGCTGCTGGTGTTGCTTTTTTTCCGCTTCTTTTTATTTCTTCCTTGCCTCTCCTGACCTCCCCCTCCCTTAGCTCACGTACCTCGCTCCGTGTGCCATCTTTGCTTCTTCCTGAGGGGCTGCAGAGCTCTGGTAATTTCTGATATATGATTTCCCACTTTCTAATCTTCTTCACCGACACTCAGCCCCCTCTGCTTCCCATGGACACAGTCTCTTGTCCAGAAACACCAGCCCATACTAGCTGGCTCTCTGAGTGCCATTTGTTGGCTGCTAGTGTTGCTTTTTTTCTCCTGCTTCTTTTCACTTCTTACTTGCCTCTCGCCACCTCCCCCTCCCTTCGATCAAGTACCTGGCTCCGTGCGCCATCTTTGCTTCTTCCTGAGGGGATGCGGAGCTCCATTCGAGTGTGGAGCCGCTTCCCAGTTTGGGCTGCCGCGCTGGTGGGATCCCAGGACTTTTGTTCGTTTGTTTGTTTTGAATTGTTTGTTTGTTTTCTTTTCCTTTTCTTGAGTTGGGAGCCCTTCTGGCCAGGCTGAGCTGCGTGCCAGGGAGACTCCCCTTCGGCTTCCACAGACGTAGAGGGATCCCTGAGGACATTTCTTTTTACGTTGGTTTTCTTTTTTTTCTTTTTCCTGTTTCTTTGGGGGCCTTTTTTCTGTTTTGTTTTCTTTTACCTCCTTTTCCCTTTCTGTCTTTCTTCATTGCTCAGTTTCTCATCTCTCTATATCTTCCTTCTCTTTCTGTTCCCTGAATACCTGGCATTGGATACCTCTACGCCTTCTAGCCAGGCTGTACTGCAACACCTGAGAGTGACAACCCCAGACCTCATAGCTGCACCAGTGGGATCCATGGGAACTTTGCAGTTCTTTAACCTTTCTGATTCTTATTTATTCATTCTTTTCTTTTCTTCCTCCTCCCCTTTCTGTTTTTCTCCATTTCATAGTCTCTCATCTCTCCACTCCAACGGCAAGCTCCACTAGCATTCTTTTTTGTTTATTTGTATGTTTTTGGCTCCAGTTCCTCTCTCCTCTCTCCCATATCCATCTTAGCTCCACACATAACAATCTCCCCACTGCATCCTGCCTACCTGCACCGTGTGCTTCACATCACACCACCAAGCAGCACAGGCACGGCCTACTGGAACCTCCCCTGCACTGATTACCGACCTGCTCTCGTGGCTGTAGTAAGTGCCACAAACAACCCATCCCAGTGGCTCCTCTTCAACTAGACCTGCCCTGCCGTACCATACCTGAGAGACTGACCCTTCCAGTTGAAGAAGGAGGCGAAAAGTATTGTGTCCACAGACGAGCAAACAACAAAGAACACACATTCCACCTGCTGAGACATAGTCAAAATTTTTTTTTTAAAAAAGGGACAAAACAAACAAATCTACAATCAATAAATGAGAAAAATAACTACTGAATGCCCCGAAGACAGCAGACAATAACAAAACATTTACAAAAACAGGACAGGATGGTTCCAGTAGGTGTCCAAAATAAAATCCCAAATGACTCTCCTGTGGAAGAAAAGGCACTAGAACAACCTGATAGGGAATTCAAATCTCTAATACTCTGAATTCTCCAAGAACTGAGGCAAAAAGCTGACAAACATGAGGAAAAAATAGACAAATTCATGGAAAATATGGACAAAAACTTGGAAGAATTCAGGAAAATAATGCAGGAACAAAATGCCAAAATAAATTCACAACTAGAAATTATACAAAGACAACAATTAGAAATCCAAAAGATAAACAACAAGATTTCAGAAGTGGACAATGTCATAGAAGGGCTGAGAAGCAGATTTGAAACGGTGGAAGACAGGATCAGTAGAATTGAAGACAAACACTTGGATACAACTCTATTTCAGGAAAACTCAGAAAAAAGAACAAAGAAAAGTGAAAAGACACTGAGACTTATGTGGGACACAATCAAAAGAAAAATCTGCGAGTGACTGGAATTCCAGAACGGGGGGTGGAGGGAAACAGAAAACACAGAGAGGATCATTGAGGAACTGCTGACAGAAAACTTCCCCAATATCATGAAAGATGAAAAGCTGGCCATCCAAGAAGCTCAATGAACCCCATGTAGAAGAGACACCAAAAGAAAATCACCAAGGCATATCATATTCACACTCACCAAAACTAAAGACAAACAAAGACTCCTGAGAGCAGCTCGTGAAAAACAAGAAGTCACACGCAAAGGAGAAACAATAAGACTAAGCTCAGATTATGCAGCAGAAACCATGCAGGCAAGAGGCAATGGGATAACATATATAAAATCTTGAAAGAAAAAAACTGTCAGCCAAGAATAATATACCCTGCAAAACTCTCGTTCAAATGTGATGGTGAAATTAGGTCATTTCCAGATAAACAGAAATTAAGGAAATATGTAAAAGTCAAACCAAACTTACAAAAATTATTAAAGCGAGTTCTTCGATCTGAGGACAAACAGCTTCAACTCACAGGCAGAACCTAGGACGCAGGATCGTACCACCCAGATACCAATCTAGGAAATGAACTCTCGAGGACTATCCAAAACCAAAAGAAATACAACAGGGAATCAGAGCAGTTAATCAGTAATGACAACAACATCAAAATGATAAAAGAGGGAATAAACGGCATAGGTATAGAACCTTCTAAAGGAGAGGAAGTCAAAGCGATACCAAGTAATGGTAGGCTTCTTCAAACTTAGAAAGATAAGGATAAAATTTATGGTAAGCACAAAGAAAGTTAACAAACATACTCATAAAAAATAAAAAAAGAGGAAACACATAAAGTCTCAGCAAAAACAATACCTACAAAAACAAAAGAAATGAAAAAAAAATCCACAAACAAAAGTAATTCAGCAAAAGAGAGTAAGAAGAACAAAGAAAACTTCAGCACCACGAAAAAAAGCACTATAAAATGTCAGCAACAAACTCACATCTATCAATAATTACACTGAATGTAAATGGACTCAATGCACCCATAAAGAGATGGAGAGTGACAGAATGGATGAGAAAACAGGATCCATCGATATGCTGTCTACCTGAGACACACCTTAGAAACAAAGATGTGAATTTATTAAAAGTCAAAGGTTGGAAAAAAATATATCCAGCTAACAACTACCAAAAAAGAGCAGGAGTGGCAATTGTAATCTCAGATAAAATAGACTTTTAAACGAAATCTAACATAAAAGACAAAGAGGACACTATATAATGATTAAGGGGACGGTCCATTATGAAGACATAACCATAATAAACTTCTACGCACCCAATGACAGGGCTCCAAAATACATAAAACAAACTCTAACAACACTGAAAAGAGAAATTGACAGTTCCACAATAATAGTAGGAGACTTCAACACACCACTCTCAGTAAAGGACAGAACAACTAAGAAAAAACTCAGCAAAGATACAGAAGGCCTAAAGGGCACAATCATCCAACTTGACCTCATAGACATATATACAGAACACTCCATTCAATCGCTGCAAAGTACACATTCTTTTCCAGTACACATGGAATGTTCTCCAGAATAGACCACATCTTAGGCCACAGAGCAATCCTCAACAAGATCCAAAACACTGAGATAATTCAAAGTATCTTCTCTGACCACAATGCCATAAAGGTAGAAATTAACAATAGAAAGAGCAAGGAAAAAAATCAGCTACATGGAAACTGAATAATACCCTGCTTACACATCAGAGGGTAACAGAAGAAATCAGAGATGAAATAAAAAAATTCCTAGAATCAAATGAAAATGAAAACACATCATACCAAAACCTTTGGGACACAGCAAAGGCAGTCCTCAGAGGACAATTTATAGCAATAGATGCACATCTCAAAAAAGAAGGAAGGGACAAAATCAAAACATTAACTACAGAACTCAAACAAACAGAGAACAGCAAAAAAAGCCCACAGCCACCGGAAGAAAGGAAATAGTAAAGATCAGAGCAGAAATACATGAAATACAGAACAGAAAAACAATAGAAAGAATCAACAAAACCAAAAGTTGGTTCTTTGAAAGAATCAACAAAATCGACAAACCACTGGCCAGACGGACAAAAGAAAAACAGGAGAGGACACAAATAACCCAAATAAGAAATGAAATGGGGGACATTACAAAAGACCCAACTGAAATAAAACGGATTATAACAGAATATTATGAAACACTATACTCCAACAAATTTGAAAACCTAGAGGAAATGGATAAATTTCTAGAAACACACAGCCTACCCAAACTACAACAAAGTGATGTTGAAAATCTGAACAGACCCATAACAAGAGAAGAGATTGAAAAGGTAATTAAAAAAACTCCCAACCAAAAAAAGCCCTGGCCCAGATGGCTTCACTGGAGAATTCTACAAAACATTTACAGAAGAGCTTGTACCACTACTACTCAAGCTATTTCAGAGCACAGAAGAGGAAGCAACACTTCCAAATTCATTCTATGAAGCCACCATAACGCTGATACCAAAACCAGGAAAAGATGTCACAAAAAATGAAAATTACAGACCAGTATCTCTCATGAATATAGATGCAAAAATTCTCAACAAAATTCTAGCCAGTGGAATTCAGCATCATATCAAAAAAATAACACACCACGACCAAGTAGGATTCATACCAGGTATGCAAGGATGGTTCAACATTAGAAAATCAATCAACGTAATCCACCACATAAATAAAAGGAAAGAAAAGAATCTACATGATCATCTCAATTGACGTAGAAAAGGCATTTGACAAAGTCCAACACCCATTCCTGATAAAAACGCTCAATCAAATAGGTATAGAAGGGAAATTTCTCAACATAATAAAGGGCATCTATGCAAAACCAATGGCCAACATCATTCTTAATGGAGAGAGGATGAAAACATTCCCCTTGAAAACAGGAACGAGACAAGGATGCCCTGTATCACCACTCCTATTTAACATTGTGCTGGAAGTTCTAGCTAGAGCAATAAGGCAAGAAAAAGAAATAAAGGGCATCCAAATTGGTAACGAAGAATTTAAACTGTCCCTGTTTGCAGATGATATGATACTATACATAGAAAACCCTAAAGACTCCACGAGAAATCTACTGGAACTAATAGAAAGATTCAGCAGAGTAGCAGGATACAAGATAAACATTCACAAATCAGTTGGATTCCTATACACCAGTAAGGAGAACGATGAAAAGGAAATCAGGAAGACAATACCATTTTCAATAGCCCCTAAAAAAATAAAATACTTAGGAATAAATCTGACCAGGAATGTAAAAGACCTATACAAAGAAAACTACTAAACACTACTGCAAGAAACCCAAAGTGATCTACATAAATGGAAAAACATACCTTGTTCATGGATAGGCAGACTCAACATTGTAAAAATGACAATTCTGCCCAAAGCAATTTACAAATACAACGCAATCCCGATCTAAATACCAACAACATTCTTCAAAGAGATGGAAAAACTAATCATTAACTTTATACGGAAAGGGAAGAAGCCCGGAAGAAGTAAAGCACTACTGAAGAAGAAGAATAAAGTTGGAGGACTCACACTACCTGACTTCAGAACCTACTATACAGCTACACTAGTCAAAACAGCCTGGTACTGGTACAACGACAGATACACTGACCAATGGAACAGAATTGAGAACCCAGATGGAAATACATCCACCTACGGTCACCTGATCTTCGACAAGGGCCCTAAGTCCATCAAATGGAGAAAAGACAGTCTTTTTAACAAGTGGTGCTGGCAAAACTGGATATCCATCTGCAAAAAAATGAAACAGGACCCATACCTCACACCATATACAAAAACTACTTCAAAATGGATCAAAGACCTGAATATAAAGCCTAAAACTATAAAGTTCATAGAAGAAAAAATAGAACCAACACTTCAGGCCTTAATACATGGCATTAACAGGATACAAACCATAACCATCAACACACAAAACCCAACAGATAAGCTAGATAACTGGGATCTTCTAAAAATCAGACACCTATGCTCTTCAAAAGACTTCACCAAAAGAGTAAAGAGAGAACCTACAGACTGGGAAAAAATTTTTGGACAGTACAAGTCAGACAAAGGTCAATCTACAAGAAAATCCAACACCTCTACAACAAAAAGACAAATAATCTTATTAAAAAATGGGCAAAGGAAATGAAGAGACACTTCACCAAAGAAGACATTCAAATGGCCAACAGACACATGAGGAAATGCTCCCGATCACTAGCCATTAGAGAAATGCAAATTAAAATCACAATGAGATACCATCTCACCCCGGCATTACTGGCACGAATCAAAAACACTGGAAATAACAAATGTTGGAGGGGCTGCGGGGAGATGGGAACTCTTATACACTGCTGGTGGGAATGCAAAATGATACAACCATTTTGGAAAATGATATGGCACTTCTTCAGAAAGCTAGAAATAGACATACCATTCGACCCAGCAATCCCACTCCTAGGAATATATCCTAGAGAAATAAGAGTCGTCACTTGAATAGACATATGCACACCTATGTTCACGGCAGCATTGTTCACAATAGCAAAACGATGGAAACAATCTAGATGCCCATCAACAGATGAATGGATAAACAAACTATGGTGCATACACACAACGGAGTACTATGCAACGAGAAACAACAACAATGAATCTGTGAACCATCTCATAACATTGATGGAACTGGTGGACATAATGTTGAGAAAAATAAGTCAATCACAAAAGGACAAATATTGTATGAGACCTCTATTGTAAAAACCCATGAAGAAGTTCACACACAAAATGTAACAATTTTTGTTGGTTACCAGGGATGGGGTGGGGGGGAATACTAAATAGATAATAGATAAGTGGTACCTTGGGTAAAGGGTGAGACAGTACACAATACAGGAGAAACTAGCACAACTTGTACAAGGAAAGGTCATGGAAGCCCCACAGACACATCCAAACTCCTTGAGGGACTGAATTGCTGGGCAGAGGGCTCTGGGGACCATGGTCTTGGGGAACATGTAGCTCAATTGGCATAGCACAGCTTATAAAGACAATGCTCTACATTCTACCTTGGTGAGTAGTGTCTGGGGTCTTAAAAGCCTGTGAGCGGCCATCTAAGATACTCCACTAGTCTCATCCCTTTGGGAGCAAGGGATAATGAAGGGAATAGGATACAAGGAAAAGATCAGTCCAAAGGACTAACTGTCCACAGCTACCAAGGCCTCCACCGGACTGAGTCCAGTACAGCTAGATGGTGCCCGGCTAACCCCACTGACTGCTCTGACCAGGATCACAACAGAGGGTTCTGGACAGAGCTGGAGAAGGATGTACAGCATAATTCTAAATCACAAAAAAAAGACCAGATTTACTGGCCTAAAGGAGACGGGAGAAACCCTGAGACTATGGCCCCGAGACCCCCTTTCAGCTCAGTGGTGAAGTTACCTCCCAGGTTCACTGTTCCGCCTGGGAGTGGACAGCCCCATAAACCAAACGAGACTAACGAGGTACAGGAGTCCAGTGACAAGGGCCAGAATGCAGAAGGGGACAAGGAAGCTGGTGATAGGGAACCCAAGGTTGAGTAAGGATATTGTTGATGTGTTGTGAGATTGTTAACCATTGTCATAGGGCAACATTTGTAGTAACTGTTAAATGGGAAACTATTTTGTTCTGTAAGCCTTCATCTTAAGTGAGAATAACAGCACAATTCGAAGAGGGTAGTCAATGTCACTGAACTGTGCATGCAGAAATTTTTGAAATGGTGTATCTTTGGCTATGTTTGTTTTCACCAAAAAAAAAAAAAAAAGAGGTTGAGAAGTTAGAGGGTTGATATGTTGTGGGGTTGCTAACCAATGTTATAAAACAACATGTGTACTTCTGTTTCATGAGAAACTATTTGTTCTGTAAGCCTTCACCTGAAGTACAATTTAAAAAAAAAAAAATTAGAACGTCTATTCAGTTAGGCAAATCCTTTTTCATTTTTCACTACCATTTAATCATTAAATATTTTCTTTCTATTTCTGCACCAGCTTAGAAATAATTATATTGCCTCTATTTGGTTTTATTATGATGAAATCCACAGAAATGTTTACCTCCTGTTGGTTCAGTGACCCAACATTATCAGACAGATCAATCTCCTATTAACTCAACTTATTTGACAGTCATCCTAAATATGGGGTTGAAAAATACCAACCCAGAACAGCCTGGCTCTTTGGTTTATACTTTTCATGTAAGATTCACATTCACAGTTTAGAACTCATTACAGTCAACTGATAGGACTTTTAAAAGGAGTTCTTGGGCAGTGGGAGTGTGGGGAAAGATGGCCAACAAGGAGTTAAAACTTTAGAGGCACATCTCACATGGTTTACATTTGCCAGATACACTCCCCAGTTGACTTTGAATTTCTACCTCACACTTTCGTTTATTAAATAAACGATGGTAATCCCTTCCAAGATTTTCTCTTTAAATATTTTGGATTCACAGACCACATTGCAGAGGCCAAATGTAGCTGGCAGTGAGACTCTGTGCCTGAGAGAAAGGTGTGGGTAAAACATATCCAACAGAAAGAGATCTCTCTGAGAACACAGGCAAACCCAGAATTCCAGCACAGGGGAAGCACTGATACATATTTATGGGCAAGTCTGGGCCATTTATTTTGTCCTTCTGTCAGGCAATTACAAACATTCATTTCAGGAGTTGCTAGCTCTGCTCATCACCTCCAACTCCCACCCCTGGAACAAAGACTGCAAACAGGAACTCTTTAAAATGCTAATACAGTCAATGTTCTAGACTGCCAGCATAATTCACTGAAAGAAGAGATAAACTAGACATAAATAATTTTAAAGTGGATGGAATGTGGCCATTTTTATCCTATTTCTTAATGAAGGCAGGTTGGGAGCTGGGAAAAATCCTGTCCATGTTTGAGCTCACTTTCCCAAAGCATTCCAAGTCCCCCACTGAGAAAAAAACACTATCTCCTTCCAACCTGCCCCTTCCCCACCCCAAATCACAATTCCATAAGCCAATGAACAAAGAGATTTTTCCAGTCTGGGTTCCTGAGCTGGTTCCCAAAAGACTTCCTAGGACATTGAGTCCAAATAATGTTAAAGGAGACCTTCCAATAAAAAGATATCTCTAGTTGTCATTAAAAGCAAGAACAAACAACAGTTGTGTCCTGCTTGAAACAGCTCTGAAAAACGATTCTCTGTCAGTGGCCTCGGAAAAACAGAAAACAACTAGACGGAGATGAGTCTTCCTGAGAGCCCTGAAGGCCCTCCTTCATGCTCAGCTGGTAGCCACAGAGCCGGGATTTCTCCAGTGTCATCTGTAGACCACCTGCATCAGAAGCACCTAGGTCACAGTGAAAAAGACCAATTCCTCAACTGCCAAACTTGCCAAATACAATTTCTAGGAATGGAGTCTGAAGACTTGCATTTTTTTAACAACCTCCCCAGGAACGCTTCTGCACACTAAAGTTTGCAGACCACCATAAAATCCAAACTATTTTTGAGGATTTCCTAAAGTTTTGACTCAGTAAATTAAAACACCAAGTCCCTATTTACTCACAGGTGCCAATAATCTTTGAAATCCCTGGGTGCTGCAAATGGTTGACGCACTGGGCTGTTAACTGAAAGGTTGGAGGTTCAAATCTACCTAGCAGCATCTTGGAAGAAAGGCATGGTGATCCACTTCCGGAAAATCAGCCGCTGAAAACCCTTTAGAACACAGTCCTACTCTGAAACACATGGTGTCGCCATGATTTGGAATTGACTCAACAGTAAATGGTTTGCGTTTTTTTTTTGGACTAATGATCATTAGTACAGACACAGTCCTGTTCACCATACAACTGTAAGAAGTATTCCGTCACCATTTTATGCCTGAGAAAACTGAGGCCAGAGGTCACATTTTCCATAAGTGGCAGAGTACAGATCTGTATCCAGATGTACCTGACATGAAAAGATTTTCCTTCCATGTGACTCTGTAAAAAAAGCAAATGAAGTGACTGCCTCTTGGTCTCCTACTGGTCATTTACAGATGATTGGTCATGATGCCCCCCTCCCCAGTTACACCCCAAAGATAACCACTGACATCATACGCCGCAGTGACTAAAGTGCTAGAATTCTGTACCCAGCCTGGGTTACCACAACTTAAAAGATACAATAAGTGAAACACTTGGAAATACCTTGAGAAATTTAATTTAAAATAATAATAAAAAGAGCAATGGAGCTATAAAGCAATAAATAAGAACAGTTAACTGAGATTGGGTTGGTAGAGTAGGATCTAGGAAAGGCCAGAGTATGCAGAAGATAGAGCATACATTCTCATCCTTACTTCTGTGCAACTCCTGAAGCCCAAGGGACTTAGGTTAGACGTGCAAATGAACTTTCTGATAGTGAACAGTGTAATACGAGCTTGGGGGTTAAACAATGCCATTGATGGAAAGATTTACAAAAGAGGACCTCTATATCTAGAGCAGTGTCTTAGTTTCTTAGCACTGCTATAACAGAAATACCACAAGTGCATAGCTTTAACAAACAGAAATTTATTTTCTCACAGTTTAGGAGGTTAGAAGTCCGAATTCAGGGCACCCACTCTAGGGGAAAGCTTTCCCTCTCTGCTTGGGGGAAGGTCGTTGTCTCCTTTCAGCTTCTGTTCGTTTCCCTGGCGAGCTTCATGTGGCATGGCATCTATCTTCCCCCACCTCTGCCTGCTTCTCTGTGTTTAATCTGCTCTTTTTATATCTCAAAGGTGATTAGCTTAAAACATACCCTACACTGATAGCTCATTAACATAACAAAGAAAAGTCCTATTCACAAATGGGATTACATCCACAGGTATAAACCAAACCAAACCAAATCCAACCCATTGCTGCCTAGTCAATTCCAACTCATAGTGACCCTATAGGACAGAGTAGAACTGCCTCATAGGGTTTCCAAGGAGCGGCTGGTGGATTCAAGCTGCCAACCTTTTGGTCAGCAGCCAAACGCTTAACCACTGTGCCACCAGGGCCCCCATCCACAGGTATAAGGGTTTAGGATTTACAACACATATTTTAGGGGGACACAATTCAATCCATAACAGGCAGGGTTTCTCAATCTCAGCACTACTGACATTTGTTGTGGGGTGGGAGGGGGGGCTGTCATTGTAGGATACTTAGCAGCATCCTCAGCCTCAATCCACTACCTGCCAGAAGCATCCCACCCCCACCCCTAGTTGTGACAATCAAAAATATCTCCAGATATTACCAAATATCCCTGGAGGGGACGAGGTGGTGGCAAATCGCCCTCTGTTGAGCACCACTGCTCTAGAGGGGGTTCTGCCTGAAAGGGAAGAGAAAGGGGACAGGTGGGGGAGAAACCAGATATCCTTTCAAAGTTCCAAGGTCCTGGCTAGCCCAGCCACTGAGCACTGAAAGTGCCTGAAGGAAAAAACCATGAACAGGGATAATCCAGAAACTGGATGATCTGCCTGAGATGGCCAAGAATCTACTGCCCTCAAGAAAAGAACAGAAAGGAAAAGATGGAGCCGAAAGATGGGAAAAGGAATCACTTTGCCTTATGGGACCCAGTTATGTAAAGCTGGGGTTCCACACACCTCAGTCCCTAGGAAGGTGTCTTGCCCGAGGCTGAGTTTATGAGGCAGAATATGTCAGAGCCATCACCGATGCCAGAGTTGAGGCTTCTAATCATTTTAAATGGTGCTGACGTGACACTGAGATGGAACACCCTGGAATGCAAAACATGGGAAACACAGAGCCTACTCTATCTCAAGGGCCCTGATCCACTTAAAAACACAATAAAAGATTGTAAGGTTTGAAGAAGGGATGTGTGCTCTTGCAATGCTTGTGAAATGTATCACGTGCCTACAGAGTAGAACAACTACAGGGATTCTAGGGGGCTTAACAGGGACAGTTTACTTGTCATCCAGCATTGATTAAGTGCCCAAGTACACAAGGTGCTATGCTGGGAATTGTATACAAAGCAGTTACCCCACCTGGCCTTGACCCCTTGGGACATACAGCGTAAGACAACTGTAAAAGCAGGTATCTGCCACACGGGGTCCCTATAAGTCAGAATCAACTAGATAGCACCCAACAACAAGAACGCTGGGGTGTTACAAGCTGTAAGTATTTTCTATGCCCACCAACATTGTCTCACACTGCCACCACTGCCACCAAAACCACCATGCTGAAACAAAGGAAAGAAAATGTCAATTCAACAGGAAGACCAGGTAAACGGGCAGGAATACAGCCATACCAGCTACAACAGTAAAGTTCAACAAGCAGAGCAAAAGTCTCTCAATCCTCTGCCCAGGGAAGGTAAATGCCCAAGAAAGCCACCAGCATCCACACGGCTGCTCTGATTCGATGCCCCCGACGTACAGGCCAGCGGAAACCACCCTGAAGTGCTTTTCCTAGCAACAAGTCAATCCACACTATTTATCAAGCATCGATGCTCTACTGGTGTTAAGAACTACAAGGGGAAAAGAAGTATTAGCCCCTTTAAACATTTTCCTCTTCCTCCATCCTAAAGTGGAAGTTCAGAAGCCTTGGGGGCACAGTGGTTAAGAGCTACTGCTGCTAACCAAAAGGTCGGCAGTTTGAATCCACCAGGCGCTCCTTGGAAATTCTATGGGGCAGTTCTACTCTGTCCTATAGGGTCGCTGTGAGTTGGAATGGACTTGATGGCAATGGGTTGGGTTGGGTTGGGTTGGGTTTAAAGTGGGAGTTAGGCCTAAGAGCAAGTGACCGAGAGAGAGATTCCTGGTCCTTTTATCTGCCACCCCAGATGTTAAAAATGCATATAATTAACTCTGATCCAAGGAAAAATTTAAATTGGTGGAAGTCCAATACCCAATAAGATTCCAGCAAGTTGCCCTCTTCCCCCACCACCATGATTCTCTGAAAGTTCCCTGGGCTTTCCTTCTGTGCACTCAGAGAATACGAACTCCTCTGGTGTAAACCTAAGGCAATTATGTAGGTAAGCCAGCTTGGTTAAAAGTAACGAACTGCACTGATGTCTGAAATTTACTTTGAAATGTAAGGGAGAAAAACAAGATGGACTGATGGATGGATAGAGGGAGTAGATAAGAAACTTTTATTTTCTTCTTTGTTCCTATGTTTTCCAGTTTTTCTTCAATGACCATGTTTTGCTTTTGTGATTAAAAAAATTCACTTTAAAATACTAAATTAAAAAAATACAGTTCCACAACGAAATCTAAATTACTATCGAGAATTATATGAACTATATGGGTTCAGCTTCCTTAGTGGTAGATTTTTGAAAAAGCAAGTCAGTAAAAGAAAATCCTATAAGCTCCAGGTCACCCACTAACATCATCTCTTGGCAATCAAGGCACAAAAAACAAGTAAATGTGTTTTAGCAGTCAGTTCTTTTAAGTCTATTTTCAAATCAAAGCCCCCAGTTCATAAGTTCCACCAGACCCATAACAACATCTGGTTTACCCCAAAGGCCTAGCACACTTGCTTCCTTTTGCCTCCAGAAAGACCCACAGCCAGTGTGTCTATGTCTGTTTGTCCAGTGTGTACAGTATAATATCTACTTTCTTTCTCAAAAACAAATACACCTGGTGATTCAAGTGTTGTAGCAGAAACGAGGAGATCCAGGCTCTTTACTTCCTGGTGACTCTGAGCAAATCACATGACCCCCTAACTGCAAAACAGGAGTACAGCTCTAAGAACACGGTCTCTCTATATTCTTTAACTTTTGTAGCGTTACAGATCTATGAGACAGACATACAACATTTCACTCACTTCTGAAAATAATGGGATGAAAAACAAGAGCTAATCAAGGAAATCTTTGAGGATCCAGTGGATGGTGATCAACTCAGGGCACGTAAAGGGACTAGTAAGAGCCCACACACATCTGCAAGCTTCTGTTGATGTCCTGGGAACAGAGGGAGGAAGGCCAAAGATGCCCTTTCAAAGAAAAGGAAACTAACTCGATTAACACAAACAGGGTCCACCATACCTGTTGCCACTGAGTCCGACTCACAGCGACCCTATAGATCAGAGCAGAACTGGCCCATAGGATTTTCAAGGAGTGGCTAGTAGATTTGAACTGCCAACCTCAGCCAAGCTCTTAACCACTGAGCCACCAAGGCTCCAAATAAAAAAACCCAGCATAGCCCCAGGTAAACCATTTACTTTACGTGACTTAGACTTTAGGTGAGATTCGTTTAATACCCTTCTTTTGGTTTACCAGGCATCACTTTCCATACACAGGAACAGTTTAAATGTTGCAACCAGGTAGGTACTGAGCTATATAAATGACCAAGATTGCATTAAGTTTCCCTTTATGTTTTCATGAACTGCTAGCTTATGGTAGGGATTATCTTTTAGACCGTTTTCATTTTTGTTATTTAATTTTCTGTTTTTCTGTTATCACATTAACGTTTCAATTACATAGAGAATTACATATATACTCTAACTAGAGAAGTAAATGTATAACATTTCAAGGGTGTATTTACAACTTACGAGAATTCACCCTACTGGGGGGCTATTTCATAAATATGTTAGCGCCCACTCCCTTTATAGGTAATTTTGACTCAATTCAACCTTTCCGTAAGGCTGGATTGTACCATACAAAAAAGGCAGTGCAAAAGATACAGCAATGAGGGATTTTAATTCTCAGTATACAAGTATACATATACAAAAAAATATATGAAATGTCAGAGGAGATCTAAAGGGCTTTGGAAGCTCAGTTGAGTAAATCATATCTACTGCTTGGCAAATTAATGAAGAAAGTTGCTATGAAAGAAGCATGACTTGAGATCTGCCTTGAAATATGAGAAATGACAATAACACTAATCATAGCTAACTTTCATTAAACAATTAAAATGTACTCAGTACTGTGTTCGGTGCTTTTACATACATTACTATACTTAATACTAAGAATCTAATGACACAACTATTAAGCTCCATGTTACAGATAAGGAAACTGAGGCTTGGAGAGTGATTTGCCCAATGTCAATCAACTGGTCACAGAATGAGATCCAAATAAGGGTCTGTCTGCTCCCAAAGTCCATGCCCTTAACAAGCAGAGATGAAGGAAAGAGTAAAGAGCAAGTGTTGCTAGAAGAAGGAATAGGGTAGAAAGAAAAGACCAGAGGGGGAGAACAGCAAAAACCCACAGAAACTGGCTCAACCTCTGACCCACTAGGTCCCTTCTCTGTGGATGTTCTGGGCTTAGTAGCACCCATGAGTACAGCCATATATTCCAATGTCAAGGTCAAGTAATAAATACTTTTGGGGAAAAAGATAACAGAAAGTCAGTGTCCTCGTAAATGTTTAATGTGCCTAAGAGTAAATAAGAGGAAAAAAGTTTGAGAAAAAAAAATTAGCCTTTTTATCAGCTCACCACCTAAGCTCTAGCCAATACAACCTACTATCATTAAGGATATGCTAACCAACAAGATCAAATCACCCTAAAACGATCAATCAGTCAAGGGCAAGCACACTTTTGGAGGCAGACAATGTCAATAAAGCACACAAATCAACAAGACCATTAGAACTCTCATGGCTTTTCTGACAGCAGCTATAGCTACCATCATATTTTTTTGAGGCCAGCACACTGCCTGGAAGGAGTCCTAGTGGTGCAGTGGTTAAAGCACTCTGGTGCTAACTGAAAGGTTGGCGGTTCAAACCCACCACCTGCTCCACGGGAGAAAGATGTGTCAGTCTGCCTCCATAAATATTTTTAGCCTTGCAAACCCTATGGGCAGTTCTACTCTGTCCTATATGGTTGCTATGGGTCAGAACTGACTGGATGGCAACAGGTTTGGTTTTACTCTGCCTGGGTTGTGAAGAAACTACAGGCAGAGGCACCATCATGGAAAACTGAACCCTCTTTAAGTGTACGCTTTTCCTTATGAATTCACCCCACCATTTCCTTTTCTCTAAGTGACTTCTCTCAAATCTTCATCTCTACTTCCAATCTCTTCTCTGAGCTCTCGATCCTAATTTAGACACATGTTGTAGACGTTGTTGGGGCTTACCAATATCTCCTTTCTGATCACGAAAACACTGCATGCACTCAGCTGCTAACTGAAAGGTTGGAGGTTCAAGTCCACTAGAGGCACCCTGGAAGAAAGCCCTGGTGATCTATCTCTGAAAAATCAGCCACTGAAAACCCTATGAAGCACACTTCTACTCTGACACACGTTGGGGCGTGATGAGTCAGATTCGACTGCTGACAACTGGTAAACCTTGCAAGAGACAGTATCATGTGACTGATTCTGGCCAATGAAATACAAGCAATGATGACTGACTCTTCATTGTTGAGGCAGGGAAAAGCCTCTGCCCAGCACTCCTCCCGGACTCCACCTCCTACAGCTATTACATGACAGAGCCACAAGATTACAGCTGCCTGGATAACTGAGTTGCTGCAGGAAGGACAGCTGGCCTGGAGCATCACTCGGCCCCACAGAGGACTTTGAGAGCAAGAATACACTTTTGTTGTGCTAAGCTCCTGCGATTTGGGGGCTGTTGGTCACCACACCATAGCCCAACTTAGCCTGACCAGTAGACACAACAGTGGACATCCCAAAGATATTGCAAATAAAGCATGACTAAAATCAAAGTTTTCATCCTTTTCCGCCCAAACCCAGAGAAGTCTACCTACTTTCTATTTTGTTTAACCTCCAGAATCTAAGGTTCTGCCTCTCTCCTTTGCATTCCCAGGTCTATATGGTATATGGGGGAAATGTACAGAAGTAGTCTGACGTATTTTTGTTAATAGTGATTAAAGTCTTAAGTAGCAGTCAAATGAATTTTAACAAGAAACCACTGGAAAAATACATAGTTTGGAAAAAGAAAATAAGGTTCAATCCTGGAGATGAATGTCTATTTAGATATATAACATTTAAATCTTTCTCTTACTGTAAGGAACAAATGTGACTAGAAAAATCTCAATCCCCACCCTTGCGGTAAGGGCATGCCAACTCTGAAAACATCAGAGCAGATAAAACAGGCATATAAATGTGCTTACCTTTCTTTAAGGGTCATATCCTCACTACTCACGACCTACTGGAAACTGATACTCTTCACAAATATCAACCATAGTTTTAAACACTAAAAGTCTTAACCCACAGAATTGCAATACAAATACGAAAAGTTCACCTCACTGCTTTTTACCACCCTTCTTTTCACTGCTTTTTACCACCGCTTCTTGAGAGGGGCCCACGCATCTTGGCTAAAATAATAGCTATGAAAGAAAATACATGTTGTGGTTTCATAAAAATTTCTAGCTCAGAGATGTTGCAAATTTCATTACCAGTTCCTGGATCATACAAGCTACAGCGAGACATCAAGGTACACACTCCCATCTGTTTATCTACTAGTTAAGCAAACTGTCGTATTTTGAATAATGAATCAAAAACCTGCACCTCGAAAAATCTTTACCTCCTTTTCATTTTCTGTGGGAATGGCAGAGAAGGTTTCCTTTTTTACATGAAAAGACAATCCACACAGAATGATATACAATTTAAATATCACACTTGTCATCCTCTGAAATAAGGTTAAAATGTGTTCATCAAAGTAAAACTTGTGAACAGTAAGGGTCACGGTTGAACAATATAATGAACATAATTAATATCAATGAACTGTACATGTGAAGATTGTTAAAATGTCAAATATTTTGTTATATATATATTTACCACTATTTTTTAAAAGTTTCAGTTGTGAGCAGGCATTATATACTTAGAAAAAAAAAGGGAGTGTAATTAACTAGTCCATTTTCTCTATGGTAACTTACTCACACTGAACAAACGGAAGTTTCCTCTCAACTCAAAAACCTTGGAACTTCAATATTCTAGGACAAAAAATTATCAAGTAGCTGTAAATCTGGACAATAAAAATGTTTTCACTTAGATTTACCCAAAAGGTAAAATGAAGCTGTTCTCTCTCCCACCCCACCTATTTCTTCCCAACAATGTTACTAAATATAGCAGGACTGCTCAACTTCCCTACTTGACACAAGTAAATACTGCAATGTGAATGTGAGTGACTACCCTTCATTTAAGTCATGTGAATCAAGAGAAAGTGGTAGTGTTTATTGGTGAGCACACATCCATCAGAGACTTAGCACACTTGTGCACCAGTTTGTAGGGTTCATTTCTGTTCCTAGAGTTTATACAGAGTTCATCGACCCTGGGAACAATGTGTAATCCACAGGGTCTGCCTTCTCAACTACTCTTTATGCGCTTTAACCTCTATATCAGTGAGCTTTCAGTAATATTTGGTGGTAAGAATTATTCCTGTCTTAAAGATGTGACTTCATATCATTATCTGCCTTACAATTTATTTTTAAGTTTTACTCAGTTCAATTTTACACAGAAGCAGCAAACATACTTCATAAAGCATCATTCAATATCCTGTCTTTTGTCTCTGAGCAGCTCATCAGAGGAAACCTGTATTAGTCACTGTGCAAGAGTGGAAAATCACCTGTCAGTATAGCCGTGTACAAACACTTCCTCTTTCTACACAACTGCATTCACATAAATATTCCTATTGCTGCTTCTGAAAGTAAAAGTCAGATGCTAACACTCACTGGTTCTTGTATAAATCAAGTCATGCACCATAATCTGGGGGTGGGGGAAGGTAATGGGACAGGAGATGGGAAAGGTCTTTGTAAATTAATTCCCCCACTCCATCCCGGTTACTGAAAAAGTGACTTGTCAGTTGTTCTTCATTTGGGCTCCATAGAAAGGTTGAGGCATCTCAGTGTAAGTTAATATCCAAGAGGGACCTGAATGGCACCTTTAAAAAGTATCTCTTCAGTCATCCAGAACCCTATTTTTTCTCACTTTAAAAGAGGTGAAAAGAAGCTTGAGCCATGACTTGAAAATCACAGACCTTCAGCTTGTAGAAGCAGCTTGTAAGGCAAAGATTATCTTAATACCCAGTGCTCAGTAAACAGACCAAGCTAATACATTCATTCAGATAAGTGTTTGCATAAGCAAGTTACTGAAACTTTGTGTTCCTGAGAATGTTTCCTCCGCGCCTCACCTTGAGGAAAACAGTACCTATTTTCTCCCCAACCTTAATGTTCCAGTCATTATATAAGCCCTCCAGAAAGAAGTCTTCTGCTCTGGCCCACCTCTCCAGCACCACCTCTCCACATCAAACTTGGCCAAGTCTCCTAACCATGAACCCTTGGGCAAATCATTTAACCTTTCTGCACTATCTGAGAGGTAAGGGACCTGGATTAAAAGGCTAAGGAGGGCTTCCTGGTATTACCTGAATACTGTTCATAGCGTGCCTCAAAACGAAAAGCACCAAGCTGCAAAAGAACTCATTTGCTTGTGCCATGACTAACCTTAAGCCATGCATTCTCAATTTCAAATCTGTTCATAGCATAAAATACAAACTTTAGGTAAAGATCATGTTTCTAGACCTTTTTTTAAAAAAAAAAAAAAAAAACATTAAAATGGCAAGTTACATATGAAGGCATTCTCCTTGTAACATATCAAATCATGACTGATGATGTTCAAGTACTGTCACCTCCCTCCTGGTCCCCTTGTAGATGGTCCAGTGTTGCTGAATTGGTGTATATCCTTCTGAGCCTTTTTCTATGCATTTGTACACATAACATTTTAAGCCACAAAAAACATACAGCAAAGATGTGTAGGCTCCAGCACAGCCATTCTGGAGAAGAATCTGCCAATACTTAATCAAATTAAGTACACATATACCCAATGACCTATGTATCCTGTTCCTGGATATATATCCTAGCAACTCCTCCCTCGGGTCTATTGAGGGTCATGTACAAGGACGTTCCCTGAAGGGCCATATGTGGGGACGTGAAGTTGGAAGAGTGGATAAGGAAGCTGTGATGGGAACAAATAACGAAATACAGCAAGGTGGACAGACGGATTAATCAAAAGAACATGCTGATTTAAACAAAAAAGTGACACATAGTAAGAGCATTATGCCATTTATGTTAATTTAAAAATATACATGAATTCCCTCATCTGCTATATTAGCCACACACACCTCAACTGATTCCTATAAAATTAAATGAATTCAGATGCATAAAAGACTTATAACATTCCCGATCACATTTTAAGCACTTACTCAATATTCACTATTAATTAGATGAAAAAATGAAGATGGTCACGGTATACTGTAAACTATTAAAAAAAAAAAATTTCATTTACAGTATCATCCTTTCTCCTAAAAGGTTTTGTTTCTCTATTTAAAAAAGTATAAAAGAGACTGAAAGACTATGTTAAAAAATGTTTACAGTGGTTACCACTGAGGGGAATTAGATGTGTTTTAGTTTATTCTCTTTGCCCAGCCCTGCTTCTAAAATAAATATATATTATTTTAGAATTTTCTTTTGTTCTTAATATTCCTTTCAATACGATTCATGATGGCAAAAAATATACACATATGTATGTATGTGTACACACACACACACACACACACACACACACCCTAAAAATCCATCAATGGGGAAATAGTTCCATTATGGTACATACAAACAGCAGAGTTTTCTATAGCCACCTTTTGTCAGTATGTTATCAACTCTCTTCTTCATTCTTGCCTTTTGCTGTTTTTACCTACTGATAAATTATATATACATATAAATTTTATATTTATATATGTCTGTGTATATACATACATACACACACACACACACACACATATATATATATTCATGCTAGTGTATATCACCCTATATCATTCTGCTTACAGCTCTAGGAATAGACCATTATCCACACCTTTTCAGCTTGCTTGAACTTCACCACACATATGCCAATTAATGAAAGTTTTCATCAAATATGGTATATAATGGAGCGCTGGTGGCGTACTGGTTAAGAGCTTGGCTGCTAACAAAAAGGTCGGCGGTTCGAAGCCACCAGCCGCTCCTTGGAAACCCTATGGGGCAGTTCTACTCTGTCCTATAGGGTAGCTATGAGTCAGAATGGACTCGACGGCAACAGGTTTTGTTTTGGTTTTGTTTTGTTTTTTGGTAGACCAAAAAAATCTTAACCTCAAAGTTTAATTTTTAGAGCTATTTTTGGTGCATCCTTCATAGCCAACCCTCCAAACCATTATTGCCATTACTAAACAGTCAAAAGCGTGCAATGACCCCCCCACTTCCACATCCTCCAAAGTGAAGTCAATTTAACTCACATACTTTATATATATATAAAAGCTGGATAGGAGTTGCTTCTTTGCTCCAAGATAGCCCTTCTCTAACCCCCGTGACCACCTGGCCAGGCTATCTGGTTTGAAGTTTAAAAGCCTGGAATTAGTTCAGAGGGTACATATAGTGTCAATAATAAGCCCATGAAGCTCATCTTGGAGTTTCTGGCTCCTTCAGCTACCATTCTAAAAATCCTAATTTTTCTAGATTCATGTTTCAAACCGTAAACACCAACATGTCACCTGCTCAAATACAGTGAACGTAACAGAGTTCTCTGGGTGTTTGTTTTTATCAAAATAAACTAAAAGGCTGCCCCTTTTTGGTAATTAGTCACAAATGTCAGTTGCCTCGAGGTGACACAGGAGAGAGGCAAACTTGACATTTGTGAAGAAACAGCAGCTGGAAAGAATCATACAAGGGAAGAAAACAGGGAAACATTCCCTTCTGGGCTAAGACTGACATTTTAGAAATCTAAAATAAGCCTTTTATTAGAGCTGGGGCAAAGGTCACCATGGTGGTACTTGGGTATAGGACAGAGCCACCTCTCAAACGCATGGCCCCCTGCTCTCAGAGGACTGGCCAGAGGAAGGTCTGTTCGAGTGTCAAGGGCGATTCTGGCATCTCTGAGTACAAGGCAGTTATGCAATTATGTTTTGCATAGCATCTCTCCCACAGGGCATTCCAATAAGCTTTACAAAGGGAGTCATTCATAGACTTGATAAAAGCAAAGTAAGGAGAAACTCTGTAACATCCAGGACAGACAGGAAATAAACAGTTCAGATATGGAGAGAGCTCCCAGTTGGCTTTCCTCCTAGGCTTTCATCCCCCCACCCAATACACAGGGCAGAGGTAGAAAAGGGCAGAGAGACCAAAGAGAGATGGAAGGTGAAGGGTGAATACAGTCAGATGCTAACAGAGGAAAGGCTGACCGTCTCCCAGAGAAGGAACATCCTCACTCTCGGCAAATAGTAAAATGATCTTCTGTTGACTGATTCAGGATCGCTTTGGGTTTTTGTTTTCTTTTTTTGAGGCCAGCTATTTATTCTATTTGTTAAATAATAAACACAAGTCTCCAAATATTTTCTAATTTATAATTTACCAACCTAATTTATTTTGACAGACAGAAGTGTGTCTACATACTGAAGGCAAAAGTTGTGTTTGGCTGTTTAAAGATCTCCTTGGGATTCCTGCAAGAAATTCCTGGGTCTATGCAATCCAAGAGAAGGGGCAAAATGTCTTTTCTCAGTGAGGTGAGTCGTCTATTGAAGTGGCAAATCGCCATTCTTAGCCTGAGCAAACCTTACAGAAATAGGAGTCTTCAGGCAGAAAAGCATTGCTGCAAGCCACCTTTAAAAGAAGACATTGTGTGTGTGCTTTCAACTTTCTAAAGGCAAGGCTAATTCCACCACCACCTCTTATCCAGGGATGATCTCATGAGCAGGAGAGGACTCTGATCTCCCCAGGAGGTCTCGGTCCTGGCTTTGCTCACCAGCTCTGTGACTACCTAAGAGGCCCAGTCCTTCAAAGTATGGGATGGCAGGGCGGAAAGGGAGCTTAGACAATCTCATGGGGATGAAGCTTTTTGAAAAAGTCAGCTAGGTGTCCATAGCACTGGTTGGAGTAAAGGTCAGCTCCAGCCCTGAGTTCTTAGGAGCAGCAGGTGTGCTGTGTCAGGGAAAGGCCTGTTAGAGCAGATTTCCACAATCCATTACCTTATTAATCTGAATAAACTCACAAAACCAAGACAGACGATTATGCGATTCAGTGCAGCTTACCAATATCTTCACAGCAGTCCCGCTCTTCCAAGTTATCTAAGACCATTCCACAAAAGGAGCCTATAATTAGTTTGAATTCCTTAAGTCCCACAGGGAATACGTTACATTATACACCTACCTTATTCAATTCCCTATTGACCTTCTTTATAGGGGAAGGAGATCCAGCTTGAGTTAGAAACCCCCACAAACGATAAAGGACAAGCTTTGTATGCAGGAAGGGGACTAACTAACTGCTCCATCTTTGTATTTACAGTAACTCCAGCATCCTCCTATACAGCAGAAATACAGATCTGAGAAAATGAAAGAATCAGATAAGCTCACATTTCCAAAACATTTTATTATGTGATGAGCACAGAATATCCTACACCCTCTCCCACACCCTACAAAAGAAATACATGTGTGCGTGGGCGTGTGTGTGCGCTCGCGTGCGTGCGTGCGTGTGTGGTGTGTGTGTGTGTGTGTGTGTGTGTGTGTGTGTATTTAATAATCAAGAGTCAGCCCTGGAAATGTAAGTGTTCTACCAAAAGAAAAAAAAACCAAACAACAAAAAAAAAAGCATACACACACACACACAAAATGAATAACTACTGATTTCAAGGCCATGTCCGGGTTATTAGCATCATGATTTTGATAGAAGTAGCTTACAAGTCATCAATTACTTAAAGTCACTGTAATTGGAAAATACTAGGACATATACAAATCATCAAGAAGGCAATAAATTGAAATTACTGGTATGACTTTAGCTGATGGGAATCCTGATGGAGAAGGGATGTAAACATAAACAGCACACCAGATCATATCAACTGAAGGAGGTGCCACTGACTAGCCCTGTGCTCGGCCCAACAAAGCCTCTCTCTTCTGAGTCGTCATCACTGTTATCATTCACTAAAGGCCTATGGGGACAGCAGAGGTTTTTGTTTTATTTTTACACAGGGACCAGCAGCTTGCCCTGGATGTCCAAAGAAGACAAGTAACTTGTACAGAAAATTTCAAAAAAAAGTCTTGGGGAAGTTCAACTTCGCAGTATCTACATGTATTATCTTTTCCAGAAAGCTGCCTGGACAGAGTCCTACCATCAAAAATAGTGTCCATGGGTAAAAAAGCACCACATGTACCAGAGTAAGGACACAGGTACTCGTGTCCTGGACTCCCCCAGCTCTCCATGGCAAATGCACAGCCAAGGTGGGTTGACTACAGCAAGGGCCAAGTCACCTAAAGAACATGACTGTCCTGAGAGAAACCCCTGCCTGTTAGAGTAGAAAGGCTTAGAGACAAAAGTCAAAAAAGTGTCACATTTCTCCAAAGGTAACTTCAGGCACAGAAGCAAATGCAAGAGCAGAGAATAGACTTCTCCAAAAAAAAAAAAAAAAAAAATATGCAAGGAAAAAAAGCGAAGCCCTCAAACAGCAGACTAGGAGGCTAAAAGTAAGACTACAAAAATATGTGGAGCAACAAACTGAATCACCTCTACTATCATCCTATCTTTGAAATGAAATCAAATACAGCAGCAGGAAATTTGGGATGATTAGTACTCTTCTCTGTTCCTTTCCCATCTATAACTATTTGTTTAGAGGGAAGAGGTATCTGATCAGTCTAACAGATGAGAAATCATCTCAGGTACCCAGACAAGCAACACCAATCCTTATGAGATACTTGGTCAGGCAGTGAGTGGAAAAATGCCCAAGCAAAATCTCAAATTCCCTCACCAGCCCTATGCGGTACCTAAAGCGCCACAGTGGCTCAAACAGGCTTTTTTTATGGGAAACCAAACCAAACCCAGTGCCGTTGAGTCAATTCCGATTCATAGCAACCCTATACAGCAGAGAACTGTCCCACAGGGTGTCCAAGGCTGTAATCTTTATGTAAGCACATTGTCACATCTTTCTTCCGAGGAACAGCTAGTGGGATCAAACTGACGTCCTTTAGGTTAGCAGCCAAACGCTTTAACCACTGAGCCACTGGGGCTCCCTTTCTGTATGGTCAGTAAGTGAAAAATGAAATATATCAGGTATTTTAGGTACGTTCAGACATTTTCCAAATACACTTAACTCTCAACGTACTGGAAACAGCCTTGATGTCGTGTACCATGGGGACTTCCATCCATCCCATCCTGAGATCTCACAGCCCTATTTCCTTCCTTAGTTCTCGGGTAGGGGAAGGCTTTACCTGGGGTTTCCTTTACTTCCCTCCTACTAAATCACAGAATGTTGCGCGTAGATTTCCTCTGTGCTCTACTGTCCAACCCAATGCCTTCACACAGGTGCCATTAGGTGAAGGAGGAGAAAACTTACCTCCAATCCATCCTAACCTTCTTTCCAGGAGGCCTGGAGCAAGCTAGCACTCCTCTCTAAACGCAAAAACCTCTGTCCCTCAACTGCCCTGCCAGCAATCTCAGTGTTGCTAACAGTCCAAGCTTGGGAATTCAGAAGCCATTTATTATAAATAACATTTAAAAAGATGAGAATGAAAAACAGCTGCACTCACACCTTCAGAGACGCCTTCCAGGCCCTCACTTTACCTTGCTGTTAGCATGGAGAGCTAGTCTTGGTTTTCTTGCTTTCATCTAGATTTGTTTTTGTTGGTTTTTTTTTTAATGTTGCTCACTTTGATTTGTAATTTTATTTTATATTTTATCATTTAAGTATCATTTGTTTATCTTTCTCCAACACATAACGGCACACTATGGGTCATTCACACAGAAAAGAGCCTTAGTTTATGACGTGTCTTTGAACATTGATAACAATCAATGCTGTTCTTTGTTAATAAAATTCAATATGAGAAAAAGTAATAAAATGAAACTAAACTGCTCAGTTAGCAAGTGCTATAAATGCCAAAGGATATCTGTTAAGTAACACTGATACTGTAAATATACTGTTATTTTACCTTGTTAAGAGTTCTCTTGGGACAAAGATAAAACTACTCTAAGCTATAGAGCAATAATGGTTAAGAGTGTGGACTTTGGCGAGAGAGAAACTAAATCTAACTCTTGAAATTTTTTTTAATCTTCAAGTTTCAGCTTCCTCACTGGCTTGGAAGGAGTATTAAATGAGATAATGTGTGTAAAATATTTGTCATAGTTATTAATACAGCTCTGATGAAGTAATGACTAACAACACCGATACAGCACTTTTCTCTTAAGGAGCTGACACACATTAAGAAATGTTAAAGCCAAAGGCAATTCATTTCTAGGGAATCAAGAAAAATATTCATAAAATTTCACTATTTAAGGGATAGCTCCCCAGAGTTCAAAAAGGTTCTCCATTAAATGTTTACTTAGTTTCTTCTAGATGAAAAAACTTTTATTTAAATTGTCAAAGGTAATATAATTGTACATGTGTCCAATTGAGGAGACTGATATTATACATCCTGCCTCACTGCCTATCAAATAGTGCCTCCAACCAAAACTTAGGCTGCAATCAAAACTACAATGAGATACCATCTCACCCCGATGTTACTGGCACTAATCAAAAAAATAGAAAATAATAAACATTGGAGAGGTTGTGGGTAGAATGGAACTCTGATACACTGCTGGTGGCAATGTAAAATGGTACAAACACTGTGGAAACCAGTATGGTGCTTCCTTAAAAAGCTAGAAATAGAAATACCATATGACCCAGCAATCCCACTTTTAAATATATACCCTAAAGAAATAAGTGCCTTGACACACATAGACATATGCACATCCATGTTCATTATTCACAATAGCAAAAAGATGGAAACAACCTAAGTGTCCATCAACAGCTGAATGGATTTACAAACTATGGTACATACACACAATGGAATACTACATAATGACAAAGAATAATGACGAATCCATGAAACCTCTCACAACAAGGATAAACTTGAAGGGCATTATGCTGAGGGAAATAAGTCAATCGTAAAAGGACAAGTATTATATGCGACCACTATTATAAGGAAACAAAATGAGACTGTATTGCAGGAGTCATATTTTAACGTGGGCCACCTTACACAGAATAGTATTTTTCCAGCGAAAGGTGCTGATCTAGAGGACATAGTCAGAAATACTGACAGTTCCTTTTGCTTCCTGGGTCCATTTTATTATTATTATTAGAATTATTTGTTTACTTGGCTAAATCATAATGAACTGCTGTTAAATTTCAGCACAGGAGGCAAGTGAACACGTGAGCAGGATGACGAGGAAAAAAAAAAATTCCACTGCAACCAGGATACCTTTGTTCAAAGGCACAACTTGATTAAATTCACATCCGTGGTCATCTGTTGAGTTCTTAGAACAATAGTAAATTTAGTTACTGGGAGCAACAAAACGCCATTGTTTCTTTTCATTATTTCTCTTCCTTGTTGGAAGTTTATACATTAATTATCTCAGAGTCCACATACAGGATAAAAGTATAATGTTAATACATGCACATCAAAAACAAAAATACATACACATAGTTACATATACATCCAATTAGTGTTAACATTTAACCCATGTATAGGCAGCTTTAAACTTCAGAAATTGTGTTTATGAACAGAAATGCAAAGCTTAATGAAAACATGTAGCCTGTCTCTGACTACAGTTCTCTCTTGAAACAAACTGCAATACAGAGTGGGTTACCCAAAAAAAAAAAAAACCAAACTCACTGCCGTCAAGTCAATTCAAACTCACAGCAACCCTACAGGACAGGACAGACTAGAACTTCCCCCCATAGGGTTTCCAGCACTGTAAATCTTTACCGAAGCAGACTACCACATCTTTCTCCCGCGAAGTGGCTGGTGGGTTAGAACCACCGACCTTTCAGTTAGCAGCCAAAAGCTTTAACCACAGAGCCACCAGGGCTCCTAGTGGATTATCAGTGGGTGGAATTTCACAAACTGGATTTGAAATCCCTTCCTTTAGGATTCTGACAGTAATCACATGACTTGCTGTTAACAAAAGACAGAAGGACTTTGGAGATGGGGTAATCAGCTCTAAATGTGACCCATCTCCACTAGAGAACTCCTTCACTGTAGCGTGATCGTTCCCCTATTCTCCCCTGCACACTTTCTAAGTTCCTCAAGGTTAGACTTAAAGGGAGCTTCCTCTTTATATTACCAAGATGAGCAGTGCCTGGTACACACTGGAGCTCAACAAAGACTAAATGAAAACATGAAGGATAATCAATCTCCCTAGCCTCTGACAAAGTAAAAACAAAAACCAGTTGCTGTAGAGTCAACCGCAACTCCTGGCAACCCATGTGGGTGTGTCAGAACAGAACCGTACTCCATAGAGTTTCCAACGGCTGATTTTTTGGGAAGTATGTTGCCAGGCCTTTCTTCCAAGGTGCCTCTGGATAGACTTGAACCTCCAACCTGTTGGTTACCAGCCTAGCATGTTAACCATTTGCACCATCCAGGGATGTAAATTCTAATCTTCAGCCATCTCATGGTTGTCTAAAGAATAGACTCACCCCTCTCTACACACTTGCTCACAGTTCCACATTTCCTCATCCCCAACACACAATCAAGTTTTACTTTTACAAGAGCCATACCACTACTTTTTCGTCTGTTGAGCAACGTGGATTCACTTTCCCTAACATGCAGGGAAGAACGTACCTAACACACACAGGGCCTCGCACTATCTGCCAGGATGTTACAGGTGTGTAAAGAGCGCAGCACGTCTGCATCTTTTTTTTTTTCTTTAAGGTTTAGCAGTCTGCTGTTTTGGCTGAATGTTTTTAGTCTGGTTTCAGTGTTTTGACGTGCATGAGCAAAACCCTAAGATTTTCTCACTTGGTGTGGGAATCTCTCTCTTCTATGATGAAATGTGTCTGAGTGCACTGCCGGAATTCTTCTGTGTTCTTTACAGTTGTCAACACGTTAGCATCAATGTTAATAACTTGATTAAAAAAAACTCCCAATGTCCCCATCATTGATTTAGTTAGATGGCAGGGCCATGAGAACTGCTGCTTTATGCAATTTATTGATCAGGTGCATTTCTGGGAACTTTGTATGACAGGAGAAAGGATGAGAAGAGGGATCGCTGAGGGCAATTTTTTTTCTCATTCTCTCATGTAACCTCCAGAGGCCTTTCTACCAATGTAGTAGCACTAATTATTTTGAAGGAACATAAAAACTGGTTTGGGATATAGGCACTTCAGTCCACGGTGTTCCTATTAGTGAAATATCTAAATAAGTGCCTGAATTATCATGAAAAAGAATCCTTTTTTTTTAACAACAAAAGAAACCTGTTAAAATATCAGATATATACGAAAAAGTTATCACAAGAATATAAGGTTTGGAGGAAGGAACCTTATCAATTTTAATTACCACACAGCAGATGTTTAATTAACCTTTATTAAATGATCAGTGAATTCTCAATTACCTGTAACAATGGTACGTAGGCTGGTGTGGAAATATAATAACAAGAGCTTGTACAAACTGAGGACTTCCTATGTAAAATGAAGATAACAGTGCCTGCCTCATTGGGTGGTTGTATGAAATAAATGGGCTAACCATGAAAAGCTTTTAGCCCAGGGGCTGGTACATAATAACTCCTCAGTGCTAACTGCTGCTATTATGAGCATCAACATCATTATTATTTAGCATTCCTTATACATTTATGATCTTTAATCCTTAAAACACCCCTCCAAGGCTGATATGATGGTCCTGATTTTGATGATGAAACTATGAAGGACAATGAGGCCAAGTAACTGGCTCACAGTTATAAAGCTGGTAAATAAATAATGAGAATGGGACCCAACTACCAAGGGATGCTGATTAAAAGTAGAGATCTTTATTCTAGAAATTAAACTCCTGTCCTGATGGACTGGGTACCCTAAGGGCAGATCAGATAGCAAAAGCAAAGAAGCATCCTAAAAAGGGCAAGGGCTTTGCAACCAGACTTGACTGGCTTCAGATCCAGCTGTGTGACCTTCAACAGATCATGTGATTGTCGCAAGACTCAGTTTCCTAATTTGTCAAACCGGGATAATCATGCCAACCTTGCAGGAATAGCAATAAGCATTAGACATAAAATACATACTTGGTCGGTCCTTGGCACACAGTGGGTGATCCGCAGGTGTTTGTAGCAGCATCATCTTGTCACCCTGAATCACGTTTACAAACCCTAGTAAGAGAGAGAAATAACCCTTCCCAGAATTTTAATTCTGAACATTTTGTCAGATTACTACATCTCAAAAGATAAAATTTTCCCCCAAGAGTCAAAAATCTTCCATTACACAGAATTATTCTTTTATCTTGTATAATTTTATACATATACATCTAAATATATCTGTTGCCTCTACACATATAAATAAAAAAGATGATGCATACTCATATTCTCTATATAGTCATATTCACACGCATTTTGGCACTTCCGAGGGAGAGAAGGAAAGAGTGCTATGACAATTAAACCAAAATACAAATGAATAGGAAATTCTCAACAAAAAATATTCACTTTCCTAGAGCAATGTCAAGGAGCCCTGGTGGCAGAGCAGTTAAGCACTCAGCTGCTAACCCAAAGGTTAGAGGTTCTAATCCATCAGCCATTCTGCAGGAGAAAGATGTGGTAGTCTGCTTCCATAAAGATAAAAAACCCATTGCCTTCGAGTCAATTCTGACTCATAGGGACCCTACAGCTTAGGAAACTCTATGGGGCAGTTCTACTCTGTCCTATAGGGTTGCTATGAGTCACAGTCAACTCAGCAGACACAACAACAGAGCAATGTCATACTGCAAAGTAAATGATGAAGGAGTCTCTACATACACACCATATGTTGGTGTGACCCATCCACACAATAAAAAAGGATTAAAAAGGAACATATACCCAAAAGGGGCCATGGTTAAGCTTTTTTCTTTAAATCCGATAATCAGATAAACAGTCAAATCTATAAAACAACATGTGGGAAAATTCATTCTATTATTTCACAAAAAGAACCTACCCCACCTCAAAAAAGCACATTTACAAACAAACTCTAAACCAGGCATTAGGTGATTTTCAATCCCCAACCAAAGCAATCAAATAGAGATTAACATACCTATCAGCTAAAACCAGGCTGTCAAAATGAAAGCTTTAAATTACACCTCCTCACCAAAAAGGATTTAAAAGATTTTTCTCATAAATTATAAAAAGCATCACACAGTCTTTAATAAAACAGTCATGTTTAATTTTGCTTATGTGCTAAAAGGTGTTTTTGAGCAGATTAAAACACAGAATTCAAGACCACCAGGAGTAACTTTCCAGAGTGAAACAAGGCCATTCGGTTGTCTCTTCCAAAGGCAAATCTGCTACTGCTCATCTTTCTTTTACCCAACAAAAAATTCCCACAAGATGACAGTCAAAACAACATTTTGGTAAACAGGACCTCAAATGCTCCCTCTCAAATCAGATTACATTTTAAGTGATCGGAATCCAAACTAAGACAGCATTTTAAGAGCATGGTTCTCATTTTAATAAAGTAACAGGGAAGCTGAGGGACACAGGCACCCAAGTTAAGGACTCAGCAATTCAAGGATCACTGAAACATTCATCCCACTGGCCACTGCTTTGAAAGAGTACCAGACTGGGGCTCAGGAGGGAAGAGAACAAGAAAAAAGGGATACTTGATAGTGACTCTCAGTAGGAAAACAAGGCAGCTTAGAGAACTCTGTCAGAGGAATATTAACAATCCTTCATTTCTGAAATACTGGACCTCCAAACACATAATAAAATTTGGTTGAATCAGATATTCTTTCCAATATCCACAGAGAAGATACTGCTGAGATTAAAAACTATCGACATAGGGGAATGAGCTCTTCCAACAGTATCAGGTTCCAGGTGTATTTTTCAGAACATCACATAAGAGGACATGCCCAGGGACCTTCATTACACAAACAGGATGAGCTAGTCCACAGTAATTTAAAGTAAATGTCCAGCAGAAAAGGCAAGACGATATCTCATGATTCAGGCATTGGTATTTCAGAATTTACAACTGAGACTAGACATCCCCAATTAACACTCCATATAGGAAAAGGGAGGTAACTTCCTAGGGAAGTATTTAACGACATAAATAAACTGCTTTTTAAGCACATCATAAGTATATACTTTCTAAGAAAAAAGTTCCTAGATCAAGGATTACTGTTGTTCTTGTTAGCTGCCATTGAGTCACAGTGGCAACTCATGGTGACCCCACACACAATCGAACTAAACGCTGCCCAGTCCTATATCATCCCTGGTATGGGTTGCACATCATACTGTTGTGATCCACACAGTTTTCACTGGCTTATTTTCAGTAGATAGCCAGGCCTTTCTTATTGGTCCTTCTTGGTCTGTAATATCTGCTGAAACCTGTTCAGCATCATAGCAACATGTAAACATTCACTGACTTACTGGTAGTATTTGCATATGAGATCCATTGGCCAGGAATCAAACTTGAGTCTCCAGCATGGAAGATGAGAATTCTACCTCTGAGCCACCAATGCCCTTAGAGATCAAGGACTATGTTTTGGTAATTAGGGTTTTCGTTTTGTTTTTTTAAGGCAAGTGCCCTCTTAAATAGGTAGTTGGATACTTACCTAAGAGTAATGCTACATAGATCCAACTCCTGTTGCCTGCCATATCCACAGCCTCTTTAGAAACAGGAGCTTTTGATGTTAAGTACTATCTTCTCTGGCCTCAGCTGGTTGGGCCAAGGAGCACACCTGAGCTTAGGGTAGTTGGTTTATAGGCTGGGAGGTGTCCCATGAAGGAACCCAAATCAATCTTTGGGATTAAAATTGGAAAACAAGGAGAGACTGCAGCAATTAAGCAGCACAGGACTGCGCAATGTTTTGTTCTGTTACACACAAGGTCGCCATGTTGGAGCTGACACAACAGCAACTAACAGCAATATAAATTTCTGCTGTTTTGAGGTCTTGTCCATTTCCTGGGTCCGTGAGATCTCATTTTACTGCTATTCCTGAAGACCTGGATGCTCAGCTTTTCCTGGGATGCTGTGAAACCTGGGATCTACCTTTGTAAAAATGCCCCATGACTTGAGGTAATGTTAGTGAGATCCCATTCCTTGTAACCAAAAGGGTATAATAATCTATATTCTATTTTATAGTCTAGATTTCTCACCAATTCAGAAAATCTTTTCATAAATTTGTTCCTATTAGTAAAACTTCAGGCCATTTCATTTTTTTAGCCCATAAAATGATGCACATTTCATTCCCTAAACTCAGATAATAATTTTTCTATTTCCCAATCTATCACCATATCACCATCCCATTTCATCCACCATTTTCTCCTACAGAACTTAGATATTTTATTCAGGTCTAGGTCAATTAGGGGATTAGACAAGATGCTTTCTCATTCTAACTCTCTTCTAGCTTTAAGGGTAGTAAGGGGAGAAATTAAGCAGGTATTTGATTAGTATAAAAATTGGAGGAAAATTTCACAGTATCCATCAATATATAAATGCAATACCTTATGCCCCACAATCCCACTTCTGGATTTCCATCTTACAGAAATATTGAAAAACTAGAAACAATCAATAAGTTTATTAACAGACAACTGATTAAATAAATTAAGGTACATCCATGCAGTTAAAATGAACGCAGAATAGAAATAAGATGGTATATTTTAAAATGAGGTAGAAAACCAAAACCCAAACCCATCGCCTAGTCGATTCCAAGTCATAGCAACCCTATAGGACAGAGTAGAACTGCCCCATAGGGTTTCCAAGATAGATCCACAAGAAATGATCTAGAATGATAGCTGTGAATATTTGTAATAGTATATTTTACCGTAAATATATACAGAAAATATACATGTTGCCGAATAATATGTATAGTTATCACATTACATGTATAATTACTATATTTTGGAAAAACCTATGTGTTCATGTACATATTTATGTATGTATATACATAGAAAACATCTAGAAGGATAAACACTAAACTGGTGATAGAAGTTTTCTCTGGGGAATGGAAATTGAGGGTTACTTTCACTTGTTTACTTGATACACAAGTACTACACCTTTGTAATTTAAAAGCTTTTTAAAATAAAGACTAGTCATGCCAGTAACTGTATCATTGCTTTGTTTAAAACACTATGAAATCTTTGAAATTTAAAAGAACAAAATATTCAATATCCAGATCAAATTGAATTCCTAGAGATTCACTTCTGCCACATACCCACGAAACCAGAGAGTTCCACAAAAAGATATTATTTAACCAATCTAGAAATTTCTCCCACTGCCAGCTCCAGATTTCATAATGAAAGGTCAACGTGAAATCTGAAAGTCATTACTCTGTTTAGATGCCCCTGCAGCCAATAAGAAAGCTACTTACGCTTAACTTCCCCCAATCACAACACTTTCTGTAAAATGATTTCACTTCCAATCACAAAGGACCAAATATCAGAATAAAGTGATCCAACAGTATATAGAGGACAAAAAACAAAGTATAATAGATACTTGTAAAAAATATTACATAAACATAAATGTTCATCTTAGATTCTAAATGTATTCACTGGCTCTAAAAACATTTAAGTATTAAAAAGAAATGCACATATACACTGTCCAGTAGCATAAAATTTGCTT
The DNA here is from genome assembly GCA_030035585.1 of Dugong dugon. Taxonomy (NCBI): domain Eukaryota; kingdom Metazoa; phylum Chordata; class Mammalia; order Sirenia; family Dugongidae; genus Dugong; species Dugong dugon. The sequence continues at coordinate 130,132,274 of CM057461.1, forward strand.
GACTCTCAGGGTGTAGCAAGTCCCTGAGAAACAAATCACTTTCACCAAGCAGATGACCATCTAAGATCGGTTTATTTTTGTTGCTCTAAACAAATTAGATTTTTAAAGTACTGGGAATGCTAAAAAGTAGAAATTTCCAAAAATATCAATTTGCATTTTGTTTTAAAAGTCCAATTCCATTTCAACATATACTCCTGTATCAGCATTCAAACAGTGGTTATCCCTGGGTGATAGGGTAACTGATGATTTTTTTTTTTCCTTTGTATTTATCCAAATTTTCTAAATGACCTTCTTCTATTATTACTTGTCGAATATTGGGGAAGTTAAAACAAATAAGCTTGGAATGTTTTATAACCTCAAAGGTCTAGGTAACATCCTTTCCTCAGTCCTTCCTTATGTGAGAAAGGGGTGTTGGCCAGCCACAGGTGGGCCACTCCATGATTCTAATGCCATGACCAGGTCTGTAATAAACAGCAAGTCACTTAGCATTTATATCCGTAAATTTATAAAGATAACACTCAGCCCCCTTCTTACATCTAAAAGCACAAAATACTTTATAATAAGGGCTTTTACCAGAAAGACTTTGTAATTTAATAAAGGATAAAACTGCACATCTCTCTACCTTCTATTATTTCTGCCATTAGTATTTAATAAACTAAAGAAAATGTGTAAAATCTGTAAATAACCATTACTAGTCTGACCTTTTATCATAATGAGCTGACAATTCTTTAAAAAGAAAAAACTGACTCTAGAACAGGCAGTAAAATATTGTTGGATTGACATCAAAGTAAAGAAACTTACTTAATCATCCAAGCAACAACCTACCTTTAAACGGAGAGATGCATAGATAACCTGCTATTTTTAGGACTGTGACAGATCTAGTTCACTCACTTCTAGGCGGCAGGAGAAATAATTACGTATGCATGTAAACAGTCTATATTTTTAATGTGGTATTGACTTTTAAGAAGTTCAGTCTGGAATAAAACATCTCAAGGTTAAAAAGGACCAGCATTACACGTACATGCCAACCCCCTTCAAGTGTTGCATTAGAATCGACACCTTTAAATTTTTCAGCAAGTTATACATTCCTGAAGCCACTTTTACAGCAAAAATCATTCCAACAGTTAGTTCACTATAGCAAATACATTTACGAAGCCTATAACCAACTACACTATAACAACTAGAGTACAGGTAGCTGGGCAATTAGTTCTCCCCACCACTAACTAAAAACAAAAATTAAATGAATGACAAACATTATATATTTATCACTTTGTGCTAAATAAAGTTGCTGCGGTAGACAGTTTTCAAAGATGGCCACAAGGATTCCTCTCAATCCCTGGTACACATGCCCTTTGCCATGTGATTTTACCAATCCTCCCAACAAGTGGAGAAACCTATTTCCCTTCGCCTTGAATCTGGGCTAAACTTGTGATATGCCTTGACCAACAAAATTCAGCAAAGTGGTATCGTATGACTTCTAAGCCTAGGCCTCAAGAGTCGTTGCAGTTTCCACTCTCACTGTCTTGGAACACTGCTACTGCCAGGGTATAATGTCGAGGCCAACCTGCTTGAGAAGGAGAAACCAGTGGAGAGAGAGGGTGAGCCAACAGTCAGTACCAACAACCATACATACTAGTGAGGCCATCTTAAAATAGACAGTCCTAGTTGAGCTCACCACATGAATGACCCCAAGCAAGACCAACAGAAGAACTGCCGAGCCAAGCGCAGCCCAAATTGCTGAACCACAGAAGCGTAAGCAAATAAAATGGTTATTTTAAGCCACTAACTTTTAGGGTGGTATGTTAAGCAGCAATAGATAAAATGATACAGACACCATTAGAATTCCTATTAGAGAACCGAGCCTTTCAGTTTGTCAGAGGCACACCTGAAGGCAGACCTTCAAATAAGGTGCCACCACAAAATGCTGCCATTGAACTTTTCTCGGAAAAAACTGCATTATTCCTACTACTTCTCTTGCCTTGACTCCTTGTCAACCCCCTGCAAATTTTAAACTTGGATATGACCCTCATACCTACCCAGATCTGAGGTCTTCTGCTGCCTTGCACTGGTCTTAACTGGAAACTCTCCATCTTGTCTCTGGCTTTACAGACTTGATTCTGGAATCCCAACCCCACTCTACAGTTTAACCTCTCAGTCCACCATTGATTTTTGTTTTCGCTATCTCGCTATGAGTCAGAATCGACTTGACAGCAACGGGTTATTAACAGTGCATTCTAACCTCAAAGCAAAGTCCCAGATAATCTCATTACTTCTACGAAGTAATCATCCAGAATCGATCAAAAAATAAAAGTAAGCAAAGTGGAACTTAAACAACTAACTTAACACTGTCTGGCTAATGGGTCATTTTGGAAGGTTAACTAACTAATCCAATAATGCTACCGCTGCTTAAAACCTTTTTGAAAAGTATCTTAAGAGCAAATCAATGTCACATTAGAAAATCAATCTCATTTCTTCATAAGAGGACTGATGGATATGAGTAATTCTTTTTTTAATTTAAAGTAAAATGTAGCTATAAAGTATAAGTGGACACCGCCCACCATGCCTCCTTGAAGGAAACAACACTTCCTGTATACATAAATTCTAATGTGATCAATTTTAAAGTCAGCCATACCTCATAAATATCATCTTTCATCTTATTGTCATTTCCTTTAAGGGGCTCAAAGAGACAAAGCAATCTTTAATTTTTAAACAACTAGTTACAGCTGAAAATAACTTCACTTTTTCAAATGACAGACTAAATGGACTACAACCTAAAAGAACTAGCAAAATAAATGTCTTACTGGGACTTCTACCTACCCTAGTGACTAAAGGTCAGTTATCTCCCTGTTTCTTTACGACTATTTAAGCAAATACATAAGCTACAAAACCACCTATATTTATCTGTTTCTAGTGGCCTTTAAGGAGTCCCTGGGTGGCGCAAAAGGTTAAGTGCTCCACTACTAGTGGAAAGTTTGGCAGTTCGAACCTGCCCAGAGGCGCCTCAGGAGACAGGCCTGGCAATCTGCTTCCAAAAGGTCGCACAGCCGTGAAAATCCTATGAAGCAGTTCTCCTCTGCACACAAGGGGTCCCCATGAGTTGGAATCAACTTGATGGCAACTAACAATAACAATGGGCTTTAAAGAATAGGATGTGAAATTATAGTCTTCAGGAAGTCTTGCTGCTCTTGTGAAAACAATCAAGATGATTACAGATGAAGTCAGGGGCTCATCATCTCTTAGACCTAGACATCTTCATTTTCTAAACAACTGAGAAATACTTTAGTAAAGATTAACAATCTAGGCCTGATCTTGACTTATACTTCATCTCATTAAAATGAGATTATTACTCATCTTAAATTTGTCCCATTAATCGCAATCTGGAACACCTATCTTGGTCCTATTTCAGTCACCCAGCTGACCCAGGGAAGGTGCCATTTTAAAAATGTTTCCACAACAATCCTTGTTTAAAGTCAGGCACTGGGTTTAGGACCCAGAAACTTGAAAGAGCATCTACAAGGAAAAATAAAAAAGGATTACATAGTAAAGCATTCTTTGTTATGGCCCCGTTCACCCAAGGGACACTACATGTGAGAAAGTACAGACTGTTCTCAAATTTTCCAATATTAAACCCAGTTAATCCCCCTACACAGACTCCTTTCACCCCTTAGTCATTAACTCTCTCCTAACAAAGCAGGTATCGTACCCATACAATGGTTATTTAGTTTGAATTTCCACTAAGGTACTAGCTTAAATACTGAATTTTTCATTTACTTTGTGATACATAAATTAGGCTAAACTATTAATCCTTTAATTAATCATACACCAAAATGTTTTCAACTCAAGGGAAAAGAAGGGACCACAATACAAGCTCACCTTTTAAGTGTCTTAAATTAGTACAGGTATTTTTCCTAAGTAGGGTTAATTTCAGAACTTCTTTATAATTTCACCAAAAAAGCCTAATTTAGTTCTTTCTTCATAACATAAAAGAAGGTAAACTAAGTCTACCACACCCAACCCCTAGACTCAAAAGTGACTTTTTAAAGAAACACAACATTTTTATACTTCTGAAAATACTGAATTTCATTTGGGAGGAATCTACATATTTATAGTAATCACAAGGACATTTCCAGAATGAGTTTAGTGGGTAAGATAGAAACTCATACTTTAAAACTACCGCTCTAAGTCAACAGGGGTTATCTATTTCACAATACAAAAAAGAGTAACTGTTTATCTGAAAATATGAATCAATTAGCTCTCAAACAGGGCACAGAGTAGAAACAAAAGATTTTTTTTTTTTAAATCAGATTAGTGTTGCCTCTCTTTTTGTACTTATGACAGAATGGCACTGCCTTTTCATGTTATCAGAAGATATCCTTCCACTGCTTACAGCCATCATGATAATATTTAGTCAGTCTTTGAACATACTATTTGAGAACATACTATCCAGTGCTATCCGATAGAACTTTCCGTGACGACAGAACTAGTCTACATCTGCACTATCCAATAAGGCAGTTAACTAGCCACAGTTGGCTGTTGAGCACTACAATTTGGCTAATGCAACTGAGGAACTGTATTTTTATTTTATTTTAATTACTTTAAATTTAAATAGTTACATGAGGCCAATGGCTACCATACCCAACAGCACAGTGTGGTAGGGACCGCTAGGAATGTTGTTGCTGTTCTGATTATTATAAACTATCAGTCTGACAGAAGGGACCTGAATCTAGCCCAGAAACTTTGCTCCAGCAAATGACCAGTCCTGAAGTATGTATAATTCATATACATTTATTCACCTATTAACTGGCCACTCCTCAACCTTACTTTCTAACACACACACACACACACACACACACACACACACACACTCAACTCCATCTCACTGACAGATTATAATCAAAGATAAAAAAATAGTCTACTGTAATAGACCAGGCAAAAAATGATGATTGAAATGAAGATACTATGTGAATAACCTAGTTTACATGTTAAATAAACAGACTCTAATGAAAAATTATATTTATATAACATGTACACGTATGTATATATAAAATGTCAACACTTCTAAAGAGATAACTAATATTTTTAATATGATATCAATGGTAAATATTTTCCCAGACAAGTATCTATTTATTCTATTAAAATGGTAGTTATAAAATTCATTGAATCAATATTTCTAACATCTAATTTTTCCTTCCCACTAATAGTGAAAGAATTATTGAGTAAAATACTGAACTAGGTAGGAATGGTAAGACCAGGATTCTGGGGGGTTTTGGACATAGGCAAGTTACCTCAACTTCAGCCCTCAGAGTCTTCATTTATAAAACAAAGGAGCTAGAATAGATTTCCTCTTCAGCCTCTTCCAGAATTAAATTTCCTTTTTGTCCCTGTATCCTTATGCCATTCCTCACTTGTTAACAGACTTATAAAAGCCAGCACTGACCTATCATTCCTTCCCCTTGACATTCTAACTGCTCCTCTTCCTCCACTTTCTTGAAGTCACACTGTAATTAAGCAAGGGAGGATGGTGGCGTTGCCAGTTTAGAATAAAAGAAAAAAGGTATAACCAGATGATTCGAATTAAAATCTGAGCAGCACAACACAGACCAATAGGCACCAAGAAAAATCTAATCCTTTTTCAATCCTCAAACTAAACAGGGCAAGACAAAAAGCAACTGGAATGACTCGTTACAAACGCTGGTGCAAACTGATGCTACCAGTTCAAAACAAGATCATGAATTCTTCAAAGACTTCAACTGTCAACACCGTGATTGTGAGAAGTCTCAGAATTGTCACAGGTCGCTGGCTTCCAAAATACTCCCCGAGTGAAGATCTATCACTCACATGGCAGAAAGTCATCACTCTCTACTTGCCATGCTAGTTTTTCTGCCAAATAGCTCCAGTGGTGCCTAAATGTTGGAACCCTAAACCCCGTAAGTGTCATGAAAATGTTTATCTTCAGCAAAGGGAAGAATTGAATGAGCACCCCCAGTACCAGGCTTCTGAGAAGTTTGAAAATAAAATTTAAGAGATAAAATGAATGTCAAGGGCTCTACCAGTTCTGACAATCTTAAAATGTTATTTTCACATATATCGAAATATACAGTCATCTAATTGCTCAATGTCCAAGAAGTTTTTTAATACCCAAGCCTGAATTTATTTTCAAATCATTGTTCGTTGTTTGGCAAGTAAGAAGAAACCTGAAATATAGCAGTATTAATTCACATAGGATTCCAAAGTGTTTATCTAAATCAATTCTAGAACTAAAGTACTGCCAATCCACCCTCTAAAGGACTTCTATTTCTCCTCCACTTCCCAGTTAAGCCAACGCTGAAATGCCTTTTTAATTAACATATTGGATTCTCCTCTAGTGTTAAAAACTTGACCAATGAATAGCAGATACAGAAAAAGAAAACATTTGAAACATCTGAATCACTTTAACCATCTCATAGTTGTTCTAGCACAATTTAAATAAAACTATCTTAGAGGAGAAATGTAAAACCTCCTATAATTGACTACATAGAGAAACATATTTAAAGAGAAAACAGAAGTGTTTCTCAGAGTAAGACACTACAGAAGAGTTCTAACATTTATTAGATTGGTGCTGACTTCGAAAGAGAGACTCAGTTCTGGGATCTCAGCATATACCACGCCAAACCTATCACACTTAGTCCTTTATAATTTAAAAAAAAAAAAAAAACTTCTATCATTATACCAAGCTTTGAAAACCACTTGTCCTGCAATCCTGCCCTGTGTTTTACCTACATCCCCGAGTTTCTACAATAGTCCTGATTTCTACGTAACAAGAGGCCCCAAAGAGCACAAACAGTTAAGTGCTCAGTTGCTAAAGGAAAGATTGGCAGTTCAAATCTACCAGCCACTCCGCAGGAGAAAGACATGGCGATCTGCTTCTGTAAAGATTTACAGCCTAGAAAATCCTAAGGGGCAGTTTTACTCTGTCACATGGGGACGCTATGAGCCAGAATTGACTTGATGGCACCCAACAATAACATAAATAAATAAACATCAGGGAAGGACCCATCTGTATACTCAAGTAAGGAAAGCTCTAGAGGAAGACAGCAGAGCCGGGACTTTCTCATTCCACTACAGTGTCTATGTAAAAGGACACCAGCACTCTGGTAGCAAGATCTAGGCCCTTTAATCCGGAGAGGCCACCTCTCAGCCTTATGACCCCAGGAAAGCCAGGCATCTGCTGCCTACCTACAGAATGAGGCAGAGGAAAGTACTCAAAGTGCTTACTCTTGATCTGTGAGGATTAATGAGCTAATGTCTACAGAGCCCTTTAAGCTGATTGGCTGAAACACACTAAATAAGCACCATCATTAACTGCAAGCAAGATCAAATCTTCAGGATCCAGGAAGGCAATGTTCCACATCCACAAGAGGAATGAGAGTTATGTTTCCCCAGAACTCAGTCCTGCAAATCAAATACTTAATATGAGGTGTGGAGTACAGAGATAAAGTACAGACCCTGTCCTCAAGGGGGAGTTAGCAGTCTAGCACCACGATGGGCAAGTAGGCAACCTACTGGCATACACTGAGGACTGCCGGGGAATGAGATACTCAACAGAACCAGAGGGGGTAGGGGAAAGGCCTTCAAGGTACAGAGACTGTCTCTGTGAAGAGAAATCATGTATTTGGGGGTCTTAGATCCTCGATTAGGGTGCTGGTTCCATGGGTATGTTCAATTTGCGAACATATATCAAACTGTACATTTATTACACTTCAATAAAAGTAAAACTTAAAAGGAGAGAAGGAGCTCTCTGTTATGTAGACAAAAACATAAGGGAAGGGTGGTAGAGTCGTGTTGCAAGTGTAGGAAAACTTTAAAGCATTTCAGCAACTGCAAAAGATTCCCCACCGGCTGGAAACGACAAGATGTGGCTGGAAAGGGAGGCTATAGGTAGTTCCCAGAAGGCCTTAAACATCATTCTTAGAATTAACCTTGAAGATGATGGAAGAGCCACTAAAGGTGTTTAAGCCTGAGAGTAGCACGATAAAAATTCTGGTAGAGCAGTATATCACTTTAGCAGCAATACATACTGGAGCCAGAAGCAAGAATAGAGGCAAGTAAACTGGTTAGGAAGTTATTACAACAATCAAAATAAAAATTTATAAGGTCCTGAAGTAAGCTGGTGGCAGCCAAGTCCAAGAATCAGAGACACATCAAAAAAGTATTAAGGATGCAGAATACTGAGGATTTGGTAAACAAACAGATGTGGAGATTGACAAAGATGATAAAGTGGAGGATGACCAACACATTTTCCACTTTAGGGTCTTAATGAAGATGGAGACTATGGGAGAAGCAGGATTAGGACAGAAGCGAGGGTAGAAAACAACGAGTTTAACTGTCAATATAAAGTTCCTATGAAACACCCAAATAAAGATGTATAAAAGGTAATGCAAATACCAGTTCAAAGGTCAGGGAGACTCTCAGCATTTTGAGATGTGGATCCTGGAGCAGGGGCAGGCAGGGAAGCAGGAGGCCATCCAGGAGAGAGGGATGGCATGGCAGCCCACACCAGAGCCTTTCCAGTCCTTGCCACGTGCCAAATGCCGCAGAGAGGAAGCGCGAGAAGGACTGCAGCGTCCACTGGTTCTGGCCACAGAAGGGTCACTGAGATTTTGGAAACAGCAGCTTTGGTGTCTTAGCGGGAGAGGGCAGAGGCCAGACTGCAGTGGGCTAAGAAGTGAATGGGAGGTTCTTTCAAACAGCTTAGCTGTGAAAGGAAGAAGGGAGAGATAAGGTAGTAGCTACAGGAGGAAGGAATAGTGAGTGTTTTGTTCTCTTTTGTTTTTCAGGATAAGAGAGACTTGAGAATATAAGAGACGGAAGGAAGGAGACAGGGGAGCAATAGTGATGACTTTATCTGGAAACAAATGCCCCTGTCCTCTCACTCACTGGGACACACAGTGAATATTTCTTTTAGTCAGCAGCATTTCCTGCCAACATGGCAGCCTCCACAGGGCGATCTCAGAGGTGGAGGAAAAGTGCAGTCTTAGCAGGCTGTTCTCAGAGCCCTTTCATAATGGGCTGTTCCTCCCAGCAACCTTCCCGCAGGATGCTCTCACCACTTGTCAGAGGGCCATTTGGCACCTGAACCCCTGAGCTGTCCAAATTGCCAAGAGTGCCACAGGTCTCTCCAGCTCCCTCCACACAGCGAGGTGCAAGGGGAAGTTGGGCCTACATGGGCCTCTGGCTCCCGCTGCCAGCCACCTTCCAGCCACCCACTGGAAGGAGACTGGGAGGCAACCTCTCCCACCTGCTTCCTCTCCTAGAAGACAGCCACCAGAGAAACTATTCAAGCACTCTATAACCTTGCCAAAGACAGGGCTGTGCTCTCTCCTGATAGTCTAGATCTAATTAGCAAACCAAGTTTACATTAGATATGGCTAAGACTAATTGAGAGTGTGTGTGTGCCAGGCAGTATCCTAAGTGCTTTACATTCTTTCAGTCCTCATGAAACCCTATTTTTATCATCTCCACCTAACAAATGAGGAAACTGAGGGCAGAGAAGTTTAAGTAATTTGCTCAAGGTCTCAACACCAGTGTCTGCTGCTGCCAGGATATGAAATGAACCCAGGAGTCTGACTCCAGAGCTCATGCTGTTATAATTCATTTTCAAATACTACCAAAAATGTAGTATATACAATAGATCACAGGAGTAAGGGGAAAACATTATCAGTCACAAATCAAATGCACAAATAAAGCAAGTACTGATATAACATGTTTCTTTTTACCTTGAGATTTTCCCAGGTAGTACTTTGAACAGCACATTTAAAAAAAAAATTCTGTATCATTTTTCTCTTTATTAAAAAAAAATGAAAATGAAACAAAATGAAAAACCAAAAGTCTTGTGCTTCAGTCAAGTATCTTAGGCCTCTTTCTTTTAGTATTAAAAATAAAGTCAAACTAAACATAGAATTGTTATCAGCAGCAAAGTGGCCTGGTCTAAAGGTCTGGGAGATCAGAAAGCACACATCAATGAGATGGGTCTTCCCAGAGCAGCGTTCTGGCCCCCTGAGGCTCCAGAAAACCACTGGGACCCAGTGTAGCTCCTACTGCTGTCAAGATCCCTCTAGTTCATTTATTAAAAAAAGCTTTAGTTCCTAAACCATAGAACTCCACAGAGCCTCTGAGAGCACAAAGTGGGAATGTCTCAGGCTGTTTGAAGGTCTCCTTTTAGGAGAGGCTGCTCCCCCCTGAAGACTGACCACATGTCGTATCACCTGGGCCTAGGGAAAATGCATGTAAATGATTAAATAAAGCCTCACAGGAGAGAAACAAAGCACTCAGAGGACTCCCTGTCAAACTATGGCTAGGGTTCTAGGAATCAAAAAAATTATTTGTATCAACTAGGACAGCAAATAAAGTAAGTGTTATTTTAGATCACTCTAAATGATCACTCAGGCCAAAAGTGAAGCAATGCTGAGAAATCAGAAACTACGTAATGTTAAGGCTCATGAGCCACCAGTTACATACACATGCTGCAAAAGAATCTAAGAAAATCATACTCGGGGGCAGGCATCTATTTAGTGTTTCAAAGGAAAATCAGCAAAGACAACAGCCACTGCTGAAATGACCTGATTCAAATACAGAAACTGATACCGCAGTAACTACAGCTTTGACAGAGAAGTCCACTGCAGATGTTCATTTTCATTACCAACCCAAGTCAGTATTTCCATGGTTCTCCTTCTATGCTTTGTTCAGGGAGTCATGGTGATACTATTCATACCACCGACTAAACTAAATTTTAAAATTGACATAGCTTTGAGCACCCCTTATACTCATAAAGAAGGAATCTGGGAGTGAGAAAGGCACGAGGAACAGAGATTAAAAAGGCTGAAGAGTACAAACAAGTTAGAAAGCCTCTAAAGAGCAGTTACTTTTATAGGAGACAGAAATATTTGAAATCTACCAAGAATACTGACAGCTAAAGAAGGAATTCGATAATTTCAGAACATTTTTAACCCTGCTCTAAATACAAAAAGGAGCCCTGGTGGCGCAGTGGTTAAAGCACTTGGCTTCTAACTGAAAGGTCGGTGGTTCAAACCCACCAGCCGCAAAAGCAGGAGAAGAGATTTGGCAATCTTCTTCCATAAGGGTTTAGGGCCTTGGAAATCCTCCAAGGCAGTTCTACCCTGTCCTATAGAGTCACTATGAGCTGGAATCAACTTGATGGCAGTGGGTTTGGTTTTTAAGTACAAAGCTCTCTTCAACAGATTTCACATTATTTTCAGATTATGCATAAACTTCTGTGCCAGATTACTCCTAGGAGCATTACAATTTCTCCACTGATCTTTTACAACACAAGAACAACAATACGACAAACAGAAAATTTTATTTTCAGACTTGCAAAATCCTGTGTTTATTTTTCTAAAACAGAAGTCAAACAACTGAACTTGCTCTGTTTGGATTTTAGTAAACCTATATTCTTTTCTAATCCTGAGGCCTAACCTCTGCCAGAAGGAAATGAAGAAAAAGTGCTCCGTGCCACGCTGGAAAGTTAAAACACCATGCCTCCCTGGGCCTCCTCCTCTGGCACATCCGAGCCTCCTGCTGGTCACGGCTCACACTGCCAGAGCCATATCATATGACACCTGCCGTATGGCGGGTAGAGGCAAAGGCTGTCAAACGGCATTCGTGTCAAAACTGGTTCGGTGTCTGAACTACTAACTTCTGCATGTACTGTTTAAGCAAAAGTGCTTAACCACAAGTTCACTCTTAATTACTCAACTAGCATTAACCACTAAATGGAAATAGGTTTGTAATTCCCTATAAACATTCAGCCCTTACAAAACCCTGTTCAGCAATTTGATTTTTCAATAACTTGGTCTCCACACAGGCCACCTCTTTTAGTTGGAAAAATATGAGATACATTTAAAATGTAAGAAAGCCCTTCCCACTGTGTGAATGTGCAGAAATCTAGGTAGAAGTAGTAATAAGCAGTTATTTCTGTTCTCAAAAATTTCTCAGGTAAGTTTCTATTTTTTTTTTCCTACTGTTCAGCCATAATTAACAATGCTGTTATTGCAAGCAGAAAGAAGCCCTGTGATTAATCCTATCACTTAAATTAAACTAACATTTTATTCATTAGTTCAGAAAACTGACCAGCTTAAAGTAATTGTTTTCAAAAAGCAAAGTTTACAATTTAACCATAACAATTAACAAAATAAGAATGTAAACTGATTAAAAACTCTAGTCCAAACTCCATGGAAACACATACAATCATTAAATTTTTATGGACAGAGGGATGAATAAGACCCTATATGTTGGGGACAGAGGGATGAATAAGACCCTGGAGGACTTCATGGCTGGTTAGGGAAGGCAATCCAGAGAGAAAAGTTTGCAGCATGAGGCCTGTCTGCATAACTAAGCACTTAACAAACTCTTACTCAGAATTCAAAATCCAGCTCAAATATGACCTTTTCTTATAAAGTCAATACTTCCTAGCAATCACTCCCTTCTTTGTGCTTTCCCACTACTCACTCATCATCCTATAGACTTATTTACGTATATCTCCTAATAACTCATTAAATCCTTGACGGTAGGGACCATTTTTGTTAATTTCTATACTGCTAGCAGCTAGCATGGTGCTTGGGACATAGTACTCCCACTGCCATTCAGCTGATTCTAACTCATGGCAACCCCAAGTGTTACAGAGTAGAACTGCTCCATAGCGTTTTCTTGGCTGTAATCTTTGTGGAAGCAAATTGCCAGGACTTGCTTCCACAGTGCTGCTGAGTGCATTTGAGCCACCAACCTTTAGGTCAGTTGTGGAGCACAAACCATTTGTGTAATCCAGGGACCTTTGGGACATAGTAGGCCCTCACATTTTGTTGAGCAAATACAAACTATGGGAGGGCACTGCTATAAGGTATGTAAAAAAAGGGGACGAAGAGGCCACTGTACTTTGCCTTTTGCCTAGGAAGAAGCGTAAGGCTTCTCAACGGATATTCACCCTGGCATTGGAAGCTGAGTGAGAGTCACCAGACAAAGATGGGCACTTATTGAATAGCCTATGCAAACGCAGCAAAGAACAGAAGACCAGATGTGTTGGAGGACAGCAAAGTATTCTGAGTACAGCCAAGGTAAGTAGACTGTGGGAGGGGGCATGCAGGTTGAGGGCAGGAAATAAAACTGGAAAGATGAAGGGGCTTATATGCCAGGCTAAAGAGGTTTTTACGAATACGCTAAGCTTTTAGGAGCTCTTGAAGCCTTTTAATCCATCCGGGCAATGACCTGAAGACTCATCACTTGAGAATGTTTTGCCGACAGTTATGAAAACCCCAGGTTTTCATAGGATTTTAGCTACAGATGCCTATTATCTCTTTTATATCCCAGGTTGCTGTCTTGCCCATCATTTTCTTATATATATTTCAGTGTATGCAGTTACTCTAAACTGCATTCAAGTGGCATCACAAACTACATATTTAACTGCTTAGGGAAAAGGCCATTAATTAAACCCAAAATATGTTTCATTCACAGAGTAAAAAAAACAAACCTGTTGCCATCGAGCCGATTCCGACTCATCGAGACGCTGTAGGACAGAGCAGAACTGCTCCATGGAGTTTCCAAGGAGCAGCTGGTGGATCCAAACTGCCGACCACTTGGTTAGTGGCCGTGGCACTTAACCACTACGCCACCGGGGTTTCCATTCACACACCAGCAGGTTATAAAAACTAATAATTTAAACACCTAATGAAATTCTTGTATCTGTTTTAATTTTTTAAAAGGTGAGGGGAGAAGAATTTTTTTAAGTGAAAGGCAGAAAAGATATTTAAGATAAATATCCTGAATTCCTTTTTCATCACTGTACTGAAATATGAAGACTATGGGAAGGCAGCACCCCATCGCAGAGCCAATAAGGTTAGTACCTGAGGGCCCGGGCACTTTGCCTGGAGGCTTCCCTAAGTGGGTTTAACAAGATTCTTAAACAGGAAGATCCTACACGGAAGGTTCTAAGCGAAAGGTCAACACAAACCTCCTGGCCCTTCACTTGCCTGTCCAAGGAAAAGTAACGCCAGCTTCTTGCTGTTCGACTTTGTCAGGTTTTTAAAAATGTAAGATAAAGTGATCTTTGTGAGCCGACTAGAAGGCACCGAAAGGCAGGGAACATCACCGGCACACTCAGGTTTCACGCTTGCAACTCGGCCGTGGACCAGAGAGAAGCATCGGCCCGGTGCAGGGGAAGAGGCAGGGCGTCCGCTTTCCCGGGCGGCCGGGTTGGGCGGCAGGCGGCGCGCCCGGCACTGAGGGAGGCGGGTACCCGGGCGCGCAGGGCGTCATGGAGAATAGGGCTGCAACGCGGGCGCGGAGGGGCGACTGTCAGAGTGAGGCAAGCATCCTCCCCAGGCTCGACAAAGAACTCGGGCCTCCGCCGCTTCTACGGGGTCGGGTTACCCACGGCGAGAGGATAATGACGAGAGGCAGAGGCGTAGAGCTTGGAGAGCTGAGGCGCGGCTGCGCCCGCAGAGTCCCCCAGGACGCGGCTCCTGGGGCGCGGCGCAGGGGCGCTGGCAGCCCAGGGCGGCGCCCCTGCAACCCCACCCCACCCACGGCTGCCTGCCCGCGTGGCCCCCAACCAGGAACTGTGACCCCGGCGCGCCGGGGTGGTAGGAGATGCCGCGGCGTTACCGAGTCCCCAGCTCCGCCGCCCAGGCGATCCCGGGAATAAAAGTTTGCAGCGTGCCGCTTGTCTGCAGTGCCAGTCACATCCGCCGCGCCGCCTCCTGCAGCACCAGCGCACAGAGAACGAACAAATAAATTAGAGGGGGAAAAAAAAAAACTGTTGAAGCCGGTAGGCCCCGATGCCGGTCTCTCGGCCTCCAGAGCGAGCATGCAAGCGAGCCTAGCATCCCGCGCCCCCGCCTGCCCCCGGCCGCACCTCCCGCCTGGCCTCCGCGCCCGGCCTGGGCCGGCCCCGCCGCGCCCGCGGCACTGACCGATAACCTCCTGCAGCTCGTACGCGTCTCTGCAGATGGGCCAGCCGACAGCCTGCGCCGCCGGGGCTGGAGCCGCGAGCGCCGCCGGGGTCGGCGCTGCTGTCGCGGCCGCCGGAGCTGGCGCCGCCGCCGCTGTCACCGGGGCCGCCTGCTGGGGCTGCTGGACGTGCACCGGAGAGCCGCTCGGCTCCGCCATGATGCTGCCGGAGGAGACGGGAGGACACGCCAGCCGGCGGACGACCTTCCACTTGAAACTTCCCTTTCCTCGTCGCCGACACCTCTCGGCCGGCGCACACCCTCCCCGTCCGCCTCCCCGTCCGCCGCCGCCGCCGCCGCCGGAGCCAGCCACGAGGGGAGGGAGCGAGGGAGGCCGCGCTGGGCGGAGGGAGGAGACAGCGCCGGCGGAGGCGGGGAGGGGAGGGGAGGAGGTGACGGCCGCCGCGCTCACCGCGCGCCCGGAGACTCGGGTGCGCTGTTCTCTGCCTCTCAGAGGGGAACCGCCGCCCTGCCGCCCCCTCCCGCTCTGGTCGCAGCCGAAGAAGTTTCCTCCAAAAGGGAGCAAGGCTCGTTTGTGTTTGTTTTTGGGGCCGGCGTCGCTCGCCCTCCACTCCCTGCTGTCTCTGCGCCTTCGCTCCAGACAATCAGGCTCTCCAGAAGACGCCCCCTGGGGACCCCGAGGGTGGGGTCGTTGAACCGCCGCCAAGTTCTCAGATTCAGAAGGCTCCCCCAACTAAAGAACACCTAAAGTTCATTTACAAGGTAGCGAATGAGACACCCACACTGGCTTTGTTTGTAGGAAGCCAGTTAAAAAATAACCCAAGTTGTAACTTTCCGGTGTTTTACCTGCCAATATTCCTTTCCCACCTTGCTTAATCTAATCGCAGTCTTTTTCTACTTTTTCTTAGTACGTGCAACGTGATTCCTTAGGTCCCTGGCTGTTCACAGGCTCTTTTCATTTGTTCAAGCCGCTTGGATCCCAGGAAGGTGATGTAAGGGGCTGTGAAGTTAGAATAAGAAATGTGGGAGAGATATGAACTCTATTTCAAATTCTATACCCTTAATGACCTGCCACATTAACCCGTTAAGAGACTGAGGCCAGATATCAGGCGTTTCTTTAAGAGCATACTTGGTGGGGAAAAAATTTACTGCCGTACAAATAAACTGAGTTGAAAAGTTTGGATTAATCGTTGTTTTTAAGACACCCCCAAAATTACCTCATCCTTAAAATTGCTATGGTTTAACCATAGGTCTTTCTAATTATAGGTGTCATATTTAACATGTCTTCAATGGTTCCCTGTGTGCTATATATGGTAAAGATGACCAAGATTACACCATTCTGGCCTTAATCTGAAATGAAGCAGTGAACTAGTGGTCAGGTTGTAATTTGGCCAATATTATCTTGTATGGTTCTCATGAAGACAACTACTGAAAAAATGGATAAGAGTCATAAGCATATATAATAAAGACTCCAAGAAACATTGTAAGACTTTATCTCCTGAGTATATGTGTAAAGATCTTAAATTTTTCTTTCAGAATAAACTCAGGAATTCGTTATGGAGAAAAGTTAATTGTGTACTCAAAACTTTGATGTAAACTGAAGATGAGTATACTTAGTATCTTATAGCATTATGGAACAATTGGGGCAAAGCAATTACTATGCTCGGGTCTTTGAGCAGAAATCTATGCTGAATTAAGAAAGTACATTCTTTTATGCATGGGTGTACAAAAACTGTGTATTGATTTTAACATCTGTCAAGAAACAAATTCTAGGCATCTGATGTTTTAGAAGGAAGCTGTCCATACCAAGCCACATCTATTCACCTCTTCAAGTGCTGCTTCCTCACCCCCACCCCAAAGAACTTCTAACGACTGTTTTTGAAGGAAGATGATTAAATGAATACGACTTCCATTTTTGTCCTATGAATTTACATTTTGACTCTCAAACCACAAAATTGAATTATGAAGGCCAGGACAGTTCTTAGGTCTGTCATTTTGTTGTACTGTGGTGGCTTGCATGTTGCTATGATAGTGGAAGCTATGCCACACATGTCTCAAATACCAGCAGGGTCATCCATAGTGGACAGGTTTCAGCTGAACTTCCAGATTAAGACAAATTAGGAAGAAAAGCCCAAAGATCTACTTCTGAAAATTAGCCAGTGAAAACTGTATGGATCACAACAAAATATTGTTCAGTTGAGTGCTGGAAGATGAGCTCCCTAGGTTGAAAGACACTCAAAATACACAGTGACTGCAACAATGGA
This sequence comes from Dugong dugon, assembly GCA_030035585.1. Classification (NCBI taxonomy): domain Eukaryota; kingdom Metazoa; phylum Chordata; class Mammalia; order Sirenia; family Dugongidae; genus Dugong; species Dugong dugon. The sequence continues at coordinate 130,149,495 of CM057461.1, forward strand.
CTCAAGCATGCCAACAATCTTGAAGAGGACAAAAGACTGGGCAATGTTTTGTTCTGTTGTACACTTGAGTCAGAAGCAACTCAACTGCAACTAACTAATAGGAAAACATGATGCTGTCAAGATCAATAGCATGGATTTAAATCACAAAAAAAAAAAAAAAAAAAAAAAAAACCCATAACTGTTCCATAGTCACAGACAAGATCTCTGGCCCCAGCTGTCCTCTTTCTAAATAGATGATTCAGTGCAGACCCATCACTACTACCAGTAAATCAATTTAAAGAAGATTGTCCGCTATCAGTGTTCTTTGACATTTTTATATATGAAGAACAGAGCATGAATTATATTTTTAAATTATATGAAAGCATAAGATTCAATTTCTAAGTTAATGTTTCCATAAACAATTGAGTAAAGTGTTACTTAAAACCAACAAATATATGTATTTAAAGTATTTCAACTGATAGGCGATTTTCAGTGAAACTCCATTACTAAGTTTAAACTGAAAGAGAGAGGGAGGATTTTAAAATATAAATAAGGTTTATTTTGGTATACAAAGAATACACTCGGTCTAACAGACTTTAAAGCATAGAAAGGAAAAATAAGGATCTAAAATTTTTTTTTTAATTGTTTACAACTGCCATCATTATAGGCCAGCACACTGATACTTTGTGCAGGATAATTCTTTGTTGTGGGGGTATGTCCTAGGCATTGTAAAATGTTTAGCAGCACGCTTGGCCTATATACACTAGATGTCAGCGCAGCCTCCCATCCCAGTCACGACAATCCAAAATGCCTCCAGATAGTGCCAGCTGTCCCCTGCAGGGGCGGAGGTGGGGGGGGTGGGGAGGAGGAGAAACCACTGCTTTCCGTTAGCTGAATATACAAAATTGTCATTTTATAAACAGATTTTGGTTTCTATAGGACTCAGTCATCTATTTAGAAACCTTTTGAACATCTAAGAGAAGATGTGTAGTGTTATGTCCCAGGTATTAAAGAAAGACAGTGCCAGATTCAAATCTTGTCTCCAAAATATTTTTTAATCTCAAGCTTTGAACTTGTTACTTAAACTCTTTGAATCTCAATTTCTTCATTCACAAACTCAATGTAATAATAGGTTGCTCTTGGATTGTTTTAACATAATTTATATGTAAAGGCCTTAGCATAATCTCTGATACATAAAATGACAGCCATCATCAGTATCATCATCATTTGCCAAAATTTGTAACAAAGTACACAGAACAAAGACAAATAATGATGACAGTAAAAAACTTAACAGAATATAAGCTTCCTGAGGGCAGGAATTTTTGTTCAGTTTGTTCACTGTTAGATCTCAGTGCCTGGAACAACACGTGGCAGAGAGTAGCACTCAGTAAGTATTTGTTGATTGAATATAACATTTTTTAAGTGTACACAACATGGGGTTTTTTTATGACTTCATTCTTCCTTTTATTTTTATTTATTTTTCTTTTTTTATTGTACTTTAGATGAAGGTTTACAGAACAAATAGTTTCTCATTAAGCAGTTAGTACACATACTGTTTTATGACAATGGTTAACAACCCCATGACATGTCAACACCGTCCCTTCTCAACCTTGGTACAAAACATGTTTTTAATTATTGAATCATCAATGTCAAAGGCAGATTAGATGGAAGGAAACTGGAGGCAGAGAGACCTATTTTAAGCCACTGCAGTAGTCAAGTTAGAGAAATATGTGTCTGAACGAAGCCATGACATTGAGGATAAAGATGAGGGAGTATACCAGAGAATTATTCAAGGAGTAAAAAAATGGGACACTATGACAGATGTGATTCCTTTAAAAGTCAAATTGCCCCAGTGAACTGAGTAGATGTACACAAATACAATTTATAAAGCTTTTTAGAAATACATCTGTTGAAGGAATGGGGATCTTTTAATTGACAGATAATCTTTCTCCCATGGCTAACCTGTAATCTACTGCAAAAATCACTGCCATTACATGGTGGGAAATGGCCAGATATTCATGGGTATCAAGAAAATCTGTCACCACACTTGCCATAGCCAACCCTCTCATACCCACTAATCTAGTACTTCTCTTTGAATGAAAAGTTGTGAAAGAGCTGGATTTTGATTTTAAAGATTGCTTTTAAAGACAAGAATTGACCATCTTTTTGAATTAGACAGATGGCGAAGAATAGTGGAAAGAGCATGAGCTTAAGTCAGCCATAGCTGGATTTAAATCCCTGCTCTGCACTTACTAGCTGGTGGCCTAAACTCTCTGAGCCTCTGTTTTTTAAAAATGGAGACAATCATCCCGAGATTGTAGGGTTGCTCTAAGGACTAAACGTACTGGTATGTATAACACGCCTGACCCGTAGCACACGCTGTAGTAGTACAGGAGTGGTTCCAGAACTTCTGACTGATGGGCTCAGAGGTGGCAGTCTCCAGGGAAGGTGCAATTAGGGGACTTGTCCTTTAGCCAGCCAGCTGCATTTGCTTCTTAGGCTGTATGTTTACTTGGACTGGCTTTGGCAGTGAGCACTGAGGGAAATTAGTCACTCCTTTGGAGCCACCACTGTTAGAAACCCTGGACTACAGCTTGCTTTTTTTTTTTTTTAATTGCAAACATATTCAATATCTGAATGAATTCTCAGCAGAGATGTCAAATGTCCATCTGATGAATGTAATCAAGAATATACAATCCTTTCCAACCCTGGAGACCAAGCCATCTCGCACACAGCATAATGATAGAGGTGTCATGTGCTTTTCCACTGTTACAGCTGATGCTATCTATTATCCAGAGTCTGGATCAGTGTGATTCGATTTTATTAGGCTTAACACAATTTAGTGTTAAGGTGTCATTAGTGCCAATTTCCAAACTATAAATTGCAAGAGAGCTTTAAATCTATTTTAAGCTGAATTGTTGCAAGGGCATTACATTTTAAATTCATCACGTATGATTTAAGGAACTAAACTTACAAGAACTATAACTTCCAGACATGTGTTTTCATTTATTTTCCTACCAGCTCTTTAAACTGACTTTCTGTTGCATTTTATATTACAGACAAAATTGCTCTGGTGGTAGTTAATGCCTTTTCATTAATCTCGGACACTTCTGAACATGATTTAAGCCCTTGTCAAAAGAGGACTCACTGGGAGTCAGTCCTACCATCTCTACCCATAGGTTTAAAAAACAAAAAAACCCAAACCAGTAGCCATGGAGTCGATTCCAACTCATAGTGACCCTATAGGACAGAGTAGAACTACCCCATAGGGTTTCCAAGGAACAGCTGGTAGATTGGAACTGCCGACCTTTTGGTTAGTAGCCAGACTCTTACCCACGGTGCCACAAAGACCTCCGTATTCAGCAAGGATTGACTTTTGCTACAGGAGCCTGGTGGTGTAGTGGTTAAGCACTTGGCTGCTAACCAAAAGATTGGCAGTTCAAACCCACCAGCTGCTCCGCAGGAGAACACTGTTGCAGTCTGCTTCCATAAGGATTACCCTGTGGGGCAGTTCTGTCCTGTCCTATAGGGTCACTATGGGTCAGAATCAACTTGATGGCAATGAGTTTCTTTGGTTTGCCCTTTGCTGAAACACTAGAAGACATCATAGTAAATCTGTGTGATGTACATATTTCTTTTATGATGTAATCTGTCTAAAGCCTGATAGTCCTGACCCTGGCAGAATGACATAAAAATGTAATTAAAAGAAAGTTGATTCTTTTTTTAAAATTATTTTATTATTTTTAAAATATTTTATTTATTTTTAAAACAATATTTTAAGTGAAAGTTTACACAGAAAATGAGGTTTCCATTTATCAATTTTTATACAAATTTTTCCGTGACGTTCATTACTATTTTCACAATGTGTCAGCATTCTCGTTATTTCCATTCTGTTTGTTCTGTTTCCATTGATCTAGCTTCCCTTCCCCTCCTTGCCTTTTCATCTTCACTTCTGGGTAAATGTTGACTGTTTAGTCTCATGCAGTTGATTGTTTAAGGGAGCACATTAGCCATGGGTGACATTGTTTATTTTATAAGAGCAAGTTGATTGTTTATTGCTATCTCAATTGAAGAACTACAAATAAGAATCTCATCCGTTATACACAAAAAAAATCACTTCCTGAAAATATTTTATTCATTTCTATTACTTTCAGATCCTTCCAAACACCAAGGATATCCCAAAGCCTCTTTCTTCCTCTCTGTTAAAAAATCCTTCCAGCAATACTATTCACAAACTCTGAACATTTTCCCATCTCCCACCTTCCTGGCCTCCCCTTCCAGGCTCAGATCTTTCTCAAAAAGAGACCTCTTGGGTTACATGTATTCTGAATAACAAAGGAGGGCCAAAGACTGCCCTTGCTTGTTGTTAGTTGCTACTGATATGCCTCCTACTCATGGTGACCCCATGTGTGCAGAACAGAATTACTCCATAGGGTTTTCAAGGCTATGACCTTTCTGAAAGCTGATCACCAGGCCTGTCTTTTGAGGCTTCTCTGGCTGTATTCAAATCACCAACCTTTCTGCTAGTAGCAGAGCACTTAACCATTTGTGCCATCTAGGGATCTCTCTCTGGTTTGCAGGGGGTATAAAATAAAACACAATTTAACTTATTAATATGCTTTCATTCAGTAAATATGTTTTTAAAGACTATAAAATGCGTAGCACTTTGCCAAATGCTGTGGGAAAATAAAAGACAAAACCATCTCAGCCTTCAAGAATTGCATAATCCAGTTAAACCCTACTTTATACAGTATCCAGACTTTTGATGCCCCAGTTGCCCCATGAGTTGTAAATCCAAATATACCAAACCACATGAATAACAGTTGAAATAGGGAAAATAGCCAAAATCAAAGGTCAAAGAAGATGCAGTGTGATTGGCCACTTTGCTGGTTAAAATAAATAACTTCATTTACCACTGAATGACAAAGTTTTAAAAAACAAAACAAAACAAACAACAACAACAACAACAAAAAAAATGTGACCCTCTGGTGCTGAATTAGAGAATCCCAAGAGAGATGGCAGGGAATAGCAAGAAAATAAAAATGAAAACCAGGCAAAGGACAGGAGACAGCAAGAGAGGTGGATATTAGAGGCAGCTAGAGATACACTATTGAATACAATATATTTGAATATACCATGCACTGCCAAAAGAATGAACAAACCTGTGTTGGAAGAAGCACAGCCAGAATGTTCCTTAGAAGCAAGGATGGCGAGATTTGGTCTCACATACTTCGGACATGTTATTAGGAGGGATCAGTCCCTGAAGAAGGACATCATGCTTGGTAAAGTAGACCGTCAGTGAAAAAGAGGAAGACTGTCAACAAGATGGATTGATATGGTGGCTGCAACAATGGGCTCAAGCATGACAATGATTGTGAGGATGCTGCAGGACCCGACAGTGTTTCATTCTGTTGTACGTAGGATCACTATGAGCCGGAACCGACTCAACAGCACCTAATAACAATAACAGAGATACACTGGTGTTGCTGGGTGGTCCAAGCAGTTAACATGCTCTGCTGTTAACTGAAAAGTTGGAGGTTCAAGTCCACCCAGGGGCACCTCTGAAAAAAGGCCTGGCAACCTACTTCCAAAAACTCAGCCATTGAAAACCCTATGGAGAACAGTTCTGCTCTGGCACACATGGGGACACCATGAGTCAGAGTAGACTCAAAAGCAACTGATTTTTAGAGATACACTAAGAGGTAGACACCTTTGACATTAAGGGGTTGGTTGAGAAGAGTAGGAATGGCCTTGAAGAAAGAAAAGAGTTTTATAACAGAAGGAAGGAAGCTCATTCAGTATCAGGGGCCAGACCTGCATCAGAGAAGACACAGACCAGGTGCACACGCATATGTCTCTGCAGTGTGAGCAGTGGGACCTTTTCACATTGAAGCGTGCTGGCCCAGCATGGTACCTTCTCATGCCAGAAAGCTAGCCAATGTTGCCAGATCTTCCAGTTTCTTTTTCCCTCAGAGAAGCCCAACAAATCTGACTTTATGTGAAATTTCTCAGTTTTTAAATATTGGCCCAACTTTTCAAAATACACCACAGACTCCGATACCATATATGTAATGTTTAAAAACAAGAAAACAACACTAAATATGGTCTTTGAATAAATACATATTTAGTGAGATGAGGATTGGAATGACAGACTCTGAATTCCAGGGTAGTTGTCACCCCTGGAGAGGGAGGAAGAGGGAAAGGGAAAGGCACACAAAGGACTTCTATTGCATCTGTAATGTTTTATTACTTTAATAATAATCTGTAATAAGTATAGCAAAATATGAAGATTTGTTAGGCCTGGATGGTAGGTGCATATGTTTTCATTGCATTATTGTCACTACTGTTCTGTGTGTTTGAAATATGTTACAATCAAAAAGAAAAATAATATTATGCAGGCTGAACAAAATATTTTTAGCCTGCATCAGGCTGGTTGAGTGCCATTTTGCAACCTCTGCATGGCATTCTTCAATAGGCAGAGAGCCCAAGCTCAGGTCAGACCAGGGAGAATAGCATTTTAGTTGTCTCCAGAGTAAGGCACAGGTGATCCAAGTGTTCTTCCTGCCTGGTTGCGCATCAAAATCATGTGTACAGCTTCTTAAAAATCCTCATGCCCCAGTCTCACTTAGCTTCTCCTAAACCATAGCCTGCAGGTAGAAGTCAGACATCTATGTTTTTTAAAAGTTACCAAGATAATTCTGATGTATAGTCAGAGTTGGAAACCACTCTGATAACTCTGAAAACACCACTGTGGCACACAAAAACCACACCAACCAGAAAAGCTCAGGAGTCAAGGGGCTGCCCCAGGAAGCCAACTTTAAAAGGCTCAATGGATATGGGTTGCTTTCCTGAGTTAAGACCATAGCAAAATGACAAGTAAAGCAAAATAACAGTTAAAGAACGCTACATCTCTTTGAAGTAAGAAATATTCAGAAAAATATTTTTTATCAGAGTAGTTAGGAAAAAAATATTCATGGCATTGTTTTAAAGAAACAGACTGTTTCTTTAGGCACTGTGCAAAGACTGTAAGATGAGTAAGATTCTGCCCCTACTGTCAAAGGAGCTTAACATCCAATGGAGCAGACAGACATGTAAACAAATAGTTTGTCCCTTGGGGATAAGGAGATTTGTGATGTGGCTAAGATTGACTTAAAAACTCCAAACTAGAACATTCAAGTTGCTGGAGCTCAGGGTCATATTTTAATCATTCTTGGATGGCCTGGGCATTGGTAGAGAGACTCTTTAAAGCTGGGTGAGAAGAGCAGAAGGGGGTGGGGGGGAACTTAAACAATTTAAAACAGTTTAGAAATAAAAATGATGAGTCTTACGGGAATATTATTACCTTAAAGTAATCAGCTTTATCCTTAAAAATTAAGTTTCTTAAAATACTAAGGAGAATTTTTTTAATAGAAGACTTCAGTGTGATTTTCTTTTTCAGAACCCCACATATGAATGAATAATTTAATGAATGAATGAACGTTTAATCCTCGTAATAGGGTAGCATTAGATGATCATTTATTGCTTTAAGATGATTTTCAGAAACTTCTATAATTCAAAGTATTTCCCCTTGCAACAATAATAATAATAGCTACAGTTTATGGATACATTGTGACAAATATTTTAGATGCATTGTCTCAATTGATCCTCACCTACAACTGAATGATGTAGATCCCACTATGTCCATTTTACAGATGAAGAAACTGAGTTTTGCAGTGGCTCAATAACTTAAACTGAATCCTAATCTCAGTTTATTTGTAGCAGAGGCAGGATTCAAATCTGCTCCATCCAAGTCAAAAGGCTTACATTTAAACATTTAAACACTGCACTATACTTGTTTATCACTTGACAATGACATGTTTGCTATTATAGTAAATTCTTTAAAAAAAAAATTCTTATTAATTAATTGTAATTAAAAATTACTACTGCTGTGCTGTGCAGTTTAATGCCATTTACAGCCAGAAGGCAAGACTGTAAACAGCCAGGAAACAATTACCAAGAATGGAGTACGCCTTCTTAAGCAACTATGTTTGGCAATTTTGATTTTGGAGATAAATACACTGTATGTGGCTGTATTCTTCTATTTAAATTTTAGAAAAATTGGTTTCCTAACTACCTATATCTACCCTCATCAATACTCTGTGAACAATGATCACTGTTTTTAAAATGCTAAAGTAGCTGTTAATTTGAATAATCAATATAAAGAATTTGTTAGGTTGGTCCCCAAATCAAGTAAAAGCCATATAATAGTATTCCATGGTTCATTAACTAAATGGAGAAGTTAATTCAGTCAAAAATAGTGGATAATCTTCAAATCAACTCTTCTTCAAATACAAAGGATGGTGGTACACAGAAACAATTTAATAGGAAAAAAACAAGGACTAATGTAGAACTGTGCAGCAAATTTCAATAGATAACCCAGTATTTTTTCAATGTATTTGTTTACATTCTTAAAAATTACATAAAAATCTGGAAGAAATTTTTGAAAAAAGAAACCAAATCACTAATTTGTTTTTCTCTGTTATTTTTAAGTAACTGATGCACACATTACTTGCATATGGAGAATTGTATCAGGCTTACAATTTTGTGTTCCTGTGGCAGGGCCATTAAAGCAGGTTGTCACTCTGTCTTAGCAGCTGTGTGCATTAAGAACAGGCATTATTTTTCCATCTTGCACGAAAATTGTTTACCCATTTTATATTTCCCATAAGATAATGTGTGAATTTACTACAGCAAGTGAGATACTTGCCACGCTCAAAGAAGGAGCTTATGGAGATGAAATCGTGTCAACAAAAAGATTTATTTTTATCGGTGCAAAAGTTTTTTTTTTAAAGATAGAAAAGATGTTTATTCGGAAGCTGAAGGCAGCTGGCCAGTCACCCTCAAGGTTGGCATACATATTGATAGAAATAGACATTTGTTCTTTCAAGTAAGCAATTAACCATGGGAATAGTGACTGATGAGAAATTTAGATTACAAAAGAGCCTTTTTTTAAATTCTTTTATTTTCCTTTTGAATACATAATCCATGCGCAAGTCATGAAAAATAAAAGGCAAAAAAAAAGAATATAGTATGAAAAGTATGTCTTCTTCCTGCCCTTATCTTCCAGACACTTAGTTCTCCTTCTTACTATTATTATCTTTTTCTTCCATCCTTCAAGAGATACTCTATAAATAAGCATCTATGTTCATATATTTTTTTCTATACTAATGGTAGTATATTATACATACTGATTCATAGCCTCAATTTTTTTATATAACAGATGTCTTGGAGGTTTCATATCAGCACATGAGTCCTAACTATTTTTTTTTAACTCTATACTGTCCATATTTCTCTTTTTATTTATGCATCATGATAAACGGAGAAATACTGAAGTTGTCAAGGATTTCATTTTACAACCAACACCAGTGGAAGCAGCAGTCAAGAAATCAAACAATGCATTGCATTGGGCAAATCTGCAGCAAAAGACCTCTTTAAAGTGTTAAAAAGCAAAGATGCCACCTTGAAGACTAAGGTGTGCCTGACCCAAGCCATGGTATTTTCAATGGCCTCATATGCATGTGAAATCTGGGCATTGAATAGGGAATACTGAAGAAGAAGAATTGATGCGCTTGAATTACAGTGTTGGCAAAAAATATTGAATACACCATGGACTGCCAGAAGAACAAACAAACCTGTTTTTGAAGGAGTACAGCCAGAATGCTCCTTAGAAGCAAGAATGGTGAGATTTCGTCTCACATAGTTTGGACATGTTATCAGGAGGGACCATTCCCTGGAGAAGGACATGATGCTTGGTAAAGTAGAGAGTCAGCGAAAGAGAGGAAAACCCTCAATGAGATGGAGTGGCACAGTTGCTGCAACAATGGGCTCAAACATAGCAACAATTGTGAGAATGCCACAGGACTAGGCAATATTTCATTCTCTTATACATAGAGTTGCTATGAGTCATAACCAACTCAACAACACATAACAACAACAATTTACGTACACTAAGATGCACAGTGCTTTCCAACCTGAGAGGCTCATCTTCCAGCACTATACCAGATAATGTTCTGCTGCTATTCATAACGTTTTCTTTGGCCAATTTTTTCAGAAGTTGACCACCATGTCCTTCTTCCTAGTCTGCTTAGTCTGGAAGCTCCATGGAAACTTGTCCACCGGGGTGACCCTGCTGGTATTTGAAATACCAGTGGTATAGCTTCCAGCATCACAGCAGCATGAAAGCCACGACAGCAGGACAAACTTACAGACATGTGGGGAAAATACAACTGGGAAGTGCTGCCTCCTCAAAGTAGAGCCAACCTTAATGACGTGGATTGAGTAAAGCTTTTGGGATTTTCACTTGCTGATGTGCACGACTCAAAATGAGATGAAACACCTGCAATCTTCTGCTAATAGTTGGAACATGGAATGTAGGAAGTATGAATCTAGGAAAATTGGAAGTCTTCAAAAATGAAACGGAACATTTGAAGATAGATATCCTAGGCATTAATGAGCCAAAATGGACTGGTATTGTCCATTTTGAGTCAGATAATCATATGGTCTACTATGCTGGGAATGACAAATTGAAGAGGAATAGCGTCACTTTCATTGTCAAAAAGAATATTTAAAGATCTACTCTGAAGTACAATGCTGTCAGTGGTGGGATAATATCCATACACCTACAAGGAAGACCAGTTAATATGACTATTATTCAAATGTATGCATGCACCAACCACTAACGCCAAAGATGAAGAAACTGAAGATTTTTACTAACTTCTGTAGTCTAAAATTGATCAAATATGCCACCAAGTTGCACTGATAATTAACAGTGACTGGAATGCGAAAGTCAGAAACAAAGAAGAGGCATCATTAGTTGGAAAATATGGCCTTGGTAATAGAACCAACCCCAGAGATCTTATGACAGAATTTTGCAAGACCAACAACTTCTTCATTGCAGACACCTTTTCTCAATAACATAAACGGTGACTATACACATAGACCTCACCAGGTGGACTACACAGGAATCAAATTGACTACATCTCTGGAAGTAGATGGGAGAAGCTCAATGTCGTCAGTCACAACTAGGCCAGGGGCCGACTGTGGAACTGATCATCAATTGCTCATATGCAAGTTCAAGGTGAAGCTTAAGAAAATTAGACAAAGTTCATGAGAGCCAAAATATGACCTTGAGTATATCACACCTGAATTTAGACACCATCTCAAGAATAGATTTGATGCATTAAACACTAATGACTGAAGAACAGACAAGTTATGGAATGACATCAAGGACATCACACATGAAGAATGCAAGAGGTCATTAAAAAGACAGGAAAGAAAGAAAAGACCAAAACGGATGTCAGAAGAGACTCTGAAACTTGCTCTTGAACGTTGAGTAGCGAAAGTGAATGGAAGAAATGATGAAGTAAAAAAGCTGAACAAAAGATTTCAAAGGGCAGCTCGAGAAGACAAAGTAAAGTATTATAATGAAATGTGCAAAGACCTGGAGATAGAAAAACAAATGGGAAGAACACGCTCAGCATTTCTCAAGCTGAAAGAACTAAAGAAAGAATTCAAGCCTCAAGTTGCGGTATTGAAGGATGCTACAGAGAAAATATTGAATGACATAGGAAGCATCAAAAGAAGATGGAAGGAATACATAGAGTCACTTTACCAAGAAGAGTTGGTCAATGTTCAACTATTTCAAGAGGTGGCATATGATCAAGAACCAATGGTACTGAAGGAAGAGGTCCAAGCTGCACTGAAGGCATTGGAGAAAAACAAGGCTCCAGGAATTGAAAAAATACCAACTGAGATGTTTCAACAAACGGATGCTCACCAGTCTATGCCAAGAAAGTTGGAAGACAGCTACCTGGCCATCCTACTGAAAGAGATCCATATCTGTGTTCATTCCAAATAAAGGTGATGCAACAGAATGCAGAAATTATCAAACAACTATCATTAATGTCACACGCAAGTAAAATTTTTGCTGAAGATCATTCAAAAGCAGTTGTAGCAGTACAGGCATACCTCAGAGATACTGTAGGTTCTGTTTCAGACCGCAGCAATAAAACGAATATTGAAATAAAGTGAGTCACACGAAGTTTTTGGTTTCCCAGTGCATATAAAAGTTATCTTTACACTATACTGTGGTCTATTAGGGGCCCTGGTGGTGGAGTGGTTAAAAGCTCAGCTGCTAACCAAAAAGTCAGCAGTTCGAATCCACCAGTCACTCCTTGGAAACCCTTTAGTGCAGTTCTACTCAGTCCTATAGGGTCACTATGATTTGAAATTGACGAGACGGCAACAGGATTGGTTTTTGGTTTGGTAGTCCATTAAGTGTGCAATAGTATTATGTCTAAAAAAAAATGTAGATACCTTAATTAAAAAATACGTTACTGCTAAAAAATGCTAACCATCATCTGAGACTTCAGCAAGTCATGATCTTTTTGCTGGTGGCTTGATGGTGATAGCTGCTGACTGATCAGGGTGGTTGTTGCTGAAGGTTAGGGTAGCTGTGGCGATTTCTTAAAACAAGACAACAATGAAGTTTGCCATATTGAGTGACTCTTCCTTTCATGAAAGATTCCTCTGAAACATTCGATGCTGTTTGATAGCATTTTACCTACAGGAGAACTTCTTTCAGAATTGGAGTCAATCCTCTCAAACACTGCCACTGCTTTATCAACTAAGTTTATGTAATATTCTAAATCCTTTGCTGTCATTTCAATAATGTTCATAGCATATTCACCAGAAGTAGATTCTATCTCCAAAAACCACTTTCTTTGCTCTTCCGTAAGAAGCAACTCCTCATCCTTTAAAGTTTTGTCATGAGATTGCAGCAATTCAGTCACATCTTCAGGCTCCACTTCTGATTCTAGTTCTCTTGCTATTTCCACTGCATCTGCAGTTATCTCCTGCACTGAAGTCTTGAACCCCTCATCCATGAAGGTTGGAATGAACTTCCTCCAAATTCCTGTTAATGATGGTATTTTGACCTCCCATGAATCGTGAATTTTCTTAATGGCATCTAGAATGGTGAATCCTTTACAGAAGGCTTTCAATTTACTTTGCCCAGATCCATCAGAGGAATCACTATCTATGACAGCTGTAGCCTTACCAAATGCATTTCTTAAATAATAAGACTTGAAAGTTGAAATTATTCCTTGATCCGTGGGCTGCAGAATGGATGTTGTGTTAGCAGGCATGAAAACAACATTAACCTCCTTGTACATCTCCGTTAGAAATTTTGGGTGACCAGGTGCATTGTCAATGAGCAGTAATATTTTGAAAGGAATCTTTTTTTCTGAGCAGTAGGTCTCCACAATGGACTTTAAATTATTCAGTAAACCATGTTGTAAATAAACGTGCTGTCATCCAGGCTTTGTTGTTCCATTTATAGAACACAGGCAGAGTAGATTTAGCATAATTCTTAAGGGCCCTAGGATTTTTTAAATGGTAAATGAGCGTTGGCTTCAACTTGAAGTCACCAGCTGCATTAGCCTCTAAAAAGAGAGTCAGCCTGTCCTTTGAAGCTTTGAAGCCAGGCATTGACTTCTCCTCTCTAGCTATGAAAGTTCTAGACAGCATCTTCTTCCAGTAGAAGGCTGTTTCATCTACATTGAAAATCTGTTTTTCAATCGAGCCACCTTCATCAATTATCTTAGCTAGGTCTTCTGGATAACTTGCAGGTTCTACATCAGCACTTGCTGCTTCACCTTGCACTTTTATGTTATGGAGACAGTTTTTTTCCTTAAACCTCATGAACCAACCTCTGCTAGCTTTGAACTTTTCTTCTGCAGTTTCCTCACTTCTGTTAGCCGTCATAGAATTAAAGAGAGTTAGGGCCCTGCTCTGGATTAGGCTTTGGCTTAAGGGAATGTTGTGGCTGGTTGATCATCTATTCAAATCACTAAAACTTTCTCCGTATCAGCAATAAGGCCGTTTGGCTTTCTTATCATTCATGTGTTCACTGGAGTAGAACTTTTAATTTCCTTTAAGAACTTTTCCTTCGCATTCACAATTTGGCTAACTGGTGCAAGAGGCCTAGATTTCGGCCTATGTTGGCTTTTGACATGCCTTCCTTGCTAAGCTTAGTCTTTTCTAGCTTTAGATTTAAAGTGAGAGACATGCAACTCTTTGTTTCACTTGAACACTTAGAGGCCATTGTAGGGTTATTAATTGGCCTAATTTCAATATCGTCATGCTTCAGGGAATCGGGAGGCCCCAGGAGAGGGAGAGAGACAGGGAACGACCGGTCAGTGGGGCAGTCAGAACACACACAACATTCATTGATTAAGTTCACCATCTTATATGGGCACGGTTCGTGGTGCCTCAAAACAATTACAATAATAACATCAAAGATCACTGATCACAGATCACCATAACAGATACAATAATTATGAAAAAGTTTGAAATATTGTGAGAATTACCAAAATGTGACACAGAAACACGCAGTGAGAACATGCTGTTGGAAAAATGGTGCCCATAAACTTGCTGGACACAGGGTTGCCACAAACCTTCAATTTTGCAAAAAAAAAAAAAACAACACTATGAAAAAAAATCTGTGAAGCACAATAAAGTGAAGTGCAATAAAATGAGGTATTCATGTAAATTGACAGGGAACTGACAGAAATTCAAGCTGGATTCAGAAGAGGACGTAGAACCAGGGATATCATTGCTGATGTCAGATGGATCTTGGCTGAAAGCAGAGAATACCAGAAAGAACTTTACCTGTGTTTTATTGACTGTACAAAGCCATTCAGCTTGTAGATCATAACAAATTATAGGTAACACTGCAAAGAATAAGAATTCCAGAACACTTAATTGTGCTCATGAGGTAACTGTACATAGACCAAGAGGCAGTCATTCAAACAGAACAAGGGGATACCGTGTGGTTTAAAATCAGGAAAGGTGTACGTCAGGGTTGTATCCTTTCACCATACTTATTAAGTCTGTATTCTGAGCAAATAATCCAAGAAGCTGGACTATACAAAGAAGAACTCAGCAACAGGATTGGAGGAAGACTCATTGACAACCTGCAACATGCAGATGACACAACCTTGCTTGCTGAAAGTGAAGAGGACTTGAACCACTTACTGATGGAGATCAAAGACTACAGCTTTCAGTATGGATTGCACCTCAACATAAAGGAAACTAAAATCCTCACAACTGGACCAATAAGCAACATAATGATAACTGGAGAAATATTGAAGTTGTCAAGGATTTCATTTTACTTAGATCCACAATTGATACCAATGGAAGCAGCAGTCAAAAAATCAAATGATGCATTGCATTTGGCAAATCTGCTACAAAAGACTTCATTAAAGTTTTAAAAAGCAAAGATGTCAACTTGAGGACGAAGATGTACCTGACCCAAGCCACAGTATTTTCAAATGCCTCATATGCATGCAAAAGCTGAACAATGCATAAGGAAGACTGAAGAAGAACAGATGCATTTGAGTTACGGTGTTGGAGAAGAATACTGAATATATCATGGACTGCCAGAGGAACAAATAAATCTGTCTCGGAAGAAGTATAGCCAGAATGCTCCTTGGAAGCAAGGATAGTGAGATTTTGTCTATCTTACTTTGGACATGTTATCAGGAGTGACGAGTCCCTGGAGAAGGACATCATGTTTGGTAAAGTAGAGGGTCAGTGAAAAAGAAGAACACCCTCAGTGAGACAGATTGACACAGTGGCTACAATAATGGGCTCAAACAAAGCAATAATTGTGAGGATAGCACAGAATCGGGCAGTGTTTCATTCTGTAGTACATAGGGTTGCTGTGAGTCGGAACTGACTCCATGGCACCTAACAACAACAACAGAACTAACTAAAGGCAGAACTCAAATAATTTAACGAGAATTTGCCTTTTTCTTGGGTCTATCTTCCTCTCAAAGGAGCCTTGGTTGCACAATGGGTAAGTACTCAGCTGCTTACCAAAAGATCAGCAATTCGAACCCAGCAGCAGCTCCATGGGAGAAAAGACCTGGCTATCTGCTCCAGTAAAGATTACAGTCTAGGAAACCCTTTTGGGCAGTCACTCTGTCCTATAGGGTCTCTATGAGTCAGAATCTACTAGACTGCACACAACAACACCTTCCTCTCATTGACTTTACAGCAGGTATTTTTTTAAGTGATGGCAAATATGACCTCTAGAAACTCAAAGATTATAGTGTGTTTAACAACCTCATTGGAAAGAAAATACTTCTTTCTATGCAATTGTAGCAAGAGTTTCAAGTCTAATTCTTACTATTTCTACCTAGTTAATATGCCTGCCCTTTAACCGTGGCCTAGGACACAAACTATGCTGTTTAGCTAAGCCAGGGTCAAATACCTAATGCTGGATCTAGCAGATGAATCCAGTTCCACATGAACCATATAGACTGAAAGTAGGAAGTGATGGTATCCCCAGGATGCAAATCTCTGTTACAGTTTGATAAGTCAGGTATTCCAGATTCCAGGCTAGCATTCATTCTACCACAATACACTGTTATAACTCAGCCCTGAGGATAATGCATGGTATCCCAGAGGGCCATCTGGTCCCATGTTGCCTGAGTGTGACGAAGATGTCCTATGGTTCTTCTTCCAAATACAGTAAGGCTAATGGGGTTGCTGGTGGCAGAGCTAAGCACATAGGACATGATCATTACTGTGGGGGGACTAGCAAGCAGAGTAGTAGCATCTTTTGCACCCTTTGTTTGAAAAATGAATATAAAAAACTAAGCAAAACATAAATGGACTTGGAAGACAGAAAATTGCTAATCCTTTTTAATTGTTTCATCTCAAAGAGAGCAATGGTTTTAAAGAGAAAAGGAAAAGAAAAAATAAGAAAATTGGGAGGTTGGAAAGCTGCATAGAGGAACATAATTTCTTACTCAACGTATTGACAATGTCAGCAAGCAGTCATTTTCAAGTGTCAAAAATGTAAGTAGAACATCGCACTTACACAGGGGAAGGTAATATTAGTAAGCCTAAAATCTGTCAATCAATACTTTCTTGATTCTTTGTAGAGAAATGTTAAGAGGGAAGGTTTTCAAGTAGAAAATATTTAAAATTAAAAACCTGTACTTTGAGAATATTTTACTTCTATGTTTTGTTTGCCACTACGTTGGCAAGGCCACATGTAGGTACTCTAGTTGACAGTCCCAGCTGAGCCCTTCCTTCCAGCTATACCTGCCAAGGTACTCGACACATGAGTGAGCTATCTTGGACCCTCCCAACCATCAGGTAAACAACCACTGAGTGCCTTCCATTGAAACCATGTGGAAGAGAAGAATCACCTGGCCAGACCCTGCCCAAATTCATAACCCACAAAATCATGAGGTATAATAAAACACTTGTTTTAAGCCACAAAATTTGGGGGCACTTGGTTATGCAAACAAAGGAACAAAGGGGAGCTATTTTCAAATGAGTGGTATAATTTGTCTTTTTTTTTTTTAAACAAGAACATAACTGATATTTATTAATAATTATTAAGGACAAATGATCTAGCAAAATGTTAAAGCAATAAACTGATATTGATTGTTTCTTACATTTTTATTTGCATTCAGGATGTTTGAGGCCTTCTCTCAGGATCTTGAATCTTGAATCTATAAGAAGAAGAGTACATTGAAAAAGAAGTAAAGGGGGAAATACAGTAGAATTTCTTAATATAGCACAGAATTAAATGAAACTTCTACATATCCAAAATTCAAGCCATCAAAAGGCTCAGACAGCAGATTTTGAGTAGTATGTATCTTATTTCTTCTGCGTTTATGAAAAAGAGGCAAGTAACAAGTAAACAAGCTGATATAATCACTTTATTGAAAAAATCAAGCCATGTCAGGGCTTATCACTGTGACACAGATTTTTGCATCCTCGTTTTAGACAAAAGTTACCAGAAACATATTTATGAATAAGTGGAAAGACAACAAAACCTTAAAAATACAACCTCAGTGCAATCTACTCACCACCTACATCCACAGAACTGCACATTGGCAGGAGATGTTTATGCCCTGAAGCTCTGTAAGATTCTAGGGGTCAAAAGCAACTAATAGATACCGTTAAAATAATCTCCAGAACTGTTTTAATGTAGAACATATTTTTCCGAATTCTTGAACTAGTTACCCATTTTCTTGCAGACTATCCATTTGTTTACTTTGCAATTCAAACATTATGTTGAATCCATCCATACTTTTTATATGTTGAACCTGGCTTCTTGATGTGAAATGAAATACTTTCGTAAACACGCTTGTGAAACCCACTAATGGGCTGCAATCAAAGCATAGCAAGTTATCTAAAAACATGAATGCATAGAAGTAAAAGCCAAAAAACAATACTTTGGAATTTTTATGCTAAACAGAAAATTGAAAACAACAGAACACACAGAATTCACTTGTGTTTTTGTCAAGTATAACAGTGAATTAAGACAACTCCTCTATAAAACAAAGTGCCTTATACGTAGAAAGGATGCTGTAAGTAATTATAGCATTGAGTTAGAATAACAGTTAAAAAAAAAAAAGTTGCTGTCGAGTTGATCCTGACTCAAGGTGACCTCATGTGTGTCAGAGTAGAACTGTGCTCCACTGAGTTTTCAATGGCTGATTTCTCAGAAATAGATTGCCAGGCCTTTCTTTTGAGGTGCCTCTGGGTGGACTCAAACCTCCAACCTTTCAATTAGCAGCCAAGCGTGTTAACTGTGCTACCAATATGCCAATACTATAATTCTCAACTCCAAATCAATTAATTAAGAAAGCTAATAAGCATATCACATTTTACATTTAGGTTGATTTTACCCAGGATGGACATAACTAATATTTCTTAACAATGACAAGAAATTTCACAGAATGTGTGAGAACACATATGGTCTCAGTAGCTAAAAATCAAATATATGAATATTGATTTAGCCCACTAAAGATGTTAACAGATTCAGGGACCCTTCTCCTGAGACTGTGATCTCTCAGAGACCTGGCAAACAGAAGAGAAATGTCAGAGATTCCTTAGGCTCACAGAATGTTGTGAAATGTTTACAAGCAGCTTACCAAGCCTGACTCGAAGAAAGCTTCCATAACAATGTTATAGATGACTGCCTATCAAATATTACCGTGTCTTCTTTAGTCTCCTTCTAAAACCAGTCAGCTTTATCACCCTGGATCCCATAATGAACTCCGCAGAGTATGGGGGTGGAGGTGGGGTGGGGGGAGAGAAGCTTGTGATGACTGACTTTCTGGGAACTCTGAGCATCTTTCTGGAACTCACCAATACACAGCCTAAGCAATACGGTCATTCCAACTATTTCAAACAGCCCAAGACCTCTGGCTTTTGATAAAAACCTGCTTACTAGATCGAAGGAGAGGAGCTTTATGTAGTCACAGTCTCCTGGGGCTTTCTACAGGTTCTTAGTTAGGGCCAAAAGGAAAAGAAAGAGCAAGAAAGTAAGAATAGATTTTGAAATTTCTGCCTTCAATATGGTTTTCTCCAGTTCTCGTTTAACATTAGACTTCTAATAGGAATGCTTCTCTAGCAATGATTCTTATTTTAAAAAGTTCATCATTTTAAGTTATTTCTTTACTCTTCATCCTTTATTTACTGCCAAAAATCTGGTTGCTCACAGCATCTTTAGTAAAGTCCTGGCAAAAGGTGATGGCCTGGGACCATGCAGGAACCCCTCAGACTCTTCGCTATTCCTGTGGAATTGTCCTCTTGTGTTGCAGCCTCCTTTTAGCGGCACTCTCTGCCCATTTAGATTCTTCTTTGGTCACCGCCGTGAAGAGGACACTTGGAAAGTGAAGCCCCATTCCTCCTTCCTAATGAATTAGCTTGCTAGTACCCAAAAGATAATACTGTGTATAGTATTTTTCTGTTAATCAAAAACAACAGAGCACACAGAATTCACTTATGCTTGTGAATCCAAACAATGAACTGATCAAAACAACTCCACTATAAAACAAAGTGTCTTACATGGAGAAGGGATGCCGTAAATAACTGTAGCATTGAGTTGAGGAGTACACAAGACTGAGGAATTAGTATATAGAAAGCCGATCTTGTTTAATACAAAGGGATAAGTCTCCTTAAACTCTATAAACCAAAATTCTAACATTGCTATCACTGACAAATACCCTGTACTCCAAATTTCATATACCATTCCCTATATGCCAAGATAATATCCTGCTAAGAAGTCTTCACAAAGTCCTGTTACTTAGAAAATAAAGAAACATGATGTTAAAATAGTTACCAGAGAATAAATAGGACGAGAAATATGTCAACACACACATCCTCAGAACAAATAATCTCTATGAAAAAATGTCTTCCAACTGACAGACATTTTGACATGAAAGTCTGATTTAAAGGACTGGCAACATTGTTTTAAAACTATGTTAGCCATTGTTATATGGTAGATATGCCATATTGCACACACTGAATCTCTTAACGGTAAGAAATTGGAATGTCATAAGCCACTGCATTTTTTGATTTTAAAATTTTCGATAAATGTTTTTTGATGAATTTTTTCACAAGCATTATAGACTTGTGTTTAACTCAAATAGTATTCTAACTTAAAGATATGGCTTTAGAAAAGTGAATGTCTTAAAAAGGTACTGAGATACCTACATTGCATAATAATAATAAAAACTCTGAATACACCCATCCCCAAACGAGATGATTTCTAAATAAACAGTGAAATAGGCAGCTTGCCTTTGGAATTCCTTGCAAGCGATAAGACCTAGTTTAAGCACAAAGGGGAAATAATTGGCTTATGGAATCTTAAGAGAGTGTTGAACCAACACAAACGTGTGATATTCATTGATGCAGCTGGACGTCAAGCACAAATGAACTAGGGATTCTCCTCATCAAGGCCCTTCATCTTCTACCTCTGCTTCCCTCTGAGTGTTGGCTTTATTTTCTGACTCCAAGGACAGATTTTCTCTACACAGGAGGAAGAGTGAGACTTGAGGGTTCTCAGATGTCTTATCTTATATCTTCCACCATGGAAATACTGTCTTAAAGCTGTCTCAGTTCTAGCTTGAAGAGTCCTAGGGACTTTGAGGCCTGACGCAATTACCTGTGTCAGAGGGATGCAATATTATGACTGCACCAGCTTGGGTCAGGTGTCTACTGAAGACCAAAGTTGACCAGGAAAGCAGCATCATATAAATCCATCACCCTATTTTAAATAATTAATTTAAAAAAAATTAGAAATAAGTAACATGGCTGGAGGCTTGCAAGTGTTCAGAGATGGGAGAAGTGCTAGGTATACAATAGCATAGATTCTCATCACACTTTGCCTCCCATTCCTGCTTCGTCACACTTTGTTCTCTCACTGTCCTTCGACACACAATCTCAGTGACGTCCCTTTTCGCTATCTTCCACTATGAATCTACTTTTCCTCAATTCTTTTCCATTTTCTTGCAAGATCCTTATACATTCGTTCATGTTAAGTGTGTTGATGAATAATGAAAGCTCTAATTTGTGATTAAAAAAAAAAAACTGTACTTTTATTTTTAAAACTCTGCCGAAAGGAGACCTTGAGGTGGGCTGCAATTTCAAGCTGTTGTTCTCAGTCACCCATGATCTCACCTTAATCGAGTGATTACGTTTTCTCTGATGACTATTTTGATTTTGCCTTCCTAAGATCAGATCCTAAACTCAGGGGAAAAACAGAAAACATAAACGTTTTTTAGGATGCCTTTTTCACCTTAAACTATCTTTTGAGATTTCCTGGAAGGATCCTGAAAAATCACAAAGATTTGTACTTTCACTTTATAAAAAGAGGGATACCAGGGATATTAGACTTGTTTTATGCTCCACATTTCTTAGTTAGCTCAACATTATGGTAAAAATTGCATAGGAAGAGTTGTCAAATCAAAGGATAATTTTGTACAGGTAAATGTTTTTAATATAAATGTTTCAGAGATTGCACACTTTCCAGAATGGAATAGAAAACCCTGGAGATGTATCAATGTCCTCAGTTGTCCATGATATGTTTTTACTCTCAGGAAAATATTGATCAAATTCTTATAAAGTAGTAATCTATTATGCCCCAATAGAGGATGTTACCATCCTCCATTCTGAGTTTATTGGTTATTGAATAAATTAACCACAGTCAATTAGTTGTCTCATTACAAGACAGTTCTTTCCTCTTATGCCTGCCTGAAGGTTCTGGTATAAACTACAAATGGGAAAATAGGTCTTCAACAAAAGACAATGTCAGAGCCTAAGGGAAAGACTATACCACTCAAAAATAAACCTCTGGGTATTGGCTTCTGAGTTGACATAACTTAGACAACTCTGAGACTGTACCAGAGGTCTAGGCCCGGACTTCCAGAACTCTTTTTAGTTTAGAAGTAGATGACTCTATTAAAGTGGACCAGTAATTCAAAACCCAGTGGTAAAGGAATTAATTACATAGTGCTGAATGAACTGATGAAGGCCATTTGGTTGTAGTTTTTTTCTTTTTTTTAATTTATTGGTATTCTTTTTTTTTTTTTTTTATTGGGCTTTAGATGAAGGTTTACAGAGCAAATTAGTTTCTCATTAAACAATTAATACACATTGTTTTGTGACATTGGTTGCCAACTCCACAACTTGTCAATACTCCCCTGCTCCATCTTGAGTTCCCCATTACGAGATTTCCTGTCCCCTCCTGTCTTCTTGTCATCGCCCTGGGCTAGTGTGCTCATTTAGTCTCATTTTGTTTTATAGACCTGTCTAATCTTTGGCTGAAGGGTGAACCTTAGGAGTGACTTCATTATTGAGCTAAAAGGGTGTCTGGGACAGTACTCTCAGCGTTTCTCCAGTCTCTGTCAGACCAGTAAGTCTGGTCTTTTTTGTGAGTTAGAATTTTTTCTACATTTTCCCCCGGCTCTGTTTGGGACCCTCTATTATGATCCCTGTCAGAGCAGTCAGTGGTGGTAGCTGGGCATCATCTAGTTGTACTGGACTCAGTCTGGTGGAGGCTGTGGTAGTTGTGGTCCAGTAGTCCTTTGGACTAATCTTTCCCTTCTATATCCACAATCAATACCCAGGGAAGCAGCAGTCAGGAAATTAAACAATGTATTGTATCGGGCAAATCTGCTGCAAAATACCTCTTTCAAGGGTTAGAAAGCAAAGATGTCATTTTAAGGACTAAGAAGAGCCTGACCTAAGCTATGGTGTTTTCAATCATCTCACATGCAAGTGAAAGCTGGACAATGAGTAAGGAAGACTGAAGAAGAATTGATGACTTTGAATTGTGGTGTTGGCAAAGAATACTGACTATACGATGGACTGCCGGAAGAATGAACAGATCTGTTTTGGAAGAAGTACAGCCAGAATGCTCCTTAGAAGCAAGGATGGTGAAACTTTGTCTCACATACTTTGGGCATGTTATCAAGAGGGACCAGTCCCTGGAGAAGGACCTCATGCTTAGTAAAGCAGAGGGTCAGTGAAAAAGAGAAAGATCCTCAGTGAGATGGATTGACACAGTGGCTGCAACAATGAGATCAACCATAACAACGATTATGAGGATGTCGTAGGACCAGGCAGTGTTTCGTTCTGCAGTACATAGGGTCTCTACGAGTCGGAACCGACTCAAGGGCGCCTAACAACAACAACAAAACCATAATTTCCCACATTTCCTACTGTTCCCATCAACTGATCTCCTGATGGCTTCACACATCTGTCAGGCTGCAGACTTATCCCCAAGTGACCACAGGGGCTGCATTTTTAGATACTTTTCCCACTCCCACTGGAGAGCAGTAGGAGTTAGGTAGTTCTAGCCACTTATTACTGGTTATAATTCATTGTATCCGCCAGCACCCAGTATGTTGTTCTTTAAAGAGAAATGATGTTACAGTGCCTCAAGAAAGAGTCTGGAAGGTTATCACAGGTTGTCTTTCATATTTAACTGGATGTTGAAGTGAGCACTCTGCTCATTGTCCATGGGTCTCACTGGATGTGCATGGTGGTGTCTCCCAAACCTACCCCTAGCTTCTTTGTTGTATTTGTTAGGTGCCATCGAGTCTATTTTGACTCATAGTGATCCCATGTGACAGAGTAGAACTGCCCCATATGGTTTTCTTAGCTGTAATCTTTACGGGAGCAGATCACCAGGTCCTTCTCCCATGGAGATTCTGGGTGAGTTCAAATCACCAGTCTTATGGTTAGCAGCCAAGTGCTTAACTGTTGTGCCACCAGGGCTCCTTATCCTGGATTACTGTCATGCAATTTCAGTAAAAATATTTCATTTAAAAATGAAAAATTGGAGATAAATGTTAAACTGGGCAGGATGTCAAGGCAGCAGGTATAAACTGGGGTTCTCCAGGGCAAACGTGGACAGAGGCTCATCCTAATGATCCTGCCCTGTGTCAGCCTTCCAATATCATTTTCAAAACTTCAACCCAAGGACTTGAGTGTGCAAAGGGAGACCTGGCTCAGGTGGGAAGAGAGAAAGAAGCATGCTCAAACATATACACACAAGTGAGGGTTGGGGGAGGCAGGGAGGGAGAAATTTTTTTTTGTTTTTTTATTCTTTGATTCTATGAGGAATGAGGCAAAGTGAAAATGACTAGAAAGAGACTAGAGAGATGACGTTTGGACAAAAGGGAAGAAGATATGAGCCCGGTCTGCAAAAGTGTCAATGGGACTATTATAAATCACAAGATTTTCCAATATTCATTTATATAAATCCCTCTGTTTCCTCAAACTTTCATAAAGTCAGATGCACACACAAATGCCTCATTTTTGTTTTTCATTTTGCTTTGTTTTTTAAATGAAAGTTAAGAAAAGTAGTAATGAGTCAACAAGAATAGTACATTTAGGATGCTATTCAGAGATGATCCCTAAACCTTGCTCATTTAGTAGAAACGGAGTTTAGAGCCAACAATATCCCCTTGAAAACAAGTCTCCTGGAATTCATAGGAAGGACATGTCAAGTGCACAGAGAGGGGAGAAAAAGCCTGCAGTGCTAAGCCTATTGGCCGGCACAGCTCTCCTTTACCCTACCCCTCTCTCTCTGGGTGCAGAAGGACTGCTGGCTGGGAACTCAACGCTGAGATCAGAAGACTGAAGGAAGGGAGAAGCCAGGTTTGCTTTCCCCTTCATCCTTTGCCTAGGGCAGCTCTCTTCTAGCAGCTATGTGTCCTCCACAGTGGGAACTCCAGCCAGTCAGCCCATCGTGATTCCAGGTTCCCTCTGCTGAACCTACACCACTGTAACATGTCTTTCTTCCTCTGTACCTCCATTTTAGGTGTGGTAAAAGCTACCTGCTGTTGTTAATCTCTAGGATGCTTTAATGTTCCCATTTTTGGCTTCTTTTTTATTTCTGTGGACAACTAATTTCTCCATTAAAGTCTCTCTGTTCTAAATATTTAGGTGATTCTATTTCCGGTTTGTATCCTGGTTGAAACATGAATTGCCATCTGGATTACATACCAAAAAAAAATTGTATCTGTTTTACTAACTTTGAGGAATTTCCACAGAATAGACTGCAGGTGCTATAGGACTATGAGGAAGGCTGTCCCAGTGGAATATTCACTGAACGTGAAAAACAAATTTGACTTGAAAGGAAGTGAGAGCCTTTCAAGAGTACAATACCATTCTCTACTTCATGCAGGGAGGACTGGGAGCAAGGAGGGCACCAGAAGTCAGTACAGGTACATCCAAGTGCAGCAGCTTCTCTGGAAAGTAGAGTGGGACTCAGGGTGATGCCTCTACAGTGAGGCTTCCTCTAGCCAGGGCTGGAAAGGAACATGTGGGTGCCCTTGGCTGTCCTGACACATGGTGCCCCATCAAACTGAATGTCTGCTGTTCAGCATCTATTTATAAGAGAGATTAACCAGTTACTGTCTAGTCCATTCCGACTCATGGAGACTCTGTGTGTCGCAGAGTAAAGCTGTGCTCCTTGGGTTTTTAAGGCTGTGAACTTTGGGAAGCAGATCACCAGGACTTTCTTCCAAGGCAGCTCTGGGTGGGTCTGAACTGACAACCTTTCAGTTAGTAGTCAAGAGCTTTCCTGCTTAACCACTTAACCATTTTATGCCACCCAGGGACTCCTAGATAGCACATACACCAAAAAACCAAACCTGTGGCTGTGGAGTCGATTCTGACTCACAGTGACTCTACAGGACAGAACAGAAGTGCCCCTAGGGTTTCCAAGGAATGGCTGGTGGATTCGAACTGCCGACTTTTGGTTAACAGCTGAGCTCTTAACCCCAGGCTCCATTATATATGCTATGTAACAATTAACCCAAGTCTGGGGAATTCATTTACAGCTTAAGTAAGCAAATTTGATTTCTTATAACAAATATCTTCAGTGGTGTGCTGGTAAATGTTTTACAACTAGCTCTGGAGAATGGGGGTGAGAGGATAAGGGCTCTAAAATCCCACCATAGCTGATTTCAAGCTAAATGAAGTCACTGAAAATGGAGTTGGGAAGACAAATTCCCAATCAGTTCTCATAATCCGTTGTGAGCCAGCTCTAGCATATGACTTAAATACATAATGACCTAAGCGAACAAGTACATTCTCCTTTAAGAAGCAAGTTTAACAAGCTTTCTGGTCATTCAAGCCTCATGGATAAACATTTACATTCTTGGGAGACATAACAAAAACTTTATAGGTAAACAGTTGAGCTTCACAAAAATCCACTTGCCTAATCATCAAAAGGCTGGCAGTTCAAATCCACCAGCCTTTCCTTAGAAACCCTATGAGGCAGTTCTACTCCGTCCTAGAGGGTCACTCTGAGTCGTAATCAACTCTGTGGCAATGGTTTTGGTTTCGAGGTCAACAGAATGTAAATAAATGTAAAAAGAACAATTTCAACCTAGCATTTCAGTACTTACAGCTATTCTTTTCAAAGCTTCTCATCAAATAAAATTGTAATGTACAGTTTATAAGTTTTTATTTACTCAAAAAACAAATGTAAAGATTTTTACCCTATTGTATATACATTCCCTTTTAATATTAATTGCTGATCAATCTCCAATTAAACAATCACAAATGGTGAAAAAATTTAGAGAGGATATAATTAAACAGAACTTAAATATGCCCACAGATGTATATACTACTGCTTATAAATTCTTAGTGGCAGGGGAATAGTTATCCAGAGGAAGGGGAGGGGCTAGAGGCAGCCTTCTTTTACGGGAAGGTAAGAAATTTAGAACAACTCGTGTAACAAGATGGGGAAAATGATCAGTAATACCAATCAGAGGGAAACGTTTTAGGTTAGTGATAAGTACATAAATGTATTTGCTTGGAGGGTTTATAAGCATGTAATTATGTGATTATGTATGCTTGGGCATATGTATTATGTGGGAATGGAAACGGAATGTACTAGATTAGTGGATTTATGAGAACATGTCTTGGTCAGTTAGATGTATGAAGACACTGGCTGGATAGGGAGCAGGTACAGAATGTTTACATTCCTGCAACCACAAAAATTAAGCAGAGTTGGAGTCCACTGAATTTGAACAAAGGGTACAGCTAAGACTTAACTATTTAGACAGCACCAAATGTTGCTGAGGATGTGGAGTAACAGTAATTCTCATACGCTGTTGGTAGGAGTGTAAAATGGTACATCTACTCTGGAAAAAGTTTTGGCAGTTACTTATAAAATTAACCCACCCAATGAACTAACAATCTTATTTACCTAAGAGAAATGAAAGCACAGTCCCCCCCCAAAAAAAAATTGTAAAAGAATGTTCATAACAGCTTTACGCACACCAGTCAAAAATTATAAACAGCCCAGGTGTTCATCAACAAAAGAATGTCTAAACCTACTGTGGTATATAGGAGTCACTGGGTCATGCAAATGGTTAACACATTAGGCTTCTAACTGAAAGGTTGGAAGTTTGAGTCCACCCAGAGGGTCCTGGAAGAAAGGCCTGGTAATCTATTTCTGAAAAAAACCAGCTTTTATCACAAGTTTTAGTAAAAGAAAATGCTGACTAAATTAAGCTTCCTAATTTGAAACCTAAATCTTTCATAACCAATACTTTTGAAATCTCAAGAGTTTCCTTTTTAATTGCTGTTTCTGGGCCTATCAATAATGGTCTAATTAGCTATAGATAAGGAAGAGAACCAACATTTATCGAGAACTACTTTATGCCAGATATTTCACTAATTAATTTAGCAAGTTCAATTGGTTCTCCAAATTTAAGTAGTTAATAAGTGGGCAACTAATCAAACAATAATCTTTCCATTGCTCTATTGTTCCATGAAGTACTTTATTAGAGGTGGAGGGGGTAATTGAAGGATTTAAAATATTCCTGATTGACGGGTTAACATGGATAAATGATCTAATTATCCAGCAATGGAACCAATTTTAAAATAAGAACTTTGAAATCTAAGAGAGTATTGTTCCCTTCAAATAAGTCACATTGAGAGTTAAATAGTTTTATCAAGTATTCCTGAATCTTTTCTGTTGGAATTGCCATTAGGACTGGAGTCACGTTCTTTTCAGTATCCTTAACAGTGATTTTTCTTTCTTTTTATGTCGCATTTTTTCTTTTAGAGTGGCTCTGATTTTTAAGGACAAGCCAAAAAATTTTCAAAACAGAATGTAATGAGTAAAGGGGGTGATAAAGCAATCATGTGTGCTGTACATAATCCCAAAAATGTTTTAGAATTTCTGCATAATAAGCCTGCCTAACTGTTTGACCTTGTGGATGAATTCAGCATGGACAATACAGTTTATGTTAAAGAAACAAATTAACATTGTCTTCATACGTTATTTGGATATGCGTCTTTTCTTAGATCTTGGAGTTCATAGAGCTCTGCATTGAATATTTTGACACCTTCTCTTCAGGTTATCCACCAGCCACTCATTGGAAACCCTATGGGGCGGTTCTACTCTGTCCTACAGCATCGTTATGAGTCAGAATCGATTTGACAGCAATGGATTTGGGTTTTTTTTGGTCTTCAGGTCATACTGGAAATATCAAGTTTCCTCTAGTTTTCATTGTTCTCCAAAACACATTATTTTATTGAGCCTCTCTTGAAAGGTCAGAATAAATGTCAAATCTTTGTTTCTGTTCATCACTCTGAATCCACGTGACCATCTTCTCAGTACCTTTGCTTCTGCTCAAATTTTCTTTCAGAATGAAGCTGTTCCACAGCTCTTGAACACATGAGATGTGTGGTATCCCTCTTAATAAGAGGAACAAAATTAAATCTACAATCACATTTTTTTCCACCTACCAGTTGGGCAAAAATCAAGAATGTTAATAACCAGGATATATTGTAAGAGGAATTTTCAAAAATTGTTAGCAGGAGTGTAAATTGGTACAACCCCTATGGTAAATAATTTGGCAATATTCTTCAAAATAAAAAATGCACATACCCTTTGATCCAGCGATCCTACTTCCAGGAATTTTCCCATAGGTATATTTGAAAACAAGCAATATAATACATGTACATATTCACCGCAAGCTTTTTTGAAATATGGCAAAAGGGTCTGTCAATAGAGGTCTGGTTTAATAAAGAATGGCACATCCATGCAATGGAATACCGATTAGAACAATAATAATAATTTGAAAGAATAATTATGAAACAATTTATACTTTGATTTGTGTTATAGTTACATGGATGTATTCAACTGCCAAAATTTATCAAACTGAATCTGAGCATCTTTGTTGTTGTTGTTCTTAGGTGTCCTCGAGTTGGTTCCAACTCATAGTGACCCTATGTACAACAGAATGAAACACTGCCAGGTCCTGCACCATCCTCATAATCGTGTTATATTTGAGCCCATTGTTGCAGCCACTGTGTCAATCCATCCCATTGAGGGTCTTCCTGTTTTGCGCTGACCCTCTACTTTACTAAGCATGATGTCCTTCTCCAGGGACTGGTCCCTTCTGATAACATGCCCAAAGTATGTGAGATGAAGTCTCACCATCCTTGCTTCTAAGGAGCATTCTGGCTGTACTTCTCCCAAGGCAGATTTGTTCGTTCTTCTGGCTGTCCATGCTATATCCAATATTCTTCACCAACACCATAATTTAAAGTTGTCAATTCTTCTTCAGTCTTCCTTATTCATTGTCCAAAACATGACATGCATATGAGGTGACTGAAAATACCATGGCTTGGGTCAGGCACACCTTAGTCCTCAGTGTGACATCTTTAACTCTTGAAAGAGGTCTTTTGCAGTAGATTTGCCCAATGTAATGGGCAAATCTATTCTTGAGATGGTCTCTAAATTTGGATGGGATATACTGAAGGTCATGTTTTGGCTCTTGTGGACTTGCTCGAATCTTCTTCAGCTTCAACTTGCACTTGAATATGAGAAATTGATGGTTGGTTCTGCAGTCAGCCTCTGGCCTCGTTCTGACTGATGATATTGAATTTCTCCATCATCTCTTTCCATAAAAGTAGTGGATTTGATTTCTGTGTATTCCATTTGGTGAGGTCCACATGTATAGTTGCAGTTTATGCTATTGAGAAAAGGTATTTCCAATGAACAGGTGGTTGGTCTTGCAAAATTCTATCATGTGATTTCTGGCATTGTTTCTAAAATCAAGGCCATATTTTCCAACTACTGATCCTTCTTTTTTTCCAGCTTTCCCACTCCAATCACCAGTAATTATCAATGCATCTTCATTGCATGTTTGATCAATTTCTGACTGCAGAAGTTGGTAAAAATCCTCGATTTCTTCGTCTTTGGCATTAGTGGTGGGTGCATAAATTTCAATAACAGTCATATTAACTGGTCTTCCTTGTAGGTGTATGGATATTATCCTATCACTGACAGCATTGTACTTCAGGGTAGATTTTGAAAGTTTCTTTTCACACTGAGTACTCTGTTCCTCTTCAATTTTTCATTCCCGGCATAGTAGACCATATATGGTTATCCGACTCAAAACGGACAATACCATCCATTTCAGCTCACTATACCTAGGATATCTGTCTTCAAACGTTTCATTTTTGATGATTTCTAATTTTCCTAGATTTTCTAATTTTCATACTTCATACATTCAATGTTTCAATTATTAATGGACATTTGCAGCTTGTCATGGATTGAATTGTGTCCTCCAAAACTATGTGTATCAGTTTGGCTAGGCCATGATTCCCAGTATTGTGCGATTGTCCACCATTTTGTCATCTGATGTGATTTTCCTATGTGTTGTAAATCCTATCTATATGATGTTGATGAGATGAGATTAGCAGCAGTTTTTTTTTAACGAGTCAGCATTTGAATAATCTACAAGATTGGATTTTGTTTTGAGCCAATCTCATCTGAGATATAAAAGAAATATGTGAGTGGAGAGACAAGGGGAACTCATACCACCAAGAAAGCAGGGCTGGAAGCAGAGTGCGTCCTTTGGACCTGCAATTCCTGCTCAGAGAAGCTCCTAGACCAGTAGAAGATTGATGACAAAGACCTCCTCCAGACCTGACAGAGAGAGAAAGCCTTTCCTTGGAGGTGGTATCCTAAATTCAGGCTTCTAGCCTAGCAGACTGTGAGAGAATAAATTCCTGTTTGTTAAAGACATCCACTTGTGTTATTTCTTATAGCAGCACTAGATAACTAAGATACAGCTGTTTCTTCTCATTTTGAGTTGTATCACATCAGCAAATGAAGGTCCTGAAACTTTACTCCATCCACGTCGTTAAAGTCGACTCTAATTTGAGGAAGCAGCTCTTCCCCAGTCATATTTTGAGAGTCTTCCAACCTGAGAGGCTCATCTTCCTGCCCTATATCAGACAATGTTACACTGCTTTCGTAAGTCAGATCTACCCCTCTTGATATTTCAGTTATAAAGTCTATACTCTGATTCCATTGATAAGTTGTTCTAAAACAGACAAAGCTCATTCATTGTGATAGGAATCAGATCAGTGGTTGCCTAGATCCAGGGGTGAGAGGTCACTGACAAGGAAGGTACACAATGCAACTTTGTTGAAAATTTGTTGACCATGTATGTGTAGTTCTAATTCTGGACTGTATTCTGTCCAGATGATCTATATGTTTATCTTTACACCAAATACCACACTAACTTGATTATTGTAGCTTTATATTGTTGTTAGGTGCCATCGAGTTGGTTCCGACCTATAGCGACCCTATACAACAGAACGAAACACTGCCTGTTCCTGCGCCATCCTTACAATCGTTGTTATGCTTGAGCCCATTGTTGCAGCCACTATATCAATCCATCTTGTTGAGGGTCTTCCTCTTTTTCACTGACCCTCTACCAAGCATGATGTCCTTCTCCAGGGACTGATTCCTCCTGATAATATGTCCAAAG
Organism: Dugong dugon; assembly: GCA_030035585.1. NCBI lineage: Eukaryota > Metazoa > Chordata > Mammalia > Sirenia > Dugongidae > Dugong > Dugong dugon. The sequence continues at coordinate 130,181,648 of CM057461.1, forward strand.
TATGTGAGACATAGTCTCACCATCCTTGCTTCTAAGGAGCATTCTGGTTGTACTTCTTTCAAGACAGATTTGTTCATTCTTTTGGCAGTCCATGGTATATTCAGTACTCTTCACCAACACCACAATTCAAAGCCATCAATTCTTCAGTCTTCCTTATTCATTGTCCAACTTTCGCATGCATATGAGGTGATCTAAAGTATCATGGCTTGGGTCAGACGCACCTTATAGTAAGTCTTAAAACAAATAGTATATGTCCTCTGTCTGTTCTTCTTGAAAATATTTTGGCTATTCTAGGTCTTTTGAATTTCCTTATAAATTTTAGAATCAGCTTGTCAATTCAGGGACAAGCTACATTTTTACAGTCATATTTGGGAAGACTTTCTCTATATGAGATCAAGGAGGAATCCATTGATGTTTTTTAGCGTCTGTATTGTTAGATTATTTTGTTTTTTCATTTAGATTCCTATGTATTTGAGTTTATCTTATATGTATGGTGAGGTATGCGTCTAATTTTATCATTTTCAAAATGACTAACCAGTTGTTCCACATCTGTCTTTGCCTGAGAGATACTACCTTTATCATATACTAAATATCCATATTTACATGTATCTGTTTATTGACTTTTCCATTCTATTCTATGGAATCTTGTTGACTATTCATGTGCTTGTACCACACTGCTTTAATTACAATAACTTTTAGTATGTTTTAATGTCTAATAGTACTAGTCATCCCTTGCAATATATTTTAGTGTTTTGTTGACTATTTTTGCATGTGTATTTTTCCACATAAAGTTTATTATCAATTTACTTAGTTCTGTCAAAAAGTTGTTAGTATTTTTATTGGGGTTAAATTAAATTTATGCATAAATTTAGGAAAGACACATATTTATGATATTGAATTGGATAATTCAAGAGCAGGGAATATGTTCCCTTTTGGCCAACTTACTTTTATGTCTTTTAGGAGTGTCTTTCCTCATATAGGTTTTGTAAACTTCTAGTTAATTTTATTCCTAATTTTTTTTTGTTGCTATTGAAAATGGTGTTTTCTCTACTATTATGCCTTCTAACTGGTTATTATTTGTGTATGTTGATTTTCTTTTGATTTCTGTATGTTAATTTTATGACTTGCTACCTTGTTGAATTTACTGTTTGTGTTAGTTTTACTTCTTCACCAGTTAGTTTACCTCTAATCAATTCTGCTTTCCCGATGTCATTGGGTAATACTTTCAATACAGTTCCAAACAGTAGTGTAAATAGAGGACGTTCTTGCCTTGTTCCTGATCTTATCTGAAATTCTTCTAATTTCTCTCATTAAGTAAGATGCTTTTCTATGTTTCCCTGCATCTCCTACAGTTTTTGCTCTGTTACTTGGTGCATAGATATTCATAACGTTTGTACTTTCATTGTGAATTGTACATTTCAGCATTAAAAAGTCCTTTGTCATATTTAGTGTTTTTGGGTTGAATTCTATTTTGTCTGATATCAGTATTGCTACCTCTGCTTTCTTATCGTTTCCGTTTGACTTACGTATTTTTGTATACATCCTTTTATTTTTAACTTCTCTGAATCACTCTGTTTTAAATATATCTGTGTGTATTACTATGTGAGTCAAATGGAAACTTTCTTCTTTTATTAATATGCTTGGTCTCGATCTTGTCTTAATATTTTATAATTATGCATATTAGGCTACATTTCTTGTTTAGTTCTTGAATTCTTGACTCTTACTATTTTTTTGTATTGGGTATTTAGAATTTTGTATTGAAATTCTAGTATATTAGAACAAAATACAAATCCTTATACACACACACGCACATATATTCTCTCTATATATATTAAGACAAAAATACAACCCCCTTCACCATCTCTTTATCTGTATATTCCTTTAGTCTTCTTTTTTTCTAATTTAGCATTTTACTCTTTTGTTTGTCTATTTTTAATGGTATACTTTAGTTCCTATTTATTACCTAAACAACAATTAATAAAGTTATTCTACTTTATTTCTTTCACATATTTTAGTTACAGTATATCAACTTTGTCACAACATAAAACATTTTTACACTAGTTGTACACCCACATCTCCACCTTTCTTTTAGTCTTAGATCAAGATTTAAGTATATTAAAATGCTGAAGGTTTACCAATCATCTTGGTTGGATGAAGATCATCCTCTAACAGGTTCCTCACAAATGATTCATTCCTACAGAATTCCATAAGTTCTTGTACATGTAAAATATTTTTTTTTTTGTTTTTGTTTTTTTCCTTCAGTCTTGATACATAAAGGACAGAGTGATTGGACATAAAATTCTTGGTTCTCACTTTCCTTCATTAAGTTTTTATAAAATTCTCTTCCATTGTTGTTGTGCTTTGTACATTATTTTTGAGAAGTTTGATACCCATAGAATTATTCTACTACTGTTTTTTTTTTAATTTCTTGTAAGCCTTGTTGTGTATTGTTTTTAAAAAATCTTTCAAGTGTTAACAGTTTTCCTAGATTGTCTCTCAGAATTGATAATTCTGAGTTAATTTCCCATATACCCAGTAGGCTCTTTCAATATGTAGCTTCAGGTTTGTTATATTTCTGGAAAATTTTCTTAAATTATTGTTTTAAATATTACTGTCTCATTACTTAATTTTTCTTTAGGGACTCAAATGCAATTATATGTTATTTCTTCTTTGCCCATCTTCTGTTTTAACCACTTTCTCTCTAGCTCTTTTTCTTTGTTTAACTCTTGCTTTTATTCTCTTGATAATTTTTCTGCCTTTATTCAATACTTCTTATTAAATATTCATTTGAGTCTATTCTCCCTTGCACATGCATAACTTAGTCATTATTTTTGATAAAGACTTTTATCTTTATTAAAAAATTCTTACCTTTTTCTTCCATTTCAGTACTGAGTTCAGTAATTCTCTTTTATGTCTTTAGGTTCTTCGTCTGTTTTTGATTTTCATTTTTGAATTGCAGATTCCAGGTCATTATTTATGTCCTAAACTGCGTTTTTGAGTTTGCTAAATTTAGTTTGAGTTGTTATATTATAGTTTTTTCTGCTTAATTTTTTGTGGAGCTCTTAAGGGGATTTTTACCTTTTGCTGTTTCTTTATTCTTTTTTTCTGTTATTTTGGCTTCTTGTTTTCTGATTTTTTTTCAGAATTTGTGTAGACTTAATTCTATTTCCTTTAATTCATTGTGAATTTGGTTTGCATGATTCCTAATTCAATGGCACCATCTTCTGTCATTGAGATAAAATTCAGTTTAATTTATTAATCAACGAATTAATTTTGGTGATAGGAGAGTGATTGTGTTTCTCCCAAATGTTTGGGTTTTTTTTGTTTTTGTTTTTTACAGGACCCTAAATTTTTCCCTTTTTGTTTCTTTTCCTGCTATGTTGCCAAAGTGTGCCTCTACTCTTCCTTTTTGCCTCCCTCCCCTGCCCCCACTAGAAGCTATTCCTTTTGGAGACTGCCACCTTGAACTGCATGCACTTATAAGCCATTTCCCTGTAGTCAGCATTGTGATCTACCAGAATGTTTTATCAAAGTTTTCACACATAGGGTAGATTTTCAGTTTTGGTAGTGGTTTTAGTGCAATTTTAGTCCTGTTTCTAGCTCTTATCTTTCCTTTTCCGTGCAGATTTCAATAGGACTGCTCTTGCTTGCTAAAAAGGCTCATTTTACCTATTGCACGTATACTATAAGAGCCTTACTTATACAAGTATACTTTCCCTTTACACTTCCCATCCTTTTTCTTATTATTGATGTTAATTTTATTTCCATAAATGTGATAAACCTAACAATACATTACTATCATTTTAGTTTAGAAAATCAATGATCTTTTAAACAATTATAAAATGGGAAAAAACATTTTATATTTCCCTGCATATTAACCATTTATGACATTCTCTATCACTTCGTGCATCTTTGAGTTTCCATTTAGTATTATTGTCTTCCAGCCTGAAGAACTTCTTTTTAATATTTTTTGTAATACAAAAGTTTCCTGACAAGAAACTTCTAGGTTTGTTTGTCTGAAATTATCTTTATTTTGCTTTTATTTTAAACTATATATTTATTAGATATAGATTTCTAATTTGACAGACTTTATTTTTTTGTGTGGCATTTTAAAAATGGCATTCCATTGTCTCTGGCTTATTTATGAATAATAATTTTAAAAAACCCAGTTGCCATTGAACCAGTTATGACTCAAATTCTTAATTTTGTCCCCTGTATTTAATATGTTAGAATCTCTGGGTGGTATAAATGGTAGAGTGCTCAGCTGCTAAACAAAAGGTTGGAGATTTGAGTCCACCCAGAGGCACCTCGAGAGAAAGCCTGACAATTGTAATTCAGCCATTGAAAACCCTATGAAGCACAGTTCTACTCTGACACACATGGAGTCTCCATAAGTCAGAATCCACTCAAGGCAATTGATTATGAAAAGTGTCTTTTCTCTCTGGCTGCTTTTCAGATTTTTTTTTTTCTTTACGATAATTGCTTTTCAACAATTTGATCGTGATATGCCTTTGTGTTGGTCTTCTCACTTGAAGTATGTTGAGATCTTTGGAATTCTGGATTAATGTTTTTAATTATATCTAGAAATTTTTAGTCATCATTTTTTTCAAATACTTTTTTCTGACACTCCTCCCCTCCAATTTTACTGGGATTCTGATCATACATATGTTGGGCCACTTGTTATTGTACCTTAGAAAATTTATGCTTTTTTTCAATTTAATCAGGTGATTTTTGTAGATTTACAGAGACGTGAAAACGTTGTTGTTGTTGTTGTTAGGTACCGTAGAGTCGATTCTGATGCATAGTGACCCCATGCCCAACAGAATGAAACACTGCCCAGTCCTATGCCATCCTCACAATCATGTCTATGTTTGAGCCCATTGCTGCAGCCACTGTGTCAATCCATCTCATTGAGAGTCTTACCTCTTTTTCGCTAACCCTCTGCTTTCCCAAGCATGAAGTCCTTCTCCAAGGACTGGTACCTCCTAATAACCTCCTGATAACATAGTCTTGCTGTCCTTGCTTCAAAGGAGCATTCTAGTTGTACTTCTTCCAAGACAGATTTGTTTGTTCTTTTGGCAGTCCATGGTATATTCAATATTCTCCGCCAACACCATAATTCTAAGGCGTCAATTCTTCAGTCTTCTTCAGGAAACAACTCTGATACACACCTTTCTTGACTTTAAACCATGCAGTATCTCCTCATTCTGTTCAAACGACTGCCTCTTGGTCTATGTACAGGTTCCTCATGAACACAAGTGTGCTGGAATTCCCATTCTTCGAAATGTTATTCATAATTTGTTATGATCCACACAGTCTAATGCCTTTGCATAGTCGATAAAACACAGGTAAATATCTTTCTGGTATTCTGTGCTTTCAGTTAAGATCCATCTGACATCAGCAGTGATATCCCTTGTTCCACATCCTCTTCTGAATCCAGCTTGAATTTCTGGCAGTTTCCTGTTGATGTACTGCTGCAGCTGTTTTTGGATTATCTTCTGCATAATTTTACTTGCATGTAATATTAATACATTGTTTGATAATTTCTGCATTCTGTTGCATCACCTTTCTTTCAAATGGCACAAATACGGATCTCTTCCAGTCAGTTGGTCAAGTAGCCATCTTCCAAATTTTTCGGCAGAGATGAGTGAGCATTTCCAGTGTTGCATCCATTTGTTGTCCATCAATTCCTGGAGGCTTGTTTTTCACCAGTGCTTTCAGTGCAGCTTGAACTTCTTCCTTCAGTACCATCAGTTCTTGATCATATGCTACCTCCTGAAATGGTTAAACATCAGCCAATTCTTTCTGGTACAGTGATTCTTCTATCTTCTTTTGATGTTTCCCGTGTCATTCAATTTTAGCCCATAGAATTCTTCAATACTGCAACTTGAAAACTGAACTTTTTCTTCAGCTCTTTCAGCTTGATAAATGCAGAGCATGTTCTTCCCTTTCGGTTTTCTAAGTCCAGGCCTTTGCACATTTCATTATAATACTTTGTCTTCTTGAGCCACCTTTGAAATCTTCTGTTCAGCTCTTTTACTTCATCATTTCTTCCTTTTGCTTTAGCTACTCTACATTCAGGAGCAAGTTTCAGAGTCTCCTCTGACATCCATTTTGGTCTTTTCTTTCGTTTTAATGTGAAAACATTAACACAATTTAGTTTTAGAACATTTCCAATACCCTAAGAAGAAACCATTTGCCTATTTGCAATCTTTCCCCATTCCTACCCACAGCCCTTAGCAAACACTCATCTACCTTCTATCTCTACGGATTTGCCTGTTCTGGAAATTTTATATAATGTAGGTAAATAGGATCATACAATTTGTGCTCTTTTATGTCTGGCCTCCTTCACTAAGCCTAGTGTATTTGAGGGTTCTCTTTTTGTTTATTTTTTAATCCTTTCTCTACTTCACTTTGGATAGGTTCTATTTCTCTGTCTTCAAGTTCATTTTATTTTTTTCTGCAGTGTCTAATATATTAAGTTCATCCAGTGAATTTTTCATTTCAGTTATTTTAATTTTCAGCTCTAGAAGTTTTATTTTGTTCTTTTAGAGTGTCAGTTTCTTTCTTCATTATATACATGTTTTCCTTATGTCATTAATTATATTCATTATAGCTGATTTAAAGTCCTTATCTACCTCTGTCAATGCCTCTGTCATTTCTGAGTCTGCTTCTGTTGATTGACTTTCTCCTTATAGGTCAGTTTTTCCTGCTTTCTTACAGTTCCAGTAAATTTGGATGCCTTCTATTGTGAATGTTACCTTATGGAGTGTGTGAATTTCGTTAGCTTTCTTTGAAGAAGGTTGGCTTTTATTCTTGTAAGCAATTAATTTATTGCGTAACATTTTGGGGGGTTTTTTTGAGGCTTATTTTAAAGCTTTTAGAGCCTGTGTAGAACAGCCTATACTGTACTGGTAATTTAGTCCTAATCTTAAGGCAGGGCTTTTATGGAGTCTCTACAGAATGCACTAGTTGTTCAGGAGTTCTCTCCACTCTAACTCAAGTTCAGAGCTTCAATGTCTTCTTGTTCTGTGAAAGCTCTAGCAGTTTTTCAGATTATAGTTCCCTGGTACGTTCTTTGCCTGGCCTCATGGAGTTCCATTTTACACACGTGCAGATTAAGATTCAGTGAAAGACTCAGAGGGACCTCTATGAAGATTTCTGGAGCCTTTATTCTGTGTAGTTTGCTTTTCTATTTTTTTTTTTTTTTTTTTTTTGCGCCACCAATTCCAGCTGCCTCTACCTCCCTGAACTCTTTTTTTTTAAATTGCTGTAGTTTAAATGAAGTTTACATTTCAAGTTAGTCTCCCATACAAAAATTTATAGATACATTGTTATGTGACACTAATTGCTCTCCCTGTACTGTGACAGCACACTCCTCCTTTACACCCCTGATTCCCCATGTCCATTCAATCAACTCCTAACCTCTCTGCCTTCCCATCTCACCTCCGGACAGAAGCTGCCCATTTAGTCTCTTGTATCTACTTGAGCTAAGAGGCACACTCCTCATGAGTATCACTTTATGTCCCACAGTCCGGTCCAATTCTCTTCTGAAGAGTTGGCCTCAGAAATATTTTTACTTCTGGGCTGATAGAGAATCTGGGAGCCATGCTTTCTGGGGTTCCTCCAGTCTCAGTCAGACCATTAAGTCTAGTCTTCTTACCGGAATTTGAGTTCTGTACCCCACCTTTCTCCTGCTCCATCAGGGACTCTCTGCTCCCTGAACTCTTGATCTCTTCTCCTTGGCTGAGCAAGACCACTATGTTCTGCTTGGGTTCTCTTCTGTGTACTATGGCCTGGAAGGTGGCTCTATGCAGCAAATCTGGGTAATTTTAGGGCATACCTTGTTTGTTTTCCTTCTCTTAAGGATAGTAGCCTTGTAATGTTTGCAGTCCAATATCTAAAGATAGTTGTTTCATATATTTTATCCAGGTTTCTAGTGTTTGATAGAAGTAGAACAAATTCAATTCCAATCCTCTGTCATGGCAAAAGTCAGAAGTTCCAAGACTGTAATCTTTTAAACTAGAAATAATTATTTTTTTCTAAGATATATTTCATAACTTAAGATTTAAAAAAAAATGATTTTTAAATTGCCAAGAGAATAGCAAAGTAAATAAAAAGTGAAAAGTGTGAGAATCGTATCAGGTATTTAACGGTGACTACATTCATGCAGGTCAATTAAAAACAAAACTTTAAGACCCAAGTAGTAATCATGAGCTTATGTCAAGATTATTCAGTGTATTTATATTTAAGATAATTATATAAAGTATTATATAATTATATTTATATTTAAGATAATTATTTGGAAAATGCTTAATTATACAAATTTGTCTTAAAAATTATCTAAGTGAAAATTTTATTAGCTAGATAATGACATGAGTTCAGAATAAATGTAAAATCTTTCCAGCTCACCTGTATCAATTTAATAATAGTAATAATAGATAATACTTATACATTGTTGTTGTTGTGTGCCATCGAGTCAATTCCAACTCATAGTTCCAACTCGTAGTTCCAACGCATAGTTCCAACTCATAGTAACCCTATAGAACAGAGTAGAACTGCCCCACAGGGTTTCCGAGGAGTGGCTGATGGATTTGAACTGCTGCGTTTTGGTTATCAGCCAAGCTCTTAACCACTGCGCCACCAGGGCTCCAATGCTTATATAACCAAACCAACCAAACCAGTTTCTGTGGAGTCAATTCCGACTCATAGTGACCCTACAGGACAGACCAGAGCTGCCCCATAAGGTTTCCAAGGAGTGGCTGGTAGATTTCATCTGCTGACGTTTTGGTTAGCAGCCATAGCTCGCAGTAGTTCTTAACCACTATATTCCATGTAATCTAAGTGTTTTCCATATGTTAACTTACTTAATAAATCTATAAAGTAGATGTTATAATTTATTCACTTTACAGATGAATAATGGCTACAGGGAGATTGAGTAACTTTCCCAAAGTCACACAGCTGTATGATTCAAATGTATTCTGAATAAGTTTTGGAGAAGGTGCCTCTGTCCTAGCCAAAAAGAAGACTTCATTAGATGATGTAATCATCTAAATTTACAGTCCTTTTCGACTGATGGTTTAAGACCCAACTTCGTATTCATACTTAGCAAAAATCTTACCAGATTATGTCAGTTGGAGTGTTGCCTGCATTCATTGTATAAGACTTGCACCATCATAAATATCCTGTAACTGAGACTAGATTTAAGAGAGAAGTGGCCACTCATTCATAGCAACAGTGTTACTTGGATTGAAAAAGCAATTTTTTGCTGTCATCAGAGTAGTCTTATTTAAGACATTTTTCTTGACTATTTAAATGAAACCAACATTCTGGGTTGGATCATGAAAGGAAATTTTATATTTTCTTACAGGGTTGGAGGTTGGGATACCTGGGAAGTACCTGCACTTTTTAAACTCTTGGTGGGAGACAAATCTTTCTTTCAGCACTTAAAATCTTAACAGGTGAATTTTATGTGTATTAAAAGCCCACAGAGAAGAATTGCTGATTATTTGGCAGAGAATCTACTGATGGAGGCAGAAAGGGGTGGTTCTTTCAATATCTGGGTTAAGAGGGTGTGATGGTTAAGATTGTGTGTCACCTTAGCTGGGCCATGTTTCTCAGTATTTATATGTGACAACTCCCATGATTCAATATGCTGTGAGTAGCCAATCAGATGAAAGGGAGTTTCCTTGGGAGTGCGGCCTGCATCTGAATATAAGCAGATGTTCTGGATTTTTGCTCACTCTGGATCCTACAGCTGCCTCCTATTCGTCTGACCTCCTGTTCTTTGGACTTGAGCGGTCAGCTTATCTGCTGAACTTGGGATTCGTCAGTCTTCACAGCCTGTAAGTGGAGCCCTGCTCTCTAAACTGCCGATCTTGGGTTTGCCAGTCCCTGCAACTACATGAATCAGGAGAAACCTTTCGGTCTTGCCTGCTGATCTTGGAATCCGTTGACCTTCACAGCCTGTGAGTAGGAGCCCTGCTCTCCAACCTGCTGATCTTGGGCTTGCCAGCTTCTGCAGCTGCTTGAATTGGGAGAGGCCTCTACCCTGATCCACAGACTTGGGACGTTCCAGCCTCTACAGTCGCGTGAGCTGTTTCCTTGATATAAATCTCCCTCTGTGTATATTTATATGCTTTACTGGTTTTGCTTCTCTAGAGAACCCAGCCTAAGACAGAGGGGAAACAGAAGGTGCCCCTGGAGAAGGTAGAGATGCAGGTTGGAGAAACGAGTGACCCAGTGATATTCACAAGGACTTTGTCTCTTTGGAGAAAAATGAAATATTTCCTGGGGCACACCTAACTTATGTTGGAGTTGGTTCACAATCAAACCAGAAGTGCTCCATTTTGGTCAGTTAAATCTCCCAAGATCCAAGTTATAGTAAATGAGATAGATCTATGGATTCTTCCAAAACAGCGGAAACACTGTAGACATGGGTTTTCAGGAATACCTGAGGCAACTCTATAAGGGCCTGAAACCCAGGGACACATGTGGAGTAAACCACAATGAACACTACCTCCTCTCCCATCTGAGTCTCTGGCTGGCATGGCTGAGGACATACACTGGTTAACTTTTATTAACTGAAATGCAGCACTATTGCCTGACCGACATGGACTGACATGATGGTACAAACATATCTCCTTTGGATATGATGACACCCTCTCAAGTTGTCCCCTTTAGATCCCCTAAGCATTGAGAAAAAAAATGTTAGTGCTACTTTCCCAATACATATAGTGAAAAATAAAGACAACATTAATCCTGATCATGCAAAATTTACATTAAAGATAAATTAAAACTTTCTTTTTGGATTTTCAGATTGCACTATTCCAGATAAATTGATTCAAATTGTACTTAGTTTATTTTTCTCTCTTATTCTTTTTTTTTCCCAATGCTCCAAGCATGTGGTTAGTCTGCTCATTTAGTAATCCAGCATAGCCCACTGGGCAAACCAAAAAATGAAAAAAAAAATTTTTTTCCATATCTAATCTTTATTTTGGAGCCCTGGTTTTGCAGCAGTTAAGAGCTCAGCTGCTAACCAAAAATCAACAGTTGGAATCCACCTGCTGCTCCTTGGAAACCCTATGGGGCAGCTCTACTCTGTCCTATAGGGTTGCTACGAGTCAGAATCGACTCAGTGGCAACAGGTTTGGTTTTTTGGTGTTTAATCTTTATTTTAGTTTTGCACTTACTTCAAAACTTTCCTGTAACTTACTAGTTATAAGTTACTTTCCTTAAACCAGTCATTCTCAACACTGTACAAAATTCAGTTGCATGAGTGTACAGATACAGCTAAGACAACAATCTTTTGTAAACTTTTAGAAAGAAGCTCAAAATTTTGGAGAATTTCTGTAGCTCTTTGGTCTTTTCTTATTAAAGGTCAGACTCTAGGGGCAAGGTGAGGTTGAATGATGTTTAGCACACCTGACCTATAAACATATTTTGATAAACACCTCCTTCTTCTGGGAAACAAGGGAATTGTATGATTGAAAACTTTGATATGGTACTTGGATGGTAGGGAAACATCTAATAACTACTGGTAATGGGTTGCAGAGAATTGGAAAACATTATAGTGCAAGAGTGAGACAGCATTGCACCGTTAATGCAAAAGACTGATGCATTTGCAAATTTTTGACATTATTAATCTATTTATAGAAATAAATATAATTTTACAACTATAAAATAAAGAAGTTAAATTTCCATTTAAAAAAAGTATGTGAATTGAAATGAATCAAATATTTCAGATCATTTTCATTTAAAAGAACACTTTATAATGGAAATATTTTAAATTAACAGTATCATTTTTCAAAATCTAAGTCAAGAAAAAAGAATCCCCAAATGAATGTGTAAATTCATTTAAAAATGGGGCAATTATTTTTTTGCCATGAATTTTAATGCATATACATAGTCTGCTATATACAGAATCATGTACAGAAACTAATTATTTGTAAACTTGCAGATCAAATCTGCCTAAATGAATTGAAAAACTTCATTTAGGACTTAGTAAACAAAAACAGTGTTTACAAATATGCTATTTATGTTGAGATAGTATGAATTCAAAAACTTGTTAATAAAAATTACAACTTCTTGAATGTAAATACACCTTTAAATTTTTATTGTTTACTTGAAAAGTGTTTTAAAATTAACCTTACTGTTTTAGTCCCTGAATTAAGTTTTCTTGGCTGGTGGGCAGGTTTCATATGCTAATTTTCCCCTTATTTGGGTCTGTTGCAAATTGGAGTGTTTCTAAAAGTGAGCTATTTATACAAACAGCTGAGGGTGAACTCTTAGGTTACAGCTGCCTGTGTCTTCATGAAATGAGTACCAACTGTTCCACCACACTCAGAGTGCAAGTACCGTCAAATCTATTTTCTTTTTCTCAAGTTAAATTAAATTGGCTTAAACTCCCACCTGCCAGATTGGAAGGAAATCCTACAATACCCTCCTGGGGCTTGCTCAATCTTGTGGCTAATCCAAGAATTCTTGTGACTTTTTATCACAACAAAGAGATCCACCCATTTCCACTTCTACGTGGGGCAGACCTTTCTATCTCAAAGATCTGCTCTTTCCTTTGTAGTCATTATTCCTTGCTGCCACACACTACTTTTGATTGTTCACTTGACTGTCCAAAGCTTCAAGGAAGTTACCCTCAACCAGTTTCTGCCACAGGCTAGCCTAAACTTTCAAAGAAGGCCACATCATGGGTGGCTCCACTTGACGAAGGGTGCCCTCTCTGGGTTCCCTAGACATCACCTAAGTGTCCAGGCAGTTAAATTCTGCTGCCCAGAGCCGCTGTGCTTGAGCTCATTAGTGGCTCAGCCGATCACAGAATATACAGCCACTGTCCCTCTTTCCAGAGCCCTGGTGGCACAGTGGTTAAGAGTTTCGCTGCTAACCGAAAGATCGGCAGTTTGAATCCACCAGCTACTCCTTGGAAACCCTATGGAGCAGTTCTACTGTGTCCTATAGGGTTGCTATGAGTCGGAATCGACTTGATGGCAATGGGTTTAGTCTGATTTTTTGGTACCTCTTTCCAGTCTCAGAAATTCAGTGAGGCTGGGAAGGGGTTGGCCAGGTTCCTTTCTTTCCCAACTTCAAAGCACGGAGTGCTCATTCCACACCCTCCGTCAGGAGATAAAGCTTGATTGCTTTTGTGATGGGCCCAGATTATTTTTAATGGAAAATACTTTCTTTGCTTCCCTGATCAGGCATCCTTCCCAGGATAATCCGTGAGTATCTCTAGCAATTATCTCACTAAAGCAACAACCACCACCACTATCACACAATTCAAAACAGAAGTTAAATCTTCAGTGGGTCACACTGCCACTTTTATGTCATTATACAGTATTAGAATCTTCAGGTGCCTCTCTATTTTTTAAAACCTCTACTGTTTCTACTGAACTATCTACATCTTCTCTTAGGTACTGAGTTTAGGTAACAGTTTTAAATAGGGCCTATTATTGTCCACTCTCTAGGTACGATAGACAGCAGTGCTACCCAGTAGAACTTTCTGTGATGATGGAAATGTTCTGTATCTCCGTCGTTTAACACAGTAGCCATTAGCCACATGAGCCCATTGAGCACTTGAAATGTGGTGAGTGCAACCAAGGAACTGAAATTTTAATTTTATTTAATTTGAAGTAATTTAAATTTAAATCCCAGTGACTATGGCATTGGGCAGATCAAATACATGCCCCAATTACTCTTTAGGGAAGAAATTAGTCAAAATTAATTTCTGGAATGCATTTTTTATTCAACTTTAAATTTAAAGGTGAATTTAATAGACTTCAGTGGTTTTTTTAAGAAAAAAAACAAAAACACCAACCTGAAAACATGCATTTTTGTTCTTTTATCAAAATAAAACTTGTTATAAACTTTAGAACCAGATATTTTTGTTGGATGAGACTTATCCATCAGCCTTTTCCCCTTCCACAGCAAGGCTTTATAAGTTAAACATTTCCAGTGGTAACATAAATAATTTCTCTCCAAAATTAACACACAGTAAATTTCAAATGCAGAGACACATTCTCTGCCACTCCACCTCCCTCAAACCATCCTTCTGTCAACATAACCTGTCTCACAGAGCTGTTGTATGAATTGATTCACTTATAAAATGTGCTTTTTGTCTCTTAAGAATAAAACCCTACTGTGTAGAGAAATTGAAAATTTAAAAATAAATATGAACTCATGTTATTTCTTTAGATCTACTATCTGTTTGACTACTTGTCTTCCACTAAAACAGGACTGAGTTTGGTTAATAGTCTCATGCAACAGACTTGGGTTTATGTACCACCCAAAGGTCTAAATATATATGAAGCCACAGTTTTGCCCACAGTTATTTTTAGAAGCATGTTCATATTGGACAAGTGTATCCTCTACCACAAGGGCTAAAGTTAGAGCTAAAGATCCATTCATCTTCTCTGACACTCACTGGGCCCCCATTCCTTAAAATTATTTTAAAAAATCTGACTAGTTAGGAATTATTCCAAATGTTCAAATATTATAGTTTTCTTGGATAGCCAAAAAGTGAATCTGTAAAGAAAATGATTCACTTCTGATTCTGCAACCAAAAGGCTAAGGAATTTCATTTGGAAAATATATCTGTATTTAGAAAGTCTAATTTATGCAATTTGGGGTCAATAGGTCTTTTAATAAACAATTGGCATCCCTGAGTCTTTAAGAACTGGCTCTGGAAGAACCTGTGTGAATAGAATTGCAATTCAAATTTAGTTACTGGTTTGCACGACAAACTCTTTTCTACACAGATGAAAAATTATAACTGATTTAAAGAATATGATATTTTCCCCTCACAGTGGCCCGAGAGATGCTTCATCATGACAGTCATAATAATTTATTCAAGAATTCAAAGACTGTGTACCGTCTATACAAATATCATGTAAAAATTATGTTTAATTTAAAACGCCTGCCAGTGAAGATGGGTGATTCATACATCAGTATGCATCAGAAATGTACCAAGGGGATGTGTGGGTAAATACATGCCAGGAAATTCAGGCTGATGTCTTAAGAGTTTTCTCCTGTGGGTCTGAGCATGAAAAAGAATCACATAGTGCAGGAAGTACACTTGTACCAAAGGTAATAACAGTGCATCACTGGGTTGGTCTCTGAGCCCAAATCGGGATTGATCAAATCTTTCATCCACACAATATGGCAAGGGACCTAAGCTTGAGAAACACATAGATATACATTATTTATTTCTGTTGCACTTAGCACAATGGGATCTGTGCTTTTTAATAATTAACCACTTAGACACTGAGATGGGTAATTTGGAGTCAGTGAAGGGTTTGTTATACCAAACATGTATCTTGTCTTCAGCAAACAAGCAATAGGAATAAAGTGACTCCACTAGGAAGAACTTTGCTGGGGTGGGGGGAAGGGGGCAGGGGGTGGAGATAAACTTCCTAAATGAAGTAATATAATGAGATATGGAAACAACTCCCTGAAAAGTGGTACAGTACCAGTCCCTAAAACATTTTTAAAATAGAGTACTTCCCATCTGTAGAGATGATATAAATAGGAAATAGGTGCTTCATTGCAGTTAAGGCTGGGAGTTATAGGTGAGGCCATCCAATGTGTGACCATAACTCTGGGATGTAGCTGTTTCCTTCTATCCATAGATGTGTGTACTGTGGGCCCTGCCATAGACCTTGCTTTGCAACCTAGTCAACAGAACTCAATAATTATTTGTTGCGTCAAATGAGTGAATGTAGGAAGAAATGAGGAAGTTCGTTATCTATTGCTATATAATAAAATTACCCCATTACTTAGTTTAAAACATGAAAAATTATTATCTCACAATTTTTATGGGCCAGGAATTACAGCAGTAGCTTAGGTTGGTGGTTTAGTTCTTTCATGAGGTTGCAGTCAAGATGTCCGCCAGGGATGCAGTCATTTGAAGGCTTGACTGGGGCTGTAGGATCAGCTTCCAAGATAGCACACTCACATGTTTTCAGCAGGAGACCTCAGTCTGTGAGTGTCCTTACCACACGGTAGCAAGTTTCCCCTGGAGCAAATGATCCAAGAGAGCAAGGCAGAAGCTTCAATGCCTTTTATGACCTAGTCTCAGAAGTCACACTCAGAAGTCTCACAACATTCTGCTGGTTACAGAAGTCAGCCCTATTCAGTGCTGGAGGGGACTCTACAAGGGTATAAATACCAGGAGGTGGGGATTGTTGGCCATCTTGAAGTCTGTTTACCACAGAAGGGTTACTAAAACCCGCTGCCTTTGAGTTGATTTTGACTCACAGTGACCCTATAGGACAGAGTAGAACTGCTCCATAGAGTTTCCAAGGAGCACCTGGTGGATTCGAACTGCTGACCTTTTGGTTAGCAGTCATAGCACTTAACTGCTATGCCACCAGGGTTTCCAGAAGGGTTACAAGGACTGCTAATAAAGTTACTCATTGGTGGGCCTATAGGTGAGTTATAAGCTGCTGTGCACACATCTTTAAAACAATTTCCTGCTTCCCACTCACTATCCTGGCTGCCCTTTCTCTTCCATCCCAGATGTGGCTGTAGGAAAAATTATGAAGTTGCTATTCAGCATCTTCCATCACATTCTTTCTTTGGCATACAGGACCTTTTCTTTCCCCTTCACAGATGGTATTTCATGGCCACACTCTTCTTATAGATCCGTTCCACGAAAATGTACTTGCTCTACCCTACAGGACAGAGTAGAACTATCCCATAGAGTTTCCAAGGAGCAACTGGTGGGTTTGAACTGCTGACCTTTTGGTTAGCAGCTGTTATGGATTGAACTGTGTCCTCCAAAAATGTGTGTCAACTTGGCTAGGCCATGATTTCCAGTATTGTGTGATTGTCTACCATTTTGTCATGTGATGTGATTTTCCCATGTATTGTAAATCCTACCTTTATGATGTTCATGAGGCAGGGTTAGTGGCAGTTATGTTAATGAGGCAGGACTCAATCTACAAGATTAGGTTGTGTCTTTTGTCAATCTCTTTTGAGATATGAAAGAGAGAAGCAAGTAGAGAGACAAGGGGACCTCATACCACTAAGAAAGTAGTGCCAGGAGCAGAGTGTGTCCTTTGGACTGGGGTCCCTATGCTGAAATGCTCCTAGACCAGGGGAAGACTGATGACAAGGAGCATTCTCCAGAGCTGACAGAGAAAGAAAGACTTCCCCTAGAGCTGGTGCCCTGAATTCAGACTTTCTAGCCTCCTAGACTGTGAAAGGATAAACTTCTGTTTGTTAAAGCCATCCACTGGTGGTATTTCTGTTATAGCAGCACTGCATAACAAAGACAACAGCCAAGCTCTTAACCACTGTACCACCAGGGCTCCTAATCTAATCCTTGTTTCTGACTGATATGTACTAATAAGTGAATGCATTAATACCATTCAGTAAATGACGAGTAATTTTAAAGAATGTCATGAGGCTGGACTGTGGAATTTTGCTGTTGTTGTTAGTTGCTGTCAAGTTGATTCCAACTCATAGTGACCTGTGTTCAAATGCCTGCTCCAGCTGCATACTTGCTGTGTTTCTTGTGCTAGTTTCTTAACTTGCTTTTGCCTATCTGGAAAATAGAGGAAATGGTAGAACCTATGTGGTGGGCCATGGCTAAGCTGCTACACTGAAATCTCAAGCAAGCCCACTGACACAGCAAGAGACAGGACACAAAAGTATGTGATTGTGGCACAACAAGAATTTCATCCTATGGTGATGAGGTGGCCCTGTGGGGCTGACAGTGTTCATCCCTCACCCCCTACCTCAAATTGTAAGAAGGCAGTGAGCCTGCAGATATGGGCCTCTCTAATGTGGTGTATTTTTCAGTTTGTTCAAACTGGGTGTAGGTATACTTCTTCCTATGAGGAACAAAGAGAGGCACCCAAATGGCAAGTCCACTTATGTCCTCTGTATCCTTAGTCTTGGCATGTCCTTACTATGTTTTTTGGGTGGTTTTATTCCTATTTTACACTTGTGGACAGAACCTTGTTTATAATCCATGACAATTCCATGGGTTGCACAATCCTTACAAACATAACACACATGGATCGATGGAGGGGGTAGCTGTAGAGGATGTAGCTCACTACTCAGAGATTTAATTTGGGAGCATGCTAATCTCTGAAGGACTTCAGTGAGGCAAGACTCACTGTGAAGAGCTTGTTATGGCAAGCAATGAAGGCTCCCAGCTATTGAGACAGTTAGAAACAGAGACTGAGGTCTGTTTACTGCAAAGTTTTGGGATCTAGAGAGACAATTAATTGGGAGCATAAGGCAAGTACACTGAAGCCTGCCTCCCGATCCAAATAATTGGGTGGAGATGCCAAAAGTTAGAGGCAGAGGGAATCAGACCAGAGGAAATCAAACTGTAAGGAAGAACTAGAATGTCAAAGCAAAGGGATGATGAGCAAGGGGTGAGTCAGGAAGTAAACGGTAAATGGATACTTCTCGGTTTGCAGCAGAGGTGGGGGAAGGGGGTGGCAGATCACGTAGGTGAGGGGATTGGCGCTACTGGTGAGGGCAGAAACTAGGCTACGAAGTACCAGCCAGAGTGCCCTGACCCGGGCCCTCTGATGCTCAAAGTGGCTGCACTTGCTCCCAGAAACGTAATAGGGAGGGTTTAGTAGATGGGATGAGTAGAGAAGGGGTTTTAGGAGGAAATTTAGAAGAGGAGGAGAACTTTTTACCCTGAAGTTCTCCTTCTGTCCGCAGTTGCCTGCTCACCCTGATATAGCTTTGTCCTGCTTTTCCCTTACCATTAACACTGCCTCGGTTGAGCTCCTGACCTGACGGAGTGTCAGGTATGACATCATGCTACTGCTTCTGTCACCATGGAATACTGAAAGTATTTATCCACAACCCCTACAGATGGAACATAAAATTAATAAATATTAGGCTCCACCACAGTCTTTGAAAATGTATGTAACCATTAGAAAGGTGTAAGGAATTTTCCTTTTTTTAAACAATGAGAAAATCAGAATATGGAGTTGGTACTAAATGATATTATGTAATAATTTTAAATTATTTTGGTGTGATAAAGGTATTGTGGTTACCCAGGAAAATATCATCAGAGCTTAAAGTTCTAGAGCCCTGCACTAGTATCTGGACGCAGTCTCACTATATTGTTGTTGTTAGGTGCCTTCTAGTTGGTTCCGACTCATAGTGAGCCTATACAATAGAACGAAACACTGCCCAGTCCTGTGCCATCCTCACAATTGTTGTTGTGCTTGAGCCCATTGTGGTAGCCACTGTGTCAATCTATCTTATTGAGGGTCTTTCTTTTTTCTTTTTTTTTTGCTAACTCTCTACTTTCCCCAGCATGATGTCCTGCTCCAGGGACTGATCCCTCCTGATAACATGTTTAAAGTATGTGAGATGAAGTCTTGTCATCCTTGCTTCTAAGGAGCATTCTGGCTGTACTTCTTCCAAGACAAATTTGTTTGTTCTTCTGACAATCCATGATATATTCAATATTCTTTGCCAACACCATAATTCAAAGGCATCAATTCTTTTTCGGTCATCCTTATTCATTGCATACATATGAGGCAATTGAAAATACCATGGCTTGGGTCAGGGGCACCTTAGTCCTCAAAGTGACATTTTTGCTTTTTAACACTTTAAAGAAGTCTTTTGCAGCAGATTTGCCCAATGCAATACATTGTTTGATTTCTTGACTGTACCTTCAGTACAGCTTGAATTTCTTCCTTCAGCACCATAGGTTCTTGATCACATGCTACTTTCTGAAATGGTTGTATGTCAACCAATTATTTTTGGTACAGTGCCTCTGTGTATTCCTTCCATCTTCTTTTGATGCTTCCTGCATCATTTAATATTTTTCCTGTATAATTCTTCAGTATTGTAACTCAGGGCTTGAATTGTTTCTCCAGTCCTTTCAGCTTGAGAAATGCTGAGTGTGTTCTTCCCTTTTGGTTTTCTAGCTCTAGGTCTTTGTACATTTCATTATAATACTTTACTTTGTCTTCTCCACTGATGCTTTGAAATCTTCTGTTCAGCTCTTTTACTTCATCATTTCTTCCATTTGCTTTAGCTATTCTACATTCAAGAGCAAGTTTCAGAGTTTCTTCTGACATCCGTTTTGGTCTTTTCTTTCTTTCCTGTCTTTTTAATGACTTCTTTCTTTCTTCATGTCCTTGATGTAATTGCACAACTCATCGGGTCTTAGGTCATTAGTGTTAAATGCATCAAATCTATTCTTGAGATGGTTTCTAAATTCAGATGGGATATACTCAAGGTTGTACTTTGGCTCTTGTAGACTTGTTTTAATCTTCATCAGCTTCAACTTGAACTTACATATGAACAATTGATGGTCTGTTCTGCAGTCAGCCCCTGGCCTTATTCTAACTGATGATACTGAGCTTTTCCAACATCTCTTTCCACAGATGTAATGGATTTGATTTCTGTGTACTCCATCTGGCGAGGTCCCCATGCATAGTTGCTGTTCATGTTGTTGAAAAAAGGTATTTGCAATGAAGAAGTCATTGGTCTTGCAAAATTCTATCATGTCATGTCCGGCATCGTTTCTAACACCAAGGCCCTATTTTCCAACTACTGTTCCTTCTTCATTTCCAACTTTTACATTCTAATCACCAGTAATTATCAATGCCTGAAAGCTTGAATTTTTGGAATATTGGGTTGGTACTAAATGATACTTAGTAATAATATTTAATTATTTTGATGTGATAATCATATTGTGGTTATCTAGGAAAATACCATTGGAGCTTAAAGTCCTAGATCCCTACACTAGTATCTGGATGCAGTCTCACTATAGGATCTCTTTTTTTTTTTAATTGTCTTGATCTGTAAATTCCTTTTCTTGGAGATTACACCATGTCTTTGATACTCTCATACAGGGAACAGCCTTCATCTCGAACAGTTCACCTTGCCCTGCCTTGCTCTCTCACTCTGGAGTTGTTGCCAATCCTCTAACTTCTGACACTGTTACTTGTTTTTAAAACAATGACTTCACCTCATCCCTTGGACTTGAAATTAGGCACTGCATTTCTGGCTTCAACATTTTGCTTACTTTCTCACCTACAATATAAACTCTCCTTCTATCTATATAACATTAGTTATCCCAATATGTACCTTTGGGCCTTATATCCTGGTTGATGGTGTGTGTGTGTGTGTGTCTTTGCTGGATTTGTCACTAATATGAGTTGAGATCCCCACATTAATGACCAATGCTACTTTCCCTGAAACCTGTCTGAAACATGTCAGCTCTTCTTTTCTTGTTTCAAGTCCATGTCCCTCCTTGGACTATCCTTTACATTTGTTCCTGATCTGAAAGCTATTTCCTATACTTAACTTACTGACTGAACAGAAATGATTAACATGCACTGAATCCAATAAATGATTCAAGCCTTTTCTGGCTTAGAAGATGAGTCTCACTCATTTCTCTTCAACAACTTATCAGTCAGGTTATCCCAGAGTCCTACTTCTATATTCCACCCTTCTATATTATCAAATTATGCCATAACTTCTACCAAATGTTTGCAGTGGTTTACTATGTTATACAGAGTGCCTTGTGGAGTGCCTAGCAGGGAGTACATGCCCGGTAAACCTGGTTCTCACAGGTTCAGAACTTAAACTTCCAAATTCCAATATAAAGTTCATAGAAGGAATGATCTAAATCAGTGGCTCACGTCCAGAGCAGAAAATTCTTCACCTTGCTGTTAAGTAATGCATCCAGAAAACATGAGCATTTTGAATAAGCAGTGACATCTTTAATAGTTTATATAATCTGTATTGACTACTTGTATTTGTTCTTCACTTGTCCAGAGAGAGTTTCATACAGTCCCTGTGGAGTTGCTCAATTCCAGGCGCACTACTTACATTGTACTTTGCAGCCCCCTGCTCCAGTGAATGATGTCCTTATAGCAGGAAGTACACTGAAACCCAGGCAAAGAAGAACACTCTCATCTATTTTTAAGAACCCAGGAAACTCCTGTATTTGACCCTAATTGAAATCTATTATAAATATATACTGAGTTTATTTGGTCTATAACCCACTTTACTAGATGTTGGAAAGCTGGAAGGTATTTGAAAAATAAAAGAAACAATCCCTACCCTTAAGCAGCTTTCAGCTTAATAAAAATTTACACATATAACTATTGGACAGCAGAGAAAGTTAAATGCCCTGAGAGAGCCGAAAGAGGTTAATAGAGGGTTCAAAGAAAGGGGAAATTTGGTTAGTTGGAGGGAACTAGAAAACAGTAGTGTGAGGTCACACTTAGGATAGACCTGCAATAATAAATGTGATTTTGATTGCAGCAATGAGAGAGGGAAGGGTCTTCTCTAGACC
This sequence comes from Dugong dugon, assembly GCA_030035585.1. Taxonomy (NCBI): domain Eukaryota; kingdom Metazoa; phylum Chordata; class Mammalia; order Sirenia; family Dugongidae; genus Dugong; species Dugong dugon. The sequence continues at coordinate 130,203,951 of CM057461.1, forward strand.
ATGGTTGGCAAACTTCTTCTGTAAAGTGTCCAACCAAATCAAATCAAACCCACTGCCTTTGAGCCAATTCTGACTCCTAGCAACACTATAGGACAGAGTAGAACTGCCCCATAAGGTTTCCAAGGCTGTAAATCTTTTCTTTTTTTTTTAATTGTGTTTTAGGTGAAAGTTTACTGAGCAAATTAGTTTCTTATTAAACAATTAATACATAAATTATTTTGTGACATTGGTTGCCAACCCCACGATGTGTCAACACTCTCCTCTTCTCCACCTCAGGTTCCCTGTTTCCACTCATCTTTGCTTTTGGGCTGATGTGCCCATTTAGTCTCATATACATGATTGAACTATAAAGCATGTTCCTCATGTGTATTATTTTTTGTCCTATAGACCTGTCTAATCTTTGGCTGAAGGGTGAACCTCAGGAATAACTTCAGTACTGAGTTAAAAGGGTGTCCAGGGGCCATACTCTCAGGGTTTCTCCAGTCTCTGTCAGACTAGCAAGTATGGTCTTTCTCTTGTGAGTTTAAATTTTGTTCTACATTTTTCTCCTGCTCTGTCCAGGACCCTTTATTGTAATCCTTGTCAGAACAGTTGGTGGTGGTAGCTGGGCACCATCTAGTTGGTCTGGGCTCAGTCTGGTGGAGGTTGTGGCAGTTTTGGTCCGTTAGTCCTTTGGACTAATCTTTCTTTTGTATCTTTGGTTTTCTTCATACTCCTTTGCTCCAGCTGGGATGGGACCAGTAGATGCATCTCAGACGGCTGCTTGAAGGCTTTTAAGACCCCAGATACTACTCACCACTGTTGGATGTAGAACATTTTCTTTATAAACTATATTATGCCCATTGAGCCAGATGTCCTCTGAGACCATGGTCCCCAGCCCTCAGTCCAGTAACTTGGTCTCTCAGGGAGTTTGGATGTGTCTGTGAAGCTTCTATGACTTTGCCTTGGTTATGTTGTGCTAACTTCCTCAGTATTGTGTACTGTCTTACCCTTCACCAAAGATATCACTTATTTACTATCTAGTTAGTGTTTTCCCCTCCCCACTCCTCCCCTCCCTCATAACCATCGAAGTTTTTTTTCTTTCTGTGTGTAAACCCTTTCATGACTTTTTATAATAGTGGTCTCCTACAGTATTCGTCGTTTTGTGATTGACTTATTTCACTCAGCATAAAGCCCTCCAGATTCATCCATGTTGTGCAAGGCTGTAAATCTCTATGGAAGCAGACTGCCACATCTTTCTCCAAGGAGCAGCTGGTGGGTTTGAATTGCTGGCCTTTCTGGTTAACAGCTGAGCACTTTAACCACGCCACCAGGGCTCCTCTGTAAAGGGCCAGATAGTAAATATTTAATGCTTTGTGGACACTAGGTCTCTGCTGCTTATTCTTACCCTCCTCTTCTTTCTCCTTCCTTCCCCCCTCCTCTTCCTCTTCCTCTACCTTTTAAATATATAAAAACTCATTCTGCTCATGGACTGTACAAAAGCAGGCTGTGGAACAAATCCCACATGTGGTAGTTTGCCAACGCCCTTGTTGGTGCAAATGGTTAACACTCTCCGCTGCTAACCCAAAGGCTGAATGTTTGAATCCACTCAGAGGCACCTCATAAAAAAGACCTGGAGATCTACTTCTGAAAACACACATGGGGAATCAGAACCAACTCCATGGCAACTGGTTTTTATTCTAGAAAGATGTGGAGGTGGAAAGCTACACTGTATTTCCCTTGGCTGAAGATTATGGAAGTTTTTGAGGAGAGAGTGGGAGATAGAGTTGGAAAATTTGGTTAAAGCTCTATTATGTGAGCCTTGGGTGCCACTGTAGGTTCATCCGGTAATGGAGAGAAACTGAAGGTTTTCCAGCAAGGATAACGATATGACAGAACTACACTTTAAGAAAACTAATTTGATGGCTGTATGTAGGAGAGAACGGTGTGAGGAGATGGGGCAGTACACTGGGTAAAACATGGGATCTGAATTAGGAAGGTGGCTATGGTAACTGAAAGGTAGAGACATATAAGAGACGCTAGGTGCCTTTTTACTAAGAAAAGAAGCAAACATTGTTATGGAAAGCGCATTAGCATAAACAAAGCACTGTATTATGAACGCAAGTTTTGGTGGAAACAAACGAATCACTATTATAGTCATTGCAAAACAAGATTTCACAATGTCACCATCAAGTTTTACTCCAGGAACTATAATTCTGATTATCAGGCTGCTGAAAGTAGCAAAGTAATTTTCTATCAAATTGACACCTGGCTTGGTGAGAGATTCTTTCCGAGAGCTCATATCTGATGATCGTACCAGTCTTTATTAAAGACTATTTGTCATCAGAGATAGCCATGTCTCAGGAGAAAGGCAGGCAAGAACAATAGATGAAAAGGCTTGGGAAAGAAAGAGAAATTCAAATGCATTTCCTAAATATGAAGAAGACAGTAAATTAATTAACATTATTGGAATTAACTCACAAACTTAAATTTTCTTTTGCAAAACTGCACAGAAAGAGTACACAAAAATTGAGACCTCACAAGCTCTGATGTCTCCAAAGGACACCAGCAATTCCAACCTTTCTCGTCATCAAAGCATTTTCCCCTTTAGAATAGAATCTAAGTGCCAACGCTGTTCTGTCATCATCTACAAGGAATGCCCTTGGACACTACTTTCTGTAACTCCAAACCTAGCCTCAAATCAGCTCCAAGAAACAGAATGCTCTCCATCAAGAGAAGAAAGAACTTTAAGAGAATGTGGAGAGGTAAGGTAAGGTGAGTTGGCCCTCTGTATCCACGGGTTCTGCATCTGCAGATTCAACCAACTGCAGATCAAAAATATTTGGAAAAATAAAAGAAAGCTCCAAAAAGCAAAACTTAACTTTCCAACACGCTGAGCACTACGCTAAGCTCACGTGAATGAAATGATGTGTAGGCATAGTGTGCTGCAGTCTCGGCCATTTCACAGATCCTCAGTCTCTCTCCAGCACTGGCTAAGCATTGTTCGCCTCCCTTCTTGTCATTATTCCCTAAACAATATAGTACTGGGTAACAACTATTTACACAGCATTTACATTGTATTAGGTATTATAAGTAATCTAGAGATGATTTAAAGTATATGGGAGGATGTACATAGGTTACATGCAAATACTGCATCATTTGATATAAGACATTTGACCATCCTCGGATTTTGGTGTGTGTGTCGCGGCGGCGGGGGGGGGGGGGGGGGGAGGTCCTGGAACCAATCCCCCACAGGACTGGGGAGGGATGACTGTAAATGTAATAATAAAAATTGTTACATTGAGAAGATAAATAGAAACTGGTCAGTGATCTGAACATTCTGGTGTATATCTTTTTCTCGGCCCTTGGAATTATTGAGTCTTCAGGGACATAAACCAGCAAGTTTTCTAGAAAGTTCTTAATGGTTATTGGCTTTTGTGATCACAAGCTGTGAACACCGGGCGGTTATCCCTCTTCTGAGCCTCTTCAGGGGATTTAAAACAGTTCTTAGACAACCAAAACAAATCCTCCTCTGCCTCTACCGAGTAGTCTTTAAATTCTATTTAATGAAAACTGTTTCCTTTTATACATCAAAAATTGTAGATAACTTTAAATAAGGTTGCTCTTTTCATTTAGCCTATATAGCTAAAAATAGTCAACTAAAAAAAAAAAAAACCCGTATTTTTCCTGTTCCTATATGCAGCTTCAGAATTTGAAGCAACACTACAAAAAATCATTCCAAATGCAGAACTCTCAAAGAATTAAAGATATTTTAAGAAACAGTAATACTGCCCTCAATGCTCAAATATTATCAGTTACAGGCCATGATTGACTGGGGGAAATTTGTGCTTGTAGCCCAAAGGGTAAAATTCTCCAGAAACTTCCAATTCTACTCTGTCCTTTCAAAGAAATTCACTGCAAAACAGTACATTCATTTTCTCTACTGAATACACTTAGCCACCAATTACATGAAAATGTATTATAAAAATAATTGCCTTTCATCCTCATTAACCAACTATTAGGAACGATGGAAAATCATTCAACATTTAAAAAAATTCTATAACAGTATTTCTAATGAATCCTCTTCCCAAATTATGTGGAGAAAGCATTTCCCTCCCTATTTTCTAGTGAATTAGGCAGCACTTGAACAAAAAGATAGCCCCGGTACAAACACATTACAGCATTCCCGACGGAATATGAAGACTCTTCAGCATCTGAAATATTAACTCTCGCCTTCCCACTGTTGCTTGCCACAGGCATCGTAGACAGTGTAATTGAACCAGACACATCCTCCCAGCTTTTCTCCACAAAATTCACTATTTATTCCGTTTTGAGTAAATGCAAGGAAGCGAAAGCATCCTTTTTAGGTCGTGTCATGAAGCTTGAAAGAAAAAGAAAGTGCTGGCAGACATTTCGCATAAACCCACGGGGAACGGGCCAGGAAACAAAAGACTCGCACCTGTGTTTTCGCTCAGCTTTTCCGCTCTGGTGGATGCGGAGGGATCTGTCTTCCCCGCCCCCACCCCCTTCTGTTGGTACACCTGAGACGCACTCATTTCCTGAAATAAACGTTTATCAGGGTGCTACATGGTTGACTTTCGCACCCATTCACACTAACCACCTCTGGTTCAGGGCCGGTATATTACGGTTGGATTTCTGTGTGTATTGGCTTGTTATCCTCATCAACTATCTGGGTGGACTAGCAAACGGGGCTCCAGTTCCGGTCTTAGGGACCAGGGCTATAGTTTGTGCAGTTCCTCAGCCGCCTTTAAAATCCAGCAGGAGGAAATTAAATGTACCCGAATCAATAAAAATTTAGACGTTACTTACTAGATGCAAGACACAGAGGACACAAGTCACTATAGCTGTCAAATCGCTGATGGAAAAGTGTCCGTCCGAATCCAGAGCTGGGAGGGGACTCTCAACAAGCCATTCAGCGAAGGCTGTGGGAAGAAGGTAGCATTTGACTTGAGGTTTGGAGGCTGTAAGGAGCCCTGGTGGGGTAGTGGTTAAGCACTTGGCTACTAACAGGAAAGTTGGAGGTTCGAACCCTCCAGCTGCTCCATGGGAGAAAGATGTGGTAGTCTGCTTCCCTAAAGATTGACAGCCTTAGAAGCTCTGTGAGGCAGTTCTGTCTTGGTTTGGTTTTTGGAGGATCGGATTTGAATGGGCAGAAAGGGAAGATAATCCCTGGGAGGTGGAATAGACTCTGAAAATCCCTTTCCAGAAGAAGATAGGCTGAAAAAATGTAGCCCGATTTGTGAATGGATCTGAAAGTCAGACTAAAGAGCTTGGAATTTATTGTTTAGGTCAGGAGAACTGCTGGAGGGTTTTGAAAGAAGGTGGACCAGATCTGAGAGAGGAGGAAGGCGTTTTAGGAAGGGTACTCTGGTAACAATAACTTGGAAAAGGAATGCACTCATCACGGTAGATGCTCATAGGAGCGCCACAAGGTTTTAGGGTCCTAACTTGGATATGGAAGAGGGAATAGCAAAAGAAAAGAAATGCTGCAAATACTCCTTCATCCCCTTTCCTTAAAATAAATTTACAGATACGTTTGCGCAAGATTTGACAAAGCATTAACTAGCAAAGCCTCTGAGCTAGTGGCTGTTGACTTATAGCGCAAGAGGCTCACTAGAGAAGCTTGTTAAAAATGTAAATGCCTGAGGAAATCCTACAGTTATAGATTGTGATTCAGTTGGTCTGGGTCCAGCCCAGGAATCTGCATTTTAACATACAACCCAGGGGAACCCAGTGTAGGTGGTTAAAGGACACCAACCTCTATCTTCTGCTCTAGGGAAAAGCCACTCCTGTGAAGTAGTCTTTTGTGAGTGTGGGAATAGAGTTTTGCTTAGTCAGGGAGAGCTTTTCATGTGCCACTTAGTCCAGAAGATTCTTTCTCCTGCCTAAGGCCACGCAAGTCCATTACATTGTTCTGACTACAAGAAATCCAAACAGAAGGCCTTCGTCTGGGGCTCTTGTGAACATTTGAAGGCAGCCACATGGGAGCGTTACCCTTCCTGCAATTCTTGCATTGCATGATTTCTGTAATAACTACCCTGTATTAGGAGCAGAAATAGAAATAGTAATGCAAACGCAGTTGATGAACTTTGTGTAGTTGAAGCAGAATGCCTGTATTTTATGGCTTGAACTTTGTGCAATTATTGACTGGCTTAGTGCTCTCTGCAATGAGTGTTAATTAATGTGAGACAGGAAATAGTCCAGCAGGAAACAGAATAGAAGATAGATCAGGATAATTGGGATTGAAGACTCTGAAGCAGGCTAACAAATGCAGACGAGGATCTGAATTAGGACCAGAATGGAGATACCACCATTGCTGCTCTCTAATTATTTAAACCTGGAGACCACGCAGGTTATTCCTCCCCAGGCTGAACTTGTGCATTCTGTAATTCTAGTATAATGCAGATTGATTTTCATGAATGGTTTTTATAAGATCAAGTACATGTAAGGAGAGTGGATGAGTGGGTATTTGCAGCATCTCTTCTCTTTTGTTATTCCCTCTTCCATATCCCAGTTAAGACTCTAATTATAGGATCAAGTATGTGTGACCCTCTAGCCACTTCAAATAGTAATTTAGAGAGAATGAGTTCCTATGATACCAGAAAGGCAGGAAACAAAAAAGAAGACACTTAGTACGTAAATTATTTGGCAATAAAACAAAAGGAATTTTAAAGTTTTTTTGTTTTTTTTTAAAAAAAAAACAAACTGGGAATGGGAGTAGGGGCAGACGATGAGGAGATCTTCAAGATCTCCAAGTGTTACTAGTAGGTTAGCAGAGGTAAATTGTATAACTGTGGTGGTTTTTAAACCAGGTCACTAATTCTTTGATTTCTTCCCATAGAGAAATGGGGTGTATGTCCCCATCCCTTGTTTCTGGGCGGGCTTGTGAATGCTTTGACCAAACAGTGTGGCAAGAGGGGTGCTATATGACTTCTGAGGCTGCATCATGAAAGCCACATAGCTTCTGCCTTGTTCATTGAACACATGCTCTTGGAGCCCTAAGGGGCCATGTAAGAAATCAGAACATCCTGAGGCTGCCATGCTATAAGGAAGCACAAGCCGCATGGAGAGGCCATGTGTAGGCTCTCTGGGGATAGCCTCAACTAAGCCCAGCCTTTGAGTCTTCCTGGCCCAGGTATCAGACATGTGATTGAAGAAGGCTCCAGACCCCAGTCATTAAAGTCTTTCCAGCTGCATCCCCAGACACTGCGAAGAGAGACAAGTCATCCTCACTGAGCCCTCTCAATTCCGGACCCACAGAATCCATGGTCTTAATAAAATGGTTTATGCTGCTCAGTTTTGGAATTGCTTGTTATGTAGCAAGAGATAATTGGAACAACAATGCCTAATATTTTAAGACATGTAAATGTCACTGATTTCTCCCTTATTTTGGCTGCAGAATCCATTGCTTTATTTTAGTGAGCATTAAAAAGTTTATAAAGACTTTCACAGGTTCACTCCTAATCTCAACCCCCTAATCAAAGTTTTCTTCTACTTTCTTAAATTCTTTCCCAGGGAGGGGATGGAGTATTTTCCAGTGGCTTGTTCTATAGTTTTTGGTGGGGTTTTATAAACTCCAATGATCACAGTATTCTTAGCTATCCAAGACAAATCATCAGTATTGTTTAATGCAAGAGACATTATTAACTCTTATTGTATGCAGATTTTGGTCTCAAATCAATTAAGAGAAAAATTGCTCTTTAAAAGCATATATTTATTACTATGAGATAGTAAATATTTCATTATCTTATAAGTGTAGTTACATCACAATCATAGTGATTTATAAAAGAGTTCCTTGAAATTGAGTTTAATTCAACTGTGTTCATAGTTTTTGTAGTGTTACTCTGCTAGATCATGTGATAAACATTAAAAAAGTTAATATATCATACCTGACCTTGTGAATCTTCTGGACTAGTCAACACAATAAGATCTGCTCACTTCAAAAAACTAGGCAATAGTGTTCATATAGGAGGTGTATTCACACGGGAATCCAAGAGAATTACTTGAGTCTACAGAGCCTTTCTAGATGGACATTAAAAAAAATAATTCCCTATATGATGGGATATGCATGCTTTCATTTCTTTTCCAGTAGCCTGATAGTTTAAAATTGGCAAGGTGCTTTCTGTATTTTAAGCTTGGTTGGTAGCAAAACAAAGCAAAGCGAAACAAAACCAAAAAAACAAACTCTTCACAGAACTGGTATATAACAGATCTGGAATCTTGGCTTGGCTAATTTTGCATTATTTTTTTAAATGTTAGTGAACTTGTCTCTTGCTGTAGCTAAAAAGTTTATGAAAATTACTGCAGTAGATTAGCAAGCAAAATAATCCAGGCTACACAAGCACAATTTTTTTTTTCTTAATTCTGTTTAATAATGTGAACTAAACTAGCATTTCTTCCTGCCTACTCTTCAAATAAATAAGTTGGTCCTGGGAATTCCACCTCCCTCAGGATCTCAGTAGTCTGCAATTGTGTTTCGCGTCTCACACCCTCCTGTGATTTCCAGAAGCAGGGGTGTGCTCAGAGACACCAAAAATTTTTGGTAACAAATCACATTAATCCCAATAACATATGTGCCCTACATTGTGAGGGAAATAAAAAGAGATACCAGACACAATTATTGTCTTCAATAAACTTGTAAATTAAAAGAATAAGTGTGAATAATAATAGTAGTACTAGTAGTAGTGGTAATAATAACAATAAACAACACTCCAGGGCTTATAAGAATGAATAGTATATTTTAATAAATGTATTAGAACTCATAGACTTACTGGAACTCACAGTTCTTGTGTTGTTTCTACTTATCTTACCTTTCTCTATATAACTTCTCACACACGTTCTCTCTCACTGTCTCTCTCCTCCAAGCTGGTGGCCTGATTGATCTTGACTTGGGCTCAGTTGTGACGGTTCCTTAGTCAGTCACCTGCATGGCCAGAAAGTATGGCAACTGACTTAGCCTCACCTTCTGGTGGGTGTGTGTTAACTGTGTTCAGTGTTTTGGGGACAAATGCTGAGTGCCACATAATACTGAGCCTTTTCCCTAACCTTCTCCTCCTTAGGACTCAGCCCTATGAGTTACCTAATAGCCCAATTTCTCTTTAGGACTGTAGCACTTCTCTGAACCTCATCTACGTTGGTGGGACTCAGATTCCTTGTCTCTTATTAGCCAACCCCTGCTACAGTTTTCTATTGCTGCATAACCAACTACCCAAAATGCAATGGTTTCAAATAGCCATTTTTTTTTTTTTTAATTCACATGTCTGACTCCTCAGTGCTCCTTGACCTCTTTCTCTCTGCCTAGGTTCAACCCAGCATGGTGGCTTGGACTACTCATAGCATGAAAGTCTCAGGATAGGTGGATTTCTTACCTGGCAACTGGCTTCCTCAGGGGGAGTATTCCAAAAGACTGGATATGGAAGTTGCGAGTCACCTAAGGCCTGGGCTCGAAGACAGACATGACATCACTTCTGGAAAATTCTACTGTTCAAAGCAGTCACAGAGTCTACCAGATTCAAGGGGAGGGGACATAGACTCCATCCATCAGTGAGAAGATTGTCAAAGAATTTGAGACCATTTCTAACCTGCCTCAGACCCCTTCCACCAAAGTCCCTGTGGATCCCTGCTCTGGTAAGAGTCCTACCGTGGTTGACTGGAACATTAGGAGCAACTGGATGTAGCTGTGCCTGACTCCATTTATGTCCATACTGCATCTAACAGATGACACACCAAAGCTGATGATTGCCTAAACCTTCTCATGATCTTGCCACACCCTTTAGGCACTGTACTTGGGCTACTCAGATGCCCTTCCTGCTAGCAGCCTTGTAGCCAGCTCCGTTTCCCTAGTCCTGTGAAGGCTCAGCAACTTCCTCTACCCTTGCCTCACTCTCCTTTGTGACAAGGCCTGCTCCATAAATACTAAGTGCTTTGGTATCTGAGTCTTAAGGAAGCCATTTCCTTAAAATTTATCACTTTTTCCAGTAATGGTGTCTTTGCTGTGTGGCTTGTGGTTTGTTTGTGAGGTCAATTACTTACCAGGTACATATCGGATAACCGAAGCCCAGTTGTCTCTGTGTACATATGCATTAGGTGGCTGTGTTGGGGATTACTGAGGTGTTTACAGGCAAAAGAACTAAGGGATATCAATGATCACAAAATGCTAATATTAGTCTAGTACAATTTACTAACAACTTTCACATACTGTACCTTACCTCACTCAGTTCTCATGACCCTGATAGTGGTATTATGGTTATAGAAACTGCTTTGAAGAAGATAATATTAATAATAATAACAACACAATGCTAAGTGATTAACATGCATGCTGGCCTTTATTTTCACAATTATCATACATTCATTCATTCGTATTTGTTCATTTATTCCACATATATACTTATTGAGTATTGCTTGCTGGAGATAAAATGATGAGAGAAACCAGATGTCTCTTTTCACTCTGCATTCAGTCTATTATAGGAGACTGATGGTAATAAAATAATCTCACAAATCAATATAAATTTAGAGCTGTATAGGTGTCCTCAAGGTGAGGTGCATGGTGCTGTGAGAGAGGCACTTGTCCCTAAGGAAGTGACCACTGAACTGACTCCTGGCAAAAGGGTTGACATTAACCTGGGTAAAATGGAAAGGCACCATGTTCCAGGTGGATGGAACAGCTTTTGCAAAAGCCCTATGGTAGGAGGGGGCACAGTTCCTTCCAAGAACTGAAAGTGTGCCTGGAGCATAAGCCCTATGAAGTAGGCACTAGTAATTAATACTAATCTCATTTTACAGGTAAGGAAAACGAAGACCCAGCTAGTGGAATTGTCCAATAAAACAGCCAGAAGTGGCAAAGCCAGAACTTGAAGAGAGTTCTTATTCCTCAGTTCCTATTCCTCACTGTAGAGTTTGCTATTTGAGACAGGTCAGTTTTAACAGTGTTTTCAAGGAAGATAAAAATGTAGCATCGTCAGGGCAGGAAAAGGACATTGTAGGCAAGGAGCATGGTGTTAAAGAAATCCTGGAGGAGGTGCAGGAAGACATGAGCTGGGAATTTAAAAACTGAGCTCCAGTGGAGAGCTTGGGGAAGGACTGACTAAGATCCAAGCAGTAAACAAAACAAAACAAAAAGTAAGGAGTCTGTGATTAGTTTTCTGGATTTGAAACAATTGCGGGACTATCAGTCAACTAATCCAATCACAACAGAAGATGATTCTCATGTTTGAGTAGTCTAATCGGTTGTACTTTTCCTTCCTAGTGGCCGTTGAGGAGCCCTGGAGGCGAATTGGGTAAGTGCTCCATTGCTAACTGAAATGTCTTTGGTTCGAACTCACTAGCCACTCTGTGGGAGAAAGACGTGACAGTTGGCTCCTATAGACTACAGCCTTGGAAACCCTATGGGGCAGTTCTACTCTGTCCTGCAGGGTCGCTATGAATTGGAATTGACTCGATGGCGAAGGGTTTTTTATTTTTATTTTTACTGTACTTTAGATGAATATTTACAGAACAAACCAGTTTCTCATTAAACAATTAGTACACGTATTGTTTTGTGACATTGGTTAACAACCCCACAACATGTCAACCCTCTCCCTTCTTGACCTTGGGTTCCCAACCACCAGCTTTCCTGTCCCCTCCTGCCTTCTAGTCCTTGCCCCTGGGATGGTGTGCCCCATTAATCTCGTTTTGTTTTATGGGCCTGTCTAATCTTTGACTGAAGGGTGAACCTCAGGAGTGACTTCGTAACTGAGCTAAAAGGGTGTCCGGGGGCCATACTTCTGGGGTTTATTCAGTCTCTGTCAGACCAGTAAGTCTGGTCTTTTTTTGTGAATTAGAATTTTGTTCTACATTTTTCTCCAGCTCTGTCCAGGACTCCCTATTGTGATCCCTGTCAGAGCAGTCAGTGGTGATAGCTGGGCATCATCTAGTTGTACTGGACTCAGTCTGGTGGAGGCTGTGGTACTTGTGGTCCATTAGTCCTTTGGACTAAATCTTTCCCTTGTGTCTTTGGTTGTCTTCATTCTCCCTTGCCACTGATGAGGTGAGACCAGTGGAGTATCTTAGATAGCCACTCCCAAGCTTTTAAGACCCCGGACGCTACTCACCAAAGTAGAACGTAGAACATTTTTTTAAAATAAAGTATATTATGCCAATTGAGCTAGATGTTCCCTGAGACCATGGTCCCCACCAGTAATTTGGTCCCTCAGGGAGTTTGGATGTATACATGGAGCTTCCATGATCTTGCCTTAGACAAGCTGTGCTGGCTTCCTGAGTATTGTGTACTGTCTTACCCTTCGCCAAAGTTACCACTTATCTATTGTCTATTAAGTGTTTTTCCATCCTCAATCCTCCCGTCCCTCATAATCACCTAAGATTGTTTCTTTTTGTGCGCAAACTTTTTCATGAGATTTTATAGTAGTAGTCTCAGACAATATTTGTCCTTTTGTGATTGTCTTATTTTGCTCAGCATAATGCCCTCCAGATTCATCCATGTTGTGAGATGCTTTGAAGATTCATCAACTGTTCTTTATTGTTTTGTAGTACTCCATTGTGTGTATCTACCATAATTTGTTTATCCATTCATCTGTTGATGGGCACCTAGGTTGTTTCCATATTTTTACTATTGTGAACAACGCTGCAATGAACACTGGTGTGCATGTATCTATTCATGTGACAGCTCTTATTTCTCTAGGATATATTCCTAGGAGTGGGACAGCCAGACCATATGGTATTTCTGTTTCTAGCTTTCTAAGGAAGTACCATATTGTTTTCCAAAATGGATGTACCATTTTTCATTCCCACCAACAGTGCATAAGAGTTCTGATCTCCCCGCAGCCTCTCCAACATTTGTTATTTTCAATTTTTTTGATTTGTGCCAGTAATGCCTGGGTGAGATGGTATCTCATTGTGGTTTTGATTTGCATTTCTCTAATGACTAGTGATCCCGAGCATTTCCTCATATGTCTGTCAACTGTTTGAATGTCTTCTTCGGTGAAGTGTCCGTTCATTTCCTTTGCCTATTTTTTAATTGTATTATTTTTCTTTTTGTTGCACAGATGTTGGATTTTCCTGCAGACTTTAGAGATTAGAACTCTGTTGGATTTGTAATAGCCCCAATTTTTTTTCCCAGTCTGTAGGTTCTCTTTTTATTCTTTTGGTGAAGACTTTTGATGAGCATAAGTGTTTAATTTTTAGAAGATCCCAGTTATCTATCTTATCTTCTGGAGTTTGTGTGTTGTTAGTTATGGTTTGTATCCTGTTAATGCTGTGTGTTAGGGCCTGTAGTGTTGATCCTATCTTTTATTCTATGATCTTTATGTTTTTGGTTTTATATCTAGGTCTTTGATCCATTTTGAATTCATCTTTGTGTATGGACATACAGTTTTGCCAGCACCATTTGTTAAAAAGACCGTCGGTTCCCCATTTAATGGACTTTGGGCCCTTGTCAAAGATCAGGTGACCATAGGTGGATGGATTTCTCAATTCTGTTCCATTGGTCGATGTATCTGTTATACCAGTGCCAGGCTGTTGTTTTTCTTTTTTCTTTTTTTTTAATTGTGCTTTAAGTCAAAGTTTACAGTTCAAGTCAGTTTCTCATACAGAAATTTATACACACATTGCTACATGACCCTAGCTGCTCTCCCTATAATGGCAACACACTCCTCCTTTCTACTTCAGATTTCCCATGTCCATTCAACCAGCTCCTATCTCTTTTGGCCTTCTCATCTTGTCTCTGGACAGGCGCTAGCCATTTAGTCTCATGTATCTACATGAGCTAAGAAGCACTGTCTTCATGAATATCATTTTATGTCCCATAGTCCAGTCTAATCTTTGTCTGAAGAGTTGGCTTCAGGAATGGTTTCAGTTCTGGGCTAATGGAGAGTCTGGCGGCCATATCTTCCAGGGTCCCTCCAGTCTCAGTCAGACCATTAAGTCTGGTCTTTTTACTAGAATTTGAGTTCTGCACCACACTTTTCTCCTGCTCCATCAGGGACTCTCTGTTGTGTTCCCTGTCAGAGCAGTCATTGGTGGTAGCTGGGCACCATATAGTTCTTCTGGTCTCAGGCTGATGGAGTCTTTAGTACCAGGCTGTTTTGACTACTGTAGCTGTACAGTAGGTTCTGAAATCAGGTAGTATGAGTCCTCCTACTTTCTTCTTCTTCTTCAGTAGTGCTTTACTTATCCGGAGCCTCTTCCCTTTCCATATAAAGTTAATGATTAGTTTTTCCATCTCTTTAAAAAAAATGTTGTTGGTATTTGGATCAAGATTGCATTGTATTTGTAGATTGCTTTGGGTAGAATCGATACTTTCACAAAGTTGAGTCTACTTATCCACGAGTATGGTATGTTTTTCCGTTTATGTAGATCTCTTTTGGTTTCTTGCAGTAGTGTTTTGTAGTTTTCTTTGTATAGGTCTTTTATATCCCTGGTTAGATTTATTCCTAAGTATTTTATTTTTGTAGAGACTGTTATGAATGGTATTGTTTTCCTGATATCCTTTTCATCGTTCTCTTTATTGGTGTATAGGAATGCAACTGATTTTTGTATGTTTATCTTGTATCCTGCTACTCTGCTTAATCTTTTTATTTGTTCCAGTAGTTTTCTCGTGGAATCTTTTGGGTTTTCTGTGTATAGTATCATATCATCTGCAAAAAGGGACAGTTTTACTTCTTCATTACCAGTTTGAAAGCCCTTTCTTTCTTTTTCTTGACTTATTGCTCTAGCTAGGACTCCCAGCACAATGTTAAATATGAGTGGTGATAAAGGGCATCCTTGTCTTCTTCTTGTTCTCAGGGGAATGATTTCAGCCTCTCTCCATTGAGAATGATGTTGTCTGTTGGTTTTGTAAGATACCCTCTATTATATTGAGGAATTCCCCTTCTATACCTATTTTATTGAGAGTTTTTATCAGGAATGGGTGTTGGACTTTATCAAATGCCTTTTCTGCATTGATCGATATGATCATGTGATTCTTTTCTTTTGTTCTGTTTATGTGGTGGATTACGTTGATTGATTTTCTAATGTTGAACCATCCTTGCATACCTGGTATGAATCCCACTTGGTTGTTGTCTTAGTCATCTAGTGCTGCTGTAACAGAAATACCACAAGTGAATGGCTTTAACAAATAGAAGTCTATTCTGTCACAGTCTAGTAGGCTAGAAGTCCAGATTCAGGGCATCAGCTCCAGGGAAAGGCTTTCTTTCTGTTGGCTCTGGAGGAAGGTCCTTGTCGTCAATCTTCCCCTGGACTAGGAGCTTCTCCACACAGGAACCCCAGGTCCAAAGGACATGCTGTGTTCCAGCACTGCTTTCTTGGTGGTATAAGGTCCCCAACTCTATGCTTGTTTCCCTTTCCTTTGATCTCTTGTAAGATAAAAGGCAGGGCAGGCCACACCCCAGGGAAACTCCATTTGCATTGGATCAGGGATGTGACCTGGGTAAGGGTGTTACATCTCACCCTAATCTACTTTAACATAATCTAATCTTGCCTCATTAATCACAGGCAGAGATTAGGATTTACAACACATAGGAAAATTACATCTATCACAAAATGGAGGACAACCACACAACACTGGAAATCATGGCCTAACCAAGTTGACATATATTTTGGGGGGATACAATTCAATCCATGACAGTCATGGTGTATTATTTTTTTGATATGATGCTGAACTCTACTGGCTAGAATTTTGTTGAGAATTTTTGCATCTATATTCATTAGAGATATTGGTCTGTAAATTTCTTTTTTTGTGGTGTCTTTGCCTTATTTTGGTATCAGGGTTATGCTGGCTTCATAGAATGAATTTGGAAGTATAACTTCCTCTTCTATATTCTGAAATATTTTGAGTAGTAGTGGTGTAAGCTCTTCTCTGAATGTTTTATAGAATTCCCCAGGGAAGCCATCTGGGCCATGGCTTTTATTTTGTTGGGAGTTTTTTCTTTAATTACCTTTTCAATCTCTTCTCTTGTTATGGGTCTGTTCAGATTTTCAACATCATCTTGTGTTAGTTTGGGTAGGTAGTATGTTTCTAGAAATTTATCCATTTCCTCTAGGTTTTCAAATTTGTTAGGGTATAGTTTTTCATAGTACTCTATTATGATCCTTTTTATTTCAGTTGGATCTGTTGTAATGTTCCCCATCTCATTTCTTATTTAGGTTATTTGTGTCCTCTCCTGTTTTTCTTTTGTCAGTTTTGTCATTGGTTTGTCAATTTTGTTGATCCTTTCAAAGAACCAGCTTTTAGTTTTGTTGATTCTTTCCATTTTTCTATACTTTATTTCATTTATTTCTGCTCTGATCTTTATTATTTCCTTTCTTCTGGTGGCTGTAGGCCTCTTTTGCTGTTCTCTTTCTATTCTGTTTGTTCAAGTTGTGTAGCTAATGTTTTGATTTTGTCCCTTTCTCCTTTTTTTGATCTATCTATTGCTATAAATTGACCTCTGAGCACTGCCTTTGCTGTTTCCCAAAGGTTTTGGTATGATGTGTTTTCATTCTCATTTGATTCTAGGAATGTTTTTAGTCCATCTTTGATTTCTTCTGTTACCCAGTGGTTTGTAAGCAGGGTGTTATTCAGTTTCCATGTACTTGATTTTTTTTTTTTTCCTTGCTCTTCCTGTTGTTAATTTCTACTTCGATGGCACTCTGATCAGAGAAGATACTTTGTATTATCTCCATGTTTTGGATTTTGTTGAGGGTTACTTTGTGGCCTAAGATGTGGTCTATTCTGTAGAATGTTACCTGCGTATTGGAAAAGAATGTGTACTTTGCAGCTGTTCTGTATATGTCTATGCGGTCAAGTTGGCTGATTATAGCCTTTAGATCTTCTGTATCTTTGTTGAGTTTCTTTCTAGATGTTCTGTCCTTTACTGAGAGTGGTGTGTTGAAGTCTCCTACTATTATTGTGGAACCTTAAATTTCTCTTTTCAGTGCTGTTAGAGTTTGTTTTATGTATTTTGGAGCCTTGTCACTGGGTGCATAGATATGTATTATGGTTACGTCTTCGTAATAGATCATCCCTTTAATCATAATATAATGACCTTCTTTGTGTTTTATGGTGGATTTTGTTTTAAAGTCTATTTTATCTGGGATTAGTATTGCCCCTCTTGCTCTTTTTTGGTAACTGTTTGCTTGATATATTTTTTTCCATCCTTTGATTTTTAATAAATTTATGTCTTTGCTTCTAAGGTGTGACTCTTGTAGACAGCACATTGATGGATCATGTTTTTTAAATCCATTCTGTCACTCTGTCTCTCTATGGGTACATTTAGGCCATTTATAGTCAGTGTAATTATTGACAGATGTGAGTTTATTACTGTCAGTTTGTAGTGCTTTTCTTTTTTTGTGGTGCTGACATTTTATTTGTTCCTCTTACTCTGCTGTGCTTAATTCCTTTTGTTTGTGGAATTTTTGTTTGTTTGTTCCTTTTGTTTGTGTAGATTTTGTGTTTACTGAGACTTAATATTTTTATTCTTTATTTTGATGAGTAAGTTTGTTAACTTTCTTTGTGGTTACCTTGAAATTTACCCTTATCTTCTTAAGTTTAAACCAGTCTTTTATTACTTGGTATCGCCTTGCCTTCCTCTCCATTAGAAAGTTCTATACCTACCCTGTTTATTCCCTCTTTTATTGTTCTGATATTGTTGTCATTTACAGATTAACCTCTCTGGTTCCCTGTTGTAAATCTTTTTGTTTTGATTAATCCTTGAGAGTTCATTTCCTAGGTTGCTATCTGGCTGATGCAGTCTTTCATCCTAGATTCAGGCTGTCATCTGATGTTGTTTGTTCTCAGATTGAAGGACTCCCTTTAATAGTTACTCCCTGTCTGCTGATCTTGGTGGCTGAGGAGTCCAAGATGGCAAATCCAAGCCATGCTAGCTGATGGGGTCCTCCCCTCCATATCGCTCTTCACTCTCTGTTCTCTGTCAGTTTCTTATTCCATTCGGTGCTTGGTTGAGTTCTTTATCTCTTCATTTGAAGCTTAGGATTCCAGGATTGATGTTTGTCTCTGTTTTACTTAGTTTTTTGGGTCTTTACTGTGGAGGAATGGTGTGGAGCTTCTGTCTATAATACCATGTTGGCTCTGCCTTGACAATCTTTTTTTTTTTTTTTTTTTCTGGTCTTTGGAAATAGAATCAATGTTTATCTGAATAAAACAGTTTCTCTCTTATTCTCTCTGAAGGGTGGGGCTGAATGGAGTCAATGACTTCTCAAATTCCTTGTGATTCACAAAGCAGTAGGTTTTCTAAGTGTGTGGTAGAATAGGATGTTGGCAGAGCAGGACTAAACTTTAAGGTTCTTTAACTCCCAATAGAAGAAAACATTGTGCACCCAATACTCCTCTCCAGAAGTCACTCCAGGCAAAAGAAGGACCATATTGGTCAAGAAATAATAGTGTGTGCTTAATGGATATAAAGAATACTAATATTTCAAGGGGAAAGACAAAACTCAGGGAATTCATACATTTGGAAATCAGTTTTAGGTTTTCATTATATGAATGTACCCAGCAGACATGAAACCCAGGTCAGGCATGTAGACAGATAAATACGGCAGGAGGGGGTTAGGGAAGGGGTTCAAGTTGTACCACTAGCAGAGAGCTGAGAATGTTGAAACAGATGCTTGGGACGTATTTGTAGAATGAATGTTCAATGAATAACTGAGGGAGATTTTATCAATACTGAAGATTTGGACTAAAGACTTAGCTCAGGTCGTCAGCACAATGGAGAGTCAGGTGATTCCAGGGCCAGAACCTAGGAATATCGGCTAAGGGATTCAGGTAGCTTCACGGAGAGCCATTTTGACTTGAAGTGAGTGTTAGACCTGGCTCCACAGAGAGACTGACTTATCTTTTCTAGATACTTAGGGATTTAGGAAATGGGAAGAACTAACAAGAGAAATGGAGACCCTGGGTCGTGCAAATGGTTAGTGTGCTTGGCTGATAACCAGAAGGCTGAAGGTAGAGTCCACCCAGAGGTGTCTTGGAAGAAAGGCCTAGTGACCTACTTCCAAAAAATCAGCCATTGAAAACTGTCTGGAGCATAGTTCTGCTCTGACATACATGATGTTGCCATGAGTTGGAGTCAACCTGATAGCAACTTGTTTTAATAAGAGAAATAAGCGTCCTAAAACAATGCTGGTTAAAAATAAAATTTTTAGGCTCTGTTCCAATCCCATAGAATCAGTGTCTGGAATTGGGGCCTGAGAATCTGAATTCTTAGCATATTTCCTAGGGGCTGGTAAAGGATCTGGAGAGTGAATGAGTTAGGAATTAAAAGACAGATGCTCACATCTGACTGCAACCATGTAAAACACTCCAAGTGAGAACATCCAGCTGAACCCAGTTAACCCATAGAACAGATAGAGAGTATAGTAAAATGGTGGTTTAATCCACTAAGTTTTAGGGTGGTTTGTTATGCAGTAATAAATAACAGGTAACACATCCTTAAAGCCCAAAGAGGGTGTTCCTGATTGTCAGACAGCACTCTTAAATCTCCAAGGACACAGGTGCCTTCCATCTGCAGCTTACCCATCTTCAGTATAAGGTTTCCAAGATCACCTGAAAAAGGAAAGCACATGGAGGATGGTGCATGGGAGGTTTCTACGGACCAGGTCTGGATATGGAGTACATCACTTCCTCCCACATTCTGTTGGCCAGAACTCATCACATGGCCACACCTCACTGCGGGAAGGCTGGAAAAGGGGCTCAGCTTGAGGGTCCATGAGGAAGAGGAAATTAGTTTAATGAACAGCTAATCAGTTTCTGCCACATGAACTAGTGTTCCTCCTAAGTCTCTTCACCATTGGGTGTAGGGTAGAAACAACTAAACTAGACAAATATCAATTTATCAGTTTCTTCAGATTCAATTAGTCATTTTATATTGGATTTCCTCTCCCTTCTCCTGCTACTCACCAAAATGACATCTGAGTGTTAGGAGCTAAGGGAGAGATAACTTGTGGTTTAGGAAAAAGGGGGCCTTGGATCAGTGAGATCCACTGTTTTGCGTCTAGAAGCTGATTCTCTGCAGGGAGCCTGGACCTGTTCGGCATTTAGGGATGTTATGCTCTCAACCTTAGCTTAAGTTGATGGTTTGACCTGTTTCTACCTTTGGCGGCCTCTTGGATCCAACCCCAGGCCCCCTGGCAGTTCAGTGGCCTGTTCAGGACTTTGTTGTCTCATTATTGGAGACAAAATGGAGCTTCTGTCCCCCACCCACAGCATGTTGCTTATGGGCTTTCGGAATGTGTCCTAGCAGCTTGTAGGGATTCTACATAAATTACATCCCTTCTCCTCGCTCCTTTCAGAGAGAGAAATGGCAGTCTGAGTGACTCAGGAAGAAGGATGAGGTGGAGGGTGAAAAGTGAGGGTGGTGGGTGAAGGGTGGAGGGATGATTCAGGCAGTGTTTAAAAACAGACCTCAGATGCACATGTGCGCAGTAATCTCCAGTACTGAGATCACCACCCTCCCCTTTCCTACACTTTCCTTCCCACTCTCACCCCCGTCCTTTCTCTCCAAGATTCCTCTTAATATTTATTTCAACCCGACTTTATGTTAAAAATGTTCTGAGTTTATTATAATGTTCCAAGACAGGAATAGCATCCTTTTCATGTTCTCCTAAGTAATCACGTTGGTTAAGTGCCAGTGTCTGTATCATTAAGCTTCTAAAGAGTAGAGACCCTATCCTGTATTTTTCTCTCTAATGGCTATCATGATGCATTGCACATGGTAGTCACTCAATAGTGTACAATGAATGACTCCCAGGAAAATCTTTCTTGGTCCTTCCCATAGCACTGTCCATTATTACTCCCATGCCAGGGTCATAGCTAATATAACAAAAAGCATTTTCAAGGAAGTAATACATTTTAAACCTCTGAGGCATATCTGCTTATTAACACAAATTCACCTTGAATTGGTCAAAGTTCAGACTAGGTATTTGTTTAGTGATATGTGGCAAGAAGAAAATGGAATACATCTGAGTCATTGATTTTTTTTTTTTCTTTCCCTTTAAGTACTGGCTTGCTTTAAGCCAAATCAGTCCAAGGACCACAGGATCCTGGCTTCTGGTAACTGATCTGGGGGCACCTTGTTAGTCTTACCTCAATGACAAAGAGAGTGAGACAGTGGTGTTTAGTGGGGACCCAGTAATCTCAACAAGCAAAATCCAGTCCTACCATAACCGCGCATCATATTATCTACTCAAGACTCTAAGGAAGCTATCAGTGCAGAGAGCAAAGCCCAGAAATTTCATCCCACCCCAGTACAGACCCCAGGTGAGCTAGACGGGACCTCAGTGATGCTGCCTTTGCCAGGGGTAGAAGCAGACCTAAGGAGGATTACACCAGAGAAAGCAGGCTGGCAGTTTCTTCCTAAGACCAGCTTCAAATTCTCTGTGCTGTCTATCTCAGTGTATTTCCAATGTGGAGGAAAGGCGAGACTCCCATGCAGTTTCAGTCCTTCCCCACAATCCATCAGCCCCAGTACTCCTCCTCTTTGGAGATGCCGTGAGGGAAGAGGAAGGGCAGAGAAAGTAGGGAGAGTCCCTAAAGGCTCACGCACTTGTGTGAACTGTGATTAGTAGAGACATGGGGGTAAGGGAAGGACTTGACCTCCTGATTTTTAAATTCTAGGGTCTTTCAGAGGAAACCCAGAACAACTTTCTGCTGTCTCTAAATTTCCTCCCCTACAGCTGATGCTGGAATTGCTTGCTTTGGCTTTGTTGACATGATAATAATTATAGTCATCTTCATTAATTGCTCCCTATTTGTGCCTAATTGCCATGCAGTACAATAAAAATTACGCACATCATTCAATATGCCGTATTAACTTTAGATTTTATTCATCGTAATATGAGATTTGGTTCACTTTCATATATTATTGCTCATATGACTTGATTATACGTCCATTTTTTTTAAAAAGTAAGGCAGAAGACATGTTTCAATAAGCCAAATCAGTGAAACCAGCAAGGGACCCCCATGAGGGACCAAGAATAGAAAGTGTTCTCTTTGCTTTTCTCTGTGCAACTCGTTTATTTTTTCTTTTTCTCCTTTTCTCCTGGTCGTCTTGTTTTGTTTCTCCATGCACATGGAAAAAGATGCCGCTCCTCAGGGGCTTCTGAACTTACACAAACTCCATTCAAGTCAACTGATGGCTCTTTTTTAGTTCCGATTCCAAACTCCTAGGGTAGAGAATCTGGGTGACCCAGCTTGGGTAACTATTTCTGGTTCAGTGAATGGTGGATGGCACACTGGTGGATTAACCAGTAAGCAAGGTACGCCTGGGCTTAATTGTGTTTACTAGCTAATCTGCAGTGCACGATTTCCTTTGTGGTGAAAAACAGGTGAAACTGTGCACTACAGATGAGTTAGTAAACACAAGCTTACGTGTACCTTGCTTATTGGCTAATCCATTCCTGGATAGATGAAATCATTCAAGAACTTCAGGGGCTACCAACCTGTGGGTGGGAGGGTGGCGGTAGGGGTAGAGGAGCACTCAACCTCCATAGGCCTTTCAACAAAGTGGGGGTAACAATGTGTAGAAGCTGTCTCACAGAGGGTGGTGAGTGTTTCTCAGAGTACTTTGCACAGTCCTGGCACATAGTAAGCACTGAAAATAACGGCAACCATTATTGCTGCTATCTCTTTGGGTTCTCAAGTCATTTTTTAAGGCTTCCTGGGCAGCTATGATTTAAAATCCATAAACTCCACCTAAACATTTATAAAAATAATCCAAGTAGCTAAGGGAAATCATCTCAAAAAGTTTTACTTATTTTCTTCCCCCAAGACTCTGAATAGCAGTTTAGGCATCTTCACACATTAGAGCCAATTTTGGAGAGCTTTGACAAATTGGCATGCAATATTTCACTAATCCAGTAGGCGGCAGGCTTCCCAAACATAAACGCTCTGCGCTGCGGCGCCATTGCTCAGTGAGACAAAGGTGATTCAAAGGAGAGCCCACTGTACTGTAGAATCTGCTGTCTTTCAGAAATGCAATTTTACCATCAAGAAAGGTAAACAATAAAAAGCAACAAAACATTTTTAAAGCCCATTAGAATTCTTGGCTGTGTGGCTACAGTGGCTCCTCGTCACCTGCCAGGCTGGTCTGTTACAATCTTGCGAAATAAGAAAAGGATGTTTCCCGTGCCCCCAACCACCCTTATCGTTACCTTTCCTTCTGGCCCTCTGTCCTCTTCCTCCTTGTGTCCTCCTACTTCTTTGTCCTCTTCTCCTGTGAAAACCTATCTTCAGGAAAATAACCGTGGTTTCAGTTTTAAAGAATAAAAAAAATCCTATGGATTTTAGTTCACTGCAAACACAATCAGTAGTGTGACAGTTAGGAAAAAGTTACTTGAATTTTCAGACGACCTACCAGGATTCATATTAAGATATGTAGAGTATTAGCAGTTTAAAGCAAAGCATTGAAGGCTTAAAGGCCTGATTTTAATTCTGGCTTTGCCAGTTACTGGCCCTGTGACCTTGGGCAAATTACTGAGCCTCTTTCTCCTCATCTGTAAAGTGGGGATAATAATACAGCCTATCTAGGATTTTATGAGGATTAAAAAGGATAGTACATATAAAGTACTTAGCATGGTATCCGGCACATAAAACACATCCACTAGTAGCTGCTATTATCTTAAAATTTTTATTATAGTGACATTATATTAATACGTTATTGTATTGATATGTTGTTTTATTACTTTATTATTATTCTTATAATGATCCCATTTTTATCTCACATATGTCAGACAGTTTCTGGAGTGTTTTCTTTAGGTCTGAACTGGGGGATGAGGGCACATTTAAAATGGAACACTGACAAATTAGACAGAACCCAGAAGAAAATGACCAGGATTGTGAAGGTGCTGGAAGCTATCATATGCAAATTAGCTGAAAGAGTTGAGACTATTTAAACTGAAGTGTATAGGATTTATGGGGCCCATAAGAACGATTTCCAATCTATGAATGGCTGGAGGGAATTCCGAGAGGACTGGACTTTGGGCCTACGCTCCCAACAAGTGGGTTTTACGTTTGTTTCTGTTAGCTGCCCAAGGGGAATTATCACTTCCATCTGCTTTTCTGTTTATTTCTCAGCTTGGAGGTTCTTGGAACCAATATAATAATAGACCGATTGCTACAAATTTTCAAGGGGAACTTTCTTCCCCAGGGCCCAGACCAAAATAGAAAAGTATCCTTATTATCTCCCCGAGT
Source organism: Dugong dugon (assembly GCA_030035585.1). Classification (NCBI taxonomy): domain Eukaryota; kingdom Metazoa; phylum Chordata; class Mammalia; order Sirenia; family Dugongidae; genus Dugong; species Dugong dugon. The sequence continues at coordinate 130,228,129 of CM057461.1, forward strand.
CGTGGGTATATATTTTTTCTGATTTCTTCTTTCACTGAGAATAAAGCCCTTCCAAAGTCTGGGCTTTATGCAGGGGTCGCAGGTCTAACGGCCAGCGTTCTGCAGGTCCAAGCCTCGCATCTTGCCCTAGCCTGAGCATCAACAATACAAGAGTTTAAGTTATTAAGCCTAGCAGCCCCCATCTTGAGTGACTATACCATCTGCGCATACAGACACTGTTCTAATTTTTCAGATCCCTCCTCTTTTTTGACCCAGGAGACTTTCCGTACTTTCTCGAAGAGTTCGGCCAGGCCTTAAAGGAGAATTATTTTATTGGATCCAGAATTTCTAGATATTTTGGAGCTAGAAGGCTTTCAGGTTGTCCAGTTTGCCGTATACCCAGACACAGAAGTTAGTTTAAAATATAACTAAATAATTTAAAAACTAATGTTAATGATCACATCTGGAGAAAACTCAGACCAAGGGCAGATGTCCCTGAGAAGCAGATTTAAGCTGTCTATTAAAGGAAACTGCTAAGGAGAGCTGTGGAAAAGAGGAAGTGGTTGCCCTGTGGAGTGGTGAGACCCAGGCAGGGCAGATCCTGGGGACTCTATGATGCCATCCAGGAGATTCCTACATTGTTTGACTGTGTGGCTGAAAGAACTGAAGGAATGTGTGACCTGCCCCAGGGTATCTGCGCTTAAGCCCGACTAGCGAAGCCACGGGAGAAGCAAGTGAATGCTCAACAGGGCCCTTGAAAATTCTTACTATATAAGGAATTAACTACCTTTTGTAAGGAAGCCTGGACCCAGCTACCCATTTCACAGGCTTAAATCCGATTCTTTATGTTTGGAGGCAAGAATGAGCTGAGAGGACCATAGTTGCTATGATCAAGAGAATATACTGGTTGGGAAAGAATAATAGTCACAATGGTACTTTTCCTTTCTTCAGACTCAGACCATGATGCTTACAATAATCTTTCTTGTTGTTAAGTGCTGTTGAGTTGATTCCGAGAACAAAATGTTGCTTGGTCCTGTGCTAACCTCACAACAGTAGGTATGTTTTAGCCCATTGTTGTAGTCACCGTGTCAGTCCATCTCGTTGAGGGTCTTCCTCTTTTTCGCTAACCCTGTACTTTATCAAGTATGATGTCCATCTCCAGGGACCATTTTCCCCTTACAACATATCCGAAGTATGTGAGATGAAGTCTCATCATCCTTGGTTCTAAGGAACATTTTGGTTATACTTCTTCCAAGATGTGCTTTTTTGTTCTTTTGGCAGTCCATGGTATATTCAGTATTTTCACCAACACCATAATTCAAATGAGTCAATTCTTCTTTGGCCTTCCTTTTTCATTGTCCAGTTTCACATGCATATAAGGCAATTGAAAGTATGGCTTGGGTCAGGCGCACCTTAGTCATCAAAGTGACATCTAGTTCTATTATGTTTTACAATTTAAAGAGTTTCTCCTCCCCATATTTTCTATTGTTATAAGAGCCCTGTGAAATAGACAAGCATTATTGTCCCCATAGTAATCTGTCTAAGGACATACCATAGAAAGTGGGCATTCAAGACTTGAATTTGTGTCTTTAGGCCAGATCATGTGATGCTAATTCTTTCCTGCCCAATAAAGTGAATTGTACTAATTCTCAAGTCTCTGAAGGTACCCTCTTTCAATAGCAGCAAGCTAACTTTTTTGGTTGTCCCTTTTGGAGGCTGTAGGTCTCTCATACAGGGTCTCTGCTCTCTGATTCTAAATACATATTAGAGAAGAAGTTTAGTGAAACAAGTTTGGTGACTCTTCACTTCTACTCTATGGTTCAAATAGTTTGCCTTTGGTACTTTGGTACTAGATTTTAATGCTCCAAACCACAATCATTTATACTTGAATCATTGAGCTAACTCAAGAGAATATTTTGGAAAATAGTACCTACCAGAGAGCCAAATTGGGGCTTGGTCCCATGCTTTCAACCCTTGTTATAAAGGTAACTATGGTGGTAGCAACCAATAATACTAGAGAAACAATCATTAGAGCAGGTCAAAAGTCCTGAGATCCTTTAAATGCAGGTTTGCAAAGCAGCATTCAATGAGGTATGTAAATCACTCTTCTATTCTCCAATCTCTAGATAACTTTGTTCATTATTATAGAGGTTGGAGTTCCATATAAGGACATAGGGGTTGTCCTAGTTACCCACATAGTTTTTTTCTAGGGCCACTTCTCTCTACTAAATAGAAAGTTCTGGCCCTCCACTGTAATCTGATGTTTTGGATTTCTTCCTTCTCTGTTGACTCACACAAAGGGTTTACCTGCCACGGGGTCACTAACCTTAAGCTCAGCCCAGATAATAGAAGCATTCATTGAAACACTGCATCAGTCTGTCTTTACTAGCTACTCATATTTATTCTTGTCATAAACACCATCATATATTTTCACCTAGAATTTATAGAAAATATAATATTAACCATAAATAATTAAAGGTAGCACAGAATAAAAGAGCCTGTCTTAGGCTGAGTTCTCTAGAGGAGCAAAACCAGTGAAGCATATATATATACATAAATATATATAGAGAGAGATTTATTTCAAGGAAATGGCTCACGCAGTTGTGGAGGCTGGCAAGTCTCAAATCTGTGGGTCAGGAGTCAGGCTGGAGGCTTCTCCTGACTCACATGGTTGCAGGGGGTGATGAACACAACATCAGCAGGTCAGATGGCAAGCTTCTGGCTCATATCCCAAGAACTAGTGGTCAGATCATGACAAGTTAGATGCAGGATGAAGAGAGGGCAAGCTTTGCCAAAACATCCGTATATATTGGATGAAGGCCGCACCCCAAGGAAACTCCCCTTATATTAGATCACAAAATGGAGGATAATTACATAATACTGAGAATCAGGGCTGAGCAAAGTTGACACATAACATTAACCATCACAATCTACCCCTTGTCAGCCTGGCACCTGTACATATCCTTAAACCATACCTAATCTCTAAATAAAGACAATTATAAAGTCATACTTGTGCCTACCATGATACAGCTAATACACATACAACCAAAAATGCACTAACCCCATTTACATCTTATATTTTAAAATAACTAACGGAATAAGGGAGGGAAGAAAAAAAGATATTTGTTATATATATATACATATATATATATAGTCTTACCTGTCTAGTTATCTAGTGCGCTAGTGCTGCTATAACAGAAATACCACAAGTGGATGGCTTTAACAAACACAAGTTTAATCTCACAGTCTAGTAGGCTACAAGCCTGAATTCAGGGCGCCAGCTCCAGGGAAAGGCTTTCTCTCTCTGTCAGCTCTCCTTGTCATCAATCTCCCCCTGTCTAGGAGTGTCTCAGTGCAAGAAACTTGGGTCCAAAGTATGCACTCTGCTCCCGTGATAGCTCTCTTGGTGGTATGAGGTCCCCCTCTCTCTGCTCACTTCTCTCTTTTATATCCAAAAAGAGGTTGATTTAATATGCAACCTAATCTTGTAGATTGAGTCCTGCCTCATTAATATAACTGCCACTAGTCCCGTCTCATTAACATCATAGAGGTAGGATTTACAACAAATAGGAAAATCATATCAGGTGACAATCACACAATACTGGGAATCATGGCCTAGACAAATTGACACGTTTTGGGGGGACACAGTTCAATCCATAACATGTATATATGTGTATATGTGTATATATATGTATATATAACAAATCAGGGAAGAAATATTAAAAACAATTATAGTCTTTGCTTCAGCAACTGGTCACATGGTCATAGCTGGTACTTAAAACTACCTTCTTCTATCACTCATTCTGTATTTCCTTAGCTCTCAGCAAACACCTCAGCTGATTGTGGTTCTTTGCCTGGTGGAGTGACCCAATTCTTCATTCCTGAAGGGTCTGGGCTATTAGTAGTCATGTCAGAATTGGGTTGCTGTAGTTTTCCATTTACTTTAATCATGGGGCATGGTAGTACTAAGGGACATCCTAAGGGAGCTCTTGTATTCCAGACATAATCTTCTTTACCTCCTTATGTAAAATCAATCCTATTTTCCCTTAGTAATCAGAATCAATCACACCAGCCAAGATGGTAACTCCTTTCTTTGCCTATTGATCAAGAGGCATGAGGAGTTCAAAGTGGCTGGATGACATTCTTAACTTCCAGTTCACTGGAATCAGTACTTTGTCTCCTGGTGGGAGCACTTCTCTCTTTGGAACTAAGACCTCTAGACTCACAGAGCATAGAGTCACAGGGACAGGAAGCAGAAATTTTGCAAGTGGGTCACTAAGGGTAATAGTGAGTGGTGCTATTCCCATTTGCCCTTGATTCCTGGACCCATGAACCCTGGCTATGGGAGAAATAGCACCATATGTTAGATGCTGGTTAGAGCATATACTGCCTCCTGGAGAACATTGCCCTAACCCTGCAAGGTATTGCCACCTAACTGGTGCTGTAATTGTGTCTTTAGAAGGCCATTCCATCATTCTATCAAGCCAGCTGCTTCAGGATGATGGGGAACATGGTAAGACCAGTGAATCCCATGAGTGTGCATCCATTGCCACACTTCATTTGCTATGAAGTGAGTTCCTTGATCCAAGGTAATGCTGTGTGGAATAGGCTGTAAGTTCACAGATGGTAGTTTTGGCAGAAGCATTGCATTCAGGGAAGGGAAATCCATATCCAGAGTAAATGTCTATCCTAGTAAGACAAAATGCTGCCATTTCCATGATGGAAGTGGTCCAAGGTAATCAACATGCCACCAGGTTGCTGGCTGATTGCCCCTAGGAATGGTGTCATATTGGGGACTCAGTGTTGGTTTCTGCTGTTGGCAGATTGGACACTCAGCAGTGGCTGTAGCCAAGTCAGTCTTGGTGAGTGGAAGTCTGTATTGCTGAGCTCATGCATAACCTCCATCCCTGCCACCATAGCTACTTTTTTTGTAATCCCATTGAGCAGTGACAGAAATGGCTGGGGAGAGAGGCTGACTGGTATCACAGAGCCCATTCTGGCTAACAACAATAACAACAACAGCTAGCCAACAAACTTTTTCAATAGCCCTTTCATCTCTCTGGCTTTGGGTCATACAAATATGATGGTGCTACAAAGTTAGTAATCACTAATGACACTGGAAAGCTCTTATTAAAGCAAAGTGCAAGATGGGATATGCTCATTGCAGCAGATAAAGAGACTTGTTTAAAACCATGACTTCTGAAGCAGCTGTGTGATGATGATGATGTGAATTCCAAGATCTCACTGATTTCCTCTCAGTGGAAAGTTATCAGAGACAAGCAGGATTTGAAAAAAAGATTTCAGTCTCATAGAATATAAATTTGTAAATGTTGTAGAAATAGCTTTCATAAGGGTGATAAGTGTAGCCTTATTAATTTAATTCAGGTTAAATTTAATGGCCAGAAGTTTTATAACAAGGAGGTAGGATGATGTGAATGAAAGTAACTGGATTTATATGGTTTAAGCTCAGCCAGCATTTAGTATTAATTCATGCAACTGCGCCACCTCAACAGGTTGCAAAAGCCTGGTTTTTCACTATTCAGACTGAGCAAAATCATGAAATTTGTCTTTGAAGCTCCTAGATTCCTAGTTTTACACTTATTCTCATTATGACCCATTCCTACTCAGACACCTGGCTTCTCAGCTTCAACAAAGACAAGAAAACTAATTTCTACTCAAGTGTGAGACTGATAACAAATTACCTCTTTACCCACCTAGGAAATTTGCAAATTCTAAGCTATGTGAGGAGCAAAACAGTGCCTAATGTGCCTTTTGTATAAAGAAATATATAATCGTACCTACCTACACTTTAAAAAATAAACACTGTAAGAATAATAAAAAAATGAAGATTGAACACAAATGAAGAAATGTCACTATTATACCCATGAAATCCTCACAACAACCAAGATTGAACATATCTAACACTCCTAAAAGTTTACTCCTGACTCTTTGTAATTCCTCCCTCCTACCACTCCCTGCTCTCCCTGTCTGTCCCCAAGGGACCATTGGTCCTTTCTCTGTCACTATTGATTAGCTTGCATTTTCTAGAATTTTATATAAATGGAATCATGTAGTATGTGAACTTTTTTTTTTGTCTAGGTTCTTTCACTCAGCATAATTTTTTGAGATTCATCCATGTTGTTGTGTGTATGAATGGTTCACTCCTTTTCATTGCTGAGTAGTATTCCATTTCATAGATATACCACAATTTGTTTATTCATTCACTGGTTGATGGACATTTGAGTTGTTTACACTTTTTGACTGTTACAAATAAAGCTGTTATGAACATTCTTGTACAAGTCTTTGCATGATATATGTCTTCCTTTCTTTTGAGTAAATACTTAGGAGTTGAATGGCTGTATCATATGGTAGATAAATATTTAACATTTTACGAAATTGCCAAGCTGCTTTCCAATCTTCAAAATGACTTAGTGAGGTAGAGATCATTACTCTTCTCTTAGAGATGAGGAAACTTGAGTTTCAGAGATACCATGTTAATTTGCCCAGTGTTACTCAGCTGTTGTTGATAGGTTCCACTGAGCTAGTTCCAACTCACAGCGATCCTATGTATAACAGAACAAAATATTATCCAGTCCTGAGTCATCCTCACAATCATTGCTATATTTGAGGCCATTGTGTGTTGCAGCCACTGTGTCAATCCATCTCATTAAGGGTCTTACTCTTTTTTACTGACCCCCTACTTTACTAAGCATGAAGTCCTTCTCTAGGGACACGTTATCCCTCCTGATTACATGTCCAAAGTGTGTGAGATGAAGTCTCGTCATCTTCACTTCTAAGGAGCATTCTGGCTCTACTTCTTCCAAGACAGATTTGTTTGTTCTTCTGGCACTCCATGGTTACTCAGCTAGTAAGTTGTAAATCCAAAAGTAAACTTAGTTCTCCCAATTCTACACCCTGAGAAGCTTCTATCCTCCCACAGGCACTTATAAAAACCTAAAGTCTAATCAGAAATCTTGCCAGGTTGAGATACTGTTGCTAGAGAAATGCGATCTTGGAGACCTATTGCTAGGACAGTGCCTCAAAAATTTATTCCATGACATATTAGTTCTTCAAGGGATCCATGGTCAAGGAAGTTTGGGAAGACTGCACCCATTAGCCTCCTCAGGTAAATTCATTATTCACAATAGAATATGAAGGATATAAGAAATTCTGTAGTAACAAAACCCACTTAGATTTGTTTAATCTAGTATTTCCTAAACATATTTGACCATGGAGACTTTTTTTTCCAGTCACAACTTTTGACAGTCAAAACTTATATCAGCCCAGAACTAAAACAATTTCCAAAGCCAACTCTTCAGACAGGGATTGGACTGGACTGTGGGACGTAAAGCAATACTCGTAAAGAGTGTGCCTCTTAGTCAAGTAGATACATGAGACCAAAGGGGCAGCTTCTGTCCAGAGGTGAGATGGGAAGGCAGAGAGAGTTAGGAGCTGGGTGAATGGTCTGGGGAAGCAGGGGCAGAAAGGAGGAGTGTGCTGTCGCAGAACGGGGTGAGCAATTAGGATCTCAGAACAATGTATATAAAAAAAAAAATTTGTATGGGAGGCTAACTTGAAATGTAAACTTCATTTAATTACAACAATTAAAAAAAAAAAAGACACTCTTATGGGTGTATCAGTAGTTCATTTCTTTTAATTGCTGAGTAGTATTCTACAGTATAGATACACCACTGCAGTGGGATTACTTTTGTGTGTGGCCTTTCTAGCCATGGTTTTGTGATTCCCACCCAGGTGGTTAGGTGGAGCTGTGCAAATAAGACAATTGTGGCCCACTGAGGGTATTGGTCAGTTCTGCCTTAAAAGACAGCCAGTTAAAGAGCAGAGAGAAGGAGTCCACCACTACCAAGGACGGAGAGACCAAAGAAGAGACCCGGCAGCAGAGACCCAGCGGCAGGAGACAGTGTGGTGGGCTTCCTGGCCCATGGAGAGAGAAAGCTGAATGCCTTTGGACAGAGACCGAGGGCTAGGGAGAGGTGTGCCTATGAGCATGCCTGGGAAGAGGTTATCCTGATGGAAGAACTGTATCCTGAGTGTTCCTGAGCCTGAATTGTAACTGTTATTTCCCTAATAAACCCCATAATCATGGGAAGAAAAAAAACTTCCAACTTTTAGCAGGATGTAAAAAATTTTACAATAATAACAATGTATCAAAGGTGTAATGGAGTCCCTGGGTGGTGCAAATGGTTAATGTGCTCATCTGTTAACCTAAAGGCTGGCAGTTTGAGTCCACCCAGAGGTACCTTTCGAACAAAGACCTGGTGATCTCCTGAAAATCAGTCATTGAAAACTCTAAGGAGCACCGTTCTACTCAGACACATATGGGGTTGGAATTGATGGCAACTGGTAAAAAAGATGTAATAAACTTTAACAAAAGTTGAGTTAGGACTTACCAGGTCAGGATAATATTACAGTCTCCTTTCCCCTGATTCCCTCAAGCATCATGGAAGAAACAAGTAGAGCCAAAAGTCTTGAAGAAGCAAAAACTGTTGTACCCAGGAATCAAATTGAGGCCTCTGTATAGATTGCCTGTTGTTCTCATTGTTGTTAGGTACCCTCGAGTCGATTCCAACTCATAGCAACCCTACGTACATAATGTTTTCACTGTCCATTTTTTTTTAGAAGTAGATCTCCAGGTCTTCTTCCTAATCTGTCTTAGTATGGAAGCTCTGCTGAAACCTGTCCCCCATGGGTGACCCTGTTGGTATTTGAAATAGTGGTGGCATAGCTCCCAGCATCACAGCAACATGCAAGCCACCAAAGTACGACAAACTGACAGACCAGTGACCTAGATACCAGAATAAAATCATTTTGTTCTTTTATTGAGTCAAAAACCTGTTGGGACTTGTTAGTTTTAAGCTGAGTTTACTTGTTTGATATTTTGAACATTACTACTAGAAAAATTATCTGTATTCTAAACGTCTTCAGAATTGAACAAAACCCTGTCTCTCCTTGTGGGTCCTGTGATTATGGGCCTCAAGCAATTAAGTGAAATGGAAGTAGTTAAGAACAATTTGTGGACCTCAATGGCCTTTTGTCTGCAGGAACCCGAGTTTATTAAAAACTGTCAATGCTATATTTATGCTTTAGGAACAATGGGCCAAATTTTTGATTCAGGCTGGGTGGGTTGCTTTTCAAACCTACCGGTGTTCTTGTTTTGAGTGTGATTTTTCCTTCAATAAAGGAATTTTCCCCAAATCGAAATGGAGAGCATTGAAAATCCAGAAGGAATTGGCTTGCCAAACTTCCTTTCCACCCACAACTGTGACTTTACACAATGATGTTGGACATAAGTTGGGCAGAAGGATGGAATGTATTCTGTTTAGAGAATAACTCTCTGCTGGTCACTCTCCATTTGCCCCTTCAGGTCCATTGTCTGACCTTCTCCATCCAGCTCTGTGCCTAGGGAGGCTGACCTCCATGGACTTCATCATCCTGGTTTATTTGCCCTTTGGCTTCTGATTGGGATTAGCTAATGGAGAGCACCAACAAGAGATTAAATATCTTACCCTCTTTGCCTGTGTCCCTGAACCCCCCCTTGCCTGGCCGTGCATCGGTTGGGGCTGCTACAGCTCCTGACAGGCAACCTCTATCCCATGACTCTAAAGCTCTGCTCAGGGTCTGGTTTATTTCTCCCCCTAACTCCTGTAGGCATAGGGATAGTAACAACTTCCCAGTGTTGCTGATTCCAGGGGGCTTCACCATCCCTTGCTGTTTCCTTTGACCCTGATTCCACATCCATATTGTTGTTGTTAGCTGCTGTGGAGTTGATACTGACTCCTGGCGACCTTATGTACAGCAGAATGAAGCGTTGCCCAGTCCTGCATGATCCTCATGATCAGCAGCATGTTTAAGTCCATCGCTGCAGCTACTGTGCCAGTCCATCTCATCGAGGGTCTCCCTCACACCCATTAGCACTCTACTTCACCAAACATGATATCCTCCTCCAGAGATTGATCCCTCTTGCTGATGTATCCAAAGCAAGCAAGTTGGACTATGTTCTGTCGTGATCCATAAGGTTTTCACTGGCTAATTTTTAAAAGCAGATCACCAGGTCTTTCTTCCTAATCTTAGTTTGGAAGCTCTGCTGAAACCTGTCCACCATGGGTAACCCTGCTGGTATTTGAAATATCAGTAGGATAGCGTCCAGCATCATAGCAACATGGAAGTCACACAGTATGACAAACTGACAGGTAGTGGTTCACCTCTGAAAATAATCCCCTTATTAAATGCTCACCAATTACCCCTTGGCTGTGTCAGCTGTTTTTCGCCAGGATTGTGACATATACTCCTGTTCTAAGGTTACAATTCTTACAAGTTTCTTAATATCATGTTATGGTTAAAAGTTGTGATATCAAATCTTCCAAATTAGATATTCTGCTTTGAAAGGGGAATTTTTAGAAAATGTAAAAGGTTCATATGAGTGAAGATATTTGGTACTACAATGATAAATCCTACTTTTTTTCTCAGTGGGCTGAGGAAAGCATTTCAGCTACTTAGGCTGGCTGGCAGCAGAATATCCTGTCTCCTTCTTCCGTTTCTAAGTATGCTCATAACAGGGCCGGACCGCGTCGGCCCAAACCCGAGCCATCTTCTCACCTACCACCCAGGCTTGTGATGCCTCTGGATAAAGAACAAACTGAACCTGCTTCCCTTGCTTCCAAAGCACCTCTGTTAGATTGAGGGCAAAAGATTAGTGCCCTAATGCTCTGCACCTTCTTCCAAATTCTTTTCTATTTCTCCCCTTTGCCTTTTCTATTCCTTTCCATTTCCTGCAAAGTGGCTTTTCTTCCTTTTTCCCTTGCCCTGCTGTCTTGTTTTATTTCATGACCTGTGTTCCAAGGCCCTGAGTCTCAACCACTTCTGAGGTGTGCCAAAGGAAGGTATAACTAATGGGAGCTAAAATTCTCAAGTTTGTGTTTTACTTCAAAAACTACATTTGAGTGGATTCAAGCTTACTCCCCCCAAAAACATAACTCTCAATCACCTGAAATCCAAAATGTTTTCTTGAGTGGAAGAAAAAGACATGGAATTATCGCTGATGTATCAGAAATTAAGCACAACTGGCAGTCTTGCTTATTCATTACTAATCTACATTTAATAGCTGTGACCGTTACAGGCAATTGTAGTGCTTTATTTCTGCACACATAGAAATTGTTTATGATTCATTAAAAGATGGGGGTGCCTGTTGGAATGTTGTATATTTAAATGTCATCCATCAAGTGAGTTGGAGTACAAAAAAAGTCGAGAACAGCTACCCAAGGTAACAACTAAGAGAAATCTCATTACTGCAGGGAAACTCTCCAGTGGAAGCCTTACCACGATTTGGGAGAGAAACTATTGTATTAATAGCATTATTATATCCATGGGTCTTGAATGAGTCTTATCATTTGAAAATTGTTTGCCCATTCAACATCTCTTTTTAAAGCCTTTTTTTTGTGTGTGTGTATGTGTAGCATCCAAAAATTCCAAACAGGATAAGGTTGTTAACTAGTTCTAGTTCACTTCATCTATTACTTCCTCTCAAGTGGAACAAAGTAAATTAGCCTATTTTCAGTCTTTTCCAAGCTTTCTGATATTAACAAATTATAACTGCCTGAAAAGAATGTGTATGTTTATATTAATTTTTTTTTCAAGCAAAAGGGTAAAAAGCAATTTAATGGGATGCACTACTAAGACACTGAGCAGTATCTACACTCATTGCACAAAAACTAGAAAAACAAACCAGTTGCCATCAAGTCAGCTTTAACTCATGGCAGCCCCATGTGTGTCAGAGTAGAACTGTACTCTATAGCTGCTCCAACATCTATTTTTCAGAAATACGCCATCAGGCCTTTCTTCTAGAGCATCTCTGGGTGGACTCAAACTGCCAACCTTTCACTTACAGGCACACTTAGCCGTTTGCACCACCCATGTCCACTCACTGTGTAAAGGAACATACTAACAAAGATAAGAGATAAATATGGTTCCTGTCCTGTGGACTTAGGAACTGAGATTTCTGTTGTCATCGTTTGTTTTAATTTTTATATTAATGTTTCTCTCAACCCTTGATTTTAGTGCCCTTGACATATCAAACCAACTGATGGAGGTGAGAACATGGATGAAGAAAAAGGAATGTTACAAATTGGCAACTTGAGATGGTCTTCAGCCTTATTTTGAAGAATTCTTGACTAAGGACATGCCAGCTCACTACCTAGAATTAATTTGTTTTGGTTAGCAGCCGTAGCTCTTAAGCACTGCACCACCAGGGCTCCAATACATTTAGAGAATTGAAACTTTTAAATTTCACAAGCAGAGTTCTTCTTCTCCACAGTATTCAAGGGAACCCCTAAGTCTTAAGGTGGAGAGCAGCCATGTGAATTGTTTTCAAACTGCAGTTGTGGTTTTGTTCTCTCCGTAAGATGACACCAGGCACTGCAGATTGAGAAGACATTTGTCAGGCTGGCAGCAGAGGCCAGAGATGAGCCCACTCCTTAAGGAAGCCCCCCACTGGTGGGCCAGCTAGATGAACTTCATTGAACAGCAGGCTCTTGGAGGGAGTCTAGTGTGGCAGACAGCCACTGTGTCCAGTGGGCCAGGTTCCAGATTAGAAGTGGCTGAGGGGAAAAGCAATCTGCTTTTAGAGAATAACAGCAGCACCCAGAGGAGCATGGCTATGGGAAACCAGAAAAGAGCAGATTCCAGAGAGCTAAGTAGCAGGCCAGCAGCACAGGGAACAGTGTCTTCTGGCATCTGGGCTTCAAGGTCAGAATGCCACAACCTGGAGTGTCTGGTAAGAACAAGGCATGTGAACCAGGTTCAAGAACCAGGAAGGGACTTATTTCCAGAACTGGGTAAAAAGTGGGAATCGGGGCCCAGAAATGGACTCTGTTAGCAAAGTGAGGCATGAGGGCAAAGCCAGAGAGACAGTAAAGCTAGCAATGCAAAGTTCAGAGTCTCAGAATGCAGCTCTTTAATCACTTCTGCCTCAAGTCTGATTTGAGCCTGAAAATGAAGTCTGGGTTTCAGACCTGTAAAACTTCTTTCTCAGGACTGAAGAAAAAATTCAGTTTCCTGAACTTGTCTATGACACATTGTCAGTCAAGACTCTTGGAGGCAACAGAAATCCAGCTAAAATTAGCTTTAAGCAACCATAATGAAAGGAATTTTTTGGCTCATGTAATTGGAAAGCCCAGGAGTGGTTACAAACACTATTGGAACCAGGGCTCAAACATCGTCCCTCAGGCTTTTTCCCATATTTCCCTTCTACTTGTTTCTGCCTGGTAGTAGGCTGGTAAATGTTTAATAACTGGCTCTCTGAAAAAAAAAATTATGTGCACATACATATAAGCTTATTATAAATTTTACTAATATAAAGGATGTGTAGCACAATTTATAAATAATAATAAAGGATATAGTACTCTTTATTATAAACCCAATATAGCCAATTTATTCTCATGAATGTTTTCATTGATTTTTGCCAAACTCTTGTATAGCCAAACTATGACTGCAATTGATGAACAAGTATAGTTCTGACTTGAATGTTAACTGATATTCTCATTTACAGAAAAGTCAAGAAAGATAAAAGTGAAATAGTGAATATTTATGTTGGAACTTTGCTCTTTTTACAAAGGATGACTTCTTTACCGAATCAGATAGTTCTTAAATACTAGAAAAATATTTTTTATTGTGCTATTAACACATTTTTTAATTTAATCTGCATGATTAACATTTCGTCTATCATTTTGTTAAATTTAGAATTGGAATTAGCAAACTATGGCCCATGAGCCACATCTAGCCTGCTGCCTGTTTTATAAAGTTTTATTGGACACAGCCACACTCATTTGTTTAGATATTGTCTCTAGATGCTTTTGTACTGCAATAGAAGAGTTGAGCAGTTCTGACTGAGACTGTGTGGTCTGCAAAGTCTTAAATATTTACTATCTGATCCTTTAAAGAAAAAGTTTGCCTATCCCTGGTCTAGACAATCAACAAAACAATATACCAAGCCTTGATTTATATCTTGTAACATCTGCTGTTTCTATGGTGTAAATTCTCCTACGGAGACCAATTTAAAGCTACCAGTGAAAATGTCACTGACTGCAGAATCGGAAAGAGATGTGCAGTAACACACCGTTATGTAGTATTTCCACCATTTAGAAACATAATATAAACATACGTAACCTCAAGAGCATATGTAATAGTCGAATGTAGTAAAATACTAGGAACTGATGAGCTTTGAATATGTGTTAACTTTCTTTCTAATATAATTTATTTAATTGTAAATTTACATAATTTACTTTTTAATAATGGCTGCCTTTAACAACTGGCTCACAAAAATTCCTAGAAATTTAACAGTTGGCCCTCATGAGCCAGTATAAGCTGGGTCCAACACACCGCTGTCTTTGCTTCCCTTCGTGAGTTGGCGTCACTCTCCTAGGCTGGACAACAGGGTCTTTATGCCAGAAAGTTGGTAGCTGGCTCCCCCAAGCCTATGTCTTATAGCCTGTGATAACAAAAATAAAAAATCCTTGAATCTTCAATATCCATAATTCATATCTAGTCCCTGGAGTGATCACTCTGGACAGATGGCTTGGGAGGATGCAACAAGGCACAATCTCACTAGGACCACATAGAAGGGTAAGGAGCTGTTCTTTTTTTGTAAGGAGTGATTCTGGATACATTAAAAAAATGACTGAATTTGTTCCTTGAAATCCTGCTTGTCGTTCTGTAAATGGATGTCAATGCTGAGATGAGGTACCAAGAATTAAATAAAACACTCCAAGTGAATTGTGGTCAAGACAAAGCACACCTGGGAAAATGGCTGCCCTGGATCTGGATATTATTACTCTATTAATGAAGCTTTAAAATGAATTGACCTCCCCCCTCCAAGAAAATTTATTGACCCCTGTAAGTTGGTTATGTTGACTTTCTAGTCAATGCAAATACCCAACACTTTTCATGAGACCTACTCTTAAGTAATTTTCCACGATCTGGATTTGAAAAAAGTGACTCCCTAATGTGGGAATTTACATTTCTTTTCTTAGTTTTATCTATTTCAGTCTACTTTACCAATCAGTTGAGACCTTTTAATATTTGGATTCTGCTGTCTGGTGTATTACATATTTTTACCAGCTGTATTTTGTTTGGATATTACAGTTCTTTATGCCTTCTACATTTTCGTCCTAGTCATTGTTAAGCATTTTTTAACAGGACAGAGCCCTTTGAGATATCACTAGAAATTTCTCTCCACACTGCCATTCATTCATTAAATAATTTTTTTTCACAGTGACTATTCAAACCACTGCATATCCAATCTAAGTACCATTATTTAACCTGCACAACTTTGTCATATGCATAAAGATAACAGGAGAGACCAATGTCTTAAGCCAATTATACTTCATTCCTTGAACCATAGTTCAGCAGAACTATTATGCAAGTAATAATGATTAGAACTTTGTTTCTTACGTGAAACAAATAGGGTTAGCAATTTGTGATGCTGATTATAGTTCAAAAGTAGGTCACAGTAAGATCTGTAAGCCCCCTTTCCAGAAGATAAAAATCTATATATTGTGAAAAAGGAAAAGACCATACAATGATTGACAGATTTCTATAAGAAATTCTTTTGTCTCAAAGTTATGCTAACGTGTAGTTCAATAAAGCATAGTGAGGGACTTGCCCATTGAAACTGCTTAAGATGACTTGACAATAGGGTGGTGATGTCTCCACAACCCATCATTTCTGCCCTTGGGATCTTGTTAAAAGGGGTCAAACTCCTGCTTTGACCATGCCCATGGAGTCTTTGTGTGTTTGTATGTGGTGAGGGAGGGTTAGGAATCAGTAAGGAGTAGTCTCCAATGAAAGGACTCATCTGTAGTAGAGATCTTAAAACAGTTTAAGTAATATCTGTTGTTGTTAGCATTGTCTTAGAGAAAAAAGAAAAAGAGGATAGGAGATTAACTATTTCTTTTTTTTTTTTAAAGCAAACTTTATTTCTGAAATTTTTATCTCATTGATTTTAAAGATAATCAAAGTGGGTATAACCATGGGGCAGGGTTTTAGGGAAAGGGGACTATCTCTCATTTTGACAAACTCTAAAACACAGTAGGCCTCAGAATTTGACAAATTCTTCTTCTGGTTGTGTGCTGTGACAATCCTGCCTTGAGATAATAGGTTCCTTGTGTCTAGCTTGCTGATGGAAGGACAGTCACAGGGTAACAAGAACTATCCCAGGAAAACCCCATCGTAAGTATATCAACCAGTGTCTTGCCTCATTGGGCGCTAGGCTGACTCCTGCTAGTCTTTCAAGACTCTCTTACTTTTTTAGGTAACCTTCACTTTGCGTACCAGCTTGCAACTTTTCCACATAGTGTTTCAAACTCGGAACTCTTCTGAGTAACTATGGACCTGCTGTCTCCTCTCTGGCTACCTCCTCATCGTCTCTATACTTGGGATCATTTCTGATTATTTTGATAGTATTTTGCTGTGTAGAACCTCCTATCTCTGTTTCACCATATTCTTCATTAGTCTGAGACAATGGATCATGTCTGTATCTCCTCTGAATATTCTACAAGCTGCTTGCCCAAAGTCTAGGGAAATTTCTAGACACTCACAACTTCTTCCCCTTCCTTACCACTAAGGGATGGGGCCACTTTCCTTCATGGCTCCTGTTTCTTTCATACGCCTGACCATGTCCAGCATAGCCATTTCCCTTATTGTCTTCCCTACACTAACAGAGATGAAATTGTCCACAAATGAAGTCAAGAGTTTATTAGATAATCCTTTTTGGGGTAGAATGGAATTTCTAGCAGAAATATGATACTTTCCAGCCCTCCATTTGTAAGTATAGCCTTGCCACTGTGTTCTTCCTAATTTCTTAGTTTTATACCTTCTTGACACATCTCTTCTTTTCTGAACAAGATTTTATTTCCAGTGCCCCATTCTAGTTGACAGTTTTATCCCTTTGGGACTTTGTAACACCCATGGTATCACTGTGAAAAGGTCATGTTCATTTTATTCATTAGCTATATACTACGAATCTTATTTATCTCTACATTCACAACATTAAGCAGAGTGCCTGATACGTGATAAATACTCAATAAGTGCAGGTTGAATCAAAATAAGTCAGTATAGACACTTACGAAGCCTTAAATATTTTTAAGAGTCTCTCCCTAGTTGTATTTCTGTAAGAATAATTGGGCTCCTTCTTTGCTATTATTCATTTCTCTAGATGTCACAGACTTACATTATTTCGGATTTATAGGTTCTGAAACCTGAGTTTGCAGCCCTAATACGTGCCCATGGGCGTACTAGGATTCAGAATTACCTTCTTGTTCTCCCTTAAATAACAATAGAGCATCGAAACTCAGTAAGCCCTAAATAGAAAGTCAAGGGTGAATTCTTATTATAGAACAGCCAAAGAGCTAGGATTACCATTATTCCTTTAGGGCAAAAGATCACTTCTTGCTTTATTTGAAGCTGTCACATGAGAGAATTGCCTGCTTTTCAGAAGGCAGTCTTGCATATTTTGGGCTGAAGGAAATGGGAGCGGGAAAGGAAAGAAAAATTTGAAGACTCAAAGATTTTATTCTAAACAGTGTTCCTAAGAGAAGACTATAAATATCTTTTATATGTAAATCAACAAAAACTTAATTGAAGATTCAGAAAGACTTGATTCTTCCCACCTAGATAGGGAAAAATTACATTGCAATGCAGAGAGTAGAACAACTAATGTCTTAGGTTTAGAGAACAGTAGGCAAGTGGTACGCATTGAATTGTGTTCCCCTCAAAAGATATGCTGAAGTCTTAACAACACTTGTACCTGTGAATGGGATCCTGTCTGGAAATAGAGGATTTTTTTGTTATGTTAATGAGATCATTCCAGAGTAGGGTGGGTTCTAAACTTAACTCATTCTGAGTGGTATCTCATAAAAATAGCAGAACAGACACAGAGACACACACACAGGGAAGACAGATGCCATGTGATAACAGAGGTAATGCACCTACAAGCCCAGGAATGCCAATGATTGACAGGATCTACTAGAAGTTGAAAGAAAGAAGGACCTTCCCCTAGAGCCAATGCCCTGAATTCAGACTTCTAGCCTCCAGAATTGAGAGAAAATACATTTCAGTTCTTTAAAGCTTATGGTATTTATGTTACAGCAGTACTAGCTAACTAAGACTGTGAGTCGGAAAGCAGATGTGGTATTTTAAAATAGATAGAAGTAGGAAAGTACCGAAAGGTGAGAGCTCCAAAATTGAAGTGCTTGACTTGTATCAGAATGACTGGTTAGGTCTGAACCCCAGCTCCACCTTAGCTTTTGCTTATTTCCCTTGCAACCATTAACTTTCAGGTAGACTCAAGTACATAACAAAGGAAACATTTTTCTCTGTATTTAAACTGAAGATATGGAAAGAATTTGCCTAAGGGAGGGTCTTCAGGCAAGACCCTTATCAGAAATCCCCTCAGCAGCCCTCAGGAAATGTTTTACTCCAAACAAGCCATTTCTAACAGAATGTTCTCAGAAAGACTATCTCATAATTACCTTGTGATTACTCTGTAAACTACCCCCCCTCCACAACCACTGTCATGTATTTCTGTAATTTAGGAAACTAGCCAATCCAAATAGCTGATACACGTGTTTCCAATCAGTAGATGTAAAGCCCCTACTTTGAGTATTCCCGCCTCCTGCTTCTTGATTTTACCTCATAAAAATGCCTCTGTAACTCCACCATTTTGGAGCTTTTGATTTCACTTTGTGACATCAGATGTGTCCCTGGTTAGAACTGTTTTGAACCTTCAATAAATCTCTTCACTTTCATTTTAATGGACTATGTTTTCTTACTCTTTGACAGGAATAATGAAACTATGGCAAATATCTGGTCAGCGAGATACGGTAAGACTACTTTTTGTGGAGGGGACATACTATTCCGTGTTCCTCAACAGAAAACAGTAATAGCAGCTGTCTTTGAGAGTTACATATTTTTACAAACCGATTTTCTAGAAAAGCATTTGTTCTCAGAGCAAATAAATTACTGGAAAGAAGACCTCATGCAATTCAGAGTGATATTCTTAAATGGAAAAATGTCACTATTATATCCATGCCTATATTTCCTCAGTTAATGGAGATGTTGTTATTAGGTGCCGTCGAGTCAGTTCCAACTCATACTGACCCTAAGTACAATAGAACGAAATGCTGTCCAGTCCTGCACCATACTGTTTGATTATATATGTTTCCTCAATGGTTTCCCACTCCCTTTCTGATGTCTAATGGTGCTAGCAGAACCCAGGCCTTAGCTTACTGCTTTTCTCTCTTGATGCACTTTATCTTGAAGGGCTCACTGTTGCCACAAACTTCAGCATCATCCTCTCTATAGGGTACATCAAGTCTTTATCTCTAGTCTAGACTCACACTCACAACTTCCATCCCTATAACGGTGATAGTTATTGGATATATCCCACTTCAGCATCATGCTATGACTGCTACCTCCTCAGCCAAAGTCACTATCTCCTCCCATTGTATCTAACAATCCTGCCATTTGAGCTTTCTCTTTGGCAAGTAGGAGAGATACCCGAAAGTTAACTGGTCTTTGAGGGATAGATAGAAGACATTATCAGATACAGGCAGGGATGTATATGACATGCTTGAAGACTGCCTGTTCTGAAATCTTGTCTTAGTTGTCTAGTGCTGCTCTAACAGAAATAACCACAAGTGTATGGCTTTAACTTTGAGAAATTTATTTTCTCACAGTCTAGTAGGCTCCAAGTCCAAATTTAGGACGTCACCTCCAAGGGAAGGCTTTCCCTCTCTGTAGGCTCTGGAGGAAGGTCCTCATCGTCCTCAGTCTTCTCCCAGACTAGGAGCTTCTCTGCGCAGGAACCTCAGGTCCAGAGGACACACTCTGCTCCTGGTGCTTTTTTCTTGGTGGTATGAGGTCTCTCTGCCTCTCTGCTCACTTCTCCCTTTTATATCTCAAGAGATTACCTCAGGCTGCAATCCAATCTTATAGCTTGAGTTCTGCCTCACTAAAACAACTGCCACCCATCCTCCCTCATTAATGTCATAGAGGCAGGATTTACAACATATAGGAAAACCACACGGTACCCAGAATCATGGCCCAGTCAAATTGATACACACGTTTTTTAGGGGATATAATTCAATACGTGACACCTCTGATCCTAAGACTTGGTGCTATTTCTCCCTCTTGACCAGCATGCTGGGTTGCCCTTTTTACTTAGGGGTTTAACTTCGCCTGTGTCCCCAGAACCAAGCCATTAGTCTGATCTTCATGCTAACCCTCACCTTCTCATAAGTCAGTATGCTACCTTTTATATGAAGACAGAGAGTAAATATTCATATATGCTTGTACATTTATAGAATATTTCTAGAAAGATACAGAAAAGATTAGTAATAGTTGTTATTTCCTGGGAAGGAAATTAGGTAGCTGGGGGTTAAGGAAGGGAGACTTGTCACTTAATCCCTATTATATCTTTTTTCATTTGTTTAATTTTTAAAATTTAATTGAATTAAAACGTATGTGTCCTATCGTCAGACGGTCATCCTTTCTTCAGCCAAAAATATTCACTGAGTGCATACTATATGCCAGACAGTTTTGAATAAGTGATGCCCTCCTGGCTATCACTTTCTAGTGAATAGAAATAATCAATAAATAAGTAAGGGGAAAGTACTAAGCTAATTTCAGAGAGGGTAAGTGTGTGAGGAAACAACAGAAGATGATAGAACAGAAAGTGATGGGGCAGATTCTACAGCTTGGTCAGAAGAAGCCTCCTAAGGAGATGGCGTTTGAGTGAGATCTGAATAATGGAAATGAGCTAGCCATGAGAAGGTCTAGGGAAGCACATGCAGGCAAAGGGTGCATCATCACAATTACCCCAGAGGAGGGAAGAGCTGTGTGCACTTGAGGCCCCAAGGCTAACATGTGGTGAATAAGGTGGAGAGGAAAGCAAGAGCCAAATTACTAAGGGATGTCCTTGCACATGGGCAGCTAGTGACTGGTGCTACTATAAAATTCAGTCAGCAGGACAACAAATGTTAACTGTCCATGCTGTCTTCACCCTCCTCTATGGAGGGGTCCTAATTCTGCTTCTCATTATCCATTTCACTTCCAGGAAATCAATGTTACAATTTCATTCTGGTAAGCTTTCTCAAGAGTCTAAAAATGGAAAAAATGTGGAAGCCTGAGTCCTAGGATGATCCCAGATGTCCAGAAATGCAGGCAGAGAGTGGATGGCAATCTAACTCAGTTTTGAGCATCTGAAGACCAGCTTTTGAGTTTTGGCTCAGATGTTTTCTGACTGTGTGACCTTTATCAAGTTACTTTGCATCTCTGAAGCTCAGTTTCTCCATCTGTCAGATGGGATTCCTTATAATACCTTCCTCACACTGTTGTGAAGATAAAATTAATCAGTGAAGGATGTTGTAAACTAGTGCTATTTATATGTTAGTTATTCTTGTACCATTGATTTTCTGGCCCTGTCTTGACTCACTGCAACTTATCTCTAGCTATCAAAGTGTTATTAAAATAAAATTTATAAGAGAACATTTTTTAGAATTTTAAAGATGTGACATGCACCAATTTGGAGGGACACAGAGAAGAGGAACAGCATGATAAAAAATATTGACAACAACAATTCTACGAAAGTTGAGCATCTGGAAGGGCAGACACTAGAGAGTACACACAGTGGCTGCAATGAAGCCAGTCAGTGTGCCTCCCCTGGCACAGCTTCCTGAGACCACAGAGTATGGAATCCTGGGTTTCCATTTTTTAATAATTTGTTGGTAACAGAGAAGAGAAAGAACTAAAAGAAATGAATGTATTGTCAAGATTTCTTGAGTTTGGTCAGAGGATAAATTTTATATGTCCCAAATAATTACATAGGTGGAAGGAATTGAGAAACATTACATAGGATGAATGGAAAAATTTCTTTTTAAATGTTGACCTTAGACTAATAATGCCTTTTGGGATTGGATAATGCATTGGCAATCTTTTGACATATTACTAATGATGTTCTCCATTGCTGTATTGGCTCCCACCTAGTTGATTTCTTGAACTTTTTTGTTTTTTTTAACAACATGAGCAAGCTGTCATAAGACACGTCTAATAATATTATCTATGGAAAAATATGGTTTGAACAAAGGGTTGTTGGATATAGGGAGAACATATTGGCTGATGATTCCTTTAAAGAGTATGTGTGGCAGCAATAACTGATACTTAATTAGAAAGTAATTTCCAAAAAACAAGGACCATATCTTTCTTGATAATTCTCATATCTTCAGAGTTTGTCACAGTTTTTGGCACATAGTAACCAAACCCATTGCCATCGAGTTGATTTTGACTCATAGTGACCTTATAGGACAGAGTAGAACTGCCCCATGAGGTTTCCAAGGCTGTAAATCTTTTTTTTTTTTTGAAACTATCTGAGCATTTATTGTAGTATTTTTATTTATAAATGGACACTTGTAAGCATAAGAATCCAATTGCAAAGAAAAACTTTTAACTGCACCTATAAATCTTCCTAAAACCACAAGATATCAATATTATTACACTGATTGTAAAAGAATAGTAGGTATGGAAAATTTGTCTCTCAGCTTCCCATCAAGGAATTACATCTTTTTAAATAATCCTAAATAGGAAGTTAGCTTTTGTGGTTTCTGGGTGTCTTGGTTAACTAGTGCTGCTACCACAGAAATACCACAAGTGGATGGCTTCAACAAACAGAAACCCATTCTGTCGTAGTCCCGTAAGCTAGAAGCCCGAACCTAGGGCGTCAGCTCCAGGGGAAGTCCCTCCGTCTCTGTTGGCTCCAGGGGAAGGTCCTTGTCGTCAGTCTTCCCCGGTTGAGGGCCTTCTCAGCGCAGGGACCCCAGATCCAAAGGATGCTCTATTCTCCTGGCTCCTGTTTTTTGGTGGTATGAGGTCCCCTTGTCTCTCTGCTTACTTCTCTCCTTTATATCCCAAAAGAGATTGACTCAAGACACAGTCTAATCTTGACAATTGAATCCTGCCTCATTAACATAACTGCCTCTAATCCTGCCTCATGAACATCATAGAGGTAGAATTTACAACATATAGGAAAATCACGTCAGATGACAAAATGGTGGACAATCAAACAATACTGAGAATCATGGCCTAGCCAAGTTGACACACATTTTTGGGGGATACAATTCAATCCATAACACTGGGTAATTCAATTAAGTAAAATTATCGGTTGCCTCCCATGTGTTAGGCACTCTGCTAAATTTGATGCATAAGAGACAGAGATGACTGAGACACAGTGCCTATGCTGAAGAAGTTCCTAGAAGATAAATACTCTAATAAATAATTCTACTGTATAATTGAAATAGAAATATATAAAAGGGACAGGCATTTACCAGAGAATGGAACAATTAACTATGCAGAGGTGTTGGC
The DNA here is from genome assembly GCA_030035585.1 of Dugong dugon. NCBI lineage: Eukaryota > Metazoa > Chordata > Mammalia > Sirenia > Dugongidae > Dugong > Dugong dugon. The sequence continues at coordinate 130,251,535 of CM057461.1, forward strand.
CAGGGAAATTTTTCTGGGGGAAGCTATATCTGAAATGAGGTTTAAATGGTAATAACTGATTTGCCAGATAGGCAAGGAGGGAAGGATGAGAGTTATTACAGGTGGTAGCCCTGCCATATGCAAAGGCAAGAAACATGAAACATTATGGTATGTTCTGGGATCTAGGAAATTATAACCAGTGCTACCTGAACTGTATCATTTTAATAAAAACAAGAAATGCTTCAGACTCTATAGTCATTAATCCGACACTTTTCAAAACAGTGTGAGCTAGAGTAGCCTATTTTTAAAATGCCACTAGGATTATATTTTATAGTATTTATCATATCTTTTTTATTGGAATTTTTGGATTTTGAAACATGAATGAATATCATATTTTAAAAATTGTGATGAAAAACAAGGCTCTAGGAGAGTAGCTTACTTTTTTTTTTAAAATCTTGTAGCTTAGAATGCAAGATACATTCTGCTTTTCAAATTCTTGCTTTATCACTTAACAGCTGTGGGACCATAGTCAAGCCACTAACCTCTGTAAGCATCTGTGAACTAAATATGTCAAGCACAGCCAAGGCTGTAAATCTTTATGGAAGCAGACTGCCACATCTTTCTCCTGCCAAGCCACTGACATTTTGGTTAGCAAATGAGTGCTTAATCACTATGCCACCAGGGCTCCCCTTGGCACATAGTAGGTTACTAATAATATTTGTTGAAAGAATGAATGAATGAATGTGTTAATGAAATAGGGGTGTGTGATGGTTAAGATTGTATGTCAACTTGGCTAGGCCACTATTCTCAGTGTTTTAGCAGTCGTATGATGTCGTGATCACTTCCCTGTTGAAATTTGATATGTGATCACCCCCATGATGGAATCTGCTGAGTGGTACTGGCGGAGGCGGGGCCTGTGGCAGCTCGCCACCCCTTCAGTTCATCTCTCTGCCTTCCTCCAGTTACTTTCTGCCTGCTCACCTTGCCAAGGTTTCTGGCTTATTCCAGACTCAGCAGCTGCCTCTTGTCTCACCTCCAGATCTTGGGACTTGAGCTAGCAGCTGACCTGTTGATCTTGGAATTCATTGATCTTCACAACCTGCAAGCAAGAGTCCGGTTCCCCAATCGGCTGACCTTGGGTTTGCCAGCCTCTGTAGCTATGTGAATCAGGAGAAACCTTGTGGTCTCGTCTGCTGATCTTGGAATTCATTGACCTTCACAGCCTGTGAGCAGGAGCCCCTCTCCGACCTGCCGACCTTGGGTACACCAGCTTCTGTGGCTCTGTGAAATGGAAGAGGCCTCTACCATGATCCATGGACTTGGGACATCTTAGCCTCTACAGTTGTGTGAGCTATTTCCTTGATATAAATCTCTATATATATATACTTATACGCTTTACTGGTTTTGCTTCTCTAGAGAACCCAGCCTAAGACAGGGTGTATTAGTTTTCTAGGGCTGCCTTAACAAAGTACCACAAAATGAGTGGCTTAAAATGACACAAAGTCCAAATTCAAGGTGTCAGCAGGGTCATACGCTCTCTCTGAAGAATCTAGAGGTAGATCCTTTCTTGTCTCTCCCAGAATCTGATAGGCATTACTTGGCTTATGGCACCATAATTTCCTGTCTGCCTTCATCTTCATGTGGTTGTCTTCCCTCTGTTTATCTCCATGTCTCTTCTCCTCTTTTAAAAGGACACCACTCATTATTGAATTAGGGTCCAATATGACATCATGTAAATTTAATTTATAACATCTTCAAAGCTCCTATGTTTAAACAAGGTCACAGTCACAGGTATAGGGATTTCAAGATATCTTTTTGGGAGTGTAAAAACAGCATGGGGGTGGTATCTGAACTCCTTTATCTTCACAAGGGGAAAGGAGAATCAAGATCAACAGCCCAAGGCTGATTCCTATGAGGCAGGTGTCAGACACACCTCCTCTCTCCACCATTCTTATCAATTCTGACACCAATCATCCCTCCCACAGCCCGTCTCTACTTCTCTGCTGAGTTCGATAATTCATTAAAATGGCCACACAGAGCTCACAGACCATACTCATGATTATGGGGTTTATTAGGGAATGAACAGGCTACATTTCAGGCTCAGCAATACTCAAGGATACAGTTCTTCCTTCAGGACAGCCTCTTCCTACCCATGCTCACAGGAACGCCTCTCCCTGGCCCTAGGCCTCTGCCCAGAGGCACTCAGCTTTCTCTCTCAGTAGGTGGGGAAGCCCACTGTGATGCCTCCTGTGGCCAGGTCTCTGTTGCTAGGTCTCTCCTTCCACCACTTCTCACCATCTTCAGGGTTACAGCTTGCTCTCTCTGTTTCCTATTCCAGGAGTTCTCAGTGTAGGGATCCCCGTTCCAAAGGACATGCTGGCCCCAATATTCTTCGTTGGTGGTGGTAGGGTTCTCCTTTTCCCGCCTCTGGGGAGGCTCATTTCAAGCCCAGTGGGATGGCAAAAACTGACCAATCTGCTTGGCGGGCCACAAGTACCATATCTGCACAGTTCTGCCCAATTACTTGGGTGGGAGTTACAAGACCATGGCTAGAAAGGCCACACACAAAAGTGATCTATCACACTGCAGGGAGACACAATTCAATCCGTATTAGGTGATATCAGCAATTTCTCAAGTTTGTCAACTTTAATGAAGAGTTACTTTCCTCTCAAAATGATGGTTCCAATCATGAATATATTGGCTAAATGTCTTTTATGTCGAAGGATGCTGGTTACACAAGAGTCCTTAATCAGAAAACTGCCTCAGGAATTGTTGACAGGGACAAAGGAGATGCTGGGTGCTGTGGGAAGGAGTAATCCTGATACACCAACCCTCTTCAACCATAAAAGCTCTGTTTTCATCTCTTTTACATGCTAGGAATCTGTGTAACTTTTATTTGAAAATATTTTGGCCACAAAAATAAAACTGTGAAAACTACTGCTTTCTATAGCTGACACCAAATGATTTAATTGTACCATAAGCAAATAAATACTTAATAAGAATCTTTGTAAGATAGTGAAGAGATACATCTGTAAGGAAAATTGTGTAGCATTCCCTAAAACTTTCCTACTGCTTCTTTCCTTGAAGAATTCAAACTACCAAACATCTGCTTGCATTGTACTCCAGGTATGTTGTGGGCTTTTCTCTATCACTTTTCCCAATTTGGTTCTTTTCATCAAAAAATAACCTTTCATGAGTCCCCATTTCTTTAAGATCTGCTCTGTATTAGGAGCTACTTAGTCTCTGAGTGGCACAAACAATTAAATGCTAGGCTGCTAACAGAAAGGTTGGAGATTTGAGTCCAACCAAAGATGCCTCAGCAAGGCCGGACTAAGGCATGTGAGAGACCTAAACACTGATAATTTGTGACATCCCCTCCTCTGCTTACTCATGCATTTGAAAGGGATATGTGATTTTATATATACATGTATATATGTGTGTATATATGTGTGTGTTAGCTATCCATGATGTAACTTCTTCTTAAATATGACTATAATGTTAGCAATTGAATGCAAAGTTGGCGTATGCCATTTTAGCAGAATGAGATGAACTGGATTATAAAATTTTGGGGGGATGCAGGGTACTAAGATTTTTACTATATACCACATTTTCTACAAAAAGCGTAGTCCATATATTCTACAACAAAGAAATTGGGTCAGTGAACTTAGTTGTTTCAACAATCAATGTAAAATTCTGTTGATCTCCCACAATGAAAAATTGGCTTTCACCAATTTTGCTTTAAACAGCTCATACTTCAATTTTGATACTTGTTTCATAGTAAATGTTATAATTATAAACAAACAAATGAAAAGATGTCATAAAAGAAAATTTAATGATCAGAAAACAAATATTACAACAAATTACTATGTTTTATTTTTAGATAGATCTTTCATCTCTGACATGTTATAATTAAACACACTTCTTTCCATTCTCTGCTCTTACAAATTCTTCAATGATTTCACATATACAGAGTAACATTAAGCACTGTCTTCCATGCAACAGACAAGAAAAAAATTAAATTCACTAGATACATAAATTAAAACTTTTCATGTAAGGTAAATATTAATATTTCCACTATTTTTGGGATGTTTTCTATGTTGTTGTTGTTGTTAGGTGCTATTGAGTCAGTTCCAACTCATAGTGACCCTATGTACAACAGAACGAAACACTACCCGGTCCTGCGCCATCCTCCAAGCCTTGTTATGCTTGAGCCCATCATTGCAGCCTCTGTGTTAATCCATCTTGTTGAGGGTCTTCCTTTTTTTCGCTGACCCTCTACTTTACCAAGCATGATGTCCTTCTCCAGGCACTGATCCCTCCTTTCTTTGTTAGTATTACATTAAATTATTACTCATTTTGATATTATATTAAATGTATGCTAGATTGCTCAACATGTATGCCAAACATATTTTAAAGTTAAAGTTACAAATATTACTGTTTACAAAACTTAGGACATAACTCTAAACGGTTAAACAGATGCTAAACAGTTAAAAAGTAACTTGACTGAATTCATTGCAGTGGTTGACTTATTCGAGTTCCTTTGCTTTTGCACCTTATCTGGGACTGGAGTTTCCATTGGTTGTTCACCAAGACATGCACAAGAGTGTATCCTTGTGTTTGTATCATGGCAAAGACCATTTTCTGGCTCTCCTGGATTAGCAGATGTGGATGTACAAGGCAGTTAGTTCTCAAAGTGAATCAGATCCTGGACAGAGCAGGAGAAAAATGTAGGACAAAATTTAAATTGACAAAAAAAGACCAGACTTACCGGTCTGATAGAGACTGGAGGAACCGCCAAGACTATGGCCCCCCAACACCCTGTTAACTCAGAAATGAAGCCATTTCCGAAGCCCACCTTTCACCCAAAGTTCAGACAGGCCTATAAAACAAACAATAACTCAGGTGAGGAATGTTCTTCTTAATTCAAGCAAGTATACGGAACCAAATGAGCAATACTTGCCCAAAAGCAAAGACAAGAAGGCAGGAAGGGACAGGAAAACTGGACAAATGGACACGGAGAACCCAGGGGGAAAGGGGAAAGTGCTGACACATTTCAGGGGTTGCAACCAATGTCACAAAACAATTTGTATATAAATTTTTTAATGAAAAACTAATTTGTGCTGTAAACTTTCACCTAACACAATAACATTTTTTTAAAAAAGGATCAGAGACCTGTTGTCTATTAATATCATCCGTCCTTGTCCAGTAACCATTCATGTTGGATCTGGTTGCATATTGGATGAAAGTAGCAAGAGTCAGACTCGACAGCCCACTCCCACCTCTTGTTTATTAGAAAGAAATAACATACTCCCAAGAGACCTACTGAGATAAGAAATTTCAATTACATAGGAAGGAACCATAGGAGGCAGATGTCAGCAAAGGTGTTGAAATGGTAGGGGCTTCATAGTTCAAACAACCTTGCTCATTGGCACCCTCCTGACCCTGTGTGAACTTTATTTCTGGCCAGCACATTCTCATGCACTGGAGCTGGTATCAGTTTCATTTTGTGCCCTACCAGCTCCCTTCCACCCCGGCACTTGCTTTTCCTTGTGTCCTGTCTGCTTGGCATCTATGGGTCTTTGCTTTGGACAACTGATGTCCCTATTTTGTTGATGCCCTAAGCACGTGTCTGCCTTGCTTATTGAGTAATCTGTCCCTGTGCCTCAGTAAAAAGGCCCGGAGATCTACTTCTGAAAAATCAGCCATTGAAAGCCCTATGGAGCACTGTCCTACTCTGACACACATGGGGTTGCCATAAGCTGGAATCGACTTGACAGCAGCTGGTTTGGTTGTTTCGGTTTACTAATCCTAATACAACATCTTTACCAGAAAGCTCTTAAGGAATGCGTCTTCTGAACCTTTGTCAGAGAAATTATTTGAAAGCAAGTAGCTTTTCAAATGATTTGAAATAATTCCAGCTAGTTAGTTGCCCAGAGTGCACAGGGCCCACCGAAACTGAAGCAATAACCTTATAGGAATTACCCTTCCATATATCTGACCTTTCTGGCCACTCTGCCATTGAAAGAAAAATATTCTAATAAGAAAACTTTCGCACAATTGTATTCTTTCCTATGGATTAAACCATTCCTTGCATTTTGCCTAGGCTAAGCAGACCCACCTACTAACATTATAGTTATTTCTGCCAAGATTATGTAGTTCAGAAAAATGTCTTCATAAAGTTTCCCAGGAAACTAAAATGTTGGCAAGATATCATTGCAAACAACATGAAAATGGTAGGCGGTGGGATGAGGTGGAGAGAGAATTTTGTAACAGAATTTCAATGGAGTCAAAATAATACCTACGATGCTGTTGAGGTTCTGTAAAGGCTGGAGAATATAATCTACACTAGAGAGATGGTTACAAACATGCAAGGCGAAGGCAAATGCAAAGCACTGCCAAGCGAAGGGGGCTGGCTGAGCAGGAAAAAACATAAAGACTCGGAGACATGAACTGGTGGAGCTAAACAGTAATTAGTGACTGGATATTGTACAAAGACTTAATTAATATTCCCAATGTTACAAAAGAGCACCTGCAAGGCATTGCATACCCAACCCTCTAATGAACATGAATTCATGTTGGGTTAGTTAAAAAATAAGAGAAAATTGCTCCTGTCATTTGCTTTTAAGGCGAGTTGACAAACGAATGCTATGCTGTCTTTTTTTTTTTTTTTTTTTTCTGGCTGGGTTATTTCCCAGGCTTGTTAATCACATTCATCCTTGCAGATAGCATCCCTGACTGTACAGGCTATCATCAGTGAATTTTTTTCCACTGTGTATTCTATAAATCGACAGATGCAGATTTGAAGTTATTGATATAGCAACAATCACAACAACAAAAGAAACTGAATTCCTTTTGCAATGGAAGAAATATTCCCTTCCTGACAATTAATATTCAAAGTTAAACAAAAATATATTGATTATAAATTTCAGGTTTCAAACACAGGACATGCTTAAACTAGAAATCCTTCTATTATTATCTACCATTTGGGCCAAGTTGTAAAGGCATCAAAAGCCATATATCTTTAATGCAAATATTAAAATTTGATGAGTTATTATTTAAAAATGATCACTTTTGTTATTTTATTTTTCTTTTAATGACCTTTGTTGGCATATTTTCAGTAACACTCAGGACAGTATCTATCTTTCAAAAATGACAAAATGGGCACACTGAACCCTAACTGAACTAAAGATGAAACAGTACTTTGAAATATTTTGTCAAATAAAAAATGTAACTATGGTAGAAAAAAAAACATAGCTGGTTAAAAGAAAGATGTGGAGAACTATAGATGATTCACTTATCCCCCAAATTATTTTGAGTTTGAAACAAGTGTATTGTCTTTGGGGAAAAAAGCAAGAAAGACAAAAAGTAATAATTTAATCTATTTGGCTTACACTTTGCATTCTGGTCGAGGTTTTGTAGAAATTTTACAATCACACTATAAACAAACTATTAAATTACTGAGATCAAGGCCTTTGAATAGAAAAAAGAATCTTAGTAATATTAATTTGTTTTTAGAAAGCTAGCGGACAAAATAGTGTTCTTCCAAAGATGATCACATCCTAATCTTTGGAGTCTGTGAATATTTTACCTTACATGGTAAAAAGGACTTTGCAGATGTGATTAAATTAAGGATTTTGAGATGGAGAGATTATCCCAGATTATTCAGGTGAGCCCAATGTAATTGAAAGGGTCCTTATAAGGGGAAAAGAGAGGGTCAGAATCAGAAGAGGAGATGTGATGACAGACGTAGAGGTTGGAGTGATGTACTTTGAAGATGGAGGAAAGGGCCACAAGCCAAGGGAAGAAGGTGGCCTCTAGAAGCTGTCAAAGGTGAGGACACAGATTCTCTTGAAGCCTCCAGAAGGAACGCAGCCCTGCCCACACTTTGATTTTAGCCTCATAACACTCATTTTGAACTTCTGACCTTCAGAATTATAAGACAGTAACTTTGTGTTGTTTTAAGCCACTAAGTTTGTGGCAATTTGTTATAGCAGTACTAGGACATGAATACAGAAAACCTCTTTATTCCTATCTCCTACTGAGAGCCATCACAAAGTTTGTATATATATACATATGTGTATATATACAAACACACAATTGGCAGAGATTGGACTATACTTGGGACTACTGTTCTCTCTGGCTTAATTTTTTTTTTTTTTTTTTTTTTTTTTTTACTTAACATCATGCCACTAGCATTGTTTTAAAGTCTGCATATGAATTTACACCTTTAACTTTTTTTCTGGTGAGGGTGGGCAGGGAGAGGTGTTGTAGTATTGTTTCCCTTAATGTGGTCAATCCAACTGGTAGATATTTGAGGAGGGTTTTTTTCCCCCATTTTTTAAATTACTATAGGCAATATTTAATGAACATCCTTATACATTGACAACACTCTGAACCAAGAAGTTCAAATGAAATGCAGTGAAGAAACTTTAATTATCTTGTTGTCTTAGTTATATAGTGCTGCTATAACAGAAGCACCACAAGTGGATGGCTTTAACAAATAGAAATTTATGTTCTCACAGTCTAGTAATTCAGAAGTACAAATTCAGGGTGCCAGCTCCAGAGGAAAACTTTCTCTCTCTGTTGGCTCTGGGGGAAGGTCCTTGTCATCCATCTTCCCCTGGTGTAGGAGCTTCTCAGGGCAGGGACCCTGGGTCCAAAGGAAGCACTCTACTCCTGGCACTACTTTCTTGGTGGTATGAGGTCCCTCTGTGTCTCTGCTTGCTTCTTTCTTTTGTATCTCAAAAGGGATTGGCTCAAGATACCGTTTAATCTTGTAGATTGAATCCTGCCTCATTAACATAACTGCCTCTAATCCTGCCTCATTAACATCACAGAGGTAAGATTTACAACACATAGGAAAATCACATCAGATGACAAAATGGTGGACAATCACACAATACTGGGAATCATGGCCTAGCCAAGCTGACACATAGTTTTGGGGGGACACAAATCAATCTATAACACTTACCATCATATGAGTTCTACAATTATTCAAACGGCTAATATGATACATTTGCACTGGCTTTTTTTTGGTTATCTTTGAGTTATTTTTGGTCTCTTATTTACTTTTTAATGCATTTTGTGTTTTAGGTCCCTTTAACATGTTTATTTAAAGTTTTGCATAAACTCCAGATGTATCAGTCACATTTCTTGATAGCAACAAACAGAAACCTAGTATTATACAGACAAGAATTTAGTCAAAGGATAGTGGATAGCTCAAAGAATAACCAGCAGAGCTGAAGAACCAGCTTGGAAGCTACCCCACCAGCATCCCAGCCTTAATCATGTCAACAAACTGGCCCCACATTGACTTCACTGCTGAGTACTTGTCAGTATGGTCTACACGTTGACTCTGAACTCAGACACTAGCACCACTGTCACTTCTTCCCTTCCATGTTCCCCCTCCCCCACAAATGGAGTTAGCTGTCAGAGTTGCTGCCTCTGCAGTGGGTTCTCTCTGTCCCTGCTTCTTGGGTCACCCACTCCCCTTTTAAAATCTGGGGCAGATGTGTCTCAATGGCTAAACCTAGATTACAGCTGTGGCCCTAGAGGGAAGGGAGCCGGGAAAGTGAGTCTTTGGCATTTTCGGTTCCTACAGTGGGAGAGAGACTCTGCTTTCCACAAAGCCTCAAGGTGAGGGTGTCTCCAAAGACAGAAAAAGCATTCACATACTAGGCAGACAAAAAAAATTATGTATGTCCACTACATATGACAGTGGATCTTCAGCTTCTTGACTTTTCCACTTTTCCCTTCATAGACTGACTACTAGACTTGGTTGAAACTGTGCTTTTACATTTTTTGGCCTAAAATTAGAAGCTCTGGTAAGTCAAGGGAACCAATAAGCACACTTTAACACAGGAGAGACTTCTAACATTTAAAAAAAAATTGGTTAACTATATGTTCCAGGTGGAAACTCTTTAAATTTAAGAAGAAATTGTGTACTTACAGATGGATTGATATGTCTTAAATTGGCTTCAAAATTATGTGGAAAGGTGTTAAGAGGATGGGGTATAGATGAAACAAGATTGGCCAGTAGTATTCAACCCTATTGATAGTGGATGAAGCTGGGTGATATGTACTGAGGATTCATTAAAGTATCCTTCTAATTTTGTATTTGTTTGAAATTTTCCATAAAAAAGAAGATAAGAAATTGTGTAAAGCCGTATTTATTCAGGCATATATATTAATTTCTTCTTTTAGGAAGGCAAGATAAAACAAAACAAACAAAAAAACTTCAAGTTGCTTTCCAATTGAGAGTTCAGCCAGGTTATCTTCGTAGGCATCTATCTGTGCCTGTCATGAGTAAAGAATCATTTGGCTTCCAATTTTTGTTTGACAAGATGGGCTTGGTTACTCCCTTTGCCTGATTTTCCTGTATAATTAGAAAACTACATGTGCCTTTAACTTCTGAAGGAAACAACTACCACAAATTAACTTTCTGTCATTCAAAGTTAAACTATTAATCTCAAAATTTTAGTCAACATACTTAAGTATTTCCATTTTTTTAAAACTAGAATGTCCTTCAAAAACAATATTTGGACAAGGGAGATCTAGGTCAATTGGTATAACATAGTTCATTAAGAAAATGTTCTATATCCTACTTTGGTGAGTAGTGTCTGGGGTCTTAAAAGCTTGCAAGCAGCCATCAAAAATATATCCATTGGTCCCACCATGTCTGGAGCAAAAGAGAATGAAGAAAACCAAAGATACAAGGAAAATGTTAGTCCAAATGACTAATGGACCACATGAACCACAGCTTCCACCAGCCTGAGCCCAAGGAACAAGATGGTGCCTGGCTAGCACCACCTGCAGCTCTGACAGGGATCACAATAGAGGGTTCCGGATACAACCGGAGAAAAATGTAGAACAAAATGCAAATTTGCACAAAAAGACCAGACTTACTGGTCTGACAGAGACTGGAGGAACCCTCGAGACTAGAGCTCCTGGAAACCCTGCTAACTCAGAACTGAAGCCACTCCTAAAGTCCACCTTTCAGCCAAAGATTAGACGGACATACAAAACAAACAATAACTCACGTGAGGAACATGCTTCTTAGTTCAATCAAGTATATTAGACCAAATAGGTAACACTTGCCCAAAAGAAAAATGAGAAGGCAGGAAGGGACAGGAAACCTGGACAAATGGACACAGAAAACCCAGGGTGGAAAGGGGGAGAGTGCTGACACATTATGGGAATTGCAACTAGAGTCACGAAATGCAGTTGCTGTAAGTCAAAAATCCACTATGGCACCTAACAACAACAACATATATATATGTTGTTAGGTGCTGTCAAGTCGGTTCTGACTCATAGCGACCCTATGTACTACAGAAGGAAACACTGCCCAGTCCTGCACCATCCTCACAATCTTTGTTATACTTGAGCCCGTTGTTGCAGCCACCGTGCCAATCCATCTTGTTGAGGGTCTTTCTCTTTTTTGTTGACCCTGTACTTTACCAAGCATGATATCTTTCTCCAGGGACTGATTCCTCCTGATAACATGTCCAAAGTATGTGAGACGTAGTCTCACCATCCTTGCTTCTAAGGAGCATTCTGGTTGTACTTCTTCCAAGACAGATTTGTTCCTTCTTTTGGCAGTCCATGGTATGTTCAATATTCTTCTCCAACACCATAATTCAAAGGCATCAATTGTATATACAGATATATATATACCAAACTCGTTGCTGTCAAGTTGATTCTGACTCATAGTGACCCCATACGACAGAGTGGAACTGCCCCTTAGAATTTCCAAGGATCGGCTAGTGGATTTGAACTGCAGACACTAGAATGGAAGTCCATAAGGAGCACAGGACTTTGTATGTGATTATTTTTTATTTATGTAGGCCTGGCATCTCAAACAAAGCCTGGCACATAGAAGGTGCTTGATAGATATTTTATTCTATTTGTTTAAAACTATTATGTTGTCATTGTTGTTAGGTGCCACCGGATTCCAACTCATAGCAACCCTATGTAGAACAGAATGAGACACTGCCCTGTCTTGCACCATCCTCACAATCGTTGTTATGCTTGAGCCAATTGTTGCAGCCACTATATCAACCCATTTTATTGAGGGTCTTCCTCTTTTTCACTGACCCGCTATTTTACCAAGTATAGTGTCCTTCTCCAGGGACTGATCCCTCTTGATTGCATGTCCAAAGTATGTGAGACTTAGTCTCGCCATCCTTGCTTTTAAGGAGCATTCTGGTTGTACTTCTTCTAAAACAGATTTGTTCGTTCTTTTGGCAGTCCGTGGTATATTCAATATTCTTCTGTAATACCACAATTCAAAAGTGTCAATTCTTCTTTGGTCTTCCTTATTCATTGTCCAGCTTTCGCACGCATGTGTATGAGGTGATTGATAACACCATGGCTTGGGTCAGGCACACCTTAGTCTTCAAGGTGACATCTTTGCTTTTCAACACTTTAAAGAGGTCTTTTGCAGCAGATTTTCCCAGTGCAATGCTATTATTGCCAATGCAATGCAAAACTATTATAGTCATGTGAAAAGATTAGACAATTCTCCCAATCATGACATTATTATTCAAGATTAAATTCAGAATTATTATATTTATAATTATTGAAGAAAAAATAGATCCATCTTTCCAGCATTGCCAGCCCCCCCCCCACCTTGAAAAAAATATGGTATTTGGAAGGACCTCCATATTCCTCCAGCATTCTTTATTCAGTTTTATAGGACAATGCCTTCCCACACTTGTGGCCGCTTCCTTTTGCTGGCAGTGTTGAGAACAATGAGATTTGGATCACACTATTCACCCTCTTTAATACCTGAAACTAAATTTGGCTTCAACTTACAGTAGATCCTACTGTCCAACTTCATGCTCTGGAATTGTTGACATTCTGGTCAAAGGACCAGGCCCCCTTTAGAGCCAGATGTTAAAAAAGGTTGCCCACAATCATCAGGTAGCAGTCTTCTGACATCCTGCTATCCTTCTTGATAAATCCAAACTTGATCATCAGCACCAAAATCCTCCATGACCTATATTCTGTTGTTGCCATCCTTACAATTGTTATGCTTGAGCTGCCTGATGATAGTTGACAACCTAATAACATCTGGCTCTAAACTGGGCCTGGCCCTTTGACCAGAGTGTCAACCTATATTCTAAGAAGCTTCAATCCCTCTAAGTTTCCATTTGTTGACATCAAGAACACTGTTGCTTTGTTTTGAAGTCTGAAAGAAATCTGTTTCTGCACAAAAGGTCACAGAGAAACATTAGATACTTCTCCTTGTAACACTAGAAACTATCAACCCCTGTGATTACCATATTAATATCATAAGTAATCCATATACCACCAATAATCTGAAGAGAATGTATCTTTGTGTGGAATCCTAGGAACTGGAGATTAGCTGTCTCTGCATTAAATTCAATCTCTTTTTCTTTGAAGTTTTCTCCTTCCAAAAGAAAAAATGTTGGTTCTAAAAATTCAACATCTATAAAACAAAGATACTTGAAAGTTGCTCCAGGGAGGAAGTGATAAATTTTGTTGACCACTGCTATCATCAAAGTATAATACTACTCCATTCTCTTTACCCACTCCAATGTCTTTTTGAGACTTAATTTTCCTTCAAGTTTGCTGTTGATGTTTATTTTTGCTTTGCTACATTGGTACTTTCCCATCAGGAATTGGGCACACAATATGGTATTCATCTTTTAAATGGCTGGACCTGCTTCAATCCCTTTGTAGGCTACCATTTTCAAGGGCAATTTATTTACTTTATTGAACTTCTAAATTAATTACTAGAACAAAACAGTTTTTGCTTTACTATGGCCAGAGAATTAAGGCAAATCAAGTCAACAGAAACCCATCTGTTCATTGCCACCTACTCTTACTGCCAAGAGAACCCCAACTTTTTAACCCTAGAATTAAAAACACAAGGAATATAGAGAAAATACTCTATTTTAAAGGAATTTGGATTAAGTAGAAAAAGGAGGAGGCAAAGGCACAAGAAGGAGCCCTAGTGGCACAGTGGTTAAAAGCTCAGCTGCTAACTGAGAGGTCAGTAGTTTGAACTCACAGTGGTTTGAACCCACCAGCTACTCAGCAGTGGCGTCACTAGGGTTGGTGTCACCCAGTGCTGTAACTCATGGTGTCATCCCCCTATGGACCTCTTCCTGTACTAGATCATACAGAATCATTTGTAATGCTTTTTGCACTAATGTTACCAGTAAATTGTATTTCCTGTATATCACTGGATGTAATGGCAATAGTCGTGATATAAACAACTAGCAAAATTAAATTACACCTTTAAATTACAATATCATATGCACAGCCTAAATGTATTTACATTTACATAGTTTCATGTGGTTAAAGTGAAAATTTGATAAGAAAAGCAATAGAATTTAAAGTAAAAATATTAAAGACTACATCAAAATTATATTCATTTTAAAGTTAAACTTTACCATTACATGAGATACATTAATGGATTATATCTGTATAAATTTTAACGTGTCACAATTTTTTTAACCGTATTTCAAACTTAAACCCTGAAAATTTCATTAGAACGTAAATCAGCGTACAGTTTTAGCCTTGTAGATATACTGATCCATGTAACCTGGGCCTACAAAAAATGTCTTCATTGTTATAACTAACTATGGGGATATTTTTATAAGAAATAATCAATTTCTGCTGAAATGCTGCCCCAAAATTTTATAGACATTCATTCTGACGTCACCCTCTCTGACAGTGTCACTCAGTGCAGTCCACACCCCCTGTCTCCCACCCCAGTCATGCCACTCCCACTCCACAGAAGAAAGATGTGACAATCTGCTTCCCTAAAGATTTACAGCCTTGGAACCCCATGGGGGCAGCTCTTCTCTGTCCTATAGGGTTGCTATGAGTCGGAATTGATTTGATGGCAGTGGGAAAGGCACAAGATTCAATTATATTATGGCAATAAAAATTGCCAACCATTTTTAGATTGTTTGCTATGTCCCAGAAACTATACCTTATACATAAAATACATTGTTTTATTTAAAAATCCTGATGACAATCCTATGATGAAGTCTTATTTTTATCATTATTTTATGGATAAGGAGGCTGAAGCTCAGAGAACTTCTGGCACTTGTTCAAGGTCACCCAACTAGTAAGAGGCAGGGCCAGGATGTAAACCCCAAGCTCTCTGACACTGAACTTGTGCCCAACCTTTATGGTATCCTGATGCCTTGGGATGATAGAAAGGAATATCTCAGGTAAAGAGCTCCGAGAAGGTATTGCTCCACCTCAGATAATTTTATTTCAACAACAACAAAAAAGCTGATAGTTTCACAATTCTTCAATCATTAAGTATTTATTGAGGCCCTACAAAGTGCATGGCACTGATATGAGATTTGAATGGGTACAAAAGCATGTTAGACCTGGCCCCTGTCCTCAAGTTGAGAAATAAAACACAGACTTAATAAAATGTAGTCATGCAAGTGAAATATTAACAGCTTAATTCATTAAAGCAAGGGTCGGTAAACATTTTCTGTAAAGGATCAGATAGTAAATATTTTAGACTTTGGGTCAGAGAGTCTCTGTTGCAACTATTCAACTCTGTTGTTAGAGCATAAAAGCAGCCATAGACAAGTGAATGAGTGTGGCTGTGTTCTAATAAAAGTTTATTTACAAAAACAGTTGTGGGCTGTGACTTGCCAAACCCTATGTTAGACAATATAAGGTACATTTCTAAATTTTGGGACATTGGGTGTTCTGGCAAGTTCAGAGGTGGGAGAAGAAAGTGAGTAAACGAAGTAAAGATAAGGAAGAAGACTGGGAGACAGCAGTCACGGAAATCCAAGGAAAAGCATAGTGTGATTCACTAAGGCCTTGAGGAAGACTTCAGGTGGGCCTCAAAGGATGAGTAGGGTTTTTAGAAAATGGGAACATACCCAATGAGCCTTTCTGGATAAATCTGGAAAATAAAGATTTATGTGGAAGCAAAGCTGGCACCAGAGAGCCTGCATTTGAAAGTGATGAGGGCAAAGGTATGTGCCAGCTATGAGGCCTTCGTCCACCAAGACGGGGCAAGGCCTTTCCCATCTCTCCAGCTGAGTCATGCCTGAATCTTTTCTCCACTTCTGCCTAACCTGTTGTTTCTTTTCCCTGCTGCCTTAGATTAGGTAACAAACATTCCTCTCTTTTCAGTAGGTACTTTAGTGCAGAGAAATTTACCTCTGTTGTACTTTACACAAATTTATGTTTCTTCATATTTGTTAGTAGGTTTTGTTGCCCCAAGGATTTTTTTCCCTTGATCTTTCAACTTCATTAAAGAAAAATACATCTAAAATAATATAAAACTCACTAGAATCAGAGCGTATGCAGCAGAACAACTCTACCAGCCCCGAAGTCTTCTCTTTTTGGCCCTATATTTGAGCGCTATAATCCCTTAGTAACTCATTCCAAACAAACTACAGAAGCATGTGCTGTAAGCTTAAAAACAGTAATCCATAGCCCCAGCTTTTCAATTATTTATAACTCTGAGTGGAATAATGGAATGTTCACAACTCCCCCATCTGAGAAGTTTTTCCTCAGAGATAATAGTTGCTATTTTTCTCTTGCCAACCCCATAAATAATGAAACCTTCTCTCTACTTACAAACTCCAGGAGTAGATAAAGGCCCAGGAATATTAGTTGGGGGGAGGAGGGTATTGGAAAGACTATGGGGGGGTGGGAGGAAGGTGAATAATGGAAACGAAGTGCTGGGAGATGGTGTGGAAATGGTGGGAGGCTAGGAACAATTTAGTGAGAATTCCAGGAGGTGCAAAAGAGATCACTCAAGCTGGGATTGGAGGTGCTATATAGAAGAGGGATAAGTGAAGGTAGGTGGATGCTGGCAGCAAATGTCATCCTTCTCTCACACCCTCTCCCCCTCAGAACATGTGTTTTCAGAAGAAACTTAGTTATGGTGAGTACTAAGAACAGCCTGTAATCTGAATAGAAAGAACATCCAAGTGCAGGATTATATAATGCTGCTTGTCTTAGATATAGCTACTTGTACATTCATGTGAATCCAGATCCCAATCATGTCATTGTCATGATGCCTCCATTCTGAAATATTTTCCCCATGCAGTAATTAAACCAAGACCACACACAACAAAAAACGAAAGGTCTAAACTAATTAGAGGGTGCACCCATTTGGACTTGAGGGACTGTGTCCATGTATTGTGCTATTCTGAAAAATAAAGCCTTCTCTTCTCACACATCTGAGGTTTCAATAGTCTCTGAGCTGAGTAATCTGACTGCATCTAAATGTTGGGGAATAAAAGGAAATTCTATTATACTTTAAAAGGGTCTCAATTCTTCTGTTGATTTGCAAAAGAGGCCAGGAATGATCACCTTGTTCATTAAAGCTATTAAGTTTCAGCATCTTTTCTTCACAAAAAAAAAAATCTCTGCCATTCTCCAGGGCCCTCAGGTTATACCTTATTATCATCAATGACTCATCATTTCTCTTACACTGCTCATATTCCAGCAGTCTCCAAATCACGTTGCTTCTACATTTTCAAAGATTCTTACATCTACTCTCCTTTTTGTTCCTACTGTCACAACCCTGGTACCCATCTGGCCCATTATAATAACCTCCTGCTTCTCGTCTCTTTATTTTTCAGTCTTTATCAGGCTTCTTTATTATCAGAGTTTTCTTTCTTTGGAAAAAACAGGTTTTGAAGCCCTTGGTGGTACAGTGGTTAAGAGCTACGGTGTGCTATGGCTGCTAACCAAAAAGGTTGGCAGTTTGAATCCACCAGCTGCTCTTTGGAAACCCTTTGGGGCAGTTCTACTCTGTCCTATAGGGTTGCAATGGGTCAGAATCAACTTGGTGGCAATGGGTTTCTCGTCTATTTTTCAATATTTATCAGGCATCTTTATTATCAGAGTTTTCTTTCTTTGGAAAAAACGAAGTTGTGTTTTCCTTAAGCCTTTCCACTTTTAAAACTTGTTCTTAAGCCAGTCTTCTTTTCCCTCCCCCAGATTCCATATTATTATCATCATCATCATTATCATAAACACTGCTATTGTTTTTATTTGCATGATTCAGTTTTTGGCCATTTAAGCTAGAAAAGAGTCAATTTGGAAAATATTGTTTTCAGATTTGATATTGATGAATTACGGCCCCAAACTCCCTTCCTGATAAGGAAGAAAAATCTATAACAAATATCTGGAGTGCAACAGAGGCTGTGAAAGACATTTTCATTGCTAGACCAAGATGTTTTTTGCAGGCACAATTATCAGCATGTGGCTAAATCAAGATCTGATGAATAAAGGCAGAATTAGTGATTTTTGGCAAGAGCCCTGTGTGTCAGAATAAGGGCCACTTGTTTAAGCTTGGGCTCATATAATCTTCTCTCTGTTGTTGCAGTCACCATCTTGACATGATATAGATTTCCTTCCCTAATTCAGAGTTTCAGTGACTTTGCCAACAGTGTAAAAGCAAAAGGCATCTATGATATTACAATGTGATTCATCAAGACTAATAATTAAGCCACCTAACACACACGTTGATGGTCAGGCTTTGAATAAACTCTGGGCCAGGTCTGGTGGTGAAGTGGTTAAGAGCTACAGCTGCTAACCATAAGATTAGCGGTTAGAATCCACCAGCTGCTCTTTGGAAAAACTATGGGGCGCTTCTCCTCTGTCCTATAGGGTCGCTATGAGTTGGAATTGACTCGGCAGTAATGGGTTTGGTTTGGTTTTTTGTTTGGGCCATGCCTTTATTTTCCTGCATGTTGTGAGTTTTTGGCATGTAATTTTTCTTTCCAGAGGCAGACACGTGCTGAATTTTGAATTATACAAAATGTTTAATTCTCAACAATCAGATGACCATTTTCAAATGTATGTTCTTGTTAGGTGCTGTTGAGTTGGTTCCAACTCATAGCGATCCCTACGTACAACAGAACGAAACACTGCCATTTCCTGCGCCATCCTCACAATCTTTGTTATGCTTGAGCCCATTGTTGCAGCCACTGTGTCAATCCATCTCATGGAGGGTCTTCCTCTTTATCCCTGACCCTCTATTTTACCAAGCATGATGTCCTTCTCCAGGGACTGATCCCTCCTGATAACGTGTCCAAAGTATGAGACATAGTCTCACCATCCTTGCTTCTAAGGAGCATTCTGGCTGTAATTCTTCCAAGATAGATTCGTTCATTCTTTTGGCAGTCCATGGTACATTCAGTTTTGTTTTCCAACACCGCAATTCAAAGGCATCAATTCTTCTTTGGTCTTCGTTATTCATCGCATGCACATAACTCAACTGAAAAGACCATGCCTTGAGTTAGGCACACCATAGTCTTCAAGGTGGCATCTTTGCTTTTCAACACTTTAAAGAGGTCTTTTGCAGCAGATTTGCCCAATGCAATATATTCTTTGATTTCCTGACTGCTGCTTTCGTGGGTGTTGATTGTGGATCAAAGTCAAATGGAATCCTTGACAACTTCAGTCTTTTCTCTGTTTATCATGATGTTGCTTATTGGTCCAGTTGTGAGGATTTTTGTTTTCTTTATGTTGAGGTGTGATCCATACTGAAGGGTGTGGTCTTTGATCTTCATCAGTAAGTGCTTCAAGTCCTCTTCATTTTCAGCAAGAAAGGTTGTGTCATCTGAATATTGCAGGTTGTTAATGAGTCATCCTCTAATCCTGATGCCCCATTCTTCTTCATATGGTCCAGGTTCTCGGATTATTTGCTCAGCATGCAAAATGAGTAAGTATGATGAAAGGATACAACCCTGATGCACATCTTTCCTAAATTTAAACCACGCAGTATCCCCTTGTTCTGTTTGAATGACTGCGTCCTGATCTATGTACAGGTTCCTCATGAACACAATTAAGTATTCTGGAATTCCTGTTCTTTGCAATGTTATCCATAGTTTGTTATAATCCACACAGTCAAATGTTTTGCATAGTCAATAAAACACAGGTAAACGTCTCTCTGGTATTCTCTGCTTTCAGCCAGGATCCATCAAACATCAGCTATGATATCCCTGGCTCCATGTCCTCTTCTCAGTCTGACTTGAATTTCCTGCAGTTCCCTGTTGATATACTGCTGCAGCCGCTTTTGAATGACTTCAGCAAATTTTACTCGTGTGTGATATTAATAACATTGTTCGATAATCTCCCCAGTTGTTTGGATCACCCTTCTTGGGAGTAGGCATAAATATGGATCTCTTCCACTTGGTTGGCCAGGTAACTGTTTTCTAAATTTCTTGGCATAGACGAATTAGCACTTTCAGCGCTGCATCAGATTGTTGAAATATCTCGGTTGGTAGTCTGTCAATTCCTGGAACCTCGTTTTTCGACAATGCCTTCAGTGCAGCTTGGACCTCTTCCTTCATTACCATCGGTTCCTGATCATATGCTACTTCTTTTAATGGTTGAACGTTGGCCAATTCTTTTTGGTATAGTGACTTTGTGCATTCCTTCCATCTTCTTTTGATATTTCCTGTGTCCTTTAATATTTTCCCTGTAGAATCCTTCAATATTGCAACTCGAGCCTTGAATTTTTTCTTCAGTTCTTTCAGCTTGAGAAATGCTGAGCATGTTCTTCCCTTTTGGTTTTCTAACTCCAGATCTTTGCACATGTCATTATAATACTTTACTTTGTCTTCTCAAGCTGCCCTTTGAAATCTTCTGTTCAGCTCTTTTACGTCATCATTTCTTCCTTTCACTTTAGCTACTCAACATTCAACAGCAAGTTTCAGACACTCTTCTGACATCCATTTTGGTCTTTCTTTCCCGTCTTTTTAATGACCTCTTGCCTTCTTCATGTATGATGTTCTTGATGTCATTCCACAACTCATCTGGTCTTAGGTCATTAGTGTTCAATGCATCAATCTATTCTTGAGATGATCTCTAAATTCAAGTGGGATATACTCAAGGTCGTATTTTGGCTCTCATGGACTGTTCTGATTTTCTTCAGTTTCAACTTGAACTTACATATGAGCAATTGACGGTCTCATTTTCTTTACACAGCAGCCAGAGTAATCGTTTAAAAACAGAAATCTGCTGTTGTCATATCCCTTTTGATTAAATCCTCAGAGCCTTGAGCTGGAATACAGGGCCCTGAAGAACTAGTCCCTCTCTGCCACTCTCCTCATCCTTACCTCAGCTCTGGCTACTCTGGTCTTTCAGTTCCTCCAATGAGACAGACCCCAAAGGCCCCACATAACTAATGAACTGGCTAATGTCTTTTCAGGGGTCAATGGCAGTTCAGTGGTAGCGTTCTTGCTTTTCATGCGGGAGACCTGAGTTTGATACCCAGCCAACGCACTTCGTATGCAGCCACCACCTGTCTGTCAGTAAAGACTTGCATGTTGCTATGATGCTGAACTCACCATGCCTCTGACAGTTTGTTGTACTGTGGTGGCTTGCGTGTTTCTGTGATGCTGAACAAATTTCTTCAGAGCTTCCAGACTAAGACGTACTGGGAAGAAAGGCCTGGAAATCTACTTCTGAAAATCAGCCAATGAAAACCCATGGATCACAACAGTCCAGTCTTGCAACTGATCATGGGTATGGCACAGGCCTGGGCAATGTTTCATTCTTTTGTACTTGGGGTCGCCATGAGTCAGAAGCTCACTTGATGGCAGCTAACGGTAACAACAAGGGAGGTCTATTCAAACTCCAAGTCTCAGCTAAAATATTACCTCTTCAAAGGAGTCTTGCCCAGTCTAAATTAAGGCTCCATATCATATCCTCTCATGGTAGCTTGTACTCTTCCTTCAAATCCCTTAACACAGTTTGTAGTGGTATAAGTACTTTGTATGATTCTTTGTTCACTATCTCCTTGTATGAGTCTGACTTGATCAGAGAAGTAGAACTGCCCTGAGTGACATCAAAAGAGAGATTTATTATAGGGATTAGACTTAATACATTTATGGAAGCTAGTGAAGAAGTCCATAGAAGGCTGTTGCTCTGGTGGTGGGCCTGAAGTCTTTACGTGTCAGCCGGACTGGCACTGAGGAAGACCTCTAGGCATGAAATGAGGAGAGCAAGTGCAAACAGGTACCTATGCCTATCTCTCATCACCTTCAACTTTGACGACGTGAGAGACATGCAAAAGAAGCTTGTGCCCTTCATCATGGAGCTGTACATTTGTCTGGCCCAGGACTCAGAGAAGCTGAGGGAAGAGATCCATCAGGATCTACAGAAGCTCTGGGTGGGCTGCTGTCTGACACCAACAGAAAATATGAACCAGCAGATCAGTAACAATGTGTGTGAGCTGCTGTAGCACCTGGCACCCTGCACTAATTTTCAGAGCTACTGCTTCACTTCCTTCCACCTTCCAAATCTGATGCTGATTTCTCGTGGCTAACGTTAAACAATGGGCTCAAGCATAGCAACAATTATGAGGATGGCACAGGACCGGGCAGTGTTTCATTCTGTTGTACATAGGGTCACTATGAGTTGGAACCAACTCGACGGCACCTAACAACAACAACAGCATTAAACCAGAACCATACAGGGAAGGGAATTCTGGCAAACATAGTTCCAGCTTAGCTAAAGTGACACTGTACAAAACTACCTATTCCCTTACCAGTCTGTAAATTCAATGATTGCAGAGAATATATTAATCTTGTATGCCCAGCACTTGGAATAGTTTTCAACTCATACTAAGTCCTCAATAAGTTGTAATTCAGTGAAGGAATTTTTTAATGAACAAATTCTACGTAGTGAAATCATAAAATTGACAAACTTTGAACATGATGCTATTTTAACAATGTATTTAACAGACTGAATCACTCTTGGCAACCTAAGAATCCATTCCAACAAATTGGCAAGCATCTCTTTTCCTGATATAAAATAAATAAGATGTAAAAACCAGTTGGAGTCGAGTCAATTCTCACTTATAGCAACCCTATAGGACAGAGTAGAACTGTCCCACAGGGTTTCCAAGACTATAAATCTTGGAAGCAGGCTGCCACATTTTCTTATTCCAATCGGCTAGTGGGTTTGAATCGCTCACCGTTCGTTTAGCAGTTAATTAACTTTTAAATGTTACTGCAGACAAAAGGTGGTTGTTCCTTTTCTTAATTATGAGACCTATACTTTTAAGAAATAGAAAGATTAAAATTCCCTGACAATTTTCTAGAACGTTCTTCCCAAGACGTAACTGACGGCAAAAAATGAGATTTCCTTTAGTCAACCGTTAAGCACTCTCCTTCGAACTAGCCTGAACTTTAACAGCTAAGTTGAAAATGTGGAGCCTTTGGAGGAGAAGGGGCCCAGAGAAACACAATCTGCCCACTCCTGTTCACAGAGTGCCTGGCGACCTTCGAAGTGTGAGAGATGTGCAGAAGAAGTGTGTGCTTCCTATGGTCAAGGAGCTGGCTGGTGAACTAGATGAGGAGGAGAGGATCCAGTATTAAGGATTTCAAAGAAATACTATGTTTCTTGATTATTTCTTCCAGACACTAATAATTGAACACTTATGTAGCACTGATGTGCTGCATAATACGTTTGAGTAGGTGAAGGTATTTGGGAAAAGCAGTCTAGTAATGAACATTGAGTTGTTATGGTATTAGGTAAGTTTTAAACAGAGAAAGACCTTGGCACATCACCAACTTTCAAATTGCTATTCATTTACTCATTCATTCATTCCACAAGTAATCTTTTAAGTGTCTTCTATATACTAAGCACAGGTTAATATAGCTAGAATTATAGCAGTGAATTAAACAAAAATAATCCCCTGCCCTTAAGGAATTTATACCCTAGTGAGCGACTCAGTTAATAAGCAACTTCACGGATAACTGTATAATTACAATGCAGGGCTGAATGAGAGGGCTAACAAAGGGATCTAATCTAGGCTGAGGTTCTGTTTTAGTCGTGTAGTGCTGCTATAACAGAAATACCGTGAGTGGATGGCTTTCACAAACAGAAATTTATTCTCTCACAGTCTAGGAGGCTACAAATCCAAATTCAGGGCGTCAGCTCCAGGAGAAGGCTTTCTGTCTGTGTTGGCTCTGAAGGAAGGTTCTTGTGATGCATCAGTCTTCCCTTGGTCTCGGAACATCTCAGCACAGGAACCTCAGGTCCAAAGGACGCGCTCTGTTCCCGGCACTGCTATCTTGGTGGTATGAGGTCCTCATATCTCTCCGCTTGCTTGTCTCTTTTATATCTCAAAAAAGACTGGCTTAAGACACTATCTAATCTTGTAGACCTCATCAATATAACTGCTGCTAATCCATCTTATTACATCATAGTGATAGAGTTTACAACACATAAGGAAATCACATCAGTTTACAAAATGGTACACAATCATACAATACTAGGAATCATGACCCAGCCAAATTACAGATATTTTGGGGGGACACAACTCAATCCATGACAGGTTCAGAGAATATCTCCTTTAAAAATAATATTTTATTTACTTTCTCAGATGCTTAATAATCCAAAGTGGCAAAATTAAATGGAAAATGCTTAAATACGCCACAGTGAGGCACCGTTTTTAATTCCAAACACAAATAAGTGAACAAATTAATTAATGAAATAGATACAAACTTTCTAAATAAATTATAAGCAAATTAAATTTAAAATGTGTTAATGATGATGAAACAGTTCATATTCCAGAAATAAAATTAGGATTAGTAGCAGAAAAATCTGAAAATGTCATTAATTGTATTAATAGATTAAAGAAAAAAAAAAAAAGATGATTTCAATGCCTGCAGAAAAACCATTCTGTAAAACACAACCTTATTCATGGGGGAAAATGTCTTAGCATATTTGGAAAGTAAGGAAATTCCTTCACCTGTTGGTCAAACCCCCCAGCTGCTCCATGAGCGAAAGATGTGGCAGAATGCTTCCATAAAGATTTACAGCCTTGGAAACCCGGTAAGGCAGTTTTCCTCTGTACTATAGGGTTACTATAAGTTGGAATCGACTCGACAGCAGTGGGTTTGGTTTTTGGTTTACGAGAAAAGTACATTTTTAAAAACCTTTCAGTAAATATATTTAATGATAGAACTTTAAAAGTATTTCCATTTAAGTCAGGAGAGCACAACTATTCAGCATGGCCCTAGAAGTCCTAGTCAGAATAAAAAGAAGAAATAACCAGTATAAGGATTACAGAATATGCCAGTTAGACTAAACATTCATTATTTTGTGGTTTGGAAATTATAAAATTAACCACATTGTACACTTCTAAAGGAAGCCACAAAATTGTCATAATTTTCAAGTGATATGATAATCTTATTAAAATTCAAGGCAACCAAAGGAAAAACTATTTGCATGAGTAAGACAGTTCAACAGAATTGTTTCAGTAAGAAAAAAAATAGCATGAAATAAACAAATAACATTTTGTTGTACCAAGTGATAGACCAATTAATGATACAAGAGAAAAAACATCTCATTCACAAGAGTAGCACAAATTATAGAATGCCAGGAAACTATTTTTTTTGTTTAAGACTTTATTGAAGGGCATACTAAGAAAACTTGAATAAGTAAAAATTGTTCAAGGATGAAAAAGACACTATTATAAAAAAAACCTCCCCAAATTACCTACGAATTGAACACAATTTCAATAAAAATTATGAAACGATTTTTTTCAGCAAATTTGATAATTTGAGTCCAAAATTCAAATAAAGGAGCCAAAGCACATGAATAGTTAAGGCAATTTTTGAATAGAAAATATAGCAGTTACCGAATTCTATTTTTTTAAATAAAATAAGAACCAAAGAAAAGGAAAAAAAAAAAACATGATAAATTTGACTAGATAAAATTAAAATGTCATAATAAAAGTAAAAGACACTGTAAACAAAGTTAAAAGAGAAGCAATTGATTGGGAAAAGTCTTTTCAGTTCAATAACTAGCAAAGTATTAATGTTTAGGTTAAATATAAAATTGCTACAAATTAAGATGAAAAAGACAAGCAACTAAACAGAAAAAGGCAAAGGATATGAACAGAATTCACAAAAGGGCAAATAAATTCATGAAATGATATCCAACCTCATTAATATCGGGAAAATAGAAATTAAAACAACACTGAGATAACATTTTTAACCCATTGTAATACTAAAATTTAAACATCATTAAAATAGCATCTGAAAATGTCATTGTTGGTCAGGATAGGAAGAAAAAGTTACTATGTTGGTGGGACTTTGGAGAACAATATGGCAGCAACTAGTAATATACATGTTAATATACCTAGCCTACGATTCACTAATTATATGTCTCAATATATACTCTTGAAAAACACATGTATGTGCAAAAAGATATTTCAAGGATGTTTATGGAAGCATTGTTTATATTAGTAAATGTCTGGAAAAACTTCATGCCCGTTAATATGGGAATGGATGAATAAAATGTCATTATATTCATGTAGTTCAATACTCAGCAGCAGTTAAAAAGATCTTTAAGTCTATAAATATCAACATGAATAGGTCTCAAAAGCAATGCTGAATGAGAAAAGCAAGATACAGATTGATATAGTTTGATGTTAGTTATTTATTTAACAATATATAACAAATCCAACACTACCTGCATTTTTATGTTTATCTTTTACATATGCATAACATTTGAATGCATAGGCATATTACATATACGTACTTAAATATATGTAAACCTATGTCTATATGTAGATAAGTGTAAAACTACACGTAGGTCATTGTAAATCTGTTTTAGAATAGATTGGAAGAAAACCACCAATGCTTCCAACGTACGAGAAGAGAGGGAGTAAGGAGGGGAATCAATCTTGGAGCTACGGACTAATGGAGATTTATCTATATCCCCAGTGTATTATTTCTTAAACAAGCAAATAAAAGACTGTGAGCCAATGAGACAAGTAGTAACAATGTTCAATTAAGAATGGCCAAATTAGATATTTGCTATATTACTCTTTATACTTTTTCTCCTTTGAATATCTCAAAATTAAGCACAATTTTAAAAAATACTTACAGATTACTGCTCACATAATATAAACATGTATATCAAAGGCCCAAAATGTCTTTGGAATTTTCTCGTCTAAGAATCGCTGATTAGAATAGAAGGGCCATTTTTCTGGACAAGACTGGTTAGATAAGGAAAGGAAAATAGAAGACAGAGTCTAAAAGGTAATTTCTTTTTTAATTGAACTTTAGATGAAAGTTTACAGAACAAACTACCTTCTCATTAAACAGTTAGTACGTATATTGTTTTATGACATTGGTTAGCAACCTCATACGTGTCAGTACTCTCCCTTTTCATACTTGGGTTCACTATTACCAGCTTTTGGGTCCCCTCGTGCCTTCCAGTCCTTGCCCCTTGGCTGGTGTGACCCTTTAGTCTCATTTTGTCCTGTGGGCCTGTCTAATCATTGGCTAAAACATGAACCTCCAGAGTGACTTCATTACTGAGATAAAAACGAGTCTGGGGGCCCATACTCTCAGGGTTTCTCCAGTCTCCGTCAGGCCAGTAAGTCTGCTTTTTTTAAAAAAAAAAAAAAAATTTATTGTACTTCAGGTGAAGGCTTACAGAACAAATAGTTTCTCATGGAACAGTAGTACACATGTTGTTTTATGACACTGGTTAACAACCCCACAACATATTAACCCTCTAACTTCTCAACCTTTTTTTTTTTTTTTGGTGAAAATACACATAGCCAAAGATACACCGTTTCAAAAATTTCTACATACACAGTTCAGTGACATTGACTACGCTCCTCCAGTTATGCTGTTATTCTCACTTAAGATGAAGGCTTACAGAACAAAATAGTTTCTCATTTAACAGTTACTACAAATGTTGCCCTATGACAATGGTTAACAATCTCACAACACATCAACAATATCCTTACTCAACCTTGGGTTCCCTATCACCAGCTTCCTTGTCCCCTTCTGCCTTCTGGCCCTTGTCACTGGACTCCTGTACCTCGTTAGTCTCATTTGGTTTTATGGAGCTGTCCGCTCCCAGGCTGAACAGTGAACCTCGGAGATAACTTCACCACTGAGCTAAAAGGGTGTCTGGGGGCCATACTCTCGAGGTTTCTCCAGTCTCCTTTAGGCCAGTAAATCTGGTCTTTTTTTTGTGAGTTAGAATTATGCTCTACATCCTTCTCCGGCTCTGTCCAGAACCCTCTGTTGTGATCCTGGTCAGAGCAGTCAGTGGTGGTAGCCGGGCACCATTTAGCTGTACTGGACTCAGTCCGGTGGAGGCCTTGGTAGCTGTGGACAATTAGTCCTTCAGACTAATCTTTTCCTTGTATCCTGTTCTCTTCATTCTCCCTTGCTCCCGAAGGGATGAGACCAGTGAAGTATCTTAGATGGCCGCTGATAGGCTTTTAAGACCCCAGACACTACTCACCAAGGTAGAATGTAGAGCATTGTCTTTATAACCTGTGTCATGCCAATTGAGCTAGATGTTCCTGGATACCATGGTCTCCACAGCCCTCAGCCCAGCAATTCATTCCCTCAGGGAGTTTGGCTGTGTCTATGGGGCTTCCATGACCTTTCCTTGTACAGGTTGTGCTAGTTTCCCCTGTATTGTGTACTATCTCACCCTTCAGCCAAGATACCACTTATCTATTGCCTATTTAGTATTTCCCCCCCCCCCCTCCCATCCCTGGTAACCAACAAAGATTGTTACATTTTGTGTGTGAACTTTTTCATGGGTTTTTACAATAGAGGTCTCATACAATATTTGTCCTTTTGTGATTGACTTATTTCACTCAGCATAATGTCCTACAGTTTCATCCATGTTATGAGATGCTTCACAGATTCATTGTTGTTCTTTCTCGTTGCATAGTACTCCATTGTGTGTATGTACCATAGTTTGTCTATCCATTCATCTGTTGATGGGCGTCTAGGTTGTTTCCATCGTTTTGCTATTGTGAACAATGCTGCCGTGAACATAGGTGTGCATATGTCTATTCGAGTGACGACTCTTATTTCTCTAGGATATATTCCTAGGAGTGGGATTGCTGGATCGAATGGTATGTCTATTTCTAGCTTTCTGAGGAAGTGCCATATCATTTTCCAAAATGGTTGTATCAATTTGCATTCCCACCAGCAGTGCATAAGAGTTCCCATCTCCCCGCAGCCCCTCCAGCATTTGTTATTTCCAGTGTTTTTGATTCGTGCCAGTAATGCCGGGGTGAGATGGTATCCCACTGTGGTTTTAATTTGCATTTCTCTAATGGCTAGTGATCGCGAGCATTTCCTCATGTGTCCATTGGCCATTTGAATGTCTTCTTCGGTGAAGTGTCTGTTCATTTCCTTTGCCCATTTTTTAATAGGATTATTTGTCTTTTTGTTGTAGAGGTGTTGGATTTTCTTGTAGATTATGGAGATTAGACCTTTGTCTGACTTGTAGTGTCCAAAAATTTTTTCCCAGTCTGTAAACTGTAGGTTCTCTTTTTACTCTATTGGTGAAGTCTTTTGAAGAGCATAAGTGTTTGATTTTTAGAAGATCCCAGTTATCTAGCTTATCTGTTGGGTTTTGTGCGTTGATGGTTATGGTTTGTATCCTGTTAATGCCATGTATTAAGGCCTGAAGTGTTGGTCCTATTTTTTCTTCTATGAACTTTATAGTTTTAGGCTTTATATTCAGGTCTTTGATCCATTTTGAAGTAGTTTTTGTATACGGTGTGAGTTATGGGTCCTGTTTCATTTTTTTGCAAATGGATATCCTGTTTTGCCAGCACCATTTGTTAAAAAGACTGTCTTTTCCCCATTTGATGGACTTTGGGCCCTTGTCGAAGATCAGGTGACCATAGGTGGATGGATTGGCAACTGGGTTCTCAATTCTGTTCCGTTGGTCAATGTATCTGTTGTTGTACCAGTACCAGGCTGTTTTGACTAGTGTAGCTGTATAGTAGGTTCTGAAGTCAGGTAGTGTGAGTCCTCCAACTTTATTCTTCTTCTTCAGTAGTGCTTTACTTCTTCCGGGCTTCTGCCTTTCCATATAAAGTTAATGATTAGTTTTTCCATCTCTTTGAAGAATGTTGTTGGTATTTGGATCGGGATTGCATTGTATTTGTAAATTGCTTTGGGTAGAATTGACATTTGCACAATGTTGAGTCTGCCTATCCATGAGCATGGTATGTTTTTCCATTTATGTAGATCCCTTTGGGTTTCATGCAGTAGTGTTTTATAGTTTTCTTTGTATAGGTCTTTTACATCCCTGGTCAAATTTATTCCTAAGTATTTTCTCTTTCTAGGGGCCATTGAAAATGGTATTGTTTTCCTGATTTTCTTTTCATCGTTCTCCTTACTGGTGTATAGGAATCCAACTGATTTGTGAATGTTTATCTTGTATCCTGCTACTCTGCTCAATCTTTCTATTAGTTCCAGTAGATTTCTCATGGAGTCTTTAGGGTTTTCTATGTATAGTATCATGTCATCTGCAAACAGGGACAGTTTAAATTCTTCATTACCAATTTGGATGCCCTTTATTTCTTTTTCTTGCCTTATTGCTCTAGCTAGAACTTCCAGCACAATGTTCAATAGGAGTGGTGATAAAGGGCATCCTTGTCTTGTTCCTGTTTTCAAGGGGAATGTTTTCAGCCTCACTCCATTAAGAATAAAGTTGGCCGCTGGTTTTGCATAGATGCCCTTTATTATGTTGAGAAATTTCCCTTCTATACCTATTTGATTGAGCGTTTTTATCAGGAATGGGTGTTGGACTTTGTCAAATGCCTTTTCTGAGTCAATTAAGATGATCATGTGATTCTTTTCTTTCCTTTTATTTATGTGGTGGTTTACGTTGATTGATTTTCTAATGTTGAACCATCCTTGCATACCTGGTATGAATCCTACTTGGTTGTGGTGTATTATTTTTTTGATATGATGCTGAATTCTATTGGCTAGAATTTTGTTGAGAATTTTTGCATTTGTATTCATGAGAGATATTGGTCTGTAATTTTCTTTTTTTGTGACGTCTTTGCCTGGTTTTGGTATCAGCTTTATGGTGGCTTCATAGAATGAATTTGGAAGTGTTGTTTCCTTTTCTATGCTCTGAAATAGCTTGAGAAGTGCTGGTACAAGCTCTTCTGTAAATGTTTTGTAGAATTCTCCAGTGAAGCCACCTGGGCCAGGGCTTTTTTTGGTTGGGAGTTTTTTTAAATTACCTTTTCAATCTCTTCTCTTGTTATGGGTCTGTTCAGATTTTCAACATCACTTTGTTGTAGTTTGGGTAGGCTGTGTGTTTCTAGAAATTTATCCATTTCCTCTAGATTTTCAAATTTGTTGGAGTATAGTGTTTCATAATATTCTGTTGTAATCCTTTTTATTTCAGTTGTGGCTCTTGTAATGTCCCCCATTTCATTTCTTATTTGGGTTATTTGTGTCCTGTCCTGGTTTTCTTTTGTCAGTCTGCCCAGTGGTTTGTCGATTTTGTTGATTCTTTCAAAGAACCAACTTTTGGTTTTGTTGATTCTTTCTATTGTTTTTCTGTTCTCTATTTCACTTATTTCTGCTCTGATCTTTACTATTTCCCTCTTCTGGTGGTTGTGGGCTTTTTTTGCTGTTCTCTTTCTATTTGTTTGAGTTCTGTAGTTAATGTTTTGATTTTGTCCCTTTCTTCTTTTTTGATATATCCATGTATTGCTAGAAATTGTCCTCTGAGGACTGCCTTTGCTGTGTCCCAGAGGTTTTGGTATGATGTGTTTTCATTCTCATTTGATTCTAGGAAGTTTTTGATTCCATCTCTGATTTCTTCTATTACCCAGTGATGTGTAAGCAGGGTATTATTCAGTTTCCATGTAGTTGATTTTTTTCCTTGCTCTTTCTATTGTTAATTTCTACCATGATGGCATTGTCATCAGAGAAGATACTTTGAATTATCTCAACGTTTTGGATCTTGTTGAGGATTGCTCTGTGGCCTAAGATGTGGTCTATTCTGGAGAACATTCCATGTGCACTGGAAAAGAATGTGTACTTTGCAGCGTTTGGATGGAGTGTTCTATATATGTCTATGAGGTCAAGTTGGCTGATTGTGCCCTTTAGGTCTTCTGTATCTTTGCTGAGTTTCTTCTTAGTTGTTCTGTCCTTTACTGAGAGTGGTGTGTTGAAGTCTCCTACTATTATTGTGGAACTGTCAATTTCTCTTTTCAGTGTTGTTAGAGTTTGTTTTATGTATTTTGGAGCCCTGTCATTGGACGCGTAGATGTTTATTGTGGTTATGTCTTCATGATGGATCATCCCCTTAATCATTATATAGTGTCCTTCTTTGTCTTTTATGGTAGATTTTGTTTTAAAGTTTATTTTATCTGAGATTAGAATTGCCACTCCTGCTCTTTTTTGGTAGTTGTTAGCTTGATATATTTTTTTCCAACCTTTGACTTTTAATAAATTCACATCTTTTTTTCTAAGGTGTGTCTCTTGTAGACAGCATATTGATGGATCCTGTTTTCTTATCTATTCTGTCACTCTCCGTCTCTTTATGGGTGCATTGAGTCCATTTACATTCAGTGTAATTATTGATAGATATGAGTTCGTTGCTGTCATTTTCTAGTGCTTTTTTTTGTGGTGCTGACGTTTTCCTTGTTCTTCCTACTCTCTTGTGCTGAGTTACTTTTGTTTGTGGATTTTTTTTCATTTCTTTTGTTTTTGTAGGTTTTGTCCTTGCCTAGACTTTATGTTTTTCATCTTTATTTTTATGAGTTGGTTTGTACACTTTCTTTGTGGTTACCATGAATTTTACCCTTATCTTTCTAAGTTTGAAGCAGTCTACCATTAGTTGGTATTGCCTTGCCTTCCTCTCCATTAGAAGGTTCTATATTTATGCCGTTTATTCCCTCTTTTATTGTTTTGATGTTGTTGTCACTTACTGATTAACTGCTCTGATTCCCTGTTGTATTTCTTTTGACTTTGGATAGTCCTCGAGAGTTCATTTCATAGATTGGTGTCTGCCTCGTACAATCCTGCATCCTACGTTCTGCCTGTGAGCCTAAGCTGTATGTCCTCAGATCAAAGAACTCCTTTCAGTAATTCTCGTAAGTTTGGTTTGACTTTTACATATTCCCTCAATTTCTGTTTACCTGGAAATGACCTAATCTCACCATCAAATTTGAATGAGAATTTTGCAGGATATATTATTCTTGGCTGACAATTTTTTTTTCTTTCAAGATCTTATATATGTCATCCCATTGCCTTCTTGCCTGCATGGTTTCTGCCGAATAATCTGAGCTTAGTTTTATTGTTTCTCCTCTGTATGTGACTTCTTGTTTTTCACGAGCTGATCTCAGGATTCTTTGTTTGTCTTTGGTTTTGGTGAGTGTGAATATTATATGCCTTGGTGATTTTCTTTTGGGGTCTCCTCTATATTGGGTTCGTTGAGTTTCTTGGATGGCCAGCTTTTCGTCTTTCATGATATTGGGGAAGTTTTCTGTCAGCAGTTCCTCAGTGATCCTCTCTGTATTTTCTGTTCTCTCCCCCTGTTATGGAATTCCAATCACTCATAAATTTTTGCTTTTAATTGTGTCCCACATAACTCTCAGGGTCTCTTCATTTTTCATTTTTCTTTTCTCTGAGTTTTCCTCAAACAGAGTTGTATCGAAATGTTTGTCTTCAGTTCCACTGATCCTGTCTTCCACCGTTTCAAATCTGCTTCTCAGTCCTTCTATGACATCATCCATTTCTGAAATCTTGTTGTTTATCTTTTGGATTTCTAATTGTTGTTTTTATATAATTTCTAGTTGTGATTTTATTTTGGCATTTTGTTCCTGCATCATCTTCCTGAATTCTTCCAATTTTTGTTCAGTATTTTCCATGAATTTGTCTATGTTTTCCTCATGTTTGTCTGCTTTTTGCCTCAGTTCTTGGAGAATTCCAAGTACTAGAGATTTGAATTCCCTATCAGGTAGTTCATGCCTTTTCTTCTACTGGAAAATCATCTGGTGTTTTATTTTGGGAGCCTACTGGAACCATCCTGTCCTATTTTTGTAAATGTTTTGATATTGTCTGCTGTCTTCTGGGCATTCAGTAATTATTTTTCTTGTTTATTGATTGTAGATTTGTTTGTTTCATCCCTTTTTAAAAAAATAAATTGGACTATGTCTGAGCAGACAGACTGTGTGTTCTTTGTTGTTTGCTCATCTGTGCGCTCAGTACTTTTCGCCTCCTTCTCCAACTGGCAGGGTCAGTCACTTAGATATGGTACAGCAGGGCAGGTCTAGCTGAAGAGGAGTTACTGGGATGGGTTGTTTGTGGCACTTACCACAGCCACCGGGGGGGTCGGTAATCAGTGCAGGGCAGGTTCCAGTAGGCCTTGCCTGTGCTGCTTGGTGGTGTGATGTCAAGTGCACAGTGCAGGTAGGCAGGAAGCAGTGGGGAGATTGTTATGTGTGGAGCTAAGATGGATATGGGAGAGAAGAGAGAGGAACCGGAGCCAAAAACATACAAAGAAACAAAAAAGAATGCGAAGGGAGCTTGCTGTTGGGGTGGAGAGATGAGAGACTATGAAATGGAGAAAAACAGAAAGGGAAGAGGAAGAAAAGAAAGGAATGAATAAATAAAAATCAGAAAGGTTAAAGAACTGCAAAGTTCCCAGGGATCCCATTGATGCAGCTATGAGGTCTGGGGAAGTCGTTCTCAGGTGTTGCAGTACAGCCTGGCTGGATGGCGTAGAGGTATACAATGCCTGGTATTCAGGGATCAGAAAGAGAAGGAAGATATAGAGAGATGAGAAACTGAGCAACGAAGAAAGACAAAAAGGGAAAAAGAGGGAAAAGAAAACAAAACAAATTAAAAAAAGAAAAGAAAGAACAAGAAAGGCCCACAAAAAAACAGAAAAAAAAAAGAAAAAAACAACGTAAAAAGGGATCCCTCTGCACGTCTGTGGAAGCTGAAGGGGAGTTCCTTGCCACACAGCTCCACCTGACCAGAAAGGGCTCCCAACTCAAGAAAAGGAAAAGAAAAGAAACAAACAATTCAAAACGAACAAATGAACTAAAGCCCCAGGATCCCACCAGCGCGGTAGCCCAGACCGGGAAGCAGCTCCACATTCAAATGGAGCTCCACAGCCCCTCAGGAAGAAGCAAAGATGGCGCACGGAGCCAGGCACTCGAGCGAAAGGAGGGGGAGGCGGCCAGAGGCAAGCAAGAAATCAAAAGAAGCAGGAAAAAAAAAAAAAAAAAGGAACACCAGCAGCCAACAAATGGCACTCAGAGAGCCATCTAGTGCGGGCTGGTGTTTCTGGACAAGAGACTGTGTCCGCGGGAAGCAGAGGAGGCCGAGTGTGGATGAAGAAGGGTAGAGAGTGGGAAAGCATATATCACAAATTGCTGCTGCTCGGAGCCCCTCAGGAAGAAGCAAAGATGGTGCACGGAGCCAGGCACTTGAGTGAAAGGAGGTGGAGGTGGCAAGAGGCAAGTGAGAATTCAAAAGATGCAGAAAAAAAAAGCAACACTAGCAGCCAAAAATGGCACACAGAGAGCCGCCCGCTTGGGTGTGTGGAATCCAAGCGGCCGGCGCTTCCCTGTCAAGAGACTGTGGCCGCGGGAAGCAGAGGAACAAACAAACAAAAGCCCTGGGATGCCACCAGCACGGTAGCCCAGACTGGAAAGCAGCTCCACACTTGAATGGAGCTCCGCAGCCCCTCAGGAAGAAGCAAAGATGGCGCACGGAGCCAGGCACTCGAGCAAAAGGAGGGGGAGGTGGCAAGAGGCAAGTGAGAAATCAAAAGAAGCAGGAAAAAAAGCAACACTAGCAGCCAACAAATGGCACCCAGAGAGCCGCCGCTTGGGTGTGTGGAATTGAAGCAGGCGGTGCCTCCCGGTCAAGAGACCTTGGCCGCAGAAAGCAGAGGAGGCCGAGCTGGGGCGAAGAGGTGTGGGGGTGGGAAAGCGCGCACCGCAAATTACTGGTTGTTTTGTCTCCCACCAGATGCTCCGTGAGGCTGCTTTCTCGTACCCCCGTTTGCTGGTCTCCAATAGGAGTCCAAGATGGTGGATCCGTGCTGCGTTAGCTGGTAGGGGACCTCTGCATGAATCTCTCCTCGCTCTCCATTCTCTGTCAGTTTTCTCACTCCATTTCGTGCTTGACTGAGTTCTTTATCTCTTCATTTGATGTTTTAGGGTTTCAGGATTGTTGTATTCTCTGTTCGGCTTAGTTTTTTGGATCTTTGCTGTGGAGGGACGGCGTGGTGCTTCTGCCTAGAGCACCATTTTGCCGGAACTGCCAAGTCTGCTCTTTTTTTGAGTTAGAATTTTGTTCTACATTTTTCTCCAGCTCTGTCCAGGACCCTCTATTGTGATCCCTGTCAGAGAAGTCAGTGGTGGTAGCCGGGCACCATTTAGTTGTACTGGACTCCGTCTGGTGGAGGCTCTGGTGGTTGTGGTCTATTATAGCTTTGGACCAATCTTTCCTTTGTGGCTTTAGTTTTCTTCATTTTGCCTTGCTCCTGAAGGAGTGAGACCAGTGGAGTATCTCAGATGGCCACTCGTAGGCTTATAAGACCCCAGACGCTACTCACCAAAGTAGAATGTAGAACATTTTCTTTATAAGCTGTGTTATGCCAATTGAGCTAGATGTTCCCTGAGACCATGTTCCCCACAGCCCTCAGCCCAGTAATTTGGTCCCTAAGGGAGTTTGGATTTGTCCGTGGAGCTTCCATGACTTACCCTGAACAAGTTGTTCTGCCTTCCTCAGTATTGTGTACTGTCTTACCCTTCACCAAAATTACCACTTATCTATTGTCTATTTAGTGTTTTTCCACCTCCACCCCTCCCCTCCCTTGTAACCAACAACAATTGTTTCTTTTTGTGTGTAAACCTTTTCATGAGTTTTTACAGTAGTGGTCTTATACAATATTTGTCCTTTTGTGATTGACTTATTTCACTCAGCATAATGTCCTCCAGATTCATCCATGTTGTGAGATGCTTCGCAGATTCATCATTGTTCTTTATTGTTATGTAGTATTCCATTGTGTGTATGTACCATAGTTAGTCTATCCATTCATCTGTTTATGAGCATCTAAGTTGTTTCCATCTTTTTGTTATTGCGAACAATGCTGCAATGAACATGGGTGTGCATATTTCTGTTTCTGTGACAACTCTTATTTCTCTAGGATATATTCCTAGGAGTGGGATTGCTGGATCATGTGGTATTTCTATTTCTTGCTTTCTAAGTAAGCACCATGTCATTTTCCAAAATGGTTGTACCATTTTGCATTCCCACCAGCAATGCATAAGAGTTCCAATCTCCCCGCAGCCTCTCCAACATTTGTTATTTTCTGTTTTTTTTTTTATTCGTGCCAGTAATGCTGGGGTGAGATGGTATCTCATTGTGGTTTTCATTTGCATTTCTCTAATGGCTAGTGATTGCGAGTATTTCCTCATGTGTTTGTTAGCTGCTTGAATACTTCTTTGGTGAAGTGTCTGTTCATTTCCTTTGCCCATTCTTTAATTTGATTTTTTGTCTTTTTGTTGTAGAGGTGTTGGATTATCCTGTAGATTTTAGAGATTAGACCTTTGTCAGATTTTTCATAGCCAAAAATTTTTTCCCAGTCTGTAGGTTCTCTTTTTACTCCTTTGGTGAAGTCTTTTGATGAGCATAAGTGTTTAATTTTTAGAAGATCCCAGTTATCTAGCTTATCTTGTGTAGTTTTTATGTTGTTAGTTATGGTATGTATCTTGTATCTTGTTAATATCATGTATTAGGGCCTCTAGAATTGATCCTATTTTTTTTTCTTCTATGATCTTTATAGTTTTTGGTTTTCTATTTAGGTCTTTGATCCATTTTGAATTCGTTTTTGTGTATGGTGTGAGGTACGGGTCCTTTTTCATTTTTCTGCTGATGGACATGCAGTTTTACTAGCACCATTTGTTAAAAAGACTGTCTTTTCCCCATTTGATGGAATTTGGGCCTTTACTGAAGATCAAGTGACTGTAGGTGGATGGATTTACACCTGGGTTCTCAATCGTGTTCCATCAGTTAGTGTATCAGTCATTGTACCAGTACTAGGCTATTTTGACTACAGTAGCTGTATAGTATGTTTAGTAGTTTCTGAGGTCAGGTAGTACAAGTCCTCCTACTTTATTCTTCTTCTTCAATTGTGCTTTACTTATCTGGAGCCTCTTCCCTTTCCATATAAAGTTAATGATTCTTTTTTCCAACTCTTTAAAGAATGTTGTTGATATTTGGATCAGGATTGCATTATATTTGTAGGTTGCTATGAATAGAATTGTCATTTTTACAATGTTGAGTCTACCTATCGATGAGCATGGTATGTTTTTCCATTTGTGTACATCTCTTTTGGTTTCTTTCAGTAGTGTTTTGTAGTTTTCTTTGTATAGGTCTTTTACATCCCTGGTTAGATTTATTCCTAAGTATTTTATTTTTCTAGGGCTGTTATAATTGGTATTGTTTTCCTAATTTCCTTTTCATCATACTCTTTATTAGTATATAGGAATCCAATGGATTTTTGTATGTTTAGCTTGTATCCTCCTACTCTGCTTAATCTTGCTATTAGTTCCAGTAGTTTTCTTGTGGAGTCTTTTGGGTTTTGTATATATAGTATCATATCATCTGCAAATAGGGACAGTTTCACTTCTTCATTACCAATTTGAATGTGCTTTATTTCTTTTCCTTGCTTTCTTGTAGCTAGGACTTCCAGCACAATGTTAAGTAGGAGTGGTGATAAAGGAGATCCTTGTCTTGTTACTGTTCTCAAGGGGAATGTTTTCAGCTTGTCTCCATTAAGAATGATGTTGGGTGTTGGTTTTGTATAGAAGCCCTTTATTATGTTGAGGAATTTCCCTTCTACACCTATTTTATTGAGAGTTTTTATCAAGAATGGGTGTTGGACTTCGTTGAATGCCAAAAGGCAAATTTTTTTGTGTGTGTGGGGAATTCCTAGAGTTCTTTGAGAAAGGCCTGATGCCAGTGGAGGTATGAGAGAGTTGGGAGAAAGGTTATGCTAGAGACTCTTCTCAGCACCCCCTCAGGCTCCTTCAACTGGCAGAGCATGAACGTGATTCATTAGTGAGCCGAAAGAGTAAATAACAAATGAAACAAGAGATTCCAGCTCCCTTGAGGCTTAGGCAAG
Source organism: Dugong dugon (assembly GCA_030035585.1). Classification (NCBI taxonomy): domain Eukaryota; kingdom Metazoa; phylum Chordata; class Mammalia; order Sirenia; family Dugongidae; genus Dugong; species Dugong dugon. The sequence goes on from CM057461.1 coordinate 130,290,460, forward strand.
ATGTCATTGGTAATGAATTACTGCACTCTTTCCGGGTAAGATACCAAAAAGGCAAAAAGCTCTGATAAGGTATAATAATAGTAGAAGAGGGAAAAACTAAAATCCACTCATTCAGAAAGTCTTGTTGTGCTACCCTAGTCCACAATAAATTTAAACTCTGAGAAGCAATAGTAGACCTCTCAGTGTAGCATTCATCATATATTGTTATGTGAGCACAGAGTCTCTCAGAAACCAAGACAGGGTTGGGCCACTTCTTTTGTTTTTTGAAGCTCCAGCATATTAAAAATAATGAAATGCAAACATAGACTTACCGAAATTGCATTATATTTTAAGTGTCTACAAATAACAATTTTCAACAAACAGATGCTAACGCTGGAAGCACCCACTCATCTGTACCAAGAAATTTGGAAGACAGCTACCTGACCAACCAACTGGAAGAGATCTATATATTTTTTTCTTTTTCTATGTATTGTTGTAGTTTAAATGAAGTTTACATTTCAAGTTAGTCTCCCATACAAAAATTGATACATACATTGTTATGTAACCCTAATTGCTCTCCCCATACTGTGACAGCACACTCCTCCTTTCCACCCCGATTCCCCATGCCTATTCAACCAGCTCCTAACCCTCTCTGCCTTCCCATCTCACCTCTGGAAAGAAGCTGCCCATTTAGTCTCTTGAATCTACTTGAGCTAAGAGGCACACTCCACACGAGTATCATTTTATGTCCCACAGTCCAGTCCAATACCTGTCTGTTTTATTTCTGGGCTGATAGAGAATCCAGGGGCCATGCTTTCTGGGGTACCTCCAGTCTCTGTCAGACCATTAAGTCTGGTCTTCTTACTTGAATTTGAGTTTGGCACCCAACTTCTCCTGCTCCATCAAGGACTTTCTGTTTTGTTCCATGTCAGGGTGGTCATTGGTGGTAGCCAGGCATCATCTAGTTCTTCCAGTCTCAGGCTGATGAAGTCTCTGGTGTATGTGGCCCTTTCTGTCTCTTGAGCTAATACTTTCCTTGTGTCTTTGGTGTTCTTCATTCTCCTTTACTCCAGGTGGTTGGGATCAATTGATGCATCTTAGATGGTCACTTGCAAGCTTTTAAGACCCCAGATACCACTCACCAAAGTAGGATGCAGAACATTTTCTTAATAAGCTTTGTTATGCCAATTGACCTAGATGTCCCCTGAAAGCATGGTCCCCAGACCCCTACCCCTGCTACTCTGTCTCTCAAAGTGTTTGATTGTATTCAGGAAACTTCTCAGCTTTGGTTTATTCCAGTTGTGCTGACTTCCCCTGTAGTGCGTGCTCTCCTTCCCTTCATCTAAGATAATTCTTATCTACTATCTAGCTAGTAAATAAACCTCCCCCTCCCTCCCCACCCTCGTAACCATCAAAGAATGTTTTCTTCTGTGTTTAAACCTTTCCTTGAGTTCTTATAATAGTGGTCTTATACAATATTTGACCTTCTGTGACTGACTAACTTCACTCAGCATAATGCCCTCCAGATTCCTCCATGTTATAAGATGTTTCATGACTTCATCATTGTTCTTTATCGTTGCATAGTATTCCATTGTGTGGATATTCCAGAATTTGTTTATTCATTCGTCCACTGATGGGCACCTAGGTTGTTTCCATCTTTTTGCCTTTGTGAACAGTGCTGCAATGAACATGGGTGTGCAAATATCTGTTGGTGTGATGGCTGGAAGACATCTATATTTCTGCCCATTCCAAAGAAAGGTAATCCAATAGAATGGGGAAATTATCAAACAGTATCATTAATATCACATGAAAGTAAAATTTTTCTTAAGATAATTCAAAAAATGTTTGCAGCAGTACATCAACAGGGAATTGCCAGAAATTCAAGCTGGATTCAGAAGAGGACATAGAATGAAGGATATTATTGCTGAAGTCAGATGGATCTTGGCTGAAAGTGGAAAATACCAGAAGAATGTTTACCTGTGTTTTATTGACTATGCAAAGGCATTCTACTGTGTGGATGGTAATAAATTATGAATAACATTGCCAAGAATGGGAATTCCAGAACACTTAACTGTGCTCATCAGGAACCTGTATGTAGACCAAAAAGCAGTCATTCGAACAGAAGAAGGGGATACTTCAGGGTTTAAAATCAGGAAAGGTTTGCATTAGGGTTGTATCGTTTCACCATACTTATTCATTCTGTATGCTGAGAATATAATCCAAGAATCTTGACTATACGAAGAAGAATGGGGCATCAGGATTAGAGGAAGACTCATTAACAACCTGCAATATGCAGATGACACAATTTGGCTTGCTGAAAATGAAGAGAACTTGAAGCACTTACGATGAAGATCAAAAACTACAGTCTTCAGTATGGATTACACCTCAACATAAAGAAAACAAAAATCCTCACAAGTGGACCAGTTAGAACAACATGATAAACAGAGAAAATATTGACGTTGTCAAGGATTTCATTTTACTTGGATCCACAGTCAACACCCATAGAAGCAGCAGTCAAAAATCAAGCGACGCTTTGCATTGGGCAAATCTGCTGCAAAAGACTTCTTTAAAAAACAAATAAGTCACTTTGAGGACTAACGTACACCTGACCCAAGCCATGGTATTTTCATTTGTTTTGTATGCATATGAAAGCTGGACAACAGATAAAGCAGACCAAAGAAAAATTAATGCATTTGAATTATCGTGTTGGCAAAGAATATTGAATATACCATGGACTGCAAGAGAAAGAACAAATCTGTCTTGGAAGAAGTACAGCCAGAATAACATAGTTTATAAAGAAAATATTCTACATTCTACTTTGATGAGTAGTGTCTGGGGTCTTAAAAGCTTTTAAGCAGCCATCTAAGATACTCCACTGGTCTCACCCTGTCGGGAGCAAGGGAGAATGAAGAAAACCAAAGACACAAGGGAAAGATTAGTCCCAAGGACTAATGGACCACAACTACAACAGCTTCCACCAGACTGAGTCCAGTACAACTAGATGGTGCCTGGCTACCACCACTGACTGCTCTGACAGGGATCACAATAGGGGGTCCTGGACACAGCTGGGGAAAAATGTAGAAAAAAATTCTAACTCACAAAAAAAGAGCAGACTTACGGGCCTGACAGAAGCTAGACGGCTGAATAATCTGGCTGAGGGGTCTTCATGGTTGCTTGTCATTTGACAATACTTTCTTCATCTAGAAACCCAGAGTGCTATACTATTACTCACAGACAGAGGAGCAGAAAAGCCTAGGGAATTTCATTCCCATGAGATAATTTATACAAGTTATAACAAACAGAAAGAGAGTGAAAGCATAAGCTGTTCTTCATTCGTCATCTTTTGCATGGTCAAGAGGATTTTTGCATACTTGCTGCTTTGTTATTAGAAATTAGAAGACACTATTGGAAACCCTGGTGGAGTAGTAGTTAAGAGCTGTGGCTGCTAATCAAATATCAGCAGTTCGAATCCACCAGGTGCTCCTTGGAAACAGTATGGGGCAGTTCCACTCTGTCCTATAGGGTCGCTATGAGTTTGAATCCACTCAACAGGAAGGGTTTGGTTTTGGTTTTATCCTCTCAAGGCCCCAAATGAGAAAGGAGACATTGCAACTCGGTGCCATCACTGTCTTGGGAGACCAGTCACATCAAGGAAGAGAAGAGTGACTGAGTTATGTCCACAGCATTTGACCTTGATGGACCTCTTTTTGTCAGCCCCTTCCAACTTGGGGAGGTGGGAGGGGGAGGAAAGTGGGAAAGAAAGAGTAGGAGAAGAACTTCCAGGTTTGCTGGGATCTAGAAGAAAGTTCACCTGCAAAAGGTGAAACCAGTGTGGATTAGATGTGATTATAATTTGGTATAATCATAAATAGAAAATAAAGTTACTTTGATATAATTTGTTATAATCATAAATAGAAAATAAAGGTACTTTGATAAAACAAAACATAAAAGAAAATTTTTAATTAATTTGGACTCTGGTAAGGAGAAAGTTGTCTCCCTTAACCTTTGGCAAAAAAGTCCTCTAAAAAACTGGCAGCCCAAAGAGGAAGGCTGGGAAAGTTGCTGTATAGTCACAGAAGAGTTAGTTGCTAGAGTTTAACAGAAAACCACATGGAAGTCAGAAGTATCTCCCTCTGTGTCATTTTGGGCTGTCTATAACTCCATTCAGATTTACTCTGTATGAGACGGTATTTGGGTGTTCTCATCCATTAATTTATTCATTTTTAATTTTAGAAAAACTACCTAAGTTAAAAATAACAGCAAGTCAAAATCTAGTGGTGATAAAAGTTTAGTTTTTTCCCCCAAAATAGTTTCTTTTAATAGGAAAAATGTCTGAAAAAGCCTTGCTTAAAAATTGATGAGATCATTTGATCTTCTTATGGTTACCCCTTCCTATCAAACCATTAAGATCACACGTTATTTTGAAATCATTGAATTCCAAAATTTTTTTAGAAACTCTTCTCATCATTCCCCCTCCAAAGTGATTACGGACAGAAAGAATGTGGGTGTGATAAAACATAAACGCATTGTTGGAATTTAAATTCAAAGAGATTTCCCTCTGGAAGAGACTGAAGAATCAGATGAGTGGTTTTCAGTTCTGGTTGCGCATCAAAATCACCTAAATAGTTGATTAAATATGTCATTCAGGCCCTGTATTTCAGCTCAGCTTTCTTAAAATGTATGTTTTATTATTTCTTCTATTTCAAATCTTCTCATTTCCCCCTCCCATCCTACTACCACTGCCAAATTCAGTCAAAGAACATTTATATTTCTTTTTTTTTCCTTCCTTTTTTTTTTTTGTTGTACTTCAGGTGAAGGCTTACAGAACAAATAGTTTCTCATGAACCAGTAGTACACATATTGTTTTATGACATTGGTTAACAAACCCACAACATGTCAACCCTCTCCCTTCTCAACCTTTTTTTTTCTTTTTTCTTTTTTTGGTGAAAATATACATAGCCAAAGATACACCATTTCAAAAATTTCTAAATGCACAGTTCAGTGACATCGAATACGCTCTTTCAATTGTGCTGCTATTCTCACTTTATATGAAGGCTTACAGAAGAGAATAGTTTCTCATTTAACAGTTAGTACCCATGTTGCCCTATGACAATGGTAAACAACCTCACAATACATCAACACTATCCTTACTCAAACTTATTTTCAAACTTGGGGTCCCTATCACCAGCTTTCCTGTCCCCTTCTGCCTTCTGGCCCTTGTCCCTGTACTGCTGTGCCTCATTAGTCCCATTTGGTTTTATGGGGCTGTCCACTCCCCGGCTGAACGGTGAACCCTGGGAATGACTTCACCACTGAGCTAAAAGGGTGTCTGGGGGCCATACTCTCGAGGTTTCTCCAGTCTCCTTTAGGCCAGTAAATCTGGTCTTTTTTTTGTGAGTTAGAATTATGTTCTACCTCCTTCTCCAGCTCTGTCCAGAACCCTCTGTTGTGATCCTGGTCAGAGCAGTCAGTGGTGGCAGCCGGGCACCATCTAGCTGCACTGGACTCAGTCTGGTGGAGGCCTTAGTAGTTGTGGTCTATTAGGAACATTTATATTTCTTAAGATGGGTTTTAATTCTCTATCCTTTTTTGGATCAACTTCTCTCTCATCCCTTTATATTTGCGTATGATCTCCTAAAGAGTTTCTCAAGATTGCCATCCACTTGACTGATTCTTGTGTTATAATATTTATTGCTTCTAACAGCAAAAAAACCCCAACTCATTGCTGTCGAGTTGATTCAGACTCCCAGCAACCCAATAGGACAGAGTGGAACAGCCCCATAGAGTTTCCAAGGAGAACCTGGTGGATTCAAATTGCTGACCTTCTGGTTAGCAGCGTAGCTCTTAACCACTACGCCACCAGGGTTCCCTACTTCTAACATAGAAGATAATGAATAACAATGTACATATTTTATTATATGTATTTTATTTTTAAAGATTAGTATGTTTATTATAAAATAATTGAAAATACTAAAATTTAATAAATATAAAAAGACATAATAACCGATACACAGAAAAGGAAGTATACTTAGCACACATATGAGAAAATGTTCAAAGAAATTAAAAATTATTTAAACATTATTTTCTTGCTTGTCAAAGCAGCAAAACTTTTAAATGACTAATAAAATGAATGAGCATTCTCAGACCTTGTGTGGAGACCTGTAGATTATTACCCCACTTTTTTTTTTTAATTTTTTTTTTATGGTTGTAGTTTAAATGAAGTTTACATTTCAAGTTAGTCTCCCATACAAAAATTTATACATACATTGTTATGTAACCCTAATTGCTCTCCCCATACTGTGACAGCACACTCCTCCTTTCCACCCCTGATTCCCCATGTCCATTCAACCAGCTCCTAACCCTCTCAGCCTTCCCATTTCACCTCTGGACAGAAGCTGCCTGCCTAGTCTCTTGTATCTACTTGAGCTAAGAGACACACTCCTCACGAGTATCACTTGATGTCCCACAGTCCAGTCCAATACCTGTCTGAAGAGTTGGCCTCGGAAATTGTTTTATTTCTGGGCTGATAGAGAATCCAGGGGTCATGCTTTCTAGGGTTCCTCCCGTCTCAGTCAGACCATTAAGACTGGTCTTCTTACTAGAATTTGAGTTTTGCACACCACCTTTTTCCTGCTCCATCAGGAACTCTCTGTGGTATTCCCTGTCAGGGTGGTCATTGGTGGTGGCCGAGCACCATCTAGTTATTCTGGTCTCAGGCTGATGAAGTCTTTGGTTTATGTGGCCCCTTCTGTCTCTTGGGCTAACACTTTCCTTGTGTCTTTGGTGTTCTTCATTCTCCTTTACTCCAGGTGGTTGGGACCAATTGATGCATCTTAGATGGCCACTTGCAAGCTTTTAAGACCCCAAGATACCACTCACCAAGGTAGGATGCAGAACATTTTCTTAATAAGCTTTGTTATGCCAATTGACCTAGATGTCCCCTGAAAGCAAGTTCACCAGACCCCGACCCTTGCTACTCTGTCTCTGATGATGCTTGATTGTATTCAAGAAACTTCTTAGCTTTGGCTTAGTCCAGTTGTGCTGACTTCCTCTGTAGTGTGTGCTGTCTTTCCCTTCACCTAAGATAATTCTTATCTATTATCTAGCTAGTAAATAAACCTCCCCTCCCTCCCCACCCTCGTAACCGTCAAAGAATGTTTTCTTCTGTGTTTAAACCTTTCCTTGAGTTTTTATAATAGTGGTCTTATATAATATTTTTACTTCTGTGACTAAATTCACTCAGCATAATGAGTTCCAGCTTCCTCCATGTTATGTTTCATGGCTTCATCGTTGTTCTTTATCGTTGTGTAGTATTCCATCATGTGAATATACCATAATTTGTTTATCCATTCGTCCATTGATGGACATCTAGGTTGTTTCCATCTTTTTGCTATTGTGAACAGTGCTTCAATGAACATGAGTGTGCACATATCTATTTGTGTGATGTCTCTTATTTCTCTAAGATATATTGCAAGGAGTGGGATAGCTGGATGGTATGGTACTTCTATTTCTAGCTTTTTAAGGAAGCACCAAATCAATTTCCAAAGTGGTTGTACCATTTTACATTCCCACCAACAGTGTAAGTGTTCCAGTCTCTCCACAACCTCTCCAGTATTTATTATTTTGTGTTTTTTGGATTATTGCTAGCCTTGTAGTGGTGAGATGATATCTCATTGTAGTTTTGATCTGCATTTCTCTAATGGCTAATGACCATGAGCATTTCTTCATGTGTCTGTTAGCCACTTGAGTATCTTCTTTGGCAAAGGATATTTGGCAAAGTGTCTGTTCATATCCTTTGCCCATTTTTTAATTGGGTTATTTGTCTTTTTGTTGTTGAGGTTTTGCAGTATCTTATAGATTTTAGAGATTAGACGCTGATTGGATTTCTCGTAGTCAAAATTTTTTTTCCCAGTCTGTAGGTTGTCTTTTGACTCTTTTGGTGAAGTCTTTTGATAAGCATAAGTGTTTGATTTTTAGTAGCTCCCATTTATCTAGTCTCTCTTCTGGTGCTTGTGCATTGTTACTTATTGTTTGTATTGTGTTTATGCCATGTATTAGGGCTCCTAGCGTTGTCTCTATTTTTTCTTCCATGATCTTTATCATTTTCGATTTTATATTTAAGTCTTTGATCCATTTTGAATTAGTTTTTGTGCATGGTGTGAGAAATGGGTCTTGTTTCTGTTTTTTTTAGATGGATATCCAGTTATGCCAGCACCATTTGTTAAAGAGACTGTCTTTTCTCCGGTTAACGGACTTTGGGCTTTTGTCAAATATCAGCTGCTCATAGGTGGATGAATTTATGTCTGGATTCTCAATTCTGTTCCATTGGTCCATGTATCTGTTGTTGTACCAATACCAGGCTGTTCTGACTACTGTGGCAGTATAAAAACTTCTAAAATCAGGTATTACCTTGCTTTTGAAATACAATTCGATAATATGTATCAGAAGCCTTAAACACATTCATTCTCAAAATTTAGCATTAAATAAAAAGAAAGTTTGTCATCTCAATTTACATTTCTGTCTTTGCTTTATGAATTTTTGTTCCTTCATCATAATAGTCATGACTTTGGGCATCCTAGTTCGGATTCCAAGAAAAGTTTTTATGATTTTTTCTAGTTTCTATATTAAATCGTCTTTAGAGGTATGCATATCTTCTGAGCATTCATCAAGGAAAAGTCCTTACTTTTGTAGGCTGCAAAGTGAGGATAATAATAGTATCTGCTTTACAGTGTTGTGAAAATTAAAAGAATCTTTAAATGGAAGGCTGGCTTTGACTAACTGGTTCAAAAGTGTCTGTCAATTCACTCTACAATTGGAGACCAAGTTCTTGATTGTCCATGAGGCTGATATGATATAACCAGTAGTGTTGTCTTTCTAGTCTGTTTCCTAAATTCCTTCACCCTGCAGTGAAAATCAGTCATGGACAAGTCATGTACTGAACATGCCAGATTATTGGGAGCATGGTGGAAACCTTTTGGAGGGTAGAAAATGGAGGAAGCCTAAGGCTATAAAGGGAGATATTTCCCCATTTCTACCTACTTTTTCTATGGGGTGCCAGCATCAAAATGTAGGTAGCAACTAATTGAGACTGGACTCTTCTATTTGGGGATTGATGTAGGGAGGATACTTCTGGGCAGAAAGGGACTGTTGAACTGTGAACTTAGCTATCTTCAGCAATCTCTGTCTCAATCTTCAGACCCCATTTGCTCTATCCCATGGGCTCTCCCCAACATTCTGTGTTGGACAGATTTGTCCTATCGTAAAGAGCCTTTCACCTTAGCTCAGTTGACATAAGGTTGGACTTTCTCAAAAGAAACTTGAATTGGCAAATAGAAGGAAAGACTAACAAAATGAAAATGTATGGAATGGGCTGGTTTGGAGTTTCTTTTAGGATACTCCCTTCCTCTCTACAACTTTTCTTTCCTCCTTTCCTTGATTTATTTCTTTTTCATTTATTAAACTTTTGTTTGAGTACTATACTGGTCACTGTGGAGTCAAGGATAAAAACGAGGCATAACTTTTGTCCCCTGATTTAGCTGTAAAACCAGAAAACCACATCCGCTGCTGTCAAGTCGACATGGACTCACAGCTACCCCATAGCAACCCTATAGTACAGAGTAGAACTGCCCTATAGAATTTCCAAGTAGCCGTTGCTGGATACTAACTGCCAATATTTTGGTTAGCAGCGAAGTTCTTAACCACTGTGCCATCAGGGCTCCAATTTAGCTATAGTTGAGCCAAATAGTATTTCATAACACACTAAATCCTAGAACCATTTTCTAACTTCAGTCCTGGGTATCCCAAGATAATTTCAGCTCAATTTTGTCCAAGGCCATCTTCAAGGTTCTCAGTACCCATTCCACCTTACATTTTTCTGTGTGACAATTGTGTACTAGCTCAGCAATGTACTTGCATTACTGTTAACTGCCACCAGGTGGTATCTAATTCTGGAACCCATAGTTGTTTTTCATAAATACATATCATTCAAAAAATGGATATAGTTTATGGTGATGTTATTGTTGTTTCCCTATAAAAAATACCCTTAAAATAAAGTATAACATCATTAACCACTCACCTCACTAAGCTACTAAATTTTGCATAATCACAACAAACATTTGTATCTTGCTTCGTAATTTATAAAGTATGTTCACGTTAATTATTTCTTTTGATGTTTCCAATAGTCCTTTGAGGTCAGTATAGTGGGAATTTGTATTTGCCACACTTCACAGATGGCAGAAAGGCTAGAACTGGCCAAGGTCACATAGGTACTAAATTGCACAGTAGGGAGATAGGCATGGTCTTTGGATTTTGTATCCAAGTAACTTATTAACACCGTGCTGTAATAAAATGAATAGAGAAGAAACACCCAGGTACAAGTCCTGTAAACATTGAACTAAGCCCCCAAGTATTATAAATCTCTACTCAATTATCGTCTTTCTCGTAGGTTTTAGGGAGCTGTTAAAGTTATGTTCTGGGTATGACATCCATATTTTCTGAGAGCTATATAGCTGAGAACCTATATAACATCCATTGATTGATTACACAATGTTAGATGAAGTGTTAATTGTCATTGTAACCTTCAGATTCTCTCTGAGTTCATTGCTTCGTTGTTCTGATTTTATACAATGAAAGGCTGCCCCTTACTTTATTTTCCTTGAACAATAAGGACCATTGAACGTGACACACATCTAAAATGACATGCTAAAGCATTATAGCTTTTTTTTCCTCAGTGAAGAAAAATAAATTCCCTCGTAACCAGTTGCTATGTTTTCTGAGGAAGATCAATTATTGTCACTGAATGCACAAATCTATCTGTTTCTTCTTAAAGGATCCAAACCAATTTTTTTTTCTTTATGGACAATTTAATGATGCTTTAATAATACTTTTAAAAACAGTGAAAATGTAATTTCCTCAAGAGCATCTACTGAATTAACTCATGGCCAGCCAGTGAGATTGTTAAGTGTGCTTTAAGAAGATAATAAAAGTCATACAATTTTCATTTACTGAGCACTCACTGGGTAATAGACATTCTGCTAACCACTTTACATTTCTTGCAGCTCATTTAATCTTCCCATGGACTTCACATAGTAGATACCATTAATTATCCCTATTTTCCAGGGAAAGAAACTGAGGATAAGGGAGGTTAAAGAGCCCAAGACCAGAATGAGTGATAAAATTGGGGTTTAAAACTGGATCTGTCAGAAGTCAGATCTAGATATGCCTGTCTGTGTGTATGCACTCATCTTAAGGCTTCCTAGTCCTAAGGATGCCCCAACCTGGTTCTTTATTCTTCTAATTAATTAATAATCTTCCCTATCACACATTTTCAGTCTAGGAAGATTTTACAACCATTACTCCTCCACCATGCTACTTGATAACAGGAAAAAAAAAATTGTGCAGAGGAATTCAGGGGAAGTAGATTCTAACAGACTCATGCTAATGACTTGCTCTATAATATTGTGCATTTAGAGAGTTATGATGTCAGTAATTATCTTCGGTATTCCCATAATCTTGGGATGTGGTGAGGAAAAATACTTCATTTTAAAAGGACTTTTAAGGTCTTTGGAGGTATGTATTAAAGATATAAAGGTTAGTGGTATTTTAGCTGCCTCAATTATATAAGTACTATCATTTATTCACTGAGTACCTATTCTGAGCCAAGCACTGTGCTGGGAATAAATGACACAGGAAATGACATAGAAATACACTGTCAACAGCACTCATTCACCATAAGATTATTGGATCCTATTTATATGTCAGTTATTATCCTTGTTGCTAGGGATACAAAGATGACCATGATTTATTTTCTAACTTTAATGATCTCCCAAATTAGAGATGGAAAAGACACAGATTCAAAATTTAAAATATGGTAAGTGCTATGATCAAATATATTTTATGTGCCATGGCTACGGAGAATGCTATATATACGGTATGATATTTGGCCTGGATCTTGAGTGAGGAAGAGGAATTCTCTGTTTGAATGCAGGCTTATGTCTTTAAAGCTGTAGCACCCCAGACTCCAACCTTCCTAGGCTGGTAATGAACGGACCCCACTGGTTATGCTCACGTCCACCCACTGTGTGGTTCTCTCAAGCCTCCCACCTGAATAGCTCCCAAACTGTATCAGCAATTAATTGGGTGTCTGACTCCTCTTTGGGCTTCAATTTTCAAGCTTATGGCTTTAAATGAACCCATTTCTTATAAAAAATTCTCACTGACACCTTGGGCTAGCTTCAGGACCCACTGCCCCACTGCTGATAACCTCTTTGCTGGCACTCCTGGTAATTCTCTAGGCTGTGTGGAAATGGCATTCCAGGATAAGGGAAGGCAGGAACTGGCGTATGTGGGTGTAGAATAATACAGTGTGAACAGGGGGTGGCAAGTGGTTAGTGTGATTATGCAGGAAGACATATAAGCACATAAGGCTAACAAGGGAAGTTTGGCCCAGATGAGGAGAGGCCTTATTCTCATGAAGGTATTTAGACTTGACTCAGTATACAGGGTAGAGCCATTGACAGGTTTGGGGCAGGAGACTGAAGTAATCTTATCCTTGTTTTAGGGAGATGATTTCGGTGGCTTCGAGGAGGATTATTGGAGGATGGCATTGTGGGAGATAGGGAAACTAGTTACAGGGTTTCTTTTTTCTTTCCCACAATCCAGGCAAGACATGGTAAATCCTAGTTATTGAGATGAGGCAGTGTGAATGAGAGGGTGAGGAAGATACGTGAGATACATTGTTTCAGAAGCAAGACTGATAAAACTTTGTGATTAATTGACTGTAAGTTAGAGGGAGAAGGGAGAGTCAAAGGGGGCTTCTCCTTAAGCCTATAGGCAGAAGGTTGTGTGAATGACTGAATAAGAAATATAGAAGGCGAACTGTGCATGTAGAAATTGTTGAAATAGTGTATCTTTGGCTATGTGTATTTTCACCAAAAAAAAAAAAAGGTTGAGAAGTTAGAGGGTTGATGTGTTGTGGGGTTGTTAACCAATGTCATAAAACAACATGTGTACTACTGAAAAAAAAAAAAAAAAAAGAAATATAGAAGGCGAAGTGGGTTTGGGGCAAGAAAATCAGTTCAGTTTTGAACATGTTGATTGAAGACTGAATGGAGAAGCTAAGTGGGTATCAGATAGGCAGAATCTGTGCTGGAAGTTAGTAATAGAATTTCCCAGAATCATCGAGAGCTATTCCAGGTTGGTCCAGGTAAAATCAAAGGTGAAATAGAACTTGGAGACTAAGTGACAGATATCAGGACTCAAGAAGATGTGCTAAATAACTGGTTTTCAACACTCATTAAGCATTTCAATTAGTTGGAGAGCTTTTAAAAAATTAACAGCTTTATTGAGATATATTTTATATACCATAAAATTCACCACTTTCAAGTATACAGTTCAATGTTTTTGAGTATATTCAGAGTTATGCAATTATCACCACAACCTAATTTTAGAACGTTTTTATCCCCCGCCAAAAAATCCCTATCCATTAACGGAAATACCTCAGTCTCAGTGCACCCTTCCAACCCTAGACAATTGTTAATCTACTTTCTGTCTCTGCATATTTGCTTATTTTGAACATGTGATATGAATGGAACCATATAACATATTGTCTTAGTTATTTAGTGCTGCTGTAATAGAAATACCACAAGAGGAGGGCTTTAACAAAGAGAAATTTATTTATTTACAGAAAGTAGGCTAAAAGTCCAAATTCAGGGCGTCAGCTCCAGGGGAAGGCTTTCTTTCTCTGTCGGCTTTCTCATCAATCTCCCCCTAGACTAGGAGCTTCTCCACGCAAGGACCCCAGGTCCAAAGGATGCACTCTGCTCCCAGCAGTGCTTTCTTGGTGGTATGAGGTCCCCAGCTCTCTGCTTGCTTCTCTTTCATTTTATCTCTTGTAAGATAAAAGGTGGTGCAGGCCACACCCCAAGGAACTCCCTTTACTTTGGATCAGAGATGCGACCTTGCTAAGGGTGTTACAATCCCACCCTAATCCTCTTTAACTTAAACTTACAATCACAAAATGGAGGACAATCACATAATACTGGGAATCATGGCCCAGCCAAATTGATACACATATTTTGGGGAGGACATAATTTGATCCATAACACATACATAATCTTTTGTGACTGATTTCTCTTACTTAGCATAATAATTTTGAAGTTCATTCATGTTGCGGTATATATCTGTACTCCATTCCTTTTTATTGCCGCATAATATTCTATTGAATGGGCGTACACATTCTGTGATCTACTCATCAGGTAATGGTCATTTGGGTTGTTTTCCATTTTTTTACTCTTACAAAGAATAATGCTATGAATATTTGTCTACAATTCCCTGTGTGGACATATATTTTCCTTCTCTTGTGTATGTAACTAGTAATAGAATCACTGTGTCACATGGTAACTCCATGCTTAATATTTTTAGGAACTGCCAAACTGTTTTCCGAAGTGGCTGCACCATTTTACATTCCCATCTCCACATCCTTCCAACACTTTTTATTGTCTTTTTTTTTTTTTTTAATTTGGGGAGCTTTTAAAAGTTCCAAACACCCAGGCTTCCCTCCAGAAATTTGTTTTGATTGATTTTTGCTGGAGCCCAAGCACTGCTACTTTAAAAAGTTGCCTGTATGATTCTAACGTATAGCCAGGTTGAGAAAAACTGAGTTTGACGAACTCTGGCCATCACTTTCTCTATTATGCTTTTTTAATTTTTCTTAAGATGTCCAAACATGTGATGGCTTTAGTCCTGGCTGGCCTGCCTTCCTCCCTTCGTTCTTTCCTTCCTTCCTTTCCTACCTTTTCTTTCATCCCTCCCTCCATTCCTCTCTTCCTTCCTTCCTTTCTTTTACTTTATTCACTGACTCATTTGTTCTTTATTCACTCATTTGGTATCAAACCCCACCTGAGTAAGCAGTATCATATTAGGGGGTGTTATTTATTATTCATGCCTAACGTTTCTGTTAGTGATACAACACAAAAATAGGCTAATAAGTTAAATATTTTAAAGGGCCAAACATTTTATTTAGACTGTCACATCAAATCTACAACTCCTCTCCCACTACAAGTAATCCCTTAATTTTTTTTTCTTGTGGAGTTTTTTTCTTTCGTCTAGAGCTTCTTATGCAAATTGAAGCAAATAGTTTTTCCATATCAGTGTATAAGAGGAGCCCTGGTGGCGCAGTGGTTAAGAGCTCAGCTGCTAACCAAAAGATCGGCAGTTCGAATCCACCAGCCGCTCCTTGGAAACCCTATGGGGCAGTTCCACTCTGTCCTATAGGGTCTCTGTGAGTCAGAATCAACTCGACAGCTACAGGTTTTAGTGTATACGAGCTTCTTTATTGTCTTGTACTGCTGCATAGTATTCTATTTTATGGCTATTCCATAATTTCTTTAGCCAGTGCCCTACTGATGTACACTAACCCCAAAATCAAACCCACTGCTGTAGAATTGATTCCGATTCATAGCAACCCTATAGGATAGAGTAGAACTGCTCCATAGGGTTTCCAAGGCTGCAAATCTTTACGAAGCAGACTGCCACATCTTTCTCTCACAGAGCGGCTGGTCGATGCAAACTGCTGACCCTTTGGTTAGCAGCCAAGCACTTTAACCACTGCATCACTAGGGCTCCATTTTGGATGTCCTTTGCGTGTCGGAGACCAAAAGACACTAAAGAAATCCCAGGGTTAAATCTGATTGGCAAAAATCCTAAAGTTTGTTAAGGCATTCTGTTGATGAAGTTGCCGGGAAATGGGTGCTCTCACCCATTGCTGGTGTGAAAGTAAATTGGTAAACTTGCTAGGGAGGGTAATTTGGCAACATTCATCAAAGTTACAAATGCATCTATCCTTTGACCCAGCAACTCCACTTCTGAGAATGTGTCTCCAACATGTGAAATAATTTATGCAAAAGGTGATTCTTTGAAGCATTGTTTGTGATGCTAAAGGATGCAATAACCTGGTGTCCATTACACAATGAAGATTTGTCTGGTATCTCATCAACTTTCAAATGTCCCCTGGACAATCATGTAGGTAAAAAATCCTATTTATAACTATCTGAGCCTAGACTCTGACTCTGTTTTACATATAAAAACAAAATATTTGGGACTTTTTGAGGGAAGTTTGCATTTGGTTTGGAACTTCCCAAAGAATCATTCAGTATTTACGGATGTTACATCAGGTATGGCAGCATTGCTCATGTGTTGCCAATGCAACACACCAAGGTTCAGCACACTTGTGATGACACATTTTCCATATTTTATGGATAGCACAAGCATCTGGCTCCATTATGTGTCTCTAGTGTCCGTGTGGCCAAGCACTGTCATAATGAATACGTACATTTATGTATTTCATAAATTGTTTCCCTTTTATTTCTCCTTTATATTACAGTGAGTGACTTATATTGGATTTTAAAAAAAAGATTATTTTAATTTTATTCCAGGATAGTCAAAGTTGCGATGCAAATTATTCATGCAGTGGAACCTGTGAGAGCCAGAACTCAATGGGACTGCCTTGTTATTCCGGGTCTCACAAGTTTTCCACCTTTGACAGGGTACAGTCTTACCACTTTTCTATAACTCTCAATTAGTGGAAAATACTTGCGTTTTCCTTCTCTGACAGGTTTCCACCGTACACAGGCTCTGACTTTCACGTTTTACTGTAATAAAAATGAAGTATTCCATCTGATATGATTGAAAACCAAAGCCCTAAAGCCCTCTCTTATTTTCCCACAATCTTCTAGACCCATTTGTTACCAAAGAGATGTCAGTGCAGAATTTAGAATGTTACTCAATTTTTTTAGGTAACATATTTTTCTTCCTGTTGTATACATAAACACGTTTAGAAAATGCCTCTATTCTTGCCACGCTAGAACCATAACATCATGGGTTGATATTAATTGAAGGTTTAATAGCTCATTTTAAATGCTGATTAAAAGGGGGGAGGCTGGCGCTTTGAAATACTCAAGCTACTGGGAGATCAGTTTCTCTTGAGGCTTTTTTGAGTATAAAGAGCACATGGACAACTCACCCACACTCTTACTCTTAACTGCCATGTGTGGCAGGAAACCTTTGGCTCATCACTAGGCACTTAAAAGAATTATAAACTAGCATGGGGTTTGAAACCAAAGAAAAGAAGCAGTATTATATTGTATTTTTCTGTTGTTAGTTGTCGTTGAGCCAGCCCCGAGTCATGGCAATCTTATGTCTAACAGAAGGAAACCTTGTGCCGTCTTCATGATCATTGCTGTGTTGGAGTCCATTGTTGTGGCTACTGTGTAGTGCCCTCCAACCTCGGGGCTCATCTTCCAGCTCGATATCAGACAATATTCTGTTGTGATCAATGAGGTTTTCATTGGCAAGGTTTTGGAAGTAGATTGCCAGGCTTTTCTTCCAAATTTGTCTTAGTCTAGAGGCTCAGCTGAAATCTATCCACCATGGGTGACCCTGCTGGTATTTGAAATACCAGTGACAAAGCTTCCAGTATCATAGCAACACGCAAGCCACCACAGTATGACAAATGGACCAACAAGTGGTAGATTTTCTATCACCACCCATCAAATTCTGGGTGATAAACTTTCGAGCAGAATGAGATACTTGGCAATCTTGGGAGAGCAGAGCAACTCTCCAGGACAAACTGCCCTTCTTGGACACCTGGCGGACCAGTTTCAGATAAAGCCCTGCTCCAGCCAGTCGTGCCTGGAGACTCCCTGACCTGGCTCACGCCTCCTCCTGCATGGTAACAACTACGAAGATGAGATTTCAGGGTGAATGTTTCTTGACATTAAAACAAAACAACTGGGCCTCACTGTATTTTACTAGTGGGCTCTCAGCTGGTGATGATCTTCATCCTATCTGTTTCATCTGTAAGCAAAGTGCATCGATAAAATGCCTTTTCAAAACATTATCATTTCAGCATGCAGAGCCAGCATCTGAGGATTTACGCATTGCATTGACCTGTATTTACTTACAGAAGTTTATGATTTTAAAGAAGACTGAATTTTAATCGCTTGGAAACTGTATGAATTAACATTATTTTCAAAATCGTTGGTATGAGACTTTGATTTTATCAGTTAAGAAATTCTTGACAGCAGGTGCATGGGAGTAAACCAAAATGTCCTGGAGATTTTCATCAAGATGAGATAATTCATACAGAAGGGATTTGTGAAATGTAAAGTCCTACACAGTATAACGTAGTTAGGATATGCCCATAATGGTCACAGTCCCCTGAGAAATAATTTAGAACAAATTCACAAACAATACAATAAATATACCGTGAAGCTATAGTCTCATATTGCAACAGCTATGAATTGAAAAAAAGAAGGGGAAAAAAAAAAAAAAAAAAGGGAAACTTTGTAGCACACTAGTTAATAACTGATTTACCTATTGTTGGATTTTGAGTTATCCAAAAATAACCTGAGTGACCAAAAATGAACAATGAGTTTTTTCAAATATGCCACCTTTATATCCCGGAAATATTTGCTTAAGATATGATTCAAGTTTGTGAGCCACATTGCAGCGCTGTAAAGAATCCTTTAACGCTCAAGTGTCAGCTATTGCTCTATTATTATCAGAGGGTTGGGTTACTTGGTACCCTCTCATCATCCCTCATGATCATCTGTTTATCTCATTTTCTTTCTTCAAATGCTAACCAGAAAGTGGTCTAGTGTCTTGTCTCTGTCTTCTTGTTTTCACAGCTCCCATAGCAATCTCTTTTTTCTTATCAGTTTAGTAACTTTGACCTCAAGGCTGTTTTTCAACCTTCAGAGAAACTTGTAGCTCCTAAGACTCTGCTGTACGTCCAAAGACACTTTTCACTTTCAAGAACTACATATGGCTTAATGTGGTTCAGATACTTCCTTTCCAGAAATCTGGAAGGCATATATAATTTGTTTTTCTGACTCGTAGATTAACTCAAACATTTATTATGCATGGTATTCTGGGGACGTTGGGAAATACAAAGATGAGTAAGCCTCATTTCCTGACCTCAAATAAAGTAACATGGAAACAACACGTGCTAAAAGCTGTAAAACTGTGTTGTCCAATAGAATATACACTAGTTATTGGTTATTGAGCATATGATATGAGGCATGGCTAGACCAACTGAGATGTGCTGTGAATGTAAAATACACACTGGATTTTGAAGATTTGGTGCAAAAAAATGTAAAGTTTTATTAATATTTTTATATTGATTACATGTTGAAATGGTATTTTTGCTATATTGGGTTTATAAGAGTATATAATTAAAATTAATTTCAGTGGTTGCTTTTTACTTTTTTTAATATGGCTACTAAAAAATTAAGGAACCCTGGTGGTGCAGTGGTCAAGAGCGCGCCTGCTAACCAAAAGGCTGGTGGTTCAAACCTACCAGCCACTCTATGGGAGAAAATTGTGGCAGTTTGCTTCCATAAAGATTTGCAGCCTTGGAAACCCTATGGAACAGTTCTACTCCATCCTATAGGGTCACTATGAGTTGGAATCAACTCAATGGCAATAGTTTTTTTTTGTTTTGTTTTTGACTAGAAAATTTAAAATTACACATGTGGTTTGCATTATTTCTATTGGGCAGTGTTGCTATAGAAGTTTAGAGAAGAGTTGGAGAGTATTTACTTGTGTGTGGTGGGGAGCATGTAGAGACAGGGGTGGTAAGCAGAAAGCTGACTGAGAAGACATGACGCTTGAACTAAGTCTTGAAGGGTGTGTAGACCTTGGATATGCAGCGTGGAGAACAGACCTTAGCTGACAGAAGAGAGGCAGTGCCATGTAATGGGCAAGGCATGGTCCTTGAAGTCACATCTCAGCTCAGCCTTTATAAGCTGTTTGACCTCTCTAACTTCAGATTCCATGTGAGAAAATTGGGCTAATGATACCTCATAAGATTGGTTGTCATGAGGATTATAATGAGGCACTATGTCCGAAGAGATTAACACAGTGCTTAGAAGAAGAAAAATAATTTAATAAATGGTATCTATTTTGCTAGAATGTGGAACATCAGCAGGGTTAAAGGATTATTTAAAGAATGTTAAAATGACACCTAACCTGAAAACTATTTCCTCAGTTACTGTACCAGAGACCCCACCATTCAAGTTTTGCCTTTCTTTTCAAGTCATTGCTTATAAAATAATTGCTTATAATCTGAGCCAATCCAAAATTCTACACAGCACATATTTTGGAACAGAGACCAAAAAAAAAAAAAAAAAAAGATATGTCTTGTTGATTTTCACTGTCCTTGTTCTATTACTGACTTTGTAATACTTTATAACCATTTCTATGCTGGAAATAAAAAAGTTAGAAGTATAAATGGGCCATTGTCTTTCCTCTTCCTGTTGAAATCCTTGGTCATGGGAAACTCCAGGAAAATACTCAAAGACTCACATCTGTCTGCATTAAAATTATGGGTGGCCCTGGAAACCAGAGTGAATTCTGAGGGTGATAGACTTACAATTACCTTAATAACATTAAAAAAAACTTGGCACATTCCCAAGTTCCCATTTAAACAGTCCTTATAGAAGGGCTTGATGACAGTCTGAGACCTTATTTAAATATTCCAAGAAATTAATATTAGATCAGCTTGTGACAGGTTACTTGGAGGGTGACTGACTGGAGAGGTAATTGTAATTACAGAGAGAGGTGAGCTTCTGTTGACGGCTGGTGCTTGCCGCATGCTGTGTGGGCCCCTAGCTATGACAGTGGCCCTAGTAAACATTTTCTATCTTTAATCCTAGGCTAGGATCTAGCTCCAGGAGTTTTAAGAGGACACCTTCTAGAGGGGGAAAAACCAAGTGTACACATAACTATTGATTCAAGTGCAAATACCACAAACCTCTAGCTTCTGTCTCTGTTCCTCATACAGTTCAACTTCTCTTCCTCCTAGTTGTCTGTTTTTACGAGAATCAAAAAAGATGTCTATTGAGAGCCCAAAGGAGCCCTAGTGGCACAGTGGTTAAAGCGCTAGGTTGCTAAACAAAAGGTCAGCGGTTTGAACCTACCAGCTGCTCCATGGGAGAAAGATGTGGCAGTCTGATTCCGTAAAAGATTTACAGCCTTGGAAACCCTATGGGGCAGTTCTACTCTCTCCTATTGGGTTGCTTTGAGTCAGAATTGACTCAACCAGTGGGAGGTTTATCAAGAGCCCTCATTCTGTGGTGGCGTACATGTTGCTGTGATGTTGGGAAGCTATACTACCCATATTTTAAATATCAGCAGAATCGTCCATGATGAACAAATTTTAGTAGAGCTTTCAGACTAAGACAGACTAGGAAGAAAGGCCTTGTGATCTACTTCTGAAAATTAGTCAGTAAAAACCTTATGGATCACAGCAGAACATAGTCCAACTCTCTTGCTTGAGACACATCATCAGGAGGGATCAATCACTGGAGGAGGACAACATGTTTGATGAAGTAGAGGGCTGATAAGGGTGAGGGAGCTCCTCGGTGAGATGGATTGACACAATAGCCACAATTATTGTGGATGATGTCTGTCATTTGGGAGCCTAACTGGGACTGTAGATTGGAACAACACATGTGACCTCTCCTTGTGGTCTCAGCTTCCTCACAACATGGCAACTAGATTCCAAGGGAAAGTATGGAGAGAGAGAGAGAAGCAGACAGAAGTCTATTGACTTTTTTTTTTAATTGAACTTTAGATGAAGGTTTACAGAACAAACTAGCTTCTCATTAAACAGTACATAAACCTATTAGCTTTTATGGGTTAGCCTTGAACACATCATTTCTGCCACATTCTTTTGGTTGAGGCAGTTTCAAAGGTCAGCCTAAATTCAAGGGAAAAGAATCCAGACTCTATCTCTTGATGAAGGAATGTCAATATTTCTTTATGAGAACAGTGCGTAGGATGGAATGTATATTGATATTGTCATCTTAGAAAAGACAGTCTGTAACACCTCTGTGTTTTGTAGATGAAGAAACAGAGGTTAAAGAGTATAGACAACTTGCTAGAGATTATACAATTAGTAAATAGAGGAGTCAAGTTAGAAATCTACTGGTTTCCACAATCCATTCTCTTAAACCATCACTATGCTACTTTATCTCCAACCCAAAATTATTTTCAGCTTTAAATAAATGAATACAAAAAGTATACCACAGACTTCATAAACCAAGGAGTGCGGGCTATATGAGGTCACAATAATTCCAATGTCCAAATTACAAGGGCTCAAGCCTCTAATAATTCAAGTCCTTGACCTCAGTCTTTTCTCAGAAATGTCTCCCTTCCTCCCCACTATTTCTGTAGGTCCTAAAGGGCTGTGTCACATGTATCTACAAACCCATCTGTCCTCCAGGCCACTTAGTAATGGCTGCTGTGTTTTTTATCCTCTGCCAGTGGTGTACCTTCTGAGAACATCAGGGGCTGTGACGAGGGGAAGCCAGGGGATACTGGTTTTGCACAGAGGTGGGAACAGTAAGCCTCATCCCAAGTCTGGGCCACATTTTACCATCTCAGCCAAGAAGCAGCACTGAATTTCTCAGAGAGTAGCAGGGTCCCCCTGAAATCTGCTACTTCAACTTCATAATCTCATCATCCTCATTTCCTATCACTGATGCTATTAAAACAAAGCAAAACAACCCATCCCACCCCACCCTCAACCCCGGTACTATACAGGACAAGCGGTAATTCAGCCTTGGCTTCCAAACTCACTCCTTCCAGATTTAGAAATATTTATCTTTTCCTTTTTGCCAAAAAATTGCAACAGAGTATACAGGAAGAAGCTCAGCTCAATAATACAAGAAATTATATACTAAACATAAACTCTGACTTCTATAGCTAACATAGGTCTTCAGATTATTGGTGGCCTCACGAACAAAAACGATGGGTAGGTATTGATTTTTCATTTGTATGTCTCAAAGAACTAGTGAGGTAGTTTTCCTAAACCAAAAGAAGTGTCAGCCCCAAGACAAATTTTCTTTAGTGCACTGTTTAAAGCAGCGAGAAAAGTTTTCCAGGCTTCTCTCCACTTCCTCAAGATATCAAAGTGACAGTTTGGTCAGAACTTCAGTACTCTTTGCAAAAAGCAAAATTATTCCTAAGACATAGCCCAGTGGTAGAAGCCCAACTTGAAAGAAGTAGCAGAAGGCATTGCATTACATTGCTGACCTTTCCGTTTGGTAGTAGGGTAATGGTAAGAATAATGAGAATATTAATGAGGAGTGCAAGGGAGAGGAAGAGAAGTAATATTTAATGAATTCTTTCATGGTCTTGGGCACTGTGCTAAATGCTTTCATTTAATTCTCCCAACAGTCCCTTGGTGGTGAAAATAATAATCTTCTAACCAAGCTGCTAACTGAAAGCTTAGGGGTTTGAGCGCTCCCAGAGGCTCCTCAGAAGAAAGGCCATGCGATCTACTTTTGAAAAATCAGCCACTGAAAACCCTGTGGAGCACATTCTACTCTGACACACATGGAGTTGCAATGAGTTGGAATCAAGATGATGGCATATTGTTAATTCTCCCAACAGCCAGGTGAGGGAAATACTGTTATTAACCCCATTTTTTCAGATGAAGAAACAGGCTTAGAGATGTAGGGAGCCGTCCAAGACCACATAGCTCGTAATGAAACTGGGGTTTATACCCAAACATTCTTACTCCTGAATTCTTACACAATTCTTCTTTGTGCCAAGATAAAGCAAAACAAATGCAAAACCTTAGAAGTGATTATCTGTTATGAAGCCATTCATCTTATCTCCCTACATAAGGAATTAGCACATCCCCATGTAAAGGTGAGAAAAATCCATTTCTTGCCCTAGAAAGTATCCACTTGACCAGGGCACACTGTGGCTACAGTGCAGATGTGGGGATGCATGGAAGTTGATGCTATTGCGTCAGTACCTCTCCCTTTTAATGCCCCGTGAATGTCAGCTTGGCTGTGAGGCAAGAGGAGCAGGGAGGCAGCAGGACAGGAGCAATGAGGAATTGTGGAGGATTGAGAAGGGGCAGGGAGTGGGGAGCAGAGAACAGCCCAGAGATTCAGCTGTACCGGTAGATCATCTCGGCACCAATGTAGAATCATTCATCCAGTCCAGCTCCTTAGAAGAGAGGCTGTCGTCTGTTGTTCTTTATTAATTAATCACCAAAATTTTAGTTCTCTAAGGGTGTGAAGAGTCATTCTCAGGATTCTTTTTAATAGAGAAGTGGTTAGATGTTATTTTCCTGAGAATTAGTCCAAACTTCTTTATACACTCCCTATGTGCCCAGATGGAGCACTGGTGGCACAGTGGTTAAGAGCTATGGCTGCTAATCAAAAGGTTGGTAGTTTGAATCCACTAGCCACTCCTTGGAAAACCTATGGGGCAGTTCTACTCTGTCCTATAGGGTCACTATGAGTCAGAATCGACACAACGGCAATGGGCTTGGTATGTGCCCAGATCCATGCCCTAAGGGAGCCAGTGGCTTAATAGAGAAGACAACTTGCTTGGTGGGAGGCCTTTTAGAGTCACTTGGTCATACTACATAGGGAGAAATTAATTCTAACTGTGATAAGATTGAGGAAAATGTCCAGAAAGTGAATTTAGAGTTGGGATTTAGCCTATAAATACAATTTTGATAGGTAGAGAAGAAAGAAAGTGAAAGATTCATAGGGGGAGATAGTATGAGAAGAAAAAAAACCAGGAAAAAAGAAATAAAAACAAACAATCACGAAAGGTCTGTTAAAGGATGTGGTGTAGGGAGAGAAGGGCTGGGTTGTCACGTGATGAGTGAAAAGTTAGATGGCTTAAGTGAGAGCCTGGAAAAATGGATCAGGAAAGGAAGATGGGAAGCTAACTGTGATGAGCCCTGCTTGTGCTCTAAGGAGTCTGGATTTGTTCTGTGGACAGGAGAGCTTACAGAGGAGTGGCAGATTTATTTAGGCATTTCAGACCCCAGGCAGCTTCTGTAACCCCTGTAATGTACAGGTCTTATGGATCTACCGAGCATACTGCCATGCTGGTTGGGGCAGCCCACAGGGAAGACCAGACACACCCGGGCAGAAATCCTTGGACCCCATCTTTCACCTCCAGAGTTCTGTTTGGTTTCCCTGGTTTGGACTTCTATGACTTTGTCTTTTGGGCAGGACTTGTGATCACCCGTGCTTTGGTATTTTCCAACGATACAGGAAAAGAAACACTGAGATCGCTGCTTAAATTCTCAACCAGAGGCCAAGTGTTGACCATCGATAGTCATTCCTGGAGAGGGCAAAGGTCTACAAGGAGGAATAATGTGTGTGCAGGAGGGAAGATCCACCACATGCCTGAAGGTGACCTGGAGGAGTGTGGGGGGAAGGGGGGAAGGATTCCTTCAGGGGTATGGCTTTTTTGCTAGGCCGCTTCAATAACATTTTTAACCTTTTTAAAAAATTATTTTATTTTATTTTTGTTGTTGAAAATATACACAGCAGAACATACACCAATCCAATAATTTCTACATGTACAATTCAGTGACACTGATTACATTCTTCAAGTTGTACAACCATTTTCACCCTCCTTTTCTGAATTGTTCCTCCCCCATTAACATAAACTCACTGCCCCCTTAGCTTCCTATCTAATCCTTCAAGTTTCTGTTATCCATTTGATCCCATATAGACAGTTCTTTAAAAGAGCACAGTGGTCAAGGCAGATGAGTTACTAATTAAGCAAAACTATTGTTTGGTTTTAAGGAGACTTCAGAGGATATTTTTGGTTTAAGGTTTAAAGATTATCTCAGGGCAATAGTTTTGGGGATTCTTCCAGCCTCAATGGCTCCAAAAAGTCTGGATTCCATGAAGATTTAAAATTCTGTTCTGCAATTTATCCTCTTTTGATCAGGATTTTAGTCCTGAGAAATTGAAACAAATTCCCATGATGTGAAGCCTAGGAAATGAAGTTTTTCCTAAATGATTTGCTATTCCTTTTTCATACTGAGAAAAGGAGGCCATCTTCATTGAGTGCTATGAAGAAGAGACTTTTAATTAACTAGCATTTCAGAGAATGGATCTGGAACCCAGAAAAGCAATGCTAACAATGACCTATCATTACTTTACCTTGGCTTACCTTGGAAAACCTGAGTAGATGACTCTACCTGTGCTTTCCGCTAGGTTAGTGAAGGAGAAATCAGAACTTGTGAGAGGATAAAACAGGCCTTTTGCCTTAATGAAAATTTATTGTTAACAAACTGACTATAGTTTACAAAATGTCTGATTCTATGTGGGCTATCATGTTTCCCCTTAGGTGTTGAAAAGCCCTCATGTGCAGCTTGAAAGTTAGTGTATTAGTCAAGCCAGTTATTGGTTGGCCACTGAATTAGGGTGGTACAGAAGGCCTAGAACACCATATCCCTGTGTTTAAGTAAGTTAAGATTAATTGAGGAGATTATATATACATGCACACCTATACAAACTGTTCACCAAGCCAGTGGGTTAAACTCCTTGATTCTGTGGCCCAAACAAAATTAAGAGGAAAGGAGGAGTAACAGGAGTTTAGGTATGGCTTCTGTGTTTCAGGACGCAGGTGGGCCTAATGAAGTAGGGGCTTGCTCAGAGCATTTGGCCTGGACTTCCTAAATTTATGAAGTGTCTCAAATGTAGGTCAAAACAGAGTTAAAGCTACAGTTCCAGAGATTCACTGACAGCTCTAGAGGGAGGAGACATCCCGCATCTGCCTTAAGTGTGAGTGCTTGTCTTAGTTATCTAGTGTTGCTGTAACAGAAATACCACAAGTGGATGGCTTTAACAAACAGAAATTTATTCTCTCATAGTTTAGGAGACTAGAAGTCCAAATTCAGGGTGCCAGCTCTGGGGAAGACTTTCTGTCTCTGTTGGCTCTGGGAGAAGGTCCTATCCATCACTCTTCCCCTGGCCTAGGAGCTTGTCATGGTTTGAATTGTGTCCCCCCAAAGATGTGTGTATCAATTTGGCTGGGCCATGATTCCCAGAATTGTGTGGTTGGCCTCCATTTTGTGATTGTAATTTTATGTTAAAGAGGATTAGGGTGGGATTGTAACATCACCCTTACCCAAGTCACATCCCTGAGCCAATGTAAAGGGAGTTTCCCTAGGGTATGGCCTGTACCACCTTTTACCATACAAGAGATAAAAGGAAAGGGAAGCAAGCAGAGAATTGGGGGACCTCATACCATCAAGAAAGCAGTGCCGGGAGCAGAGCACGTTCTTTGGACCCGGGTCCCTGTGCAGAGAAGCTCCTAGTCCAGGGGAACACCAAAGAGAAGAAGGCCAACAGAGAGAAAAAGTCTTTCCCTGGAGCTGACGCCCTGAATTTGGACTTTTAGCCTACTTTAACTGTGAGGAAATAAACTTCTCTTTCATTAAAACCATCCACTTGTGGTATTTCTGTTATAGCAGCACTAGATGACTAAGACAGAGCTTCTCAGTGCAGGGACCCCGGGTCCAAAGGGCACACTATTCTCCTGGCTCTTTTTTCTTGGAGGTAGGAAGTCCCACTTCTCTCCGCTCGCTTCTCTGTTTTATATCTCAAAAGATATTGACTCAAGATACAACCTAATCCTGTAGCTTGAGTCCTGCCTCATTAATATAACTGCCTCATTAACATCATACCAAACCAAACCTACTGCCATTGAGTTGATTCCAACTCATAGCAACCCCATAGGACAGAGTAGAACTGCCCCATAGGGTTTCCAAGGAGTAGCTGGTGGATTCGAACTGGTGACCTTTTGGTTAGCAGCCATAGCTCTTAACCACTGTGCCACCAGGGCTCCATTAACATCATATAGGTTAGGATTTACAACACATAGAATAATCACATCAGATCACAAAATGGTGGAAATCACACAATACTGGGAACTGTGACCTAGCCAAGTTGATACTTATTTTTTTTTGCGGTGGGGGGAACACAGTTCAATCCATAACAGTGCCAGACCACACGCACATTGCACTGTATGAATTCACGTTTTTTGTTTTTTAACAGATCTTATAGTTGTCTTAAGATGGCACAATTTTATTACATTGTATTTGCATGTGTTAATAACATTACTTTGAAATGTTTTCAAAATACCAATTTTGTAATTATGTAGAGCCATTTAAAAATTTAATTAATATATTAATTTCATATAAATTAAACAATATATTAAATAAATATTAATATTTTAATATACTGGGAACCTCAGTGAATTGAAGTGACCAAAGCCTCACTTGACCTCCAAAAGGCCCTGGATATGGGGGATCTAAGGAGGTTCTCCAACTCGTTTTCTCAGCTCCAGTCATAGAAGAAAACACTCCCAGGCTGGGAAGACTGGTGTCTATTAACCTAAATTATGTATCAGTGCTTAAACTTGCCCTTTTTATGTTCTGTTGTCTGCACAGAGTCTCCATCTCTGCTGAAGCACTTTGTAGCATTTTTACATTTTCTCTTTCCCAAAGCATTCAAGGATTGCTCTGTAAGCACTTGTCAAATCTGCCAAAAATGAAAATCTATGTGGTAAAGAGGGCATCTAATTGCTAGAAAAGGACATGATGCTTGGTAGAGGGTCACCAAAAATGAGGGAAACCTTCGATGAGATTGTCTTAGTTATCTAGTGCTGCTATAACAGAAATACCACAAGTGGATGGTCGTAACAAACAAAAACTTATTCTCTCAGTCTAGGAGGCTAGAAGTCCAAATTCCAGGTGCCAGCTCCAGAGGAATTCTTTCTCTCTCTGTTGGCTCTGGAGGAAGGTCCTTGTCATCAATCTCCCGTTGGTCTAGGAGCTTCTCACTGCAGAGTCCCCAGGTCCAAAGGATGTGCTATTCTCCTGGCTCTTGTTTCTTGGTGATACGAAGTCTCCTTGTCTCTCTGCTTGCTTCTCTCTTTTATATCTCAAAAGACATTGACTTAAGACACAACCTCATTTTGTAGATTGAGTCTTGCCTCATTAACATAACTGCTGCTAATCCCACCTCATCAACATCATAGAAATAGGATTTACAATACACAGGAAAATCACATCAGATGACAAAATGGTGGACAATCACATACTACTGGGAATCATGGCCTAGCCAAGTTGACATATATTTTGCTGGGACACAGTTCAATCTGTGACAGAGATGGACTGACACAATAGCCACAACAATAGGTTCAAACATATCAAAGATCATAAAGATGGAGCAGGACTGGGTAACCTTTCATTCTGTTATACATAAGGTCACTATAAGTCGGAGCAGACTCAACACCAACTAACAACAATGACAACAACAGAGAGAGCACAGACAAGGGCTGTGCTGAGAACATTTTCAGCCCAGGAGAATATGTAACCCTATAAGTGCTGTTATGCTAATCCTGCCAAGTGCTCATCTTGGACTAAGCTTTGACTGAGTCTAGTCAAACTTGCCTGAGAGCGACAGTTTCAGGTTTGTGTGGGCATGTGGCTGCAGATCAACACACAATTATTCTAATGACATACCTGGGGCCTGGGTTGCCCATGCAGGATATCCAGCTCCTTTCCAAGCTCAGGGTCCAGAATAAAAAATAAAAAAAATAAAAAAGTTTTTTCTTGATTGTTAGAGAGGAGTTTGACATTAAAAAAAAAAAAATCTGATTCCCTTCACTTGCTGGACAATGATTTACTGAATAGTTACTGTGTGCCAGGTGCAGCTCAAGGCACGGGATAGAGCAGTGAACAAGACTACTTCTTGTTCACTCCCTCCCAGAGCTCACATGCTCAAGAAGGGAAGACAGTAACAAACAAGTAAATAACTAAATCCACAAGATTTCAAATGGCCATAAGTGATGTGCAGACAACAAAATGAGGTGTTGTGATAGAGTAATGATGTGGTAGCGACTGTAGCTTGTGTGGTCAGAGTTGGCTACCTGAGGAAGAGACATCTGGGCTCAAGATATGAAGGTTCCTGGGTAGCTCAAATGGTGGGCAATGGTTAAGTGCTCAGCTGCTAATCAGTGTCAGCGGTTCCAAGTCACCGTCAGCTGCTTCACAGGAGAAAAGACCTGCTGATCTGCTCCTGTAAAGAATACAGCCTAGGAAACCCTATGGGGCCGTTCTACTCTGTCAAATAGGGCCGCTATGAGTTGGAATCGACTCGATGGCACACAACAATCGAAAGGTTGAAGTCTTCCAAAGGCACCACAGAAGAAAGGCCTGGCAATCTGTTTCCATAAAGATTACAGCCAAGAAAACCCTGTGGAGCTCAGTTCTATGCTATAACACTCAGGGTCACCATGAGTTATATTCAACTCAACAGCAATGGTTATTTTTTTTAAATTTTAAATAGCTCTATGGAGCTACCTGATTCAAGAATTCCAGAAGAAACTACAGTTTCCTGGATAACATTCAAGTCAATTGCTTAAGATAAACAGTATTGTATCTCTTGAGTTCTCTCTCAGTTCAACTACTATCCTCTGAGGACATTTGATTTTTGCTATTCTAGAAAGGGCAGTCTATTTCACTTGTGAGGAAAGTGTCAGAACTAGCTGACTGTTCCTGGTATGCGAGCTTAGTTAGAACTGCCTGGTGTTAATTACAACCCTTTTCCTTTCTTCATTTTTGTTGCGTAAAGGTTTTTTTTCCTGAAAGGTTCTTCTCTGTGAGGCATGATGACACTGATGAAACTGATTTTGCAAACTACCAGAGAAAAATCATCTTACTGCTCTATTGTGACATCTGAAGCCTTCATCTCTTTCGCCACTGCTCCGTAGCCAATGAGGAGGAGAAATGTCTTCAGCATGACTGTTGACTCAGTATCCAATGAGTAGCTCACAGCTATTTAAAGATGCAGGGCATTTCTGAGCTTTTCATAAGGGAATAATTAAGCCACTGCAGGTAACAAAGAATTAATTTTGAGGGATGTTAAGCACCCTTAATTAGCACATTTGAGTTTCATTTCCCCACAGGGAAAATATTCTCATGGCAACTTGCCATGTCACAGCTTCTAAAACTTCTCCCTAAACTTAGAGCTGAAGTTGGTTTTACCATGCAAATTAGGACTGCAAAAATCTTTTAAGTCAAATTATTCATAAGCATTTAGGAGGCTCTGAGGCCTCTGAATTTTGCTAATAATTTTGTAGCAACCACTGGGAGGTCTTCTGAAATACAGATTGCCGGTGAATTCAGAGAACCTAAAGTTTCTAATCACCCACATCTATGTAGATTTCTGAAACTTGTTTTTATTCTAAATCCTGGTTATGCTGTATTTTAATTGCATTTTAAAGTTTAAATGAATTTAGAGATCATAAACATGTAAGACAGATAGAAACATCCTAGCTCAGACTCATCAATCACATGGAGTCGATGGTTTACAACATTTCATGCAATTAGGGCAACAGAGGTATTATAGTTTATTGGTCTCAAATTCAATTATATGAGATCAATTAATTCTTTGGAGTATTTGTGATATGACTCTCCTATCTAGGCATCTCTGCTGCACTGAGTTTAATTGAACAATGAATTTGGGCTCATGTGTTTGGTTATTATGTAGACTTTTTTTTTAATTTTAAAGGGAAGACTTCTGTATTATGTGTACTTTCCAAACGTGAGCATGTAGAGATTAATTTAATATATGCCAATGATTACAGGTAATGATATTTTAGACTTCAAAATGAACATTTGCCTTGGATGCTCTTCTGTTGGCAAAACTGCAGTTATTGCAAGGGAAGATCATCTTTGAAATTCTACCTTCCTACTTGGAGCCACGTATGAGAATGAACTCTAACAACTGATGAGGAAAAGAAAGAGCACAGTCATTCAATCCAGTAGAGAGTGATTTATGATGTCTAATTTCTGACTAGTAATAACAGCACAGAGAAGTGTTCAAAGTACTAATGAGGGAAGTTAGTAACTAACAGGAACTACCGATATAGCTAAGTGGCCCAAGTTCTTCGATTTCTTCCAGTGGGATCCTGCAGGCAGCTAGTAACACATTCAGAAAAGGCTCCTTGAACATTGCAGGCTTTGGAATAGGGTAAAACAAGTAGTGATTTCATTTTTTTGACTTTCAAACTTCTCTTGCCAACCTCTGAGCATGTTTCTGTCTGACGGTAACTACCTCCTGCTTTCTCCTTTGCTTCTCTATTTTTTTTCTGTTCAGTCCTTCCCCTGTACCTTCTAAGATGGTAGAAGTTTAAGACGGAAGGGGTCCTGAAGTATTAGAGCATTACCCCAGTGTTGCAATACTTTGGTTTGTGTTACCAAAGATTTGGGGCAGCAGCAGAACAGGGCAAAAGGATAGGCCATGTGTGCAAAGCTATAAGTGTGGTACTGCTGGAGATCTAGGTTTGCAAACAAGCCTGCCAGCAGTTAAGAGGCTGTAGGCAATAAAGGTGCTGGAGGGCCGGAGTAAGCATTTGATATGAACATCCAGGTGATCAGGGAGCCAGAGGCACAGACATATGGATAGCAAGGTGTTTTGTGCATGAAAACAGCAGACACAATACATTGATCCTAACACTTTAAAAATGAGGATATTTCTGCCTGAGCCAGTCATCTTCTTATATACTTCCTGTTGGATTCTGTTTTGTGTCCCTGTCCGCCTCTCCATCATGCTTTACATTGACTCCAAAATATTAAAGGGAACTTAGAGAGCATCAATTTCCAAGTCCAGTTCAGGCAGGAATACCTTTCCCAACATTTCTAACAGATAGGCCTCTGATCGGACACTTCCCATGATAGGAAGCTCACTACATGATGAGGCTACTTTGGACATGTCTTCTGCACATATAAAATTAGCCTTTCAGGTATTCCAGCCAATTGTCCCTAGTTCCCACAGGAACCGCACAGATCAAGTCGAGTTGCTCCCACCTGACAGCCCCTCCAATATTGGAACACATATCAAGTCTCCCAATAATCTTCCCTTCTCTAGTTTCTTCCATGTTTCCCTGGGCAAGTGGACTACAGCTGACCTTGTGAACTATACGTGCTCTGTACTCTTGGCTGAGATTCCAGTTTCTTGGCCTTTGAGACTCTAAATTCATGCCCACAATTTTTCGAATTCTCGTCAGCTTATATCCTCCAGCTTCCTTGTTTGTATAAACTGCCTGTATCAAAACCCAGTCTCTGTACAAGTTGCCACAAAATGGTACTGGTTCTAAGCAGTTTGAGTTTAATATGTTTATGGAGGCTCTGAGGCAAATACTTCTTGTGTAATCACACAGCAGGGTGAGTGGGCTTCTGAAGCCTTCCCTCCTTTGCCCTTGTATCTCCCTTCCTTACTTCGCCCTCCCCTTCTCTGCAGAGTAAAATCTAATCCTTTCACTAAGTTCAGAAATCAAGACCACCCATTCTCAAATTTGAAAGGCTTAGCCTCTGCCTTGAAGGTAGATTATTTTAACAAAGTCGGGGTCTTTTCTTCCCGGAAACAGTAAAATTTTCACCACATCGTTGCATTCTATAATAATACCAACTGCCTCCATTTAAACATAAGTATTTTACATTATCTCATTTAAATCTTATGTGAATCCCATGTGACAGACAATATTATTTCTATTGTATATGTGAAGAAATGAAAGTTTTAATAGGTTGAATAATTTTTCTAAGTAAAAATAAGTTATTATAGGCATTTAAACCTACTTTTTTTTTTTTTTTTTTTACTTCAAAGATAGTGCTCTTAACATGCATACTCAATGTCTCAAGATTTCCATATACCTCACCATCTTGATCGTCCTTTTCTGGATAAATTCAATTTTTAATAAAAAGTATTCCATTTTAAATATGGCCTCCTAAGGTTGACACGGAGCCCTGGTGGTACAGTGGTTAAGCGTCTGGCTGCTATCCAAAAGGTTGAGAGTATGGCTCCACCGGCCGCTCCTTAGAAATCCTATGGGGCAGTTCTACTCTGTTGCATAGGGCTGCTATGAGTTGGAATCCACTTGACAGGCAATAGGTTTGGGTTTTTGGTTTGAAGGTTAATGTATAGGAACCCTGTTGGCACAGTAGTTAAGTGCTCGGCTGCTAACCAAAAGGTTGGAGGTTTAAGTCCATCCAGAGGAACCACAGAAGAAAGGCCCGGTGATCTACTGAAAAATCAGCCATTGAAAACCTTATGGAGCATAGTTCTACTCTGACACACTTGGAGTTGCCATGAGTCGAAGTCAATTATTTTGTTTTTGTTCTTCTTCTTTTTATGGTTAGGTGTGAAGACCAGGTAGTATTTGCAAGTCTTAAATACTGGCCTATAGATGTTTTCAACTTGCCTCTACAGTGTTTTTAATAAATAAGTATAAGAAGGAGGAGAAGGAGAATTTGAATGCCTATATAAATCTCCTGTTCACCTCTCCCTGTTTTCTTTCATTTGGCCTGTTCCTCTCATTTATGTTACCTGTTGGCCTCTGAAATCATTTGAGTTTGCAATTCCTACTTTCTACAACATGGCACACTCCTGGCATCCATGAATCTGATAGTTGCAGTTGTAATTATTCTCTCAAGTAACTAAGTAGGTCTATAACTCATAGTGACTTCTAACCTTCCTGTGGAACGAATTTGAATTGCCTATCCTCTAAAGCCAATGTTTACCATGAAGTAATTTAGCTACTGAGTACACCTTGCTAATCACCAAGCTTCTATATTTACACGGCCTTTCTGATCTCTATTTGTCTTCACTTCTTTTTTAAATTTTATGCAGGAAACTATATACACTAAGGTTATTCATTTTCTGAAAAATTCATAAAGATCTTAAAAGCTAAACTTGAAGAGTTTCGGAATTGTCCTGTATCTACACAGCCAACTAAAAGTTCTCATGATGCCTGTTAAAAAATTTTCAGGGATACCTAGCTACTTTTTATGTCTAAATGGAAAGAAGCACAGAATTCTTCATAAATCACTAGGTAAATGGTTGATTGTTATTCTGCAGGCAAGTTAGACTTTTTTTTGTGTGTGTTCATGAGGCAAGGAACCTCTCGGTGACATGGAATATCACTCAGAGATATTTCTAATGCCTATATGTAGAAATGATTAGTCAAACACACAGTTCTGTGCTTTATTCAAGGTGGTGTGACTAGACATAAATCTTGTCCTTGAGTTCTAGGTCCATCTAGCCAACATAAGAATACAATCCCCATTTTATAAATGTGAAAATTAAGGAGATTCTGCTAGGTTCCTCAAGATGATGTCTTCACTAAAGGATTTTCTAAAAGTCATAGGTGTCCCAAAATAATGAGCCACTCTGTGAGGTGGTGATCTCCCTGTCATCAGAGATGTTCACTCATAGTTTGGATCACCTTAGAGGGTGAATTGTACTCACTGACGTATAAGTTCACTTCCAGCCCTGAAATTCTATCTTTCTATATAAAGTCAGTCATTTTAAACAATGTTTTAGGTTGTTTCCTCCTACTACAAATTAGCCGGATGACTGTTTGAATTATCTACTTCTCTTTAATAATAAAAACCTTTGCATAGTGGACAGTAGAATACAAGCCAGATGTCCTGCCCCCTAAATGCTATTCACCTGTATGTACATATAGAAAATGCCTTTATGGTTGACCATACCTAGCAGGTGGTTGAACTTATTTATGAAGTTATAAACGTATAACTAAGGTGAATTTGGTCCTTAACTGGACAACACACAATCAAATAACCTGTCTGTTTCTTAACTTGCTTTTGGTAGTTTCGCAACACATTTGGCATGTTACAGGTTTAACAGGATTCTGACACAACTTTGGTAGGTTAAAGAAAATTGCAAGGGGAAAATTAAATAGATTTTGATTATTAGAGAGAATACATAAAATCCAACCAGTGATATGGTTCAGCTAGGAATACCAGAGTAATTGATAGTTGTCAGCATCAGAAAAGGTTTTCCAGTGATGTGAACTGTCAAGGTAGAAGAGGGAGGAGAAAGATCCCCATTACCTGACATGATTGTAAGAAAGACTGTGAGCATGTGAGGAAAGAGTCCTGTTTATTCCTGTTAATTCCAGTGAATAATATGCATTCAATTCCTGTCCAGGTTAGACACCTTAACTCAGCTTAACTTCAACAGGGTGAATCTAACACTCATTTCCTTTTTTTAAGATGGCAGGAGATGCTTATGTTGCTGCATTTTTATGGGTGATTTGTATATTGTGGTACTGAATCCTTCCTACTTCCTGCCTCAACCAAATCTACTGCATATAAATGAAAACATGAGAGACTAGTACTTGGCTAGTGAAGAACAAGTATAGATTTAAGACAGTTTTGCCAACCACAGCAAGAAGGTTCTATGTTCATGGGGAGTAATGGCAGAAATAAAATTTAGCAATATTTCCATATTATTCCCAATGAAAACCAGGTTCCTTCAAACCCAATGAAATATGTTTAAATTGAAGATTAATTTGAGCACTGTCCTGTGTTTTAAACAATAAACAATTTTATTTGTAT
The DNA here is from genome assembly GCA_030035585.1 of Dugong dugon. Taxonomy (NCBI): domain Eukaryota; kingdom Metazoa; phylum Chordata; class Mammalia; order Sirenia; family Dugongidae; genus Dugong; species Dugong dugon. Next base: position 130,326,701 of record CM057461.1, read on the forward strand.
ATCTAAAAAACAATAGTTGAGTGTATATTGTGTCCCAGGCATCATAGTAAAGAATTGCTTGTATGCTGTGATCATAGATAACATATCATGCTCCTAAAATAAGTAGGTTCCTTTGCTTTGTACTAAAGGCCATTTGTCATATGTCTCCTCAGCAACATTTTGTTTATTTCCCTCAGCAGATCTCTCTCACGTTTTACCTTTTTTCATGTCTTTTCAAATCCTACTCATTCTTCAAAGTCTGATGCCATTTCTGCCTCTTCCTTGACGCTTTCCTTGACCTCTCCAATACAAAACGATTCCTTCTGCTTTTGAGCAGGAAGCCCTTGTTATCTACAATACTCAGGCACTTATCACATAAGGTCTAGTGCCATCTCAAGTGGTGTTGATGTGTATTTCTATCTGGCTTTTCATGGGAGCAAATCCTGCTCCCCAAGTACATTTTGTGTTCTTTTTGTAGAACAAGTACTATAATTTTGTGTATTCAACTTAAAGTGGAAACTCAACTAAACTTCCAGCCACTTTCCAGCATCTGAGAGGTAAAGATTTCTTACAATGTGAACTCAAATCCATGTAGGATCATTAAGATCTGGGTGTGTCCCTGGGGATGGGAAATAAAACTCAGGTTTGTTGATATTTTCCTGTTTCCTAGGAAAGAGAGTATATTCTTATATGACATTTCACGTTCAGGATCCAAAGCATGTTTTCCTAATATTCAGTGTAGACAGTATCATGCCCCCTGCTCCCCAATTTTGTTTTCACCCATTTTTCTCTTCTTATCTCTTATACTTAGAGACCAACTATTGGCTTTCTCACTGAGATACATAATTGTCTGATGCATAGATCGTATCTTGGTTTCCTGGGGCAACAATTAGAAGTCTTTTCTGCACTGGTTCAGAGAATAAAGAAGTAGGAGAAGGATAAGAAATATTTTTCTCAGGCTGCATGTAACCTTAGGCTTTGAGCATCACTGGACATGGACCACTTTGGGAGGGGTGCTGTGCTGTGTCCTTCCTGTGACTGACCTTCCTAAGGGCCTGAATTGAGGGCAGCATAGTGTTAAAAACATGTGCTCTTAGAGTAATGCCTTGTATAGTGGAACTCTTAACAGCAACCAAACCAAAAAGGGGAATTTATTATGAGGATCTGATACTCTTTCATGGAACCTAAAGATGAGAAAGCAACTGGCCTCAGGTGCCATGTGGATCTAGGAGATCTCATTTGTCTCTTACCTCTACTTAACTCTACAGGTCTGCTTTATTATTCTCTCTTGTTACAGACTAGCTTCTTCTGCTTTTCTGTGCATATGATGAAGCACAGCTTCCAACAGCTTGAATTTGAAATCCTAGAGTCCAGGTTTCCAGAGGAGACTGCCTTGACCCAAGCCCCAATACCTGAAGAGGAACTTTTATTGGACTATCTTATGCCAAGGGTCCATCACTAGACCAATAAAATGTGTCTGGGGTAGAATGATGTTTTACTCTAACATATTTCTGGGGTAATCATTTGCACAGACGGTAGTAGGAAGGGACTGTTGCTTGAGGAGATGCTAGCCAGATAAGAGTGCTCGTTACACTGTACATGTGTATAGAGGTGAATAGTTTACCAAGCCGTTTCCCATAGTTATTGCATGTGAACCTCATGAGATTTAGGTAATATAGGCCAGACCGATGTTACTGACACACAATTTACACAACAGGACATTAACAAGATTCACAGATAAGTAGTAAATTCTCTTTGCATTGTCCAACAAAACCCGTCTTTCAAAATGTTGCTGAAATCCCACCACCTTCTCAACGTTGATGAATAGAAGAGCAACACTATCTTAGTTTGGCTTCTCTAGAAAAAAGAGAAATTCCAGGGAGGTGCAATTTCAGGAAAGGAAAAGGGAAGTGAGACATAGAACAGAGGGAATATAAGGGAATGAGTTATTGAGCCACAACTTTGAAACAAGATGACTGTTTAGCATCGCAGGTTATTTTGAGAGAGGTTGTATGAGGCTACTGCATGTGTCTGAAAGGGAAAACAATAAGAATTTATCCACTGGCTTCCATTGCCTCTGGTCTAAGTTCAGCCTTGAGGGCATTGATTCACCAACATTTCCTGTTGTTTATGCCTGGGGACCCGCTGGAGAGCAGAGAAGTCCCGGGGTAGGAGGCAAAGTACTATCAGGTCATATACAAGAGTGACATGAGGATTTAACAGACAGCCATGGAGGGAGTATGGCTGACCCAAGACGCCAGGCTCCACCATGACATGACTTGTGCCACAGAGGTGGTAAGAGACCTTAACAAGTCTGCCCCCCTGTGGCCTACGAGATTGCAACTGGTACTAAGGCATCTTCCTGGAGGGTCATCAGTAATACTGAGCAGCTAGCCACATGGCCTGGAGTAGTGGGTGATGACATTTACTTGTTACTGAAGACTCACTTCAACAACACCTCCCCTGTGAAGACTTCCTAACCCTTCTCCCCCACCTCCCCATCCAGAACTGATCAATCCCTTCTTTATGCCCACAGTATTCTTGGCATCAGAGCCTAATGCGGCTATATAAACATTTAAAACAATTACTTATCCAGTATTTTTCCTCCCCTAGAGAAGATTTTTTTGAGGTTGGGGTCATGTCAATTTATTAATTAAATAATTTATTGAGTACCTATACTTCACAGGTGGCAGTGAAAGTTATCAGACTGGATGAGATCACTAAGTGAATGAAGAGTGCAGATACAAAAGTGAAGATGCCAGAAGAAGGACTCCTAAGCCACTCCAACTTTTAGAGGTTAGGAAGGTGAGGAGTAACCAGAATGGAGAATGGGACGAGTGGCCACAAGATAGGAGGAAAACCAGAAGTGTGTGGTCTGGAAGCCAAGACAAGAAAATGTTTCAAGGGGCAGAGACTGAGCAACTGGGCTAAAGGCTACTGATAGAGGTGTTGAGAATGACCTTTGGATTTAGCACAGGTGTGGATTACCTAATAAGCAAGACAAGCATGGGCTTGTCACCATATGAAAAACATGTGAAATAGTGCACTACAGATTAGTAAGTAAGCACAAGTAAGCTTGTGCTTACCTTGCTTACTGGGTCATCTGTCCCTGTCAGGGACTGTAAGTTTGAAAACCGGCTTTGATTCTATAGGAAGGCGCTGTGGGGTTGGGAGAGAGACAGATGCCAGCTATACCTAGAAGTAGAATCTTTGATGTGATGAAAAAATGTGAAATTGTTCACTACAGATGAGCTGGTAAGCAAGGTAAGGACTGTGCTTACCTTGTCTGTTGGATAATCCACCCCTGATTTAGCAGCATGGAGATCATTGGTGACCGTGGTCAGTTTCAGTGCAGTGGAGATGGCAAATGCCCAAATGGAAGTTCAAAAGAAAATGAGGTGGAGAAATTGGAAGCACCAAATATAAACAATTTTTAAGAGTTCTGCTTTAATGCAAAAGGGAAGGAGTGGAAAGAGGGAGGCTGCTGGAGGGGAAGGGAAAGTAAAGAAAATGTGTGCGTATGTGTGTATGAATATCCTATTTATATGCCTATTAGAAAGGTCCAGTAGATCTCACTGGCAGAACCAGGAAGAAAATAAATGATTGTTGAGGAGGAACAAAACACAGTATCCTCTGTGGCCAGGGGGTGCATGGGCCACTGAACTGATCACACATGGTTCCTGCATCAACTGTGGGAGTGAAGGTGCTGGGTTAACCCTCAGAGGCCTATTGCTTTAAAAGTCCCACATTCAAAAGGCAGATACAATGAACCTGTTAAGTAGCAGAGTGGAGATTCTCTCAGGATCTGCGAAGCCAAAATGTGGACTGGAGGCATTTTCTGAGAGGCTAGTTTAGAGGGGCGGTTTTACAGAAGGCTGCAGTTGCTATCATCAACCTCATCATGATCATTATCAAATGACAATTAAGTCTTATGTCACGTAGCACCTCATAAAACAAGGCCTTCTTTCCTGGGGGAGCTGGTTGTGGTGACGAGAAGTAGTATAACAAGGCCAGATGGTCAGAGATGGGGGAAAAGACAGGCGTGAGGCAGAGGCCACAGCTCTTGCCAAACCATCCCGCCCAGTTCCTTATTTTCACTCTGCCTCTCCATACCCCGGTGTGGATGACCCTTTCTCTTCCACTTCTGCCTCCTTTGCTGTTTGCGCCCCCTGCTTCTCCTTTTGCTGCCCTCTCAGTGCAGAGGCTGTTCCGAAGCTCAGAACCAGCGCCTACCTGCCTCCCCACGCCTCTGGGCGCATGGGAAGCGGGATGAGAGCCCTGAAACTCTGGTGGGGCAGGAGCCGGCTTTCTGAGCATGTGCGAGCAAGCGACAGCACCAGGACGTATTTGGGGGGCTGGGCCCAGGTCGCAGCTCTGAGCGCAGAGTTGGACCGCGGTGCGCGCAGGGGCCAGCAGCACAGCCCGGAGCCGAGCCCCTACACCCCGACCGCAGCGGCGGCGCCCTACCTCCCGGCGTGGGCGAGCTGGCCGCGTGTGCCTAGCTGCTTGACGCGAAGTGGAGCCAATCAGGGCGAGAGGCCCGGGCTGCCATGTGACAGGTAAGGCGGTCCTTTTCCTCAGAGCGGCCAGAGGGTGGAGAGAACCGGGGCTTGCAACGAGCCTTCGAGAGCAGCGGCTGCGGAGCAGGCGGTGGCAGCGGCGGCTGGCGGCAGCGGCAGAGCCTGGGGGCTAGCCGGCCGCGCATCCCCGGGCACCCAGGGTGGCAGAGAGCTCAGCGGGCCGCCAGAGCCGCAGGACAGGAGTGGACAAAGCAAGATGGCAGGGATCTTAGCCTGGTTCTGGAACGAGAGGTTTTGGCTACCGCACAATGTCACCTGGGCAGACCTAAAGAACACGGAGGAAGCCACCTTCCCGCAAGCGGAGGACCTTTACCTCGCCTTCCCCCTGGCCTTCTGCATCTTCATGGTGCGGCTCATCTTCGAGAGGTAAGAAGGGTTGGAGAGCCTCCTCCCCTCCCCCCTACACACACACACACACACACACACACACACACACACACACACACACACACACACACACACACACACACACACACAACCGCGCGCGCACAAAAACGCACGCACACTCGCGTGCTCTGTGGCGCATGCACCCCCGCCCCCAGCGCACAGCCAGCTAGTAGCACCTTCACTCGCGCTCACACCTCCCAACCTTTGTGTTCAGGAAGGGTTGCTGACCTCCCAGCCCAGCTTGCTTTTGGGGGGCCACAGAGGATCTGGCTAGCCCACGGATTTCCTCTGGGGTGCCAGCGAAGGGCTGCAGGTCGATGGGAATCGCCCCTTACACTGCCAAGTTGGCTTGGCTGTCTCCTCCTCGCGGGCGGCCAGGGGAGGCGAACAAAGGTGCGTGGCGGCTGGTCGCGGGACGCGCAGCGCTCCGCGGGGCTCGCGCCTGTCGGCTGGCGCCGCACACCGCGCTGCCTGGCAGGGCTTCTCAGCCGAGGCTTGCCGCCACCCACCTGACAGCCAGAAACGTTCGGGACGCGCGGCCCAGAGGGAGGGGGAACCGCGCACACTCCCAGACATTTTCACCCGACCGCGGATGTTAGGGACCCTTCTTCAAGAGAATTCTCCAGGAACTCCGTGGCTTCTGATCGTGATTTGGTCTCCGTCAGTGACATGGAGTATCAGGTCTACATACCTGGGAAATAGGTGCAGTGGTTTGTAGGTTTCCAGCACTCCAGGCCATTAGCGGTTTGTTTAGGAGTCGGAGTCGACTTAACCGCAACGGGTTGAGTTTGGTTTTTGGTATCCAGGATGGGTACTCAGCCGGCAAAATGGTGATACTGGATTCGTAACTGTTTCCTATGAATAAATCATACTTTTTTTTGATACCAGAACACACTTTTTCTTTTTTGATTTAAAGAATTGTCATATAGTTCCTCAATTTGGCCGGGTATCTCCATTGTCTCAGGCCACAAACTTGTGTTACTCTCATTGAATCAGGCTTAGACACAACATTTTCCCCTCCATGCATTCTCGGGTGGGTGGTATTGAACCAAAACGGAGACAGCCAAACACACTTCTGTCTTTCAGCTAGAAACCTCGTCTCTCCTCCCTTCTCCCAATTCATCGGTAAAGGCTGAATTTCCTAGATCATAAAGTAGAGTTTAGACTCCATTTTTCACTTCACCTCCTTTCCCTCCGCCCCTAATTCACCTTGATTTTGTTTCTTAAGCTTTTGCTCTTATTTTGTTTGCTATTTCTGTTTGCCTGAAACCACTCTTGAGAATGGCAGAATTTGTCTTTTGTGTTATTTGTTGCTGGAAACGGCAACATACCAAAGCTTCTTGGGAACAAAAAGTATCTTTTGTTTAAGGAAGGTATATATTTCAGTGGCAGTGTTTTTGCTTGACAACTAAACCAGCTGTTCACATGCAGAAGTCAATGGGCCCAAAAGAACAGATTTGAAGACCTATTTTAAAATTATTGTAATTAACACAGATATGTCATTGATCTTCAGTGCTGAAGCACGTTGTGAAAAAGTGGGTGTGTGTATAGGTTTGGAGTTGCTTCTGGAACTAATGTTTACTTATAGAAAATATGAACTTATATCTAACCTTGCAGTCTCTCCAAAGACAAGCAGACTCCCAGGGACTGTGATTGCACATAGATGACACATAGTGGGGGCTCCACACACACATGACATCTGATAAATTTCAGCCGGCCTCACATTTAGATAACAAATGCATTTGAAAGAGATATGTCATCGAAAATGTTTTGAAGCACAAAAGCATGCTAGCAAATGACCTGTATAGAAAGCTACATGTTCCTCTGTGCTGATTCCAGGCTGTTTATTAGGTTGGGAGAAAAAAATTATTACAGAATGGAGATAGCTTTGTTCTTAGATTCTCTGCCTTTTTTATTTAAAAACTTTCATAATACTTGAAAAGTTGAAGTTCATTTTTCCTTTTCGTGCACTTTTTTTTCCCTTGCATAATCCCATGATTTGATTTACAGTTTACACTAACGGGTCAGCTATTTTCAACTATCAGTCACAGCAAGTGTCCTCATACTGATATGTAAAGAGTTGGTCTGTTTCCTCCTGGCTGTTGACCAAGTAGAAGCTTTTTAATGGACTGTAGAGAAAGTAAAAGTTTATGATTTATGTCCAGAATAATAATCCAATATGGCCCATAAAAGAGAGGGTACTTCTGACTTTTGGAAGGGTGTTTACTTTGTTTCTTCTACAGCTGCAACAGCTCTGTCTTGAACCATCCACAATCTCAAGTCTCTGAAAAACCAAAGGTGTAGGTGGATCCAGGGGGTATAGTAGTGGTTCAGTGGTAGAAATCTCCCCTTCCATGGGTGATACCTGGGTTTGATTTCTGGCCAATGCACGTCATGTGCAGCCACCACTTGTCTGTCATTGGTGGCTTGTGTGTTGCTATGACGCTGAGCAGATTTCAGCAGAGTTTCCAGGCTAAAATGGACTAGGAAGAAAGGCCTGGTGATCTTCTGAAAACCAGCCAGTGAAAACCCTATGGATCACAATAGTCCTATCTGCAGTCGATCATGGAGACGGCACAGGACTGGGCAATGTTTCATTCCATTGTGCATAAGGTCACCATGAGCTGGTGGCTGAATTGATGGCAGCTAACAACAACAACAGGTGGATCCAGAGTTAGAAGTTCAGCATATTTCTTCTCAAATCTAAATGGCATATTCTGGGATCCAACCTGTGGCCTTCATCTCTGTAGCATCCATCAAGGGCCTGAATCAATATGACTGTGCTAGTCGATATTATTATTATAAGTAATGACTCACTTTCAGTGAGATGTGTGTACATCTTTTTTTTTTTTTTTGCTGTATTCTATAATATATAACATGATTTAAAGAAGCCTATTGTGAATCTTTTTGTAAAATGAAATTATTTATGCTTTTACTGTTATTTATTTCAAGCTGGGAATATATCTGCAAGATACATGGTTGTCAAGATATTTGTTATTTCTATTAAATAGGGTTAGTAATGACCTTGTTAAGGCTAAAATTGTGAATTTCTCTGTCTTCCTGTCAATCTAATGTATTTCTCACTATAAAGAAAAGCACTAAAGAATTGATTGAGTTTGGGCTTTGCCCAGTTGAACAGGCCTATTGTTTTTATTTTTGTCCCTACTGTTGGGGTGTTGACAGTGGAGGCATTGGTAGAAAGAATATGCCATGCTATAGCACCATATGGACAGCAATATGGGAGCCCAGCATGGCTAGTTAAAAATGGAGCAGCCTAAAGTCAGTGTATTTTGGCTGAGTCTGAAAAATCCAAGGCTTCATGGTTCTTAGCATAGCCTTCATACTAAACTTAGCTCTGGATAGTGATAGGAAGGGCCACTGTAGGGATTACTTGACTGACAGGATAAAATGCCCCTTGTTGTTCATCACCAGGGGTTTGAACTTGTTTGTTCCAGTTCGAACCCCTGCTAAGAAGTTGCATTTCTAACAAGTTCCCAGGCGATGCTAACGATGCTGGTTAGGGACCAATTCTGAGAACCACTAGTAGAGCCGTGGTTCTCAAGATTTATTATACACTGACAACATGGATGAATCTGGAGAACATTATGCTGAGTGAAATAAGTCAATCACAAAAGGACAAATACTGTATGAGACCACTATTTTAAAAATCCATGAAAAAGAAAGAAACAATCTTTGATGGTTATGGCCATCTAAGATACGTCTACTGATCCCATCCCATCTGGAGCAAGTAAGAATGAAGAAAACCAAAGACACAAGGGAAAGATTAGTCCAAAGGACTAATGGACCACAACTACCGTGGCCTCCACCAGACTGAGTCCAGCATAGTTAGATGGTCCCTGGCTACCACCACCAAGTGCTCTGACACAGTAGAGGGTCCCGGACAGAGCTGGAGAAAAATGTAGAACAAAATTCAAACTCACAAAAAAAGACCAGACTTACTGGTCTGACAGAGACTAGAGAAACCCCAAGAGTATGGTCCCCAGACACCGTTTAACTCAGTACTGAACTTACTTCTGAGGTTCATCCTTTAGCCAATGATTAGACAGGCCTATAAAACAAACAATAATACACATAGTTCAACCATGTATATGAAACTAAAGGGGCACACCAGCTCAGGGGCAAGGACAAGAAGGCAGGAGGGGACAGGAGAGCTGGATGAATGGAAATGGGGAACCCAAGGTCAAGAAAGGGAGAGTGTTGACACATCACAGGGTTGGCAACCAATGTCACAAAACAATATGTGTAATAATTGTTTCACAAGAAACTAATACGCTCTGTAAACCTTCACCTAAAGCACAATAAAAAAACTATTATACATTAGAGTAACCTGGAGATCTTGTTGAAATGTAGATTCTGATTCAGTATATTCTAATTCATCATTAGCATCGCCTAGGAACTTGCTAGAAATGCAAATTCTCAGCAGAGATTTGAACTGGAAAAGCTGGGTTTGAAGCCCCGCTTTCACCCTTCCAATTACCTGTTTCCTGTGGGTTCTTTATAGTTGAAAACTTACTAATTATTAACTCATGAAACTTTGTAGCAGGTTAAATGTCATTCTTTGCAGGCAGAAATAAGTCCTCTAAGAATAAAGAAATTTTTTTCCATAGATGTATTCTAGCAAATGGTTTGTTTATAACATTTTTCAGTCATACTTTGAGTCAAAAGAATCATTCTGGCTGTTACCACTTGTGCTCTAAAAAGCTACGATATTCCTGAATAACTAGGACATCATGTTTAGTAAAGTAGAGGGGCAGTGGAAACAAAAACCCTTAATGAGATGGATTGACACAGTAGCCTCAACACTGATCCCAAACATACCAAAGATCATGAAGATGGCACAGGACAGGGCAATGTTTTGTTCTGTTATACGTAAGGTCGCCATGAGCCTGTGCCAACTTGACAAGAACTAACAACAACAACAGAGAAGGCAAGTACACACTCTCCTCTGTACTCATTTAGATGGATCCCAGAGTAGACCTGGCACTCTTGCAATGACTAGGTAAGAATTAAGCTCATTCCTGTCAAGTTGGCTCTCAAAGTGTCAAATTATGTGAGGACTGTCGTCTTTCAGAAGGGTGACGTCAAACAGTCTTGCCTGGCTCATTCAGCCAAAGAATAATCTGTGGCCCCCAAATCTTCAGAGAACAACAATGTCTTAGCTGTGTCAGAGGGCAAAGTCTGAACAGTGGGCTTTGTCTTCTGGATTTACTTAGTATTTTTGCCTTGCTAGCAGCCTTGGGTGAGGCTCTCTAGGAAAACTTTGAGTGCGTGGGTGTGTCTGTTCCTGGTGGTTAAAGGGGAGAGAAGAGAGTGAATGAATGTTTGCCAGGAAACAATGGGGTATCAGGTGAGGTTCATTACTGAAGGATGTTTATATAACGTACCTTGTAATAGATATCATCAGATATATTTTAGAAGGAGTTTTGAGAACAACTTCCTTACAAATATGATTTTTCTCTTGCCATCATGGCTGGATATTAAGCTCTATAAATGTGCCAGTTTAGCTTCTTAAATAATGGTGTGATTCAGATTAAAACTATGGATACGTGCTTTGTTAGAGACGGGTGTAAGAGGCAAGTTGTTGGATTCAGACACAAATACATTGCATCCTACAGTTTCTGATTGGGATTAGAAAAATTGGTTTTCAGTGACTGTTTTGTTGAAAAACAATCCAAAATCAAAAGGATGGTATTCTTTGCAGAACTTTAGCACAACCTTCTTATCTAGCAAAACAAAAAGTTTTATAATAGTTCAGCTATTTGTAATAAGTTGATTTGTGGATAACAGGCTTATTACTATGTTCTATAGGGTCTCTATGAGTCAGAATCAACTCGATGGCAATGGGTTTTTTTTTTTTAAGCCCTGTGAGGTAAATACTATTTTTTTCCCCAGTTCTGCAGATGAAAGTAAGAACTGCGCCTAACTTTAAACCTCAAAAGCAAACCCATTGCTGTGAAGTCAATTCCAACTCATAGCAACTAACTTTAGACAGCTTAAAATGGCATTACTCTTAATGGGCAGTGCCTTAGAATAATGGGAGAGGCAGGTGAGATAACTTTAAACTATCACAAATGGTTTAGTGTCATTAGGATTAATGGAATTAACACCCTGAGTTTACTATTTTTCTGTTTAAGATGGGGTCGCTATGAGTCGGAACTGACTCAACGGCACCTACAACAGCAACAAGGTATTTCAGAAGTGGTTTCTCTTTTATGATGGGGAAGGGAAAGTGGCAGTAGGAGGAAAATGGAGTTTCAGATGAGTTTTTCCCCTCAGCATATCAGTTCAATGGCTTGTAAGATATCACTGCATGTTCTTCAGGCTCTTGACATCTGTTTTCCTCACCTGATAAAACCTTGTTGGTGAGCACAAGAATCTAGGTCCATGCTGTACATTGGAGATTTTAAATGTTTATTACATGCATTTATATTTCTTTCTCCATCACCCAGGCAGGCCAGATTTTCTACAGCTATTGGTTATCTATTTCTTACAAACTCAGGATTCTCAAAATTTTATCTTTTTTTTTTTTTTCTCCATCAGTTCATAAACACTTCTCAGTCAGGATACCAGGGTTCCACATTTTGTTTGTTAGTAATTAGATGTGTCACTGAATGTTTTTTGGGTCTTTTTTTTTTTTTTTTGCCTTTGTAGAAACAAGTAGTTAAACAAGATTGCATCTTGTAGTGCAAGGTTCCATCTATGTTACTGATAAACCCTGAGAATTTTTATTCCTATGATTTTGATTCTTTGGTTTCTTTCTCTTTTTAATGATTTCATAAGCTTTTTTTTGTCACCCTTTCCTGCCACCATAATCTTCATTGACTACTTCAAACCTCTATGCTATGACATGATTGAACACAGAATGTTGATTACCACAATGTCCTTTTGGGGTAGTCTTATTAGTAATACTATGTATATTTGGGTGTCCAGGGTTCACTGTCTGAGGCTATGACCTGATGCTCACCACATATTTGTTTTATGTTTGACTATGGAGGCAGTGGCAGTTCAGTGTTAGATTTCTAATGTTCCATGTGGGAGACCCAGGTTTGATTCCTGGCCAATGCACCTCAGATGCAGCCACCACCCATCTGTCAGTGGAGGCCTCTGTGTTATTATGATGCTGAACAGGTTTTGGCAGAGTTTCCAGACTAAGACAGACTAGGAAGAAAAGCCTGCAGATGTACTTCTGAAAATCAGTCAGTGAAAACCCTATGTATGAATCACAAAGGTCCAGTCATTCTGTGCATGGGGTTGCCTTGAGTTGGAGGCCAACTTGTTGGCAGCTAACAACAAAAGCAACATTGCGAATGACTACAGTTTTAATAAATAACGTTTTTATTTTGATTTAAAAAGTAATAGAAACAGCTAGTATTTTTTCCCTAACATGAGTTTATTATTTTACATAGTTCACATAATCATCTCCCAAGCCCTGTAAGGAGCCCTGGTGGCATAGTGGTTAAGAGTTTGGCTGCTAACCAAATGGTTGGCAGTTCAACTCCACCAGCTGCTCCTTGGAAACCCTATGGTGCAGTTCTACTCTGTCCTATAGGATTGCTATGTGTTGGAATCGACTTGATGGCAGTGTGTTTGGTTTTTTTTTGAAGCCCTGTAAGTTAGATACTATTTTTTCCCCCAGTTTTGCAGATGAAAGAACTGCACCTAACTTTAAACCCCAAAACCAAACCCATTGCTGTTGAGTTGATTCTGACTCATAGCACCTAACTTTAGATAGCTTAAAATGGCAAAGTAGGCATTTAGAACCAGGATTTCCTTATAATTTTGATGATCTCTTTTTTAAAGCAGACATCATGAGGTCATATTGTATATGTGGATTTTTATGTAGCCTTTCCCATTTAATATAATCTGAACATTTTCATTTAATTAAAATTATTTAAAAATATTTTTGATGAGTCATAAAACAGCATGTGTACTACTGTTACATGAGAAACTGTTTGTTCTGTAAGCCTTCACCTGAAGTACAATAAAATATTTAAAAATATATATATATATATTTGATGACTGTACATTATTTTACACTATGGATGTATCATAATTCACTTAGCCAGTCTCCATGTTATTGTTGGACGTTTGGCCATTTTCAGTTTATGTGTATAAATCTTTCAATTTCTCATGATTTCCTAAGGTATGTTTCCTAGAAGTGGAATTTTTAAGCCTGAAAGGATAAATATTGTAGTGCTCTTGATAGATACAAATTGCCAAATTTATGTCCGGAAAGATGATTGATACCCGTTTGTACTTCTTTATTAGAATGTAGATTATTATCATTTTGAGAAATCTTTGCTTTGATAGTTGAAAAAAATGTCACTTGTTTTGATGCATATTTTTAAGTTACTCATGATGAACTTATTCCAAATATTTATTAGTCATTTATATTTTATTTTCTGTGAATTCATGCATTTTTCCTATTGAAGTGAGGAGATGAAGTTTTATCTTTTTTGGTAGGAAAGTGGTTGGACTTTTTTTTTTTAATGCATAATGGTCTTGGTCTATTTCTTTGTTCATGTGTTCACATTCTTTTCTTTCTTTCTGCTACCCTCCTCTCCCCCATAACATAAACCACAGTCACCAGGGTGAAGCACCCTGGATTCTGCGTAGTGGAAGTGATGCCTTGAAGAGGATGAGATAGATAATATCCCGACCTTTATTATGTAGAGCGAGGCAGAGAGAGAGCTGGGAGGAAGATTGAGGTATCCAGAATGAATGGTTTTTAGAAAGGAAAACTCAGGGGTGGAGCCTCACCTCCTTTATAGTATCTCTCTGAACTTTTTGTTAAAAGTAACTTACTAGAAATTAACTGGTTTTCTTTTCTAGAGTTAAATTTTTCTAGTTAGGAACAAACATCCCAGTCCCCTTGACCTCAGTTCCATCAAGCACTGTGTGTGTGTGTCTCTCTGTGTGTGTGTTGGGTGTGTGTGTCTGTGTGGGATCTAGGAGAGCCCCTGTTCTTTCCAGAATCATCTGTTATGGGTGAGTGGAAGGGGAGGGCCGCTCAAGTATCCTGGAGGTTTTTTGAAAGGCACTTGAACCAAACAGCTTTCTTTAAGCCCATTTGTTAATGTAGCAATTTAATAATAGTAATTTTGCATGTATAGAAAAAGAAAGCAAAGTGTCTTTAGAAAAGCACACTTCACAGTTTCACAGGATCCCTAGCGTTAAAGTAAAGGCATCCTGGTGAGTATGAAATCCATTTAAAGTAAACCAGAATAATAGGATAAAATTGTACTAGGGCAAGCAACCTAGGCCCTAGATATATCCTATGAAAGCTTTTTGCTGTGGGAGAAGATCATATTTGTCCCCTCCCCCTCATTTTTCATTTTAATTTTATAACCATTTTGTAAGCAAATACTTTAAAATGCTTGAAAACTTGAAGATGCGTTTACTCAAGTGCTGGATGTGTTATAAGGTAATCGAATTGCAAGCATTGGCAGGTACATACTATTCAACAGCAGTTTTTGAAGTTTACATGAATGTTTGGTCATTGTACAAAGCACTACTTTCCATAATTTCCTTTATTCTGTAATTCATAATATTTGGCCACTTTTTTGTTTTGATTTAATTTGATTATTTAAATCCCCCATCCTTCCTTTAAAGAAGAATCTTCTTTTCCTCACTGCTAGCCTCAAAATGGACTTCTTTGGACCACTCTTGCTTCCCATTTCTATTTTTGGTTTTATTACCCCAGAAGTGGATTGTTTGAATTGGTTGTTGTTGGCAGGATTGAACAGGAGATAGACTGGTGGTTTTTAATTGTGGAAGGGATACATTCCTTTACTAGGGAGGTTTTTCAAACAGTGACCTAGGACTACCATTTATTTGTGACTTGCTAGTGTCTACATAAATGCTACATCTAATCTTGGAGGTTTTTAGGTTACGAAGCTATTGTTACTGTCTGGGAGCTGTGATTGGATTTCTATTTTCTTTCCTTCCCTCTCCCACTCTTCTCTCTTAAGTCCTTATTATCATTAGCACAGATCATTTAAAGTCCCAGGAAAGTCCTAAGAGGAGCAGCACAGAGTTAAGATTGGGGGGAAGGGATTGAGAAAACCATCTAAAATCTTGTCCAGTTTGGCAAGTATCAGAGTAAGAGCTGCCAGCTAGTCTAAGTGGCTCTGTAGATTCTTGTCTTCATAGATTACCATTTCAAAGCAGAATAAAGTGACTTGGTGATTTAAGCAGAGTGGCAGTTTGGACATAATAGCTTGAGTGAAGGAAAATTGAGAAAGCAGCAATCAGTCATTGAGGCATTATGGAGATTAGGAGTATACAAAGGCTTTGTGTGTCAGGAGGTTTGTGTATACCTTTGGGTGCATGGGCAGACTTGACGGTGACAGTGTGTATTTAAATTATGTTACTCTTTTGTTCATTTATTGCAATTAATTAGATGTGTATATTCCTAACTAGAATTATAAGGAAAATGAATGGAAGATCAAAAAGTATAGAACATGGGTTTACATCCAAACTCTGCCTGTATCAGCTCTGCAGCAATTTGCAACACACTCTCTGAAACTTGGTTTCCTCACTTGTAAAATGGAGAATAGACCTACCTTGTAGAATTGGAGGACTGACTAACCGCAAAAATGTATTTCAGGGGACCCAACAAAAACTGGTTCTTAAAAATACACATTGTATAAAAGGTAATTGATACCATAGTATAGTATTTGGCACCTAGTTGAGAAATAATGTGATTTAATGTGTTGTGGGGGGCGGGGGGGGGCGGATTTGTATAGGGAGAGGTACAGCTTGTAGAGGCAGTAGGACCTGCTTAAGTACTAGATCCTAAAACTGAAAGATTTGCTTTTTCTGTTGAAGGGTAAATATTTCAGTTTTAGACAAGCCTTGAAGCCCCTATTTCTTCAGCATCGTGCCTATTTAGAGAGGAGAATATTTCTATGGCTTTTTCTCCTCAACTGTTAATAATGATGCGATTTTAGGCCAGGGACCTGCATGTATTTGGTGGCAGAACACTGTTCGGTGGGGTTTTTTGTAGCCGAAAACCCTTTGTATTTGGTGACAGGCAACTATTTCTAGTGGTAGGATTTTAGACAAGTGACAGGCAGCTGAGTACCACTTAGATCCGGACACCTTGTCTGGATTCTGCACTGTTGGAGAGAGCCTTCCAAAAGGGCCTTCCACTGGGAGGAGTTTTCTAAAGCTGCCTTTTGGTGGAGGCAGGCTTTATGCAGATATCTTAACCCACCTCTCTTAGGCCCCACCTGGCCTGGCTCTTGGCCCTGGTCCTGTTTCATTGCATTTACTCTCAAGGGAGAGAGATCGAGTCTTCAGCCACCGGCAATGGCACACATCAGATTCAGCGTGTATATTGATTTGAGACATGGGCTGAATTTTGGCCCTGTATCTTACTAGCTACACGTCTAGGAGCAAATTAGCCTCTCCAAGCTCAGTTTCCATCTGAAAATCATAGGGCTGTTGTGCTGATTAAATGAGATAATGCATACATCCTGTTGCCATTGAGTGGATTCCAACTCATAGCAACCTTATGTGACAGTCAGTGTAGAACTGCCCCAAATGCATGCATTGTGGTTCATTGTGTTTAGTACGGTGCCTAGCTCATTGGAGTAGCGATTACTTGCTCTTAAGGTTTATTCAAGGCACACACAATCACTTTCTGTTTGTCAGAACCCCGATTTCCAGAAATGAGACTTGACATTAGATTTTCAAATCCCTTTAGTGGCATTGCTTTCATGCCATGAACGTATATGGCAGGCGTGAGGGGGGTATTACCTGTT
This sequence comes from Dugong dugon, assembly GCA_030035585.1. Lineage (NCBI taxonomy): Eukaryota > Metazoa > Chordata > Mammalia > Sirenia > Dugongidae > Dugong > Dugong dugon. The sequence goes on from CM057461.1 coordinate 130,343,436, forward strand.
GCCTGTTGCTATCTAGTCGATTCCGACTCATAGCAACCCTAGAGGACAGAGTAGTTAATTTTCTCTCCCTGTCTCCTCTAATCCCTGCTTTTCACCTGTCAGGATTGTTGGTGCAGTATTTGAGTTTTACTTTCCCTGTTATCTTTCTCCTTCTTGCTTTTTTCTCTCCTTCAGGAAAGATTCTGTTTTTTTCCAGTTGTCGCTGGCAGAAAACCCTGGCAGATTCCTGCAGAACTGGGCCTTGCCCATCTTACATTCATGCAATGCATTTTGCTGAGATTGTACATTAATATTTAGATAGTCCAGAGATCATTTTTCTCTAACAAGAGTCTCACAGAAAAAGGAAAGCCTTGTGACTGATGTCCATTGATTTCTTTCTATAGATTGTCTAGTGGATTGTCTTAATTCAAAGACAAAAATAATTCAATGTCATTAGGATCAAATTTATGAAAATGCAAGTATTCATACTAGCTGAGAATAATAAATTTATTTATTTTTCCCTTAAGAGAAGCAAATCCACACTCCCAAATTTGAACTTACATTGCTATGGAAAAGGGAAAAAAGATGTTAATGTGATTTCTCTTGCCCGACCAAATTAGTTCAGAAGGGAGTTGCATCTGCTTCTAACTAGCCACACTTCTCCAGCTTTGCACTGTTTAAATATAATCAGCAAAGTTTTCCAGGTAAATAATTTAACAAACCTAGTAATTTTTTAGGCACTGATAGAGGACATCTACAGTGGTCCCTAGGTGGTGCAGATAGTTTGTGCTTGATGATTAGCCTAAAGGTTCAAACCCACCCAGCAGCTCTGCAGAAGAAAAGCCTGGTGATCTTCTTCCGTAAATATTATAGCCTGGAAAACCTTATAGGGCAGTTCTACTTTGTGATGCACGGGTCACCATGAATTAGAATCGGCTCACCGGCAATGGGTTTGGTTTTTTTTTAAGAGGACATCTCAAGGGTGATCAGCTATGACATTTGTAATAGGTTGGCTTTTAAATGAGGAAGTAAAGCAAAGATGAAACCACAATGCTGTAGAACAACAAATTGCCAAAAGTGCCTCTATTTTTAGTTTAGTAATACTTTAATAGAATCATAGACTTTCTACTTAGAAAGGTAGTTGAAAACTGATTCATTCGAAAATATATGCATCTATTATGTGTCAGACAAGAGTGGTGTAGCACAGTGGGAGGTGTGGCAGAGCGTCTGCCCTGGGTGCACGTAATAAGGGGATACGTTACATATAGGACTTAAAAGGCAATAAAATTGACTACAAGTCGGTCTGCTTTTTGTTAGCACCAATGTCAGTGGTAAAATATTCCTCGCCCCCAGGGCACGCTGTTCCTATGGCTGCCCACCTCCTCTTGGAACATCACTGCCGGACAGCATTTTAATGCACAAATAATCTGAGAGACCACACTTTGAGAATACCAGCAGAGAAAAGAATACTCCATCCACCTCCTCTGTTTATATATCAGGACACTGAAGCCCGCAGAATCAAGTGACTTACCTTGGTGCTACCCACTTGGGTCCTGGCAGAGCCTGGCCACTATGGAATGAACCCATGCGTACCATTGTAGGGTGACCAACTTGCGCCAGTTTGCCTGAGACTTTCCCTAGTTTTAGCATTGAAAGTCTTGTGTCCCCAGAAACCCCTCAGTTCCAGGCAAACTGGAACAATTGGTCACGACACCTGATTGCTCACCCTGCTAAACCAGGGCCAGGTTATATTAGAATCCCATGAAAAACCTTTTTACCACAAAAATGACTACTCTGTCTCCCTGTAAGGATGAATTAGAAAGAGTGATTGTGGAAAGAACCTTATTGTCAGCGTATCACAATTTCATGCCTGTTTTTTAAGGTGACAGAAGGTCTCCCATTAAGTGTGGGTTGGAGCTCCCAAGGGTAGATCTCCTTCAGGGTCAGTTCTTGGTGTGGTAATTGCCCCTTAGCATATTTATCCTGTGTTGTGGGGACCACACACTTTTTTGTTTCCTCCCACTCTCACCCCAGCTTGTGCTCAGTCTCGTTTTTGAAGCACCCGCACTCAAACGGCTGCTTGCAAAATTGTAAGGGGACTGGGGCCAGCACAAAAATAGATGTGCAGGTGGTGGTTGTTAACCAGCAGTTATTTCCAAGGAGGGATCAGACAGTCAAGTGGTTTTCTGTGTATTTTATGTTCATAGTTTTGTTGAGTTTTACAATGTGTAAAGTGTACTTTTGCTAGTGCTAGGTACGTGCGGTTTATTTGAAAGAACTAGGCTCCCGAAATAACCATTCCAGTGAACTGTATGTTAGAGTTTAACGAGAGAGGTGTGAGGAAATTCCAGCTACTCTGACACTGCCTCCCTCAGAGGCGAGCTGTACCTGTGGGTTTCTAAGCAGGCTTCCCAGTGTTAACACCTGTGCCCCACTCCCCCACCCCACCCAAGGCTGTGCACACCTGGCACACTGTCAAGCAGCATAAGACTGGGCAGAGGGCAACTAGTAACCAGTGTAGAATCATAGCTTATCATTCTGTTAACTGCGTATCCTATTTGTCTGGAACTGCCACATATTCTCTTTACCTCTCCCTCTGTCTCAGACCGTAGTTTTGTCTTCAAATCTAAGGTATGCCTTAGGCATCAAATCTTGTATTTAGCCTGGGTAAACAGAATCTCTTGCTTGGTTGACCCCTTACCTCCTGGTCCTAAGCCCTGGTTTCCAGCTGTCTTGTTATCACTCACATTTCCCAGGGTGATAGGGAGTTTGGGGCAAGGCACTTATACATACCATACCAGTTGCTTTGACTCAACCCTATGTGTGTCAGAGTATAACTGTGCTCCATAGGGTTTTCAACGGCTGATTTTTCAGAAGTAGGAATCACCAGGCCTTTCTTCTGAGGTGCCTCTGAGTGGACTTGAACCTCCAACTTTTGGTTAGCAGCCGAGCATGTTGACCATTTGCACCATCCATCGACTCCAAGTGCACTTAGAAGGATAGTTAATACGAGCTTTTATCTCAATTTTTTGCCGAATTTAATCTTTTTGGTGTTTTAAAAATACGGAATAAATCAGTATGTTCTATCTGTTTCCAAAACAAGTTCATGGTTTTAGACTTTTTTTTCTGATAAGTAAAAAGAAATAAAATTAGGTTATTGAGGTCAGAATTTTAAAAGAAGTTTATTATTTTGCAAGTAGTTGTCTCCCTCTTCAAAGCTGAGGGTGAAACAGAAATGTTGCCCTGAGAGCAGAACCAAAGCTTGTTAGCCCTTTTCTCTGTCAGTCTCCATTCTGTGTTCCATCCAGTGTCTGATCCTTTACTCAGTGGTCAAATGTAAGGAATTTCAGCCCTTTCAAATTGTCTAAAGCTTTTCTGAATTGGGTGCACTTAACTGCTAGAAACTTCTAACTGCCCTATTTTAAAAGCCAACCTAAAAGAGTCAGGAAGGTGCCCTGAATGGGAACTGCTCAAGTGAGTAATGTATAATAATACCTTTTGGAAGTTGATGGATTATAGTTATCTTTGCAAGTGAAGGTAAACACAGTCTTTCTGGTCCTGAGGCCCAGTGTTTAGATTTGTGAAGAGAGAGAGACAGACATACAGAGAGAGACAGACACTGACTGACTCTTTGCTATGTGTATACAGCCAAAGGGAGCACAGAACCCCGATTTTGGCTTAAAATTCCATCTTGGTAGAACCCTGGTTAAGTTACTGTTATACCCCAGTGGGTGTTAGCTGTAAATCCCAGCACTCAAATGTACAGTCATTACTTGCTTAACAAGCATTCTTTGACTTTTATTTATTTATGGTGTTTTAGAAAAGTGCTTTAATTTTCTAAAGTAATTTTTTTATTCTGTATGTAGTATACAGTTCATACATAAGTATACAGCTTGTTGAATTATCACAAAGTGAATACACCCATGTATTCACTAATTAAAACCAAGATCAAGTAACAGAACATTGCTAGCACATCAGAAACTCCTTCTCATTAGTTTTTACCCATTTTTACAAATCAAGGAAAAGTAATTTGCAGTGTGAAGATGAAAGGCAAATTTAACTTCTAATCTATGCAACAAAACTCACCATTCTCGTTATGATCATTAGTTCCTTATGGAGGAAAACACAAGCTTAGGCAGTTGCCATCACCCATCAAACCTCTTTCTTCTGTTTATGTTAAATTTATGCACAAGCTTGGATATGTGTGTGCTTATATACAAAATCTGATTAATATTGGACTGCTGTAAAGTTAATAAATTAATTATTTATAAAGCAGTGAGAAGAGGATGTGACAGTGTGACAAAGTGAAAGAACCATAGTCAGAACACACATTTTCTTTGCCACCTTGTTAAACTAAAGAGAATGTTCTAAGGATGAGAATTAGTAAAGAGACCAAAAAAAGAAGTGTCTTTACATCTTTTATTTTTTTTGAAAAAAATTAAGGATGTTAAGAAGCAGAGGATGAGTGTGTAAGTTTGTTGAAGTGCTTCTATATCCTGTCCCTTGAATATAGAATATCTGTCTGAGAAGATTCATAGTTTGGGATAAGGTTAGATTTGAAAACACCATATATTTTGAACACTAAGTCTATTTGTGTTCTACTTATTTGGAAAATATTATCTTAATATTTGCAGTGCTTTGCATTTTTAAAAAAATTGTACTCACCTTAAAACGTGTCTCAATCTGAATTTTTTTTAAGAAAAGTGTTCTTCTATTGTGTCTTTGGATATATCTTCTATTCCATTTGTTCTCTTCTTGAGGAATACCAGTTATATATATGTTAGATTTATTTTGTCTGCCTACCATGTCCATCATCTTCATAATCATTTTAATATTATTTTTTCCCATGTGGTTTTATTGATTTTCCTCACGCCTAGCTACCATGTGTTTGACTTTTTCACTCAATATGAGTTGTAACAGAAATTGTGTTTTCTATTGCTCGTAATGTTGCTTTAATATCTTTTGTTAATCTTTTCCTTCTGTTTTACTGCTGTATCTGTTTACATTTTTTTGTGTGGTTTCATAATCATTTTTTGGAACCCCAGCATTGCTTCTTTGACTTCTTTTTTCATATTAAGCGTTATCACATGGCCTGCAATTTCTTTGAATTTTTTTTTTGGAACCTTCCTATGTTCCTGTGGGTAATTCTTTTTCATTTGCATTCTGTTTCTTATTAGTTTATAGTTTTTATGCTTAGGCTGCTGCACTGGTTCCTACCCATGACTTTTAATCCAAAACACATAGAAAATGTTGGATTACTTTCTGTTTATTTTTACAAAGAAGTACGTTAAAATTAGGTTGTTAAAAATCTTCTATTGATTTGGACTTGTAACATAATAGATAGATAGTTTTCTTTAGAAATAATGTTTTGTTGATAAAATACTCTGTGTTCTATGATTACCACTTCGTATGAGTCTTACAGCATTCAAATAGCTGTAACACTACAGTGTTGGGATACAAATTTTCCAGATCCTTTTATAAGTAGCTATAAGGGATGTGGTATAACAACATTATTCCGAATTACCCATGTTGGAGATAATGGGTTTTTCACACTAGTTGTAAATGGAATTTCTGGGCTTTTTCTTTCCGGTTTTCTTGGAAATGTAATAATACAGTATACAATGGAGTGACAGAATCTTTTGGTGCATCATTATCTCAGCGATAATCATTTGTTAATTTCTAGTATATTTTAATTTGTGGATTTTCAACTGATAAATGAATGTTTCAGTGTCTAAAATGATTAATAATGCTACAAAACAATCAGTATTCCAAACATTTTATTTTGAACATTTAAAATTATAAAACCTCTTCCTTCGTCTTTTAAATCATTTAAAAAATTACCCAGTGATATATGTCTGTAGTCTCATTGGGAAACTCCTAATAGAGAAAAAAGCAAAAATTCTCCATTTTCTCTGTGTTTCCACAATCTCACTTTCTTCTTAGATGTAATCTCTGTTAACAGTGTATCTGTCTGTCCCTGTCTCTCTCTTTATCTCTCTGTATCATCTCTCTCTCTCTCTCTCTCTCTCTATCTCCTTGCAGAACTTTTCCAATGCATTTACCTGCATATATATCCATGTAGAAATAAAAAGTTTGTTAAAAACATGAATGATAATACTCTAAATACTGGTCTGAAACTTAATTTTTTTTTTTTTTTACAGTTAATACTATGTCTTGAAGATTTTCCCATGTTGGTGAATGTAGAACTACTTTATTCTTTTTAATATGGTTGTATAGTATCCCATTGTACGGATTGTTTCATAGTTCATTTAACTGCTTTTCTATGAATGGACATTAAGATTTTTGCTATGAGAAACAATGGTATAATAATAATCACTCTTGTATAGACTTCTTTGTATTCCGGTGTATTTCTGTAAACTGATAGACAGGAGTGGAATTTTTGGGCCAGAGGATGTGCAGAGTTATAATTTTAATAAATGCTGTCAAAGACTTTCAAGAAAAATTATACCAATTTATACTCCCAGCAATATTGTGTAAGAAAACCCATTCCTGATGTCCTCACCACACTGCCTTAACCTGCTGCACTTGAATGTAATTTGACGAACTGTCCTAATCTCTAATGAAAATAGATGTTCTAAATGATGGTTTGTTTAAAGAACATCAACTTGGGATCCTGGCTAAGAAGCAAATTTAGTAAAATTTACCATGAAAAGACATTTTGCCATTCTTTCTGCACCTGAGAAATGGGAATAATAATATTAATAATATAATACAATGAGAAATCCATTCCAGTTTATAATTTTGAGCTCTGCAACATCTATTGAAACCATTTATGTAACAAACATGTATCTCATATATTTATGCTCTTTCTAACTCATTGCCTTAGGCTTATATAGCTAACAGGAATGGAGAATGTTTTGTTATATTCTTTTACAACAAATAAAAGTCATAAGTATAGTAAATGTTGCCTTCTGCAAGAAATCCTAAATTAGGAATATTTCTCCTTGTAAGGGGTTTCCTAATAATTTATTATCAGAGTAATTACCTACGATTAAGCTATTCGGATGGTAGAAACATTTCTATTCACCAAATAACCAAAATTATGGATGAGAGTTTTTTTATTACTTTTTTTTCCCATGAGTGAGTTTAAATCAAGAGCATAGAAGTTTTGAATCTAGAACTAGATTATTTTTTAGCACAGCTGACTCACCTACCTGTCATCATATTATTTCATCATATCTTTCTGTTTAAAGGAAAACTATATTATTATATCTGTAGAATGGTATGTATTAAAATTTCTTAGACCTTTATGAAAATGTTCAAATGTAGAAAAAGTAAAAAAGAATAATTACCATAAACACTCATATTCATGTTTTCCCTTTTTTGGCTTAACCATTAAAAAAAATTACTGATCTCATGACACATTACCCTCACATACTTCAATGTATATTTCCTAAGAATTCGACTAAGACATTGTAGGTAGCCTTTTAAAAATAGCCTTTTGAAAATGAATTTTACATTGTGAAATTTTGTATGTAATTTCTTTTCTTTTTGAAATATATAGCTTCAAAGCTGTAGAAAGCTTATTTATTGTTTATGGGTTTGGTAAAATTATAAGATAAAGGAAGAATATAAATTTAGACTCAATGACTACATATTATAGATGCATGAAAAATAAGACTAGAAGTGATATTTTAATGAAAAATTAATGGGAGATCATATGCAATATTTTCTGTGGTTATTCATGGCCTCTGTGTCCAAGGGTTTAACTGGGAAACCATTACAAGAAGTAGCTAAGTAGTTGTTAATTAATAATATTTCTGGATTTTATAAAATCAATGCAAAGCTTATTGGCTTATCAGTCAAGTGTATTAGGTTCATGTATATCTGACAAACATTTTACAAGATTTTTGGCTCCTGCCCCTGCTATGGTAGTGTTTACCCTTCTGTGGGTCATGTTTGGTCTTGCAGCATGGTGGCTTCAGGGCTCTAAACTGGACAATTGTTACTGTGGAGTAAAATTACCTTCTCAGAATGCAAGTCCAGACTCACCATTCCTGTTGGCTACATAACCCTAAGGCAGTGAATTGGAAGAGTTTAAATATATGAGATATATGTTTGTTAAATAAATGGTTGCAGTAGATGTCACAGGTTTCAAAATTATATTCTTGAACAGATTTCTCATTGTATCTTATTGTTGTTTTCCCCATTTGTCAAGTAATGAAAGAGTGGCAAAATAAGTTAGCTCATCTCCCCAAAACCAATTCTTTGCAGCCACCAGCCACTGCATTAACTATACCCTTCTTTAGAATCCTCTTTTCCTTATCACCTATTATCATCACCCTGCCCTGTGTGATTTCCTGGGAGAGAAGCTGGTAAAGAAAAATATCAATACATATGTTTTGTGAGAAAGTTCCAAGCAGTAAAATAGGGTGTACAATGAAAAATAAATCTCCTTCCACAGAGACTATCATTTGTAACTGTTTTCTGGAATTTTTTCTCTGCATTTCCAAACTATATGTATCTCTATAAATTTTATTTAATACAAAATATAAATTCTCTTTTGCACTTCATTATTCACTTAATACATCTTAAAGATCTTTTTATGGGAACACTCAAAAGTCAGCTTTGTTCTTGTAAATGGTTTTGTACAATTTTAACACACATGCGTATACATACACACATATTTATTTAATCAGTCTCCTATTAGTATATCCTGAGGTCATTTCCAGTCATTTGCTATTAAAAGCAATATCACGGTGGCTAGTTTTGTACATATATTTTTATTTACATGTGAATTACTTTAGGACAAATTCTTATGAGTGTGAAGTTGCTGGGTCAAAGGTAGATTCAATTTGAATTTTTTTTTAAGCAGTTTGAATTTTGATAGGTTTTCCAAGTTGTTCTGCTAGGGGATTATACCCGTTTATATTCCCACTGACTGAAGAAAAGTTTCTAACACGGTATATAACCGAACTTTCCAAATGTTTGCCTACTGTTTGTGTGAAAGATGGTATCATTTTAATTTGCCCTTTTTAAAAGTGAAATTCAGTATACTTTCTTTAAAGCCATGTATATTTAATTTTCTGTGAATTACTTAATGCTTTTTGGGGAGATTATTGATTTATAAAGGCTCTCTGTGTAAAAACAAAGAAATTAACTATATTCGTGTATATTGCAAATATGTTTAATTGTCTTCTGGACTGAAGATTTTCATTTTTATATGGCCTGATTAATCAAGGTTTTCTCTTTATGGCTTTCTAGGTTTTGTGTTGGACTTATAACGGCTGCTTCCTCAGTCCTTGACTCTAAAAAAATTTTCCCAGATACCTACTAATATACCTACTCCTCATTTATTGACTATCTCATTATCTGATATTTCCCATTTACAACAATAGTAAAAAATCTACTGTACGACTATTTTGCATATCAACAATGTACATCTGGCAGTAACAAACACCAGGGTGCAAGACAAGAGTAACATTGGCTGTGATGGTTAAGGTGGTGTGTCGACTTAGCTGGGCCATGATTCTCAGTTGTTTGGCAGTTATGTAATGATGTAGATTGGCACTTATATAATAATATAATTTGGTGGTTATGTAATGATGTAGTCATCCTCCATTTTGTGATCCGATGTGGTCATCCTCCATTTTCTCATAATGCCAATTTTCACGTAACGACCTGGTCTTTGGAACCTAACTATGTCAATAAGTGAGGAGTGGGTACTTGAAAATTTAAAAAATTAATTGAACAGATACATGCTTAGTGTTTTGAAACTCAATGGTACAATTTTAGGATACAATCTAAAGTGCTTTAACAAACCTCAAGATACAGTGCCTAAAGGAAATAGTTTATGTTTCTCATCAGACATTCTAGAAATAGGAAAGTTTTCCAGGACAAATGGGTAGCTCTTCTTTAAAAGTCAACGTTCCTTCCTGAGGTTGTGTTATCCCTCTGGTATTGTTCTTATTTGCCTTCTTAAAGCTGGCACACCAGCAGCAAGTTAATGTTTTAGCTAGTCTATGGGGACAGAGCCCTGGTGGCACTATGGTTAAGCACTTGGCTTCTAACTGAAAGGTCTGCCATTCAAACCCACCTAGCTGCTCTACAGGAGAAAATACCTGGCAGCTTGATTCCAGTCCTAGATTACAGCCTAGAAAACTTTATGGGGCAGTTTTAGTCTGACATATAGGGTTACTAGAGAAAACCCTGTGAAGCAGTTCTATTTATAATATAGGGTCACTGTGAATCAGAATCGATTCTTTGGCACACAACAACAGCCTATAGGGAGGGAGGAAGAGAAAGTAGAAACAAGTAGCTTCTTTTTACAGACATAACCGGCAAATTGCCCCCATAGCTATTCTTCAGATCCAGTTGGGCTGAACTTAGTCACATGATTCTCACATTTAGCCTTTAGAGAAGACCAGGAAACGAGGTCCTTAGCAGAGCACTTGTATGCTTTGTTAAAACTTGGTGGGAATGAAGATGAGATTCTGTTACTAAAATGAAGGAAAGAACAGATTCTGAGAAAAGATTAGTGGTCTCTACATCATAAGGCTTATAATAGTAATTTTGTAAAAAAATTCTCCTTCCTTAGCCTCTTGCCATACCTGATTTTCCCTCCCCCACCCACCCTTCACTCTTAGGAATTTCTTCTGATATTTACCCTATATTTTTTTAACTACATGAATTTGAATTTTTATAAAGGAATGTGAGGATTTAATTATCTATGACCCAACCCCTTTGCCTACACGCTTTTTCCCCTCTGCTCTGCCAATATACTTACATCACAATTATTGCTTATGTTTGGTTTCAATGTTGATATTATTATGGTCTGTAAATATTGTTCATATCTCTGTAGTGTGCTGTGATCATATTTTATTTCTTGAATAACATTTACTTTTTCTGGGATTAGCAAGTACCTGATTTTTCATAAGTTTGTTTTCTGTGTATCTGCCATTAAATTATTTTCTAACTTTCTGATAGAACTTCAGAATTCTGGGGAAAAGAGTCAAACACACCAGATAATCTATTAGTTCCACTTAAAAACAAACAAACAAAAACTCCTTTCTAGTGCATTTTCCTCCTTTTACTGATAGCTGAAATGTTTTGTGTGTGTGTGTTTTGGTTTTTTGTTTGTTTGTTTGTTTTCTTCTGCAAGCCTGCTGTTATTCTGAGTCTACCCTTTGCCCTCATCTTGGAAATTTCCTTTCCCTCTTCATTTGTTGGATTTCCTGTTTCCTGAATCTCACATCTTCCTCTTTTTATGTTTACTTCGTCATTTTAGTGGAATGCTCCCTCCAGTAGCTTTCTGTGTGTGAAAATGTCATTATCCCCCATCTTACCCAATTGACAGTTTAGCTGGGTATGTTTTCTAGGTTTGAAATAATTTTCCCTCAAAATTTTAAGGGTATTATTCCATTATATTATGTTGTGGGGAGTTCTGAGGTTCTGTGAAAAAGTCTGATGTTATTTAGATTTCAGATCTTTTGTTGTGACCACTTTTTCCATCTGGAAACTTTAGAATATTTCAAAACGTGAACGTGATCTGCTTTGTTTTTTGTTTTTCACTGTTGCAATTGTTGGGCTCTTTTAACCTAGAAACACATACCTGCAGTTATGTCTTAGGCTGGGTTCTCCAGCGAAGCAAAACCAGTAAAGCTTATAAGTATATGTATATGGAGAGAGTTATGTTAAGGAAACAGCTCCGGCGATTGTAGAGGCTAAAATGTCCCAAGTCTGTGGATCAGGGTAGAGGCATCTCCCAATTCATACAGCTGCAGAAGCCAGTGAGCCCAAGGTCAGCAGGTCAAAGAGTAGGGCTCCCGCTCACAGGCTGTGAAGATCGAGGAATTCCAAGATCGACAGGTAAGCTGCTAGCTCAGGTCCCAAGAACCAGAGGTGAGACAATAAGAGGCAGCTGCTGAGTCTGGAGCAAGCCAAAAACTTTGGCAAGGCGAGTAGGAAGAAAGTAACTGGCAGAAGGCAGAGAGATGAACTGAGTGGGGGAAGCTGCCACAGGCCCCGTCTCTGCCAGTACCACTCAGCAGACTCCATCATGGGGGTGATCACATGTCAAATTTCAATGGGGAAGTGATCCCAACTTTATACAAATGCTAAAACCCTGAGAATCATGGCCTAGCCAAGTCAACATACAATCTTAGCCATCACAAGTTAAGGGAAATTTTTCTTGTATTATTAAATTATTGATAATTTCCTGTATTCTATTCTTCTTTATAGTCTCTGTTTTTGTCTCTTTCTGGGACTCCTTCCAATTGGAAGTTGTCTCTCCTGGATTGATCTGCTAATTTTCATAGCTTTCCTTTATTAATTTTTTTTCTTTTTTATTGTGGTAAAATATATTTTGCTTCTTTAAACTTGTGAGAGACATTGATGTGGATGAGTGTTTCAGAGGGTTCAACAGAGACTCTAAATTACTCACTGACACGTGCTAATAGAGTAAAAAGTTAGATGGGAATCTTCTCCAATGTTTTTGCCTTAGAGTGCATAATCGAGTTTCAATTGTCCATCGAATGGAGGGGAGAAATAGCATAAGAAGAAAAAAAAATAGAAAATTTGTTAAGCATTTAAACCTGTCTGGGAGTTCATTTGACAGTTACTTTTGCAGAATACAATAATAGAATTTCATAGCTGGAAGAGACCTTTGTGATTATAAAATTCTTTAATTTTATAGATGAGAAAACAAATCTTGAGGGTTAATGACTTACCCAAGATCACACAATTAGTGGCAGAGGTAGAACTAGAAAACAGATGTGTTAACTCCCAGTTCCGTGTTTTTTATTTATCTTTTAAGATGATATTTGCGTAGGTACATATCCAAAGCCACCCGTGTGCCTGAGAACTGATATCTGGGACCTCAGCCAAGTGTAGGATAAGGGACGCTTGAGCTTGGAGACACAGAAACACTTCTGAGATTTTGTGCTTGCTCTGAGTATATTTCAGAGCCAGGTAATCTCCTCTGACAAGCACAGTTTCAACTGTGTGATTTTGAAGTGTGGACCACTACATTTAGGGTGATAAACTAGGACTGGGGAAAGTTAACAGAACAGACATACATCCAAGTTAAAATAAAAGTGAAAGTGTCGGCACCCTCCAAAAAGCCAGTGTTGTTTGGAGGGATGTAAGTAACTGGATAGAAGTCCTGAGTAGGCTATGGATTCCATGTCAGAAAGACAAGAACAAGGCCAAAACACATATCATGGGCAAAAGCAAATTTATGGTTAGAAGTTCAGGTTCACCTGTGGTGTGTAGCAAAAAACATCCAGGAATGAAACATCACTTCAGGAGATGTTGAGCAGATGCCTGCACTGTGCACATGTTGATCCTGTCCTGAAGTAAATTGTGGTTTGAAAGAGGGATAGTTGCAAGCCATCAGCAGCAAGCTGACTTTGCAGTTGAACAGATTTTTGCCTTTGCTCAGAAGGTAGGCCAGATCAGCTGTAGCTGGGTGGGGTTTCTAGGTATAAACAATGAATGGCATGAATAAAGTTATGGGAAGGTAATTCCTGAACCATCGTTATTATCTGAGGGTCTGAAACCGGCCTGTTAGAATTCCATACCACTCCAACTCCTAGAACTAGGTTTTAAGTTTGGACTTGGAAAATATTGAATGATGATGATCGGCGAACCTTAACCAGAAACCAGAATAGTTTTTGTTGGGTTTATTTTGATTTGATTGAAATGATTTAAAATGAATGTTAATCTTCCATTTGCTCACTGGATTTAAATAATCAGTATGGCTGACTAGATCAATGGACTTGGAAATCAGTGTGGCAAAGCCACTCAAAGACACAAGTGATTACCTCTGTGCACTTGTTGCAGTCATTAGCGTGTGTGAGCTTTGTTGCTGCACCCACAGAAGCTGGAGTAACCCCCCACCACATGCCTGTGCCGAGCTTCTCACCTAGTTCAGGAATTTTGTCTTCCCAGGAAAGGCACAGGACAAGCTGTGCCTTTATCTTTCTCATGTACCGTGAGTCATGTTCTGAGTGGTCTTCCTTTTATTCTGCTGGAAGTGCATAATTCATGCCAAAAATCTGATTTCAGCGGTACCAACTTCAAAGGGTTATAATCAGGCATATATCTTGAAGGATTTGCTCTGAGAAAAGTGTCTGTTTCTCATTTGTACAACTGGAGACTCAGACTATCTTTAATCCATTTAGTGGGATGGAGCTGAAGCCACTTTTCAATTTGTCTGCCTTATTTAAGCTCTTTGTTTTCCTTGAATTTCAAGAAGCTGTCTGGACCAAGGCTGTGTGCATTTGACATACCTATTCACTTTGTCTTTGAAAGAGCCTATCTTTAAATTGAAATAAAAAGAAAAATGGTGATTAGAATAGCTGCTACTAAAATATGTCTATTGTGAAGTTTTTTGATGGTTTAATCTATTGCACAGTCTGTCATAGCCCAACAGATGATGGGATCATGTCTGTTGCATAAACACTCAACTTATGGTGGTCTGGGCAATACAAGAAGTCTGACTACAGGAGTAAAGGAAAATAGTAATAGGTTAAAAAAATCCCCAGTGGTCTTAAAAGCCTGTGAGCGGCCATCTAAGATACTCCACTGGTCTCATCCCTTCGGGAGCAAGGGAGAATGAAGAGAACAGGACACAACGAAAAGATTAGTCCAAAGGACTAATTGACCACAGCTACCAAGACATCCACCGGACTGAGTCCAGTACAGCTAGATGGTGCCCGGCTACCACCGCTGACTGCTCTGACCAGGATCACAACAGAGGGTTCTGGATAGAGCTGGAGAAGGATGTAGAGCATAATTCTAACTCCCCCCGCCAAAAAAAAAAAAAAAAAAAGACCAGATTTGCTGGCCTAAAGGAGACTGGAGAAAACCTCAAGAGTATGGCCCCCAGACACCCTTTCAGCTCAGAGGTGAAGTTACCTTCGAGGTTCACTGTTCAGCCTGGGAGTGGACAGCCCCGTAAAAGTAAATGAGACTAACAAGGTACAGGAGTCCAGTGACAAGGGCCAGAAGGCAGAGGGGGAGTAGGAAGCTGATGATAAGGAACACAAGTTGAGTAAGGATACTGTTGATGTGTTGTGAGATTGTTAACCACTGTCATAGGGCAACATTTGTAGTAACTGTTAAATGGGAGGCGATTTTGTCCTGTAAGCCTTCATCTTGGGTGAGAATGGCAGCACAATTGGAAGAGCATAGTCAATGTCACTTAAATGTGTACGTAAAAAGTTTTGAAATGGTGTATCTTTGGCTATGTGTGTTTTCACAAAAAAAAAAAAAAAAAAGCTGAGAATTCAGAGGGTTAAAATGTTGTGGGGTTGTTAACCGAAGTCATAAAACAGCATGTGTACTACTGTTACATGAGAAACTGTTTGTTCTGTAAGCCTTCACCTGAAGTACAATAAAATATTTAAAAAAAAAAAAAATCCCCAGTTCTCTGGAACAGTAGTAGTGGTTGTAGCGGTGCCGATGAGTCAGTAATTACGACTAACATTTATTACAGTCATACTATGTGATAGGCCCTGTTCTTGGAGCTTCACATGAATTGTCTCATTTAATCCTGACATAAACTATAGAAAGTAGGTCCTACTTTTACTTCTGTTTTATAGATGAGGAAATGAGGCTTATAGAGGTTCAATAATTCATCCAGGATCACACAGCTATTTCTTTTATGCAGGCTGTTTAGAGCACAGTATTTGCGGTGAAGAGTGCACACTCTGTACATTTACCAGTTGTCTGATCTTGGACTGGTCGCTGGTTATTCAGCGTTCTCTGAGTTTCAGCTTCCTTGTCTGCAAAATGGGGGCATTATCTGCCTCACAGGGTTATTATGGCAGCTAAATTAGATAATGTGTCTGAAGGTGCTTTGTAAACTGAAAATTGTTATCCAGTATAAGATGTAAGTATTATGATTATTATTAAGAAAGCCTAGACCCTTTTGGAAGAAGCCTTTAATTTTATTTCACTGAGAAAGCAGATTTCTTCACATATTGGTTCAGAGTTGGTGCTGGATGTAAGTCTTCCTCCTGACATAGAGGAACACATGACGGCCCTACCTTTGCATGGTAGGGAGGCAAGGATCAAGAACAGAATTAGTATTATGAGCATGAGGAGTGCCCAGAGGCTGACTTCACTAAACAATTGGGCCCAGTCACTTTGAGAAGGAAGGTAAGGCTTGCTCTCATAGTCATAAACATCTACAACAGTGGCTTTCAAACTTGAGTGGGCATCAGTATCATTGGAAGAGCTTGTTAAAACAGATTGCTGGGTCACACTCCCAGAGTTTCTGATTTGGTAGGTCTGGGGTGGAGCCTGAGAATTGCATTTCTAACAAATTCTCAGGTGATTTGATGCCCCTGGTCTGGGAGCCATGTTTTGAAAACCACTCATCTAGAATATTTTTGTGCATTTGAAATATCATACCACTGTGTTCAAAGGTAAAACTCCCTGCTTTTTAAAAGCACTGCCAGGAAAAAATTCTGCATGTCCTTTAACACAACCAAAGTGCCGTTGTTTTTAGTACTAGGATTTTTATGAATCTTAAGAAGCAAGGAAAAAAAATAACTACACTTTAACCAGACCAGTAAGGTGATATGTACCTTTGCAGACACATAATCATAAATCTTCCTGAACTGAGCACTTCTGCTCTCCTTAACAGCTGAACTGCTTAACCACTTGTTGATGGTGGTTTGGGGGAGAATTTGCATTCATCTATTCTTCAGGGTAAGTATATATGGATTTTTTTTTCTTTCCCTTTTCGGGTAAGAACAAGGACATTAGTGTATCTTCACCGAAAATTTCTCTCATTGAGGCATTCAACATTTAAGACTGATATGTTGGTACTTCTAACCGTATGAAGAGTCATCAAAAGCTTCCCCGACACCAGCTTTAAGGGGATGTGATGAGAGAGCTGTTTTCCACAGATAAATCCTTGGGGGTTGAAATAATACTTCTTGATGGCTCACAGTGGAATGGATTGGATTTTCTTTATGAAAATAAACAAATGAGTAACTTGGCATATTGGAAGTTAATGAGAAAAGAATGTGTAGAAAATGATAGGCAGGCTCTCATTAGATGGTTTCTATTCCAGCTATTTGCCTTATAAAACAATTTTAGCTTATGAAATTGGAGGAAATTAAAATATCCTTTGGTGCCATTTAAAAATCTTGACCCATAAGCAAAAACAAAAAAACATACTTTTATTCTTTCTTTAAAAAAAATTGTTATGGTAAAATATATATAACACATTTGCTATTTTTAAGTGTACTGTTTAGTGACATTAATTACATTCACCTTGGTGTGCTGCCATCACTATTACCCATTTACAAATGTTTTTCATCACCCTAAACAGAAACTAAGTACCCCTTAAGCAATAACTCCCCATTTTCCTTTCCTCCTAGCCCTGGTAACCACTGATAACTTTGCTCTCTGTGTATTTGCCTATTATAGATATTTCATGTAATGTGATCATATAATATTTGTCCTTTTGTGTCTGACTTATTTTGCTCAGTATAATGTTTTCAAGGTTCATCCATTTTGTAGCATATATCAGAGCTTCATTTCTATTTATGGATGAATAGTAGGCTGAATAAATGCCATTGCATGTATGTAACACAGTTTGTTCATCCATTCATCTGTTGATGAGCACTTAGGTTGTTTCCACCTTTTGACTATTGTGAATAATGTTGCAGTGAACATTGGTATACAAGTGTCTGTTTGAGTCTCTGCTTTCAAAACTTTTGGTGTATATCTAGGAGAGGAATTGCTGGGTCTCATGGTAATTCTGTGTTTAACTTTTTGAGGAACTGCCAGACTGTTCTCCACAGTGGCTGCCCAATTCTATATTCCTGCCAGTAGTGGATGAGGGCTTCAGCTTCTCCATATCCTCACCAACACTTGTTGTTTTCAGTTTTTCTGATAGTAGCCATTGTGGTGGTTGTGAAGTGGTATCTCATGGTGGTTTGATTTGCATTTCCCTAGGACTAACAGTGTTGAGCATCTTTTCATGTACTTATTGGCCATTTGTGTATCTTCTTTGGAGAAATGTCTATTCAAGTGCTTTGTCCATTTTTTGATTGGGTTGTCTTTTTGTTGTTGAGCTGTAGGATTTCTTTATATAGTTTTAATATTAAACCCTTATCAGATATATGATTTCCAAATATTTTCTGTAGGCTGACTTTTCACTTTCTTGATGAAATCCTTTTATGCACCAAAGTTTTAAATTTTGACAAAGTTTATTTTATCTATTTTGTCTTTTGTTGCTCATGGTTTAGGTGTCATATCTAAGACTTCATTATAAAAAACTAGGTCCTGAGGGACACACTCCATTTTTTAATGGTAAAATTATTAGCAATTGCTTTGACTCTCTCTCCCTGTATATCCTCCTTATATACAGATAATTCTTTACACCCATGACTGCTGACAGTCCCTACTTGTTTGTGTAGCTAGCATCCACTTCTCCAAATATTCTTTGTGATATAGTGAAAGGAAGGACCAGCGTTTCACTTCTCCTTTTCTTTACCCATGTATTCCTCACTAGCTTTCATTGCCAAAGTCAAATCTATTGTAGTAAATGAATTCAGTTCCACACATTTTACTTTTCAATGCAGTTTCCAGGAATCATTAAAGTGAGGGGCACCTATATAGACGAATTACTTTTTGTCTGTCTGTTGCCTCGTTTATAAAATAGAAATAAAACTCTTCCTGCCTATAACCGAGATTTGTTTTGGGAAATTAAGTCACAAAATACATATTAAAACACACAGAGAGGGCAGTGACAGTCTACATATACTGCAGCATTCAGTTCTTGGCTCTTCTCTATATTTTATATTTTTTTCCAAGTCACATACTCCCTTAGCTTTAATTACAATAGACAACTTTGCGTTGAAGATCCTGACCTATGTGTTTCAGGCAATTAATGAATTTCCATTGCGGAATTTTTCACTCCCTTGCCTAATCTCCTTTTTCTTGTTTTTTCTTCTTCCTACCAACTTAAAAAATTACTAATAGAGGGGAAGTATGGTGCTAGGAAGGCTATAATTTCATACTGAGAATGTCTGGGTACAAACTATTGATTGGAAGGACAGCTATCGGGTGTGAAGCCAAAAGCATTATTTTGTCATTATAATGCAAGATTCAGTGATAGGTATTAACCGTTTAATACTGTTGCTAATCCTAATAAGTCTAATAAAATTAGAAAAGACTTATCTATACTACAGAACCTTATGTTTGCTTTAGGAGTACTTACTCAAAATCTACATTTTGTTGCTTATGTTTTGTTTTTTGTTTTTTTTTAACTCAGGCTGCTTGTAAGAATTTTCTCTTTATCAACATTATTCTCTAAACCACCTAAACTGTAACTTTTACTGAGAATACTGAGAATCGCATGCCCTTCCTAAAGCCCATAAAATCCTCCATCTACATATGGAACTTAATGCCTTTTTCAAACATTAGATACTTTAGGTCTATTTTCTAATATTCTTTTTTTCCCTAAATTTATTTACTTTGTTATTGTTGAGAATATCCATAGCAAAACATACACCAATTCTAAAGTTTCTACATGTACGATTTAGTGATATTGATTACATTCTTTGAGTTGTGCAACCATTCTCACCTTCCCTTTCTGAGTCGTTCCTCCCCCATTAACATAAACTTACTGCCCCCTAAGGTTCCTATCTAATCTGTTGAGTTGCTGTTGTCAGTTCGATTCCATATAGATAGTTCTTAAAAGAGCATAATGCTCAAGGCAGACGTTTTTTACTAGTTAATCTAAACTGCTGTTCAGTTTTAAGATGACTTTAGAGGATATTTTTGGTTTAAGGTTTAAAGATTATCTCAGGGTGACAGTTTCAGGGGTTCAGCCACCCTCCATGGCTCCAGAAAGTCTGGAGTCCATAAAAATTTGAAATTCTGTTATGCATTTTCCCCCTTTTGATCAGAATTCTTCTATAGAATCTTTGATCAAAATGTTCAGTAATGGTAGCTGGGCACCATCCAGTTCTGGTCACATGGCAAAGGAGGCAGTTGTTCATGGAGGCAATTAGCCACACATTCCACATCCTCCTCCTATTCCTGACTCTCCTTCTTCCTTTGTTGCTCCAGGTGACTAGAGAACAGTTGTGCCTTGGGTGGCAGCTTGCAAGCTTTTAAGACCCTAGGCACTACACAATGAAATAGGAGATGGAACAGAAGAACTAAACATGGTATTAGGCCAGTTAACTGGAATGTACCATGAAACCATGACCCTAAACCTCCAAACCAAGGAACCAAAGCCCATGAGGTGTTTGGTTGTACATAAGCAGCCTCTGTAGCAACTATCTCCTTGTCATTGGTGTATATACATCTATCATACAGCTTTTACCAATTCAACATTTTGCAGGTGTACAACTTATTAACAACAATTAAAATAATTGGCTGTGCAACCCTACCCTTAATCAGTGTGATTTTTCCATCACTGTTAACCCCTCTTTCCCCCCACCTCCTGTCCCTGGTAACCACTGAAAAACTCTGGTCTCTGTACATTTGCCTTTTCTTGTCCTTTTATATAAATGAGGTCATATGATATTTGTCCATTTGTGATTGGCTTATTTCACTCAGCATAATGTCTTCAAGTTCCATTCATACTGTAGCATATATCAAGGTTTCGTTTCTCCTACTGGCTGAATAGTGTTCCATTGTATGTATGTACCACATTTTGTTTATTTATCTGTTGATGGGCATTTAGGTTGTTTCCACCTTTTGGCTATTGTGAATAGAGCTGCATTAAACATTAGTGTACAAGTCTCTTTTTGAGTCTCTGCTTTCAAGTATTTTGGGTATATACTAGGCATGGAATTGCTGGGTTATATAGCAGTTCTATTTTTAGTTATTTGAGGATCCACCACACTGTTTTCCATGATGGCTCTACAATTTTGCATTCCCGCCAGCAATGGATAAGGTTTCCAATTTCCCCAAATCCTCGCCAACATTTGTTATTTTTATCTTAGCCATCCCAGTGGAAGTGAAATGGTATCTCATTGTGGCTTTGATTTGCATCTTTCTGATAGCTAATAACCCTGAGCATCCTTTCATATGTCTAGTAGCCATTTGAATGTCCTCTTTGGTGAAATGTCTATTCAAGTCCTTTGCCCATTTTATGATTGAGTTATTTTCTTTTTGTGGTTAAGGTGTCAAAGTTTTATATATGTTTTGGTTATTAGATTCTTATCAGATATATGGTTGCTGAAGATATCCTCCCAGTCAGTAGCTTTTCTTTTCACTTTTTTGTTAAGTCTTTTGATGAACAAGTTTTTAATTTTTATGAGGTCCCATTTATTTATTTTGTCTTTTGCTGTTTGTGCTTTTGTTATATAATCCATTGTTAAAAGCAAAGCCTGATAGTGTTGCCCCTGAATTTTCTTCTAAGAATTTTATGGTTTTAGTTTGCACATTTAGTTCCTTAATCCATTTTGAATTTATTTTTGTGTATGATATGAGGTATGGGTCCTGTTTCATTTTTCTGCATGTGGAAATCCAATTTTCTAACACCATTTATTGAAGAGACTCTTCTTTCCCTGTTAAATGGACTTAGCACCCTTGTCAAAAATCTGCTGACCCTAAATGTGTAAGTTTATTTCTGGATTCTCAGTTCTATTCTATTGGTCTATGTGTCTATTGTTATACCAATACTAGACTGTTTTGATTTCTGTAGCTGTATAGTATGTTTTAAAATCAGGAAGTGTGAGCCCTCCTACTTTGTTCTTCTCTTTCAATATTGCTTTAGCTATTTGGGGCCTCTTGCCATCCCATATAAAGTTGAGAATTAGTTTTTCTGTTTGTGTAAAGAAAGCTGTTAGAATTTTCATGGAGATTGCATTAAATCTATAGATTGCTTTGGTTAGTATTGACATCTTAACTATATTAAGTCTTCCAATTCATGAATATGGAACATCTTTCCATTTATTTAAATCTTCTTTAATCTCTTTCAGCAGTGCTTTATAGTTTTCATTATATAAGTCCTCCACGTCGCTTATTGGATTTATTCGTAGGTATTTTATTCTCTTAGGTACTATTGTAAATGGAATTGTTCCCCTAATTTCCCTTTCATATTTGATAATATTCTTTTTTTAAAATTAATTAAGGAACTAATGCATTAATGTTGTCTATTGTAAGTGGTAAGTTCATGAAGGGTAGCAGGATATGGGTATATTCCATACTGCATTGACACAGCTCTGGAAAAGGTTTTATGACTAGTGAGAGAATGGCCTCTTTATATAAATATAATATAGATATATAATATAGAGGGTTTGAATGTTGGAAAAGGCAAAAATCAGAAATTGGTTGACATTAATATAGTCACTTCATATTTCTTTTGATTATTATATGCATAATATATATTTTTCAAGCTTTTATTTTACCTTTAACATATCTAGGTCTTTGTACTTAAATTGAGTTTCTTGTAGGCAGCATATAGTTGGTTCTTATTTTTTGAAAAATTCTGACCATTTCTAACTTTTGATGGTCATGTTTGGACCATTTATATTTCATGTAATTATTAACATGATTTCATTTAGATACACCATTTTATTATTTGTTTTCTATGTGTTCCCTTCTGTTATTTGTCCCACCCTTCCCTTCTTCTTTTCTTTTGGATTGCTTGGATCTTTTTTGTATTCCATTTTATTTATCTATTGAGTTTTTGGCTATATGTCTTTGAAAAAAAATTTTTTT
This sequence comes from Dugong dugon, assembly GCA_030035585.1. Classification (NCBI taxonomy): domain Eukaryota; kingdom Metazoa; phylum Chordata; class Mammalia; order Sirenia; family Dugongidae; genus Dugong; species Dugong dugon. The sequence continues at coordinate 130,366,080 of CM057461.1, forward strand.
GATGGTTATTCTGGGGATTACAATATCTGTACTTAACCTTTCGTGGTCTGCTTAGAGTTACTATTGTACTACTTCAGCTAAAATGTAGAAGTCTAAAACCATATAGGCCACTTTATCTTTCCCTATTCACCTTTATCTTTTAATTGTCATATATATTATATCTACATATACCTCATGAAACAATGCTATAATTTTTGCTTTCAACACTTGTATGCATTTTAAAGAATTTAGGGAAAAAAGCCTTTTGTATTTATCCAGATATTTATCATTTCCATTGTTTTTCCTTAATTTATGAAGATCCAGGTTTCTTACTGGTATCATTTCCTTTCAGCCTGAAGCACTTCCTTTATCATTTCTTTTAGAGTAGGTCTGCTGAAAATGAATTCTCTTAGCTTTAATTCATCTAAAAATTCCATTATTTAACCTTAATTCTTGAAGATATTATAAGTTGACATAGAATTCTAGGCTGGCAGTTCTTTTCTTTCATTGCTTTAAAAATGTTGTTTCATTGTCTTTTGGCCTCTTGTGATTTCAGTTATTCAAATTGTTGTTCCCCTATGTATAATGTGTAATTTTTCTCTAGCTTGTTTTTTTTTTTTATCTTTAGTTTTAAGCAGTTGATTATGAAGTATCTAGGTGTGGTTTTCTTTGAGCTTATCCTGTTTGGAGTTTAGGAGCTTCTTGCGTCTGTAAGCTTATATCTTTTATCAGTTGGGAAACTTTTGGTTATTATTTCTTCAAATTTTTTTTTTCCTCCACCAGTCTTTTTCTCCTGGCATTTCAGTGACATGAGTAAGGAACTTTTGAGCCCAAGGTTGGTAGGTCAGACAGCAGGGCTCTTGCTCACAGGCTGTGAAGATTGACAAATCCCAAGACTGGCAGGGAAGGCCACAGATAAACTGCTAGCTAAAATCCCAAGAACCAGCAGTCAGATGAACAGGAGCCAGCTGCAGGATCCAGAGTAGGCAAAAGCCAGAACATCCGCTTATATTTGGGTGCAGACCACATGCCCAAGGAAACTCCCTTTCAACTGATTGGCTACTAACTCACAGCAGATCCCATCATGAGGGTGATCACATATCAAATCTCAACAGGGAAGTTATCACAACATTGTATGACTGCCAAAACACTGAGAATCATGACCCAGCCAAGTTGAGACACAATCTTAACCATCACAGAAGCTTTTGCTTTGCATCTGTCCCATGCATTGCCACTCAAGAGTTAGTCTAGTACTTGGGTAATATGATGGTTTCAATGTTAGTGCAGTTCTCAAAGTCTTTGTTATAGTGCTTTGGGTCTGTTCCATGCATGCATTGCTCTGGGTGAGGCCCGAAATTGTGATGGTTCATGTACAGAATTAGAGACTTCCCTTCTTCATCTTCTTCCTCTCTGTGATTCTTCCCCATGTTCTTTGGACTGCAAAGGCCCTTTTTTTCAGGTTCTTCTGGACAGGGTTTCATTGGAAGCTTTGGCTGTCTATGCTGCTGTACTACTGATCTACTGTGGAACTCTATGACTAGATCTCACTCTCAGGACAAAGCTGCCTGAAAACAAAACAAAAAACAGAGGAACATACCTCCTTGTAGGTCACTTCTTTAAGTTTTGACTCCCCTCCACAATACACCTTTTCTTGTTTACTTTTCAGAGTCCTCATGCAGTTGCTTTTTATTTTGTCCAGAGATTTTAGTTGCAAACAATGAGAGAGATAGGCTCTAGTAAACTTACTCCACCTGCTTTCCATTTGTTTCTGTTTTGCAAAGAACTTCTACACTCCAAAGGGGAGAATGCCTAATGATAGTAAACATGATGCCAATTTATATTCCAAAAGAGCTTGCAAAGAAAATCAGTATTTTGCTAACAAATGACACTTTAGTTTTAGTCTAACTTAAAGCAGCAATTTCCTTCCTTTCACTGTTTTGTAAATGCAGTTCATATTAATCCTTTAAGAGGCAGGTAAGGTTTTCTAAGACGAAAATCCAAAGGTATGGGAGCAAATGGTGCCAAAAAGGTGAGTGAAGACCATTATAGTCTGCAGGTAATTGTTAATTAAACCGAAGATGGAGTATATGACTTGATTCTAGCTAATTGCCACTCACCTTCTCTTTTGAAATGGTTGTTTGAAAGAAAGCATGCCTAACACAAGTAGCAAACGAAGATTATAAGGAGGGAAAGAGGATTAGGCCAAAGGTATTTAAAATCAAGTTATGATCTCACCTTCCTTGAATTAGGCTTTGAGCCTACATTTGGCTGGGTTTCAGCAAGAAGATGGTCTTTTCATGTTAACTTTTAACTCATTTATTTTACAGTGACAGTCTTGGCTTCTTTATATTTGCTTTTAGGATGTGGCTAAAATAACTTTTTGAATTCTACCACTTAAAATAGTTTACTTTTTCTGTGCTATTTATTTCTCTTTTTTAATCTTTGTTTTTATTTTTTTTAAATCATGAAAGTGTTAAATGCTTATTGTAAATATTTCAAATAATATGAAAGTATATAATGTAAAACCTATCCTCCAAGGGGTGAGTATTGTTAATGGTGTGCCAGGAATTTTCTAGTTTCTTCTATTGGGGTAGGGATATAATTGAAATTATTCTGTATTTAAAAAATTCTGTCCTGTCAGTAAATACCTGAACATTTTCACTAGTTTTACACATCATTTAAAAATTCTTCATAAATGTAATTTTGTTTTAATTTTTAAAAATTTTGTGTAAGAAACTGTTGCAGGGTATAAAATAAATGTCTCTTCTCTGTCTTCTCAGTTTTACTCCCTAGTGAAAAATATCCCTTTATATATTTCCAGAAATGTTTTATATGTACAAATATATGTATTATTCCATAAATGAGCTTATACTGTATCTATTTTTCTCTCTCTGAAGATATACTTAGAACTCAAGTATTTCCCCATATGTTAAAAACACATGTACATAATTTTTAATGGCTGCAAAATTTCTATTCTACTGCAGTTGTGTTTACGTTGCATTCCATTTTTTTAATAATAGTTTTAAAAATGAAGGATAGTTTGTTTTCAAATCAGCCCCAACAGCCTGTCAGATCCATCTTATCTGAAATATCTGATCTCTTATGGTCATTTAAATAAGGTAACTTGTGAAAACACCTAGCATGGCTTCTGGTATAAAGTAGGGAGTCACTAGATACATGTTTATTCCTATGCCTCTTATTTCCTTAACTCTTTAACTGCTTAGCTACAGGTTAGGGTAGCCCTGATTAGCTGCAGATCAACAATGACAGGAATCAGTGTTAGATAAATACAGTCAATCAACACATATTACAGTTCTGTTGTCGGCAGAGTACTTGGTATTACATGACCTGTTATCTGACTTGACCTGTTGTCAAAGTGAAAGCCTTTGACAAGACACCCTATGATAAACACTTAAACCTTTCGTAATGTAGCATACAGAAGAGATTCAAATTAGTATAATGCAAGAAGAGCACAGCGTGGAAGGGATCTAGAAGGAAGTAAACTAGTTTGTTTCTAACAGCCATCCTGGTATCAGGATTGTTCAAACTAAGGGTGGATTCTACCTTTGCCCTTTACCTTTTCTCTCTGAGCCAGAACGGCTTCATCCCTGCAATGGAAGTATTGTTAGTTACTGTTACAGATTGAATCGTATCTCCCCAAAATATGTGTTGTAAATCCTAACCCCTGTTCTTGTGGATGTAACACCATTTGGAAATAGGGTGTTCTTGTTATGTTAATGAGGATACATCAGTGTAGGGTGTGTTTTAAGCCAACCACTTTTGAGATATAAAAGAGCAGATTAGGCATAGAAGCAAGAAACGAGCATGAATGGGGGAAAGATAGATGCCAGGTGGAGATCTCCAGGGAATAATAAGAAGAACGCAGGAGAAGCAGAGATAAGAATTTTCCCCCAGAGTGGACAGAGAGAGCCTTCCCCTAGATGTGGTGCCCTGATTTCAGACTTCTAACCTCCTAAATGGTGGGAAGATAAGTTTGTTTGTTAAAGCCACCTGCTTGTGGTTATTTCTGTTACATCAGCCCTAGGAAACTAGGAGAGTTAGTTTCCAGGGTTTTGTGAGGAATCAATGAGAGCTCGGTGAAGGTTTCTATCATCCTTTACCAACCAACCAACCAGTTGCCATTCAGTTAAATCTGACTCATGGCAACCCCACGTATGTCAGAGTACAACCGTGTTCTGTAGGGTTTTCAGTCTCTGATTTTTTGGAAGCAGATCAAAAGGAAGATTAGCTCTTTACCAAAGGCCTTGCTTCTGAAGTGCCTCTGGATGGACTCGAACCTCCAACCTTTAGGTTAGCAACTGAAGCCTTAACTGTTTGTACCACCCAGATACTCTATCATCCTTTACCCTTCTGTTTTGCAGTATCCCACCACTTCTCCCATATGGCATTTTGGCCATTGTAACTAAATGGATGTATATATAATCTTGTTCTTTACCAATCCCTCCTGGCTAGAAAGTAGTCTCTAAGAGTGCAGAATTGGAGTTTCTCTTGCTCCCTGCTGCATTCACAGTGTTTAGCTTTGTGCCTTCTGTATAGCACAGTGGTTAAGAGCCTGAACTAACTGTTGTCAGACTGCTGGAGTTAAAATCCCAACTCCTGCACTTAATAGGTCTTTGACATTGAACAAGTTTATTCAACATCTCTGGGCCTCAGTTTCCTTATCTGTAAAATGAAGACAAAGATGATATCTATCGCTTTGGATTATTATGGGAATTAAATTAATATTTAAATTAGAACATGTATGTGACACATAGTAAGTGTGTGTACATGTTTGTTAAATAAAATACAGTAGTTGCTCCATGTTTGTTAAATGAAAGAATGAATGGGTCTTTATCAGGCATCTCCAGTGAGCTGGGTGGAAGATGCATTTGCAAAGTGCCTTCTCCTGGAATATCCTAACCCATTGCTTAGGCTAGACTGCTGCTGTGACAGACAGTTTGGCGCATGGGATGACGGAACTGTCATGAATAAAATGTCCTCATTTGGAGCAAACGAACCAAGAAATACAGCCTTACATTTGCTTTAGTCTAACTCTCAGATTTCTGAATTACATTTTAGTCAAAACCTATTCTAACATTTTATTCACAGACAGTAAAAGTAGTGAGAGGAATATGTTAACAAAACAAACCAAACCAAAAACACCCTTTCTTCCCTACCCCTCTCTACCAGAGCTGTACAATGTTCCATCAAAGTTAAAGTGTCCTACTTCAAGGCAAAAAAAAAAAAAAAAAACTTTTTTAAATTTAAAATTGAAACCTGGGTTTTTAATTTTCAAGCGCTTCTTATTCAACAGGGGTCAGAAAGCTGGTGAGAGTTGCAAATATGCATAATTAGGTTCTTCTCTTTCAGACTGTGTCTGTACTTAGGTCTGCAATCTTCAGCTTTTGTTTCAAGGTCTGTATGTAGAAGCAAAAGCATAGCTCTCTCTTTTTTTAAAATAGAGCTTTTTATTTTACAAATTATTTTATTTTATTGTGCTTTGCACGAAAGTTTGCAGAGCAAATTAGTTCCTCATCAAACAATAATACACATATTGTTTTGTGACATTGGTTGCCAACCCTATGACATGTCAACACTCTTCCTTTCTTGACCTTAGGTTCCTCGTTTCCATTTGTCCAGCTTTCCTGTCCCCTCCTGCCTTCTTGTTTTTGCCCCTGGGCTGGTGTACCCATTTAGTCTTGTATACATGGTTGAACTATGTATGTTATTGTTTGTTTTACAGGCCTGTCTGATCTTTGGCTGAAGGGTGAACCTCAGGAGTGACTTCAGTACTGAATTAAAAGGGTGTCTGGGGGCCATGCTTTCAGGGTTTCTCCAGTCTCTGTCAGATGAGTAAATCTGATCTTTTTTTTTTAGTTTGAGTTTTGTTCTACATTTTCCTCCAGCTCTGTCCAGGACCTTCTGTTGTGATCCCTGCCAGAGCAGTCGGAAAAACATATCTCTTTAAACAAACAGCAAAGACAACAAAACAAAATAAGATAAACAAAACAAGTAAAACCTCCTGGGAAGACTAGAGGGCCAGTCCTTGAAAGTCTTGCACCTATGAGTCTTAGACCCTTAGACCATCTAATGGTATTTTTGTGTTATGACACTATGTCTAGAGCACTGGAATTTGCAACTTAGAAAATTAAAAAGTACTTCTTCATCCAAAGCAATTATGACTAGTATGTGCAGATTGTTTTGTAGTTTCCAATGTGTTTTCACATATAGTATCTTAATCTGTCTTATGATCATTTGTGGGGCATTATTGTTTGCATTTTTATTTTGCCCTTCTGTACTCATCAAGTACATTGGTTATTTTATTTAACTTATTTACATTCACCTGCTATAAAAATTCAAAAGGAACAAAAGATATTCAGCAAAACTTGATTCTCCATCCCTGTCCTATCCCCACATCATCAAGTTTGTCTCCCTGGAGGCAGCCACTTTTTATGTGTATCCTTCCGTAGGTATCTTTTTTGGCATTTTCAAACATATACACAATTTTCTCCCTCCACTTTATTAACACTATATGGACTGGTCTGAACCTTGCTCTTTTCATTTATAATATATATCTTAGAGGCTGTGCACACAAACCTTCCACAGTCTTTACACCAGTTGCTTAGTATTGCATTTATTTAATAAATCTCCTACCAAAGGACACTTAGGTTGTTTCCAGTGTCTTTCTGCAGTGGATGATGTTATTGTTTGAAAAGTGTGCAGAGATATTGGTATATTAGCCTAGTGGTTTTTAAAATTATATGGTTGGCAGAAGAGTTGGATGTCATGATGTTCCTTGCAGAACAGCACCATGAAATAGTAAGACATTATACATAAAGTAACTAAAGATTTTTGCTAGAGTAGAGATTGTCTTATATGAGATACTAGCATAGTGAGATTGTAGGAGGTGCTCTGGGTTTAAGACTAAAATGACAAGAGAGCCATTGGACCCCATGAGAGGGAGACCTTGTCTGTTGGGTTTATCACATTATCCCTACCAACTGGGACACTACCTACACAGAGTTCATCTCCGTAAGCATGTGTTGAATTGATAGTGGGCACATCACTTTATTTCTCGATTTTCTTATCTACAAAATGTAGTAATGCAGCTTACCCTGCCTACTCACAAGGTTGTCATAGGACTTCTGGGAGATATCAAAAAAAATTTTCTGTAAACCTGAAAGTACTGCAAATAAGATATTATTTTTTATAGTACTTAGTCCTAGTGGTTCAGTGGTAGAATTCTCACCTTCCCTGCAGGACACCTGGGTTCAATTCCTGGCCACTGCACCTTATGCCCAGCTACCACCTATCTGTCAGTGGAGGCTTGTGTGTTGCTATGATGCTGAACAGGTTTCAGAAGAGCTTCCAAACTAAGATGGACTAGGAAGAAAGGCCTGGTGATCTACTTTGGAAAATCAGCCAGTGAAAACCTCAGTTTGATCTGCAGCTGATCACAGGGATGGCACAGGGCCAGGCAGCATTTGGTTCTATTGTGTGCAGTGTCACCATGAATCAGGGTCTGACTTGATGACAGTTAATGACAACACTCATGCAGGAGTGTTCAGGAAAGGAGGAAGACTAGTAATTATGTGACAGTGATAGTTCATTCAACAAATATTTATCGAATTCTTATTACATGCCAGGCACTGTTGTAAGCATTGAGTATTCAAAGCAGGCAAAAAAAAAAAAAAAATTCCTGCTGTCAGGAGCTTAACATTCAAATGGGAAGAAGACAGTGAATAAGTAGAGAAATACGTATGTTTGGTGGTGTTGGTGTCAAGGAGGGAGAGAGGGGGCAAAAAAAAAAAAAAAAAAAAGCAGGGAAGAGGAATAGGGGTAAGAAGTACCAGATTGGTAGGGGGTTTGCAGTTTACAATGAGATGGTCAAGAAAAGTTCACTGAGAAGGAAGGTGAATTTTGAGTGAAGACCTAACAGAGGAGAGAGTGAACCATGAGGATATCTTGGAGGAGCATCTCAGATTGAGGGAACTCCACGTGCAAGAGCCCTGAGGCAGGAGTGTGGCTGCCATGTGTGAGACTTAGTAAGGAGGCCAGTACAACTGAAAAGGCAGGTGGGTTAAAGAAGTACAAAGGAGGTCAGAGAAGGAACAGATGTCTACAGTACTTTGTAGGCCACTGTTGCACTTTGATTTTATAATGAGTGACATGGAGAGCCCTCGGGAAATTGTATCATATTAGTCTTTCTTAAATCCTAGTTTCATCAGGTCATATCCCATCCTGAAAATCAGTAAGACTTCCCAGATGCTTAGCATTGGATCCAAGTAGCTGTAATTTCACCTGTCCAGCCATATATCCACAGCATCCTGTAAACCTGCCCATTCAGGGCCAACTCCTGTCTCCTACACTGCAGTTGTACTCATTTCTGCCTTTGTATGGCTCATGTGCATCCTCCCACTTGGAAATTCCTCAGTCTTCTCTGCCAGTTCCATCTCATCCATGTTTTGACTGTGAGCTTTTCCTCTCTAAATTGCTGGTTGCCCTTACACTCACCATTGTCATTTAGCATGCAATTATTTTTGTTTTGTGTTTTTGTTACAGATCAGACTTTATGATACCTGTTGCTGTCGAGTAGATTCCAACTCATGGTGACCCTATAGGACAGAGTAGAACTGCCCCAGAGGGTTTCCAAGGCTACATCCTAGGTTGTTGTGAGGATGCATGTAAAACAGGGATTGTTTGGCACATCTTTAAAGATTAGCCAAGATGATAGTGATGATGATGATGGAAAAAGCAAGTCAATACAATTCATTTCTCTTTTGCTTGTATCAACTTTACGGAAGTAGACTGCCACATTCATGGAGTGGCTGGTGGGTTTGAGCTGCAGACCTTTCGGTTAGCTAGCAGCCAAGTGCTTCACCACTGTGCCAGCAGGGCTCCAGACCTTATGATAGTGATGGGCAATTATGTAGCCCCTGTTTCCCTCTCCTTTCACTCCAAAAAAGGGTAAACTGGGTTGGGTAAATTATACTTGTATAATAAATGCTGGCGGATAGGTTGATTCTGTACTTGTTGGTGAGCATATTATGGTAGTTTATATAGGTGATAAAATTAAGTAGGTGCCGATGGTGTCTCTCTCACTTGAATGTCTAAATTAGCATTTTAAAAGCCGAAATCTAAAGGAATGTCTTTTATTTGCTGTACAGTTTTCTTTTTTATAATTAGCTCATCATCGTGGAAACTGAAGCATGTCAATTAAACACTTATCCAATTATCAGAGCTTCAGAGAAAAGCAATGGATTAGTAATTTCTTCATTTTAATTTTGCAAATTACTTTGAAAAAATTAACAATGGTTTGCAATGTTTTAAAGCATTTAAGACAAGTGAGTTTATTTAAAAGCTCCACATCAGATACTATAGGAACTGAATTCTACTCAAAGTGAGGTTTCTGCTGACTCACTTCAGTTACTCTTGCTAAGTATATGGAGTAAGGAATAACTTTAGGTCCTAGGTATACACCTTTATTTCACATTAAATGATATGGCCTGGAAATTATTCAGTACGAGTCAGAGTTGCACAAATGGTTAAGCATTCGACTACTAACTGAAAGGATGATGATTCGAACCCACCCAGAGGCACCTTGGAAGAAACTCCCAGTGATCTGCTTCCTAAAAGTCACAACCACTGAACACCCTATAGAGCACAGTTCTGCTCTACAGTACCTGGGGTTACCATGAGTCAGAATCGACTCAGCAACTGTTTCTAAGAATAGTCAGGTCTCCTCTGGCATTTGGCTCTTGGTGGCACACTATTTACAGAGTAAATCACAACTGAGTGAGACACATCAGGATGTAACAATACTGAGATTGGGAGCAACAGCCCCAGTCGCTGGGGATTGCACCAGAACAGAAGGCCCTGTTGTGGCCATTGAAAAGCTCTGAATCCAGGTGACTCTCAGCATTCATACACTTAAAGTGACTCTGAGGTAGTCGGCTCCCACTTTGCTGCTTCTAATGCAATTAACAAATGAGTCTCTCTTTTTGTCTTCATTCTCTCCCAGTAAGAGAACCATTTTCATTTATGAACACATCCATGTATTTATAACACTTTCCACCCATATTTTTATGAATGTTTTTTAGTCCCCATATTGAAAACAATAGGTCTGTTAATGTTGAAGTGTCCCCTCATTCCTCAAATAAACCTTATTTGGTTAAAGAGCATTATTCTTTTTCTGTATTATTGGATTTAATATTCTAATCTTTTATTTACAGTTTTAACATCTGTATCCCTATATGGAGCCCTGGTGGCATAACAGTTAAGAGCCTGGCTGCTAACCGAAAGGCCAGCAGTTTGAATCCACCAGCTGTTCCTTGGAAACCCTATGGGGCAGTTCTGCTCCGTCCTGTAGGCTAGCTATGAGTTGGAATCAACTTGACAGCCACAGGTTTTTTTTTTTTTCCTTGCCATCTCTTCCCATATAAAAATGATGTCTAGTTTTAGTTTTGGATGTTGCTTATAAGTAATTTAAGGAGGACAGTAACATTTAGGGAGGAGAGTGGTGACTAGACTTGGTTCTGGTTCTGGCACCATCATGAAGTAGCTATGACTCTGGGAGAATCTCATGCTCTGATTCTCAGCTTCTTCATCTACAAATGAGAATGTTGTATTAAGAAATCTCTAAGGTCTAGCTTCTGTGGTCTAGATATATTCTAAAAGGTGGGTGAGATCGTAATAACAGATTCTGAATCTTAGCATTTGCAGAGCACTCAGATATACTGATGTAGTTTAATGAAAAGTCTGCTTTGGAGGCCAGATCAAAGGCTTTCATTCAAAAGACAGCTGTGTTTAGGAGGTATTTATTGTTTTAATTTCAATACTGCTTATCCCTTTGTTTCCTTATGTGTTGAAAGAGAGTCACAATAGCAACATGACCCAAAAAATACAATCACAAGGAGAAGATAAGTGTCTTAGTTACCTAGTGCTGCTATAATAGAAATACCACAAGTTGATGGCTTCAACAAAGAGTAATTTATTTTCTCAGAGTCTAGTAGGCTAGAAGTCCAAATTCAGGGCGTCACCTCCAGGGGAAGGCTTTCTCTCTCTGTTGGCCTTCTCATGAATCCTCCCCTGGGCTAGAAGCTTCTCCACGCGGGGACCACGGGTCCAAAGGACGCACTCTGCTCCTAGCAGTGCTTTCTTGGTGGTATGAGGTCCCCAACTCTCTGCTTGCTTCCCTTTCCTCTTATGTCTTGTAAGATAAAAGGTGGTGCAGGCCACACCACAGGGAAACTCCCTTTACATTGGATCATGGATGTGACCTAAGGGTGTTACAATCGCTCCCTAATCCTATTTAACATAAAATTACAATCACAAAATGGAGGACAACCACACAATACTGGGAACCATAGCCTAGCCAAATTGATACATATTTTTGGGTGACACAATTTAATCCATGACAATAAGTTATATTTAATATGTTAATATAGGTGAGTACATAAAGTCTTATATTATTTGGTAAAATAGCATTTATATCGGTAAAAAGAAAGTTTAAAATATGCTTTATGTTTTATGCATGTTGTTGGATAATAAAAAAGAAAGACACCTGTTTCACCAGCAGACTTATCCTTCAGCAGATTCAAGTAATTTATATAAACATTTCTTCTAATTTTAATATTTTTCAAATGCAGATAGAGAAGGTTTTTTCTATTCAAAATATGTAAGATTTCTGCATAGTGGACTTACTGAAGAAAAGCCTGGAGCCTGATATACATATCCAAAGAAACATTTTTTTTTAGTCCTGCTTATGGATTCCTAAGGGATTTAGACAGTGTTTTTAACTTTATATTCAATTAACAGAACACATAGGATGGTTAGAAGATACTTTGCTGATAAAACAACATGAAGGGAATGTGAAATTTGAAACTTAAGTCTTACATGAATTAAAAAAAAATAGAATTATAAATAACATGTTTCTTAGCTAGCTAAAGAGAATTTTGGGGGGAATAGTAAAAAGATCTTTTTTCTTTTTTTTAAAGTAATATGTGTGCATGGCTAAGAAAAATTATAGAACAGAAGGGCTTACCTGTAATAAAAAAACTATATTTTCTAGTCTTTTCTTTAAAATTTTGAACATATGGAAACATTGAAAGAATAGTGTAATAACTACCTATTCCCTCCACATATATTCAACAATTAACATTTTGCTACATTTACATTCTGTGTGTATGTGTGTTGTACACACATTCACACACACATGCATATATATGCTGATATATATGTTTTTCCTGAATCATTTGAAAGTAAGTTGTAGTTATCATGACGCTTCACCCCTAAATAACTTCAGCACGCATCTCCTAAGAGTAAAACTGTTTTCCTCCTACATAACCACAATACTATGATCACATACAAAATTAATAATCCTATAGTATTTCATAACTAGTCCATATTAAAACTTCCCCAATTGTTCCCAAATGGCCTTTAAACTTTTTTTTTTTTTTTTTTTTAACTTAGCTACTATCAAGATTCCCATAATGCTAACAGGGTACAAACCATAACCATCAACGCACAAACCCAATAGATAAGCTAGATAACTGGGATCTTCTAAAAATCAAACACCTATGCTCCTCAAAAGACTTCACTGAAAGAGTAAAAAGAGAACCTACAGACTGGGAAAAAATTTTTGGACGGTACAAGTCAGACAAAGGTCTAATCTCCATAATCTACAAGAAAATCCAACACCTCTACAAGAAAAAGACAAATAATCCTATTAAAAAATGGGCAAAGGAAATGAACAGACACTTCACCAAAGAAGACATTCAGATGGCCAGCAGACACATGAGGAAATGCTCGCGATCACTAGCCATTAGAGAAATGCAAATTAAAACCACAATGAGATATACCATCTCACCCCCAGCATTACTGGCACGAATCAAAAACACTGGAAATAACAAATGTTGGAGGGGCTGCAGAGAGATTGGAACTCTTATACACTGCTGGTGGGAATGCAAAATAATACAACCATTTTGGAAAATGATATGGTGCTTCCTCAGAAAGCTAGAAATAGACATACCATTTGATCCAGCAATTCCACTTCTAGGAATATATCCTAGAGAAATAAGAGTCGTCACTCGAATAGACATATGCACACCTATGTTCATGGCAGCATTGTTCACACTAGCAAAACGATGGAAACAACCTAGATGCCCATCAACAGATGAATGGATAAACAAACTATGGTACATACACACAATGGAGCACTATGCAACGAGAAAGAACAACAATGAATCTGTGAAGCATCTCATAACATGGATGAAACTGGAGGACATTATGCTGAATGAAATACGTCAATCACAAAAAGACAAATATTGTATGAGACCTCTATTGTAAAAACCCATGAAGAAGTTCACACACAAAATGTAACAATCTATGTTGGTTACCAGGGATGGGAGGGGTGGGGGTGGGGGAATACTAAATAGGCAATAGATAAGTGGTATCTTGGGTGAAGGGTGAGACAGTACGCAATACAGGGGAAACTAGCACAACTTTTACAAGGAAAGGTCATGGAAGCCCCTTAGACACATCCAAACTCCCTGAGTGACTGAATTGCTGGGCGGAGGGCTGTGGGGACCATTGTCTCAGGGAACATCTAGCTCAATTGGCATAGCACAGCTTATAAAGACAATGCTCTACATTCTACCTTGGTGAGTAGTGTCTGGGGTCTTAAAAGCCTGTGAGTGGCCATCTAAGATACTCCGCTGGTCTCATTCCTTCGGGAGCAAGGGAGAATGAAGAGAACAGGATACAAGGAAAAGATTAGTCCGAAGGACTAATTGTCCAGAGCTACCAAGGCCTCCACTAGACTGAGTCCAGTACAGCTAGATGGTGCCCAGCTACCACCGCTAACTGCTCTGACCAGGATCACAACAGAGGCTTCTGGACAGAGCTGGAGAAGGATGTAGAACATACTTCTAACTCACCAAAAAAAGACTAGATTTACTGGCCTAAAGGAGACTGGAGAAACCCCGAGAGTATGGCCCCCAGACACCCTTTTAGCTCAGTGGTGAAGTTATCTCTGAGGTTCACCGTTCAGCCTGGGAGTGGACAGCCCCATAAAACCAAATGAGACTAACGAGGTACAGGAGTCCAGTGACAAGGGCCAGAAGGCAGAAGGGGATAGGGAAGCTGGTGATAGGGAACCCAAGGTTGAGTAAGGATATTGTTGATGTGTTGTGAGATTGTTAACCATTGTCATAGGGCAACGTTTGTAGTAACTGTTAAATGAGAAACTATTTTGTTCTGTAAGCCTTCGTGTCAAGTGAGAATAACAGCACAATTGGAAGAGCATAGTCAATGTCACTGAACTGTGCATGTAGAAATTTTTGAAATGGTATATCTTTGGCTATGTGTATTTTCACCAAAAAAAAAAAAAGGTTGAGAAGTTAGAGGGTTGACATGTTGTGGGGTTGTTAACCAGTGTCATAGAACAATGAGTGTACTACTGTTTCATGAGAAACTATTTGTTCTGTAAGCCTTCACCGGAAGTACAATTAAAAAAAAAAAAACCTGCCAAAAAAAAAAAAAAAAGATTCCCATAATGCTTTCGGTTGTTCAAGAGGCAACCACTATAGATTCCCTCAACTATTTCTTCTACTAATTATATTACTGAATAATATGCTTATAAAAGAGTACTTTTAAAATAATCTCTTATATATCCATGTCTTGCTCTGATAGCCGAATATTTCTCTCTTCAGCATCAGAATTACCCCATCTTCTCTACGTGGTCTTACCATTATTTTCGGTTAAATCAGTAATCAGTGTTTAAATTATTATAGGTATATACATATTATTCTATAAAACCAAAAACTGTGGTTACAGTTCCTTTCCTGATCACTGGATCTGCAAGGGCAATATCCCTGGTGAGGTACCAGCTCATTTCAGTTGTGTCTCTGGACTGGTTCCATGATCATGGTGGTTATTTCTTTCTTTTTTTTTTTAATATATTTTATTGTACTTCAGGTGAAAGCTTACAGAGCAAATAGTTTCTCATGAAATAGTAGTACACATGTTGTTCTATGACATTGGTTAACAACCCCACAACGTATTAAGCCTCTAAATTCTCAACCTTTTTTTTTGATGAAAATTACAGATGGCCAAAGATACACCATTTCAAAAATTTCTACATTCACAGTTCAGTGACATTGACTACGCTCTTCCCACTGTGCTGTTATTCTCACTTAAGATGAAGGCTTACAGAACAAAATAGTTTCTCATTTAACAGTTACTACACATGTTGCCCTATGACAATGGTTAACAATCTCACAGCACATCAAGAATATCCTTACTCCACCTTGTGTTCCCTATCACCAGGGGGCTTCCTTGTCCCCTTCTGTCTTCTGGACCTTGTCAGTGGACTGTTGTCATGGTGGTTATTTCTGATGCTGCAGTTTTTTGGTTTATTTGTTTGTTTTTATTGTGCTTAAAGTGAAAGTTTACAATTCAGGTTAGTTTCTCATACGAAAATTTATATGCACGTTGTTATGTGACCCCTAGTTGCTCTCCCTATAATGTGAAAGTACACTCCTCCTTTCCACCCTGGATTTCCCGGGTCTATTCAACAAGCTTCTGTCCCTTTTTCCCTTCTCATCTCACCTCCAGACAGGAGCTGCCCATTTAGTCTCATACATCTACTTGAGCTAAGAAGCACTTTCTTCATGAGTATCATTTTTTGTCTTATAGTCCAGTCTAATCTATATCTGAAGAGTTAGCTTTGGGAATTGTTTCAGTTCTGGGCTAACAGAGAGTCCAGGGGCCATGTCTTCCAGTATCCCTCCAGTCTCAGTCAGACCATTAAGTCTGGTCTTTTTACTAGAATTTGAGTTCTGCACCCCACCCTGCTCTGTCAAGGACTGTCTGTTGTATTCCCTGTCAGGGCGGTCATTGGTGGTAGCCAGGCACAGTCTATTTCTTCTGGTCTCAGGCTGACGGAGTCTCTGGTTTATGTGGCTCTTTCTGTCTCTTGGGCTAATACTTTCCTTGTGTCTTTGGTGTTCTTAATTCTCCTTTACTCCAAGTGGGTTGGGACCAGTTGATGCATCTTAGATGGCTGCTCACTAGCTTTTAAGACCCCAGCGCCACTCACCAAAATGGGATGCAGAAATTTTCTTAATAAACTTTGTTATGCCAGTTGACCTAGATGTCCCCTGAAAGCATGGTCCCCAGACCCCTGTCCCTGCTACTCTGTCCCTCGAAGTATTTGGCTGTATTTAGGAAACTTCTTAGCTTTTGGTTTAGTCCAGTTGTGCTGACTTCCCTTGTAGTGTGTGTTGTCCTTCCCTTCACCTAAGATAACTCTTAATCTACTATCTAGTTAGTGATTATCCCTCTCTCTCCCTCCCTACCCCCGTAACCATCAAAGAATGTTTTCTTCTGTTTAAACCTTTTCTTGAGTTCTTATAATAATGGTTTCATACCGTATTTGTCCTTTTGGGACTGACTAATTTCACTCAGCATAATGCCTTCCAGATTCCCCCATGTTATGAGATGTTTTGCGGATTTATTGTTGTTCTTTATTGTTCTGTGGTATTCCATTGTGTGAATATACCATAATTTGTTTCTATTTGTCCGTTGATGGGCATCTAGGTGGTTTCCATCTTTTTGCTATCGTGAACAGTGCTGCAGTGAACATGGGTGTGCATGTATCTATTCATGTGATGGCATTTATTTCTCTAGGATATATTCTAAGGAGTGTCTGGTTAGATTTATTCCAAGTATTTTATCTTCTTGGGGGCTATTATAAATGGTATTGATTTGGTGATTTCTTCTTCGAAGTTCTCTTTGTTGGTGTAGAGGAATCCAGCTGATTTTGGTATGTTTATCTTGTATCCTGATACTTTGCTGAAATCTTCTATTAGTTGCAGTAGTTTTCTTGTGGATTGTTTGGGGTTTTCTGTATATGAGATCATATCATCTGCAAATAGAGATACTTTTACTTCTTCCTTACCTGTTTGGATGCCCTTTATTTCTTTTTTCTAGCCTAATTCCTCTGGCTAGGACCTCTAGCACAATGTTGAATAAGAGTGGTGATAAAGGGCATCCTTGTCTGGTTCCCATTCTCAAGAGGAATGCTTTCAGACTCCATTGAGCATGATGTTGGCTGTTGGCTTTGTATAAATGCCCTTAATTATGTTGATGAATTTCCCTTCTGTTCCTATTTTGTTGAGAGTTTTTATCATGAATCGGTATTAAACTTTGTCAAATGCCTTTTCTACGTCAGTTGATAAGATCATGTGTTTCTTGTCTTTTGTTTTATTTATGTGATGGATTACATTGATTGTTCTTCTAATGTTGAAGCATCCTTGCGTACCTGGTATGAATCTTACTTGGTCATGGTGACTTATTTTTTTGATATGTTGTTGGATTCTGTTAGCTAGACTTTTGTTGAGAATTTTTACGTCTGTGTTCATGAGGGAGATTGGTCTGTAATTTTCTTTTTTGTGATGTCTTTACCTGGTTTTAGTATCTGATGCTACTGTTTTTGAGCAGAGTATTTTATCTGGAGATATTTACACATCTGCTTGTTGAACTTGCCTAGCTTGAAATTTGCAGTCACCTCCTGTCTTAGTTATCTAGTGCTGCTACAACAGAAATACCACAAGTGGATGGCTTTAACAAAGAGAAATTTATTCTCTCTCAGTTTAGGAGGCTAGAAGTCTGAATCCAGGGCACCAGCTCCAGGGGCAGCCTTTCTCTCTGTGTCACCTCTGGGGGAAAGTTCTTGTCATAAGTCTTTCCCTAGGTCTAGGAGCTTCTCAGTGCAGGGACCCTGGTTCCAAAGGGTGCTCTCTGCTCCTGGCTCTTCTTGATTGGTGTAGTAATGAAGTTCCTCTCCTCTCTACTTGCTTTTCTGTTTTATATCTCGAAAGAGTTAACTCAAGATACAGCCTAATCCTGTAGATTGTATTCCATCTCATTAACAGAACCGCCTCTAATCCTGCCTCATCAACATCGTAGAGGTTAGGATTAACAACACAATGGAAAACCACATCAGATCACGAAATGGAGGCTATCCATACAACACTGGGGACCATGGCCTAGCCAAGTTGACAGACAGCCTTGGGGGACACAGTTCAATCTGTAACACCTCCAGTAACCACAACAATGGACTCAAACATAAAAAACAGCCATGAAGATGGCACAGGACCAGATATCACTTTATTTTCATAGGTATAAGGTGGCCATAAGTCAGAGCTAACTCGATGAGAACTAACAACATCAACAACCTTCCTTTCTTGGTTGGTTGAACACTTGGTCTTCTCAGATAATGTCTACAACATTTGCTGCTATTCCTTTCTGTACATGGTGGTTTCCTGATACTCTTCTTTCTTTTGGAATGAAATGACTGTAGGACACCACTGAGGAAGAATGGAACTAACCGTATCTATTTATCCCTAGTTTTGTTTTTCCCCATTATAAACTTTTAAACTGATGATTTCTGAACTGTTGAGTAAAATCTTCAATACACCCATCTGTTTTCTTTCTGTAACCTCTGAGTATAGGTTTTCAGTTTATGGATTTTGCTTCCCTGGAAGCATAAAATCTCTTATTGATGTCTGGAAAATTGTTTTGGGTTTTTAGAGTCACTTAAAATTAATATGCTTTTCTACTTCTATTATTAAAAGGCTCGGTACTTCAGAGCATTCTTTCCCATTGCTAGGGGGAAAAATGACCATAATTCATTGCAAAAGTGAAATACATATTTCTAAGAGGGGAAATATTTATTGTGTATATAGCATGCAAAGTTTTTATAGCTCTATGGACAGACTTTGCTTCCAGTTACTGTATCAACAGAAAAAGCTCTGAGCTTAATATTCTGGTCCCTTAGAGTAATGTTGATAAACCATGATTTATCTGTTCCTCCTGCAACTACTTTACATTAGAACAGGTAAGAATTTGTTTCCATCCTTGCTAGTCAGATGATGTAGCTTTCACATTTCTGTACTTTTATTATTTTTTTTCCTGGCTCAACAATTATGAACACGCCTTACTTGGAAATGTGTCAGATTGAGACATTTTCTTGGAATGTGGTCTTTGTAAGGAGCTGCTGATCAAACCATTCGTACTTAAAGGGCCCATGGCTCCAAAGATTTTGATAAAAGTGGAATCCTGATAGCATTCTGTGCGGAAATCACTTCATCTAGTTTTTTCCTTATGAGCACTGATGATGGCTCCTGAAGAAATGTAGCTTGCTGGTGTCAGTCCTCTCCAGAAGGGTGAAAGGGAAAAACAACTGCAGGTGAATTCAGAGGCAACACTTTTATGCCTATCCTGTGTAGGCAGAAACTTTCTATCCTGTGATTTTGTCATCTTTTTTTTTTTTAAGCAACGCAGTGTGCTATGTTGTTGTTGTTCACAGTGACCTCATGTGACAGAATAGAGCTGCCCCACAGGATTTTCTAGACTGCAGTGTTTATGTGAACAGATTGCCAGGTCTTTCTGCCGAGGAGCCACTGCTTGGGTTCTAATGCCAACCTTCCGGTTAGCTGCCAAGTGTTTAACCATTGTGCCACCAGGGCTTCTTTAGCATGATATAGTGGAAAGAATACACATTTTGGAGTTGGAATGATCTAGATTTAAATCTTGGCTCTCCCCCTGACCAGCAGAACCACCTTGGACAAATTAGCCTCTTTGGGTTCAACTTTTGTCATTTGGCAGAAGAAGCTAATCATAATTTATTGCCATATGATTGTTGTGAAAGGTCACATATTCAAGGAGTCTGATGTAACACATGGCTCACAGTAGTTCCTTAATGAATGGTTGCTAAATAAGCTGATAGGCACAACTTGGATCCAATCTCAGCTGAGCTATTTACGTGTTGTGTGACCTTTAGGCAAGATTTTTAACCTCCCTGAGCTGCAGTTTTCCAATCTGTAAAATGGGGATAAGTATACATACCTTTCAATGATGCTGACAGACTTTCATAAGATAATAAGTGAGGATGACGTAGCATAGAAACTGTGGTAACTGTTACTATCCACAAACCATCTTTGTGTCTCACCAGCATGCTTGCTTCTTTGATCCTCTTTCCTTCTCTCTCTTCTTTATCTCAGGAGCTGGGTGTGAGAGGGAGCTGGGCCAGCAGTTGAGGGGTGAGAGAGACAGTAACTAACTGGTCAGTTAGAGATCTTGCCACCACCTACACCCAGTTTTGCCTCTTCTTCATCCCATCCTGCTGCTTAAGAAGTGCTGTGTGTCTAAAACCTGGGTTTGGTCCTACGTTGTTATTCTCAAGTACAGTTCCTAAGAATAATGGAAAAGGAAAAGGATAGCAGTTTGTAGTCTTGACAGTTGACATTTTCAGTTTTTACTATGTCCTTTGAGAAAACTGGGAAAAAATTAAATGTTTTTCTAAAAGCTTTTTTAGCATTTTATTCATTAGCAGTCATATTCTACCAGGCCAGTTTTTTAAAATGATATTTGATTCCCCTGGCTTTAAAAAATTTCCCCTAAAAATGTAGTTATTCAAGTCTTCCTGGAAAGATAGACCCGCTCGCTCATGCCACCTCCCTTCTCTAGGGCGTTGCCTTTCCTTTTTCCATTGCTGCCAAATGTTATACTCTTCCATCTCCCATATGCCTTAAAATCCTAGATTTAATTGGATTATAACCATTTATAATAGCTCTCTCCATTATTGATTACATGTGATTCAGGATTGGGCAAAGGAAAAAAGGCATAGGTAAGGTATATTCCCTTCAGTCCTGGAGACATTCTATATTACATACATACACACACGCATACATATTACACACACGCATACACATGTATGTCACATAACCTTTTCTTTTGAAACCTGAGAATATGGGATATAATTATAAATCGAAGTGGCTTTGAGGAGGATTTATTTATTGGGCAGGAGTTGATTGCTTGCCAGATGTGCTCATCAAAGCCACTGGAACAGATGCTGTAAGATGAAAAATCTGTCTTGAATTAGTCATACTTTTTTGGGGGGTGTTTTTTAGGAAATGGCTCCTCAGATAAAGAGAAACAATAGGCAGTAGAAAGTGAAAATGAGTCCTTTTGTTGTCGAAATTAATCCCTTTAGGGAAGGAAGAGAAACTATTAGAAAAAATAAAAAATTTCTAGAATCGTTGTAGAACGACAAGAGGCTTATAAAATCATCCAATACCTTAATTTCACATTTAAAGAAATTGAATCATATGTGGTAAATGAGTTAGGCCAAAATATCAAGACCGACTTCACAGCACCATCGGAACTCACTTCTGAGCTTTCTCTGTTACCATGGGTGTCGGTTGCCAGTAATTTATGTGTGTGCACACATGTGCATGTGTGATGAAAAGCAGTTTAAATTCGTAATCGTGATTTCTACTATTAGAAACTAGAAAATAGGAATAAAATGAAAATTTAACTATTTTCCCTTTCTCTTTGAATAACCTTTAAAATTATTATTGCCATGAACATGAATTCATTTAATTATTTTACTAAAATATTTCAATTTGAACATTGTGAGAGAGAATAAGTCCACAATTTAATAATTGAGAAAAGACAAATTTTTTGACAATTACATTTTAACATACAAAAAATAATTGTATTGCTTAAGTGAATCGCCTATGTCCAAGCCCAAGATAAAAATTAATAAAGTGACTTTTGAGTCTCAATTTAATTTTTGATAATTTAACCACATGGCCACTGTGGAGAAAAACTTTATAATATGAAAATTCTTTTAAATTTAAAGATAGACCTGTCTGGTCCAACAGCTTTTAAAGCATTGGAATTCTAATCACCAAGGGGGTGGGACAGGTAGGGTGGAGTTAATGTGGAAAGTGGGGACCACTTTAAGTTTATTGGTACACAAATAATGATTGTCCCGTTTTCCAGGGCTTCTGGTTCTCAGGCTTTTTTGTCTCAGGAGGCAAGTAATTGGCCCTGTTAAAAGGACAGCTTGACAAGTAATTTTAAGACACATACTTTGAGCATTACTAGCAACAGAAGGAATGCAGTATTTCAGAAGTCAGGATCAGTAGGTTCCAACTTGCTTGTGAAATTGGGCTACTATTTTTAAAAGTACAAGGTGTGCCAAGAAGTGAATCTGTAATAGGCAATTTTGGTGGAGAAATTGTACTGTACTGACATTACTGTCTAGCTTCTTAGGATCCTATCCTTGGTGACTTTTTTAGAGAAACAGCAGCTTGTAGAGATGTCTGTCTCTTGCAGTATAGAAGACCTGAAAGAAATCAGGAACTCAACCCTTTTATTGGACAGTCTCCAAATAGAACTGGAACTGTAGAATTCGGCATATGTTTGTGTTGACAACTTAAGTTTCATCTTGAAATTGTAAACAATGGGTCAAGCCTTCCTTCAGTGGTTATCCTCCTTGCAAGTGTGGTTTCCAGAATATCCAAAACTACCTACATTCTCTTTGGCTAGAAGTTTGCGAGGTAGTAATGTGATTTGAGGAGCCGTGGTGGCACAGTGGTTAAGAGGTCAGTTGCTAACCCAAAGCTGTACAGTTTGAATCCACTAGCTGTTCCTTGGAAAACCCCATGGGGCAGTTCTACTTTGTCCTATAGGCTTGCTCTGAGTTGCAATCAACTCGACGGCATCGGGTTTGGTTGTTTGGTTTTTAACGTGATTTGAGATGTCTGGTCTATGAGAAAAACATAGACCTAAGTTATCATCAAAAGGATGGAAGAAATGATGAAGTAAAAGAGCTGAACAGAAGATTTCAAAGGGTGGCTTGAGAAGACAAAGTAAAACAGTATAACAAAATGTGCAAAGACCTAGAGTTAAAAAACCAAAAGGAAAGAACACACTCAGCATTTCTCAAGCTGAAAGAACTGAAGAAAAAAATTCAAGCTTTGAGTTGCAATATTGAAGAATTCTATGGGCTAAATGTTGAATGATGCAGATAGTATCAAAAGAAGATGGAAGGAGTAGTCACTGTACCAAAGAGAATTGGTTGACATTCAACCATTTCAGGAGGTAGCATATGACAAAGAATCTCTGGTATTAAAGAAAGAAGTCCAAGCAGCACTGAAGGCACTGGCAAAAAACAGGGCTCCAGGAATTGATGGAATATCAATTAAGATGTTTCAGCAAACGGATTCAATGCTGAAAGTGCTCACTCATCTATGCCAAGAAATTTGGAAGACAGCTACCTGCACAACCAACTGGAAGAGATTCATATTTGTGCCCATTCTAAAGAAAGATGATCCAACAGAATGCAGAAATTATTGAACAATGTCATTGATATCACATGCAAGTAAAATTATGCTGAAGATAATTCAAAAACAGTTGCAGCAGTACATTGACAAGGAACTGCCAGAAATTCAAGCCGGATTCAGAAGAGGATGAGGAATAAGGGATGTCAGATAGATCATGGCTGAAAGCAGAGAATACCAGAAAGATGTTTACTTGTGTTTTATTGACAATGCAAAGGCATTTGATTGTGTGGATCATAACAAATTATGGATAACATTGTGAATAATGGGAATTCCAGAACACTTGATTGTGCTCATGTGAAACCTGACATAGACCAAGATCTAGTTGTTTGAATAGAACAAGGGATACTGCATAGTTTAAAATCAGGAAATGTGTGTGTCAGGGTTGTATCCTTTTACTATACTTATTCAATTTGTATGCTGAGCAAACAATCTGAGAAATTGGATTATATAAAGAAGAACGCAGTATCAGGATTGGAGGAAGACTCATTAGCAACCTGTGTTATGCATATGACACAACCTTCCTTGTTGAAAGCAAAGATGACTTGAAGCACTTACTGATGAAGATCAAAGACCACAGCCTTCTGTATGGTTTACACCTCAATGTAAAGAAAACAAAAATTCTCAAAACTGAACTAGTAAGCATGATAAACAGAGAAAATATTGAAGTTGTCAGGGATTTCATTTTATTTGGATCCACTATCAACGCACTTAAAAGCAGTAGTCAAGAAATGGAAGGACGTATTGCATTGGACAAATCTGAGGCAAAGACCTCTTTAAAGTGTTGAAAAACAAAGATGTCACTTGAGGTCTAAGGTGCGCCTGACCAAAGCCATGGTATTTTCAGTCACCTCATATGCATGCAAAAGCTGGACAATGAGTAAGGAAGAAGAATTGATGCCTTTGAATTATGGTGTTGGCAAAGAATATTGAGTAGACCATGGACTGCCAGAAGTATGAACAAATCTGTCTTGGAAGAAGTACACCTACAATGCTCCTTAGCAGAGAGGGTGGCAAGACTTTGTCTCACATACTTTGAACGTGTTATCAGGAGGGTCCAGTTCCTGGAGAAGGACATCATTGTTGGTAAAGTAGAGGGTCAGCAAAAAATAGGAAGACCCTCAATGAGATACATTGACACAGTGGCTGCAACAGTGGGCTCAAACATAGCAATGGTTGTGAGGATGATGTAGGACCAGGCAGTATTTCGTTCTGTTGTACATAGGGCTGCTATGAGTTGAAATAGACTCGACGGCACCTAACAGCAAGTTATCATAACTTTTCTCTCTCTACAGTTTAAAGAACCAGTCTGACCTACCATGGTATAAAATCATAGAATGGAAAAGGAACCCTAGAGTTCACTCAGGACAGTCTTCCAGCTTCTACTTGAAAATGTCTAGGATTAGGCAGCTTAATGATAATAGTAATAATAATAAATACATGGTTATTTATATAATATAATATTGTTATTATATCAGTAATAATAAAATACAATAGCAGTCCCTTAGTCTGGATTCTCTAGAGGTGCAAAACAAGTGAAACATATATATAAATATATATAGAGATATTTACTTCAAGGAAATAGCTCACGCAGTTGTGGAGGCTGGAAGGTCCCAAATCCTTGGGTCAGGCGGCAGGCTGTACACCTTTGCTGGGTTACGTGGTTACGGGGCTGATGGACCCCAAATCTGCAGGTCTCTGCTGGCTCACAGGGTTTCAGGGGCTGGGGAATACAAAATCTGCAAGTTAAGTGGCAGGCTGAAGAGTTCTGCAGGCTTACAAGACTGGAGGTCAGGCGACGATAAGAGTGTAGTGTTGGGAGAGAGAGCAAGCTTTGCCAGAACAACCATTTATATATTGCAGACATGCCACACCCCCAAGGAAACTCCCCTTTCAACCGATTGGTTGCTCATGTCAGAACACAAAATGGGAGATGTTTACATACTGTCTGCCAAATACTGAGAATCATAGCCTAGCCAAGTTGACATGTGACATTAACCATCACAAGCAGCTACCATTTTTCTGAGTGACCAAATACCTGTTCATGTACTACATACATTATTTAATCCTCCTAATAACCCTATGAGATAGGAACTGTGTAGTAGGGCTCCGATTCTGGAGCAAGACTGTCAGAGTGTGAATCTCAGCTCTATATTTGTTTGCTGTGTGACCTTGGGCAAGTTATTTGACCTCTCTGTGCCTCAGTTTCCTCACTGGTAGAACGTGCATTGTAATAGTACCTACCTTTTAGAGTTAAATGAGTTAGTGCATATAAGGATCTTAGAAGAGTACCTGGTCCAGGGCTGTTGTGGTAGTTCTTCCCATTTTAGAAAGACGGAAACTGAGATTTAAGTCATGATTTGTTATGTGACTTTAGGCCTCTAAGATCTGGGTCTCAAAACCATGAGTCTGCTTCACTATGAAGCCACACCTGTTTTTAACTTTTAAACATGCTGCTGCTCCTGTGTCATGGCAGTCCATTGCATTTCTGAACAATTCTTCGTGTGAAAATCAATTTTTACATTAAGTTGAATTCTGACTTCTTTTAGCTTTCTACTCTTCATCTCAGGTCTACCAAAATACAGTACTTTATCCTAAAGAATAAGGAAAAGAAAAAGTGAAAACCTTAAACTTTCTCTGCCCCTCATTCATGTTAGGTTAATGAGGTTAAGTGTTTGATGGGTATTGTTTGTACTCTGGAAATCTTATGATTTGGAGAAAAGAAAGGAACACCCCAGCTGGGAAGGCTATCCTCTAAGCCCCACATGAGCCAGAACTGAGTCTCATGTTGAATCACTTTCTTTTCTTGGTAAGGGGTAGTGTGGTGTTTGGGGATGGTCACGCTCAGGACTTTGGATTGCTAGGGTCAGGAGGATCTTATAAAAATGAGTGGTGGGAATGGTGGTGGGCGGATTAAAGCTCTGCAGTTTTAAGGGGGACTTTGAAACCTTTAACACCTCTTGTTTTTGGCTGCTGGGGCAAAAATAGCCTCAATGTCCATGGAATGGAAGAGACACAGGTGTGTCTCTTAACTGTAAAAGATCTTGCAAAAAAGTTTTTTGGAACTTGGATTAATTTCAAAAACCCATACTGATAAACCACAGGGATTGTGGGAGTAGAACAGGTTACTCCCTTCTTGATTATCTGTTGAAAGACAACCTCTAAAATTTTTGGGGGAGAATGTTCTTTCCAATTTTTATTTGGCAGGAATGTATCAACTGCTTAGTGTAGCCATAAATTACTTTTAGATTAAAGAAAAAATGAAGATGTATGTCTTTAATGCACTGAAGATTGAAATGTATAATAGTGTATGACAGCAATACACCAGAGCGATTATTTGTATGAATAACTGCAGCAAATGATTTTTTTTGTGTGCTTTAAAAACATAGAACTACTTTAATGGACAGTAAAAGACATGTCATCATCTGGTTGTTGCTCATGTTGTCACCTTTCACTTATTCTCCACTGGGGACCTAGTTTAGGGCCCAAATCTGAAAATTCAGCTTTATTTTTCCTTCTCTGTGCTATAAAGCAGAGCTACCTTGACCACACAGTCTAACATTTGATTATAAATTATCTCATCTCTGTTTTATTGGTCCTGCAATACTATAAAATAACTTCTTTGTCTTGCCTCTTAACAATAGCATAAGGTTCAGAGCCTCCTGAAATTGTGTTTGAATTAATTATTTAGTAAGATCACTTTTCCCAAGAGTATAAAAACAGCTTTCCCTGTAGGTGAGAAATCATTCTTGAAACTGGTGGCATTTTTGAACATTTCATTGCTAATGTTTAGATGACTTTACTACATGCTTTGCTGTATGTATGCTATGGGTATGTACTTGTCTCTTTTTCTTCCTCCCTCCTGCCTCTACTTTGTCCCCACTCTCTATTCTCTTCTGCCCTTGTATGATCATTACCTCCCAAGGCTCAATTCTGGGTACCTGTTCCAGAGTTCTCCAAGCCAGGTGATTCGTTCAACCCCTTGGTTTCAGCCACTACCCCTCTGCCCAGTGTGCCTACAGCCACATCTCTAGGGTCTTTGATACATTAGCCTCTTTGCAGCCTAACATTTCCAGCTGTCACTAAGCATTGATGTGTTAAAAATTGATCAGTTTCTCTCCCTGCAAAACTGATGTTTTTCTAAGTTTCTCTCTTCTGTCAGCAGACAGGAGTGTCCTCTGAGACTGACTGTTGGTGTTCTCTTCCTCTTCTATGATTCTCTCCCAAACTCCATTGCTTCCCATTCCCTTTCCCCCATCCCCTTATTACTTTGCACATGAACAGTAATTATCTACCCTGGCTGCACATTACAGTTCCCTGGGAGCTCTTGAAAACACTGATGCCTGGCTCCTACTCTAGTGAGTCAGTGTTTTGTTTTAAGATGCTCCAGGAGATTTTAATGGGCAGCAGTGTTAGGAACCACTGCAGTAGATGTTCAATAAATATTAAACTGATTAAATAGTAATTTTATGTATATTATAAATATGGGCTAATGTTTTGATGGTTGATATTCA
Source organism: Dugong dugon (assembly GCA_030035585.1). Taxonomy (NCBI): domain Eukaryota; kingdom Metazoa; phylum Chordata; class Mammalia; order Sirenia; family Dugongidae; genus Dugong; species Dugong dugon. The sequence goes on from CM057461.1 coordinate 130,393,768, forward strand.
CTAGAATGCCAGCCTAAGTAGTGTTTTTCACATAGTCTTAGTGACCAAATATCATAAATCATAATTTCTTAGCACTACTCTGCCATATAGAGAATAATATATTAGGGGGTTGGGAAGAGTGGAAGGAGATTTATTTTCAAAGGGAGATTATCTTAAAAATTTTTAAATGAGAAAGACACTTATGAGCCACTTTCAATTAAATACTGTAAATAAATTTTGGAAGTCTATTTTTTCTCCCTGCTACATGAATATGGTTTGGTTGGCCATATTTATGAAAGCATTAAAATGCTATTTCATTTTCCTATAGATATATAGGTTTCTATTTTCTATAGATTGCTAAATCAAGTTTTGACAGAATTGGTTTAGGCTTAACTCTTTAGGGAATAAATCTGACATGAGAGACAATATTTGCCTGAAAAGGCTTTAGAAAACAGCAGAATAGACTTCAGATGGTTTCTAAAGCTGGAATCAGAGACCAGCCTGGCTGCTAATACACCCCAATAGAGTGGTCGTTTATAAGTGAAATGCTTCATTCTGATGGTCAGTATGGGGAAATCAAGGAGGCCCTGGGTGGCGCAAATTGTTAAGTTCTTGGCTATTAACTAAACGGTTGGTGGTTCAAATCCATCCAGAGTCACCTCGGAAGAAAGGCTTGGTGATCTACTTTCCAAAGATCATAGCCATTGAAAACCTTATGGAGTGCTGTTCTACTCTGAAATACAGGGATCACCATGAGTTGGAATCAGCTCCACGGCAACTGGTTGTTTTTTTGGTAGGGAAACCTAAGCCCTAATTCTTTCCCCCATTAATTTGACTGTTCAAATTTGGGCCATACTTTTGTAACGGAAAATAACACTACCCCATAGGCATGATAGATTTATCATAAGGTTCACATGAGATAAGAGATGTGAAAGAGGCTTTGAACAATTTAGAAACACCAGGTGGAAGAGGAATAGGAGGAGGAGAAAGAGGATGAGAAAGTGATGGTGATGATGATAACAGCTGTGCAGGAGAGTGCCTGAGAGTTGGTAATGAGACTTCTCCAGTGCATTTGGAAGGAGACAGAGACAGGTCCTGACACAGTATATCTTGGGTTCTTCTCACTGAGTTGGAGGTGAAAGATGAGATGTTGTCACGTTCAACTAATAAATGATATTAGTAAGAACAGAAGTTGAAAAGAATTCTCCCTATTAGCTTAGGCGCTTCGCCCCAAGGGTTTCCAAGGTTTGGGAGCCAAGAGATCACTCATCTCTGATAGGAACAATGGAAAGATCTAAATTAAAAATGGAATAGCCTTCAGAAACCTTTAGGCCCTAAGGGGCTTCATGGAGCATAATTTTCTTCGAATGGAAATTTAAGTTTATAATTTGTTAGAAGCAGTTTTTCAAAAGTAAAAAATGAAGCATATAGAAGTTGTTATTGCCTTTCCAGCTCCTTCAACAAAAGCCTATTTTGATAAGGGTGTTATTGCTAAAGTTTCTGTGCTGGGCAGTGATTGATTTCAGAATATAGTTGGAGAATTTATTGAGAGAAGAATTTTTTTTTTTTCCACAAACCCTGGTTTTGATTCGTGTAAATAATTATCACTTTGTATGTTTTGACAGAGTTGCATAGCATTGGTCTTGAGTACTTAAAAAGAGTCACAAATCTGTGGAAATTATAATCCTAGATTTTGAAAACTATGTAATGGGCCAGTGGCAGAGAATTGGATTGATGATCAGGTTTTGTGGGAGTTTTTTATATAGTCCAGCTACTTCATTTATGGTAAACTATTGGCTGTTTTGTAATTTATAAAATATCTTTTAAAGGAGGTGTCATTTAGAATTGCACATTAAAAAAAAATTTCCTGTTTGTGACTATGAGCTCTTCTGAACAAACATTTGCCAATTAATTTTTTGTTTGTTTGCTTCATTAATTTTGTTAATACGCTGAAATTGTTAGTGCTTACTGGCAGTTAGGAAGTGGTTCTCCCTTTTAATGCAGATGAAGTGTTAAATTGGGAAGCAGAGGTGGCAGTGAGACACCAAGAGCTTTTGTGTGTTTTCTAACTGCTTGAATGAATTAAGCTCAAAACATTTTAATAAATATTTAGATATTTACCATACGTCAGGAGTGATAGTAGATGTGCTTGTAATGCTGTTGGCTGCAAGTATCAATACCTGATTGACGTTGGTTAAGTGAAAAAGCCTTTTGATTATCCTGCATAAGGGGAAGCACTTAGGTTGGTAGTTCCAATTTTGATGTAGCTTTACAATGCCAGTAGAGACCTAGGAATTTTCTGCCATTTTGCTCAGCCATTCTCAGTGTCTTGGTTTTGTCCTTAAGCTTGTCGCCTCTTGGTCCCATTGTGGCTCCTACTGCTCTCCAAACAACACCACCTTTCACAACAAGGAAGGAAGAGGAAGAAAGGCTGAGTGGAAAAAGAAATGGTTCTCTTACCAGGGAGGAAAATTTTTCTCTGCCCCCTTCATGCCCCCAGTAGACTTTCCCATAGCTGCTAAGGAAATACGGAAAGCAAATTATTTGGCAAATAAGAATCTGATTTTCATGACTGTCAAAGACCAATCATAACTCATAATTAGCCTTTCCAAATAAAAGAGGTATTGTTTGCAAGAAAGGAGAGGTGGTTGTTGGGTGGGAGACCAGCGCTGTACCATGTGTTATGTGCAGGGCTTTCAGAGAGGGGAGAGAGAGTCTTAGTCATCGAGGATCCCACTTACCTGATGGTGGAGAGAAGACAAGTAACCAAATGACCACTGTGGAATAAGAACAGTGTCAAAGAAGTACAAATACAGCAACATTGTTACAAGAAGATTTGGAGAGCGGTAGGGAGGTTCAAGAAACTCTTCTTGGAGAGGATAACATTTGAGATGGGTACTGAAGTTCTCAATAGGTGTAGATGGGCAGGCAATGGCCTTTAGATATCTGCAAAGACAAAAAGCCTTGAGTTTGTACGGCAGGTGTCCCAGGTGAATAATCAGTTGTAAGACTGGAAAGGGTTTGAAGCCCAAACATGCCATGGTGATTGCTGTGCTACTGCATTTAGACAGCAACAGATGGGTGTAAGTGTTAATTCTTTCTGAATACCCCCCTGTTGTGTGCCAGGTGCAGTGTTGGGTGCTCCTCCAAATAGACTTACCTTCCTCAGTGGAAGTGCTGATGCTTTACCCCTCAGTGTTCCACTTATTTAAGGACATCCCCTGGACTGCATTTTAAATTGCACTTTAAATTCATGTATGATTCTGAAGTCCGCTGTTTATAATGTGCAAATGAAGGTAGTAGTTTTTAAGGGAAAGGAAGTCCCAAAAGACTTCAAGTCACAATTCAGCTTTCTGAATGTGTGGTGATAATATCATGCAGTTTAATGAAACTTGGTAGGCTTATAATGCTGGTCATTTACACTAGCTTCATTTTGAGTGATGTTTAATAAATGATACCAATATATTTTTGGTACAATTATAGCAGTCATTAAGTTCATTTTTCTCTAAGGAAAGAAATTAATGAAAAGAAGTGGTAATTGTGAAAGAAACGGAGCCAAATCTTAGTCTTCTCTACAGTCTCCATCCCAATAGTCCTACCGTGCTCCATACTGTGGTCAAACTGAAGCAAGACTGGAGACTTGGATGGAGAAAAAAATTGAGAGACCCAGATGACCTTGTCCAAAGAATGGCATTTCCAAACAAGGGAAAAAGAAAATCCAAGTAATAAAAAGATAAATAAGAATATTATTGTTGATACAGCACTCAGGGGATTGGATTTACCATAAGTCCTGTGAATGATGAAGCTGCCAAAAACTTAGTGTACAGCTATCTCCTGATTGTTGACATTTGGCTTCTAGAATGAAGAATATGATACTTTTTCTCTTCTGTGAGCTAATATGAGATTTTATATATAAACAATATAAATTTTATATAATATATATTTTACTATATTTATATATATATTATATCTAAACTACATCTATGTCTGTATATATGTAAACATTTTACCTGAAGAAAAGAAGGTTTAGACCATCATAGCTGTTTTTGAATGTTGTAGGATTGTCATCTGAAAGAAAGTTGAGATTTGTTGTCTTTATTCCTCTTGGTAGGAAAGGCCCAGTTGGTAGAGTTATGGGGAGACATTTGGGCTCAGTTCTAAGGAAGAATTATCTGAGAGCAGCACTTACAGGTGAAATGGGTTGGTTTGGGTGCAAGAGAATTCCTTCATTTCTTGACACTAGTCAATTAAAGTCAGGGCTTCAAACAGTTCATTCTGGTTCCAAACCCTGAGGATTTGTAGTTCTGTCAAGTTCCCAGGTGTTGCTAATGCTGCTGGTTAGAGACCAATTCTGAGAACCACTAGTAGAGCAGTGGTTCTGAAAGTTCATTATATATAAAATCACCTGGGGATCTTGTTAAAATGTAGATTCTGATTCAGTATATCTGGGGTGGAAATGCAAATTCTTGGCAGGGGTTTGAACTGAAACAAACTGGTTCAAAGGCCTCGTTCAAGTCGAAGTTAATACTGTGGTTCTCAAGCTTCAGCATATATCAGAGTCACCTGGAGAGCTTGTTAAAACCCAGATTGCTGGGCTCCACCCTTCCGCCCTAGTTGTTAATTTAGTAGGGCTGGGGTAGGGCCCATAATTTGCATTTCTGAAACTTCTCAGGTGGTGCTGATGCTGCTAATCTGAGACCATCCTTTGAGAAGCACTGGGCCAGAGCATGCCTCTCAAACTATAACGTGCATACAGATCTTTGGGATTCTGTTAAAACACAGAATCTGATTGAGTTACATTGGGATTGAGTCTGAGATTCTGCATTTTTTAACATCTCCCAGTTTACGCCAATGCTGCTGGTCCACAGACCACACTTTGAGCAACAAAGGCTAAAGAACCCCTTGTCAGGGATGCTGAGGCCTGAAGAAATTTAAACAATCAGTGGGTGGTTGAACTAGAGAATTAAGAAATTAATCCTGGGTGGTGCAAATAGTTAAAGAACTTGGCTGCTAACTGAGAGGTTGACAGTGCTAGTCCACCCAGAGGCACCTTGGCAGAAAGGTCTGCAATCTACTTCCGAAAAAATCATCCAGTTCAACTCTGATACACGAAGGGTGACCATAAATTGGAATTGTTTCTGTGACAACTGGTGGTTGTGGATACAACTCTGAGTCCCTGTGAAATAATTTTATTTTGATAAGTTCCCAGAGAGTACAAAGACAAAGCAGATTTTTACTTTTCAAAAACTTTTTCATGTTAAAATACCTTAAAAAAAATTATCACACCATAATTAGTAAGTTTTCTGAGCCGTTTCTGCAGGTCTTTAAGTAAGAACTCATTTAATTTACTTTATAAGCTTTTGCCCCTCAGCAAAATGCCTCATTGATTGAATCCACTATTGATCTTTAAATGGGAATGACCTTCACGTTCTTTTATTTAATTGAGCTCTGTTGTTTACTTGCAGATTTATTTACAGTATTTCTCATATAAGTTCTCCTATCAAAGAAATTTGAGTGCTTAATACCATTATGTCCAACCACTGTGCTTTCTAATGATGCCACTGGGGTTGTGGAATAGAAGGATTATTACAATTTATCAAGAGAATACTAATCCTTTAAAAAATAACATGGGTCTGTATACATTGCTTGGATAATGCAAGTTTGCGTTAAGTAAATGAGATGTCCCTCCTGGGAAAATGCATGCTTCCTTATTAAAGAGCCAAGTGAATATCTTGTTCTTCCTTCTTCTTTGTGAGTAAGCTTATTTTGCCTTTGCTGGTTTCAAACTTTTCTCTCTACCTTTACCTTGAGCTGCTCTTTGATTCTAATCTTATGAGCTTACATTGCTTTTTAGGTTTAGGTTTCCTGGCATTAAGTGGCATATCCATATAGAATCACAAGCAGTTCATAGACCAACTGGAAGTACAAGATGAAGATCTCAGAAAAGGAGAGCTGATTATTAATAGCTTTTTAATCTTTTGCTATGCCATTTGTCTCATACAAAGAGAAAGAAGCCAGCATTTGCCTGACTAAGTGCCTAGATACGTTACACCAGTGCCTCATTTAATTCTTAAAAGCCACATAGCCCAGGTGGTATTATCAAATGACAGGGAAACTGACTCAGGGAGGTGAAGCAATTAACCTACTATCTCACGGCTGGTAAGTGGTCAAATCAGGATTCATTCCAGGTGGTCCTATCTCCAAAGCCATTTAACTTCTTTTTATACAATGCTGCTTCCTAATATGTGCAGCAAATTTTCTGGAATGTGGATTTTCCCTGCGTATCATGTACCAGTGGCTTGACAGCAGAAGGTTTTGAATGGGAGTGGGGGGAAATAAATGCCCAAGCCAATCAATATCTCTTTAGTTTCTTATCCAGCAGCCACCAGCAAAGTCTGTGTCAGCCTGTTACAAAAATCAGATGATAATAGATGCCCAGTTGGCAGCAGCACCCCTAGACTGAAGACTTTATATATGTGAAGAACACTCTGTGCTGGTTACTAAGACATCATCTCTCAGCTCCAAACCTGCCCTTCTCATTTTGATTGTGTTGTTGGGGCTGAAGCTGTAAAAACCACACTTCCCCTTTGCCAGCTGTGTCCCTGTAGTTTCAGCCAATCGGAGGTGCTAGAGGGGCATGGCAAGGCTAAAGGATGAGAATGGACGTGCTTTCCTGAAAGTGTCACCTCAACAGCAGTTCTTCACCCAGCAGAGGTAGTTTGTTTTCAGTAATTGATTCTGGTGTCTGGCTTTCCCCCAACATTCTCAGAAGCAGCTGTGCCACACACCCTCAGAGGCATCATCCCTAACTAGAGGCTGCCCCCTCCTCAGAAGTCTGAGTCCCTCCCAACCTCTACTCTCTGTACCCCCAGCCCTAACAGTGGCAGCTGCTGCCTGCTTTTACTTCCTCTCTGACACCTCAGGGTTTCCTTTGTGTCTTCTGTACTCTAATATCAATTTGACTAGCTCCTTACTTTAAATTTTCTCTGTTAAAATAACTTGCCGTTTCAGTTTTCTGATTAAACCCTCGCTGGTACACCCTCCTTTAGAAAATAACTTCTGAACTATGCTATGAACACACACAGCCCTCAACATGTGTTGCCCATGGCCAACATAAGGGAGTTGGGCAGAAGTGGTAGAAGAACATGAGGGATTTGCAAACAAATTTTCACGATGTAATTCAATTCTGGAATAGCGTATCAAATATAAGAAAAGAACAGGAAATAGCAGCAGACTGAGAAAAGCTGTGTGTTCTAGCACCAGCTTTGCCTATGGGTTTGGGAATGATGCTCTCTCTGGGCCTCAGTTTCCTCACCTCTAAACCTTGTTGTTGTTGTTGCTAGCCACCATCAAGTTGGCACTGATTCATGGCAACCTTACATGCAACGAAATGAAACGCTGCCTAGTTCTGTGCCATCCCCATTATCATTTGTGGATTGGACCATTGTGATCCATAGGGCTTTCATTGGCAGATTTCCAGAAGTAGATTGCAAGACCTTTCTTCCTACTCTGTCTTAGTCTGGAAGCTCCACTGAAACCTGCTCAGCATTATAGCAACACGAAAGCCTCCACTGACAGGAGGATGGTGGTTATGCCTGAGGTGCATTGACTGGAATTGAGCCCGTGTCTCTGGCATGGAAGACAAGAATTCTATCACTGAATCACCAATGCCACCATCTAAACCTTAGGTAATTCTAATTATAAGGTCAAATGAAGTTAAGAGAATAAAGAATACTTAAAAAAAGTATAAAGCCTAGAGTTTAAGTAAACTATTATGATGATCAAAGAAAAATTGCAGTGCCATCATTAGACTTTATCTCTGTCTAGCTAAAGGAGTTCTCTGAGACCATAGGCATCTTTCAGGTTAATAGGGTGGGTGTAGGGGGGCTGACAGAGACCACGCAGTTACTGAGCACCCACTGGGTCCTGACATTGAGCTCAGTGCTTTACGTGTGCTGTCATCTCATTCAACGTCTACCATTTTATAGAAGACACAACTGATTTTGCAGATACTGACAGTCAACTTTCTTAATTATCCTCCATCCCTGTCAGTATAAGGTCACCACATTCATTCTCTCTCATTCTGTTTGCTTTTCACAGTCATCCTTGATTGTGAACTAGGCACATGATAGATCCAAATCCACTGCCGTCGAGTTGATTCCTACTCATAGCAACCCTATAGGACAGAGTAGAACTGCCCCATAGAGTTTCCAAGGAGCACCTGGCGGATTTGAACTGCTGACCTTTTGGTTAGGAGCCATAGCTCTTAACCACTACACCACGAGGGTTTCCACATGATAGATAGTTGGTGTTAAAATTGATGTTAGGTTGTCACATTCTTCTGAGGGAAATGAACTTTATGAAAACCGTTATGAAACTCTCTTCCAGGAATTACTGACTTTCCTTTGAAATTCTATAAAGTCATTGTGCTATTAGTAACCCACCACCAAACTAAAGTGTGCTATCCTGACTAAACTCCACACGCAACCAGAAATCTTCAGTGGTAGATCAAGAGTAAAACCAGACATCATTGATTGACGATGAGATTTTGTGGTTTTGAGGCACAAGTAGACAGTTCTTACAATACTGATATCTAGGCCAAAGGAAAGTTCCACAGATTTGTGAGCAAGTATAGCCTCCTAAAACAATCGGTAATATTGGAAGAGCATGGTTTTTGTAGTCAGAATAAGAGAAGTCAGTGTCGATAGTCCCTGGTGTACACCTTGAGTGGTGCAAACAGTTAATGTGCTTGGCTGTTAACTGAAAGGTTGGAAGTTTGAGTCTACCCAGAGGTGTCTTGGAAGAAAAGACTCGTGCTCTACTTCTGAAAAATCAGCCATTGGAAACCCTATCGATCACAGTTCTGCTTTGACACACTCACCATGAGTCAGAGTCAACTCCATGTCAACTGGTAACTGGTATTGGCATGTACCTCTACTCCTTAGTCTGTACTTCAAATCACTGAAACATTGGAGTCTTTTACTCATTTGTAAAACAGTAATTATAAAATCTCTTTGCTTAGATCCTCGGGCACATTTTGAGGATTGACTGAGAGAAAGGGTGAAAGCATTTGGTGAATTGTAAGACACCTGGCAAATGTAATGGAATTAAAGAATTAATACATTACAGGAAAGCTTGGTATTCCCCCAGACCTAACATTTAGCTTCAGGGCTAATTTTGAGATTTCAAGACAAATCCACCGGTAATGAGGTCCTCAAAGACAATCTGTCCATAGGCCTTGAAGCCATGCTTCTTGCAACACTGCTGTCCTCAGCTGGTCATCTGAGGAAAATGAATAATAAGGAATGCCTAGACCCCGTTACAGAGTGAGCAACATGAGAATAGCAACAAGGAAGGTATCCGTAAGAGTGCTTCAGGGGTACAGTTCAAGGGAATTCTGAGGCCCTCTGACAGAGCTCTTGATTTGTGCCATGTGTCAAAAGCTGACAGGATGTGCTGGATACAACACTTAGAGATGGAGTTGCCCAAACTGCAGCCAATGATGTAAAGAGGCATAGCTGACAGAGTGACAGATTCGGTGCAGGTGTAGTTATATTGCTTAATGAGAGGTCCACATAGTACCATTCTCAGTGTACAGAGACGAGTGGATTAAAAATAAAGCCTTATTCGTACAGGTGCAGTATTCCCAAAAGATTCATTGACAATTATGGTAAATGAATAAGCGTCATAATGCTATGAAAATATCAGCTTAAATCATAGTGGTAATATCATAGAAGACTTTCCTGACTACAAAGGCATTTTCATCTATAAATATTATGCAGTCTTTCTTCCTATAAATGTCTTGAATGCCTTTTATATCTGACTTCATACAAAGTACAGGGGCATATTTTTCCTTGTTTAAGATAAAGACACAATTTCTTTGAATTTTATGAACATCATCCTTTAACTACCAGATTGTGTGTTTCTCGAATAGTTGAAGTCTCTCTCTCTCTCTCTCTGTATATATATATGTATTTTTTTTTTGTTTGTTTGTTTGTTTTTAGGATCCTGGAAGTGTGTAGCAAGGAAAGAGAGTCTTGACATTTCTCAGCTCAACTGGGGCTTTCCAAGGACCTAGCACTTGGTGCAGTGATTAAGAGCTATGGTGAGCTACAGCTGTTAGCCAAAAGGTCAGCAGTTGGAAACCCAACTGCTCCTTGGAAACTCTATGGGGCGGTTCTACTATGAGTTGGAATCAACTCAATAGCAATGGGTAGCACTTAGTTTATGGCACCTAATGGCCTTTCAGTCTTTGATATGCACCTCAGGTGAGGTTAGTGTGGACTAGACTGGCATAGCCCTTTATTACAGCTACTTACAATTGAGCTATAATTTTTAGAAAGCTTCTTATGAATTCTTTTTTTTTCTCACAACAATAAGAAAGTCTTTGGTCAAGGATTATTTATTGATAAAAGCAGCAATTTTCTAAGGGTCTCTTCTACTTTCGTAAAGAATAGAATAGAGTAGATTGAGAAAAGAATTAATAAAATAATTAAAAATAAAATTTGAAGTTAGAAAAGAAAATAAATGAAGAAAGGTTTATAGGGTTCAGGCTGTTAATTCTGGAAGAGAGAAGAATGCAGGGTAACTTAATTAGTGTTTTCAAATATTGGAGGAGATTATTGACTGTACCATCTCTCCAGAGGGTCGAGAAAAGAGGAAATGGGTTTACATTTCAGCAATAAAGAATGATGTAGGAAGAACATTTTGAGTCAAGCGTGATGAAAAACTAAAATAGGACACCAAAGGAAGTTTTTTTAAAAAAGTTTTTATTTTGAAATAATTATAGATTCACAGGAAATTGCAAAGAAATGTACTGGGAGGCTTTGTGCCTAAGTTAAGTTTTTGAATGATTTCTCCAGAGTTTTTAAAATAGAAAATCTGGCTTGGAGGAAGGAAGCTGGACCAAGTGACAGACTAAGCTCTTAAGTTTTCTGACTCTTTCATGAATCTGTGCCATCCTTATGCTCCTCTGATAGCAGGCTTTCCATTACAGGTTACCCACCAGCACAGACTACAGGACCTCCTGATGTGGGGAATTATGCTTCTTATAACCAAAATTTAAGAACAGCCATCACTTACTGAATAACTCCCAAGATGTGGGGCACTGGGTGTGAGCTTTATATTCATTCTGTGGATGCTCACACAAAATTTGCAAAGTAAGTTTTATTGTCTCCATTTTATGAACCCTATGAGTAGGTTTATTTTCTCTGTTTCTGAACCCTAGTGGCTGCTAACCAAAAGGTCAGCAGTTTGAATCCACCAACTGCTCCTTGGAAACCCTATGGAACAATTCTGCTCTGTCCTATAGGGTGGCTAGGTGGGAATCAACTTGATGGCAACGGGTTTAGTTCTGGTTAGTGGCAACCCTAGGGTTCAGAAATATTAAACAACTTTTCCCACACTCCATTCTCAGAGTAAGTACACCTGGGATATGAGTTTGCTCTATGATGTTTCCTTGAAAGAAAGTCAGATTTTTTCCCAAGGAGAAAATTGTCTTTTGCATGAATACCATACTGCATGCTATCTACCTCCACCTCCATCCCCTTCCAATTGGTCTCAAGATGCCAGTGACTTAGAATATTTCCAAACAGGATACCGAATGTAATTACGATTTTCATTATACAGATGAGGAAATAGGGAAGTTCTGTGGCATCTCCAGGCACAGGCAGAAGCAATTTCTTTTCTGTTGGCACCTCGAAATCACTCGGCATATTTATTTTTAGTAATATTTTCCTTGAAGTAATTCCATATCATACAGTTTCACAGTTTCATATCTTTCAGTGCTTCCATTGACTTAAATTTTCATGCTTTTCTTTACCTGACAAGGTACTAAATTGGCAGTTCATTTTTATTTCATCTACTGCCCTCTTTGTCTCAGTCACCATGGGGCCCTTTGCTTGAAGAGCTCCATGGCATTACCTGAATGCAGCTGCCTCAGGGCTTTCCATGTTAGATTTTTGTGTCATTTAGGTTTTGAGTCTTACTGGCACGGAGGACATTCTGTTCATCTCTAATTTTAAAAAATATTTATTTTTTTACTTCTGGTATTTAAAGGTTATATTCTCATTTTAAAGATATTGAAAAATATAGGAAAGGATAAAAAATAATATTAAAATAAGCTATAATCCCATCTCCTGGCAATAATCACTGTTAACCTTTTAGTACAATTTCTTTGCTTCTTTATATGTTAGAATTTTATACGTGTAAATAAATGATTATATAAACACCACATTACCTCTTCTAAGCATTTTTCCATGTTATTAAATATTTTAAAATAATATTTTGGTGTGTTTTGGGTGAAAGTTTGTGCAGCAAATTAGGTTCCTATTTAACAATTTCTATAGCTATTGTTCAGTAACATTGGTTACATTTTTCACAGTGTATCAACATTCTCATTATTTCCATTCTAGTTGTTCCATTTCCATTAGTGTAGCTTCCTTGCCACCTCTTACCTTCTTTGTTTGCTTTAGGGTAAATGTTGACCATTTGATCTCATATAGATGATTTTTTAAAAGAGGACTGCACTCACCAGTGATATTGTTTATTTTATGAGCCAATCTGTCATTTAGCTGAAGGGTGACCTTCAGGTGTAGTTTCAGTTCTGAGTTTAAAGGGTTAATCGGGGCAATAGTCTCAGGAGTTTCTCTAGTCTCTACCGGTCCAGTAGGTCTGGCCTTGTTTAAGAATTTGAATTTTGTCCTACATTTTTCTCCCATTCTATCCAGGATCATCTTTTGTGTCCCTGGTCAGAATGGTCAGTAGTGTTAGCTGGGCACCATCTAGTTCTCTGGTCTCAGGATAGATGAGGGTGTGGTTCATGTAGGCAGTCAGTCCTGTAGACTAGTTTCTTCTTTGAGTCTTTGGTTTCCTCCTTTCTCTTTTGCTCCAGATGACTAGAGACCAATAGTTGTGTCTCAGGTGGCCACTCACAAGCTTTTAAGACCCCAGGTGCTACTCACCAAACTAAGGTGTAGAACTTAAACTTTATGAACTATGTTACGCCAGTTGACTGAGTTGTCCCACCAGACTATGATCCTAAGCTCTCAAACCCGGTAAATGAATCTCAGGAGGTGTTTGGTTATGTCTAGGAAGTGTCTGTAATTGTGCGTCTATGTGCTTTATTATGTATTTGTGAATATATATGTAGCACACACATACATGTATATAAATATGCCTACAGATATGCCTATACATGCACCTGTATATATACACATATACCTTCCTATACACATGTATGTATACATACCAACCCATGTAACCACACACATATTTTTTGGATGTTGTTAGTGTTGTTGCGAAATTGTATATATCATAGCATTTACCAAAAAAAAACTCCCTTATTCTTGTGTACTTCTTAGTGTCGTCATTTACCTTGGTCAAATTGTGCATACTTCACCCACATTCAGTATTGCCTTTCCTATCACCAAAAATAACAAGTGTGTACTATCTAGAGAAAGGTGCCGTGGTGGCGCAGTGGTTAAATGTGGTTAAATACTCAGCTGCTAACCAGAGTTCAGCACTTCAAACTCACCTGCTGCTCCATGGCAGAAAGATGGGGCAGTCTGCTCCTGTAAAGATTACAGCCTTGGAAACCCTATGGGGCAGTTCTACCCTGTCCTCTAGGGTCACTATGAGTTGGAATTAACTTGATGGCCATGTGTCTTAGTCATCTAGTGCTGCTATAACAGAAATACCATGAGTGGATGGCTTTAACAAAGAGAAGTTTATTTCCTTACAGTCCAGTAGGCTACAAGTCCAAATTCAGGGCATTAGCTCTAGGGGGACACTTTCTCTGTTGGCTCTGCAGGAAGGTCCACGTCATCAATCTTCCCTTGTTCTGGGAGCTTCTCTGCGCAGGAATCTCAGGTCCAAAGGATCCGCTCCCAGCACTTCTTTCTTGGTGGTACGAGGTTCCCATGTGTCTCTGCTCGCTTCTCTCTTTTATATCTCAAAAGAGATTGGCTTAAGGCACTGTCCAATCTTGTATACCTCATCAGTATAACTGCTGCTAATCCATCTTATTAGATCACAGTGATTGAATTTACAACACATAAGAAATTCACATCAGATTACAAAATGGTACACAATTATACAATACTGGGAATCATGACCCAGCCAAGTTGACAGATATTTTTGGGGGACACAATTCAATCCATGACACCATGGGTTTGGTTTTTTTTTTTTTTTTTTTTAAATGTCTAGAGGATGATTCCCCCTTCCTACCCCCTCCCATCTCTGGTAACCACTAATAAATATTGATTTCCGTATATATACCTATTCTTGTCTTCTTATATAAGTGAAGTCATATAATATTTTCCTTTTGTGATTGACTTACTTCACTCAGCATAATGTCCTCCAGATTCATCCACATTATAATACATTTTGAGAACTCATCATTGTTCCTTATAGCTGTGTAGTATTCCATTGTGTGTATGTATCACATTTTGTTTATCCATTCATTTGTTGATGGGCACTTAGGTTGTTTCCATTTTTTTGCTATTGTGAATAATGCTGCAGTGAACATAGGTGTGCATATGTCTATCCGTGCCACTGCTCTGTCTCTAGAGTATATACCTAGGAGTTGGATTGCTGAATCATTAAGTAGTTCTATTTCTAGTTTTTTGAGGAAGTGCCATACTATTTTTCATAGCGGTTGTATCATTTTACAATCCCACTAGCAGTGGATAAGTGTTCTAATCTCCCCACAACCTCACCAGCATTTGTTGTTTTCTGTTTGTTTTTTTTAATCAGTGCCATTTTTTCAGGGGTGTCCATGTTATTCATTGAAAGCATCTAAATGTTATTTACCTTTAAAATAAATATAAAGCATACATAGGGTACAAAATTTAAAACAGTATAGAAGGTATAAACTGCAAATTAAGTCTCCTTCCTAACCCCAAAAGGTTATCACTATTAACAATATCTCACCTACTCTTGATATTTTTTTTAAAAAGTACACAAATGGAATATTATACTTGGTCTGTATCTTACATTTTACATTTACTGTTATGTCTTGAAAGAGCCCTGGTGGCGCAGTGGTTAAAGCTCTTGGCTGCTAACCAAAAGATTGGCAGTTCAAACCCACTAGCCGCTCTGTGGGAGAAAGATGCGGCAGTCTCCTTTTGTAAAGACTTAAGGCTTTGGAAACCCTATGGGCAGTTCTTCTCTGTCCTAAAGGGTTGCTGTGAGTTAGAATCAACTCGATGGCAGTGGGTTTGGGGTTTTTTTGTTTTGTTTTTTTTTTAATTTTGTCTTGAAGCACAGACAAACCTACCTCAGTTTAAGAACCTTATAGAATTCCACTGTATGGATGTACCATAATTCATACTTGTCCTTCTAATATTTGTTTCCTGTCTTTTTTGCTATTTCAAATAATACTGCAGTAAACATTCTTTTCAAACTACATATATTAGTGTCTTTTTACCAATATACCTGTAAGATAAATTTCTAGTAAGCTATATGACTAATAATCTCCAAAAGGGCTTAAGCATTTTAATAATTTGTCAAAAGCTGATACATTGTATTTCAAAGATTGTACCAGTTTAGATGCCCACCAACAACCAGAGCACCTGTTTCTCCTCACTCTTGCCAGCATTGCAATGCATCCAAATTTAAAAATTTTTTGCAAATGTTATAGGTGAAAAATGATATAGTATTTTGACAATAAATTTCTTTAATGAGTGAGAATAATAATCTTTTCATATGTTTATTGGTCTTTTTTTTATTTCTATGAACTACACTTTCACATACTAAGGGTGTTTTTAACTAAACTTCCATGAGCAATGTATAGAAGTTCTTGTTTCTTAAAATCTTCAGCTATACTTTATGTTGTCAGACTTTTTAATTTTCACCAACTTGATTAGTATGAAATGATATGATTGCATTTTCCTAATGAGGTTGCATATCTTTGTGTTTATTGATATTGCCATTTTCTCTTCTGTGAATTACCTGTTTGGCATCATTTTTCCATTTTTATGTTGATTATCAAACATCTTTAAAGATGTAAGAATTCAGGATATAGAAACTAGGCATTGCCCTCTTGAAAACTTTATGGCTGATTTCTCTGAAGCTTTGAAAATGTAAGCCAGCAAGAGTGTTCCTAACATCAAGTGGCAGAGATCAAACAGATGGAGGAATAGATAGTTGTTCTGTGATGATGTAGGATTATTTCAGTGATCAATGTAAAGAATTTAATCCTTCAAATTACCTTTGCTTGAATCCTGTATATAGTGGTGACATGTTGGAACTTTAACTAGAGTTCCGTATAGTCGTCAAAAAGGGCCCAATGGCTGTTTCCTGAAGAGAGTCTTCATAACGGAAAAAAATAAGACCAACAAGGTAAGTCTAGGTAACCATTAAAACCATGTTTTACAAGGACATGTAATTTCTTGGGGAAATATTGACAATAGAAAAATAAAGCAGATTTTTAATATACTGTTAGGCAATTTTGTTTAATAAAAAATGTGGTGGACTTGGTATAAAGAACATCTGGTAGACTGTGTATGTGTGTTAGCAGAGTACTCAAATGTTAATAATAGTTATTGTTGGGTGATGGCATTCTGATGATTTTGAATTTTTTACAGGTGATTTTTGTTACTTCTCCAGTTTCTATAATGTACACTGCTTTTATAATCCAAAAACTTACAACTTATAAAAATGAAGACTTGGTAGAATTTTGATGGTCAACAAGTATTGCTTGAGCTCTTGGAAAATATGGGCTATCATACTACTTCTAATTGTCTTTTCCCTGTCTATAATTCTCTTTTTCTGCTTGGTTTATATCTTTTTATGAATTACACCACCTTTTTTTCCACTTGGATTTTATTGTTGCCCAATAACAAAGGAAACACAAAGAAACAAAATGCTAAACTTCCGTGATATAACATAGCCAATCTTTAGCGCCAGTGAGTTGCTGGC
The DNA here is from genome assembly GCA_030035585.1 of Dugong dugon. Taxonomy (NCBI): domain Eukaryota; kingdom Metazoa; phylum Chordata; class Mammalia; order Sirenia; family Dugongidae; genus Dugong; species Dugong dugon. The sequence continues at coordinate 130,410,667 of CM057461.1, forward strand.
TGTTGGCTGAAGCATTTTTAAAAAAATAACTTATTTTTGTTGTTGTTGAGACTATACACAGCAGAACATACACCAGTTCAGCAATTTCTACATGTACAATTAAGTGACACTGATTATAGTCTTCGAGTTGTACCACCATTCCCATCCTCCTTTTCTGAGTTGTTCTTCCTCCACTAACATAAACTCATTGCCCCCTAAGTTTCCTATCTAATCTTTTGAGTTGCTGTTGTCAATTTGATCCATATAGATAGTTCTTAAAAGAGCACAATGTTCAAGAAAGATATTTTTAACTAGTTTAGCTAAACTATTGTTTGGTTTTAAGAAGACTTCTGGGGATTTTTTTGGTTTAAGGTTTAAAAATTATCTTGGGGCAATAGTTTCAGGGGTTCATCCACCTATGAGTGTTTTTAATTGAAATTTTTATTGAAATAATTGTAGATTCATGTGCAGTTATAAGAAATACTACAGTGAGATCTTGAGTACACTTTACTCAATTTTTCCCATTGGTAACATTTTGCAACACTATAGCGTTTTTATATATATGGTATAGTATTACAACCAGGATACTAATGCAGTCAATAAGATTGATACACAGTCTCATTCAAATTTTCCCTGTTTTACTTGTACTCATTTATGTGTGTGTGTGTATTTAGTTGTATAAAATTTTTCACATGTGTAGGTTCATGTATTAAGTTTTTGACTGCTAACCAAAAGGTCGGTGGTTTGAAGCCACCCAGCAGGTGTGAGGGAGAAAAGACCTGGAGATCTGCTCCAGTAAACAGCCTGTAAAACCCTATAGAGCAGTTCTACTCTGCCCTATAGGGTCACTATGAATCAGAATCAACTTGACAGCACACAACAACAACAAGATCATGTATACACCAAGCATTTTTGGAAAAGTGTTCTGTATTCATTACAGCTTGTAATCGTTGTTAGGCTTTGAAATAGTTTCCTCATCTGTTAAACTTCAAGCCACATAACCCATAGTGGGGAAACGGCACTCACAGGGGCTCCAGATATTCAATGAAGAGATGAATGGGGCCGATGGTGAATTTACAGTGATTCCAGGTGTATAAGATGAATGTACAGAGCTGCTAATACTGTCAGCCAGGTAGTGATACTACAATTGGAAAGGACTAGAAGTCTCTCAGCATACTCCCCCACTGGAAAAGACTGAATATTATATTAAGTATTTAGTACAATGACATGTGCTCTATAAAAGTATGTTCTTTTCTTCCTTCCTTTTTTCTTTCCCCCTCCCTCCCTCCGTTCCTCTTTTTTTTTTTTTTTTTTTATTAATCTTTTCTAGATTGTAAACTTCATATTTGGGTCATTCCTTCTTGCTATACCACTACCCAGAGCTTACTTCAGTCCCTTGCGGAGAGATATTTAATTGACATTTAAAAATACAAATACGTATTTTTTAAATAGAATTAAAAAGTAGAAATGTCTTGCATGGTTTTTCTGCTTTTTAACTGAGATTAGAATTTTTCAAAGCTTGCATCCTTATTATATTTATTCTCAAATATAGTACATGGAACTACTTTGTAGATGTTTGATCTTTTGAAGGTGGTGTTGCTGCCTTTGATAAAAAAATTTTTAAAAAAGCAATTAAGCAAGTGTTTCCTGGTAGAGGTAATCATCAAAGCTTGAAAGTACATATTTCCTTTCAACTATTGTATTTGTAGCATGCTCTATTCAATCCTTCATCTCTGTCTCTCTGTCTCTGACTCTCTCTTTCTCTTTGAAGAAAGTTTTAACGACTTACTTCTGCTAGAGCCAGCACTGAAAAAAAAAAAAAAATCCAGCTTTTTTCTAATGGACAATGGTGAGGGGGGAGGTGGAGAGAAAAACCAAACCCACTTGATCAAGTTGATTCTGTCTCATAGCAACCCTATAGGACAGATTAGAACTGCCCCATAGGGTTTCCAAGGCTGTAATCTTTACAGGAGCAGACTGCTACATCTTTCTCCCAAAGGCTGGTGAGTTTGTGCCTTCGGTTAGCAGCCCAGCACTTAACCGCAGTGCCCCCAGGGCTCCCTAATGAACGATTGATTGTAGTAGGTGATAAAGTTGTACTAGTTGTGTCCTGGGTCTTATTTGGTGTCTCGTTTTCTTTCTGAAGAAGAAAAAAATGCCAGAGGTGATTCCCAAATTCTTTGGAGAGTAAACACTAATAAAATTTCCATATTTTCATATAATCAGGGATAGTTATTAGGAAGATAAAAGTTGTGTGTTCCTCTTCCTTTGTTTCTTTTTTTTTTCTTTGCGTTCATTTCTTTCTACTCTCATTGAGATTTGAGATCATCTTTTTTCTGACTCCTTATGAAATACTTTAAATCTTGTGAATTTTTGGCTGTCTCTACTGGATAATCTGAAAAGAGAACAACCATTGACAGGTTGGCATAGCCAACATGAGGGCTTTTTGAGGGCAGTTTTGACATCATCAGTACAGTGGGAATTATGGAAATGGTTTCTTGTATCCGAATGGTCAGTCTTCTACCCTCTGAGTCTCAAACAAGTGTATGTAGTATAAGTATATGTAGATAGTCAAGGGAGTTAAAAGGAGCAGCCCCTTGGGAAAGGACAGTAAGGCTCTTACCATTATAGTTTAGCTGATTCGTTTATTCCTTCCTTCAGTTCATTCATTCATTAAATAGTCATCGAATACCCAGAGTATGCCAAACATGTAAATAAAAACTTTCTATGGCATAGTAATTTCTTTGAAATAATTCAGATGATTTAATTTACTGTGATACCCACCACGGGCCATTTAAATTTTAAAAAGCGCTAGCTGTTAAATTCACTTAAATTCTGTTTCGTTTGTCTGTTACTCCTCACACGCACCTTTTCCCTCCAAATCCTTAGAATTTGGGATTTAGCCTGGTCAGTAAATCAAAATGAGGAGCTGATTATGACATTGTCCTTCCTGAAAAATAAATATGCCATCCTCTGCTTCCCTTGCCCTGGAGTCTGAGGTTACTGACTCTCTGGGCCTTTATGCAGAGCAGGGGTGATAGTACTCTCACCTCATCTGACTGAAAGGAAGATTAAATGAAGTCATTTGCTGGGCTCTGGAGATGTGGACTTTCACTAAGGCCAGGTCCTTTCCTGAAGGAGGCCACACATGCATGGAGGAGAGAGAAACAAATTCATACTAATATCCTGGGAGAAGTGTAAGAGCACCACCTAGAAGACCATCGGGATGGATAGAGGTGTTGGAAAGATTTTCCAGATCTGAGCTCTGAGAGAAGGACAGTTGTGGATGAACTTGGACCCTGACTGCATTGCTGGTGTGGACTCACACCAGGCCTGGGCTTGATAATCAGAGTAAACACAACTTACTGCCCAAACAGGGACACGTTTTCGGTAAAAACAGTACTATTAATAATGATGTTGTAACGTCCAGGACTGTGAGGGCAAACGGGTTCAAGTGTCACTCTAGGTGATGACCCTTTGTCTCTTTTAGTGCCTTCCAAGATTTCTGGTCTCTTCTTTTTTGCTTGGTACTTTCAGAACTTCTTGAATACCCACATCTTGGCACAGCATAGCTGAAGTTGGGTAGATTTCTGGGCCTGGTAAAGTCATGGTGTGTAAATGCTATGGTATGGAACTGTGCATGTGGTGCACATCAGAGATTTTAGGCAGGTTGTGTGACCCTATGTATCTGTCTGTCTGTCCATCTGTCTACCTGTCTACCTACCTACCTACCTACCTACCTACCTATCTACCTACCTACCTACCTACCTATCTCCCTACCTATCTCCCTATCTACCTACCTACCTACCTACCTACCTGAGTTCCAACTCATAGCCACCCTATAGGACAGAGTAGAACTGCCCCATAGGATTTCCAAGGCTGTAATCTTTACAGAAGCAGACTGCCAAATCTTTCTCCCGTAGGTTCGAACCACCAATCTTTCAGTTAGCAGCTGAGTGTTTAACCACTGTGCCACCAGGGCTCCTATATATATGTAATAATTATTAAATAGTCATATCCAATAATTAATAATTATATTAAATATAATTTACATATAAAACAATATGTGATGTTAATATTAATTATTAAAATATGTATGTAATATAGTAGTGATATGTATTTAGCATAATTATTAAAAATTTTTACACACAAGGAGATTGAGGCCTAGGGGGTTAATTTCTGCAGGGAGGGCTCCATAGATAGCAGCAGTGATGGTTCTCACCCTATCTTTTGGACATTGCTTTAAAAATCTATTTAAAAAGAACTGTTTATTTGATAATGAGTTTGATGATCGAGGGGTAAGCCTTCTTCCTAATGCTGTTACGTTGGTTCTTGAAATTCAGGGCTAAGAAATTTTTAAAAAGTGGTTTGAAGCTTAAAAAGAAGGGAAGGAGGTATAAAACATTGTAGTGTTTAACAGAGAGTAAAAAAAAATTGTGAATGCTTTTTTAAATTGCTCTGGAGGATGATATTAAAGATAAGGAAATTGCTGTTGAAGAGATTCAGTTGAGTACATTTCTTGACTCTCCAAGTGTCTGCCCACACATTGTTACGTACACACAAAGAATGCTAATTTGTCAGTACTACTTGTCAGTAGCAACAGTGAAAACTTATTTACTGAAGATGATCAAATTTCTTGACCCCCTACTGGGTATGCCCAGGCATTGTCCTGGATTATACAAAGATGAAATTAGCACTCTTTGCATTTAAACTGTTTGCTGTTTAGAAGATAAAAGAAGACCATGTGTACTAGACCAATAGGGAGCTACAAGGATGGTGATGACAAATTCCAAAAGGAAATTTAAACACAGGTTTCAGAAGTTGTGGGAATGGGGAAGACAGGGGAGGGTTGGGGGTGGGGGGACCTCAAGGGGAAGAGTAGAAGTTGATTCTGGCCTTTACACCAAATTAATTTTGACATTTTTGATAATTTTCCACTTTCACTGGACCTCGTGTCTTTTCACTCACAAAGGAGGTAAACAACCACAAAGCAGGAAACTTTGTCAAGGAAACAAGCTCTGGCTGCTCTTCTGTGGTCATTAACCATTAAGCACTTTTTTTTTTTGTTTGCCCATATAACTATATCCATAGCTCCATGATTGTTGTTCATAGTGATGATTCAGAGTCATTAGGAAAAGATTACATTTCTCTTCAAGAAGGTAGGGTCATGGGTAATGTGTCTTAGAAAATTTTACATTAAAAAGAATTGAGAATGTAAAAGTTTTGGAAAACTCCAGTTTCTAAAAGATTTACATACTGGGAAGGGATTTTTTTTCCCCCACTTTGTCTCAGAGCGCCCAATGTAACAGACATTGTATCGCGTTCTCCCTTTATTTTTCCTGATCTAGGCTTGCTCGTGTACAGTGTTGTCATTTCCTCTTTGAATGAATTTCTTCTCTTTTACTTGAAATAGGACCAGGTAGGGTATTAAGTGGTACTGTATATGTAGACTTCATTAGTCCATTGTCTACTGTTTTTTAATCTCATTGACTATTAATTAGAGAGGCTTCATCTAAGATACTCAAGACTTGTTTTGTACATTTGTCAGTTTTTGCCTTTGGCCAACATTAAATTCACTTGGGTAACACTTTCATGTGATATTAAATTATTTTCAACTTACCAACAAAAAGACAAACAGCTCAGACAAAAATGGACTTGAATAGACATTTGACCAAAGAAGAAAATACAGGTGGCCAACAAGCACATGAAAAAATGGTCAGCATCATTAGTCATCAGGGAAATGCGAATCAAAACCACAATGAGGTATCATTTCACCCCACTGAGATGGCTATGATTAAAAAAAAAGGAAAACAACAGGTGTTAGTGTGAATGTGGAGAAGTTAGAACCATCATCCATTGCTGGTGGGGTTGTAAAATGGTACAAATGCTGTGGAAAACAGTTAGGTGATTCCTCAAAAAGTTAAACATAGAATTACCATATGATCCAACAATTCCACTCCTAGAATATACCCCAAAGAACTGAAAGCAGGAATGCAAACAGAGACTTGTACACCAGTGCTCATAGCAGCGCTATTCACAATAGCCAGAAGGTGAAACAACCTAAATGCCCATCAACAGATGAATGGATAGACAAAATGTGGTATATATGTGTGGTGGAATATTATTCAGCTATGAAGACAAAAGTCCTGATACATGCTACAACATGAATGAACCCTAAAAACATTCTGAGTGAAATAAGTCAGTCATAAAGGGACAAATATTGTATGATCTAACTTATATGAAATATCTAGAATAGGCAAATTATATATAGAGACCAAAGTTTATTAGTGGTAACCAGGAGGGAGGGGGAAAGAGAGAGTCATTGCTTAGGGAACACTGAGCTTCTGTAAAAGATGATGGAAAACTTTGCACAACATAATGAACGTAATTAATGTCACTGAACTGTACATATAAAATGTTTTTTATTAGTAGAAAATGTTAAATGTCACTACTAAAATGGAATATTTACCGAATCTTATTTTTTTGAATGTGTAGTCTAAAATAACTCTTAAAGTTGTAAGTAAATGCCTTTTCTTTTTTACCCAGTTATAGAGACCTTTGGGACCCTGTGCACCCCACCTGTGCTCATTTACTGCCTCATTCACACACTAAACATGATGACTGAAGAGAGCTCAGTCCTTGCATTCTTCCTGATATGGTCATTTGCTTGTGATAAAAACAGTTCTGTTTTTGCTCATAAACAATTCAGACCTTTCAGCTTGTCTGGACATCATGCCATTTTACATCCTTCATTACACCTTATGAGAAAAATGCACGTAACCTCAAAGCAGGGGATTTTAAGAAGCTGCAAGGAATTGGGGGCTGAATACAGCACAGTTTTATCATGGGGAAGAGTCCCTGGGTGGCGCAAATGGTTCAACGCTTAGCTCTAACAGAAAGGTTGGCAGTTTGAACCTACCCAGAGGTGCCTTAGAAGAAAGGCCTGACCGTCAGCTTTCCCAAAAGTCACAGCTGTGAAAACCCTGTGGAGCACAGTTTTATACTCTGCAACACACTATGTTGCCATGAGTCAGAATCTACTCAACAGCAGCTGGGTGGTTGGTTGGTTATTATAAGGACAAAATGGCCAAGTTTATGACTGAAACCAAAAAACCAAACCTGTTGCTGTCGAGTCTGTTTCAACTCAAGGTGACCCCATGTGTTACAGAACAGAACTGAGCTTCATAGGGTTTTTTTGGCAACAGACTGTCAAGCCTTTCTTCCACAACACCACTGGGTGAGTTTGAACTGCCAACCTTTTGGCTAGTAGTCAAGCATAAACCGTTTGCACCACACAGGTACATCCTGTTTATGACTACAGGTGATCAAAACCACTCCTCTCTGCATGTGTAATCAAATGCTTAGTAAACCCTTTCTCACAGTAAAAATATAATGTAACTATTGCTTGTTGTGTCAGGCCTAGTAAGAAGCGTATAAACTATATCATTTTAAAATCATGATTTGTTTTATTTATATATCTCACTTATGCGGCTATGTTTGACATTTGATAGTCTATCTGTTGAGTCTTATTAGAACCTGAGGATCGGGGTTCAAATGTTCTAAGAGGATTTCCTTTTCATAGTTGCTGTTGGGAGACTAAAGGAGAAAACAAAAGTCAAGTCTGCTTTATAGTTACCGAAATGAGTATTGACAATGTGCGCTCATAAAATCCTATCAGCACTTTATTGGGTCAATTAAATAATGTGTAACTGGTAGCATTAAAGGCAGCTATGGAAAGAATAACTCTGACCTACATTTTTTGTTTTTTAACTTTTAGATTTGTAGCCAAACCATGTGCTATAGCCCTCAACATCCAGGCCAATGGACCACAGATGGCTCCGCCAAATGCCATTCTGGAAAAGGTCTTCACTGCAATTACAAAGGTATGATTGTCCTTTCCTGGGGTTTGAACTCTCATAACCACCATTCTCAACCTGAAATCATTCAGTCCTTCTCTCCTGGGTTTTGAGAATCAACTTTTCTCAGTCTCATGCTGGAAAGCATGCCCTCGGAAAGAGTGCAAAGATTGTGACTCAACCAAAACAGGTAGAAGCTGAATGAACAAGAGTGTTCAAAGCATGTTAGTTTACTCTCAAGATGATTCTTGAAGCTTGTCTGTGAAGAACTGTCTAAATTAGATAGTGATCAATTTAATTCTGTGCCTCTTTTAATCTCATGTGACATGAAGCAATACTTACAAGAGCTGTGTGATACTTTGAGGAGGTGACTGGGTAGAGCTGAGAAATGTGATTTCTGTGTATGTGAAAAAAAATGCCTGTTTGCTTATAGCATCGTCCACGTATTCTAGGAAACAAAGAAACAAACAAACCTGTTGCCATCGAGTCGATTCTGACTCAGGTGACCCTATAGGACAGAGTAGAACTGCCCCATAGAGTTTCCAAGAAGTGCCTGGTGGATTCAAACTGCCAACCTTTTGGTTAGCAGCCCTAGCTCTTAACCACCACACCACCAGGATTTCCAAGTTGTGATAAATAGACAAATGTCAACAACAACAACAACAAAAGGAATAATTGAAGAAGAAAAGAGTTGCCACATAAAGGAATGAAGGACCAGGGTCAGGAGAGATATAAGTGAAGACATAGGTTCACTGTGAAGAAGAAGAGAGGAGAGAATTAATCTGGTGGGAGTTAAAGTTCAAACTGTAAATAGGATCAAGAGAGCAGATGACAGAAGGGAGGAAGGATAGGGAATGTCTGCCTCCCCTCCTGCCCTCCAAATTGATATCTCCGTAAGAACAAAGAAGGAGGAGAAATATAGAAGCCAGAAACCTTCAACTAAGGCTGTAAGAAAATAAAGCAAATCAGAAAGCCCGTATACCTTATAGTTGGTGAGGTACTCTGGCTTGAGTAAGAAAGAAGAAAAGAGGAACATCCTATGAGAAGTATTACATGTTCATATATTAAATGGTTTGTTTTTGCTCTTTTTTTTCTTGGAGAATTACTCAGGCTTCTAAAATGCAATTTGACAGTGTTAAGCAAATTTTGTTCCATTTTTGGTATTTGTGTTGCTAATCATTTGCACTACTTGTCTCTTGTCTTAAGACGAGTAATTCAAATATCCAAGCACTTTTGCTTATTTTGTGGTCTTTATATATGCCAAGATTCCCTATGGTTTTTTTCCTCTATCCTTTTAAAAATGACATTTTTCTTGGAAAAGTATTAAAAAAGCACCAGGTATTTTTTTAAATCTCTACTAATAAGAAGAGAAGAATCAATGGAATTTTAGGCAAAGCTCTTTTGGTAGTTTTGTTTGATGATTTTAGATTGTCAAGTTCCGACCTGAAGGGACACGTAGCCTATGGTATTTAAAGGGAGAAAATATTAGGGAAAAACTTGCATTTTCATTCAGTATATCAATTTACTGGACCAAAACACCTTTTTCCCTCTAAAAAAATAGATGTGTAAGGAGTTATGAGGTTCATTTTTTAATGTGATTGCAACATATTTCTGTTTACTTTTGAGCTACTCTAGATGCATTAAACAACAATATACTGAATGGATAACAAAATGAGTTTTCTACCCAAATTTTATGCATCTCTTTAGAAATCTTGCAGTGGGCATTTTATTTCCCTTTCATTATGTTTATTATGATTACTGGAGAAATTTCCTCCATAAAGATAATAAAATGGTTTTGTAGCCCGGTTGACTGCTCTAGAGAATATTTGCTTCTAGCTAATTATAATGATCATATTCTCTTAGTTTCCAAGGTGATTCCTTTGTAAGTCTTTACATGATTAAAACGGAAGCCTGATGCTTTGAATATAAATGCAGCAAAAGTTGGAACTGCTTTTCCATGTATTCTTTGTAGTTCTCCAGTCTTATTTGTGACATGAAAAAGTAGCACGTCAGTTGACTGGATTAGGAGAAACAGAATTTGAAGAGGATTGAACAGTACCAGTAAGTGTTTGAGTGATCATCCAGCATCCTGATTTTGACCACTGTTCCAAGTGACCTTTTGCAGAAGGCCATGGCTGTCATCCTTCAGCTATATAGGGATGTGTCCTCAGCAACACTTTAAATCTGCTCGGTACTAGACCGGCTATATAATTTGTGCATCCCAGTGCAGAGTGAAAATGTGGGACCTCTTGTTCAAAAAAGCATGAAAAAAATGTCATTAAAGGTACAAAAATGTAAAAAGTAGTGTTTCTATCTTATTATCGAAGTGTAATTCAGGGCAAAAAGCATTAACTGAAATGAAGAATTAGCTTTTTGTTGCCAAAGGATATAATTCACAATGAAGATGAAATAGTTATGAATATATATATATATATGCATTAAATATCAGTGTATCCACATTCATAAATAAGAATTAAAGAGAAATAGCAATACAATAGTAAAAAAATTTGATTTGCCTCTAGGTTATGATAGATGAAGTGAAAAAAAAAAAACAGAATAAATTATGAGAAGTATAATTAACTAGGAAGATCTAAAGGGCTACATTTAGAATCTTATACCCTGAATATAGAGAATATACTTTCTTTTGAAGTGCCTATTAAATATTTACAAAAATTGAACCAGCATTATACTACAAAACAGCTAATAAATTTTTAAAAAGCAGATACATAATAATAGTCGAAATTAGAAAATAGAAAGCCTCTAATGTCTGGATATTTAAAAATGTTTATATTAATAAATTAATATAGTTTATATTAATAAAGTAATATGGTTTATATTAATAAATTAATATAATTTATATTAATAAATTCCTGAGTCAAAATAAAATTTCAGAATATTTAGAAAACAGTGATAATGAAACCACTAAATATATGTACGATTAGAAAGCAGTGCTGAGATGAAAACATAATCGAGCACTTACTGAAACATTAAAAAAAGAACAACAAAATAAATGAAAGTAAGTGGAAGGAAGAAATTAATAAAAATAAAAGCAGAAGTTAAATGTTAGCAAAACTATAGAATTAAAAATTAATCCAAAAGTACCCTGTTTTATTTTTTCGCAGCCAATCCAATGAAGAAAAAACTGAAGAAAGCACAAATTTACAACATAATAATTGACAACTACAGAAACAGACTAAAATAAGGAAATAGACTTCTGTTAATTCTGTATAAATAAAATTGAAAAACTTGGATAAAATGGAAAATGTTCTAGGAAAATATAATTTACCAAATACAATGTATTCTGTATATATGTTTGTGTATGTAAAGAACCAAAGTCAAAGAGCTAGGCTGCAAAAAGTACCAAGTCCAGATGCTTTCACAAGAGAATTCTAACATACCCATATAGAATAGATAATTCCAATGCTGTTTGGACTATACCAATGCATAAAAAATTAAGAAAACCATCCAAATTCTTTTTATGCAGCAATAAAATATTAATATCAAACCTGACACCAAAAAAATAAGATTAGAGACTAATCATACTTTTAATATTGATGAAAAAAATCCTAAATAAAATTTAGCAAACAGAGTCTAGCAGTACCTTAAAAGAATTGTTCATCATTACCAAATAGAGTTTATTCTAGGAATCCAAGGCCTTCCCTGTATTCAGTATGAAAAAAATCTATAAATATAATTAACTCATTGTATTAATAGATCCAAGGAGAAAAATCATATGATCATATATATATGGATACTGAAATCTAACATTATTTTGATTAAAAAAAAATCTAGGAATAAGTGGTTTCTTTTACATGATAAATACATTTGTATCTTGGCCCTAATTTGTCCGATTTCACATTGAATTAGCAAGTAGATATGAGAAAAATAAGAAAAGCGTAAAAAGAAGAAAGGAGGAGGTATAACAATTGCTATTTGAAGATTCATTCTTTCATTCAACAATTATTCATTGAGTCCCTACTATATTCTAGGTGTTAGTGGGAAAAAAATACTAAAAATTCCCTTTTATATGGCGCTCACGTTCCAGAAATAAGCTATTATATGATTGTATACCTGGACTATATGAAGAAGAACGTGCCATGAAGATTGGAAGAAGACTCGTTAACAACCTGCGATACGCAGATAACACAACCTTGCCCTTGCTGAAAGTGAAGAGGACTTGAAGCACTTACTGATGAAGATCAAAGACTACAGCCTTCAGTATGGATTACACCTCAACATAAAGAAAACATTCTCCCAACTGGACCAATAAGCAACATCATGATAAATGGAGAAAAGACTGAAGTTGTCAAGGATTTCATTTTACTTGGATCCACACTCAATGCCTGTGGAAGCAGCAGTCAAGAAATCAAATGACGCATTGCCTTGGGCAAATCTGCTGCCAAAGACCTATTTAAAGTGTTAAAAAGCAAAGATGTCACTTTGAGGACTAAGGTGCTGCTGACCCAAGCCATGGTATTTTCAGTCACCTCATATGCATGTGAAAGCTGGACAGTGAATAAGGAAGACTGAAGAAGAATTGATGCCTTTGAATTATGCTCTTGGCAAAGAACGTTGACTATACATACCATGGACTGCCAGAAGAAAGAACAAATCTGTCTTGGAAAAAGTACAGCCAGAATGCTCCTTAGAAGCAAGAATGGTGAGACTTCGTGTCACATACTTAGGATATGTTATCAGAAGGAACCAGTTTCTGGAAAAGGACATCATGCTAGGTAAAGTAGAGGGTCAGCAAAAAAGAAGAAGCACCTCAATGAGATGAATTGACACAGCGGCTGCAGCAACAGGCTCAAACATAGCAAGGATTGTGAGAGTGGTGCAGGACCTAGTAGCGTTTTGTTCTGTTGTACATAGGACTGCTGTGAGTTGGAATCAACTGGATGGCACCTAACAAAACAACATACCTGGAAAATTAAAGGAATGAAGTGAAAAATTACCACAAACAATATAGAACTTTAGTACAAAATTAATACACAGAAACCAATGGCTTTTATATATGTATGCTATCAAGAAGCAGTTAGAAGATATAAGTACCTTATTTACAATAGGAACCTAAAAGGAAAATATTCTTAGGAATAAGTGTAACAAGATATTTGCAAAACTTTTTTTGAAGAAAAATCTAAAACACTCTTGAAGAACACAATATGAATAAAGATGTTCATTCACCCTGTGTTAATTTAAGAATTTAGTGTGATCTCATGAAAAATATCAACAGATTTGTTTGTTACATCATTTGTTTATTTTTAAATAAGACGCATTCATTCTAAAGTTCATATAGAGATACATGGCGCTATAGTCAGAAGCACCATGCTCTTCCACCGTATCAAAGATCCAAGAAACTAAGTCCAACGGAGTTACACGTCAGTCCTGAAACCCTAAGCATTGAATGAAGACATAAAGAACTCAGCCAAGCACTGAATGAAATAAGAAACTGACCAAGAACAGAGAGTGAGGAGAGATACATGCAGAGGTCCACTATTAGCTACCACAGCACAGATCTGCCATCTTGGACTCCTGTCGGAGATCAGTGAACACCGGGTACGAGAAAGCAACTTCACAGAGCTTCCAGCAGGAGACAGAACAACCAGTAACCAGCAATATATGCTTTCCCATCCAACACCCTTCTTCACCCCTACTAGGCCTCCTCTGCTTCATACAGCCACAGTCTCTTGGCAGGGAAGCACTGGCTTCACACCAGTGTCGCTTGGATTCCACTTGCCCACACTGGCCGGCTCCCTAAGTGCCATATGATACTGGTGTTGCTTTTTTCCACTTCTTTATATTTCTTCCTTACCTCTCACCACCTCCCTCTCCTTTCTCTCAAATACCTGGCTCTGTGTGCCATCTTTGCTTCTTCCTGAAAGGCTGTGAAACACTGCTCATCTGTGAAACTGCTTCCTGGTCTGTGCCGCCATGCTGGTAGGACCCCCGGGGCTTTTTTGTTTGCTCTGATTTGTTCTGTTTTGATTTGTGTTTGTTTCCTTTTTCTTTTCTTGCCTTGGGAGCCCCTTCTAACCGGGCAGTACCGTGTGACTTGGAAGCTACTCCCTTACTCTGCACAGACACACAAGGACATCCCTGAGGGCATTTCTGTTTTCTTTTTTTTGTTTTGTTTTCTTCTCTCTCTTATTCCCTTTTTGTCTTTCTTTATTTCCAGTTTCTCGATTTATTCATTTTTTTCTTTTATGCTTTTTCTTTTTTTTTCACTTTTCTTTTTCCCCATTTCTCAGTCTCTCATCTCTCCACTCCAATAGCAAGCTCCCTTAGCAGTCTTTTTTGTTTGTGTGTGTATTTTTGGCCCCTGTTCCTCTCTCCTCTCTCTCACCTTTTCATACCCATCTTAGCTCCCCCGCTCCTTCCTGCCTACCTGCACCGTGCACTGAACATCACGCTCCCAAGCAGCACAGGCACGTCCTACTGGAACCTGCCCTGCACTGATTTCCGGTCCACACTGTCAGCCCTAGTACGTGCCACAAACAACCCATCCCAGCAACTCCCCTTCAGCTGGACCTGCCCTGCTGTACCATACCAGAGTGACTTACCCTGTCCACTGGAGAAGGAGGTGAAAAGTATTGTGCCCACAGACAAGCAAATAACGAAGAACGCACAGCCCACCTGCTCATACATAACCCAATAAAACAACAAAGCAGGATGAAACAAACAAATCTACAGTCAATAAACGAGGAAAATAACTTCTGAATGCCCAGAAGACAGCAGACACTATCAAAATATACACAAAAACAGGACAGGATGATTCCAGTAGGCATCCAAAGTAAAACACCAGATGACCATCCAGTAGAAGAAAAGGCACTAGAACTAACTGATAGGGAATTCAAATCTCTAATATTCAGAATTATCCAAGAGTTGAAGCAAAAAGCAGAGAAAAATGAGGAAAAAAATAGACAAATTCATGGAAAATACAGACAAAAAAATGGAAGAATTCAAGAAAATAATACAAGAACAAAATGCTAAAATAAATTCATAACTAGAAATCATACAAAAACAACAGTTAGAAATCCGAAAGATAAACAGCAAGATTTCAGAAATGGACAGTGTCATAGAAGGGCTGAGGAGCAGGTTTGAAATATGGAAGATAAGACTGGCAAAATTGAAGACAAACACTTGGATACAACTCTGAGGAAAAATCAGAAAAAAAGAACAAATAAAAATGAAGAAATCCTGAGAATTATGTGGGATAAAATCAAAAGCAAAAATCTGCGAGTGATTGGAGTTCCAGAACAGGGAGAAAACAGAAAACACAGAGAGGATCATTGAAGAATTGCTGACAGAAAGCTTCCCCAATATCATGAAAGATGAAAAGTTGACCATCCAAGAAGCTCAGTGAACCTCATACAGGATAGACCCCAAAAGAAAATCACCAAGGCATATCATAATCGCACTCGGTAAAACCAGAGACAGACAAAGAATCCTGAGAGCAGCTTGAGAAAAACATAAAAGTCACATACCGAGGAGAAACAATAAGACTAAGCTTAGATTATCTGGCAGAAATCATGCAGGCAAGAAGGCAATGGGATGACATATATAAAACCTTGAAAGAAAAAAATTGCCAGCCAAAAATAATGTATCCCGCAAAACTCTTGTTCAAGTATGATTGTGAAATTAGGTCATTTCCAGATAAACAGAAATTAAGGGACTATGTAAAAACCAAACCAAACTTGTAAGACTTATTAAAGGGAGTCCTTCGATCTGAAAACAAACAACATCAGACCACAGGCTGAATATAGGACACAGGATTGTACTAGCCAGATACCAACCTAGGAAATGAACTCTTAAGGACTACCCAAAACCAAAAGAATTATAACAGGGAACCAGAGAGGTTAATCTGTAAATGACAACAGCATCAGAACAATAAAAGAAGGACTAAACAGGGTAGGTATAGAAACTTCCAATGGAGAGGAATGCAAGGCAATACCTTGTAGTAATAGACTGGTTCAAACCTAGGAAGATAACGGTAAATTTCAAGGTAACCACAAAGAAAGTTAGCAAACCTATTCATCAAAATAAAGAAGAAAAACATAAAGTCTCAGTAAAAACAAAACCTACAAAAACAAAAGAAATGAAAAAAAAATCCACAAGCAAAAGGAACTCAGCACAACAGAGTAAGAGGAACAAAGAAAACGTCAGCACCACAAAAAAAAAAGCACTACAAAATGACAGCAATAAACTCACACCTATCAATAATTACACTGAATGTAAATGGCCTAAATGCACCCATAAAGAAATGGAGAGTGACAGAATGGATAAAAAAACAGGATCAATTCATATGCTGTCTACAAGAGACACACCTTAGAAACAAAGATGTAAATTTATTAAAAATCAAAGGATGGAAAAAAATATATCAAGCAAACAGCTACCAAAAAACAGCAGGAGTGGCAATACTAACCTCAGATAAAATAGACTTTAAGACAAAATCCACCGTAAAAGATAAAGAAGGACAATATATAACGATTAAGGGGATGATCCATCATGAAGACATAACCATAATAAACATCTACGTACCCAGTGACAGGGCTCCCAAATACATAAAACAAACTCTAACAGCACTGAAAAGAGAAAGTGATAGTTCCACAATAATTGTAGGAGACTTCAACACACCACTCTCGGTAAAGGACACAACATCTAGAAAGAAACTCAACAAAGATACAGAAGACCCAAAGGGCACAATCAGCCACGTTGACCTCATAGACATATATAAAACCCTACACCCAACAGCTGCAAAGTACACATTCTTTTCCAATGCACATGGAACATTATCCAGAATAGACCACATCTTAGGCCACAGAGAATCCTCAACAGGATCCAAAACGAGGTAATACAAAGTATCTTCTCTGACCACAATGCCATCAAGGTAGAAATTAACAACAGGAAGAGCAAGGGAAAAAAAATCAGGTACATCGAAACTGAATAACACCCTGCTGACACATCACTGGGTAATAGAAGAAATCAGAAGTGGAATAAAAAAATTCCTAGAATAAAACAAGAATGAAAACACATCATACCAAACGCTTTGGGACACAGCAAAGGCAGTCCTCAGAGGACAATTTATAGCAATAGATGCACATATCAAAGAAGAAGAAAGGGACAAAATCAAAACATTAACTACAGAACTCGAACAAATAGAAAGAGAACAGAGAAAAAAGCCCATAGCCACTAGAAGAAAGGAAATAATAAAGATCAGAGCAAAAATAAATGAAGTAGGGAATAGAAAATCAATAGAAAGAATCAACAAAACCAAAAGTTGGTTCTTTGAAAGGATCAACAAAATCGACAAACCACTGGCCAGACTGACAAAAGAAAAACAGGAGAGAATGCAAATAACCCAAATAAGAAATAAAATGGGGGACATTACAACCAACTCAACTGAAATAAAAAGGATTATAACAGAGTATTATGAAAAACTATACTCCAACAAATTTGAAACCTAGAGGAAATGGATAAATTTCTAGAAACACACTACCTACCCAAACTACCACCAAGTGATGCTGAAAATCTGAACAGACCCATAACAAGAGAAGAGATTGAAAAGGTAATAATACAAAACTCCCAACAAAAAAAAAGCCCTGGCCAAGATGGCTTCACTGGAGTCGTCTACCAAACTTTCAGAGAAGAGCTTATACCAGTACTATTCAAACTATTTCAGAACATAGAAAAGGAAGGGATACTTCTGAATTCATTTTATGAAGCCAGCATAACTCTGATAACAAAACCTGGCAAAGACGCCGTGAAAAAAGAAAATTACAGGCCAATATCTCTCATGAATGTAAATGCAAAAATTCTCAACAAAATTCTAGCCAATAGAACTCTGCATCATATCAAAAAAATAATACACCACAACCAAGTAGGATTCATACCAGGTATGCAAGGGTGGTTCAGCATTAGAAAATCAATCAACATAATCCACCACGTAAATAAAAGGAAAGAAAAGAATCACATGATCTCTCGATTGATGCAGAAAAGGCATTCAACAAAGTCCAACACCCAAACTGTCAATAAAGTAGGTATAGAAGGGAAATTTCTCAGCATAATAAAGGGCATCTATGCAAAACCAATGGCCAACATCATTCTTAATGGAGAGAGGATGAAAACATTCACCTTGAGAACATGAACTCAAGACAAGGATGTCCTTGATCTCCCCTCATATTGAATTGTGCTGGAAGCCCTAGCTAGAACAATAAGGCAAGAAAAAGAAATCAAGGGCATCCAAATTGGTAATGGAGAAGTTAAACTGTAACTGTTTGTGGATGATATGATACTATACATAGAAAACCCTAAAGACTCCACCAGAAAACTACTAGAACTAATAGAAAGATTCAGCAGAGTAGCAGGATACAAGAAAAACATATAAAAATCCATTGGATTCCTATACACAATAAAGAGAATGATGAAAAGGAAATCAGGAAAGCAATACCATTTACAGTAGCCCCTAAAAAAATAAAATACTTAGGAATAAATCTAATCGGGGATGTAAAAGACCTATACAAAGAAAACTACAAAACATTACTGCAAGAAACCCAAAGGGATCTACATAAATGGAAAAACATCCCATGCTCATGGATAGGTAGACTCAACGTAGTGAAAATGGCAGTTCCACCCAAAGCAATTTACAAATACAATGCAATCCCGGTCCAAATACCAATAACATTCTTTAAAGAGATGGAAAAACTAATCGTTAACTTTATATGGAAAGGGAAGATGCCCTGGGTAAGTAAAGCACTATTGAAGAAGAAGAATAAAGTAGGAGGACTCGCACTACCTGACCTCAGAACCTACTATACAGCTACAGTAGTCAAAACAGCCTGGTACTGGTACAAAAACAGGTGCAGTGACCAATGGAACAGAATTGAGAACCCAGATGTAAATCCATCCATCTGTGGTCACCTGATCTTCGACAAGGGCCCAAAGTCCCTCAAATGGGGAAAATACAGTCTTTTTAACAAATGGTGCTGGTAAAACTGGTTAAAAAATGAAACAGGACCCATACCTCACACTATACACAAAAACTAATTCAATTTGTATCAAAGACCTAAATATAAAGCCAAAAACTATAAAGTTCATAGAAGAAAAAATAGGATCAATGCTAGAGGACCTAATGCACAGCGTTAACAGGATAGAAACCATAACTAACAACGCACAAACCCAAGAAGATAAGCTAGATTACTGGGATCTTCTAAAAATGAAACACTTACGCTCATCAAAAGACTTCACCAAAAGAGTAAAAAGAGAACCTACAGACTGGGAAAAAATTTTTGGACATTACAAATCAGACAAAGGTCTAATCTCTAAAATCTATAAGAAAATCCAACACCTCTACAACAAAAAGACAAATAATCCTATTAAAAAATGGGCAAAGGAAATGAACAGACACTTCACCAAAGAAGACATTCAGGTGGCCAACAGACACACGAGGAAATGCTCGCAATCACTAGCCATTAGAGAAATGCAAATTAAAATCACAATGAGAGACCATCTCACCCCGACATTACTGGTATGAATCAAAAAAACAGACGATAACAAATGTTGGAGAGGCTGCAGGGAGATTGGAACTCTTATGCACTGTTGATGGGAATGCAAAATGATACAACCATTTTGGAAAATGATGTGACGCTTCCTTAGAAAGCTAGAAATAGAAATACCATCCTATCCAGCAATCCCACTCCTAGGAATATATCCTAGAGAAACAAGAGCCGTCACACGAATAGACATATGCACACCCATATTCATTGCAGCACTGTTCACAATAGCAGAAAATGGCAACAACCTAGATGCCCCTCAACAAATGAATGGATAAACAAACTATGGTTCATACACCCAACGGAGTATTATGCAATGATAAAGAACAATGATGAATCTGTGAAGCATCTCATAACACTGATGAAACTGGAGGACATTATGCTGAGTGAAGTAAGTCAGTCACAAAAGGACAAATATTGTATGAGACCTGTACTGTAAAAACTCAGTTAAAAGTTTACCCACAAAAAGAAACAATCTCTGTTGGTTACCAGGGATGAGAGGGGTGGGGGGTGGGACTAAATATACAGTAGATAAGTGGTAACTTTGGTGAAGGGTAAGACAGTACACAATACTGCAGAAGCCAGCACAGCTCATACAAGGAACGGCCATGGAAGCTCCATAGACACATCCAAACTCCCTGAGGGACTGAATTTCTGAGCAGGGGACTGTGGGGACCATGGTCTTGGGGAACATCTAGCTCAATTGGCATAACACAGTTTATAAAGACAATGCTCTTCATTCTACCTTGATGACTAGTGTCGGGTCTTAAAAGCCTGTGAGCAGCCAGTGATACTCCAGTGATCTCACCTCTTTGGGAGCAAGGGAGAATGAAGAGAACAGGATACAAGGAAAAGATTAGTCCAAAGGACTAATGGACCACAGCTACCACAGTGTCCACCAGACTGAGCCCAGTACAGCTAGATGGTGCCCGGCTACCACCGACTGCTCTGACCGGGATCACAGTATAGGGTCCTGGACATGGCTGGAAAGGATGTAGAACAAAATTCTAACACACAGAAAAAGACCAGATTTACTGGCCTGACAGACTGGAGAAACCCCGAGAGTATGGCCCCCGGACACCGTTTTAGCTCAGTGGTGAAGTCACTCCCAAAGTTCACCGTTAAGCCGGGGATTGGACAGCCTCATAAAACAAAACGGGACTAATGAGGCACAGCAGTCCAAGGTCAAGGACTAGTAGGCAGGAGGGGACAAGAAAGCTAGTAATAGGGGAACCCAAGGTTGAGAAGAGACAGTGTTGACATGTTGTGGGATTGTTAACCATTGTCATAGGGCAATATGTGTTTTAACTGTTTAATGAGAAACTATTTGTTCTGCAAACCGTCATCTGAGGTACCAAAAAAAAAAAAAAAATTGTGAGATCAAATTGACAACAGCAACTCAAAAGGTTTGATGTGAAGCCGAGGGGACAGTGAGTTGAAGATAATGGTGATGGAATAATTTGGAAAAGGATAGTGAGAATAGCAGCACAACTGGAAGAATGTAATTGATGTCACTGAATTGTACATGTAGAAACTTTTGAAATGGTGTAACTTTGGCTATGCATATTTTCACCGAAAGAAAAAAAAAGTCCCCCAAGGTTGAGAAGGGAGAGTGTTGACATGTCATGGGGTTGTTAACCAATGTCATAAAACAACATATGTACTGACTGTTTCTAATGAGAAACTATTTGTTCTGTACACCTTCATCTAAAGTACAATAAAATATATATATATTTATATAAAATAAAGTTCATATAGAAAAATAAGGGTTTCTGGGAAAACTTTGAAAAAGAAAGTCTTCAACTAGCTGTTCCAGGTATTAAGACATGGTTTGAAGTCACGATAATTATCACTGTATGGTACTAGCACATGAATAATAAACCAGTGGAAGAACAGACTTGTTTTCTCAATGGGGAAAAGATCAATGGTATTTGGGATATCTGGGTAGTCATCTAGAAGCAAATTAAGTTAGATTCATACTTCACACTGTTCACCAGAATATATTCCAAATGCACTAAAGATTTGAATGTAAAAATTAAAACCTGTAATGTATTAGAAGAAAATAAGGGAGAATTTTTTTGAACATTCTGGGGTAGTGAAGGCATTTCTAATTATGACCATAAATTCAGAAGCTGTAGCAGAAAAGATTGATAAATTCAAATACATATTTTTAAAAACTTAATGCAAGTAAAAACCCAACAAAAAACTCCATCAGCAAATTCTAAATAAATAGCACACTAGGAAAAAATAAGTTATTTATGACAGGCAAAGATTTAATCACTCTAATAAATGAAAAAATCCTGCAAATCAATAAAGAAAATACTAACAAATAAAAAAATACGGGCAACAGATATGAGCAGACTGTTCACAAAAGAAATAGAGATGGTTTTTAAAACACATGAAAAGGTGCTTTTCTCATAAAAGGAAAATACAGATTAAAACTACAGATAGTACATTTTGTATATCAGATAGGGAAAAAAAGTAAAAAATCTGATAATATACTTGGTTGATGAGACTTTAGGAAATGGGCAGTATTGCTTATGAGAGTATAAACTGGTAATAATCAGTAATGAGCTTTTTTTTAATATCTGAATAAATTACAAGTACATAAACTGCCAGGAATTTATCCCACAGATATACCTGTGCAGAATGACCTATTACAAGGTTATTATCTAGCATTGCATACAGTGTAATAGTGGAAGTTTAGAAACTACCTAAATATCTGTTAATAGGGGAGTGGATAAGTAAATATGGCGTATCCCTACAGTTCTGCAAAAGAATGAGGATGTTGTGAAGTGAAAAACTCAAAGTCCAGAACAATGTATATAGTCTGCAACCGTTTGCATGATAAGGAAGATATTGCATTAATATTAAAATTCCTTATATTTGTATAAATATCTCTGGAAAGAAATTTGTTTAATCCCCATGGTTACCTGGTGGGAAGGGGAGAGTAGGAAGTGAGAGAGTAGGAACAGAATTAGAAGTTGAAACTTTGGATAATTTTTGCTTTGTGAACCATGTGAATGTTTTATATGTCAGTATACCTAGAATATAAAATTAAAAATGAATTCTTTTAGGAAAATGATACAGCCACAATATATTGTAGGTGGTGAGTTTTTTTTGTCTCTGTTCCATATTTTTGATTAAGAGAGACATGAAAGGAGAATAGTAGATGGCATTATTACTTCTAAAATAAAGAATAACTCAAAGTACATGCCCTACTGAAAGTCGGCAGATAAATTTTATAGACACAAGGTCAGCACATTTTGCACCCTTAGTTTTAACGTTCAGGACGTTTGCCGTGTTTCCTGGATGTCTGACCCCTTGAATTGCCTGAGATGCGTTTAGAAAGGTGTTGTACGTGCAGTCCACTCTTATAACTTGAAGACTGACCAGGCTGGCTTTTCCCCACCCTCTTTTTGATTATTTTCCCTGATTATTAATATCTCACTAATATTAAAGCAAATGTAGACTAAATAATGGAATAGAACTCACTTGGCTTAGTTTAGTTGTGGCGGGTCACTCCCGCATGACTGTTGGCAGAATGCTGAGATACTGAAGACAGGGGAGGGATTTTGTGTTTTAACATGCATTTTTACACTTGGACCTAACTGCAGTCCCATTTAGGTGGATAAATAAATAACCCTTTTTTACAGACGAGGAAACTGAGGCTCAGAGAGATCAATGGAGTGAGGAATTGAACCCACACCTGTTGTCTCAGAACAGTTTTCTTTCCACTTGTTCTCCAAATAACGCATAGTCTTAGTAAGAGGTTTAATGAGGGATTTAATCAAAAGAAATGACCAAGAAAAGGAATGAGTGAAAAATGAGGGACAGAGCATGAAAAAGGAGAAGAGAAAACATGTTTTGTAGAGGAACTGGTTGTTGTTGTTCTCAGGTTCTGCTGAGTCTATTTCAACTCATAGCGACCCCATATGTCAGAGTAGAACTGTCCCATAGGGTTTTATTGGCTGTACTCTTTATGGAAGCAAATTACTAGGTCTTTCTCCCACAGACACTTAACCGTTTGTGCCTGGTACCTTAGGCTAAAGTGAGGTATCTTGGGATTTTTCCGTGCTTTTCATCTGTTCTGTGTTATCATGGTATGTGACAGTTGGGTATAGCATTTTTCCTGAGGAAGAGAAATATTTGGATGATGCCTCTTTGCAAATTCACCTTTACCAGTGAAATTCAGGCTGATGAGGCTGACTTGACCGGGTTGGCTGCTCCATCAAATTTTCCTTGTCCCTTAGGAAGTACATTACTGGTGAGAAGAAATGCAAGCATTGGAGTGAGATTCATATTTTTCAATGTTATTTCATAATGAATTACTTTTCTAAGAGGTTATTTATGCTCATGTTGCTACTGGAAGGCCTAGGTAGATCCTCACTGGTAAATACAGAAATTTCATTCAGTGGTGTTGTTAGCTGTTGTCGAATTGCCCCTGACTCATGGTGACCGTGTGCATAATGGAATCATACTGCTGTAATCCAGAGGGTTTTCACTGGCTGATTTTTTGGAAGTAGATAGCCAGGCCTTTTTTCCTAGTCCAGAAGCTCCACTGAAACCTGTTCAGCATCATAGCAGCATGCAAGCCTCCACTGACAGATCAGTGGGGCTGTGCTTGAGGTGTGTTGACTGGAAATCGAACCTGGTCTCCTGTGTGGAAGGTGAGAATTCTACCACTGAACCGTAATATAGGGGGAAAATATCTCAAACATAGATGAGAGGAGATCTGTTTATGGGGAAGATGAAAATGGATTGAAAATAAATCTGCCGGTACCTTGTTTCATAGCATCCTGATGAAAAGAGATTGGAAGGCCTCTCCAAGCAGCTGGACTGGGATGTTCGCAGTATTCAGCGCTGGTTTCAACAAAGACGCAACCAGGAAAAGCCAAGCACACTGACGAGGTTCTGTGAAAGCATGTAAGTTGCTGTTTTTCTTTTTGAAAGAAAAACCTAACTAAGTACTCACGCCATCCCTGAGGTGAAAAAGAACAAATCTGTGCAGGCTCCAACAGCTCCTAAAAAGCAAGTCATCTTGTGGAAAAAATAGTTCAGGAAGAACTGGGGAGACAGTTTGTAAGAATTTATGATTTTCAGTTTGGATGCATTAAGTGAAGTACCCCTTCCTAATGGGATTCCTACAAAGTAAGCAGGCTACCAGGGCCTCTGATGATATTTTCAACCAGCCATTATGAAATATAGCATTAAAGTCCATTACTGTTATAGACTCCTATAATTTAAATTTTAATAGAAGGGACTTAATCAACATGTTCTTTCCTCTGATAAAAAATAAAATACAAGGATATATTATCAGAGGGTCATGATGATGTCCTGTTTTCGTGGAGATGTTAAGAAATGTCTACATTATATCCTTGTGTGAGTTTAATGAAGCACTGCTTGAAGGTGGAGGATGGAATCAAAGTCTATTCCATTTCTAAAATGTGCACTTTATGGTATGCAAATTATATATCAATAAAGCTGTTAAAAAAGAATCCACAGAGAATGCTTCTAGCACAGTGATATTTTGAGGTGATGATGCTTAATGCATTTATCCACAGGAGAGTCAGAGAAAGAAATATGAAAGCATTCAGCACATTCCCAACAAAGGAAAGATTCTGCCTCAAGTGTAGTAACCCCATTTGCTCTTTATTCTTGTGATATGACTGTTTCTTAGTCTAACAGTTCTTTGCTTTAGGAACTTTGTTCTGATACCTGATCAGTTAAGCTATAGTGCTGTCAGTGTGGCTCCCTTAATTTCAGGTCCTTTCTATTTGGGGTTGGAGTTACATTTTTAGGTTTGACTTTCAATTATTCCAAAAGACTTTTAGCAATGGCAATTTAAGGCTTAGAGGGAAACCTAACGTTATAGAAGAAATGATCGAGAGGTAGAATTAATTTGTAAATTCCTAGGGCTGAGTAAATGTGGAAGCATAAATAGGGTCCTCAGGAGGTCAGAATATTTATAAAACCTGGAAATACAACCTAGTAGATATAATCCACAAAGCCCTTCCCATAACTGAAGTTAGTGGCAGTTTATGGAAGAATTTATGCATCTGGGCTCCTGATCAAAACCAGGAATTGCTTCCTGGCCTCACCCTGCCACATATACAAAGGGCCTGGACTCCATCTGTGTTGGGTCTGAGCACATACCCACGTGCTGAACTTCATGTCCTCCTCTCCTCCTCCAACTAACTTCTTCAGAAACTCGATGCTAGCGCCTTCTATACTATATTGAGTCTACACCAAGTCCTCTCAAATACCAAGGTGCTACGTGTCTATATATGTTCACCTTAATTATATTACAAATTCTTCTTGAGGGCAGTAGGGCCCTGTCTCGTTCTTCTTGAGCTCTTCTCAGCCTTTCACACCACATACAGACTATGCTGAATAAATATTTGTTAAATGACTGAATGTTAGATTGGCATTGTTTTGGGAAGATTTGCTGATCTAAGTTGGCCCCTTGCCCCACAAATGAAGAGTACCTGACACGTATTTAGTTAGCATAAAACTTTTCTAGGAAGATTATCTGACTATGGAAAGCTCCTAGACAATTTCAAAGACAGATTCAGAGGAAACAATGGAATGTAAAAGGAGAATACCTAGATAACAGTGTAAGGAATAAAGCAGAATTATAGTGATCTACATACGTACATATGTGTGTCATAGCTATTTTTTTATTAATATAAACATTAATCTGGAACAGTTATTTTGAACTAGAGATGCACCTTATAATCACCTGGCATGATTTTCAAAATACACATACCCAGGGCCCACCCTAGGTAATCTGATTTAGTAAGGTGAATCAAGTGGAGTCTGGACATGTGTATCTTGGAAGAAGTCCTCCAAGTGATTGTGACATACATCCTTGCTTAAGAAACACTAATCTATTAAAATAGATAATTGCTCTTCAAAAATATGAAAAATCAAATTAGAAACCAAGAGAACACAAATCTGGGGCTCATAGCTCTAGGTCCTAAATGTAAAGAATCTATAGTTTTTCCTTTATATAAGTTACCATTTTAGAAAGTATGGAATTCTATTAGGGACTGGCATTTCATTTTTCAGTAGTGTAGAATAGCACCAATATGCATGCCAAACAGTGTTTGTAAGCATCTGCTGGCATGTCCAGTTTTTGGCACACTCATTTAATGCAGATGGGCTTAGTAGAAGAAGTTGTTCAGTGAGTAATATGCTGAAATGTTGACTTTTTTTTTTTCCTTTTTCTGGATGTCAGTCATTCATAGATCTGTCAGTGTTGATGAATATTCTTCCAGACACATTTAAATCCTTACTGGCAATAGAAATAGAGATTTTCATGAAGGAGTAAAGAATTTATAAAAAGAGATTTCATGTGAGACATTTTAGGAGGAACTGATTCAAAATGGAAACTGGTGCTGGGTTGGCATCATTCTTTTAGGCTGCTGAAATTTGTCATCCTCTTCTGACAATGGTATCAGAGTTGTATGTTTTTATCATTCAGGGAGAAACGGGAAGAGGCAGAAATAAGATGTCAGAATATATGGCTTCTCTCTTATTTGTGCCCTACCTTTGCTCATCATTTTTGAGTATTGTTCAGTACATTTAATAGCACACGTCTGGGAGTCAATATTGTATATGGCTTTAATTTAAGCTATCTCCAGTTGACTGAAAAGATAAATCTCCCACACGATAACCTGAAAATATAGGGCAAGGAATAGTCACACTTGACAGATTACTACTAATTTATTTGAATTGAAGTTTGTGACATACTGTGCTGAAGTTATGGAGCCTATGTGTAAAATAAGGGCTAGATCCTCTTTCTTTAGGAGTTCCATTTTAGAGTTAATGCTGATTAAAAACTATCCCCAAATGCTGCCATGTTTGGGTGCTTCTCTCTAGTGGCAGCAGTCTTGCCAAAATCTGGGAACCTCTTTTGAAATTGTGACTTTATTTCTGCAAAGCAGCCTTTTGATTTTCTTGATCTGTGATTCCATTGAACTAAGGATAATTCAACAATGAGAAGTGAGTGGTTTATCCACTTCCCCTCATTCTACCAATTTGGTCACTGTGACTCTAAATAGCTGTTCTTACTTGGACAAGTCAGCAATGCTGTCCTGTGACCTCAGCTAGAAAGTAAAAACCAGTTGCCATCAAGTTGATTCTGACTCATAGCGAGCCTATAGGACAGAGTAGAACCACCCCATAGGGTTTCCAAAGAGTGGCTGGTGGATTCGAACTGCTGACCTTTTGGTTAGCAGCCAAACACTTAACCATGGCATCACCGGGGAAAGACGGAGGGCAGGGATTGCACAGGAAACGAGTTGAGTCTCTTAAATCCCTCTATTTCAGATCAGTCTTTTATCTGATGAAATTTTTTTCTTGACCCAGACACCTGTTTGCAGAACAGTTAACTCACATTTGGCAAGTACTTTAGAATGTTCCACGCATTCATAAGCTGGTGATGGACAAAGTTTGCTAAAGAAAAAATTCAGTTTTGATGATTTTCTTCAACATATCACGTAATGAGCATGATTTACAAAGCTTACTACTAAAATTCTCCTGAAGATTGATACAGTGTTTGAAGGGAAAACTAAGAGAGAAGTAATATGCATATGCTGACCCTGAGGTTTAAAAAAAAAGAATGAGTTGTAAAAGTGAAGAAAAGCTTCTTAATTCTTCAAAACTACACATTTGAGCTGTTTTGTTGCTGTTGTGATGATGGTGGTTGTTTGCCCCTTAATACAAAACAGTCCCTGGAATTGTTGAAAAACTTTTGTCATCCAAAGTACACAATTATAGCCCTAGTTATTGCTCAAATTTGGTTGAGTCAGTGAGGGTCCTAGTGTTCAAGACTCTTAAACAGTTCTTAAATCTGTGAGTTGTATTCAGGTCAGTTTTCACATTAGGGCAGGGGTTGACAAACTTTTTCTTTTGAAGGACCAGAGGCTTTGCAGGCTATATAGTGTCTGTCACAGCTACTCAGCTCTGCTATTGAAGCACAAAAGCAGCCATAGACAAATAAGCATGTCTGTGTTCCAGTAACACTTTATTTGTGAATACTGAAATTTGAATTTCATATGATTTTCATGTGCCGCAACATATTATTCTTTAAAAAATTTTTCAACCATTTAATATTTAGAAACCATTTTTAACTCATGTGCCATACAAAAACAGATGACAGACTGCATTTGGCCGGCAAACTATAGTTTGCCAAACCCTGCTTTAGGGTTACAATAGTATTAGTGGTTCTTTCTGAGTTTCGAGAAAAAGAATGTAGTCTCATAGAGCCAGGTACAGTCATCTATTGCTCAGAGTTTAGTCATATAATAGAAACACTAGAATAGTTCTGTAGTTGTTGTGGTGATTCACTGGTTGAAATCTCGCTTTCCATGCTGAAGACCTGGGTTTGATTACCAGCCAATGCACCTCAGGCACGGCCACCACCTGTCTATCAGAGAAAGCTTGTGTGTTGCTGTGGTGCAGTGGAGCTCCCAGACTAAGATGGACTAGGAGATGCCTGGTGATCTACTTCTGAAAATCAGCCAGTGAAAACACTATGGATCATAATGGTCTGATCTTGTTGTGCATGGGGTCACCATGAGTTGGGGGCCGACTCCATGGCAGCTAACAACACAATATGTCTATCTCTAATATTTCTGAGATATGGTACCTGGATGGTGTGCAGCATCATTTAGCTCAACCGCACACTCTTTGAAGCTGTTAATATTCTCAAGACAGTATCACTTTTACTACAGAAATTCTGAAGATTGATGAATTAGATAGAACCTGTGGACAGTCTACTCTTGCCTGAGTAAGCTTTTAAAACCGTTTCCCCTCTTACCATCTGTGGCAAGTGAACTCATGCAAATACTACAAAAAAAAAAAAAAAAAGTGGCACTTTACCTTAAAAAAGAACTGAGGTTTGCTTGTGGAAGTGGACTTCAGAAGGGGTTGCAGCTTGTGAGTTGCTGTGAAGGGGTGGAAGGAGGGAGAATTCTAACACCAGATGGAGTTAGCTATGGCTCATTAGTATGCAGTGAACTGCAGCCGGTGGATGCTTGAGGGGTTCATGTGTGCATCTTGCATATTCCTATGTGACTTGGGTTAGCTGGGTGTGATTTTCTGCATTCACTCTGGGTAAGGTTGTGTGTCAACTTGTCTGGACCATGATTCTCAGTGGTTTGGCAGTTATGATGTAGTTTGGCAACTATGTAATGATGTAATCACTTCCATAATGAGATCTGATATAATGTAATCACTTCAATGATGAGATCTGTTATGAGCAGCCAGTCAGTTGAAAGGGAATTTCCTTGGGGATGTGGCCTGCATCCAATATAGGTGGACTTTCTGGCCAAGCTCGCTGGCTTTTGCTCACTCTGGATCCTGCAGCTGGCTCCTGTTCATCTCACCTCCAGTTCTTGGGACTTGAGCTACAACTTACGTGCCAATCTTGGGATTTGTTGGCCTCCACAGCCTGTGAGCAAGAGGCCTGCTGTCTGACCTACTGATCTTGGGTTCGCCAACCTCTGCAGCTGCATGCATCAGGAGAAGCCTCCAGCCTGACCCATGGACTTGGGATTTTCCAGCCTCTACAACTTCGTGAGCCATTTCCTTGATATAAATCTCTTTCTATATTTATATATTTATACCCTTCACTGGTTTTGCTTCTCTAGAGAACCCAGCCTAAGACAACTGAGAATGCAAGCAAACACCAAATGCGTGTTACAGTCGCCTTGGAACACGCTCACAAATTCATGTTTACATGATAAAGAAGTATTTTAGCACTAGCTGACATATAGTGTCCTCGTTAAGGAGTGAGCTGTGAAACAGGCAAGCCAAGTTCAAGTCTTTCCTATAATAAAAACCTGTGGGGTACTTGGGAGAGTTGTTTGACTACCCTAAGCTTTAGTTTCTTTATTTCTAAAATGAGCACATTAATAGTGCCTACCTTTTGGGGTTGTTGTGAAAACTAAATGAATTAATATATATGTGGTGTTTAGAAAGGTGCTTTGCACATAGTGATAGAATAGTGAAGGTTAGCTTTCTTCAGCAGCATCTCATGGTCTGTTATTATGTTGGTGTAACACTAGCAGCAGCAAATAGCGCTTAGTCTGTCACAGCCTAGTACTGGCAGTGCTTTTGGGCACCCTCAGAGTGACAAGCACACTACTTAGCTACTAGAGTGGCTCTGGTATTTGTCATTTTGAGAGGAGAGATCCAAGGCGATGTAAGCAGAGCAGGTTCTCAGTTTAGAATGAAGCTCTTTTATTCTGTGGAACCCCAAGAAGACAGAAGCCATGTGGATTCACTGGGTTATCAAATTGGTCTTCGCTTATACACAAGAAAAGGATACAAAACCAGACTGAGCTCAGAGCTGCAGAGCCTTTGGCGTGCTGCTGCGTAGCAGCACAGAAGTGGATGAGAAAGGGTGTACTACTTCAGCAGGGAGTGATGCCTGCTGTGCCTATAGAAGCCAAGGCTTTTGAAACACCACATGAGAAATGTCAGAACACACAGAGAATATCTTTGAACCATGGAGATTTAAAATGTGCCTGGGTGATTCTGAGGAGGACACAGCTTGCCTCTATCAGGGTGGAGAGAGGAACAAAGCCTGATGCCCAGTGGTGTTGCTTTCGTAAAGCCACCTCTAGGAGGGCCAGGACAGTCCCTTCAGCCTTACTCTGAAGATCAACAGGGCTTCTAGGTACAGTAGTTTGCTGTTAAGTGTAACATTTATTGGTTACGTCTTCCGTGCAGGTAAAGGGCTAGGGACTCTGGAGGCAGTTGATTTTGATAGCAATTCAAGCATGGGAGTCTGTAAAAGGGAAATAAAATAATACTTCCTATTTATTGGGTCATTTTTGGGATTGAATTGAGAGGGAGTATTGACACAGTAGTTAAGAGCTCGGCTGCTAACCAAAAAAGTTGGCAGTTCAAATCCACCATCAGCTCTTTGGAAACCCTATCGGGCAGTTTTCCTCTGTCCTGTAGGGTCGCTATGAGTCGGAACGGACTCGACGACACCAACAACATCAACAGCATGTCATGTGCTTGGTTTTCTTTCACCTGGGTTGCAAAGTTGAACAGGCAACAGTTTCTGATCTTATGGGACTCACAGAGGCAATTGATTCTGCTTGTTATTAAAGTTGTTTAATACCTTGGTTAGGGAACATAACCTGTAACGCTGAAGTAAAATTTCTCCTTTCAAGGGCTCCTTCCGTATTTTCTGGAGCTCTGGTGACGCAGTGGTTAAGAGCTGAGGCTGCTGACCAAAAGGTTGGCAGTTCGAATCTACCAGCTACAACTTGGAAACCCTGTGGGACAGTTCTACTCTGTCCTATAGGGTGGCTATGAGTTGGAATCCACTTGAGGGCAACGAATTTGATTTTTTTTGGTATTTCCTTTTTGTCCCAGTCATGGGTTGTTCTGGGCGTTGTACCTTAACTTGCCATCAAGAGAACTACAGTTTAAATTGTTGAGAAGAAAATACTTTGTTGCTTCCTCTTGGAAACCCAGTCTGCCTTTTCCTCTCTCACTCTCCTTTAGTTTTCCCTTCTTTCCTCCTTTGCACTCACCTCCCGCTGTCACAGGGCAGGGACCTTCTGCATGGAGTCACAGTGTTTGATTTCCTGCTGGCTCTTGCTGTTTTGTGATTAGTTCATGTGGCCACATCCCTCTGCAAGGGGCAGATAGGAGGTTTAAAAGAAACCTCCACCATTACTAATTTGACTGTGATTGCCTTGAAAGTTGGCACATTGAACGTAGCTCCTGATGTTTGAATACAGCACTTACTAATGCAATTGGATGGTACAAACTGTTAACATGCTCATTGCTAACCAAAGGGTGGAGGTTCGAGTCTACCCACAGGTGCCTTGGAAGAAAGGCCTGGTGATCTACTTCTAAAAAATCAGCCATTGAAAATCCTATGGAGCACAGCTCTACTCTGACACACATGGAGTCACCATAGTCAAAGTCGACTCGACAGCAACTGGTTTAATGTAAGAGGTGAAAATGTTTGTGTGTAAGATGGTGGTAGAGGTGGGCATTTGGACTAAGCAGCGGGGTACCCAGCCATTTCCTAAATGGGAAGGATTTGAACAGATTCTGAGTGACTATTGGGGAAGCAAGTCTTTGCGGTTTATTTGTAGGCCTCTCCAAATCTAAATTCCTAATGAGCCCTCCATGTGTCAAGAAACTTAAGTAACAGCAGTTAAGGCCAGCTACTTTGATTTTTTCTTAATAGACTTTATTTTTAGAATAGTTGTAGGATTACAGAAAAGTTGTGCAGAAAGTACAGAAAATTTCCATATAGAAACTCCTGCACATTGTTTCTCCTCTTATTAACATCTTGTATTCCTGTGGCAATTTGTTACAGTTGATGAACCAATATTAATACATTATTATTAACTAAAGGCCATAGTGTGCATTAGGGTTCACACTTTGTGTTGTGCGGTTCTATGGGTTTGACAAATTGTGTCCACCATTATAGTATTGTACAGAATAATTTTACTGCCCTAAAAAATGCCCTGTGCCCTACCTAGTCATCCCTCCCCTCACCCCCTCAGTCCCTGACAACTACTGATCTTTTCACTGTCAAGATAGTTTTGCTTTTTCCAAATGGTCGTATAGTTGGAATCATACAGTATATAGCTTTCTCAGACAGGCTTCTTTCACTTAGCAATATGCGTTTATGGTCCCTGCATATCATTCCATGGCTCATTTCTTTTTATTGCTGAATAATACTCCATTGTGTGAATGTATCATAGTTTGTTTGTTTATCCATTCACCTATTGAAGGACATCTTGGTTGCTCCCAATTTTTGGCAGTTATGAACTACTTCACTTTTTAATACAAGGTAAGCTATGGATAGTGTCTGTAAGGGTGTAATGATTTGAGAGAATTAAAGTGTTTTAGAAAATCACGTTATATATGGCCAGTATTTTTTATTTTGTGTATATATGACCTTTTAATGGTTGCGAAGTGATTGGCAGCTATTTTCTGTTCTCTGGAAACTCAGCTATGTAGGAAAGTTAATGATACTATTCTTCTGAGGATATATTGTGAATGAAGTGTTTAATGCAGCATCACACAGAGTAGGTCAAGCTTTAACAACAGAATGAATATAAAGGTTAGTGCATGAGTCTTGGCCATATTGCTTAATTCTGCATGGTTCTGCTAACTCCTATACTCTCTTTATTTAACCACAGATGTAATGCAATTGAATATTTTTGTCTAATGTATTATTTATAATAATAGGTTTTCTTGCAAATGTAGTGGACACTTAAAGTTGGTATGAGACTTAGACTGCGGAGCAGGGGAGGAAAGAGAGATTTATTTATCAGGGTTGTCCTAGACACTGTGTTGGGGCCGTTATATTTAATTCTCACAATAGCTGTGTAATATTGGGTATTATCAAGCCCCTTTTACCTCTGAGAAAACTAAAGCAAAGGGAGGGTGATTGACTGATCCAAAGCCACACAGCCCATTAATGACAGACTTGGGATTTGACTCCAGTTTTGCCTAAATCCAGGGCTTGTGCTGTTGCAACTGCATAGTGTTAGAGAAAGCTCAGGAATAATTCATGTTACCACATTCAGATAAAATGTAAAAGAGGGAAATTTGGTATTTTATTTGGACATCATAGCCTGCTTTCTCTTTTTCTTTTCCCCTCCATCTTGTAAAAGACTGAGATTAAATTTCGGTGCTTTTTCCTTGGCACATCTAGAGCACTTTTTTTGTGGAGTTCTTGTAGACTTGCTGTTTTCACTATTTACATCTCTCTCTGCTATTAAACTGTCAACACTTTGAGTCTGGGGGCTGTGTCCTATTCACCTTTTCATCCCTGCAGCTCAGCAGATGCCTGGTGTTTTGTAAGACCCCAATAAATGTCTATTGAGTGAATCAATTATTTGAACTTTAGAGACTGGATTCCATCTCTAGGGACTAGAGCACTGGATTTAATTGGAGGAGGTTCAAGTTTATTCTCTCTCAAGTAGTCCTAGAGAAGGATGAAGTGGGGAAGGAGGATGCAGGAAAGGCTTTCTGGAGGAAGTGACACTGCTAAATTTTCAAGACTATGGGTGCCAAAGGCCACTCCTGGGATTGGAAATCACCTTACAGAGTATGCTGTGTTTAGGAATAAGGAATGCATAAGGGAGAGACAGCCAAGGGGAAGATGCAGGCTCATTTGCCAAAGTAAGTCCCTGGACACTTCTCCCCATGCTCTCCTCTCTAAATGTCCAGGGCCACCTGCCTTCCTACTCTAAAATGTCATTGCTTTTCCTGCTTTCACAAAAATCCCATGATTAACAAGTGCTTGGCTCATTTAAGAATGGAACTGGCTTCTCAGTTGTTCATACCAGTTTATGACTGAGTTTGAACCTTTTATTTTTTTGTTAAAAAAAAACAAAAAAGTTAGTGAAATAAATCTCTAATTGGGAGATACATGACAGAGATAATTTTGAGCAGGTACCTTCCTGTGTTCCTTATGTGGTCTGCCTTCCACCCTTTATTTGTTTACTATAGTGCATAAAATATGGCCTGATGATCTCTCCCCTTTCCATTCCCACCTCCCACATAAAATATAAAAATTAAAAATCCAAAGGAAAAGGAAATAAAGCCAAATTAAACTGTTACCTCACTATTGGTTATACATACTATGTCATATTTTACAGGAAAAAACAAAAAAACAGGATATGGGACTCATAATGCCTAGTAGTGTGCCATTAACTGAGCCCTCTGCAATGAAGGTTCAACCTTAAATGAAAATCAGAACACGTGGTCAGGAAAGCAAAAGTGTGCTTGTGTACTTCTGAGATGTGCGTATTTGAAATGAAGATTGTTTCGGAAAATCAATAAAAACCATGTCTCCATAGGACTTAATTCACTTCAGTTTGCCAAAAGGATACAGAAGACCTGTTATGTGGCAGGGGCTGGGGAACTTAAAGATAGAAAGAATAAATCCCTGTTGCCTGATACTCGGAGATCAGGAGGGAAACAGGCACAACAATTTGGAATAGAGCTTCAGGAGCATGGAGCTCAGCCTGGGGAGAGGGTGGAGTCACTATATTATAAATAGTGCTTGTGGATTAGCCAACCAAATTTGAAATAAACAAATCTAAGAATAGGTCAATCTGGAGAGCTTCTAGTGAATACATTTTATGATGGATTTGGGGAAAAGAATTAGCATTGAAGTGTATAGGCTGAGTAGATAATATCACAATTTTTAAAGTAATTGCTTAAGAATTGGTTGACATTCATCCATTTTAGGAGGTGGCATTTGCTTAAGAACCATAGCATTGCAGGAAGAGGTCCATTCTGATCTGAAGGCAGTGGCAGAAAACAAGACTGCAGGAATTGATAGAATACTAATTGAGATGTTTCAACAAACAGATACAAGGTTGGAAGTGCTCACCCATCTATGCCAAGAAATTTGGAAGACAGCTACCTGGCCAACTGACTAAAGAGATCCATATTCATGCTTATTCCAAAAACAGATGATCCAGTGGAATGTGGAAATTATCAAACAATATCATTAATGTCATATGGAGGTAAAATTTTGCTGAAGATAATTCAGAAACACTTGCAGCAGTACATCAACAGAGAACTGCCAGAAATTCAAGCTGAATTCAGAAGAGGATGTGGAACAAAGGGTATCATTGCTGATGTCAGATGGGTCTTGACTGAAAGCAGAGAATACCAGAAAGATGTTTACTTGTGTTTTATTGACTATGCAAATGCATTCAACTATGTGGATCATAACACATTATGGATAACATTATGAAGAATGGGAATTACAGAACAGGTAATTGTGCTCATGTGGAACCTGTACACATACCAAGAGGCAGTTATTTGGATAGAATGAGAGAATGCAGCATGGTTTAAAGTCAGGAAAGGTGTGTGTCAGGGTTGTATTCTTTCACCATACTTATTAAGTCTGTATGCTGAGCAAATAATCCAAGAATCTGGATTATACGAAGAAGAATGGGACATCAGGTTTGAAGGAAGACTGCTTAACAACCTGCAGTATGCAGATGACACAACCTTGCATGCTGAAAACGAAGAGGACTTGAAGCACTTACTGATGAAGATAAAAGACTACAGCCTTCAGTATGGACTCCACCTCAACATAAAGAAAACGAAAATCCTCACAACTGGACCAGTAAGCAACATCATGAGAAACAGAGAAAATATTGATGTTGTCAAGGATTTCATTTTACTTGGATCCACAATCAATGCACATAGAAGCAGCAGTCAAGAAATCAAACAATGTATTGCATTGGGCATATCTGCTGCCAAAGACCTCTTTAAAGTGTTAAAAAGCAAAGATGTCACTTTGAGAGCTAAGGTATGCCTGACCGGAGCCATGGTATTTTCAATTGCCTCATATGCATGTGACAGCTGGGCAATGAATAAGGAAGACCCAACAAGAATTGATGCATTTGAATTACGGTGTTGGCAAAGAATATTGAATATACCACAGACTTCCAGAAGACTGAACAAATCTGCCTTGGAGGAAGTACAGCCAGAATACTCCTTAGAAGCAAGAATGACAAGACTTTGTCTCACGTACTTTGAACATGTTATCAGGAGGGAACAGTCCCTAGAAAAGGACATCATGCTTGGTAAAGTAGAGGGTCAGCAAAAAAGAGGAAAGACTTTCAATGAGATCCATTGACACAGTGGCTGCAAAAAAGAGCTCAAACATGGCAATGATCGTGAGGATGGTGCAGGACCAGGAGTGTTTCATTCTGTTGTACATAGGGTCCCTGTGAGTTGGAATCAACTCGACGGCACCTAATAAAAACAACAACAAAGGAACAGTATTTGGAATACCAAGTGACCATCTTGGAATAGAATTCTGCAGGACTATCCTACAATTAAGCATACACCATTAAGCCACACTGGGTGCTAGAAGAGTCACTAAGCATGGAAATGCCTTAATTGTGCTGGATATTTGGTGCTCCTTGTCAGTGAAAACTAGCTTTAGTTCGGAGCCACCATTGATCTTCCTTCTTTTAGTTCTCCTTTCCTTCCCTGTGGGTGAGTGGGGACAGGAATAGGTGAGAAGCTTGGGTAGAGAGGAATAAGGGGAATGTATTCTGCCTATACCAGGTATAACCCAGTGATCTGAAGATTGGGATACTGTTTGCAGAAAAATGGAAACCAAGTGGGAAATTTCTAACTTAATAGGGAAAGTGATACATGCCTCGTTTTGCAACATAAGGTGTGAGGGGCTTAATGCTGCACCTGTATCACTAGTTGATAGGCCTGTACTGATCTCAAGAAGCAACCAAGAATTTTCTTCTGTTTCTTCAGAATTTCCTCCAGTGTTGTCTTTGAGATGTTTTTTTCAATGGACACTCTTGGCTTTTCTTCCATTAGTCATTGGGATGATAGTTCTTATCTACTGATTTCTCTCCTTTTATTAGTTTAAGTTGTGGAAATGTGTCCAAGTTGAACTGATTTCAGTGCTTACTGAATCCAATTCTGAACGACAGCTTGAGCTTGGGTGTGTCATTTAAATTTGATTAATTAAAAAATAAATCATTGTTTTATCTGGAATTTTGAAGTGTTTATGTGAATCCCGGCCAAACATCTGGTATATTAAAAGCTACAAGTTTCTCTGGTTTCATGACTTTAAGTGTTTGTATTTCTGCTTCTTCCCAATACTTAATATAGTTCAGTAAACTTTTTTTGGAGCATTTACTTTAAGCTGGGTTCTGTATCAGATGCTAGATGGAAAAACAGGACCTCTGCTCTCGATGGATGAATGACATGATCTCTTTGCTTCACCCTCTAGACCTTTGTTTCCTCATCTGTAAAACAGGGATAATAATCATATAGACAAGATAGAGTTGTTTTAATGACTAACTAAAATAATGCATGTAAAGAACCTAGGACAGCACCTAACACATAGTAAGAGCTCAAGAAAAGTAATTGTTTTTGATCAGTTCTGATTTCTGCATGTTAGAGACTGGCAAAGTAAATGAATTTCCCTACCTAGTCAAATAATATCATTCTAAGTTTGCTTAATACTCGCGGGTATACATTACCACTGTGCAGATTGTCAGGTCTTTATTTCTATAAGATTCCCAAATGCCTAAAGATGTAATTATCTGGTAAGTTTGATGTGATGGCTTTTCTTGGAGGAGCTAAAACTCATAATTTAGATTTTTTCATCTTCCCTTTCTTTGAAGAAAAACTTCTTTGAGATTAGGGTGAAAGCATGGTTTTCTGGCTTTTAAAGTGGCACGTAAATTGAAACCTCAATGCTTTACTATCCAGAACAGGAGGATAAGGCCCTTGTGGTGGAACTCAGAGGTTTATATCTTAGGTGAAGAAGTCAGAGCACACAGGGGCCGGTGGGTATAGGAGTCTAGAGCACCAGTGGGCATAGGAGTCTAAGGCTCTACCTGCCTGTCTCTACCACTTACCAACTTGCTGAGTCTCAGTTTCTTGAAATTTAATGTGAATTAAAATCTTATCTCAAATTTAAAATGAGGCCATAGAGTTGTGCTAAACACATAAACTACTTGCACATAGAAAGCAGTTAATAAATGTTACCTGCTATTATGCTAATGATCGTTAGGAGATGTGGTTGTTGTTAGACCCACGTGTGCAGAGTAGAACTGCTCCATAGGTTTTCAAGGTTGTGACCTTTTGGAAGCAGATCGCCAGGCCTGCTTTTAAGGTGCCTGTGGGTGGGTTTGAACTGCCAGCCTTTCAGCTACTGGCGGAGTACTTAACCATTTGCACCACTCAAGGACTCCATGCTAATAATTATTAGGAATGGCAGTATAATGATCACTGAAGCAAAGAAGGACCTTCTCTTTGTTGACTCACTTCTCAAACATGTTTTAGCTTTTCGTGAGAATTTCATGAGGTTTCATAAAAATCGATTCCTTTTTTAAGCTGTACTGTTATGTGAATGTACCATGCTCATTCTTGCCCCTTGGCCTTTAGTAATGTGCTCTCCTTTCACCTAGGATGCCCTTCCCCTTGCCCTGTCAACTTGACGATTTCCTGCTCATTCATCGAGACTCAGTTCACCTTCATTCAACAAACGTGGACATTTATTGAGTGACCTCTTTATGCCAGGCACCGTGCTTAACATTCAGTGGAGAGCAGACCTGGAAATAGAACATTATAACCTCTGTGGCTTCATCTACACATCTCCCATTCTTTTTCCCAAGTACATCTGACGAGTCCCTTCATTGTGTACTGCCTTAATACTAACAATAACAGTTTGTTGCTCTTACTTGTCTCTCTTTTTACCTGCTAGACTATAAACTCCTTTGGGGCAAGGAGTCTATCTTACCTGTCTTTGAATACTCATGCCTAGGATGTGCCTGTATATAGAAGGTACTCGGTAAATATTTTAGATTGAGTGAACATATATTTCAAGGCTAACAACCTTCTAGCAGTTGTTTGCCAAGTCTTTGTTTCACTTATTGCTCAGATATTTTTTGAGTGCCTACTTGTGCCAGGCAGTCTTGTAAGTGCCTGGGATATAGCTTATATTTCATTGGGAGAGGAGATAATAGACAAATAAGTAAGATATATAGGATATTGATTGGCTCGAGTACTATGGAGAAATATAAAGCTGGTAAGAAAAATCAGGAGTGTGTGTATGTGGGTGGGGGCATGGGTTGAGCATTTAGGGGTGATCGTGGGTAGTCTCTCCTGAGAAGGGGACATATGAGCTAAGACCTAAAGGAGGTGAGGAAACCTCATTCATGGCTGAGGAGAAGCAATTGCATATAACCTGAGGAGGAGTGTACAGTGGCCTGTGTGAGAACAGTGGGGAGACCAGGGGTGTCTGGAGTTGAGGGTGAGTGAAGGGGAAAGGAGTAGAAAGTGAGATCCTGGTAGTAATGAGAGTGGCCAGATTTTGCAGAGTCTTGTAGGCCATTATAAAGACTTTGGTGTTTTACTCTGAGAAAGGAAACCATTGGAGGGCTTCAGAGATAGGAGGGATGTGGTCTGATTAACCTTTTAACAGGATCACTCTGACTGAAGTGTTGAGAATGAACTGTAGGCAGGTAAGTGCAAGGGAGACCAGATAGAAGGATATTGTACTAATCCAGGTGAGAGTTCTTGGTGGCTTGAACTAAGATGGTAGTAGTGGAAGCAATGGAAAGAGTTCATATTTAGGACTTTTCTTAACTTTTAATTTTGAATAATTTTAAACATATAAAAAAGAGAAATAATAGTTTAACATAATCATATATTCATCACCCATATCAAAGAAATGTCAGCATTTTGACATATTTGCCTTAGCTGTACCTTTTTTTTTTTTTACTGAACCATTTCAGAGTAAATTACCAACATCATGAGACTTCATACTTCAGCATGAATCTCCAGAAATAAAAATTGTTCTCTACAGAAACAAAATACCATTATCATACCGAACTAATGCATAGTTCATATTTCCTCAGCTGTCCTCCCCTAGATGTAGTTTATCAGGAAGATTCCAGTTAAGATTCATACATTATATTTGGTTGTTATGTCTCTTAAGTCTCTGTTTCATTTTAACTTATTTTGAAATAATTTCAAACATACAGAAAAGTTTCAAGAATAGTAGAAATAAATCCTGTATACACTTCATTCAAATTTGCCAATTGTTAACACTATACCACATTTGCTTTAACTCCTTCTGTGTTTTCTACACACACACACACCCACACACAGCCCCTCACACTTTTTTCTTGAACCATTTGAGAATAAGGTTTAGATCAGGATTTATTTTGAAGGTAGTGTAACAGAATTTGTTGAGAGATTGGTTGTGTGGCATGAGAAAAAGTGAGGAATCAGGATGGCCCTCAGGATTTGACTTGAGCAGTTAGAAGGAAGGAGTTGCCATTTACTGAGCTGAGGGAGAGTGAGGGAGGAGGGAGTCTGGGAAGAAGCACAGGTTTTGATTTTGGTCATGTTAAGTTTCAGATGTCTG
Source organism: Dugong dugon (assembly GCA_030035585.1). Taxonomy (NCBI): domain Eukaryota; kingdom Metazoa; phylum Chordata; class Mammalia; order Sirenia; family Dugongidae; genus Dugong; species Dugong dugon. Next base: position 130,451,988 of record CM057461.1, read on the forward strand.
TCCCACGTCTACGTGGAGGGGTGCCGTAGGCAGCTGGATATAGGAATAGGGAGTTCAGGGACAAAATGTGGGCTGAAGATATAAATTTGGCAATTGTCAGCGAACAGATGGTATTTAAAGACATGAGACAGCGTGAGATCACGAAGAGAGTGACGTAAGTAGAGAAAATGTCTGAAGACTGAGCCCTGTGACATGGCCATGTTAGAGGTTAGGGAGTTAAGGAAGAGCTAAATAAGGAGACTATGAAGGCGGGAAGAATGAGGTAAGAGAAAACAACACGCTTCTCCTGGAAGCCAGGAAAGGAAAGGGGTAAAGATCAGCCAGTCAGTCACTACTGGTGGGCCACATAAGCTGAGGACTGAGAGTTGACCATTGGATTCAATAATACAGAAGTAATTTCTATCTTTGACAAGATCAGTTTAGTATGGAATGGTGGAGGTGAAACCCTGACCTAGGAGGGCTCAAGAGAAAATGGGAGGAGAGAAATTGGAATATGGAGAACTCTTGAGAAGTTTGTTATAAAAGGGTGGTTGAGAAAAACAGAGTGGTGGTTGAAGGAGGAATGCAGGGTTAAGGATTTCTTTCCTATTTTTTTTTTTTAAGAAAGAAAAATGGCATGTTTGTATGCTGGATGGGAGTGATCTAGCAGAGAGGAGACTGAGGATGCAGGAGAGGTGGGGGAGGGGAGGGAATGACTAGAGCTGTATCTTTGCCCATGTAGGAGAGGCTGGACTCTGGTATGCGAGTGAAGGAATTAGCCTTAGGTAGGAGCACAAACAGTTTCTAGTAACAGTAGGGTAGCCAGAGTATCTGGGCACAGATGCAAGCTGTTGTTAGTTGTCATGGGGTCGGCTCAGACTCATGGTGACCTTATGTATAACAGATCAAAACATTGCCTGGCCCTGTACCATTTTCATTATTGTTGGTATGTTTGAGTCTCTTGTTGTAGCTATTGTGTTATCCCACTGCACTGAGGGTTTCCCTTGTTTTCATTGGCCCTCTACCTTACCAAACATGATGTCCTTTTCTAGCAATTAGTCTTTCCTGATGAGGCATACAAAGTAAACAAGTTGAAACCTTAGCATCTTTGCTTCTAAGGAACATTCTGGTTATATTTCTTCTAAGATTAATTTGTTTGTTCTTTTGGCAGTCCATGGTATATTCAATATTCTTTGCCAACACTACAGTTCAGTCACATCAATTCTGTCTTCCTGTTTCATTGTCTAACTTTAAAAACCAGGTGTATGATTATTCACAATGGCAAAAAGGTGGAAACAACCTAAGTGCCCATCAACAGATGAATGGATAAACAAACTATGGTACATACACACAGTGGAATACTATGCAACGATATAAAGAATGATGATGAATCTGAGAAACATCTCACACAACATGGATGAATCTGGAGGACATTATGCTGAGTGAAATAAGTCAATCACAAAAGGACATATACTGTATGAGACCACTATTATAAAAACTCATGAAAAGGTTTACACACAGAAAGAAACAATCTTTGATGGTTACGAGGGGTGCTGAGAGGAGTAGGGAGGGAAAAACACTAACTAGACAATAGATAAGTGGTAACTTTGGTGAAGAGTAAGACAGTATACAGTGCTAGGGAAGTCAGCACAACCTGACCAAGGCAAGGTAGTGAAAGCTTCATAGATACATTCAAACTCCCTGAGGGATCCAATTACTGGGCTGAGGTCTGTGGGGACCATTGTCTTGGAGGGCATTCAGCTCAATTAGCATAACATAGTTTATAAAGAAAATTATCCACATCCAACTGTGGTGAGTAGCATCTAGGGTCTTAAAACTTATGAGCAGCCGTCTAAGATACTCCACTGATCCCGCCCTGTCTGGAGCAAGGGAGAATGAAGAAAACCAAAGACACAAAGGAAAGATTAGTCCAAAGGACTGATGGACCACAACTACCACTGCCTCCACCAGACTGAGTCCAGCACAAATAGATGGTGCCCGGCTACCACCACCGACTGCTCTAACAGGGATCATAATAGAGGGTCCTGGACAGAGCTGGAGAAAAATGTAGAACAAAATTCAAACTCAACAAAAAAAGATCAGACTTACTGGTGTGACAGAGACTGGAGAAACCCTGAGATTATGGACCTGGACACCCTTTTAACTCAGTACTGAAGTCAATCCTGAAGTGTACCCTTCAGTCAAAAATTAGACAGGCCTATAAAACAAACAGTAATACATGTAGCTCAACCATGTGTATGAGACTGAACAGGCACACCAGCCCAGGGCCAAGGACAAGAAGGCAGGAAGGGATAGGAAGGCCGGACGAATGGAAATGAGGAACCCAAGGTCCAGAAGCGGAGAGTGTTGACATGTGTTGGAGTTGGCAACCAATGTCACAAAACAATATGTATATTAATTGTTTAATGAGAAACTAATTTGTTCTGTAAAGCTTCATCTAAAGCACAATTTAAAAAAAAATTTTGTTCAGTGCAACATGGTAACCAATTGCCACATGTGGCTATTTAAATAAACTTCAAATTAATTAAAAAAAAAAGAACCAGATGCATGTAGGTAGAGTCATGTTGAGAGCATGTGGGATGTCTTTTGTGATTGTTCTTGTGATTGAGAAATAGGGAACAAGGTCCTTAGCTGACAGTGAGGCTGAAGGAAGAGGTGTTGGGATTTTGAGGAGAGAGGAGAAAGTGTAAAATAGTTGTCTAGAAGCATGTTTATTAATTCCTCTGTATGGAGTGTGTTTATCTGTGTGTGAGGTGGCAGGCAGTGAGGACATGGAACATGAGTAGATTGCTTTTTCTAGGAATAGGGGCTGTAGGTGTCAGTAGGGTATGGTTGCCTCAAGGTTACCTTCCCCCAATCCAGAAAGCCAGTTGGTTGATGTCTTAGTTATCTAGTGCTGCTATAACAGAAATACTGCAAGTGGATGGCTTTAACAAAGAGAGATTTATTTTCTCACAGTCTAGTAGGCTAGAAGTCCAAATTCAAGGCATTATGTCTTATAGTTCATTATCCTGGGAGCTGCTGAGGTAGTAAATTCTTGTTAAATTGGATGGTGTTCCACTCCAAACTCCCTTATGTCCTCAGAAATTGTATACCACATGCTGAAGATTCTTAAGCTACCATGTGGATTTCTTTTGAGTTTTGGATGATTTTATGCATTAGAACTTTTTATTTAATTTATGTTTTTAATTTTAAGAAACACATCCAGATCTGCCTGAAGCCAACTAGCTATTTCTTTGAATCTGCATGTAAATAAGAGCAAAAGCATGTTTAAATAAGAGAGTAAGCAGCATGTTTTTGTTTTTTTCTTTTCAGATTTTTCTCCTTATACTTTGGATGTTATATTCTCATTGGGCATTTTAGATCCAGTTTTCTTCCTTTAAAAATAAGGTATTTATTAGGAAGACAATCAAATAAGTAATGAAAAACTGTAGGAGACGCAGTTTCCTAAAATCCCATGAGTGTAACTTTTTTGGTACTTAAAAAGTAATCCTAAGCATCTGGTAGTTGTTTATCTCAAGTGAAACGCTTTTTCCCCTAAAATTATTAAATGCTTAATTAAATGTCTGCAAGATCTAATTTAATGGTTCAACTCAAATAATAAATGTATATATAAATATAATACAGTTGTAATCTCAAAAACAACAAAGTAACTTTCAGTTATTTTTAGCTTTTTATTATGGAAATTTTAAAATATGCAGAGTTTCTGTTTGGGGTGATGAAAAAGTTATGGAAGTAAATAGTAGTGAAGGGTTGTACAACATTGTGAATATAATTAACGACACTGAATTATACACTTAAAAATGGTTAAAACGGCAAATTTTATGTTACATAGTTTTACCACAATAATTTTTTTTTAAATATCACAGAAAGAATAGTTAATGAATTTCTAGGTATCCATCATACATTTTCAACAATTATGTCATTCTATCGTCTCCATATAATAATAATTCTTAAATGGAAGGTTATGAAATAGAAAAAAACTTTTTTTTTAACAGATAAAACATTGATATGGGATGTGGGTGCAAGATAATATGTTTGCTCTACTTTAGGGTGGGACTGCCACCTGGTTAGAGACATAGGGCCTGCAAAGATTTCTAAATGGCCTCGTCCCTTATTCTCCATGGCTCCAAGTTCACAGGGCTCATGAACATTTCTGGTTCAGTCCTTTTCTTGCACATCATGCTCTAATAATAGGTAACTGCTCAGAGTTCTCTATACATGCTGTCCCAGGGCCCCCCCTGCCCTCTTCCCTGCTTGACTCCTATTCATCTCTTCAAAGTCCAGCTCAGGCAGCCTCTCCTCTGAGGTTTTTCTCATCATTCGTCCCTGACTTGGCACAGGTGCACCCACCTGCACTTCTCATAAGAGCTCTGCCTCTCCCTGTGGCTGCCCTGGATTGAAATCTGAACTGGTCCTCGTGGCCTGCAGGGCTCCACATCACCTGGATCTTGGCTGTCTACCTCTCTGACTTCATCTTCTGTCCCCACTCCTCCCACTCACTGCACTCCAGTGACATCAAACTGCTCTCTGCCTGCCAAGCTCATTCCTGCACTTCCTGGTCCCCTCTTCTTGGTTATTTGGCTGCTGCTTCCACTCCCCACCTCCTTTTATTGTTGTGAAAAGATGTACAAGAGCAGGTTCAGTTTAGCAGTAACTTAAAAGTAACCTCAACCAGATCAGGAAATTAAACATTGTTGCAAATGGTTAAGTGCTAGATTACTAACCAAAAGGTTGGTGGTTCAGACCCACCCAGAGGTGCCTCTGAAATAAGGCCTGGAGATCTGCTTCGAAAAGGTGACATCCTTGAGAACCCCATGGAGCAGTTCTGCTCTGCACATGTTGGGTCACCATGTGCTAGAATCAACTCAAAGGCAACTAACAACAACAATGACACTCCCAGAGTCCCAAAATGAACCTCTCCCAATCACAACACTGCCTTTTCTCCCAAGAAATAAACACTATTATCAAATTTTGTTGCAATTATTTTCTTATAATTTTATAATTTATGCATACATTCCAAAACAACATAGTATGTAGTTTTTTGCATTTTTAAACTTAAATACTACATGTTTATTTTTATGCCTTGCATCTTTTGCCAAACAGTATACATCTAAAATGTATCCATGCTGATCTGTGTAGGTGTAATCAGCAGTAGTTCATCCATTTTAACGCTGTATGGTATTTTATTGCATGAACATATCACAGTATATTATTTTTTCTACTGTGGATGGATATAAGGTTGTTTCCAGTGTTTGGCAATTACAAGAAATAGCTATATTGGCTATTGTAAGAAATAAGGCTATGAATATTCTTATACATATATCTTGGTGTACTGTCACGAGTTTCCCTATGGAATAAGTAGGAATAAAATCTGGGTACTAGATAGGTAACCATATAATTGAACGTTCCAGGTGGGACATTTTTGTCCAGGACAAATGCTGGACTTAGTGGTTCACCAGGAAAAATAGGTGTAAACTGGAATTATCCAGGCAATCTGGGATATGTGGTCCTGTACTCAAAGTGTATTCATATCTTCAAATTTATAGACGTTAATCTGTTTTCTAAAGGAATCGTGCAAGTTTACACCCTTACTAGAAGCATGTAAGAGTTTCTGTTGCTCCACATTCTCACCAACACTTTGGATTTTCACACTTTGTATTGTTTACCAATCTTCTTGTGGTTTTAATTTGCATTTTCCTTGTTGATAATGAGACTGAGTTGTGAAGTATCTGTCTAAACCATATTTTTATTTAGTACCTGTCTTTTTATTATTGATTTGAAGTAGTGCTTTTAAGATTCTAAATTTTGTTGCTGTTGTTTTTTAAATTAGTTTCTCATTCAAAAATTTATACACAAATTGTTTTGTGACATTGGTTGCAATCCCTGCAATGTGTCAGCACTCTCCCCCTTTCGCTTTACATCCTGGGTTCCCTGTGTCCATTGGTGCAGGTTTTCTGTCCCTTCTGCCTTCTCTGCTTTGCTTTTTGGCAGGTGTTGCCCATTAGGTCTCCTGTACTTGATTGAACTAAGAAGCACATGTCTCACATGTGTTATTGTTTGTTTTATAGGTCTGTCTAATCTTGGCTGAAAGGTGGACTTTGGGAGTGCCTTCAGTTCTAAGTTAGCAGGGTGTCTGGAAGCCATAGTTTCGGGGGTCCCTCCAGTCTTTGTCAGACCAGTAAGTCTAGTCTTTTTTCATGAAATTGAATTTTGTTCTACATTTTTCTCCTGCTCTGTCCAGAATCTTGTACTGTGATCTCTGTCAGAGGGGTAGGTGGTGGTAGCTGGGCACCATCTAGTTCTTCTGGACTCAGGCTGGTGGAGGTTGTGGTTAATATGGTCCATTAGTCAGCCCTTTGGACTGATATTTTCCTTGTATCTTTGGTTTTCTTCGTTCTCCTTTGCTCCAAATGTGATGGGACCAATAGATGTATTTTAGATGGCTGCTTGCAGGCTTTTAAGATGGCAGATGCTATTCACCAAAGTACGATGTAGAACATTTTCTTTATGGACTATGTTATGCCAATTGACCTAGATGTCCCCTGAGACCATGGTCCTCCACCTTCAGCCCCAATAACTCGGTCCCTCAAGGTGTTTGGATGTGCCAAGTTGTGCTGACCTTCCCTGTATTGTGTGTTGTCTTCCTTTCACCGATGTTAATACTTGTCTACTATCTAGTTAGTGATTTCCTTTCTCCACTGCTCCCCTCCCTTATAAAATTGCTGTCTTTACAATATTTAGTATTCAAACCCATGACTGTCTTAGTTATCTAGTGCTGCTATAACAGAAATACCACAAGTGGATGGCTTTGACAAAAATAAAGGTATTCTCTCACAGTCTGGGAGGCTAGAAGTCTGAATTCAGGGTGCCAGCTCCAGGGGAAGGCTTTTTCTCTGTCAGCTCTGGGGGAAGGTCCTTGTCATCAATCTTCTGGTCTAGCAGGTTCTCAGCACAGGGACCCCAGGTCCAAAGAACACACTCTACTCCTAGCACTGCTTTCTTGGTGGTATGAGTTCCCTATGTCTCTCTGCATTCTTTTCTCTTTTATTTCTCAAAAAAGATTGACTTAAGACACAACATAATCTTGTAGATTGAATCCTGCGTCATTAACATAACTGCCTCTAATCCTGCCTGATTAACATCACAGAGGTAGGATTTACAACACATAGGAAAATCACATGACAGAATGGTGGACAATCACACAATACTGGGAATCATGGCCTAGCCAAGTTGACAGATATTTTGGGGGGACACAATTCAGTCCATAACAGTGACCATGGTTAACTTTTCATTTATTAAGATCTTCTTTCTAAATAACTTCTTGTAATTTTCTCTGCAGAGATAGTGCACATTGTTTATATGATTTATTCATAGGCACTTCCTACTTTTTGAAGCTATTTTAAGTGGTATCTTAAAATTTTTACTTTCTTAACTGTATGTTGCTGTTCTTTAGGAATAAAAGATGTTTATGTGTTAATTTTCTATATAGCAACCTTGCTAAACTCTCTTTAATTCTAATGATTTATCTGAATTTTTTATGGGACAATCAGATCGTATTTTAAAATGGTAATTTTGTTTTTTGTTTTCTCATCCTTTTATTTTCCTTGCCTTTACTGTGTTATTTAGGGACCTCCAGTACAATGTTGAAGGGAAGGTGTGAGAGCAGGCATCCTTGTCTTGTGACTTACCTCAAAAGGAAAGTTTTCAACATTTTTTAAAAAGTGCCCTTTAAAAGATTAAGGAAATTTCCTTCTGTTTCTTGATTTGCCAAAAGTTGTTTTTTTTTTTTTTTAAATCATGAATGGATATTCAGTTTTTATCAAATACTTCTCCTGTATCTATGATGATGTCTAATCTATAAACATGGTGAATGCATCAATCAGTTTTCTAACATTTAATCAAGTTGTGCATTCCTAAGGTATTCTGCTTTGGTCATTATCTTTTTATCTGTTGCTCATTCTGGGTCTAATATTTTGTTTAACACAGTTTTGGTATCAATGTTAGGCTATCTTCATAGTTGGGGAGTAGTCCTTCTTCTTCTAGTTCCAGAAGAGTTTGTAGTAGGCCATGATTCTCACTGGTTTGGTAGTTATGTAATGATGTAATTTGGCTGTTACATAATGATGTAGTCATTCTCCATTTTGTGATCTGGTGTGGTCATCTTCCATTTTCATGTAATGCTGATGTTCACTTAATGACCTGGTCTTTGGAACCTAGCCATGTCAGTAAGTGAGGAGTGACTGTATATGAGACACTGTCCTCCCCGTATCTTCTCTTCCATGTTTTCAATTTTTTGTTTCTCTGGCTGTATGTTAGATATCATTTAACCTATATTCCAAATCACTAACTCTCTTATTAACTCTTTCTAATTTGTTACTTCCTTCTCCACCTAGTTTTTAATTTGGTTATTGTATTTTCATTTTTAGAAGTTCCAGTTGGTTCTTTTCAAAAGCTGCTTGGTCACTTTATAGTTTCCTGTTCTCTACAGATACTTTTTATCTTAGGAGCCTGGTGGCACAATGGTTAAGTGCTCACCTGTGAACTGAAAAGTCAGCAGTTGGAACCCACTAGTGGCTCTGTGAGAGAAAAGACCTGGCAATTTGCTCCTGTAAAGATTTCAGTCTAGGAAAACCTAGGGGTCAGTTCTGCTCTCTCCTATAGGGCCGCTATGAGTTGAAATTGACTCAGTGGCACACAGTAACAACTTTTTACCTTTTTTTTATTTCTTTACATAGAATAAGCATAATTGTTTTATAATTTGTATCTGATAGTTTCAATATTTATGAATCTGTTTCTGATTCATAGTGTCTTTTTTCCTTGTGTAGCTTTGTTAATTTTGACTATGTGCTATTCTTTGTTTTTGAAAATTGTTTGGCAGATTCTTGAGGCCTAGGAGGAAGATGCCTTTCTCCAGAGAGTTTGTGCTGATATTTCTGTCAAGCATTTACAGATACTCCTATCTAGGATTACCTTAAACTAAGTCCAAGGTTTAAGATTCCCAGGACCACCAAATCAAAGTGTACCTTGGTTACAGTCACTCTTATGACTGTTCTAGGTCTTTAGCCACAACTTCTCATGGATTTTTTTTCTTTTCCTTTTTATTCCTATTCTGCTTTAGTGTCAAGCAACAATCCCTAGAATTGGGGATAGCAGTAGGGTTTACTTATGGTTCATACTCATCCTATAGATGTAATACTATGAGATCTCAGTTTAATGCAGATATTGTCTCCTATAATGTTTCTCACTTTGGGTGGGATCTTGGCCTTGAGTCTGTCCCCTTTATTCCAAAAGGCTGCCAAAGTAGAAACTTAGATTTACTGACCATGGCAGATGCCCTCGGGGCAAAAGAAGCTCTGGTGCTCTCCTTATGTCTCTGGATGCCCGGTTTCTCTTAGATTTTGTCCTGATAGCTTCTTATTACCTTGTTATGTCTGATGCTTTTAGGGATTTTTTCTTTTTTAATTTAGAATTTTAGTTGATTTTAATAGGTCAGGGTAGGAAAGGATTGGTCTGAGTAGCCTAGCCTGCTATTTCTGGAAAAGGAAGTATTAATAAGATCTTAAGGCTACAAGTATCGTCTACTGAAAAAAAAAATTGTGTACTTTTGAAAACTAGAGTTATAATACAGTTCTGTTTCATGTAATGCATCATTTTAATATTGATGTGAAGTTAAAGTCATTTTGGCCTTGTGTCTGGTGTGAGTCCCAATTTTAACTTCAGCAATTTCCTAAAACTGCATACAGCCATCTTCCTAATAAGCCAACAAAATAGCCATCTTTCCTAAACAACAACAGTGTACAGTTACGGTATAGAAAGGCGTTGAGGGATGTGACCTGCCAAAGACATGGAAGAGATTGTCTTTCTTTTCTGATGTATATTAAGCAATAATCAGCAAAGAAATGATTGCCTAATATGCACCAGTAAACAATGTAGACAAGGCTTGGTCTTACAAAGTAATATGTAAACAAATGCAAATTCAATCAAATTTAGCTGGCCTGGGGGATGCTGGTTATATGCAGCAGAGGTTGATCAATCCAGTAGTGTTAAGCTGAAAATTTGTGTTACAGGAAGGGAATCTTAAGTAAAATTTTGAACCTTTGAAATATACTAGTGAAAGTGTAGCATATAAATTGATAGAGATGGGGAGGGAAGTGTTTCTTAAGTGTAAAAGCTCTAGAGACAGGTGTAAGCAAGCAGTGTATGAGGACTGATTAACACATCCTTTTGATGAAGATAGATTTTGATGAAAAGATCACCAGGATAGTGACTGGGAAATGAACCAGCTAAGAAAGATGTGAAAGCTAGTTTTTCAGCTGACCACGGATTCTCTGTGTGTGTGTGTGTGTGTGTGTGTGTGTGTGTGTGTGTTTCCTTCTTCCCCATTAATTTTCTCTTTGACTTTGAAAAAAAGGATTGCACTTTAACTAGATTCAGTGAGCTGAGGCCTATTAGGTGGCCTCCCTGTACCTCAGACCAAGCCAGTCATTGGGCTTACAGAGAATAGTGCAAAAAAAAAAAAAAAAAAAAGAGTTACTGTCTGGTTGATTCTGGCTCATGGTGACCCCATATGTGTCAGAGTAGAACTGTGCTCCATAGGATTTCCAATCGCTGATTTTTCAGAAGTAGATTGCAAGGCCTTTCTTCTGAAATGCCTTTGGGTGGACTCGAACCACCAGACCTTCAGTTAGCAGCTGAGTGCTTTAACCATTTGTACCACCCAGGGACTCTAGTTCAAAAATACCAACCCTTAATATTATCAGGGTTGGTCGAACTTTTGGAATGTGATAATGAACATGAAGCAGGACCTTTAGGAGTTTGGATTGCCTGGAATTTATAGTTAGTAAAAGTCTATATGGACAATTGGTTCATGGGATTTTACTTCCCCTCCTACTTTGATGCTTCTTTATTTATCATCCATGAATATGGAATCCATTCCACCATTCATTCAAATGAATGTGACTCTGTGACTATACCTGTTTGGTAATTAAACAGACTTTTGACATCGTGATAGCATATAACATTTATTGAATATCTATTATGTGCCCAGATCTCTACCTGTGTTACCTTATTTAACTCTGACAATAGCCCCATTGGGTGGATGTATCTGCCTCAATTCAGAAAGATTAAGTGACTTGCCCATAATATACAGTGGGAGGCAGAATCCATGTGTGACTGACCCTAATACCTATGTGGCTTTATACCACTACTGAGTTTGTAATTTTAAAAATAAGTATTACTCTTTATGGCAGAGTGATTTTGTATTGTATGTACACTGACTCCTCACTTATCAACAAGGTTGTGTTCCAAAGACCAGGTTGTTACACAAAAATCACTGTTATGAGAAAATGGAGGATGACCACATCAGATCACAAAATAGAGGATAACTACATCATTACATAACTGCCAAATTACATCACTACATAACTTCCAAACCACTGAGAATCATGGCCCAGCCATGTTGACACGTAACCTTAACCATCACAGCCAGTATTACTCTCACCTTGCACCTCAGCATTCATTACTGCCAGGCATATGTAATTAATACACAAAATAGTCGCATAGTAGATTTTTTTACAGTGGTCATAATTACAAAATGTTGGATTACGTGATAGTCAATAAGTGAGGAGTAGTGAATATACCACATTTTGTTCATCCATTCATCTGTTGATGGACAACATTGATAAAACTGGAAAACATATGCTGAGTAAAATCAATCAGTCATAAAAGACCCAATATTGTATGATCTCACAGGAAGTATCTACAATAGGCAAATATATAGAGAACAAAGTTTATTAGTGATTAACAGGGGTTGAAATGAGGGGGAAAGAGGTAGTCATTGCTTAGGAGGCACCGAACTTCTGTTAGGAGTGATGGAGAAATTTGGAAGCAGATAGTAGTGATGACTGTACAACATGTTGAATGTAGTTAATGTCACTGAATTGTACATGTAAAGAATGTTGGAAAGGCAAATGTTTTGTTATGTGTGTATGTGTACTTACCACAATAAAAGGAGTTCCTAGGTGGGGCAAATGGTTAAATGCTTGACTACCTGCTGAAAGACTGGCTGTTTAAATCCACCTGGAGGTACCTTAGAAGACAGGCCTGGTGATCTGCTTCTAAAAGGTCACCACCTTGAAAACCCAGTGGAGCAGTTCTACTCTGAACATGTAGGGTCACCATGAGTCAGAATTGACTTGATGGCAACTAACAGCAACACTACTACAATAAAAAACGAAATTTTAGTGGAAATGAATTCCTAAATAATTTCTATCAAGCTGCCTTTAGAGTTGACTTTCCCTAAAGATGTGGGTATTGCTCATTCTCCCTTTATTGCTGAGTCACAGATACAATGGATACTTCCAGTGAGTTACAATGAGACTATCTTTAAAACAAAAATGTCTTTTAGGTCTATACTCCATGATTTGATGTTTGTGTGACACATATCTATACACAGAAACAGACCCTTTACAGTTGGTTTTCCAGTTATATGTACGTACAATGACTTAACACTGGAATCTGTATGTGCAGCTTATATGTGAGAGAGAGACAGATGAATAGCCATCGTAATACCATGATTAACGTATCTGTGACCAAATTGTAGGAACCCATGCACAGAGCTGTGAGTCTCACCTAGACTAAATTTGACCACATTTCTTAATTTCTTGATAAAGTGTTTTTTTTTAATTGTTGTAGTTTAGGTGAAAGTTTACAATTCAAATTAGTCTCTCATACAAAAATTTATACATACATTGTTCTGTGACCCTAATTGCTCTCCCTATACTGTGACAGCACACTTCTCCTTTCCACCCCTGATTTCCTGTGTCCATTCAACCAGATCCTAACCCTCTCTGCTTTCTCATCTCACCTCTGGACAGAAGCTGCGCATTTAGTCTCTTGTATCTACTTGAGCTAAAAAGCACAGTCTTCACGAGTATCAATTTATGTATTATCGTCCATTCCAATCTTTGTCTGAAGAGTTGGTCTCAGGAATTGTTTTAGTTCTGGGTTGACAGAGAATCCGGGGGCCATGCTTTCTGGGGTTCCTCCAGTCTCAGTCAGATCATTAAGTCTGGTCTTTTTACTAGAATTTGAATTCTGCACCCCACATTTCTCCTGCTCCATCAGGGACTTTCTGTTGTGTTCCCTGTCAGGACGTTCATTGGTGGTAGCCAGGCACCATCCAGTTCTTCTGGTCTCAGGCTGATGAAGTCTCTGGTCTATGTGGCCCTTTCTGTCTCTTGGGCTAATACCTTTCTTGTGTCTTTGGTGTTCTTCATTCTCCTTTACTCCAGGTAGTTGGGACCAATTGATGCATCTTAGATGGCTGCTTGCGCGCTTTGAAGACCCCAGATGCCACTCACCAAAGTAGGATGCAGAACATTTTCTTAATAAACTTTGTTATGCCAGTTGATCTATATGTCCCCTTAAAGCATGGTCGCCAGACCCCCGCCCCTGCTACTCTGTCTCTTGAAGTGTTTGATTGTATTCAGGAAACTTCTCAGCTTTGGATTAGTCCCATTGCATTGACTTTCCCTGTAGTGTGTGCCGTCCTTTCCTTCACCTAAGATAATTCTTGTCTACTATCTAGTTAGTGAATAATCCTCAACCTCTCTCGCCCCCTCATAACCATCAAAGAATATTTTCTTCTGTTTTTAAACCTTTTCTTGAGTTCTTATAATAGTGGGTCTTATACAATATTTTTCCTTCTGTGACTGACTAAATTCACTCAGCATAATGAGTTCCAGCTTCCTCCATGTTATGTTTCATGGCTTCATCGTTGTTCTTTATCGTTGTGTAGTATTCCATCGTGTGAATATACCATAATTTGTTTATCCATTTGTTTATCGATGGGCAGCTAGGTTGTTTCCATCTTTTTGCTATTGTGAACAGTGCTGCAATGAACTTGGGTGTGCATATATCTATTTGTGTGACGGCTCTTATTTCTCTAGGATATATTCCAAGGAGCAGGATTGCTGGATCGTATGATACTTCTAGTGTTTTAAGGAGGCGCCAAATCGATTTCCTAAGTGGTTGTACCATTTTACATTCCCACTAACAGTGTATAAGTGTTCCAGTCTCTCCACAACCTCTGCAACATTTATTATTTTGTGTTTTTTGGATTAATGCTAGCCTTGTTGGGGTGAGATGGTATCTGATTGTAGTTTTGATTTGCATTTCTCTAATGGCTAATGATTGTGAGGGTATTTCTTCATGTGTCTGTTAGCTGTCTGAAAGTCTTCCTTGACATAGTGCCTGTTCATATCCTTTCCCCATTTTTTAATTGGGTTATTTGTCTTTTTGTTGTTGAGGTTTTACAGTACCTTATAGATTTTAGAGATTAGATGCTGATCAGATTTGTCATAGCCAAAATTTTTTTCCCAGTCTGTAGGTTGTCTTTGTACTCATGGTGAAGTCTTTTGATGAGCATATGTGATTGGTTTTTAGGAGCTCTCAGTTATGTAGTCTCTCTTTTGGTATTTGTGCATTGTTACTTATGGTTTGTATTGTGTTTATACCATGTATTAGGGTCCCTAGTGTTGTCCCTATTTTTTCTTCCATGATCATTATTGTTTTCAATTTTATATTTAGGTCTTTGATCCATTTTGAGTTAGTTTTTGTGCATGGTGTGAGGTATGGGTCTTGTTTCCGTTTTTTACAGATGGATATCCAGTTATGCCAGCACCATTTGTTAAAGAGACTGTCTTTTCCCCCAGTTAACGGACTTTGGGCCTTTGTCAAATATCAGCTGCTCATAGGTGGATGAATTTATGCCTGGATTCTCAATTCTGTTCCATTGGCCTATGCATCTGTTGTACGAGTACCAGGCTGTTTTTACTATTATGGTGGTATAATAGGTTCTAAAATCAGGTAGTATGAGGCCTGCCACTTTGTTCTTCTTGAATAATGCTTTACTTGTCCGGTGCTTCTTACCTTTCCATATGAAGTTGGTGATTTCTTTCTCTATCTCATTAAAAAATGCCATTGGAATTTGGATTGGGATTGCATTCTATCTGTAGATCACTTTGAGTAGAATTGACATCTTCACAAGGCTGTGTCTACCTATCTGTGAGCAAGGTATATTTTTCCACTTATGTAGGTCTCTTTTGGTTTCTTGCAGTAGTGTCTTGTAGTTTTCATTGTATAGGTCTTTTACGTCTGTGGTTAGATTTATTCCAAAATATTTTATCTTCTTGGGGGCTATTGTAAATGGAATTGATTTAGTGATTTCCTGTTCGAAGTTCTTTTTGTTGGTGTAAAGGAATCCAGCTGATTTTTGTATGTTTATCTTCTATCTTGAAACTTTGCTGAAATCTTCTATTAGTTCAGTAGTTTTCTTGTGGATTCTTTGGGGGTTTTCTGTGTATAAGATCATATCGTCTGCCAATAGAGATACTTTTACTTCTTTCTTACCAGTTCGGATGCCCTTTATTTCTTTTTCTAGCCTAATTGCTCTGACTAGGACCTCCAGCACAATGTTGAATAAGAGAAGTGATAAAGGGCATCCTGGTCTGGTTCCCGCTCTCAGGGGGAATGCTTTCAGACTCTCTCCATTTAGGATGATGTTGGCTGTTGGCTTTGTATAAATGCCCCTAATTATATTGAGGAATGGATATTGGACTTTGTCAAATGCCTTTTCTGCATCAATTGATGAGATCATGTAGTAATTGTTTTTTATTTTATTAATGTGATGGATGACATTGATTGTTTTTCTCATGTTGAACCATCCCTGCATACCTAGTAGAAATCCCACTTTATCATTGAGAATTATTTTTTTGATACGTTGCTGAGTTCTATTGGCTAGAATTTTGTTGAGGATTTTTGCATCAATGTTCATGGGGGATATTGGTCAGTAATTTTCTTTTTCTGTGGTGTCTTTACCTGGTTTTGGTGTCAGAGTTATGCAGGCTTCACAGAATGAGTTTGGGAGTATTCCATCCTTTAATATGCTCTGAAATACCTTTAGTAGTAGTGGTGTTAACTCTTCTCTGAAAGTTTGGTAGAATTCTGCAGTGAAGCCATCCAGGCCAAGGCTTTTTTTTTGTTGGGAATTTTTAAATTACCTTTCAATCTTTTCTTTTGTTGTAGGTTTATTTAGTTGTTCTACCTCTGTCTGTGGTAGGTTAGGTAGAGAGTGAGTTTCTAGAAATTTGTCCATTTCCTCTAGGTTTTCAAATTTGTTATGGTACAATTTTTCATAGTATTCTGTTATGATTCTTTTAATTTCAGTTGAGTCTGTTGTGATATCCCCCATCTCATTTCTTATACGGGTTATTTACTTCCTCTCCTGTTTTTCTTTTGTCAGTTTGGCCAATGGTTTATCAATTTTGTTGATCTTTTCAAAGAACCAGCCATTGGTCTTATTAACTCTTTCAATTGTTTTTCTCTTTTCTATTTCATTTAATTTTGCTCTAATTCTTATTATTTCCTTTCTTCTGGCTCCTGAGGGCTTCTTTTGCTGCCGTCTTTCTACTTTTTCCAGTTGTGGAGTTGATATTTTGATTTTGACTGCTTCTTCTTTTTGGATGTGTGCATTTATTGCTATAAACTGTCCTCTGAACAGTGCTTTTGCTGTGTTCCAAAAGTTATGGTAGGATGTGTTTTCATTTTTATTTGATTCTTTGAATTTCTTTTTTCCATCCTTAATTTCTTCTATAACCCAGTAGTTTTTGAGCAAGGTGTTGTTCCATTTCCATGTGTCTGATTTTTTTCCCTTGGTTTTTCTGTTGTTGATTTCTACTCTAATGGCTTTATGATCAGAAAAGATGCTTTGTAATATTTTGATGCTTTGGATTTTGTTAAGGCTTGCTTTATGGCCTAATATGTGGTCTATTCTGGAGAATGTTCCATGTACTTTGGAATAGAAAGTATACTTGGCTGCTGTTGGGTGGAGTGTTCGGTATATGTCCATGAGATCAAGTTGTTTGATTGTAGCATTTAGATCTTTTGTGTCTTTATTGAGCTTCTTTCTGGATGTTCTGTCCTTCACCGAAAGTGGTGTATTGAAGTTTCCTACTGCTATTGTGGAGCTGTCTATCTCTCTTTTCAATGCTGTTAGAGTTTGTTTTATGTATTTTGGAGCCCTGTCGTTGGGTGTGTAAATATTTATTATAGTTATGTCCTCCTGGTGTATTGACCCTTTAATCATTATATAGTGTCCTTCTCCTTTGTGGTGGATTTTACTGTAACATCTATTTTGTCAGAGATTAATATTGCCACGCCTGCTCTTTTTTGGATGTTATTGACTTGATATGTTTTTTTCATCTTTTGAGCTTTAGTGTCTTTAAGGTGTTTCTCTCGTAGGCAGCATGTAGATGGATTGTGTTTTTTTATCCAATCTGCCACTCTCTGTCTCTTTGTTGGTGCATTTAGTCCATTTACATTCAGTGTAATTATTGATTGTATGAGTTTAGTGCAGTTGTTTTGATGTCTTTTTTTGTGTGTTATTTACAGTTTCTTTGTTAAACTTAAATTTCTGTGCTGAGTCATTTTTCTTTATGTATTTTCTTCTCATCTTTTTCATTGTTGTTGATTTTTTATTTGCTGAGTCTTTATATTTTTCTTGTTTTTTATTTTGATGTATAGATTTGTTAGTTTCCTTTGTGGTTACCTTAATATTTACCTCTATTTTTCTAAGTTTATACCAGTCTTTTCTTTCTTTATATCACCTTGACTTCCTCTCCATATGAAAACTCTATGTCTACTTTTTTGTCCCTCTTTTTTTGTTTTAATGTTGTCATCTTTTGCATATTGCCATCTCTGTTTCCCTATTTTCAGTGTTTTAGCTTTGATTTCTTTTTGTGACTTCTCTGTCTGGGTTGATATCTGGTTACTCTGTCCTGTGTTGTAATCTTGGGTTGTTAGCTGATGTTACTGATTTTCTAACTGGAGGACTCCCTTTAGTATTTCTTCTAATTTTGGTTTGGTTTTTGGAGATTCTGTAAATTTCTGTTTATCTGGAAATGCCCTAATTTCACTATCATATTCAAGAGACAGTTTTGCTGGATGTATAATTCTTGGCTGGCAATTTTTTTTCTTCAAGGCTTTATATATGTCATCCCATTGCCTTCTTGCCTGCATGATTTCTGCTGAGTAGTCTGTGCTTATTCTTATCGACTCTCCTTTGTAGATGACTTTTCATTTATCCCTAGCCACTCTTAAAATTCTCTCTTTATCTTTGGTTTCGGCAAATTTGATTATAATATGTCTTGGTGACTTTCTTTTGGGATCTACCGTATATGGTGTTTGATGAGCATCTCGGATAGATATCATCTCATCTTTCACAATATCAAGGAAGTTTTCTGCCAACAAATCCTCAACAATTTTCTGTGTATTTTCTGTTATCCCTCCCTGTTCTGGTATTCCAATCACTTGTAGGTTATTCCTCTTGATAGAAGCCCACATAATTCTTAGGATTTCTTCATTCTTTTAAATCCTTTCATCTGATTTTTCCTCAAATAATTTGATGTCATGTGCTTTATCTTCAATCTCAGTCATTCTGACTTTCATTGCCTCAATTCTGTTCCTATGACTTTCTATTGAGTTGTTTAATTCTGAAAATTTTTTGTTAATCTTCTGGATTTCTGATTGCTGTCTTTCTATGGATTCTTGCAGCCTGTTAAATTTGTCATTCTGTAATCTTTTTAAGTTCCTCTGTTTAATGTTCTGTGTTTTGCCTAATTTCCTTCCTGATTTCTTGAAGAGTTCTGCGCATTAATCTTTTGTATTCTCCCTCTGGTATTTCCAAGAAAATTGTCTTACTCCAGCAAATTTCTAGATTCTTTATTTTGGGAGCTTGCTCAAGCCATCGTAATCTGCCTCTTTATGTGATTTAATAATTGCTGTTGTCTCTGAGCCATCTTTAAGTTATTATGTTTATTTATTTTATGTTTGCTTACTGTGTCCTAGCCTCTTTTTTTTGTTTTGTTTTGATATGCCCACATAGGCTGCTCCTGTGAGCTAGCCTGTTCACCAGCACCTCTGGAGCTCCAACGTCCTGCCACCAGGTGGCCAGAACTGCCACTAAGTCTGTGAGCCCAGGAATCTGCCCAGTCCTCCTGTATTGATTCAGCACAGTTGTCCAGGTAGTCAGCTACCAAGTGTGTGGTGCAGGCTCTCACCTACAGTCCTAGACAGACATGGGTGATTCGTGTAGGCACAGGCATCTGTCTGCAGCAGAGGAACACACACTGAGCAAGGCAAGGGGCTGACGGCTGCCTCTGTGTGTCTAGGAGGAAAGTGTGTCCTTGTTCCCTATAGTGCATAGGTGGGTGGGTTTTGCAGCTGGAGTATGAGCACCCAATGCTGTTAGCTGTAAGGATTGGGGGCAACCTCTTATTCTTGGGTGCCTATCACAAGTGGGTAGGTGGCATGGGTGGAGCCACCAGTCCTCTGGTCCCTGATGCAGGTAGGTGAAGACCCTGCTTTATGGGCAGAGCAGTATCAAATGTCACAAACCTGCCACTTCACAGCTGAAACAGTTGAAGTTAGACTTCAGGTATATACCCTGTTATACTGTGGTAATGAGGGCCTATGCTGTAGAAATGGGTCCACACAAGTCTC
This sequence comes from Dugong dugon, assembly GCA_030035585.1. Taxonomy (NCBI): domain Eukaryota; kingdom Metazoa; phylum Chordata; class Mammalia; order Sirenia; family Dugongidae; genus Dugong; species Dugong dugon. Next base: position 130,471,551 of record CM057461.1, read on the forward strand.
TGCAGGGGGAAAGGCACTCAGAGTCTGTGGATCCCTTATGCCTGTGCCTAGGCAAGGAGCTGTGCCTACCCTGAGTTCCTGGCTTAGGGGAGCTGGCAGATTATTTTTTTCCCTGTTAATTTGTTCCATCTCCAAGGCCGGGAGAATGGCTCTGGGCACGTGATGGGTCCTACTACTGGCCCAGGAGACTCAGCATTCGCTGAAGCTGTCCTGAACCCAGTGCATAGCAAGGAGCAGGGAGGTAAATGGGAGAGAGGTTTTTCCCTAAGGGAGGTGTTTTTGATCCACGCAGTAGGCCAAACGCAAAGACTTATCTTTCGCCAGTTGAGGGCTGCTTCTCACTGGTTCTGGATGGCCGAATAGCCTCTGTGCCATTGGGTCTCCCCCGACATGGAAAACGCCTCCCAAGTGCCGTTGCTTGCCTCACCGCTCACCCCCGAGCTGATCCAGGCTTAAGGGCTTCAGCTCTTGCTGGGTAAGATCTGGCAACTCCTCACTGCTTCCGAACCATCCCTCTCTCCCCCTGCCACTCAGTCCTATTCTTCAACTTTGCCTTTGATATTCAGGGCTCCTAGATTGTCATATATAATCGATTCACTTGTTTTTTCAGGTCTTTGTTATAAGAGGAACCACCAGAAGCATCTGACTACTCTGCCATCTTGATCCCACCACCTAAAGTGTTTTCTTTGTACACAATTTCTCCACCTCACTGTGGACCTCTCCCCTAATATAGGGACCTACATGCCCTTCAGTTTATCCTAGCCACTCTGTCAAAAAAGACAGTGGTATGATACCAGTCGTTTGGAGTTTGATTATACTGTTTGAACTAGAATCTATTCAGATACTGCATAATGTTATTTCATGGATGTTGAGGTGTGCTAATTGACAATTTGATATGCAGAATTTGGGGCTAAGTCCATTTTCCTTTTTGCTACCCTAGTCATTTACAGACAAAACAGCTGTAAGAAATTGTTTGTTTGTTGTTTTATGGTGTAAAATAAAATGTTTAAGAACAGAGCTTAGATTTTCCTGTGAAATGGATGGAGGAAGTAGAAAATAGGTAAGTAAATATTATCTCTAGATTAATGGCTATATTCATTTTCAATCTTTGGGACTGTCTCAGTAGACGAGACCTGGCAGAAAGAGTTACCAGGATTTTGCCTTCTATCTTAAGAACTTCTGTTGATGCTTCCAGTTGAAACGGTAGTGAGCATACAAGTGGTTTGTGTTCCTTGACCTCTGTCAGGAAACACACAACTCACTTCTTCTCTGGGGCCCAGCCATTAATAACAGTGCTGAGACATTCTCACAAGGCCTGTCTGAGTCTAGGTGGCGAGGGTAAGACCAGATTCTTCATCACTTAGACACCTTATTAGGGTGTTCCTCCATCCATTCACTCATTCTTTCACTCATTCACTCACTACTCATCCAGTAGATATTCATCAAGCACCTCCTATTGTGTGTGGAATAAGTACGGGAGACACAGTGATGAATAAGTTACAGTATCAGTCCCTAAGGAGCTCATGTTCGACAGTCTTCCCTTATCATTGCCACCACCCCCCACCCCATAAAGTATGACCTAATGATTAAATGCTCAGGTTATAAAGTCAGACAGACCTCTACTTTCTAGGTGAATGACCTTTGCCATGCCACTTTTACTTAAGTGAGACCCCTTTCCCATCTATAGCCTGGGTGTAAGGGAGATCAAGGAGCCCTGTTGGCCCAATGGTTAAGCGCTTGGCTGCTAACCGAAAGATTGGTGATTCAAATCCACCCAAAAGCTCTGCAGGAGAAAGACCTGGTTACCTGCTCCTGTAAAGATTACAGCCTAGAAAATCCTATGGGGCAGTTCTGCTCTGTCACATGGGGTCGCTATGAGTTGAAATCAGCTCAGCACCTAACAACAACAAAAGCAGATCATGCATGTATAGGGCTTTCACAGTGCCTAAGGCGTAGGAAGTGCTCTGTGGATGTTAACTATCACTACTGTTGTTGTTATAATTGTTATTATTCTAGCCTCAGGGTTTGAGGAAAAAGAAAAATGTTTTAAATAAATTGGAAGAATATGGCTCCTGGGTATGCCAGAGGGAAGAACCAGAGGCCAATAAAGATACAGGTCAAGCAGACCAGGAAAATAGAGAGGGCTATCCTTTCATACTTACATACTTTGGACATATTATCAGCAGGAACCAGTCCCTGGGGAAGGACATCATGCTTGGTAAAGTAGAGGGTTAGCGAAAAAGAGGAAGACCCTCAACGAGATGGGCTGACACCGTGGCTGCAACAATGGGCTCAAGCGTAACAATGGTTGTGAGGATAGTGCAGGACCAGGGAATGTTTCGTTCTGTTGTACGCAGGGTCACAATGAGTCTGAACCAACTGGATGGCACCTAACAACACAACAATCCTTTGCAAATCTTGGACTGTGTGTCCTCCCTATATAACTTCTTTCCCTTCTAGGCATTATTATTTAATTGACTCTTTTCAGGTTCAAATGTTGGGCTGCTAGGGAGAGAAACCCACAGTGTAACTTACCTGGGGTTTTCCACCATGTTAAGCAGAGCTGTGCCTGAGCCAGGGAACCCAAATCGGGAGGAACAGAATGTAGAAAATATCTGTGTATTGGGTGATCCTCTCATATATTAAGCCTAAAAGAAAAGTTGCAGAAAGGAATATAATTCCTTCTGTATAAGCTATCTGGAAACCCTGGTGGTGTAGTGGTTAAGCGCTATGGCTGCTAACCAAAAATTCAGCAGTTCAAATCCACCAGGCATTCCTTGGAAACCCTATGGGGCAGTTCTACTCTGTCCTATAGGGTCACTATGAGTTGGAATCAATTCGACACCAAGGGGTTTGGTGTTGGTTTATATAAGCCATCTGGAGCCCTAGTGGCACAGTGGTTAAGAGCTTGGGTACTAACCAAAAGGTCGGCAGTTCAAATCTACCAGCTGCTCCTTGGAAACCTTATTGGGCAGTTCTACCCTGTCCTGTAGGGTCACTATGAATCAGAAGTGATTCAATGACAGCAGGTTTATGTAAGTTATCTAGAGTGGCATAGCTTGCTAATGGCAGTTATTACACTAAAACAAACAAAAATACAAAAGAAAGTTTACTATGTATATGTCAGTCTTTTAAATATTCAAAGATGGCACCTCAATTTACAATTAAAGAAAATCAGTATTAAACACAACACTCCTTTCTTTTGTCTCTTAAAAACACTGTTTAAAAGCATTTTTGTAAAGCATCCTTCATTTTTTTTATTTGATGGAAGCTATTTTATTTTCCGTGGAAACTGAAAGATTGGAATAATTACAAATCAGATTTTGCCTAAGTGTTTATAAGAGGTGTCAATTTATTGTTTTTCATCGTTTACTTCTGCAACTTGAAGGAAGATTTAGAGCATTGTCTGATCTTTAAAAATACAAAGACCGAGACTTCTGGCAAAATGGCACTGTAGGCAGAAGCACCACGCCATCCCTCCACAGCAAAGATCCGAAAAACTAAGCCGAACAGAGAAAACAGCAATCCTGAAACCCTAAAACAGCAAATGAAGAGAGAAAGAACTCAGCCAAGCACCAAATGGAGTGAGAAAACTGACAGAGAACAGAGAGCGAGGAGAGATTCATGCAGAGGTCCCTTATCAGCTAACACAGTGCGGATCCACTATCTCGGCCTCCTATTGGAGACCAGCAAATGGGGTATGAGAAAGCAGCTTCACGGAGCTTCCAGTGGGAAACAAAACAACTGGTAATTTGCGATATACGCTTTCCCATCCCCCACCCTTCTTCACCCCCCACTCCGCCTCTTTTGCTTCCTGCGACCACAATCACTTGTCCGGGAAGCACCGGCTGCTTGGATTCCACCCACCCAAATGGGCCGGCTCTCTGAGCACCATTTGCTGGCTGCTGGTGTTGCTTTTTTCTGCTTCTTTTGATTTCTTCCTCACCTCTCACCACCTCCCCCTCCTTTCGCTCAAATACCTGGCTCCATGTGCCATCTTTGCTTCTTCCTGAGGGGCTGTGGAGCTCCGTTTGAGTGTAGAGCTGTTTCCCAGTCTGGGCTGCCATGCTGGTGGGATCCCCGGGCTTTCGTTCGTTTGTTTGTTTTGAGTTGTTTGTTTGTTTTCTTTTCCTTTTCTTGAGTTGGGAGCCTGTTCTGGCCAGGCGGTGCTGCATGGCTTGGAACTACCCCCTCGGCTTGCACAGACCTGCAGAGGGATCCCTGAGAGCATTTCTTTTTTGTTGTTGTTGCTTTTTTTTTTTTTTTTCTGTTTTTTTGGGGGGATATTCTTGTCCTTTGTTAAATTTGTTTTGTTTTCCCTCTTTTTCCCTTTTTGTCTTTCTTCATTGCTCAGTTTCTCGTCTCTCTTTATCTTCCTTCTCTTTCTGTTCCCTGAATACCTGACACTGTATACCTCTATGCCTTCTAGCCAGGCTGTACTGCAACACTGAGAACAACTTCCCCAGACCTCATAGCTGCACTGGTGGGATCCCTGGGAACTTTGCTGTTCTTTGCCCTTTCCGATTTTTATTTATTCATTCTTTTTTTTTTTCTTCCTCTTCCCCTTTTAGTATTTCTGCATTTCATAGTCTCTCATCTCTCCACTCCAATGGCAAGCTCCCCTAGCATTCTTTTTTGTTTGTTTGTATGTTTTTGGCTCTGGTTCCTCTCTCCTCTCTCCCATATCCATCTTAGTTCCACACATAACAATCTCCCCGCTACATCCTGCCTACCTGCACCATGTGGTTAACATCACACCACCAAGCAGCACAGGCATGGCCTACGGGAACCTGCCCTGCACTGATTACCAACCCACACTGGTGGCTGTAATAAGTGCCACAAACAACCTGTCCCAGTAACTCCTCTTGAGCTAGGCCTGCCCTGCTGTACCATATCTGAGTGAGTGACCCTGCCAATTGGAGAAGGAGACGAAAAGTATTGTGTCCACAGACGAGCAAACAACAAAGAACACGCAGCCCGCCTGCTCAGACATAGCCAAATTTAAAAAAAAAGGGACGAAACAAACAAATCTACAATCAGTAAACCAGAAAAATAACTACTGAATACCCCGAAGACAGCAGACAATATCAAAACATCTACAAAAACAGGACCAGATGGTTCCAGTAGGCGTCCAAAATAAAACACCAGATGACTTTCCAGTGGAAGAAAAGGCACTAGAACTACCTGATAGGGAATTCAAATCTCTAATACTCAGAATTCTCCAAGAGCTGAAGCAAAAAGCAGACAAAAATGACAAAAAAGTAGACAAATTCATGGAAAATACAGACCAAAAATTGGAAGAATTCAGGAAAATAATGCAGGAACAAAATGCCAAAATAAATTCACAGCTAGAAATTTTACAAAAACAACAATTAGAAATCTAAAGATAAACAACATTTCAGAAATGGACAGTGTCATAGAAGGGCTGAGGAGCAGATTTGAAATGGTGGAAGACAGGATCAGTGGAATTGAAGAGAAACACTTGGATACAACTCTGAGGAAAACTCAGAAAAAAGAACAAAGAAAAATGAAGAGATGCTGAGAGTTATGTGGGATACAATCAAAAGCAAAAATTTGCAAGTGATCGGAATTCCAGAACAGGGGAGAAAACAGAAAACAGAGAGGATCATTGAAGAACTGCTGACAGAAAACTTCCCCAATATCCTGAAAGATGAAAAGCTGGCCATCCAAGAAGCTCAACAAACCCCATATAGGATAGACCCCAAAAGAAAATTACCAAGGCATATCATAATGACACTCGAAAAAATCAAAGACAAAGAATCCTGAGAGCAGCTCGTCAAAAACAAGAAGTCACATACAGAGGAGAGACAATAAGACTAAGCTCAGATTATTTGGCAGAAACCATGCAGGCAAGAAGGCAATGGGATGACATATATAAAATCTTGAAAGAAAAAAAATTGCCAGCCAACAATAATATAGCCTGCAAAACTCTCGTTCAAATATGATGGTGAAATTAGGTCAATTCCAGATAAACAGAAATTAAGGGAATATGTAAAAGCCAAACCAAATTTATAAGAATTATTAAAGGGAGTTCTTCGATCTGAGAACAAACAACTTCAGCTCACAGGCAGAATCTAGGAAGTAGGATTGTACCAGCCAGATACCAATCTAGGAAATGAACTCTCAAGGACTATCCAAAACCAAAAGAAACACAACAGGGGATCAGAGCAGTTAATCAGTAAATGACAACAACATCAAAACAATAAAAGAGGGAGTAAGCGGCATAGGTATAGAACCTTCTAACAGAGAGGAAGGCAAGGAGATACAAAGTAGTGGTAGACTGCATCAAACTTAGAAAGATAAGGGTAAAATTCATGGTAACCACAAAGAAAGTTAATAAACATTTAAAAAAAGAGGAAAAACATAAAGTCTCAGCAATAACAAAACCTACAAAAACAAAGGAAATGAAAAAAAATCCACAAACAAAAGTAAGCACAAGAGAGTAAGAACAAAGAAAACATCAGCACCACAAAAAAAAAGCACTACAAAATGACAGCAACAAACTCACATCTATCAATAATTACACTGAATGTAAATGGACTCAGTGCACCCATAAAGAGATAGAGAGTGACAGAATGGATCAGAAAACAGGATCCATCAATTTGCTGTCTACAGGAGACACATCTTAGAAACAAAGATGTGAATTTATTAAAAGTCACAAAAGAGCAAAACGATGGAAACAACCTAGATGCCCATCAACAGATGAATGGATAAACAAACTACGGTACATACACACAATGGAGTACTATGCAATGAGAAAGAACAACAATGAATCTGTGAAGCATCTCATAACATGGATGAAACTGGAGGACATTATGCTGAGTGAAATAAGTCAGTCACAAAAGGACAAATATTGTATGAGACCTCTATTGTAAAAACCCATGAAAAAGTTCACACACAAAATGTAATAATCTTCATTGGTTACCAGGGATGGGAGGGGTTGGGGGGAAATACTAAATAGGCAATAGATAAGTGGTATCTTGGGTGAAGGGTGAGACAGTACACAATACAGGGGAAACTAGCACAACCTGTACAAGGAAAGGTCATGGAAGCCCCATAGACACAGCCAAACTCCCTGAGGGACTGAATTGCTGGGCGGAGGGCTGTGGGGACCATGGTCTCGGGGAACATTAGCTCAATTGGCATAACACAGTTTATAAAAACAATGTTCTACATTCTACCTTGGTGAGTAGCGTCTGGGGTCTTAAAAGCCTGTGAGAAGCCATCTAAGATACTCCACTGCTCTCACCCCTTCAGCAGCAAGGGAGAATGAAGAGAACAGGATACAAGGAAAAGATTAGTCCAAAGGACTAATGGACCACAGTTACAAAGGTCTCCACCAGACTGAGTCCAGTACAGCTAGATGGTGCCTGGCTACCACCACTGACTGCTCTGACTGGGATCAAAACAGAGGGTTCTGGACAGAGCTGGAGAAGGATGTAGAACAAAATTCTAACACACACACAAAAAAGACCAGATTTACTGGCCTGAAAGATACTGGAGAAACTCCAAGAGTATGGCCCCCAGACACCCTTTTAGCTCAGTGGTAAAGTCATTTCTGAGGTTCACTGTTCAGCCGGGGAGCAGACCGCCCCATAAAACCAAATGGGACTAATGAGGTACAGCAGTCCAGGGACAAGGGCCAGAAGGCAGAAGGGGATGGGAAAGCTTATGATAGGGAACCGAAGGTTGAGTAGGGAAAGTGTTGATATGTTGTGAGGTTGTTAACCATTGTCATAGGGCAACGTGTACTAACTGTTAAATGAGAAACTATTTTGTTCTGTAAGCCTTCATCTTAAGTGAGAATAGCAGCACAATTGGAAGAGCGTAGTCGATGTCACTGAACTGTTCGTGTAGAAATTTTTGAAATGGTGTATCTTTGGCTGTGTATATTTTCACCAAAAAAAAAAAGGTCAAGAAGGGAGAGGGTTGACATGTTGTAGGGTTGTTAACCAATGTCATAAAACAATATGTGTACTACTGTTTCATGAGAAACTATTTGTTCTGTAAGCCTTCACCGGAAGTACAATAAAAAAATAAATATAATAAAAAAAAAATACAAAGACCATGTTTATTGAAAATGTTTTAACTACTAATCTGTGCAATGGTAGAGGCATAGAATAGACATTATTTAGGGTCCGTTTTATCCATTTTATTTTTCATAAAATTTCACATATTGTCTTTGGTCTTGCACTTGTGAATTCTAGGTTTGAATTCTGGCTATACCTCTAATTAGTACATGTCCCTAAGGAAATCACTTTACTTTTTGAGCATATTTACTGATTTGTAAAATAAGAATAGTGTTACATGTTTTAAATGGCAATTGTGAGCTTTAAATAATACGTGTCAAACTCCATGGCACAATCTCTGATGTTCTAGCAGTGCTTAATAAATGCTAGTTGAACTCGAGTCACTCTGTCTTTCAGTTCTGACTGCCTCCTTGTCCTGATTTCTCCATACTAGGGTGGATAGTATACTTTAAGATACCTCTGTTTGAGAGTTTCATGAAATTGTGTCAGAAACTTATGAGGAACAACCTGGGGTGATCTTATCCTATGGTAGTCATTAAATAGTATTGTCTAAGAGTAAAAACACTCATTTCTGTTAAAGTAAAAGCAGAGATTTATTGAGGATAATACAGTTTGAGAATTGGGGAAGCAGGGCAGTGGGGAATCTACCAAATGCTCTGAAGCATAGAAGGAGAAGTATGCTTTTATAGTAAAGAAGGGGAAGCAGAGTGCATGATGGTCACATGGTCACAAGGTGGGTACATCATTGCAACTCTGTTTTCAGCTTCCTTCTTCCTGGAACATCTTGAGTAAACTTGTTTTCCTATAATCACATTCCTGACCCCCACCCTTACTTACTAAGAGCTGCTAAACCACATTCCTGATCCCACCTTTGTTAAGAGTGGCTTGGGGCAAGAGCCAGGCCAGGTTAAGCAAGATGATCGATAGGGGGCCAGGGTCTTCTGGTCCCAGCCAGCCAGTGGCCTAAGGCCATAAGCATGTGAATGGGACAAAGCCAAGATTATGTTCTCAGGAGTGCTGAAGCAGGAGCTTGTAACAAAATGGAGTTTTGATTCAGACTTCATGTCAGCCATTTTATTATGCCAAGTGCCTCAGTTTTAGAGGTTTGCTAGCACAATATGATAATGTTATTTTGATGATGACTGGGATACACCAAATCAGGAGATAGAGATGGAGTTGGCAATAAGAGCAGAACAGTGTTGCTCCTTGCCAAGGGCCTTTGTGTAATAAGGGTTTCCTTTGCCTTGATGCCAAGTGATGATTGTATTAAATGCTTTTTCTCAGTGTCCTTTTGGCCAGGGGTAGTTGCTAAGTGTCAGTTCTGGCAGTGCGTGTGTTACTGGAAGGGGTGCAGAGAGTTTAAGAATAGCAGCTTCAATGAAAACATTTGATATATATGAGAAATTAGTGTGATTAACATAAATTTGTTTAAAGACCTTGAATTGTGGGTAGGTGAAGGTTTTCATTTTAGGTTTTAGTCTTTTTTTTTTTTTTTTTTTTTTACAATCTTGTTTTAAAAATGTAAAAGTAGAACATAATGATTATATCACATTATTATTGCTAGCATTTATTGAGCTATGGGCAGAGTATGGCTCTAAGGACTTTATTTTAAGTGTACCAACTTAGCTAATCTGTCAGAAATTTATGGGGAGATAATATTATTGTCTCCACTGAAAGAAGAGGAAAAAGAGGCATTGAGGTGTTAGCTAGTAAGTAGTGGAGCTGGGATTTGAACCTAGGCACTATGTTTCTGGGGCCTGAGCCTTTACTACCCTTCTATCACTGCCTCTGTCATAATATAATCATTGCAGAAAATTAAAGCACTAGAGAATATATTAATAACAAGTGAGCTTTTTTCCCCATCTCCAATACCATATATGCCTTAGAATGGATCTCTGGTAAGTGTGGTGTGTTTCCTTACAAATGTGGATGTATTTCTATGTTCTTACACATAAATGAATACAATTTTTAAGGAGTTCATACTTCATGCTTTTTTCTATTCTTCTTCCACTCCACTTATTTATGTATTAAAGATATTTTTCTAAATTGGTGTATATGTAGATGTACCTCATTTTGACTAATGACTGCACATGGCAGGATCTTAATTTGTTAATCGTTGCTTTATTGGTATGCCTTAGAGAGCTTCAAGAGACAGTCTTATATGCATATTTTACATTCCTTTTTTTTCCAGAATAAGTTCCTAAAAATGGAATTTTTGGGTTAAAGGGTAGACACATTTTATGTTTGATCCTAGAGTTGAAAGCTGAGCTACACATACCATGAGTTAAATGAAGATAGAACCAGTTGAAACCCTGTGGCTGCCTCAGATTTGTTAAACAAGTACAGACCATGGGAGAAAACTCTAGAACTGACCAGATAACTGGAACTCAGCCCAGGAGAGGTTTTAGCTGGACCTGGCCAGTTTCAGGGAATCCAACAATTCAACTAAATGTTTGACTCACTGCCTTTGTCCAAATTACCAAGAGCTTTCTGCTGTGAAATTTCTTTCACTGAGGCAACCAGAAGACAACCTGATCATGGTTAAAAGAAAATAGAGGACTGAAGCCTGTATTTTTGTTTGTAGGATATGTTTTGATTTGATTTTTTGGCTATTTCTAACTAAACTCCACTAGTTTATATAGACTATCATAGAAACCCTGGTGGCGTAGTGGTTAAGAGTTTGGCTGCTAACCAAAAAGTCAGCAGTTTGAATCTGATAGCCTTTCTTTGGAAACCCTGTGGGGGCAGTTCTACTCTGTCCTGTAAGGTCGCTATGAGTTGGAATACACTCGATGGCAATGGGTCTGGTTTTTTTTTTAATCGTAGAAATAATGTTATTAGAGCAATATTACTACTAAATAAAAACGATGTTTGAATTTAAACTACCAGACTTATATATATACATATGTGTGTATACATATATATGTGCATATATGTACACATATTTGTGTGTGTGTGTATAATTCCAGTGTATATTAGGAAAATTTGACTCCTGTTAATGCAAGACACTTAGAGGTGAGGTTTCAAAGTAAAGTTTATTGCTGTTTTACGCCCATTATGTAGGAATGTGTAAAAATTGCAGAATTTTGGAAAATAGAAGAGTAAAAAACAGAGGAGCATTTTAGCGTAATTAGTTAAATCATTTTTCACTGTATAATTTTGTGGGTTTTTTAAAAATAGTTGTGGTCACATTGTGTATACAATTTTATGTCCCACTTTTTAAAAGTACTGTATATGAAAGTGTATTTTTTTTAGCGTTTCTTTTTTTTAGTTGTTGTAGTTTAAGTGAAAGTTTACAATTCAAGTTAGTCTCTCATACAAAAATTTATGCATACATTGTTATGTGACCCTAGTTGCTCTCCCTATACTGTGACAGCACACTTCTCCTTTCCTCTCCTGATTTCCCGTGTCCATTCAACCAGCTGCTAACCCTCTCTGCCTTCTCATCTCACCTCCGGACAGAAGCTGCTCATTTAGTCTCATGTATCTATGAAAGTGTATTATTAGTTACCGTATTTTTACGCAAATGACATGTGCCTTCTACGTTTGTTTGCCAACTGTGCCCTCCCCCGGAGGTATTTTTGTAAGCATTTTATGCTAATTTTTTTCCAACAACATGTAAAAAAAAATGAGCACAGTGGCACTTACAAAAATACCTCCCAGGGGGAGGGCAAGGTTGCCAAACAGAGAAGGCATGTGTTATTTGCATAAAAATACGGTAGTGTCCGACATCGTGTTTAATCTTCACAATGGCCATCTGAGCTAGGTTCTGTTTTTGTCGTCATTTTACAGGTGAGGAAACTGAGACTTAGAGAATTTGAGTAACTTGCCCAAGGTCCATTACCAAGAAGGTTTATGAGCAGGAAGAGTATATCCAAGTAACTTGCCCATATTCTCCACCTTTAGAAGGATAGATGGGATTTGCAAGATGCTCCCGTACATGGCAGTAATATTTTCCCATATTAGTGCCTTCTTTTTCTAAATTTATGTATAAATAGCTACATAATATTGTGTCTAATGGCTGTGCCAAGGTTTATTGGATTATTCTCTTGTTTTCTAGGACTGGTGTTAATATATTTTTTACTATTATAAATGTCTTGGAGCCATAAACACCTCTGTGTATATTTTTCCCCTGTATTTTGGAATATCCTTGAAATGCAGTCTAATTAATTTAATTACTGGATCAAAATAACTAAAATTTTAAAAATATAAATGTGACTTTTAAATTATTCAAAAATCTCTATATTATATATATATATATATATATAATATATATAATGTAAGTTTGTTGGTGATGTTTCTCTTTGTCTCTAGAAGATGCAGAGCCCAAATAACTTTGCTATTCACAGCATAAAATTTCACTTTGTTTCTATAGGAAAAATAATTTCTTCACTAGCAGCTGTGAAAAATGACTGATAGTGTGAGTTTGAAGCCCAGATTGAGATTAGCAGCATGTAAATGAAATCACACTCCTAAATAACATGGATTAACAGTGATATACCTAGTACACGTATGGCTCATCCTTGAAATACTCTGACTAATGCCTATGTAACCACTAATCTTAACATTAGACTTTTAAAATTGCCATTATTTATTCACTAAGATCTTCAGTGGAGAAAATTTCTTATTTTTCATAGTGGACCTTCTTTTTTCACAGACATTTAAATTGTGTCATTTTAACTATTGACTAGTGCTCCTACCAAAATATTTTCTTTCCCCTTTAAGAGTGTCTTTTGGTTTGATTTAAATGTTATAAATGTGCATACAAGCAGATTTCAGACAAAATATTTAAAGTATGGAACCCTTGAATTCTAATTCAAAAGGAATAGTAACCTACTCTTTCCCAATCCTCCTCAGATTTTAGGTAAGGAGACCATGGAGGGAAAAACACAAATATTTTCTAAAGGAATAGAGTGGTTCTCTGCATGGATCCCCCAGTGCTGGGCTGTAAAATGGCATCAGAATAGGGAATACCAGGCTGGAGGCGTTCTTTCAATAATAAGGCTGCCCAACAATCCACTTTGTTGTGTTGTCAACTGTCAACTGGGTATCCTGTCAGCTATAAGAGAGACAATTCTGATGACACTTTGGATTTAGGATAGGGGAATGAGATGAGAATAAAATAAGTGTCCCAAATGAGGAGAATGGTTATTAAGCCAGGCACGGTAATAGGCACTTTATATACAAAAGGCTGTTTGACTTCAGAGGGGGTGAGAGAACAATGTTTTTAAAGCTATGATAGCTTAATAGAGGAGGTGGTGTTTCAGATAGATGAGCAAAAACGGACTGAACTTTGACAGGCAGAAAACGGAGAATGAGTAGAAACAGTTTTAGCTAAGGAAAGGCACAGCACAGGAAAGCCCTGGAGAGCCTGACACTGCTATTGGCTGGAGCTGAGGATGTGGGAGAGGGAGATAAGGCTGGAGAGGCAGATGAAACCATGAGGTACAGATGCTGAAAGCTGACAGTGGCATCTAGCCAAGCGAATAATAGCAATCTTCGAAGGTTTTGAGATTAACCTGACAGCAGTGTGCAGAGTGGGTTGAAGATGGGCTTTTTGAGTAGTCTCCAGGAGACTTAGTGGAGGAATGAAAGGCTGGGAGTGGAGAGATTAGAGATGGTGAAGGGTAAACATTCATGAACTGACTGGATATAAAGCCTGGCTTTGACCTTTCCCCAGAAGACTGGAAGAGCAGATTCCCTTGGCAGTTATGGTGCTGTGGGCAGGAGGAGGAGACTGGGAGGCCGTTGGTGTTACAACCACCAAAAAGAAACCCATTCCTATTATAATAGTTTCACTAAAATGGCCCATTTTTGGTGTTATTCCTTGTATTAGTTCCTTTTGCTGCTATAACAAATTACCACAAATTTAGTGGCTTAAAACAACACAAATTTGTTTTCTTACAGTTTTGTATGTAGGTCAGAATTCTAAAATGGTTTCACTGTGGCAAAATCAAGGTGTCAGCGGGCCTGTGTTCTTTCTCAAGGCTCTAGTAAGAATCTGTTTCCCTTTACCAGCTTCTAGAGGCTGCCTACATTCCTTGGCTCATGGCCCCTTCCTCCTACTTCAAAGCCAATAGCGTAACGTCTTCAAATCTCTCTTTGACTTCTACACTCCTACTTTTGTCGTCACATCTCCTTCTCTGACTCTGACTCTCCTGTCTCCTTTTCCCTTATTAGGGCCCTTGTTATTACATTGGGCCCAACTAGATAATCCAGGATCATCTCTTCATTGCAGAAGCCTTAATTTAACCACATTAGCAAAATACCTTTTGCCATTCAAGGTGACATATTCACAGGTTCCAGGGATTAGAATGTGGCTATCTTTGGAAGCCATTATTCTGCCTATCACATTATTATGTTAACATTCATAACTATTTCATTTTATATACAGATAGCATCTTGAATATTGTCCCCTTAATAAAGAAAAGGCATCCTTTGTGAAAATACTGTTATTATACTTACAAGAGTTATTTCTAAGGCAGTGTTTATAAAATTCCCTGAATCCGTTATTAGTGTCTTATGAAAATCACTTGGTGCTTGCTTTCTTCATTTTGTGATTCATTCATCAAATGGGGATGTATATTATGTACCAAGGCAAGATGAATCATGGTTAAGATTAATTCATTCAACCAAACGTGTATTGTGTGCCTGCTCTGTGGCACACCTTGTTCTGGCCTCGGGACACAGCAGTGGACAGAGCACTCGTCCTGCCCTGGTAGATCTTACATTCTCAGCTCGCACTCAGGAGTCCTAGAGAAGAGGGTGTGAATCCAGCACCAGTACTCAGTTCTTCTGTGACCCCAGGCAAGGCATTTTGCAGCTCTGACCCTCAGTCTCCTTATCCATCAAAAGTAGAAAATAATATAGACTTGCAATTAAATAGCTCATCCATATAAGGCATGCACCACAGAATAGGGCACAAAGTTGGCTTTCAGAGGTATTGGGTTATTTCTATCATTTTGTGACAAGCCCTGTGCCATACCCTGGTAGTATAGTGAACTAACAGCAGTAACATTTAGTAGGGAAAATTGAGGTAATATAACGACACATTTCCCCTTTCGTTACGTTCTCTGTTATTTCCTATGTGACTCTTCCTTATCCTGCCTGTCTTTTATAATCTCCTTTTTACCCATCTGTCCATTTGTGATCTCCTTACGGCAGTCTAGAATCAAGCTTCATGTGCTCTCTCCTCTCACATGACTCCAACCTCTCATGTTGTAGGTGCACAGGTCCCTTACTCTTTGTTGCACATCCACGCCTGTGTCTGCTTCCTTGTCTTACCTCTGCCATCCTCTCTCCTTCCCCCAATATAAGTCCTACTTATCCTTCACAGTGCAACCCAGCTCCTGTTATTACCTCTTCTTCTACTCTTTATTCTCTCACAAATCTCTCCAGAGAGGTTCTTCCCTGAACCCTTGTGGTACTAATAACTAGCACAGCCCACTTTAGCCAATAGCCACTGTTTAGAATTATTCTCTCCTTGTTCCATGTATTTTAAAGTTCATTTTCTCCCCAGCTAGACTGCCTACTCCTTGAGGGCAGGATGCAGCGGTATGCTTGTTTGTGGTTTGTTGAATGACTCAGGGTGGGCCTAAGGAATAGATTCTCTTCCTTTGAGATTAAGAAAGTTGCCTAACACTGTAAGGATGCTGTAAGGGGCTGTAAGGATGTAGGGTAACAGCTTGCAGCTGACTATCAAGATCCAAGAGGCATCATTAACAAAAGTGAATGTTGCCCTGTATTGGGGATTAACTCTCAGTCTTACAGAGATATGAGCCCCCATACAGTCTTCTTGGGTTGTCTGGTTGACACTCTTTAGTTGGCAGAGGAAGTCCCTGCCTTTCTAAGCAGTGCCCTGCTGAGCAGAAATCTCACATGACACTTCTGGGTTGGGACCCAAAATCATTGATGCTGCCTCTGCCCTCAGGGATGTTTGGGAGGACTGGTGACTGCCAGGAATCATGATGCCCAGGAGAGGATGGGATGCCCTGCACGAGGACCTTGGGGCGTGGTCACTGTGATTACCAGTGCTTTCAGACCATCTCAGGGCTGCTCTGAGGAAAGTTTACTGGGTCCAGTTTCTGTGACTCTCACCAGGGGAAACTACTTCATTACACGAGGGGACAAGGAGCAGATATATTTGCAAGCAGCACTTTAGAATAATTCCATTCGCAACTCCTGACTATCAGGTGATATATTTGGGGGCACATTTTCAGTCTGAAGAGAGGAATTATTGTTTAGTCTGAGATTTAGCCTTACTTCCTTTCATGTAGTTTCTGCTTGAGAGTATAAGACTTAGGTTAGATTAAATGTTGAGACAATTAAGGGATTGTAAAAATCAATAAATGAAAGAAAAAGATATAAAATGCCATAATTGCATTCATCAATTTCCCCCTTTACTGTCTTTTTTAAATCATGTATCTCCTTACACTGGATTATTTTAAATATCAATTTTAACTAACTGATTTGAGTGACTAATGTTATTTTTTATGAAGAGCAGCTCTCATTTAACACTTCATAATATATCCAGATATATTGCAGTACACTAATTTTAATAGTTTCAACTGATATCATCTTTACTTTATGCAGACATCCAGTAACATTTCTAATGGTTGCCATGAGTTGGAATTGACTCGACAGCAACTGGTTCTAATGTTGAATTAGTATGAATGTTGCTTTACAATTAGCAAAGTAGTTATGCTGCTGTTTATATAGTTATTTAAATTTCCTGAAGGGAGATAGAAGGTCATGTTTTGTTTTGTTTTTGAGAAGATTTTATGCAATGTAAGTAGACTTAACAGGGCTTCATATTTCTTTCCAGATGTGAAGGAACGTACCTAAAATAGCAAGTTTTTTTTTTTTTTTTATAAGAGCTGCCAAACCTCTACACTTGTTGATAAATGTTCACACATCTGGTTAATACACGCGAATTTTATTCATAAGCCACAAAGGGAAGGAAGTCAGTGTGTTGTAAAATGATTGAATTTGGTTTTGGATTTCATTGGGGGTATTCGGTTCATTGCTGATCACAGGGTTATGCAAAATGGGACCTCAACACAATGGCAGCTAGGTTATCAGAGGGGGGTGTTGGACTCTTGGGACAATTTTACCAGACTTCCCAGCCTCCCCGCAAAATGCCTTACTCTGGGAAATGTAGATGAACGACCTTGGCAGAACACAATGGGAACAGTAAAATGTGAGGTTAAAAGAAAAACTCACAGTTCAGTCCAGTAGCTTATTTTCTTGCCGTGAACCCTTGAGCTATTGTTTCAGGGCTCCATGTCTTTCATCAGTCTATTAGTACACGAAATTTGGAGTTAACAGCAACTTTTTTTTTTTCTGTCTCTAATAGAAAATTTAACTGTGGGAATTCATTTATCAAGAATAAGTGATAAATACTATACCTGATCTCTTTTAAAATAAAGTGCTCTGTTCCCAGTGTCTTTTCTATTTCTTGAGCTCTAGTAGCTGAACATTGCATTCACCATTTCTGTCTAGTCACTGACTCACTTTCACACTACCAGGGTCTTAGCTTCAATTTTTCCAATTGCCAGAGACCATAGAGGGATGAAGTTACGGTACCCACAAATATCAGGCAGCTCTCCTAGTTTCCCAGTGATAAGATAAAAAATATATATTTTGAGACCAATTTGAATATATAAACCATTGTATAAGAAATCACTTGTATACTAATAATGATTGATGTTATATTTATTTAGAAGTAATGTTTCTCCTATTCATGAAATAACTTACTCAAAGCCTACATATGCATTTTTTACAGCATATCTCTGACATCACTGGACCTACCTCTAAGTCATCTAATACAGTGTGACAGAGTATGTTCTCTTTACTCCCACGTAAATCACATGGACTTGGATATTTTTGATATCCATGTATGAAGTGCCCTAGAATCCATTTGCCTATCATTCAGCAGTTTTTTATTTTGCCCTCTCCCTATAAGTGTACGGGGGCAGTGCTGGTTCAGTGGTAGAATATTCACCTTCTGCATGGGAGACGGTGGTTCAGTTCCCAGCTAATGTATCTCAGGTGCAGCCACCACCCACCTGTTAGGTGGAGGCTTGTGTGTCATTACAAAGCTCAACAGGTTTCAGTGGAGCTTCCAGACTAAGATGGACTAGGAAGAAACACCTAGCTATCTAATTCTAAAAACTGGCCTATGAAAAGCCTATGGATCACAAGGGTATGATCTGCAACTGACCATGTGGATGGTGCAGGAACTGACAGTGTTTTGTTCCATTGTACATGAGGTTACTGTGAGTGAGGGGTCAACTCCATAGCAGCTAACCACAGCAACCCCTTGTAAGTGTACATTCGAGATCTTCACAACGTAACCATTTTCTGTACTACTATTAAGGAGGGATCTTTGAAAGCCTTGTTTACGGTAATATCTAACACTAACAATTGTATGTTACAATCCCAGAGATAAAAGACTAAAATTTTATTAGATTTTTTTGCTTTCTTGAAATAGCTGATTCCATCAGCTGACCTCATTAAGCATTTCAAACTAGCATTGACTGAGGTTGTTTCAAATTTGAGTGACTTCATTCAAAGAATACTGCTTTGTTAAAAAAAGAAAAAAGTACTTGAGAGAATGGACTGTAAATGAGAGGTTGTGTAAAAACTTGAATAGATGACAACCCCCTTTTTAGGGGCAAGAGAAAAGAAATTCTCAGTTTGTAAGTGATATAGTAATTAATCAGAGGACTTTTTTTTTCCTTTTAGCTACATCTACTCACAAAATTTATTATTTTCATGTTATACAATCATATGCATTTTTTGAAGATAAAATTTAGGCAAAGAGGAAAGGATGTGGTTTACTAAAAGGGAATTTATATAGGCTAATAATTAATTCTTAAGGAGTCCTTGGGTGGCACAAATCGTTAAGCACTAGGTTTTGACTCATAGTGACCTCGTGTGGCAGAGTAGAACTTCCCCATAGGGTTTTCTGTGCTGTAATCTTTATGGAAGCAGATTACGGTTCTTTCTTCCGCAGAGCCACTGGGTATGTTTGAACTGCCAATCTTTCGGTTAGCAGCCGAGCACTTAACCCTTGTGCCACTGGGGCTCCTGACCCTATAGGACAGACTAGAACTGCCCCATAGGGTTTCCAAGGAGCGGCTGGTGGACTCGAACTGCTGACCTTTTGGTTAGTAACTGAGCTGTTAATCACTATGCCACCAGGGCGCCAGCTTTAAGTAGATTAGTAACCCAAAAAAGTATCTTTTGGATTAAAAAAAGTTGTTTTCAAGAAATAATTTCAGGAAGGAGATAATTTGCTGACATATGTTTTAAGAATTATGTAGCATTTGTTTGAGGCTTTTGTGGATGATTTCATATGTCCTTGCGGTATTTATATATGGTTTAGGGACCATATGAACCCTCCTAGACCATAAAATACTCACTTTATTAAGAACATTGTCCTGAGCTTCCCAGATGGGGCTTGGTTGACAGTCTTGGTAAATTTAATTAAATGTCACAAGTATTTATTGGATTCCAAGTATAAGAAGACTTGGAGTTGGTGATATAGAGATGAGTTCTTTCCCTTTAAGGAGGTCACAGACTGGCAGTAGGCTTAAGACAAAAACGAAAGTGACTCCGTACAAAAACAATTATAGACTAAGCACCTCAAGGATTCAAAGGAGGGAGTGTGCACATCAGGTTGGGAAGATCAGGAGGAGCTCCACAGAGGAAGGGAGTGTTTAGGGTGGGCTCTGGAGGAAGTGTGCCATTTTGATGATGATATATGGAGGACAGGCATTCCAGTGGAAGAGAAAGCATGAGCAAAGGCTGTTTGGGAGCAGGAAAGTATAAGGTGTTTTTTGGCAACAAGGACTGCGTTTAGATTTGCAGGAAGAAACTAGAGTAGGTAGATTGTGGACATCGTGTATTTCATAGAGTAATGGATATATTTGTGACTGTTAGGTGAATTTGGGGTTTTGGGGACTAAAGACAAAACTCCTTTTCCTTAAAGAAAAGAAGGAAGGAAACTAGCTGTGTTTTGAGCTTAGCAATATTTTAGTTATGTGACCAAAACAGTACCTATGGTTGCTGCTGCTGTATTGCTTCTACTACCTCAAACTTGATTGGACAAAAAGGTAAGTATTGTATCTTGATCGTTTATCCAGAACCTTCTTGCTATTAAGGACCCTGGATGCTGTAGGGACACAGATATCTCCTCTGCCCAGCTCTTGTCCTGGTTCCCTTCAGCCAACCCTTCAAAGTTATACTTCTAGTTTTCTTACAAATTAATTTAGCAAAAGTGTTAATACTTGATAGTGCTTTAATGTGTCATTTGACCCAGGGATATTTGCATTTTTATAGTAACCATTCCTTCTTCTTGTTAGTTGTCATTGAGTTGGCTGTGACTCACGGTGACCTTATGTATAACGGAATGAAACATTGCCCAGTCCTGCACTGTCTTCATGACTATTGGTATGTTTGAGTTGATTGTTGCGGCTGTTGTGTAGTGCCTTCCAGCAATACATCAGATAATACTCTGTTGTGATCTATAAGGTTTTCATTGGCTATTTTTGGAAGTAAATCTCCAGGCCCTTCTCAGTCTTAGTCTGGAAGCTCCTCTGAATCTTGCCCACCGTGGATGACCCTAATGGTATTTGAAATACTGATGGCATATCTACCAGCATAGTAGCAACATGCACGCCACCACAATACAACAAACTGACAGATGGGTAATTGTTGTTTTGTTTTTTTTTTCTTTTCTTTTAGTGGTAGGATTTTCAGATACTGGTAACATACTGATGGGGATTCGGGACTAGAATGGGCTTTGAAGTCAGATTCACCTGGGTTAAAATCTGGCTTCCCCTCATACGAGCCTTTCTGAGACTCACCTGACTGATGATATAATTATGATGATGCCCACTTCAGTGGGTTGTTACAGCGTTTATAACTTGCACATGGGAAGCTTCCCTACCCCCTTCTTCCTTTTCCCTCTTCCCATAGATGTTACAGACAGCAGTGGTTTTTCCTTAGTCATGGGTAAACTTACCCTACAGTCAGGAAACTACTATACTTTCCTTAAAGCAAAAAAAGCAAATCTTCAGAGTCAGTGTTCTTGTCCCGGGCCCTTTTCATATATCCCCTCAGGGTTTGTTTTTTTGGTTTTTGTTTTGTTTTTAGAGTTTGTATTCCTGAACCATTGGGCATCTTACTCCTTCCTCTGAAACCCAAAGGCACCTTATACTTCTCTGATAGATTTATCTCCCATATCTTTCTGAGTTGTAGTTTTTGTGTATTTATTCCATCCTACTACTTGTCTGGAGGTTCTGGACTATACATTCCTTAAAGACATGTTTCTATTTTCCACAGTAATACAGTACCCTGTACTCATAACTCTCAAAATTGAGTAAAATTTATCTGATGCCTCTGTAATGGTCACATAGAAACAGTAGCCAAGTCCCATTTCTTTTCTATGGCATTTGTCAAAGTTAACCACCGCTCCATCCCTGTTTACCAATGTGGTATGAAATATCTGCGGTGTGTCTAAAAACATCACACCCAGACAGATCTCACAGTAAATTTCCACTAAAGAGCAAACGCAGAATTGTTGTTGTTAAGTGTCATGTAGTTGATATTCCATGCATAGCGACTCCATGTGATAGAGTAGAACTGCCCCAAAGGGTTTCCAGGGCTGTAATCTTTACGGAAGCAGATTGCCACATTTTTCTCTTGAGGAGCATATGGTAGATTCGAACCGCTGACATTTCAGTTAGCAGCTGAATGCTTAACCACTGTGCCACCAGGGCTCCTTAAATGCAGAATTAGTACCATGGAATTCATGGCTTCTCTATGTTTCCCCACATTCCCTAACCATCCATTACTCATTCCGCTTCAGCCTACGCCTGATGATTCAACCAGGCAGATTGACTACACACACTCCCCTTTCACAAAGGTGGATAAAAATATCCATTGTCAGCTGACATAACAGGTGGCTTTATCTTACCACCTAGAATTTTGTAAAAATGTTGACACAGTCTCCCACATAAGGTCAAGGCCTAATCTGGGAAACACAGTACAATTGTGGCTCTCAATACATCAAATCTGTTTCTTTCCTTGATGTTAACTCATGATTTAAAATAAAGCTCATTTATATTTATTGAAAGTACTGCCTGCTCATTTGCTGGTTGTTAGTTGGCCTGTGCTTTCTGAAGACAAAGACCGTTTGTGAGTTCTGATTTTTGACAGTCTTTTAGCACTAGCATTCATATGGTCCAGCCAACTCATTTTATAGATGAGTAAATTTAAACTTGTTAGGTAGATAACAAATAAGGTCTTACTATGATACCTCTAAAAAAATTTAATTTTACAGGTCTTATGTTTGTGTGCAAGTAGGAGCTTTGAAAATGCAGAAATAGTATATTTTAAAGTTACTTCTGGAAAGGGAAGCACAGTTGAAGTAAAATTTACTGCCCTACTAAACCACAAAATCATAAATACTTTAAGTGAAGTGCCAAGCCAATGAAGTTGATTTAGACAGCATTCTGTATGTCTAAATCATATTTCATATACGTATTTCAGTTGTAATAATGAGACTAAAGAAGGTGATGGCCACAAATAACAAAGGTGTTATACAATATAAACACTGGCTTATTCCTTTTTCTTTCTCTCATTTAAAAAAGGGGGACTCAATTTTCACAATCTCTTAGATGAAGTGACATGCTAAAAAACATTTTAGTAAAAATTAAAGAGCATAGAAGCACTTAAAAAACATATCTCTAACTGCAATTAAGAAAAGATGTATGAATTATCTGTATGAATTACCTGCCTGCTATAGTATTTTCCACTTTGTTGTTAGGTGCTGTCGAGTAGGTTCCGACTCATAGTAAACCTTTGTACAACAGAGGAAACACTGCCCAGTCTTGCAGCAACCTCACAGTCCTTGCTATGTTTGAGCCCATTATTGTAGCCAGTGTCAATCCATCTTGTCAAGGGTCTTTCTCTCTCACTGACCCTTTACCTTACCAAGTATGATGTCCTTCTCCAAGGACTAGTCCCTCCTGATAACATCTCCAAAGTACATGACACGAAGTCTCCCCATCCTTACTTCCAAGGAGCCAGCTGGCTGTACTTCTTCCAAGATGGACTTGTTTGTTCTTCTGGCAGTCCATGATACATTCAATATTCTTCACGAAGACCATAATTTAAAGGCATCAATTCTTCATCCGTCTTCCTTATTCATTGTCCAGTTTTGGCATGCATATGAGGTGATTGAAAATACCATGGCTTGAGTCAGGCGCACCTTAGTCCTCAAAGTGACATCTTTGCTTTTCAACACTTTAGAGAGGTCTTTTGCAGCAGATTTGCCTAATGCATTGTGTCGTTTGATTTCGTGACCGGTGCTTCCATGGATGTTGATTGTGGATCCAAGTCAAATGAAATCCTTGATGACTACAATCTTTTCACCGTTTATCATGATGTTGCTTATTGGTCCAGTTGTGAGGATTTTTGTTTTCTTTATGTTGAGGTGTAATCCATACTGAAGGCTGTAGTCTTTGATCTTCACCAATAAGACCTTCAAGTCCTCTTCACTTTCATCAAGCAAGATTGTGTCATCTGCATATCACAGGTTGTTAATGACTCCTCCATCAATCCTGATACCGAGTTCTTCCTCATATAGTCCAGCTTCTCGGATTATTTGCTTACAACACAAACTGAATAAGTATGGTGAAAGGATACAACCCTGATGCACACCTTTCCTGATTTTAAACCACGCAGTATCCTTTTGTTCTATTCGAATGACTGCCTCTTGGTCTATTGACAGGTTCCATATGAGCACAATTAAGTGTTCTGGAGTTCCCATTCTTCACAGTGTTATCCATAATTTGTTATGGTCCACACAATCAAATGCCTTTGCGTAGTCAGTAAAATACAGGTAAACACCTTTCTGATATTCTCCACTTTCAGCCAAGATTCATCTGACTTTAGCAGTGATATCCCTGGTTCCATGTCCTCTTCTTAATCCAGCTTGAATTTCTGACAGTTCCCTGTCAATGTACTGCTGCAACCATTTTAATTACCTTCAGCAAAATTTTACTTGTGTGTGATATTAATGATATTGTTTGATAATTTCCACATTCTGTTGGATTGCCTTTCTTTGGAATGGACACAAATATGGATCTCTTCCAGATGGTTGGCCAGGTAGCTGTCTTCAAATTTCTTGGCATAGATGAATGAGAACCTTCAGCACTGCATCCGTTTGTTGAAACATCTCAGTTGGTATTCCATCAATTCCTGCATCCTTGTTCTTCACCAGTGCCTTCAGGGCAGCTTGGACCTCTTCCTTCAGTACCATCGGTTCTTGATCACGTGCCTCCTCCTGAAATGTTTGACTGTAGACCAGATTTTTTGGTACAGTGACTCTGTGGATTCCTTCCATCTTCTTTTGATGCTTCCTGCATTGTTCAATATTTTGCTGTAAACATCCTTCAAAATTGCAACTCAAGACCTGAAGTTGTTCTTTAGTTCTTTCAGCTTGAGAAAGGCTGAGCATGCTCTGTCCTTTTGGTTGCTAACTCCAGGTCTTTGTACATTTTATTATAATACTTTACTTTGTCTTCTCGAGGTGCCTTTTGAAATCTTCTGTTCAGCTCTTTTACTTCATCATTTCTTCCACTTGCTTTAGCTACTCTACATTCAACAGCAAGTTTCCGAGTCTCTTCTGACATCCATTTTGGTCTTATCTTTCTTTCCTGTCTTTTTAACAACATTTTGCTTTCTTCAGTATGATGTCCTTGATGTCTTTCAACAGCTCATCTGGTCTTCATCAAATCTATTCTTGAGATGGTCTCCAAATTCAGGTGGGACATACTGAAGGTCGTATTTTGGTTCTTATGGACTTGTTTTAAATTTCTTCAGCTTCGACTTGAACTTTTATATGAGCAGTTAATGGTCTATTCCATAGTTGGCCTCTGGCCTTGTTCTGACTGATGATATTGAGCTTTTCCATCGTCCTTTCTATAGATGTAGTCAATTTGATTCCTGTGTTTTCCATCCGGTGAGGTCCATGTGTATCTTTGCCGTTTATGTTGTTGAAAAAAGGTATATGCAATGAATAAGTCATTGGTCTTGCAGAATTCTGTCATGTGATCTCCGTCATTGTTTCTGTCACCAAGGCCATATTTTCCAACTACAGATCGGTCTGGTTTCCAGCTTTCACATTCCAATCACCAGTGATTATCAATGCATCTTGATTGTATGTCTGGTCAATTTCTGACTGCAGAAGTTGGTAAAAATATTCAATTTCCTCGTCGTTGACATTAGTGGTTGGTGCGTAAGTTTGAGTAATAGTCATAGTAACTGGTCCTTCTTGTAGGCATATGGATATTATCCTATCACTGACAGAATTGTACTTCAGGATAGCTCTTGAAGTGTTCTTTTTGATGATGAATGTGAGGCCATTCCTGTTCAATTTGTCATTCCTGGCGTAGTAGACCATGTAATTGTCCGATATAGAATGGCCAATACCAGTCCATTTCAGCTCCCTAATGCCTAGGATATTGATCTTTATGCATTGCATTTCATTTTTGATGACTTCCAATTTTCCTCAATTCATACTTCATACTTTCCATGTTCTGATTGTTAATGTATGTTTGCAGCTATTTCTTTTCATTTTGAATTTTGCCACATCAGCAATTGAAGGTCCCAAAAGCTTTACTCCATTCACATCATTAATTCAACTCTACTTTGAGGAGTCATCTCTTCCCCAGTTGTATTTTGAGCGCCTCCTGACCTAAGGGGCTCGTCTTCTGGCACTATATCAGAAATATCAGTGGCATAGCTTCCAGCATCACAATGACACACCAGCCACCACAGTATGACAAACTGACAGATGCGTGGTGAATTTTCCACTTTACTTTTTATAATTTTTGTATCTTTACTAAATGTATAAGTGCTAAATGATGCTATTATGCTAAAAGCGCTGTCATGCTAAAATGATATTAGCCCCTTGCTAGAAACAATAACTTTAGTGTAGTCCAACTCTTTACAGCTTTAATAAATGAAATATCACCCAAATCAATGTACCTGCATGTATAGAATGTTTACAAAAGGATATATGGTCAAATAACATTTTTGTTATTTGAAATCATGTGATAGCAGTGTTCAGAGAGTATCAAATTAAGAATTCACATATGTTGTTTGCTTCCAGGAACAGGGAAGAATAAATAATAAGATCTACACATGAAATGTGGTCAATGGATATAAATTAACTTAAATTCATCAATCTCATGAGTTAACATCAAGGACAGGGAACAAGTCTGATCTAGTCAAGTTCAGAGTTGTGGTTTTCTGTTCATGCATCAAAGAATGGAATTCAAGTTTGACCTTAGTAGTCATTCTTTGGGACTTGGACTGTATTTTCCTCTCAGCCCAGCCTCTCAATATTGAATAGTTCACCATTCAAAAAAAAAAAAAAAAAACTTCTTATAATGCTAAAATTCCAGGGAAATTATTTTGGGTACTGAGCAGACTCCAAAACAGCATGAAATATGCTTCTAGGTAATTACAGATCTGTATAGTTGAAAGGGGCCAGAAAATGTCCCCATCCCTGTACTGTAATCCCTTCAACATTTCCTGTGTAGTGAACTGGTAACAGTGATCTTCCACTTCATGGAAGAAGATACAGAAGCACAGAGTTCCTGACTTTTCTATTACTCAGCTGCTTCTGTGAAAAGAGACATGAAATATGCCCAAAGGGCACTTTGAGAATGGGGAGAGTGAAGACCCTCCCTCTACATTTGAACAATTGCCTTTCCATCAGACCCACCAATTCACCCTGAATGACACAGGTAGCTTCTCATGTTCCTTTGGTAAGTGAGGGATTCAAAAGAGCTGTTGAGTGCCATAATGAATATTTGTCATGTTTAGGGAGAATAAGTCCAAGGAATGGTTATCAGTTGGTGTGCAGGTGGATCAGCTTCTGGGCATTAATTCTGAAGCAATTTAAAACATCAAAAAGTGATTGATTTTATAAGAGATTTCACTGTTTGTGGATGTGCCATATTTCACATATCCAGGTCTCCCTATAGCCACACAGTGCCATTTTAGCATCTTTCACCTAGGATCCATGTCACTGGTGAAGCTCAGCATCTCATAAGTTCGTATACTCTCACAGATGTCAGTGAGAGACCTAGAAGTAATTATAGCTCTTATGGTCTCATATCTGTAGAGGCAAAGTTAATCTGTCATTGTTGGCCTAATTTCCAAAGAACCATGGCCTTTAGGAGATTGATGGAGTAGAAACCCCAAATGAAGAGCTTCCTGATGACTCCATGATCCTAGAGTCAGATAAGTTTACAAAATGGAGTTTATATAGGCAGCTTAGTTAATTATATTCTCTCTAGTCCATATTCTATATCCAACTTTGTCTCTAGGTCTTAATCTCAGCATTTTATTAACTGAGAGCTAAGATCAGTAGTAAAACAACAAATCTGTCTGGTTTATTTATACAGTTGAATTATGGGGAGTTGTTATTAGATATGATTCGAAATAAAAATTTGAAAAAAACTTGTTAGATGGAAAAAATGCGTTTGAGAGCTATTCTCAGTCTCAGAGAAAACATAGCAAAGATTTAAATATTTTTACATTTCTTCAGATTTAATGTCCCCTTGATTTTAGTACTTTCCTTAACCCTGTTCCTCTTTCAATTTGAAAGTTAAACTCAAGTTCTGCTGTAGGTTTTGGCTACTTAAAAGTTTAATTTATTCAAATGTCTACCTAAAACACAGTTTTACAAAGATTTAATTTGACATGGCCAGAGAAAAAATATTTTTTAAAAGATTGGAGCAGTATGTGTGGGTGAGAGAGAGAGAGAGACAAAGACAGAGAGAAGGAGAAATGTATATGGACAGTATATGTATATTTGGAGTTTGTCTAGGTCGGGGTCAGCAAACTGGCCAGCCAACTAAATCTGGCCTGCTACTTGTTTTTGTAGAACCCATGAGATAACAGTGTGTTTTTTTCTCCCTCATTTTTTTTGTTATGCTTTAAGTGAAAGTTTACAATTCAAGTTAGTTTCTCATAGAAAAATTTGTACATACGTTGTTGTATGACCCTAGTTGCTCTCTCTATACTGTGACAGCACATTCCTCCTTTCCACCCCAGATTTCCTATGTCCAGTCAGCCAGCTCCTGACCCTCTCTGTCTTCTCATCTCACCACTGGACAGGAGCTGCCCGTTTAATCTCATGTATCTACTTGAGCTAAGAAGCACACTCTTCACAAGTATCATTTTATGTCCCATAGTCCAGTCCAATCTTTGTCTGAAGAGTTGGCCCCAGGAATGGTTTTAGTTTTGGGCTAACAAACAGTCCAGGGGCCATGTCTTCTGGGGTCCTTCCAGTCTCAATCAAACCACTAAGTTGGTCTTTTTACTAGAATTTGAATTCTGCATCCCATTTTTCTCCTGCTCCATCAGGGACTCTCTGTTGTGTTCCCTGTCAGGGCGGTCATTGGTGGTAGCCAGGTACCATCTAGTTCTTCTGGTCTCAGGCTGATGGAGTCTCTGGTGTATGTGGCTCTTTCTGTCTCTTGGGCGAATATTTTCCTTGTGTCTTTGGTGTTCTTCATTCTCCTTTGCTCCAAGCGGGTTGGGACCAATTGTTGATGCGTTTTAGATGGCCGCTTGCTAGCTTTTAAGACCCCAGACACCGCTCACCAAACTGGGATGCAGAACATTTTGTTAATAAACTTTGTTATACCAGTTGACCTAGGTGTCTCCTGAAACCATGGTCCCCAGGACCCCAGCCCTGCTACTCTGTCCCTCAAAGTGTTTGGCTGTATTCAGGAAACTTCTTAGCTTTTGGTTTAGTCCAGTTCTACTGACTTCCCCTGTAGTGTGTGTTGTCCTTTCTTTCACCTAACATAATTCTTGTCTACTGTCTAGTTAGTGAATACCCCTTTCCCTCCCTCCCCACCCTTGTAACCATCAAAGAATGTTTTCTTCTGTTTTTTACCTTTTCTTGAGTTCTTATAATAGTGGGTCTTATACAGTATTTGTCCTTTTACGACTAAATTCACTCAGTATAATGCGTTCTAGGTTCCTCCATGTTATGTTTCATGGATTCATTGTTGTTCTTTTATCATTGTGTAGTATTCCATTGTGTGAATATACCATAATTTGTTTATCCATTCGTCCATTGATGCGCACCTAGGTTGTTTCCATCTTTTTGCTATTGTGAACAGTGCTGCAGTGAACATGGGTGTGGATATACCTATTCATGTGATGGCTCTTATTTCTCTAGAATATATTCCAAGGAGCAGGATTGCTGGATCATATGGTACTTCTATTTCTAGCTTTTTAAGGAAGCGCCAAATCTATTTCCAAAGTGGTTGTACCATTTTACATTCCCACTAGCAGTGTTCCAGTCTCTCCACAACCTCTCCAGCATTTATTATTTTGTGTTTTTTGGTTTAATGCTAGCCTTGTTTGGGTGAGATGGTATCTGATTGTAGTTTTGATTTGCATTTCTCTAATTGCTTATGATCATGAGGATGTCTTCGTGTGTCTGTTAGCTGCTTGAATGTCTTCTCTGGCGAAGTGACTGTTCATATCCTTTGCCCATTTTTGAATTGAGTTATTTGTCTTTTTGTTGTTGAGGTTTTGCAGTATCTTGTAGATTTTAGAGATTAGATGCTGATCGGATTTGTCATAGCCAAAATTTTTTTCCAAATGTGTAGGTTGTCTTTGTACTCATGGTGAAGTCTTTTGATGAGTATAAGTGTTTGATTTTTAGGAGCTCCCAGTTACCTAGTTTCTCTTCTGGTGTTTGTGTATTGTTAGTAATGTTTTGTATTCTGTTTATGCCATGTGTTAGGGTTCCTAGCGTTGTCCCTATTTTTTCTTTCATTATCTTTATCGTTTTAGATTTTACATTTAGGTTTTTGATCATTTTGAGTTAGTTTTTGTGCATGGTGTGAGTTATGGGTCTTGTTTCATTTTTTTGCAGATATATATCCAGTTATGCCAGCATAATTTGTTAAAGAGACTGTCTTTTCCCCAATTAATGGCCTTTGGGCCTTTATCAAATATCAGCTGCTCATAGGTGGGTGAATTTATGTCTGGATTCTCAATTTTGTTCCACTGGTCTATGTATCTGTTGTTGTACCAGTACCAAACTGTTTTGACTACTGTGATGGTATAATAGTTTCTAAAATCAGGTAGTGTGAGGCCTCCCACTTTGTTGTTCTTTTTCAGTAATGCTTATCCAGGGCCTCTTCCCTTTTCATATGAAGTTGTTGATTTGTTTCTCCAGCTCATTAAACAATGCCATTGGAATCTGGATCAGGATTGCATTGTATCTGTAGATTGCTTTGGATGGAATTGACATTTTCACAAAGTTGATTCTTCCTATCCATGACAAGGTATGTTTTTCCACTTATACAGGTCTCTTTTGGTTTCTTATGGTAGTATCGTAGTTTTCATTGTATAGGTCTTTTACATCTCTGGTTAGATTTATTCCTAAGTATTTTATCTTCTTGAGGGCTATTGTAAATGGTATTGATTTGGTGATTTCTTCTTTGAAGTTCTTTGTTGGTATAGAGGAATCCAACTGATTTTTGTAAGTTTATCTTGTATCCTGAAACTTTGCTGAAATCTTCTATTAGTTCCAGTAGTTTTCTTGTGGATTCTTTAGGGTTTTCTGTGTATAAGATCATATCATCTGCAAATGGAGATAGTTTGACTTCTTCCTTACCAATTTGGATGCCTTTTTTTTTCCTTTTTCTAGCCTGATTGCTCTGGCTAGGACCCCTAGCACAGTGTTGAATAAGAATGGTGTTAAAGGGCATCCTTGTCTGGTTCTCATTCTCAAGGGGAATGCTTTCAGACTCCCTCCATTTAGGATGATTTTGGCTGTTGGTTTTGTATGAATGCCTTTAATTATGTTGAGGAATTTCCCTTCTATTTCTATTTTGCTGTTAGTTTTTCTCATGAATGGGTGTTGGACTTTGTCAAATGCGTTTTCTGCAGCAATTGATGAGATCATGTGGTTCTTGTCTTTTGTTTTATTTATGTGATGGATTATATTGATTGTTTTTCTAATGTTGAGCCATCCCTGCATACCTGGTATAAATCCCACTTGATCATGGTGAATTATTTTTTTGGTATTTATTGAATTCTATTAGCTAGAATTTTGTTGAGGATTTTTGTGTCAGTGTTCATGAGGGATATTGGTCTGTAACTTTCTTTTTTCGTGATGTCTTTACTTAGTTTTGTTATCAGGGTTATGCTGGCTTCATAGAATGAGTTTGGGAGTATTCTATCCTTTTCTATGCTCTGAAATACCTTTAGTAGTAGTGGTGTTAACTCTTCTCTGAAAGTTTGGTAGAATTCTGTAGTGAAACTGTTCAGGCCCGGGCTTTTTTTTTTTGTTGTTGTTGTTGGAAGTTTTTAATTATCTTTTCAATCTCTTCTTTTGTTATAGGTTTATTTAGTTATTCTACCTTTGCTTGTGTTAGTTTAAATAGGTAGTGAATTTCTAGAAATTTGTCCATTTCCTCTAGGTTTTCAAATTTGTTAGAGTACAGTTTTTCATAGTGTACTGTTATGATTCTTTTAATTTCAGTTGGGTCTGTTGAGATATCACCCATCTCATTTATTATATGGATTATTTGCTTCCCCTCATGTTTTTCTTCTCTCAGTTTGGCCAGTGGTTTATCGATTTTGTTGATCTTTTCAAAGAACCAGCTTTTGGTCTTGTTAACTCCTTCAATTATTTTTCTATTCTCTATTCCATTTACTTCTACTCTAATTCTTACTATTTCCTTTCTTCTGGCACCCCAGAGCTTCTTTTGCTGCTCTCTGTCTACTCGTTTGAGTTGTAGGGTTAATGTTTTGATTTTGGCCCTTTCTTCTTTTTGGATTTGTGCATTTACTGCTATAAACTGACCTCTGAGGACTGCTTTTGCTGTGTCCCAAAGGTTCTGGTAGGATGTGTTTTCATTCTCGTTTGATTTTGTGAATTTCTTTACTCCATCCTTAATTTCTTCTATAACCCAGTAGTTTTTGAGCAAAGTGTTGTTCAGTTTCCATGTGTTTGATTTTTTTCCCTTGCTTTTTCTGTTATTGATTTCTGCTTTTATGGCTTTATGATCAGAAAAGATGCTTTGTAATATTTTGATGTTTTGGATTCTTTTAAGGCTTGCTTTTTGACCTAACATGTGGTCTGTTCTGGAGAATGTTCCATGTGCATTGGAAAAGAAAGTATACTTGGCTGCTGTTTGGTGGAGTGTTCAGTATACGTCCATGAGATCAAGTTGGTTGATTGTAGCATTTAGATCTTTTGTGTCTTTATTGAGCTTCTTTCTGGATGTTGTGTCCTTCACTGAAAGTGGTGTGTTGAAGTCTCCTACTATTATTGTGGAGCTATCTGTCTCTCTTTTCAATGCTGTTAGAGTTTGTTTTATGTACTTTGGAGCCCTGTCGTTGAGTGCATAAATATTTATTATAGTTATGTCCGCCTGGTGTATTGACCCTTTAATCATTATATAGTGTCCTCCTTTATCCTTTGTGGAGGGTTTTACTTTAAAGTCTATTTTTTCAGAGATTAATATTGCCACTCCTGCTCTTTTTTGGGTGTTATTGGCTTGATATATATTTTTCATCCTTTGAGTTTTAGTTTGTTTGTGTCTTTAAGTCTAAGGTGTGTTTCTTGTAGGCAGCATATAGACAGATTGTGTTTTTTTTTATCCATTCTGCCTTTCTCTGTCTCTTTATTGGTGCATTTAGTCCATTTACATTCAGCATAATTGTTGATAGGTATGAGTTTAGTGCTGTCACTTTGATGTCTTTTTTTGCGTGTTCCTCACAGTTTCATTTTTCCACATAATTTTCTGTGCTGAGTCGTTTTTCTTTATGTATTTTCTTTTCATCTTTTTCATTGTTGTCGATTTTTTATTTGCTGAGTCTTTATATTTTTCTTGTTTTTTATTTTTATGTGTAGGGTTGTTAGTTTTCTTTGTGGTTACCTTAATATTTACCCCTATTGTTTAAATTTAAACCAGTCTTTTATTTCTTTATATCACCTTGACTCCCTCTCCATATGTAAAATCTATGTCTGCATTTTTCAGTCCCTCTTTTTTGTTTTAATGTTATCATCTTTTACATGTTGACATCTCTGCTTCCCTATTTTCAGTGTTTTAGCTTTGATTTATTCTTCTGACTTTCCTGTCTGGGTTGATATCTGGTTGCTCTGTCCTGTGTTCTAGTCTTGGGTTGTTATCTGATGTTATTGATTTTCTACCTGGAAGACTCCCTTTAGTATTTCTTGTAATTTGGGTTTGGTTTTTGGAGATTCTGTAAATTTCTGTTTATCTGGAAATGCCCTAATTTCACCATCATATTCGAGACAGTTTTACTGGATATATAATTCTTGGCTGGCAGTTTTTTTCCTTCAGGGCTTTATATATGTCATCCCATTGCCTTCTTGCCTGCATGGTTTCTGCTGAGTAGTTCAAGCTTATTTTTATTGACTCTCCTTTGTAGATGACTTTTCATTTATCGCTGGCCACTCTTAAAATTCTCTCTTTATCTTTGGTTTTGGCAAGTTTGATTAGAATATGTCTTGGTGACTTTCTTTGGAGATCTACCTTATGTAGGGTTTGATTAGCATCATGGATAGATACCTTCTCATCTTTCATGATCTCAGGGAATTTTCTGCAACAAATCATCAACAATTCTCTTTGTATTTTGTGTTATCCCCCCCATTCTGGTACTCGAATCACTCGTAGGTTATTCCTCTTGATATAATCCCACATAATTCTTAGGGTTTCTTCATTTTTTTAAATTCTTTTATCTGATTTTTCCTCAAATAAGTTGGTGTCTCATGCTTTATCTTCACTCTCAGTAATTCTGACTTCTGTTGCCTCAATTCTGCTCCTATGACTTTCTATTGAGTTATCTAATTCTGAAATTTTATTGTTAATCTTCTGGATTTCTGATTGCTGTCTCTTATGGATTCTTGCATCCTATTTGTCATTATGCTTTGAATAACCTTCTTAAGATCCTCTGTTGCTTTATCTGTGTGTTCCTTAGCTTGGTCTGCATTTTCCCTCATCTCCTTCCTGATCTCTTGAAGAGTTCTGTATATTAATCTTTTGTATCCTACCTCTGGTAATTCCAAGAAATTCTCTTCCTCCGGAAAATTTCTTGATTCTTTATTTTGGGAGCTTGCTGAAGCCATCATGGTCTGCCTCTAATGTGATTTGATATTGACTGTTATCTCCAAGCCATTGAGAAGTTATATTTATTTATTTTATGTTTGTTTACTGTGTCCTAGCTTCTTGTTTGTTTTGTTTTGATATGCCCAAATAGGCTGCTCGTGTGAGCTAGTTTGATTATTGT
This sequence comes from Dugong dugon, assembly GCA_030035585.1. Classification (NCBI taxonomy): domain Eukaryota; kingdom Metazoa; phylum Chordata; class Mammalia; order Sirenia; family Dugongidae; genus Dugong; species Dugong dugon. The sequence continues at coordinate 130,505,981 of CM057461.1, forward strand.
TACTTTGAAGCTCTAAAATCCTGTCACCAGCTGATTAGAGCTATTCTAGGTATGTTAGCCCAAGAGTGTGTTTACTTCTATTGTATGAATTCAGCTCAAGTATCCAGGTAGTCGGTCACCAAGTCCTAGACAGACATGAGTGATTAGTGTAGGCACAGGTATCTGCCTGCAGTAGGGGGTCATTCACTAAGCAAGGCAAGGGGCTGACGGCTGCCCCTGAGTGTCTGGGAGGAAAGCGTGTCCCTGTTCCGTACAGTGTATAGGTGGTTGGGTTTTGCAGCTGGACTGTGAGCACCCAATGCTGTTGGCTGTAGGGACTAGGAGGCACCACTTATTCTTAGACCCCTGTCACGGGTGGCTAGGTATCGTGTGTGGAGCCACCAGTCCTCAGGCCCCTGATGTGTGTAGGTGAGGATCCTGCTTAATGGGCAGAGCAGTGTCAGATGTCATGAGCCTGGCACATCACCATACAGCTGAAATCATTGAAGTTAGACTTCAGGAATATACCCTGTTTTACTGTGGTAATGAGGGCCTATGCTGTCGAAATTGGTCCACAGAGATCTGTGCAGGGGTGAAAGGCATTCAAAGTCCGTGGACTCATAATGCTTGTGCCTAGGCAAAGGAGCTGTGCCTATGCTTAGTTCCTGGCTTAGGGGAGCTGGCAGATTATTTTTTCCCCTGTTTGTTAATTTCTTCCCTCTCCAAGGCCAGGAGAATGGCTCAGGGTGCATGACAGGTCCTACTTATAGCCCAGGGGACTTGGCAATCTCTGAAGCCCACCTGGGACTGCATAGTAGACCAGACACACTTATCTTTTTCCAATTGAGTGCTGCTTTTCACTGGTTGTGAGTAGACTCTCTGCTGCTGGGTCTCTCCCGATATAGAGAGCACCACTGCTTGCCTCTCTGCACACGCAAGCCAATCCAGCCTGAAAGGCGCTGGCTCCCACCAGGTCAGGTCTGGCAACTCCTCACTGCTTCCAAACTGTCTCTCCCTCCCCCTGCCACTCAGTCCGATTCCTCATTTTGCCTTTGATGTTCAGGGCTCTTTGATTGTCATATATAATCAATTTACTTGTTTTTTCGGGTCTTTGTTGTAAGAGAGACCACAGGAAGCGTCTGACTACTCTACCATCTTGGCCCCACTTCTGAGATAACAGTGTTTAATGGTAATGTAAGTAAATCAAAGAACCAGTTGCCATCGAGTTGATTCTGACTCATCATGACCCCGTGTGTCAGAGAACTTTGCTCTATAGGTTTTCAGTGCCTGATTGTTTGGAAATAGATGGTTAGGCCTTTCTTCTGAGGTGCCTCTGAGTAGACTCTAACCGCCAACCTTTCTGTTAGCAGCCAAGTGTGTCAACTGTTTGTACCACCCAGGAGCTCCATATTAAGCAGTTACATAATATTCTTAGTTTTGCCTTTTGCCCCACAAAGCCTAAAATATCTGGCCCTTACAGAAAATGTTTGCCAACCCCTAGGGAATCATGTTACAGGCATCTTTCCTGATTTTGATTATAGGAAATACTCATACCCTCTGATCAACTCTTTTAACTTACTCTTCCCAATAATCAAAACTAGTATCTTTTAATAGATATACCTCATATTTTTATAATCCTTTCTGTTGTTGGGTGAAGGGGACACAAAAGTTTTGGTGCAACGTATTTTAAAAATCAGCAAATAATTCTTACAGTATACTGTGAAAGTGTATAGGAGAAGAGAATTATGGAATGCCCTCCCCATATGAAGGAATTTCTTTAGGGCTCATACTGAATGGAAGATTCCCTAAGTGTTTGCTTCCATCAAGCAATACTTTGAGCATCAGTTCTCTTTTCTTCAGTAATTGTTCTACATATTTTGAATACATCAGAGAGAAACTGTTGTGAGCTGATTCCCTTGTGGAGTAAACAGAACAGTCTACAGACATCCAGGGTAAGAGACCCTCATTCACCAGGGTCTCCTGTGGGCTTGAGTGGAAACAAATAGCAGAGACTGTGTTTTAAAACAGATTTATGGAACTATAGTTTATATACCATAAAATCCACCCAGGTTAAGGGTACAACTCATGATATCTAGAGTTTTACAGACTTGCACACCATCACCATCCAATTTTGAAAACATTTCCATCACCCCAAAAAGATTATTCATGCTTATTTGCCATTGTTCCCAATTCCTATCCCCAGGCAACCACAAATCTACTTTCTGTCTCTCTAGATTTGCCTTTCTTTGACATTTCATATGAATAGGATCATACAATATGCAGTATTTTGTGACTGGCTTCTTTGACTTAGCATGATGTTTCTGAGGTTTATCCATATTGTAGCATATATCAATACTTCCTTGTGTATCAGTACTACCTCATTTTGTTTATCCATCTACTGTTGCATGGACATTTGAATTGTTTCTGCCTTGTGGCTATTCTAAATAACACAGCTATGAACATTCATGTACAAGTCTTTGTGTGAACATATGTTTTCATTTCTCTTGGGTAGTAGATACCTAGGAGTGGAATTGCTGGGTTATATGCTAAATTTGTGTTTAAATTTCTAAGAAACTACCAAATTGTTTTCCAGAGTGGCTGCACCATTTTGCATTCCCACCAGCAATATGTATAAGGGTTCCAGTTTCTCTGTATTTTTGAAAGTGCTTGCTTTTGTCTGTCTTTTTTATTAGAGCCATTCTAGTGGGTATAAAGTGGTATCTTACAGTTTTAATTTTTTTCCCCTCCTGAATAATAAAGTTCAGTATCTTATCATGGAATTATTGGCCATTTCTATATTTTCCTTGGTGAAATGTCTGTTCAGTTAAAAATGCCCATTTTTTAATTAGGTTGCTTGTGTTCTTATTATGGAGTTGTAAAAGCTCTTTATATATCCTGAATATAAGTCCTTTATCGGATATATGACTTCCGGATATTTTCTCACAGTCTGTGGCTCATTTTTCATTTTCTTCATGATGTCTTTTAAAGGGCAGTGCATTCTGAAAACATGAATTGTAAATTAAATGACTTAGATGTAGTTTATAATATTTTTCCTTATTTAAATTATTTTAAGCCCAAACTGAGATTTGTAGTAGCTTGTGGAGCTCCTGCAGTGAATCAACTGTAAGAGTGGTAATAGTGTCACTTCTTTGGGTGACTTTATTATTTTGGATACCCACACAGTGCTAGAGCTCTAGGCAGCTCCAGGTTTGCCCTATTTCACAATTTCCATTTAGAGTCCCAAGGTGCTGCAAACAGTTAATGCTCTCGGCTGCTAACCGAAAGGTTCGAGGTTCAGATTTACCCAGAGGCACCTCAGAAGAAGGGTCTGGTGATGTGTTTCCAAAAAATCAGCCATTGAAAACCCTATGGAGCACACTTCTACTCTGACAAACATGGGGTACCTGTGAGTTGGAATTGACTCTATGGCAGCTGGCTTTTGTTGTTGTTATTTAGGGTGTGGCTGTCAAAGGTGACTTCAGGAACATCAGTAAGAGGGAAGAAGTTATCTTGAACCATTGTTTCCAAAGATGGTTTGATGATCTTATCCATTCAGGACTGCCAAGACCAAGTAATAGGACTACTCTTTTTTAGCTCTTTCTTTCTCTCCCTCTCTCTCCCTCTCTCTTTCTCTCTCTCACACACACACACCTCAGTCTTTTTAAAATGTTTTCTTTATGATGTAAAAAGAATGACAGGGAATATAGGAAAAAGAATTGAACATAAGAATTAGCTAAAGTCTCAGGGAGCAGTTAAATGGCACTATTAGATAGTAGATGAGGGTGATATTGCATATTGATTAAAAACATGGACTCTGACTCTGCCACTTTTAAGATGTGTGAGCATAGGGAACAGTTACTTGATCTTTGTATGTCTTTCCACTTCTCTAAAATGGGAGTAATGATAGTATTCACCTCGTAGTATTGTGAGATTCAAATGAATTAGAGCATGTAGAGTGCTTAGGAGCATGCTTGTTGGTAATTATTCAGTAAGTGTTACTATTATTTTATCATTATTGTTATTATTAAATGATAGAGTGCTGTAGTACAAAAAGCACAGGATTAGGGTCAGACATCCTGGGTGGCATCATGAGTTTGGTGTCCAGCTCCTGTATTTACTAGCTGTGTGAGCCATGTTTGCTCTCTGTGCCACAATTTCCTCATTTGTTTAAGGGGAAAATACCAGTTGCCTGGAAGAGTTACTGTGATGGATAAGGTGGAATTGTATGAGTGAAAGCAGTTAATAGTCCCTGGAAAATAGTAAGTGATCAATAGATTTTTTTTTTTATGTTAAGGAGGCAGTGATTAATCCTGATTAATCTGTGGAGAGAGAGACAGCATGGTGAGTTCGAGCAGGAGGGAAAGACTTTCAGAGAAGTGATGAATGGGGCCTTACAGGGGAGATTGGTTTTGGACAGACTGATGAATGGTTGTTGAGGCTGGTGTTTCAGGAATCATACACATTGGGGTAGCGGGGACCAAGGTAGGAGTCTAAAGGTGGGATTGATTATTGAAAGCTTTGAAGCCCAGACTCAATTTATTGTAGTGTCTCTTGAGTTGTTCTTTTAGCCACCTCAGTTTGTCTATAAAAGGACAAAGTCTTGGAGTCAGAGACCATTTCTAGGAACACTGCGGGTTTTAATTATCTGCCTTTTTTTGAAAGACATCCTAATCTCTAGACTTGGTTCTGAGAAAATCTGCATGGCATTCGTTCGCTAAAGATGGCTTGTTTCTCTTATCTACCTGCTTTCTTGGAGGGCTACCCCAGTTAACCTAGGGTTCTACATGAAAGAGCTTTTACGATTCCAGGAAATACGGTACAGGACCCTGTTACTCTAAAGCATGCATGCAATGCAGCAGAGAAATAATGTATGTTTATTACGTTAGCCACTACATTCCAAGTATGTCCAAGTGATTACAGGAAACCATTTGAGAATCGATTTGCTTTATGGTTATAAAGCCCAGCCTTGAATTACATAGTGTAGATGTTCTAGGAAAATTGTAAATAAATTTTATTTTTGTAATATGAATCCTGTTTTCCCATTAACATATGCCATCATTTATGAGATGCTTTAATGGACTGCTTTTGCTGTAGTAACTCTGGTAAATCTCTTATCTGATTGCCTTCACATCCCTTACCTCCACATTCCCCGTGCCCTTCCTCACTTCTTTATACATTTTCAAATTTAAAGCAATTCTATAATCAGATCTTTGTCAATATGATGAATAGTTTTATAATAACAATCTCTTTTCATTGTTTCTTAAAGTGTGAATATTGATATACCATTAATAACTTTTTTATTTGAAAAGGAAAGGAACATATACAAATGCTTCTCATCCATGATTAATGTTTGATCATGTCAAGAATCCTTTAGCCTCAAGTATTTTTAGGGTGAGAGAGGTAATAGAAAGGGCCCTGCCACCCTCAGTTCCCTGTCCCATGAAGTCTTCCTCCACTACTCTGCTACCACGGAGCAGAGGCCCCCATGCTGCTGATGACACCCCTTTCCCCTTGTGTTGGGGACCACTGATGCCCATCCCCCTGCTCTGCGTTACTGGCAAAATCTTCAGATGCTGGAGACTCAGCTCATCGGAACTTTCTCTTAGGCTTGTGTCCTGCCTGGCCCTCCACTGTCTCTTTACCCAATTCTTCCCCTTTCATGACTCACCCAGAGAAGGGGCAGAGTGTGAGATTGTCTCCATGTTAGCAAGATTTCCACATCTGATGTGGAAAGACTGAGTTCTGCAGACGTTTTTTCCTAGTGACACAAGGGCATGATGACCTTGAGATAGAGGTTACTATCTAGATATTGCCACAAGCTGGGAGTGCAGATGCAGGATGAGAGTGACTCCTTAGAACAGGTATGTCTTCCTTAGATTTGTAGCTGTAGCCCTTCAGGAAACAGCTTTGTAGATTGTCAGCTCTTTGAGGAAGGGACCATGTCTTATCATATTTATATTCCTGGCATCTAGTAATATGTCTTGACATTTAGTAAATCCTCAATAATCTTCTTTAATAAATAGCCATCTATCTGTTAGCATAATTACAAATAGAATTTCTTTGATTTGACTTCTCTCCATTTTTGTTGTTGGGTAGACATTTTCCAAGAACTGAGCAAGAGTTTATTAGATCATTAGACAATGAGAGTGATTCTCCCCCTGAAAATTCCATGCTTCAGAAAAGCAGAAAATTCCATTCTGGCTTATTCATATACTTTAGACAGTTAACATTAGTAATAAAGCATCCCACATATCTCTGCCACATACTGGACCTAGTTATACTGTTAAAGAAAAGAGCTTAGAGCAGACTTTGTGAACTGGAGGCCCCAAGTGGACTCCAGCTTGCAAGATGTACTTTTTTTAGCCTGCAGGATATTTATAATTGAATGAATTGCCAGTATTTAAAAAAGTCAGACTTTATATTAAATATCTAAACTATCAGGATGCTAGCTTTTTCTGAAACATGGAAACAATCTGGCAACACGAGATTTGCATTCTTCCTTGACATTTGATTGGCCCTTATTTCACTGGGGTATTTAAACTACCACAGTGCCCAGTACCACCTACCATATTGCCAACACTGAAACTGAGTGTCAGTTGCCATTCATCTCAGGACTTGTAAAGCTAAGCCTAACCATCTGCTTGTTTGTCTGCCTGCCTGGTTCCTGAAGGGATTTAAGTTTGCAACCCTTATTTAGAGGCACTGGGTTTAAAGATATTAGATGATGAACCTGAAGTTTAGATATTTTGTAGCTAGAAAATATCTGAATGCATAGGAGTCTAAAAACTCATGAAGAAACACAAACTCATTTTGTACATCTTACGTCTTCAGTTGTTGAATAATCCACATACATACCTTATTTATAATACCCTATTGCTATGGAAATTTACTGCTGTACTTTTCACTTCCCAGCCCTGCTAAATTCTACCTCTTAACATTTTTGGAGCTGCTTGTAGAATGTGCAGATTTATAGTGCAGTAGGAATCCCAAGGGTTTTGTAACATTAAATATTAAGTAACTTTAAAACTGCAAACAAGGGAAAAATAAGAAGTCAGCCAAATCCTGAGACATAAATTTAATAAACAGGCAACAAAGAGTCTCTAATTTACATGTCCTACTGCATAACGACTTTAGTAGAAGGAAGGCCTCCTCTACACTGGCATCTTCTTTAAATCCAGTATGAAGTGTCTATCCTAAAGTCATCCTTCCAGTGTGACAGTCTGTCTGACCATTAGCACAGACCCAGACAGTTAATCATAAAACTTAATTTAGAAGTTATTTATTGAATACTTGTAATATTCCAGATATAAAAATAACAGTTATTGAGCACTTGCCATGTGTTGGATGCTATTCTATGTACTTTCCAAGTAGTATCTCACTTAATCCTCACCCCAGCCCATCTTCATTTTATAGATGAAGAGACAGAGGGGTGTGCCCACGATCACACAGACTATATGAAAAGTGTGGATATAGTAATCCAGCCCAGGGCATCTGGACACAGCAACCCTAGTGTAAGTCTGGGTAGAAGACACAGATATTTCAACTGGTTGTTGGTTATTTAAAGGGTAACTATAATATAGATTATTTAGATCACCATGAGTTGGAGTTGACTTGATGGCAACTAACAATAACATGTTAGGATAATTTATTATGGAACAAACACTTCTGCCTTGGGAGGTGGAGATCAGAGAAAACTTAAGAAAGATCATGATGCGTTGAGTTAAAATAAAGAGGAAAAGGAGTCCCAGGAGAACAGAAAGGTGTGAGCAAAGGTACTGAGGCATAAAAGTGGATGGGCTATTCAGAAAATGGAAGGCAGCTTAGATATCTGGAAGATAATATTTGTAAGCAGTATAAACTATGTATTTCTTATTTCCAAACTTGAGCTATGTTAAGGTAAACCAAAAAAAAAAAAAAAAGAAGAGAGAGAGATCAGCATATGATGGATCAGGGGAGAGATTTTTCATGGTCACCTTAAATATGTGATCCCAGGCTAGCCTAGGGCAATATTTGATTAGCTTTACCCAGCTAAGGAAAAGGTAGGGCACAGGAACATGACAGTTCACCCATTGTGAAGGACATTCTTGCTTGCTGAAAGTGAAGAGGACTTGAAGCACTTACTGATGAAGATCAAAGACTACAGCTGTCAATATAGATTACACCTCAACATAAAGAAAACAAAAATCCTCACATCTGGACCAATAAACAACATCATGATAAACGGAGAAAAGATTGAAGTTATCAAGGATTTCATTTTACTTGGATCCACAAACAACGCCCATGGAAACAGCAGTCAAGAAGTTAAACTATGTATTGCATTAGGCAAATATGCTGCAGAAGACCTCTGTAAAGTCTTAAAAAGCAAAGATGTCACTTTTAGGACTAAGTTGTGCCTCACCCAAGCCATGGTGTTTTCAGTTGCCTTGTATGCATGTGAAAGCTGGGCAATGACTATGGAAGAACGAAGAAGAACTGATGCATTTGAATTATGGTATTGGTGAAGCATATTGAATATACCATGGACTGCCAGAAGAACAAACAAATCTGTCTTGGAAGAAATACAGTCAGAATTTTCCTCAGAAGCAAGGATGGTAAGACTGCATCTCGTGTACTTTGGACATGTTATCAAAAGGGACCAGTCCCTGGAGAAAGATATCATGCTTGGTAAAGTAGAGGGTCAACAAAAGAGAGAAAGACCCTCAATGAGATAGACTGACACAGCAACGACAACAATGGGCTCCAGCATAGCAACAGTTGTGAGGATGGCAGAAGACTGGACAGTGTTTCGTTCTGTTTGTACATAGGGTGGCTATGAGTCAGAACCAACTTGACGGCACCTAATAGCAACAGAGGACATAGACTGAGCATATTAAGCACTGGGGAGAAACAGTCTTGGCCTCTGGACTAGTAAGACTTGCTCTTTTGTGAAAGTGCCTTAGACCGTTTAGCTGAACAGCACTCCTTAGGATCACCAGCTCCTCTTGTTCTGTTTCTGTGTTTTGCAAGTGTAAATTTTCTCCTGATTATACTTTGGATTTCTGTGTAGATTTACCTGTAGGAAGAAGAACTGCCATTCATGCCAAATAGAGTATTCTGGACTGTGTAACTATTCTATTTCTCATGATTAATCAATTGACATCCAGGCTTAAATGTCTGTCTGTGGAGCTTGGCTAATGCTAGCCCACCTCTCTGAGAAAGACCAAAGTTAGGTGTGCTGGACTAGGGCAGAGACTGAGGAGGTGCAGCAAAGGGAAAAAGTGAGCGGACTTTTTCCGAGGTAGAACTTTGAGATTTGATGACTAAAAGGACATTGAAGTTGAAAGAGAGGAAGGAGTCAAGGATAGGTAACAGTGTACAGTAATGTCCTTAACAGAGATGGAAGGCAGAAACAGAGTGGGTTTCTGGGAGAAAGATAACAAATGTTTTTGTTTTGAATTTTGAGTCTGAGGTGCCTATGTTGGTAGAGAGGCCTGGTGTTTGGGTGTCCAGGGCTATGTGGCCAGTTAGGGCACACAGCATACAGGGAGCAGATGAGTTCATCTGGGGAGAGCATGTGGAGTGGGAAGAAAGTTGAGGATGGAGCCCTGGGTATCACTGGCATCAGAGAAGAGGAAGGGCTGTCTGTGCAAGAGGCAAGAAATGCAGAGTTAGGACAAAAGGTGAAAGCATAAAGCAACAGTGATTCAAGCAAAGTAGGACAGCTCATTTTGTCAAATGTAGGATGAAAATCTTAGACTCAAAATGTAAGAGTTCAAAGAGACCTTAGAGGTTTGGTTGCTTCCTCAGAGGAGAGACCTGAATTTGTCCAAGGTCACACAAGAGAGTTAGCATCAGCGGAAGACTAGAACCCATGTTTCCTCTTTGGCAATCCCATACTTGTTTCATGCTGTTACTTATTTTCTAAGTATAGCTTTACAGTTAACATGTGTTACCATATAATACCAGTTAATATGAGAAATCATGATGCTCAGTCTCACTGCCCTCCCATGTTCATAGTGAAAAGAGGGCCTCACTTGTTTAAAACGTCAGGTGCTACAGTGTGAATATAGCCAGTGTGTGGGCAACTTATAATTCTTGCAGTTAGCATACAACTCACATCACGTCAACCAGTCATCCAAGAATTTCATCATGTTTGTAGTAAGTGGGTTAGGTTTGTGAAATGGCTTACTTTCTTATTTAGGAGTGCTGATTGATTGACTTCTGTTGGAAAACCTCAATGATGAGAGTTAGTCTGATTCTGTTCTTTAAGAGAGGAAGGAGAAGGAGCATCATTCTCCTAAGTAGAAGATATTAGTTATTGATCAAAAGTGTACATACCTGCATTTGTTTCCAATTGGAAGATCCTTGACTTTCATGGATTTAACTTTCATACAGACACACACATGCACATAACATGTACACATATGTACATGTGTATGTATATGTATGCATATGTATATGTGTGTATATAATTCTTCAAAGCAACTTGAAAGTCCAGGGATGAGACATGATTTTAAATTTCTGAGTGGTGAGACTGGTATGTCAGGGCAAGTAAATGATGAGCAAACCTACTCAGTGCCCTAGGATCCTTTCCTGTCCATCTCTCTCAATGTTATTATTTTTTTTTTCTTCTCATTATTCTTCTAGCATCCCTGAGAAATTGGTATTTTATTTTATTTTTTCTGTTTTTTATTTTTATTTTATTGTACTTTAGATGAAAGTTTACAGAACAAACTAGTTTCTTATTAAACAGTTAGTACACATATTGTTTTATGACATTGATTAACAACCCCATGACTTGTCAACACTCTCCCATCTCGACCTTGAGTTATCTATTACCAGCTTTTCTGTCCCCTCCTGCCTTCTAGTACTTGTCCCTGGGCTGTTGTGCCCCTTTAGTCTTGTTTTGTTCTATGGGCCTGTCTAATCCTTGGTTGAGGGGTGAATCTCGGGAGTGACTTCATCAGTGAGGTAAAAGGATGTCTGGGGGCCATACTCTCGAGGTTTCTCCAGTCTCTGTCAGGTCAGTAAGTCTGGTGTTTTTTTGTGAGTTAGAATTTGTTATACATTTTTCTCCAGCTCTGTCCAGGACCCTCTATTGTGATTTCTGTCAGAGCAGTCCGGGGTGGTAGCTGGGCACCATCTAGTTGTACTGGACTCAGTCTGGTGGAGGTCGTGGAAGTTGTGGTCCATTAGTCCTTTGGACTAATCTTACCCTTGTATCTTGTTGCCTTCATTCTCCCTTGCTCCCAAAGGGGTGAGACCAGTGGAGTATCTTAGATGGCCACTTACAGGCTTTTAGGACCCCAGACGCTACTCACCAAGGTAGAATGTAAAACACTGTTTTTATAAACTATGTTATGCCAGTTGAGCTAGATGTTCCCAGAGACCATGGTCCCTCAGGGAATTCAGATGTGTCTATGTAGCTTCCATGACCTTGCCTTGTACAAGTTGCACTGGCTTCCCCAGTTTTGTGTACTGTCTTACCCTTCACCAAGTTAAGAAATAGGTATTTTAATCTTCATTTTCAGATGAGGAAACTAAATAAATTTTATGCTGGAGTCAGAGGCATAGACTGGGGATAAGTGGAGGTCTTGAGCTATATCCCTGTGAAAGGTCTGTTGCACAGCCTTGTGTCCATTTATGAAGCCTGTAGTAGAGCCCACAGTAGATAAATAACACCAGCCAAGGCCACAGAGAGGGGGAAATTCACCTCTTCTTAAAATCAAAATGTAATACATTTTGAAAACTTAAGTTTCATTAGTCCCCATTTTCTTCTTTCCCATGCAATCTCAGTGTCACTAAACAAGTGACTCTGTCTTCAATCTGTTTTCAGATAAGAAAAAAATTGTATAGAAACAATGAAAGTACTCTTGATGTTCAAGTTACACATTAGTTTAACTCTAGATGACTATAAATATGTGGCTGCTTTTGCCTCAATTGCGCACTTAAGAATTGTGCAGGTGCTGCGTGCTCCAAGGTCATATTGACTAAGTGGATTTTTGGCAACCTGGGAGCAATATTGGTTTTGTTCCCTTTTTTTTTTTTCAATCAGTACCCTAGACAATTGTTAGTTGGAAAATACTCATTTATCTTTTTCTGATTTCTACAAATCCTGGCCATTCAAACTTGAACGTAAATGGACAATTATTAGTCTCTGTTCAGGGGTAATTCTAGGATCAATGAGAGATAGTTTATAGGCAGAATGACCCAACAGACATGTAGTTTGTGAACACTAATTTTTGGCAGATGTACTTTGGATAGATTGTAAGGGACTGAGAGTGGTGTTGGGAAGGCACAAGTACCAGCAATGCTGAATTCTACCTTGTTGGGTGCTTGACAAGAGTAGACAGACTGGAAAGAAAAGGATGAATCCCAATAGAGAAATAAATACAGAATCAATAGGACTTACTGTTAATAGAAGCTATGAACAAAGCATAAAAAATAAAATCAAAATCAAAGTTAAGCCTGTGAAACTGTGCACAGTAGATCTCATATAAACTGCATACTATATCTGAAATACTTCCAGTGGAAATTTTAGCCCTAGAAGCATGAGTATGATTACGGGTAAACAGTCAAATTAGCTATGATGCTTAGAAAGGATGCTTGGAGTGATGGCATGAAGAACAAGTCGTTTATGGTTTCTAGGTGTGAAAGAAGGAAAAGACAGTCATTTAATGTGTTATTAGTGAGCATGGCTCTTATTCATACAATCTTTTTTATAATGAAATATTTTAAAATACAGAGAATAATATAACAAAATACAGAGACTAACATAACAAAAACTCACTCAGCTCTATCCAGTCTTGTTGTAAAGGGCTAAAATACTAGAGAATCAGCTGAAACTCCCTGTATACCCCTTCTTTGTTCTTCGTTCTCTACCCTCTAGAGGAACTATTTCCTTGTTTGTTTTTATGCTGCACACATATATATGTGTGTATGTATATATATGTATATAAAACATTCATAAAATACATAGCATTCTTTTTCATATTATCAAACTTTATATAAATGGTGTTATGATGTACAAATCCTTCTGAATTTGCTTTTTTATATTCAGTGTTATAGTTTTCAAATTAATTCATATAAATATGTGAAAAAAGGAGAAGGAATTTGAGTAAAACATGTTACCTCAGATCAGGAAATAAGTGTGATGTTATCAAAAAAGAGAAGTCAGTTGATGATCTCAAATATAACCTCTTGATAATTGTTCAGACTTGTATTTTTCTACAAGAAGACGCATACATGGAAACAAGAGCAAGACTGAATTAATTTTTTCATACAAGTTGAGCCATAGAATATTTTCTGTGGTAACAACTTTTTTTGATGATCCTAGATAGGCAGGCTCAGCTCAAGAGGACCCACTGGTAGAACTGCATAATTTCTCCTTTGTGCCCCCACATTCTAAACCTGACCAGTTGCCATCTAGTCAGTTTCAACTCGTGGCGACCCATATATTAGAACTGCCCTCCACAGGGTTTCCAAGACTGTGACCTTTCAAAAGCAGATCACCAGGACTTTTGTCCAAGGCACCTCTGGATGGCTTTGAACCATTAACCTTTCAGTTAATAGTCAAGCGCGTAACTCTTTGTGCCGTCCAGGGACTCGTTGCCCCCACACTACCCCTGGCATCATAGCTACCATTTCAGTAACTATTTAATGCTGGAAGTATTTCCAAGCACTCCGTATCATCTCATATATTCATTAGACAAATGCTATGAAGATACCACATTTTATAAATGCACGATTAGATCTTAGAATGGCTATGATTGCCCGGGTCACCCAGCTGTTAAGTGACAGAATCCAAATTTGACCCAGGTCTGTCAGAATTTGTAGCCTGTGCTCTTAACACTGTGTTATTCTGCTACTAGATATTAGCATGGTGTCAATATTTATCAAATGCTTTCCGTGTGCCCCGAGCACTTCCAAGTAATTTACATCAATTTCCTTATTCATTCTCCCAACAATCCTGTTTTACAGTGAGGAAACTGAGCCACAGAAATCAGTGAATCTTAAAACAGTCTCAAAGCTGGATATGGTGGAGTCACAGATTCGGACTCTCATTCATGTTTGTTTCCATGTCTCTTCTGTTAATTTCTTCTCAAGAGAGGGCCTCCCTTATGCAACTTTCCATTCCTCACTCCTTGACAGTGCCTGGCATAGTAAGTGCTTAATATGTTTTTGAATCGATGGTTTAATGAAACCTGTTCTGCTCAAATTAAGTAGGTTCACATTTGACCCAAGAGTGAAAAGTGAACTTACCTCCAAACTCAATGGCTTTGCATTGATAAAGTCTATTGCTTCTCAAACAAGAAAACAGCTGAGCCTTCAACAAATGCAGAAAATTACTTAGAGTCACAGAGTTAATTATTGATGGAGGTAGAAATAATTTCAGGAAATTTTTGCCTTGAGGCTAGAACCCAAGTCTGAATAATTGGTCCATGGATTAAATAACATTTTTCCCTAGCTGTAGTATTTCTTTAGACTCCTAAGCTAATGACAGTTTGAAAGCTACCCTGGGAATTTAGATTGCATATCAGAGTTTCCAGAAAGGAATCTTTAATCTTACTTTTATTTCATTCTTGAGGATATATGTAAGCTTGAGTCGATTTACTTTCTCCCTAGCTGATGGATATCTCTATTGTACTCAAGTAATAAAATTAATGTCCCGGTAACAGAAAAAGAGAATTCTGACGTAAAAATCACGTTACATCTTTAAATAAATGTTCTCAGATGAAACCAATCAGTTAGTTAACTAAGACTTCATGCCCATCCCTCACTTCAAAATCCTGTGTTCTAAGTATAAAGAATACTAATCTTTGGAGAGGGGCAGTTTGGCTAAAAGCCTGTGGAGTAAGGAAGAAATATGTGTCTGCATCTTTAACATGATTTAAAGGTGTCCAGTGGCTTTGTGGCACAGTGGTTAAGAGCTTGGCTGCTAGTCAAAAGGTCGGCAGTTTGAATCCACCAGCTGCTCTTTGGAAACTGTCTATGTGTTAGTTCTACTCTGTCCTGTAGGGTCGCTATGAGTTGGAATTGACGCAATGGCAACAGGTTTGGTTTTAATTTTATGTTGTTCTACAAACAAAAAATTCATCCAAACAATCGAAAATCTGAAACAAGCGATTTTTTTTAAAAAATTGGGGTGTTGGCTTAATTTCTAAAATTAGTCATTTATGCAATAATGAACATTATACTGCCTCGTTGGAGAATAGGCAGTGTGTCAGCCATCTGCTGCATATTTCCTAAAACTTATGGTACAGTTATCCATTTCCAGTCTTCACTTCAAGGCCACAAAAAGAATGTAGATGAAGCAGACCTAATATGAAAAATGAGGAGACCCACTTTCGTTTACCATGTCATCTGTGAATGTAGGGAAGTTCCACAACTGTCTGACCTCTGTGGCCTCATCTGTAAGACGGTGTGGTGGATGGACTCCCAGGGTCCCCTACCAAGCTGTTAAGAACAACCTTGGAATCAAGGAAGTGAAAAAACAAGGGGTTAGATAACTGATTTATGCATGCAGAAATGTACTGATGTTACTATAAAACACCCACAAGACCAAATTCTTGCCTTCAGGAGCTATTTCCTGCTTGGGTAGGCAGCATACATTCATGACACCAGCTCTGAATAGAATTCTAGCTAAGTCATTTCACTCTTAGTGTGTGCTTTACATAATAGGGAGAAAGGAAGATAAGACAGCAGAGAAGTCTTATTTACCCTCCTGCCTTAGGAGCCTTGGTGGCACAGTGGTTAAAGCGCTTAGCTGCTAACTGAAAGGTCAGCAGTTTGAACCCACCAGCCGCTCTGCAGGAGAAAGATGGGGCAGTCTGCTACCATAAAGATTACAGGCTTGGAAACCCTATGGGACGGCTACTCTTTCCTATAGGGTCTCTGTGTGTCTTTGTGTGTTTGATTAAGAAATGAATTAACCTGTTTTTGTTGTTGTTTTGTTTTTAGTTTAGATGATGGAAGAGCTGAAATGAGAAATACCTCAAAATCAATAAATTTAATTTCGGAATCAAAAGAACCATGTACTAGTCTTTGTGTTCTAACAGTATAACCTAGTTTTGTACCCAATAACAGTATTTTTTATTACTTAGAATATTCCAGAGTTGACTATTTTTAAATCTAAACTTCTACCATATTGATCATGTTTTAGATCACATTAACAGCATTTTTCATGTCTTTCCTATTTATTGTTCATATTTGCACAATTCCTGAAAATAATGAAAAAATTACTTGATGAAGGACTATTTTGCTTAAAATAAAAGTAAACAAATGCAGTACTCCTTACCCTTAATAAAAATTCAAATGTCAGTGTAGGAGCTATTCCTTGCAAGGCACTGTCTTTGCTATTAGAAGTACAAAGAAAAATATGACTCAGTTTTGCCTACTTGGAACTTACAAGCAAGCCCAAGTTTTGCGGCTATAATCAAAGATGAGGCAAGGAGGCAAATATCAGAGAATTACAAAGCTTTCAATGTTGTGATGTTCAGAAAAGACTGCTTCATAAAACAATCAGCATTTGACATGTATCCTGAAGGATGGATAAGTGTTCAATAGGTAGAAAGATGAATGACTGGGATGGAGAAGGGCCTCTGGGTAATTACTGTTGACTTCAGGTGACAAGCGCAATATTATTTTAGCTGCCCTGGTATTGAAAAGAAGCACCAGCGCACTCCCTCCACCATCCCCAGTTTTGCCAGCAGTCATTTCTATTTGTCAGGGCAGGGACCATTCTTATGACGTGTCTCTTAAGGCCCACTAGGTTAGAAAGAAGCTCCATTTTAGTTGAATACATTGTCTTCAATTTTCAAGTATATAAAATCAGGAAGAGGCAGCACAGCCTAATGGTTAAGGGCTTAAATGCTGGCACCAAACTGCCTAGCTTCCAATCCTGGCTCTTTCCCTTGCCAGCTGTGTGACCACTTCATGCTTGTTTCCTCATCTGGAAAAATTGGGGTGATGATAATAGTACTTACCTCATAGCTGCTTGTGTGAAATTGTTTCATTAACTGGCCTACTATTTGTAAAGCACTTAAAACAGCTTCTTGGATAGAGAAAGCAGTATATAAATGTGTTAAATAAATGGCCCCTCTATATACCTGTCCTGGTCTCCCCAGAATAAGCATATTGAGTCAAGCTCAGGGTGCTGCTCTCCATGTCTTTCCCAGACTCTGCCTCTTCTGTAGTTGAGTGTCCCTGTGCCATTTGGGTGACTGACACCTGGCAGCAAAACACAAGACCTCAACACTCTGATTCACTGCTTTTATGGCACATTTTATTAACCTTGATTTTAACAAAGAACCCTGCTCAGGCTGATTGTATAAGGACCATAAACCAAATTCAGTGGGTGGGAGTTTTTACTAGCTTTCTATTCTAATTTTCAGGTTTGGTGGATATAAAAGGTTTCTAAGTCCAGACAAATGTAGTGGAACACATTGACTTCTCTAGGCAAAAAGTGCTCTCTTATTCTGCAGAAGTTAAGAGAAGGATTTGGAGTTGACTGCAGAATCCCCTGGGTGGTGCACACAGCAGTTAGTCGAAAGGTTGGAGGTTCAAGTCCACCCAGAGGCACTTTGGAAGAAAGGCCCAGCAATCTACTTCTGAAAAATCAGCCATTGAAACCTCTATGGAGTACAGGTCTACTCTGACACACATGGGGTCACCATGAGTCAGAATTGTCTTTATGGCAATTGGTTTGGTTTTTGGAGTTGGCCCTAGGTTTGCATCCTGGTTTTGCCACTTACTAGTGGTGTGGCCTTGGGCAAGATAATCCGTAGGCCTGTTTCCAGTAGAGGTTCCTACCTTGCAGCGTTGTTGTTTCTTCATCTTGAGTCTTCCTGGGATTCTATGGTATAAATTAGGTTGCTTTTGACTCATGCCTCACTGCCAGCTTAGGATTCAGCTCCTGGTTCTGCTAACTCAGCCACCACTCACTTTTCTGCTTTCCAGTCTCCAAAATGGGGTGTTTGTCCTGTTTCCTGTCTTCTGTGTCCTTATAAGTTTATGTCTTATTTAACAAAATTCCTTTTTTGCCATTTTAATGGTATAGTCACAAAAGCATAGAGGTGAATTCGTGCCTCTAATTTATCATCTTTAACCCAGTGCCATCTTTAAGTTTTAAAGAAACATTCTTTAACCTGTATTTCTCCACCTATGAAACCTAACAGCAGCTTTTGAAGTTCCCGTGTAAGAATGAATTTAATGCTTCCTCTTTCTCTTCACCGTTTTCATTAATTTAGTCTCAGGATTCATCCCTTGATTGTTGTCCTTAAAATATTTTATATTAAATTATCCTTAAGAACAATAGCATTTAATTTGACAACCAAATTTAGGGCAATTATTTTATGCTGTTCTATGGCTAACCACAGTACACTGATTCTAAAATTGACCAATTGTCATCAAGTCGATTCCAGCTCATAGCGACCCTATAGGACAGAGTAAAACTGCCCCATAGGGTTTCCAAGGAGCACCTGGTGGATTTGGACTGCTGACCTTTTGGTTAGCAGCTGAACGCTTAACCACTGCGCCACCAGGGCTCCATTCTAAAATTACATATTTTGAATTCTTAATTTTTATTTATATCTTGGTGGGTTGGAATGGGTCTGAGTAATTTTGTAGTAAAGGTTAATGAGTAGTGTATTTTCAGAACCTTTGACTATATGAGAACATCTTTCATAATCCTTTACTAATGAAAGGCAGTTTGCCTGGCAATAGATTTCTTTTAATCTTTCCTTTCTTCTGACATTTGGTAATACAGAGGAGACATTTAAGACCAACTGGCCATTTGTTCCTTTGAAAGTAACTTGTGTTCATTGGTTTGTTTTCTTTTTTTTTTCCTGGGCTGACAGCTGAGGATTTTTTTTTTTTTCTTTACCCTGGAACTCAAAATTCATATCCAAATGTGAGTTTGAATTGATTTCATTTGGAATACAATTTAGTCTTTCTTTTTTTAGCTCAGATTTTTTTTTTTCAAATTTTGTCTTTGATTACTACTTATATTTCAATTCTTCACTTTAGTTTTCTCAGAAACAACTATAGTTTGATTTTTTTTTTTTTTGGTCCTCCTGATCTAGAATCTTCTTTTATCTATTAGTTCTTTCCTCCTGCTTTATGAGGGAATTTATCCTCTATGTCAATGATTTAATTTTACACAGTATGTATGTGTCAACATTTTTCTTTACTTACCCAATGAGGATTATAATTCCATCATTTCATTTTTAGAATCCTTGTAATGCTTTTTTTTTCACCTACTGTATACTCTTTTTACTGTATACTTTTCTAAAAATTGCCTCTGAATCCTTTAGGAAGTTGATTTTAGAAAACTGTTCTTCCTTTGAATCTTCAAGATGCTCTTTCTTTCAATATTTATACAATACTTTTCAATAGAGCCCATGTTGACATTTAGTTGTTAGTCTCATTCTTGAATTTGGAAATATCCATCTAGACTTGCTCACAGAGAGGGTATATGAATTACCCTTGGCTTCATTCTCTGTGTCCTCTTGTTTACTCGTAAAGTCCTCTTTTAGATCTTTGACGTTATCATTGGTTGATGCTTATAGGCCTTGGCCCATTTCCAATCGACTAGAAGAGTTTCACATAAAGCAGCTCTCTCCAATGTCTTGTTCTCTGTTATTCTATAGGTGGAATATACAAGAATTCCAACTACCAGAATGCAAATACTCTGTAGATCATTTTGTCCCTAACTCTGCTTTTCTGCAACTGAAACTCCCAGTGTGCAAAGTACTTCTTTCCCTTGCCTTTTGAAAGTTTAAATCACTAAGTGATGGGGTGATGGGTTCTCCTGCTGCCTCAAAAGGCTTCACCCCTGACAGAGAGCTGCCTAGTTTTCTGACTTATACAGACTTTTGCATTTCCATACAAGATGACAGAAAGTAGAAAAGGGAGATACACAGATAATGATTTTTCTGCTTCCTTCAGAGTTCATCCATGTTGTAGTATGTATCAGAACTTCATTTCTCTTTATGGCTAAATAATACTCCCTTGTATGTATATACCACATTTTGTTTATCCATTCATCTGTTGATGGACACTTGGGTTGTTTCCACTTTTTGTCTATGTGGAATAATGCTGCAGTGAACATTCCTGTGCAAGTATCTAATTACATTTTTAAAATCTAATTGTGTTTTTTTTTCTGTTATAAGAATTCTTCTCTGATTCTAGCAATAGATTAAAGATTAGTTCTTTTTTTATGTGGTTATGTGCACATTTATTTATCTCTCTTTTTATAGATATTTTAGTGAAAGGTTGAGAGAGGCTCTATCATGGGCTGGTAACTAGACACCATTTAAAACTGTAACTCACATGGAACTCCACAAATTAAAAAAAAAAAAAAGAATTTTTTACTTATTGCAAAATGCTTGAGAATATTGCTTCCTGTACATATGTGTGGAAGTAAACTCTGCCTTGTAAATATTCATCATGAGTTGTTATTCAAATTATGGCATCATTGGTGTTCTGAAATAGAACCTATGTCTTATGAAAACTGGGTCATTTTAGTGATGAAATAAAATGAAGATGCACAGTGATGGTAGGAATTCCAGTAATTTATATAAAATTTTTATTATATATAAAAACTGCCTACTTACAAGAGTCTAAGAGCTGAAACAGCTGTTGTAAATCATATAATCTAGTAGTTGCAAATTCAGTTACTTCCAGGGGCCAGAAAACCAATGCAAATGCATGAAGTGGGGTAGTTTAATACAATAGGGAGTGGTAGAGACAAGGAGAAGTGGAGATTACTTACTTGGGGCCCAAAGCATAATATAAACCTGTTGTTAGTTGCCATTGAGTCTATTCCAACTCCTGGCGACCTTATGAATAACAGAGCAGAGTATTGCCCACTACTGCACCATCTCCGTGACCTTTGGTATATTTGAACCCATTGTTGTGGCTATTGTGTGGTGCCTTCCAACCTGGGAGGCTCATCTTCTAGCACTATATAGGACAGTATTCTGTTATGATCCATAAGGTTTTCATTGACTAATTTTCAGAATAGGTCACCAGGTCTTGCTTCTTTGTCTGTCTTAGTCTGGAAGCTACCCTGAAACCTGTCCACTATGAGTGACCCTGCTGGTATTTGAAATACTAGTAGTGTAGCCTCCAGCATTATAGCAACACACAAGCCACCGCAATACGGCAAACTGACAGGTGGTAGAATATAAACCTACTCTCCGATTAATAGAGATGAAACTGAGATCAAGGAATATTAATAGGTTTGCCCAAAGTAAGGAGAATCTATGTGTCTTAACCAGAACCAGCTATGTAATTTGCAGGGCCCAATGCAAAATAAAATGTGAAGCCCCTGGTTCAAAAATTACTAAGCATTTCAAGACAGGGACAACAAAGCATTAAACCAAGCATGGGACCCTGTGTGACTGCACAGATTGTATGGACTTAACTTCTGATCTAGAATTTGTATATCCAGACAGAAAGAAACACAAAACACTTTCAAGTACCAGCCACCAAAAAAAAGTTGATCATAGAGGTGGGATTAAAACTCAGTCCTTGACTTTGGTACTTCAGTGAGTCAAGTATCCTTACATACAAGAGAGTTTTTACACGAGGTTTCTTAATCATTGCTTTTCTGTATTGTTTAGAAGCTCTTGCTGAATCATTACTACTTCCATCAGTTTTATTGTTCCTTCCAGAATTCAGGTTTTATGAATTATTAGTTGAAGATTTCCAATCCTAAAGTTCAACAAATGTCTTCTGTAAATGTTAGCTCTGACTAGAATTCCAGAATGTTTGCAGGGTCAGCCAACTGAAGAATGAATCTACCTGTGAAATTCTGAGGGACACTTGTGTTTGCTGTGGGGTCTTACTCAGCTCTCAGAGGCTGTTATTCTTTTCCTCCTCCCTGAATATACCTATGGTTTTCTTCCAGAAAATTGTGTATGTAACTCAAATAAGCTCCTAAAATCACCTTCTCTTTTTACCTTATTTGAAATTTGTAGGTAGACATATAGACACCAAAAGGAATTTGCCTCCTGATGGACTTTAGTTGACGAGTTTCTTTCTCATTTGCAACCTATTACCTGAAGTACCACTAGTACCACCACAATAGCCTTGGGAATGGCATTTGGTGAAACCTAGCCAGCTTTTAAAGGGACACACAGAAAGTACAAGAAATAAAATTGGGAATTGAGTACTAGGGAGTTTTTTTGTTTTTGTAATAGCCTTATATTTTAAAAGACTTAAAATATTTCGATCATTAAAAATTGAAAGAGGACTTACAAATTTTTTCTCATTGAAAACAAACTGAAGGTCTAATAGCTAGACCCACAGTTTGGAATGATTTAAGGCTGTCATTTGCAATTGTACAGCAGATGGAGGATTTGGATTCTTTATTCCTTCCTTTAACATCTATAAAGATGTTGATGAATATTTTTAAAAGACAAAGAAAAATGCTTCCTTTGTTTAATGATATTGAGGCTTCTTTACATCATAAGTATTTTTAAAATAAATATAAACTGTAGTTAAGTAAACTTACTTAGTATCTGAATCAAAGAATTCAAATCTATGTTGTATATTCACCATACACCTCGTGAGTAATTAACAAGAGGGAATTCATCTGGTGGGGAAAGAGATGAGAAAATGGGAAAATATAGTAACCGTGTGAAAGAAAATTTAGGTTATGAATATAATTATTAATATTTAAATTATTTGCCATAATATATTTATATACCCATGCACATGAGTGTATGTGTTCAGCTAATACTAAATTGCTCATTAAATTTAATGCCGGGTGGCTGGGGCGTGGTACAAATCCAGTGTACTTTTTTCTCTCTTGTATTTCATAAAATGTGAAATATAGAAACTGAATGTCATAGAATTTTATTTTTAACTTTCTGCAGGTGGAGATTTTCATTTTTCCTTTATATATTTACCTATGGAGTCCGGTTCCTGAAAAAGGTAGGATCTGTCAAGTTACTTTATATAAATTCTTACATAACTGTAAAGCCGTATTCCATTTTTTGTGTGTGTGACAATAGTAATATTTTTAACAATCATATCAGGCTTCTTAAGAATTATGTGTAGGTTTTTATTTGACTTACAAAAATATTTGTAATTTATTCTTCATGGTAAATCATTTTTAGACACTTACTAAAAAGATTTTGAAAACAATTTATTTCTCAAGTGAAAGATGTTCCTAAGGCCCTTGTCCACTCTATTTGGTTATTTATTACTTATGGGCATTAGGAACCTGATAAAACCCAACTGAAGTTTTAAAAGAATTTGAATAGAGTTTTCATATCACACAACTTGCAAAAATCAGTTGTTGGAATGTGTGTGACCACTGCAGGAATTCACCAGCAGTAGTACTATTTCAGTGTCTTGCATAGTTATTAGGAGTGCAACACCAACTGCTGTTGGGAAGTCCAGTTTATTTTGTAGATTATATTTCCTCTGCTGCTGTTTTGCTATATCCTGTATATACTGAGGCAAGTTTATCTATGAAAGTAATTCTTTGTGGCTGCCATCATCTTTTTCCTGGGTATTTCATTATTTAGTGCCACTCTAAACAAGTTAGGCTGCTTAAATTCAAGACCCATGAAGAATTATATTCTAATAGTCATGCATTTAACAATAGTAATGATGTGGCAGAAAATCGGAAATTATTTTTAAATTATTTTATGGTATATATGTTATCTTTATTTTTACAAATATTTTTCCTGAACAGAGTATTGTGTATGCTTTGCTAGTAAATTTTCTTGTAAATATTGAGTTGAAAATTTCACATACGTTTTTATTTTTAAAGTCTGAGTTATCAGATATTGTCTGCCTGTGAGGAATTCTATTATAAAGAATGGTTGTGTCCCAATATCATATTTTCCTACACAAAACTTTCTTTTCACTTATTGTCTTCTCCTTTGGTAATTGCACTTATTTATTTATTTATTTTTAACTTAATAAGACCATATGGCATAGAGACCATTTGAATAGATTTAAAAGGATAAACTTCACTTTGTCAGCTTTCTAAGTATGAAGAAAGTCTCAACGAGGGTAAATAAACATGGTGGAAACTATTATTTTATTTTTAAAATTTACATATCTAGGGGAAAGAATGGAAAGGCTGTCTGTAGAGCTTTTATGCTTACAACTTTATTACCTTGGAAAGGGAATAGATTTGGTTGGTTGAAGTTTCAGCTGATATGGGAGAATTCCAATGTGTGGGAATGTCAAGTATCTAACTGGCCAGGGACTGGAATTCATGTCTGGTTCATTGGTGAAGGGCTTTGATGGTGGGCAAGGGAAGATGGTGAAAGCCAGGAGCACTTTTGTTCTCTTCCTATAGATCTGCAGGATATGGATTGCTTTAGCTCTCATTCTGCAATCCTGGTCATCTGTCATCTGAACAGGAAGCACTTTGACTCTTAATTCTGATTCACTCTGTCTCTAAACAAAATGAATAGAATGGGAATAGTTCTTGTTCACAGTCCTCAATGGCTCTATGTAAGGCAGTAAGAGAGCATGTCAGTAGAATGTTTCCTTAGAAATTGTTTTGTCCTTAGACTGTACCAGGTGTGTATACCAGTTCCCTATTGATTGCCTATGGTTATAACAAATGTTTAAAAAATGAAAGAAAGGAAACAAAAACCTAGAAATTGCTCTTCTTGATGAATGAATTTGCATTTGGGGTATTTTCTTGAATGATGACTCAGTTTTGGATGAGCTATATGATGTAGTTTTAGTCATAAATGATATAGAAATGTTACATTCAATAAGAGAAAACATAGAATCCATGTAACCAAAATAGCTGTGGAGGATTTTATAAGCCATTTTGTCTAACCTTTTTATTTCACAGCTGAGCAAGCAGAAATCCAGAGTGAGTAGAGAGCATTCCAAAGGTCACACCGTTAGTTTATTAAAGGCTGAACCTGCAATGAAACACACACTGCTGTCTCCTACTCCAATGCATTCTCCACTTCACCAGCCTGCCCTAACCTCAGCATGATTTCCAAATGTCTTCCTTCTTTGATTAAGTTAACAAACTTGACCTAACCAAGTAGTTGTTCCTATTTTTAGAACATTAAATTTAGAGTATATTTTTATTAACTTTCTTGGGATGGACAGTATAGAGCCTGTTATGGATTGAATTGTGTCCCCAAAAAATACGTGTTATAAATCATCAGGTGGCACAGTGGTTGAGAGCTATGGCTGCTAACCAAAAGGTCAGCAGTTCGAATTCACCAGCCGCTCCCTGGAAACTCTATGGGGCAACTCTGTCCTATGAGTCGGAATTGACTCCACGGCAACAGGTTTGATCTTTTTTTATACCTGTGATTATAATTCCATTTGGGAATGAGTTTTCTTTGTCATGTTAATGAAGCAGTATTAGTCTAGGTTGTGTCTTAAATCAGTCTCTCCTGAGATATAAAAGAGCAGATTAAACAAGCAAACGAGCAAGTACAAATGGAAGGGAAAATACATGCCACATGATCACCAAGGAACCTAGAAACAGAAGAAGCTGAAAAGAGGCAAGGACCTTCTGCAGAGCCGACAGAGAGAGAGAGAGAGAGAGAGCCTTTCCCTAGAGCCAGCACCTTGAATTCAGATTTCTAGCCTCCTAAACTGTGGAAAAATAAATTTGTGTTCATTAAAGCTACCCACTTGTGGTATTTGTTATGACAGCACTAGATAACTAAGATAATGCCTATCTAAAGATAGACCCAGACAATGGCCCATACATACCAATGATCATGAAGATGGCATAGGACTTTGTAATGTTTCCTTTTGTTAGACATAAGGTCGCCACAAGTTGTAGCTGATTCAACAGCAACTAAACCCCCCCCCCAAAAAAAAAAAAAACTGAGAGAAAAAAATTACTTATGGAGGCAGCATCAGAAATAATCAAAGCAAGCTAATTCAATTTTTCAGAATACCCTAAATGTTTTAAAATAAGATACACACATTTCCATCAATACAACATAAATCTCTTTGCTTTCAGATTTTTCCAAAAACTATAGTAAGAAAATTCCCATAAAATACTAAGATGATAGGTCAATTTCAAGAGATGAGAGGCCACAGCTGCTCCTTACTCCAAGCATGGAACATATGGATTATTGCATGGGCTGTTACAAAAATCTCTGGGAAACCTGTTGTGTCCAGTTTTCTCCTGCCTTCAGGTCAACTAAACCTGGTAAAACTCATCTTCTAGAGTAAATTAAGTGACTTTAACTGCCCTTCCTACCCTGAAATTTGATGATTCAGTTAAAGAGATATTTACCAAGTGCCTACTCTGTGCAAAGCACCATATACCCACAATAATAGATAAAGAACCTTTAAAGAATAGATAAAATAATTTTTTAAATCACAGAATTTTAGACGTAAAAGTTACATGTCATCTAAACACTTCATTTTCTTTCACTTACACCCCCAACAATGGAAGATTCGAGAGATGCATTCATGGCTGCCATGTAAACGTTGTTTTATAAATATTTCAGCTATTCTGAGCAAAGTTGAAGTATATATCATGGCATAAGCCCCTATGTGACATAGAAATTATGTTTTCATATGCCAGATATCTACAAACATAGAGAAATATTTATCTCTTGTACTTCCATTTTACTTAATGTGTTTTTACTTAATCCCAATTATGTTCTCTCTCCTGTGGTTGATGTGTAAATGTATCTTTGGAGCAGGGTACAGACTGACCTCCCATATGAGTTGGCTGACCATACAAGCTGTCTCAGGGTGCTGGACAGTTACCTCCTGTATTAGTTTCTTTAGGGCTGCTATTATATAAAGTACCACAA
The DNA here is from genome assembly GCA_030035585.1 of Dugong dugon. Classification (NCBI taxonomy): domain Eukaryota; kingdom Metazoa; phylum Chordata; class Mammalia; order Sirenia; family Dugongidae; genus Dugong; species Dugong dugon. Next base: position 130,532,725 of record CM057461.1, read on the forward strand.
ATTGGGTGGCTTATAAGAACAGAACCGCATTTTCTCACAGTTCCGTCGGCTGGGAATCCAAAATCAGGGTATTAGCTGTACTGATTCCTTCCACAGGCTCTAAGGGAGAATCTGATCCATGACTCTTTCCTAGCTTCTGGTGACAGTCTATGATCCTTGGTATTCTTTGGCTTGCAGCTGAATGTCTCTGTCATTACATGCTCATTTTCCTCTCTGTGTCTCTCAATCTCCTTTATAAGGACACCACATATTGAATCAGGACCCACCCTACTCCATTATGACCTCATGTTAACTGATAACATCTCTTCAAAGACTCTATTTCCAAACAAGTTTACATTCACAGGTACTGGGGACTAGAACTTCAACATATCTTTTTCGGAAACACAATTCAATCCATAACACCCCCCCACCTTATACACTAAAGGTGACCCAGTTTGAGTGATAAATTATATTCATGTCACCCTACACATGAAGAGTTCTATGATAATAATGAAATAAATGTCCCTGTGTTTTCAGAAATTTCAGACACCCTGAAAAGTATATGTGTGTTCATTTATATGAAATCAACAAAATGTTATCTGTAATGGTTGCTGGGCACCATCTAGTTTTTCTGGTCTCCTGGCAAAGGAGGGAGTTGTTCATGGGATCAATTAGCCACGCATTCCATTTCTTCCTCCTATTCCTGATTCCTCTTCTTCCTCTGTTGCTCCAGGCGAATAGAGAGCAGTTGTTGTACCCTGGATGGCTATTTGCAAGCGTTTAAGACTCTAGGCACCACACAATGAACTAGAAGGTAGAGCAGAAGCACTAAACACATTATTAGGCCAGTTAACTGGGATGTCGCATGAAACTATGACCCTAAACCTCTAAACCAAGAAAACAAATCTCATGAAGTATTTGGTTGTACTTAAGCAGCCTCAGCAGCTAGTCTGTTTTGTTTTGTTTTGTTTTTGTCATTGTTGTAACTATATTATACAGCTTTTGCCAATTCAACTTTTTACAGGTGTACAACTTTTTGACAGTAGTTGCATTAATTGGCTGTACAACTGTAAATCAAAGTGATTTTTCCACTACCTTAAACCAAAACTCAGTGCTCCATAAGTAATAACTCCCCCACCCCTACCCCGGTAACCAATAATAAACTTTGGTCTCTATATATTTGCTGGTTTTTGTCTTTTTATATAAGTGAGTTTGTACAATATTTGTCCTTTTGTGATTGACTTCATTCACGTAGCATTATATCTTCAAGCTCCATCCATATTGTAGCATGAAGAATTGTGATCAAAACAGGGAATGTGCAGATCAGAATTTAAATTTCTCATGGAATCTAGACTTTCTGGAGCCATGGGGGCTGGATGAACCCCTAAAACTATTGTCCTGAGATAATCTTTAAACCTTAAACCAAAAATATCCCCTGAAGTCTTTTAAAATCAAACAATAGTTTAGCTTAACTGATAAAGAATGTCTGCCTTGAGCATTGTGCTCTTTTAAGATCTATCTGTATAAGATCAAACTGACAATAGCAAGTGGAAAGATTGCATTAGAAACTTGAGGGGCTGTGAGTTTATGTTAATGAGGGAGGAACAGCTCAGAAAAGGAAGATGAGAATGGTTGTACAATTTGAAGAATGTAATCAATGTCATTGAATTGTACATGTAGAGATGTTGAATTGCTGGTGTTCTGTGCTATGTAAATTTTCAACAACAACAAAAATAAAAAAACTGTAAGAGAAAATGTTTTCTGTAGTTTCATGATCACAAATAAAATGATCCTCATTTATAGTGATGTAACAATGTTCAGGTATGTGTGTTTTAATATATTGTCTTTGCTTTTTCAGTTTTTTTTTTTTTTTTACAGATAGCACTAACTCTGATGATGGAAGTCAACCCTAAAGGCATTAACCTTATGGACATGTTAGTAAACCATGAAGTAAAATTATTGCTAGGTTAGTGGGAAATATTTAATAGTTCAAAAATAAGCCATTTATTTGCCATCCTCTGCCTCCCGCCCACCACCCCAAGGTATTTTCACAAGTACTGTTTTGCCAATTTTTTTCTTACATATTGCTGTAGAAAAACTAGCATAGAGCACTGATGAAATACCTGGGGGGTGGGGGGAAGTGGTTGGCAAATAAATGTAGAAGGTGCGTATTATTTGCATAAAAATACTACACTTTTGTAAAAAAAAGAACCAGAATTAACTACAGTTACTCTGCATGTCTTAGCACACAGTGTACTCATGCAAATTAACATATTTTCCTAGGTCCTGAAAGAAATCACATATCAAGCCTTAAAAAATAGAGTAAGCTGTCTTTCCATTGGAGCCCTGGTGGTGCAGTGGTTAAGAGCTCGCTGCTAACCAAATGGTCGGCAGTTCGAATCCACCAGCTGCTCCTTGGAAACCCTGTGGGGCAGTACTACTCTGTCCTATGGGGTCACTATGAGTCAGAATTGACTCAATGATAATTTTTTTTTTTAATCTTTCAATTAACTTTTATTCTCATTTGTATATGGAAGTTTGTATTGGGTGGAATTCTTGGAATATTTTTTGAGTTTCTTGATTTACATATTTATTTTCAATGTTGTGTCACAGGAATTCAAAGTAGATATATGTACAACTGGGATCTAGGTAAATATTTTTTCATATAATCTACATTTTAGGCCAATTTATTTCAAACTTTTGACCATAAAATACATTTTATATCACAATCCATTTTGCATACATGCATGTAATTAAAATAAAAATTACTCAAGATATACATATGCCTACCCTTTGAATTAGTCAGTATGACATCGGTAGAACCCTAGTGGCACAGTGGTTAAGAGCTCAGCTGCTAACCAAAAGGTCAGCAGTTTGAATCCACCGGCCACTCCTGGGAAACCATATGGGACAGTTGTACTCTGTCCTATAGGGTCACTATGAGTTGGAATCAACTCAATGGCAGTGGGTTTGGTTTTTGGTTAACCTTTGAATCAGTCAGGGTAACATCAGGAGATGAAACCACACCAGTCATTTTAAGAGTAAATATAATATAATGAATCATTAGCCAGAACTCAAAGGATCACCAAGGCTGTTTTATTCACAATAAATTGATCTGCTGACTATTTGCTACCAATCTGCGATAAGATAAGGAACTTGCACCAGCAGGTAAACTGCTTATTTCATGGAGAAAGTCTACCTATGAAAAAAGGTCAGCTGAACTAAATAGTGTGCTTAGTGATATAATTTACATTGTGGTGCAAACTCCTTGTGTCTTCATGGACGAATAATAAACATTTCAAGCACAGAAACTAATCTGTAGATCACACTGGGATGAACATTGCACTGAGGTACCATGGAGGTAGTAACAGCAAAAGCAGGAAGCTCCACACTTTTCTCCCACTCTGTCAGGGACTCTGTTGTGTTCCCTGTCAGGGCAGTCATTGGTGGTAGCCAGGCACCATCTAGTTCTTCTTATCTCAGGCTGGTGGAGTCTCTGGTGTATGTGGTCCTTTAGTCTCTTGGAGTAATATTTTCCTTAGAAAATATTTTCTCCTTAGCTGGAGAAAAGTGTGGAGCAGAACACTAAATTTATGTGAAAAGACCAGACTTAACAGTCTGACAGAGACTGGAGGAACCCCTGAAACTATGACCGCTGGATGTTCTTTTAACCCAGAGCTGAAACCATTCCTGAAGCCCACTCTTCAGATAAAGATCAGACAGGACTATAAACAAAACATAATACACGTGAGGAGCATGCTTCTTAGTTCAATCAGATACACGAGACCAAATGGGCAGCTCCTGTCCGGGGAAAGGATGAGAAGGCAGGAAGGGACAGGAACTGGTTGAATGGACACGGGGAACCCAGGGTGGAAAAGGGGAGTGTGCTGTCGCATTGTGGGGATTGCAACTAATGACACAAAACAATACATGTATAAATTTTTGTATGAGAGATTAACTTGAGCTGTAAACTTTCACCTAAAGCACAATAAAAAATAATAATAGCAGGGAGCAACTACCATATTGAGGACCAGAGAACAAAAGGAGGAGGTTGGAATTATCAGAATCCAGAAGCTTGAAGGAGGGGCCGTGGAGTTGGACCAGACCTTTAAGGAGAGAACAATGACCAGCTGGTCTCTAAGAGAGTATGATGAGGCTGGTTCTGGGAAAGTGGAAGACTGCAAACTGGAACCAACTGCCACTCCTGGAAGGAACTGTTACTACTGGGGTGAAGATGCATTTCTGGGAGATACTGACAAGAACAGGAAGCAAAACAGAAAGGAGCAAGTCCCATGTTCTTCCTGCAACCCTCCAGCCTCCCTCTAGTTATTCCTAGAGGCCAAACTCAACATGGAGCCTGCTCTTGAGAGCCAGCAGAAGTATGATGTGCAAAGTTCTAGCTCTGAAGCTGAGAAAGAGCATCTTAATAACAAGCCCAGCCTTACATATGTGTTACATTCTGCGACGTTCTCTGATATTTTTTATTTTATTACATTCTAAAAATATGCATGTTGCCACCTATGATGTTGACTTCATGACTAATTACTGGGTGACAACCCACAGTTTAGAAAGTACCCTGCTAGACTGAGCACTTTGCCCATTTCCTTAGACTGTTGGAACCTGATCTGAACTAAGACATTGCCTTTTATTAATCATGTGGTGTGTTTTCAAAGTTCACCAGCAAGCAAAGCCCCAGTTCTACCCTGATATCATGCTTCAGGGTGTTCCTTTTTGTTTTTTGGTTAACTTGGAATCTTTCTGAGGTGGAAATACGATTGTCATCCCTTTGCTCATTTTGATAGTGAAAATAAAATTTGTCCAGCCAATAGATTGTGTGTCCATTTTTTTATTTTGTTCTTTGTGCCGTGTTTTACACTTTTTAATTACTTGGAATATGTTGCTTTATTAAGGAGGCTTGAAGTTTAGAGTTTTACCTAAGAAAACAGCTCCATCAAGTGGTTTTGTAAAAAGTGCACATGACACAGAATGATAACCTTTAGAAGGGATCCTAAAGGTCAACAATCCCAAATTTCTCATTTCAGAAAAGAGGAAACAACTTCTGAGGATGAATTGATTTGCCTGAGGGAAAACTAGAAGCCGATCTGCTAGTCTTTAAAAAATTGCTAGGTCAGTTAACAAACAAACAGAAACTTAGAGAACAAGTTTCAAAAAACAGCTCAAGTAATAATTAATATCTGTTGTTTCTTATTAGTAAATTCACCTTACTCGCTGAGAAATAAAACTCAGCATCCGTATGCGAGAACCTTAAGTTAGAAGTCAAGACTGAGGTTCCTGCCTTGGCCCTGCAGTTATCCTAAATGGGACCTTTGCTCTCTGAAACCACGTTTTTCTCATGTGTAAAATGGGAAGGTGATACTTCCTCAGCTTGTGTGTAGGAGTGCTTTGGCAGCTGTAAACTACTTTGGAAATGTAAGGCATAACACTGATTATTGTAGTTTAATAGGTAAGCTCTGCTGGGAATTGTGAATGCTTAAGTCTACTATATTCCCTTGACTTGAAACATTTGAATACTCTGCTGCCTCCTAGACAGTAGGATCCCTTGTTGTGGCCATGCTTTGATGCATGTAAATAAATAAACATACTTCTTGGAACAGAAATTATCTGGAATGACTTAGGAAGTGCTTCTTCAGTGCTTCTCCTTATTACATCTTCCTTTTTCCCTCCTACCCATATGTCCCCTCTTTCATATGTTCTGATTCCCTTCATACCTTTCATTCACCCTACTTTATTTTCCTTCTGTATTGGCTTATGGCTGGAATTCTATCTGAGGGGAGCATTCTGAGGCTAGTAAGAAACTAAGGATAATGTGATATAGTGAAGGCCCAAAGTGGGTGTCAGAAGGCCTGGGTTTGAGATCTAATTCTGCCATTAATCAGCTTTGTGACCTTCAGCTAGTCACTTAATTGCTTTGGGACTTAATTGCTTTATCTCTAAAGCCAATAGTGTGGACTAATATAACATCTTTTAACTCATACGCCATAATTCAATGAAGAACTTGAAATTCTGATAATTATGATATGTTGGTACAACCTGTTTAGAAAGCAACATTATGATAAATAGTAACCATAAGTATGTTAATATACTTTGAGTCAGTACTTCAACTCCTGTGAATTTATTGTGGGGGAAGAATTACATAGAAGCAAAACAATATATACGTGTAAAGTTATTTGTTGTAATTTAAAAATATATACACGTATGCACATATGACCCCCCCCCATACTATAGCAAATCCAAAATGGAACCTAAAACAATATTAATATCTAATATTAGTGTAATTATTTAATTAAATTATTACAAAAATTGAAAAATACCATACAACTGCTTAAAAATGAAAACAAAATGTTTGGTAGAAGTTTACATAAAAATAAGTAACAAACTAATTTGTACATTTTGCTTGTGATAGTCATGTATGTAAATAAATAGAAGGTAATAGGTAAAAATGGTTAATTTTTATCATTTTTTTCAAAATGCCTTTAATACTTGATTTTCTATTTAAAAAAATTATCCCTAAGATGTAGGAATTAGAATGGAAATGACTGTGCATAAATTTAGATATAACTTCTTATGTAAGAACTTGAAGTTGTGAATTTTTAAGAGGAAAAAGAATAAAAATTAAGAGTTGAGTTCCATGTAAATGGCAAAAAAATACAGATACTTGTTCAGAAAATCCAGGTGTTCATGTTCACCTAGTTCTCACTCCCTAGTCCCTAAATTTTCTCTCAAGTTTCTCTTTACATGACTCATTGCCCACAGTGGCCCAGAATGGTCCCAGCATAGGCTTTCTAAGGAACTTTTGTATTCTCCTATGTGATCCTGGGAGCCCTGGTGGTGTGGTGGTTAAGAGCTCAGCTATTAACCAAAAGGTCGGCAGTTCACATTCACCAGCTGCTCCTTGGAAACCCTATGGGGAAATTCTCCTCTGTTCCATAGGGTTGCTGTGAGTCGAGATCGGCTTGATGGCAGTAGGTTTTTTTTTTTTTTTTTGGTGTGATCCCCCTAGTAAGGTTCAAGCTCTAGTTCCATAGCAGATGTATATGGCCTGTATTAGATAATAACTTGTAATTTTTCATTCCACATTTAAAAAAAAAAGTTGCTATCAAGTCAATTCCTACTCATAGCCACCCTGTAGGACAGAGTAGAACTGCCGCATAGGGTTTCCAAGGAGCAGCTGGTGGATTCAAACTGCCAACTTTTTGGTTAGCAGCCGAGCTTTTTAACATTCCACATAGCACTTTTAAACACTCTCACAATGAAAGTCCAGCCTCTTTTGGGAGTAGGATAACACCTTGGAAACACTGTTGGCTTAGTACAAAGCTAGGATGAAATTTCAAATCAGTAAATAACAACAACAACAAGAATAATAATACCTATAATGTACTGAGCACCCACTATAGGCCAGGCATTATGTTGCTCACTTAACATTCATTTCTCATGGGTAGTACAATATAACTCCTCATCTTTCTGGATGAAGAAACCAAGTCTTACAAAGTGTCAGTAATTTGCCCCAGATTGTATAGCTATTAAGTGGGAAGTTTTATGACAAATGATAGAAATACAAAGTACTATCTGAACATAGAAGAGGAACCCAATTGAGGGAATTAAAGAAAACTTCTTATTTTTGGCATCATGACCTACCTGTAACCAGTCTTCATTACTGACTCTAGATATACTCTCTTGATCAAGATTGCCCAGGTAACAAGAAGAAGCAAAAGACTCTCATAACTATACCTATATTAAGACCACAGCATTAAACATACTCATTATATTCAAGGGCCCAAACTTAAGTGCCATGCTTGTTTTATTTGTCTGCTTCCAAATGAAGTCACACTGGCAGAGACCAGAATCTGTGGCTTGCTGCGCATCTTTTTGGATTTCTTGAGAAATTGTTTCCTAATTTTCACATGATACGTTTTACTTTCTACCATTAATATCCTGTTCACAGTAAGAAGTTGGATGGGACATCTCATTACTTTGTACAGCTTGGGGAATATGCTTATGGGTGCAATTGTTCATTACTTAGGATAAATTAAAATTACTTCCAGGGGGCAAGATGGCGCTCTAGGCAGAAACACCACGCCGTCCCTCCACAGCAAAGATCCGAAAAACTAAGCCTAACAGAGAATCAACAATCCTGAAACCCTAGAACACCAAATGAAGAGATAAAGAACGCAGCCAAACACCAAACGGAGTGAGAATACTAAAAGAGAACGGAGAGCGAGGAGAGACTCAGGCAGAGATTCCTTACCAGCTAACGCAGCGCGGATCCACCATCTTGGATTCCTATCGGAGACCAGCAAACGGGAGAGCAGCCTTGCAGAGCATCTGGTCGGAGACAGAACGACCGCTTAGCTTCACACATAACCATCTTCCCGCTGCACCCTACCTACCTGCACCGTGCACTAGACATCACATCACCAAGCGGTGCAGGCACGCCCTATTGGAACCTGCCCAGCACTGACTACCGACCGTCCTGGTGGCTGCGGTGAGTGCCACAAGCAACCCATCCCAGTGGCTCCTCCTCAACTAGATCTGCCCAGCTGTACCACAAGAACGAAAAAAAAAAAATCTACAATCAATAAACGAGAGAAATATCTACTGAATGCCCCGAAAACAGCAAACAATATCAAAACATTTACAAAAACAAGACAAGATGGCTCCAATAGGCGTCCAAATTAAAACACCAGATAACTCTCCTGTGGAAGAAAATGCACTAGAAGTACCTGATACGGAACTCAAATCACTAATACTCAGAATTTTCCAAGAACTGAGGCAAAAAGCTGACAAACATGAGGAAAAAATAGACAAATTTATGGAAAATACAGACAAAAAATTGGAAGAATTCAGGAAGATGATGCAAGAACAAAATGCCAAAATAAATTCACAACTCGAAATTATACAAAAACAACAATTAGAAATCCAAAAGATAAACAACAAGATTTCAGAAATGGACAGTGTCATAGAAGGGCTGAGAAGTAGATTTGAAACCATGGAAGACAGGATCAGTGGAACTGAAGACAAACACTTGGATACAACTCTGTTTCAGGAAAACTCAGAAAAAAGAACAAAGAAAAATGAAGAGACCCTGAGAGTTATGTGGGACACAATTAAAAGCAAAAACTTACGAGTGATTGGCATACCAGAACAGGAGGAGAAAACAGAAAACACAGAGAGGATCATTGAGGAACTGCTGACAGAAAACTTTCCCAATATCATGAAAGATGAAAAGCTGGTCATCCAAGAAGCTCAACGAACCCCATATAGAAGAGACCCCAAAAGAAAATCACCAAGACATATCATATTCACACTCGCTAAAACTAAAGACAAACAAAGAATCCTGAGAGCAGCTCGTGAAAAACAAGAAGTCACATACAGAGGAGAAACAATAAGACTAAGCTCAGATTATTCAGCAGAAACCATGCAGGCAAGAAGGCAATGGGATGACATATATAAAATCTTGAAAGAAAAAAATTGTCAGCCAAGAATAATATATCCTGCAAAACTCTCATTCAGATTTGATGGTGAAATTAGGTCATTTCCAGATAAACAGAAACTAAAGGAATATGCAAAAGTCAAACCAAACTTACAAGAATTATTAAAGGGAGTTCTTCGATCTGAGGACAAACAGCTTAAGCCCTCAGGCAGGACCTAGGACCTAGGACGCAGGTTGACATGAACCAGATACCATTCTAGGAACTGAACTACAGACGACTTTCCAAAAACAAAAGATATACAACAGGGAATCAGAGAAATCAATCAAAGGATGACAACAACATCAAAACAATGAAAGAGGGAACAAACGGCATAGGTATAGAACCTTCTAAAGGAGAAGAAGGCAAGGCGATACCAAGTAACGGTAGACTGCTTCAAAATTATAAAGATAAGGGTAAAATTCATGGTAACCACAAAAAAAGTTAACAAACCAACTCATAAAAATAAAGACGAAAAACATAAAGTCTCAACAAAACCAAAACCTACAAAAACAAAAGAAACGAACACAAAATCCACAAACAAAAGGAACTCAGCACAAGAGACTAAGAAGAACAAAGAAAACTTCAGCATCACAAAAAAAAGCACTACAAAATGACAGCAACAAATTCACATCTATCAATAATTACACTGAACGTAAATGGACTCAATGCACCCATAAAGCGACAGAGAGTGGCAGAATGGATAAGAAAACAGGATCCATCTATTTGCTGTCTACAAGAGACACATCTTAGAAACAAAGATGTGAATTTATTAAAAATCAAAGGTTGGAAAAAAATATATCAAGCTAACAACTACCAAAAAAGAGCAGGAGTGGCAATTCTAATCTCAGATAAAATAGACTTTAAAACAAAATCTACCATAAAAGACAAAGAAGGACACTATATAATGATTAAGGGGATGATCCATCATGAAGACATAACCATAATAAATATCTATGCACCCAATGACAGGGCTCCAAAATACATAAAAAAAACTCTAACAGCACTGAAAAGAGAAATTGACAGTTCCACAATAATAGTAGGAGACTTCAACACACCACTCTCAGTAAAGGACAGAACAACTAAAAAGAAACTCAGCAAAGATACAGAAGACCTAAAGGACACAATCAGCCAACTGGACCTCATAGACATATATAGAACAATCCATCCAACCGCTGCAAAGTACACATTCTTTTCCAATGCACATGGAACGTTCTCCAGAATAGACCACATCTTAGGCCACAGAGCAATCCTCAACAAGATCCAAAATGCTGAGATAATTCACAGTATCTTCTCTGACCACAATGCCATCAAGGTAGAAATTAACACTAGAAAGAGCAAGGAAAAAAAATCAAACACATGGAAACTGAATAATAATCTGCTTACACATCAATGGGTAATAGAAGAAATCAGAGATGGAATTAAAAAATTCCTAGAATCAAATGAAAATGAAAACACATCATACCAAAACCTTTGGGACACAGCAAAGGCAGTCCTCAGAGGACAATTTATAGCAATAGATGCACATATCAAAAAAGAAGAAAGGGACAAAATCAAAACATTAACTACAGAACTCAAACAAATAGAAAGAGAACAACAAAAAAAGCCTACAACCACCGGAAGAAAGGAAATAGTAAAGATCAGAGCAGAAATCAATGAAATAGAGAACAGAAAAACAATAGAAAGAATCAACAAAACCAAAAGTTGGTTCTTTGAAAGAATCAACAAAATCGACAAACCACTGGCCAGACTGACAAAAGAAAAACAGCAGAGGGCACAAATAACCCAAATAAGAAATGAAATGGGGGACATTACAACAGACCCAACTGAAATAAAAAGGATTATAACAGAATATTATGAAAAACTATATTCCAACAAATTTGAAAACCTAGAGGAAATGGATAAATTTCTAGAAACATACGGCCTACCCAAACTACAACAAAGTGATATTGAAAATCTGAACAGACCCATAACAAGAGAAGAGATTGAAAAGGTAATAAAAAAACTCCCAACCAAAAAAAGCCCTGGCCCAGATGGCTTCACTGGAGAATTCTACAAAACATTTACAGAAGAGCTCGTACCAGTTCTACTCAAGTTATTTCAGAGCATAGAAGAGGAAGCAACACTTCCAAATTCATTCTATGAAGCCAGCGTAACGCTGATACCAAAACCAGGCAAAGACATCACAAAAAAAGAAAATTACAGACCAATATCTCTCATGAATATAGATGCAAAAATTCTGAACAAAATTCTAGCCAATAGAATTCAGTATCATATCAAAAAAATAATACACCACGACCAAGTAGGATTCATACCAGGTATGCAAGGATGGTTTAACATTAGAAAATCCATCAACGTAATCCACCACATAAATAAAAGGAAAGAAAAAAATCACATGATTATCTCAATTGATGCAGAAAAGGCATTTGACAAAGTCCAACACCCATTCCTGATAAAAGCTCTCAATAAAATAGGTATAGAAGGGAAATTTCTCAACATAATAAAGGGCATCTATGCAAAACCAACAGCCAACATCATTCTTAATGGAGAAAGGCTGAAAACATTCCCCCTGAAAACAGGAACAAGACAAGGATGCTCTTTATCACCACTCCTATTTAACATTGTGCTGGAAGTTCTAGCTAGAGCAGTAAGGCAAGAGAAAGAAATAAAGGGCATCCAAATTGGTAATGAAGAAGTTAAACTCTCCCTATTTGCAGATGATATGATACTATACATAGAAAACCCTAAAGACTCCACGAGAAATTTACTGGAAGTAATAGAAAGATTCAGCAGAGTAGCAGGATACAAGATAAACATTCAAAAATCAGTTGGATTCCTATACACCGGTAAAGAGAACGATGAAAAGGAGATCAGGAAATCAATACCATTTTCAATAGCCCCTAAAACGATAAAATACTTAGGAATAAATCTGACCAGGAATATAAAAGACCTATACAAAGAAAACTACAAAACACTGCTGCATGAAACCCAAAGGGATCTACATAAATGGAAAAACATACCATACTCATGGATAGGCAGACTCAACATTGTGAAAATGGCAATTCTACCTAAAGCAATCTACAAATACAATGCAATTCCGATACAAATACCAACAACATTCTTCAAAGAGATGGAAAAACTAATTATTAACTTTATATGGAAAGGGAAGAAACCTGGAATAAGTAAAGCACTACTGAAGAAGAAGAATAAAGTTGGAGGACTCACACTACCTGACTTGAGAACCTACTATACAGCTACAGTACTCAAAACAGCCTGGTACTGGTACAACAACAGAGACATTGACCAATGGAACAGAATTGAGAACTCAGATGTAAATCCATCCACCTACGGTCACCTGATTTTTGACAAGGGCCCAAAATACATCAAATGGGGAAAAGACAGTCTTTTTAACAAATGGTGCTGGCAAAACTGGATATCCATTTGTAGAAAAATGAAACAGGACCCATACCTCACACCATATACAAAAACTACTTCAAAATGGATCAAAGACCTGAATATAAAGCCTCAAACTATAAAATTCATAGAAGAAAAAATAGGACCAACACTTCAGGCCTTAATACATGGCATTAACAGGATACAAACCATAAACATCAACACAAAAAACCCAACAGATAAACTAGATAATTGGGATCTTCTAAAAATCAAACATCTATGCTCTTCAAAAGATTTCACCAAAAGAGTTAAAAGAGAACCTACAGACTGGGAAAAAATTTTTGGACAGTACAAGTCAGACAAAGGTCTAATCTCCATAATCTACAAGAAAATTCAACACCTCTACAACAAAAAGACAACCAATCCTATCAAAAAATGGGCAAAGGAAATGAACAGACACTTCACCAAGGAAGACATTCAAATGGCCAACAGACACATGAGGAAATGCTCGCGATCACTAGCCATTAGAGAAATGCAAATTAAAACCACAATGAGATACCATCTCACCCCGGCATTACTGGCACGAATCAAAAACACTGGAAATAACAAATGTTGGAGGGGCTGCGGGGAGACGGGAACTCTTATACACTGCTGGTGGGAATGCAAAATGATACAGCCATTTTGGAAAATGATATGGCGTTTCCTCAGAAAGCTAGAAATAGACGTACCATTCGATCCAGCAATCCCACTCCTAGGAATATATCCTAGAGAAATAAGAGTCATCACTCGAATAGACATATGCACACCTATGTTCATGGCAGCATTATTCACAATAGCAAAACGATGGAAACAACCTCGATGTCCATCAACAGACGAATGGATACACAAACTATGGTACATACACACAATGGAGTACTATGCAACGAGAAAGAACAATGAATCGGTGAACCATCTCATAACATGGATGAAACTGGAGGACATCATGCTGAGTGAAATAAGTCAATCACAAAAGGACAAATATTGTATGAGACCTCTATTGTAAAAACCCATGAAAAAATTCACATGCAAAATGTAACAATCCTTGTTGGTTACCAGGGATGGGGGGGGGGGGGGATACTAAATAGGTAATAGGTAAGTGGTAACTTGGGTGAGAGATGAGATAGTACATAGTACAGCGGAAACTAACACAACCTGCACAAGGAAAGGTCATGAAGGCCCTATAGACACATCCAAACCCCCCGAGGGACTGAGTTGTTGGACGGAGGGCTCTGGGGACCATGATCTCGGGGAACATCTAGCTCAATTGGCATAACACTACTTATAAAGATAATGCTCTACATTCTACCTTGGTGAGTAGTGTCTGGGGTCTTAAAAGCCTATGAGCGGCCATCTAAGATACTCCACTGATCTCATCCCTTCGGGAACAAGGGAGAATGAAGAGAACAGGATACAAGGAAAAGATTAGTCCGAAGGACTAATGGTCCACAGCTACCAAGGCCTCCACGGGACTGAGCCCAGTACAGCTGGATGGTGCCCGGCTACCACCAATGACTCCTTTGACCAGGATCACAACAGAGGGTTCTGGGCAGAGCTGGAGTAGGATGTAGAGCATAATTTTAACTCCCAAAAAAAAAAAAAAAGAAGACCAGATATACTGGCCTAAAGAATACTAGAGAAACCTCGAGAGTGTGGCCCCCAGACACCCTTTCAGCTCAGAGGGGATGTTACCTTCAAGGTTCGATCTTAAGCCTGGGAATGGACACCCCAGTAAAACTAAATGGGACTAACGATGTACAGGGGTCCGGTGACAAGGGCCAGAAGGCAGAGGGAGAGTAGGAAACTGATGATAAGGAACACAAATTGAATAAGGACACTGTCGATGTATTGTGAGATTGTTGACCACTGCTATAGGGCAACATTTGTAGTAATTATTAAATGGGAGGCTGTTTTGTCCTGTAAGCCTTCATCTTGGGCGAGAATGGCAGCACAATTGGAAGAGCATAGTCAATATCACTTAAATGTGTAAGTAAAAAGTTTTGAAATGGTGTTTAAATAAAATAAAAATAAATAAATAAATAAACAAACAAAGGAGACTAAAGAGGTACAATAGTCCACTGACAAGGTCCAGAAGACAGAAGGGGACAAGGAAGCCCCCTGGTGATAGGCAACACAAGGTGGAGTAAGGATATTCTTGATGTGCTGTGAGATTGTTAACCATTGTCATAGGGCAACATGTGTAGTAACTGTTAAATGAAAAACTATTTTGTTCTGTAAGCCTTCATCTTAAGTGAGAATAACAGCACAGTTGGAAGAGCGTAGTCAATGTCACTGAACTGTGAATGTAGAAAATTTTGAAACGGTGTATCTTTGGCCATCTGTAATTTTCATCAAAAAAAAAAGGTTGAGAATTTAGAGGCTTAATACGTTGTGGGGTTGTTAACCAATGTCAAAAAAAAACAACATGTGTACTACTATTTCATGAGAAACTATTTGCTCTGTAAGCTTTCACCTGAAGTACAATAAAATATATATTAAAAAAAAAAAAAAAAATTACTTCCAATGATAAAGGCATCTCAACAGCATTGAGGTTATAGCTTATAGCTTTGTGTTTAATGAGATGCTATATTTAATTTTTGTTGTGCAAAATTTAAAGAGCATGGAGAAGCCTTTTCCCCAGGTTGTCTTCTGTCTGTGTTGAGGTTCTATCTTGTGAGAATGACATTTCACTCAGACAGCTTTTTCCAGGCAGTGAAGCAGAAAGAAAGATTTCAGGACCTGCAGGAGATCCTAATGCTGAAATGGATTTTTTGTGTGGAGAAGGGATTCTTTTGTTGTTTCCCAAATACAAGTGGTGACTGGTGCCTTACTGAGTGATAGCTACTCACTCTTATGTAATTATACAAGGGTTTGTAGATTTGGTGCTTTTATAAGCCATGGATCTTTTCAACTGTTGTTGTTAGGTGCTGTCAAGTTGTTTTCAACTCAGTGACCCCATGTGACAGAGTAGAACTTCCCCATAGGGTTTTCTAGGCTGTAATCTTCACAGGAGCAGATCGCCAGGTCTTTCCCCCGCAGAGCCACTTGGTGGCTTTTAAAGTGTTGAAAACCACCAGCCTCTCAGGTATCAGCTGAGTGCTTAACCATTGCGCCACCAGGGCTCCTTCTAACTTAATAAATTATCAACTTCGTAGAAACTCTCAAAAAAAAAGAAAGAAAAAATGAATTTCTGTTTCAGAGACTACCAAAATAACACTCATTAAAATATGATGTTCATTTTTAGACAGCCCCCTAAAGGCATAGACTGATACTTCTCAAAAGTTTAGAACCGAACTTGATTATGAAAAGCACTGGTATTCATTTATACACTATAACAAAGCTAACTCTATAAGCATTCTTTGGTTGTGGGCAGTGCCTGAGAACTGGATCGCATTTATATTCATCTCCTGTTTCCAGGGGAGTAGAAAACTAGTAACTCACAGAAGGGCTCAGGTAATTTGATATGAAATATTGATCCATGTATCAAAATCGGTACCTCCACCCTCATTCTGCATTAGCCAAATCATCATCTGGTCCCTCTCTGACACCTAAAGAAAAATCATTTACTGAATCCAACAAGGAAAGCATTATTCTTATTCAGGTTTGTTTTAATAAAATCTGAGAGCTAATGGCTTTCTCAGACAATGATCATCATCATAAACCATTTTTCTCATCAACAACAATAATGAAACAAACCAGATGTTCTTTACTTAAAAACAACAGCTGGGGGCAATAATGAGATACTCTACGTGTGCTTGTTAAACCGGTGTCTTTTCTCTGCAGGGAAAGGCCAGTCTTGTCTGTGTGTGCTTGGGATAGGGTGGGGGGTACGTAGGACAAGTGTTTGATGCAGTGCAGAACAGCGGGCATTCCAATTCAGCCAGCTCATGCTCTGATTATGGCTCTGTTACGTGGCTCCAGAGAAACTCTGGCTCAGGAGCATCTGGATTCTGGGTCTGCTAGTCCCACTCTGAATGGCTTAGTGATGTTCTGTTTTGTTTTCATTTTTCTGCCCTTCTCCTTTATTAACATGTGTGAGAATAGACCTGCCTGGCAGGGGCCATTTCTGTCATTGTCTAGGATTTATTGAGCACAAGCCAAGTGATACCAGTCACCTTAGAATGACTGTTCTAAATAAGAGAGAAGGTGATCACTTCGTCCTCAAGGAATTTAGGCTTCCTTAGGCAGTGAGCAACAGAAAGGATAAAAATAATCATTGTTTTTTTTTTTTTTCCAAGCAAAATTAATCCATGGTGATAGAGGTGGTTTTACTGGGAGGGGAATGAAAGAGCCTGCTGATGTGCTGTAAGTGTTCTGGATCTTGATCTGGGTGGTAGTGACAGAGATATATACATATGTAGACATGTATGTAATATCTTTGCACTCAAATTTGTGCAGTTTATGTAAGTTACACTCCAGTAAAAAAATAGAACATAATGATGGCTTCTGATAATCCTGGAGCTGCCATATAAAGCAATCTCTGCATGTTGCCGCTTGGAAATGCGGACCAAAGGAATTTGGGGATCAAAAGCTGTTGTTTTTAGTGCATTCCATTCATAGCTGCTTCCAAGAGTTTCTGTTCATTAATGATGGTAGCTACTGATCTCTGTTCATTTGTTCATTCTTTCTTTCAGTATCTGTGAGCACCTACCCTGTGACAGACAATTTTTCTAGGCATCATGGATAAAGCAGTTAACAACACAGTTTGAGTCCTTGATCTTATGGAGCTAATGTTATTACTGCTCTTCCCTTTCCTGGGATCATCAGTAACATAGGAACTTAATTCAGTTTAGCCAACATTTATTAAAAACCTACTATATGCAAGGCATAGTGGTAGATAAAGAAAAGAGGAAAACATGGTTCCTGCCCTCAAGGATCTTATAATCTAGCAGAGAAGTTAAGATTTGTCTATAAATACTTACGATATGAGGTTTTATGACAAATGATAGAAATACAAAGTACTATCTGAAAATAGAAGAGGAATCCAGTTGAGGAAGTTAAAGAAAACTTCATGGAGAAGTAGCATTCAGTTTGAGTCCAAGAGAATGGATTGACACTGTTAGGGAAGTCAGGGTTTTCCAGAGAAACACAACCAATAAGATACATATATATAGGTGTCCATCTGTCTGTCTCTTTCTGTCCCTCTCTCTCACTATATATATATACACACACACACACACACACACACACACACACACACACACACACACAGTCCATACACATACACACACCCATGTACTGCTCAAGGCAGGTGCTCAAGCCTTATGTACTTGATATCCTGCTAAGCATACAGTACATAATTCACAAAAACTGTAGTAATGAAATGAAAAATATGTCACTTTGCTGTTTTGTAACAATTTTGTTAAGTTTTGGGGGAAAGAAAAATTGACTGAAATCAAGTAGGGAGATTAGTTGAGAATTCTCATGTTTTTGTGGTTGCCCTGTTTCCCGTTAGTATGGTACATAAAATTGGCAGTAAAATATACATAAATAAAGCTATCTTCTTTCCCTGAACTGGTAGATAGTTTGAGTGCTGGCCTAAACTCATCCACTCATATGATTAGTACATCCAACCAAGTCTACCCTTAGAACTAACATTTTTCCGAGTAGTTGGTTGGGGATTTCCAGTATTTTTATCTTATGTCTAAAGGAGTGTGTGTAGTGTATGTGTGTTTGAACATTCTGGTTGGTAAAGATGGTGACTGATATCCAGGGTCCTACCACTAGGAGGTGACTGAAGAATGCTCCACAAAGTCTAAGGGATTCCATTACTACAGTGTTAAGAGTAATACAGGGACCATCAAACTGATTCTTAGATCCCAGAAGTGAAAGATGAAAATATGTTCCTTCTTTCCTTGATAGTACAAGGTGTCCTTGTGGTATAATGAAAGTTGCAGAGTAGAATACAGCTGTTTCACGTTACACTTTCCCATTATGTCCAGAAAAGAGTTCAGGTCCATATTGCTTAAAGCCATTAGTTGGTAATATTCAAGGAATTGTCTTTATAATGACTTGGATAGTAGGGGCATTTGGTAACCGCCACATAAGTAAACACAGTCTGTTCCTCCAGTCAATAGCCCTGTTGTTAGTTGTCAGCTTCCCCTTTGTAGAAGTGTATTCAACTCCCCCTTTGTAGAAGTGTATTCTCCTCCACAGCAGAGCCTTTATTAAGGGATTAAAAGTAAACAATACATTTTCAACAGTATCATACCACAGAGTTTCTTAATAGGGTGTATGGTGCTCAGTATTAGCAGAAATATTATGTTTGGTACCAACTATTCAATACAAATGGGAGGAGTTAATAACTAGCCTGCAGCACTGAGGTACACGTGTGTGCGTGCGTGTGGGGGGGGGAGGGAGGTGTTTATATCATTGGTATCTGAAGCATGAAGCAAGAAATAGCTCCTTTCACTTTGTTCCTAATCATGGCTCCTCCCACCCTCAACTTACTTTTTTTCTTAACGTAGCAGGTGAAGCTGTAAGGAAATTGATAAAATTGTCTTTTGATAATTAATTTGATTTCACTTGTATTATGAAAAAGGGCCATGTAAAAACAAAATTACTAAAGGCTGTGGGATACAATTTGATTTGGCTCCTGTCGACTCAATTTAAAAATAATTTTGTTTTTTTTTTGTCCAAGGCAGAGAAATGCTTTCCCACTTGCCTTTCCTTGGTTGCCAGTTCTTTGACCCCAGAGGATGGACTCTTCTACTTCATTTCTGTGTAATACAAGAAGTGTTGATAAGCATAGAGTGTGGTCAGCAAGTACTGACAAAGTTCTGATTACTGAAAATTACCACAAAGAAAAACAGTCCTACGGAGTACTTGTAGCTTGTATAGCCCTTTAGATGAGAACGTAGAAATTAAGAATAGAGCTTATGTGTGATGTTGGTTGATTATTCTTCAAAACCCTATGGAGCATGGCCAAGTCTTATCAAGATGTAACATTCATTCATCATCCAAAAAGTAGCTGTTTGTGATGTGAAATATGACTTTTTTCAGTAGCTATTATGTGGTGCTATTATGCAAAAGTTGTACACAATGGCCATTTTTAGGCATCATGTTGGAAATGCTATTCTTTTTCTTTTATAAATTCCTCCTGACTTACATTTGAATTTTTTTAAAATTCACACTTAATGTAACATTGAAGTTTTTATTCTCCTGCACTCAATGTGACAATTCTAGGCCAAGAAATTGATAGGAGTACAGAATAGATTCCCTTTGAATAATAGAGAAATTGGCGTTGTGAGAAAAAGTGCTAATTTATGGCTCCATTGATTTAAAATCTGTTTTGTCTAAAAAACATTAATAGCTGATTCCAGAGAATGCATTCATAATTGATTTTGCTGGCACAAACATTTAAGCACAGAGGAAATCGATTTTAGATTAGTAATAGCTTCTCAGGTTGTTGTCATGAAGACATTTTCTGCTATCTGTGCTGTAGTAGTATATTTGGAATGTGCCTGCTATTTTTTACAGTGTGTTCTCATAGCATTTGTTTCAATGAGGTGATCCTCTGTTATTTCATCCTTTAAAAATGCATGATATCCTGCTAATTACCGAGTTCAAATTAGAGTAGTAGTTCTCACACTTGGATATGCTTCAAAAAAATAATCTGAAAGATTTGCTAAAACTCAGATTGTCAGGCCTGCCCCCAGAGTTTCTGATACAGTAGATAATTTGCATTTCCAGCCAGTTCCCAGGTGATGAAGATGTTGATGTTGGTCCAGGGACATTACTTTGAGAACTACTGTGTTACAGTGTGGTGCCCAGAAAGGCTAAATGTTCACCATATGTATTAGTTTCCTGTGACCGCTGTAACAAATGACCACAAATTTAGTGGCTTAAAACAATACAATGTATTCTTGTAGTATTCTTTTATGGTTCTGGAGGCCAAAAATCCTAAATTAGTTTCGGTGGGTCAGGGCATCAGTTGGGCTTGTTCCTTCTGGAGGCTCTGAAGGGAGAATTTATTTTCTTGCCTTTTTCATCTTGTGGCCTGTAAACCTTGATTTGTGGCCCCTTTTTCCATCTTCACAGCACATCACTTCAATCTCTGCTTCTGCTATCACATTGCTATCTCTTCTGTAGTCAAATCTCCCTCTGGCTCTGTTTTATAAGGGCACCTGGGATTACATCTAGGGCCTAACTAGATAATTCAGGATAATCTCCCCATCTCAAAATCCTTAATCACATCTGCAAAGTCTCTTTTGCCATATAAAATAACATTTACAGGTCCCAGGGATTAGGATGTGGATATCTTTAGGGGCCATTATTCAGCCTACAACACCCTGCAAATCCCCTACTCATCTCTCCTTATCTCTCCAGTGGTATTCACTGGATTATCAAAGGGAAATGCCATTTGGTGCATTTAAAGGTGGAACCATTTCCCTGTTGCCTCTCATATAAAACTGGAGAGAATTGCAGGAGGTAACACATCTGCTTCTGCAATAAATGTTCATGTTATTCTGTTATTTTAAAAAATCATGGGGAAAAGAATCTAATTGATGAATTTAACAAAATTTGATTTTAGGAAGAACTGATACAGCACAAAATATGAAGTCTTTCTATGGAAAGATCACATATTCCTCATCCTTAACAAGCTTACAGGCTAATAGAAGATATGACTTGCTTACAAGTATATCGGACACCAGGCAGCCCATGATAAGTACCGTTAACAGTGGTACAGAGGCTCCTAGGATTAGAGAAGGAGAAGGGAGAATTTTTGACAGGGTGCTGAGGGAAGTTTGAACTGAGGATATGGCATTTGGGATGAACAGTGAAGGAGGCTTCAGTTGAAGATGAGCCAGAACAATGAAGGGGAAGAATGGGACTGGGAAAGAACAGAAAATGGTTAGACTGGAACTTGGGTTATGTGTATGTTTGGGGGTAGGGGAAAAAGAGGCAAGCATGACAATAATGAGAGAGGTATAGTAGGGGAAGAGTAAAGAGGTGACAAACAGTTGAAGTAGAGCTGCAAAGAGACCAGCTGTTTGCACTGTGAGGAGTGAATTGTTGTTGTTGGATGCCATCGAGTTGACTCTGACTCATAGTGACGCCATGTGACAAAGTAGAACTTCCCTCACAGGATTTTCTAAGTTGTAATCTTTATGGGAACACATCACCAGATTTTTCTCCAGCAGAGCTTCTGGCTGAGTTTAAACTGCCACCTTTTGGTTAGCAGCTGAAGGCTTATCCGTTGTACCACCAGGGCTCCTTAAGGAATGAATTAAAAGTGGGGAAAGTTGGAGGCAGGGAGACAAGTGTTGACCACAGCAGCAGCCCACAGTCCAGTGAAAACCGGTTCTTGTTTATCAGGCATGCGTTTTGTGTTAGGTCCACCCAAGGAAAGTTGGGAGGTCATTTTCACAGGGAGTGGGTTGGGTGCTGTTTAAGGCACTATGGAAGAAGACAGAAATGGTGACATAAGCCCTCCTTTGCCTGGGAGATGATAATTAAAAATATAGTTGTGCATATGACTATTTCCTTTGTGATCCTTTCCACAGCGGTGAGAAAGCACTTTTTTCATTTAGAGTCATCCGCTTAGCAGGAGGAAAAAAACCAAGGGACATCAACATTTCAATGAAGATAATGAATACCTTCTTTTTTTTTTTTTTTTTTTTTTGGAGAGCAAAACTACTGTTCCTTGTTTTGCTTTTTAAGACTTTTTATACTTGTACATAATACAAATAATTTAAAAATAAACCTTGGTTCCATGATATTTAGTGGGGAGAATGTAGGCTGTCAGAAAAACAGATGTTGAGCTTTGGCAGCCACGCGCTTCCTCAGCCTTGCTGCCATGTGCTGGACTGTGCTAAGTCCTGTAATCTGATATGTAATTGCTCTTCTCCCTAGCCCTCTGAGGTTTGTTTTATTACCTCCATTTTAGAGAGAAGGAAGCCATCTCTGAGAGGCTAAGTAACTTTTAAGTGGCAGAGCTGGCATTCAGATCCCAAACCGTGTGATTATTCTCCTACCTTCTTCTCTGTTCAGTGGCCTCTCTTAGTAAGAACACTGTATCTCAGTGTTCCATCAAATCCTAAAAAGCAAACCTAGTCAATGATATTATATTATGTCTTAGTGTGGATATTTTATGGCAGGGAAGATGGAGAGAGAAAGGATAAAATGCCAGAATAGTTATAGCTTTACAAGTATTTAATTCCCACTAAAATTACACATGCATAGGATTTCCAGAAGTTCTATTTTTTAGTTTTCAGTGGTGAAAAGCCTTTAAGTTACTGTGCTGGAGAGTATAACATTCACTTTATAATGGAAAATATCTGCTTTCCTCCTCTGGTGACAACCCTTTTGTTTGCCAGTGGTAGACATAAATGATATCACCCTTTCCTGTCCTGGCTAACTCCTACTGATTACACAGCTCTTTGCTCAGGCTTCTTCCTCCTTTTCTTTCTCTTCCACTTCCCACCTTTCACTTCCCTTCTCTCCTCTTTCTCGGATATCCTCTTTACATCCCAGTAACACCCAGTGTTCCCATAATGGACTCTGAAGAACTGTATTTCTCTATTTGTCACATGGTTCTCTATGTGCTTCCTCAGGCTTGCTGTAAGCACCTCAGGGGCACTTCCTGAAATGAAATACTCAGTAAATAATTGTTGAGCTAAATTCTGCCATTTGTCCATGAGGTAGATGAGATTAAACTGATGACTATGCAGTATTAAGTAAGGTATATTGAGAAATGAGATAAATTTCAAAAACAGAAGGGAAAAGAGAAATAAGAAAATGAAAATTCTTTAACTTTTTTTGAAAAGGATCTCCTGTTCCTCTACTGATATTTTATCTGTAGTTGCTACAGGTTTAATTCTGGCATTAGGGGAGTAGATCATAACACCTAACGAACATCTCTTCATTTGGGTAGGATGTGGTATGTCCTGGTTTTCCTTTTCTTTCCTGTGGATATTGGAGTTGGTGTCTCATGAGAGGAGGGTAAGGACAGGACTCCAAGTGCCAAGAAGTGTTCAGTAGTTCCAGGAGAAAGCTGGAAGGACCGAGGTCTTCCACTCTATTGCTAGGTCTGTCCACTCACCATCCAGTCATTGACAGAGCTTGTTAGTGTGTTACTCTAGCCTTCCCTCCTGCTCAGAATACTGAGAGTGGCTCATCAGTTAAACCTTTACATTTCTTTGACCTCGCCAACAAAAATCAGTTTCTTCTTTAAATCAAAGAGCCCAGCTCCTGAAGCACTAAATCGCCACCAGATTAATTCATAGAGAAACCCTGGTGCAGTTCAAAGTGCTTTTTTCCCTTTGCCTATTTATTACATTCCAGAGGCAGTAACTGGTTGCTTTTATGTACTCCATCTGACTTCCAGTGAGTTTTTAAAAAAGGGTTTGCCAAAAACTTACTGCGTCTATGCTGATGGCAGCTACCTAGTGCATTAGTGTAGCCCTTCAGTTATTATGGAGTCCCTGCGTGGTACAAACAGTTAATGAGTTAGGCTGCTAACTGCAAAGTTGGTGGGTTGAGTCCACCCAGAGGTGCCTTGGAAGAAAGGCCTGGCAATCTATTGCCAAAAAATCAGCCACTGAAAACCTTACAGAGCACAGTTCTACTTTGACACACATGGGGTCACAGTGAGTTGGGGTCAACTCAAAAGCAGCCGGTACTGGTCAATTATTATGATAATCTCTTTTTATGGGATTTCTATACAATCTTAAATATGCATTCTGTCTTTTCTGCTGCCAAGTAAAATCTTCTTTGTAAATCAGCAGCAGCTATTCATTGCCTCATATCTCATTTTCATCAGTATTACTCCTCTTGAACAACCTAGAGCACAATCCTTCTGCTTTCAGGATTGTGTAAATTCTGTAGCTTTTGAGGGGTGGAGGGAGAGGTGAGACATAGCTTGAGATTGGGTAATAAGAGATAAGTGGGGATTCTGGGGAGAGAAAGTTTCTATTTGTGAAAGAATGAAGAGGTCTTCTTGGGAGGCAAATATGTAATCCATATTCCAATTCTTAAATGATGATAATTAGACTCACTAACCACCTTATGTATCACAGTACTGAGATGACTGAAGAGGAGGAGTTTGACCTGTGGTATTTTACGGTGATGCTTGTTACAGTGCTGCAGTTTCGTAGCAATCCCAGCTCTGTTTTCACCTGGGTTTTCATGTCTTCTTAAGGCAACAGTTTTTTCCTCTTGCTGGTCACTAAATGATAGCCTGTTAGGGCCAAACCCTATGTTTGTCTTCCGAAGTGGTCATTTATACTCATGTTAACCATGTCCTCCATAGCCTGTGGGGCAATAATACATTAATTCTGTGGGTTAGAGGGAAGGAAATAGAGGGAAATAACTTAGTGAGTTTTTTTTTTTTTGAAGGGACTTTAATCTGGGTCAGGCCTAACATATCTAAGCCCCAGTCCTGTTTGCAAATATATGTCTTTTGAAATAGTGGCTAATATCCCAGTTGTCAGGCAGTTCATGAAACAAGGTCCTGCTACTGTAGTGATTAATAATTTATTAGCCAGTAAAGCTTATCTGTTTGGTGTATTATTGTTTACAAATCCCCTTTTCATATATTATCTCATTTTGGTTTTTTTTTTTTTAATTGTTGTGCTTTAAGTGAAAGTTTACAATTCAAGTTAGTCTCTCATTCAAAAATTTGTACATACATTATTATGTGACCCTTGATGCTCTCCCTGTACTGTGACAGCACACTCCTCCTTTCCACCCCAGATTTCCTGTGTCCATTTAACCAGCTTCTGACCCTCTCTGCCTTCTCGTTTGTCTCTGGACAGGAGCTGCCCATTTAGTCTCATGTATCTACTTGAGCTAAGAAGCACACTCTTCACGAGTATCATTTTATGTCCCATAGTCCAGTCCAATCTTTGTCTGAAGAGTTAGCCTCGGGAATGGTTTTAGTTGGGCTAACAAAGTCTGCGGGCCATGTCTTCAGGGGTCCCTCCAGTCTCAATCAAACCATTAAGTCTCGTCTTTTTACAAGAATTTGAGTTCTGCACCCCACTTTTCTCCTGTTCTGTCAGGGACTTTCTGTTGTGTTCCCTGTCAGGGCGGTCTTCGGTGGTAGCCAGGCACCATCTAGTTTTTCTCGTCTCAGGCTGATGAAGTCTCTGGTTTATGTTGCTTTGTTGTTTTTTTTTTTTTGGTGGTTGTTGTTGTTTTGTTTTGTTTTTTAGCTTCTTAACAACCTCATAATTGGACCTTGTGTAAAACCTAAAAAATAGCTATAAATTATTGTAAATTGTAATCACATTTTCTGATGGGCAGTGATGACTGTAATCAAATAAAGAAATTTTGGTTCAAGGAAACCCGTTATTAGGGTCACCAGTGGATCTGTGGCCACAAGCTTCATTAATTTGATAATTTTCACTCTCTGCTGCTAGTTAACCTCTGCATTTTTGACGCTGTTCAGGCAGATAATCAAAATGTCTCTAAAAATGGAATACCAGCCAATGATAGGAGCAAGTTTATGAATAACCCTAATAAATTCCGATTTCTAGAGCTAAATGTTAGTTCTAGTTTATTGCTTAATCATAGGAATTAGGTCATGTAGCCATTGTCTGAACTTGATTCCTCTTTTTCAATCTGAAAACTCAAACATATTTAATTAACTGTGTAATTCATTAGTGGTCCTAGGTCCCAGGCTCTTGCCTACTAAAGAAACAGATAAGTTTGAGGTATTAAAAAAAGGCAGGAGGGTGAATTTATAGTTCTTTTTTTCTAACCTTATATTACTTTCATTTCAAGTTTAATCAGAACTTGACATTTACAAATAGGCAAAATAAATGGGTGAAGCTACAAAAAAAAAGAAGAAAACCGAAAATCAATTTGGGAATGACTCAGAATTCCCTGACTAATCTCAAACAAGTTATAAGACCCACTACACAAGGAACAAGAAAAGTATCTGGGAAATCCATAGGGAGCCTCGGGTTCATCTTACAGGAACCATGATCTCCCTCTTGCTCTCTTGCTCTAACTCACAAACACATAGATACACATGCTTTCAAATTTATTCAGTTTAGTTCCTTGTAAGAGTAAATGAGGTCCCCAGCAGAGCCAAATGGCTACTCGCTTGGCTCTGACTGAAAGGTTGGAGATTCAGATCCATCCAGAAGCACCTAAGAAGAAAGGCCTGGCAATCTACTTCTAAAAAATCAGCCAGTGAAAACCCTATGGACCACAGTTCTACTCTGACACACATGGGGTTACCATGAGTCGGAATCGACTTGTCGGCAACTGGCCTAAGAGTAAGTGAAAATTCCTACTGGAGAGATAACTAGGACACCAATTTTAATGCTTTAGCAGAGAGTTAACTATGTTCTCTTTTTGCATTTGATGCCAACAATAGACATCTTTGTCCAACAGTCAGCCTTCCGATGTGTTGTATATTCAAATACATGGAGTGACTAAATGCACATGAAGTCTGGCTTCTCTAAAGGTAGCTGGCCAATAGGTTATCAGGTTGTTGGAAGTAAGGTAAATGTGAAGGAAAAAGTGTTTTCACAATGGTGTCATTAGAATTAAAGAAAATCATTTAAAGGTTTATGAATTCCTCAGAAGAAAAACAGAATATACTAACATTCTGTCTGTAAATGACCATTTTTCAAAAGAAACCCCAAAAGGAAGAGATTTAAACCCCATGCTGAGCCCCAGTGGGCTCTTCACAGCCACTGTTTCCAATGGCTGCTCCACTTTTATTGATAGGGGACATTTTTCAACTAGATGCATCTGACATAGATAATGGCCATCTTGATTGCATCAGGGAACTGTTCATAAAACAAGGACATTCATGTGCAGATGGATTTTTTTTTTCTCCTGCAACACAAACAAGAAGGATTTTGAGTTCTCTTTTTAAGAGAGGTTTAAAAACCTTGTCTTAATAGTAGATGGCCTGATGCCCTTTGTCATGTGCTATACTTATTTAATTATCTTAAATGTTTGTGCACTGTTGCTTTCAGTTGTGTCTTACATCCTTGGGTTTATCAACTACAATTGACTGTTTTTAAATCTTCATCATGTTATTTGGCTTCCGTAGTTTTTATTGTTATTTAGAGCATCCCTTTGGACTACTGTGGCAGAGGAAGGGTATCTGATGCCAGCAAAGCTAGCAACTGTGAGAGTAAAATTCTGCCAAAATCAGTAAGTGAATTGGAACTTACAAAGCCCTGTCTTACCAGTATGCTCTGGGACATGGAAAATATTCCTCTTTAATAAATAGTTAGAAAATCATTTGCTTGAAAGTGGTTGTCAGATGGCCCCTTTTGGCACCATGTTAATGTTGGAAAGGAAGGATCCTGGGATGAGATGGTTCTGATTATCAGCCATCTAGTAATATGCCCCTCTCAATATATAGTCTTTCTAATGAATTTTAAAGTTGAAAACCTCTGGGTTTAAATTTAAGCACTTAAAACCATAAACTCAGATTCTTCATGCATCTAAGGAATCAAAAGGCATCAGAACCTAGAAAAAGAAATTACAAGTTGATTTACTAATATGATATAAAATGTTTTATGAAATTATTTCATTATATTTTATTTGTTTTTGGTCATTGGAATAAGGTATTGCCAAGGTCAGGGTTATAGGTGCTATCTGTCATGAAGGTCTATGAACGGGCTGTACATGTTAAAAATGCATGACGTAGTCTACAAGGCAAGGCGAGACATATGGAAGCATGTGGATGAATAACAGTAGCAAAACCAGCTCTAAGTATGCTCTGACCAGTTAGTAGTGGAATTTTTGTAAAAGTATACTTCGACATTTCAAGTCCTGTTACTTGAAGATATGTAATGATCCTAATGTTTATCTCATACTTGTATAGAACATTTTATCTTACAAAGCACAAGTGATGCATTCTAACTGATAATCTCAAAGAACCCTTTGGTAGATGAAGTAGCTGAAGGCTGTGAAGGTTGATTTGACCAAGGTCCCCTCTTCACACATAACATAACAGGGATTTTAACCTAAGCCTTCTTATTATAAGTAAAATGTTATATGCCGTTCAGACCACACAACCCTTAGTAGTAAGGACAGTGTGCACTTTGATCTCCAAGAGGAAAGTATCACCTATTCTCGTGAGCTTTTTGTTGAGTTTTAGTCTTTTCAAGGTTAATAGACCTATTTCTTCCCTCCTAAATAGGTCCCAGAGGGCTAGGAGGAGAAATTCTGCCTTGATGGTGGCAGCCACTTATTACAAAGCAGTCATTGACTCAAAGGTGATTATAACACTAATCCTGAATTCACTTGTGTACAAAGCAAGAAATATATGTGAGCTTTAAAGTGATAAATACATATTCACAAATTGCTGTCAAAGAAAATCTCAAATGTCTGGGTTTGGAATGCAGTTGGGAATTCTGGATAGTATGTCCTACCTAGGACTGTTCTTCATGATAGATCTTTAACTCCCCTGATTTCAGATTTCTCCATCTTTTATAACAAGTGAAAGACCTGCACCTATGACTAAATATGCATAACTTAAAAAAAAAAAGGAACCTGTCTCAATCTGGAAAAACATTAAGTTTTCAGAATTGATGGAATGTAGTATCAGAAGAAATCAAAAGTACATAGAGTCATAGTTCAGAAAATAGGACTGAAGAGGCAAAGTTCCAAGAGGAGCTTCTAGAGTTCCAAGAGTTCCTTCTAGTTTTACGATGCCAACTGTTTTACCTGTTCATCTCTTACTGAACAGGTGACAGTATACGTACGTGCTGGTATGACTCATCACAGCATTGCGAACTTTTAGAAAAATCTATGTACTGTTTATATTATAGGTTAAGAGAATTGAAAGAGAATTTGGAATTATTTTTGTCATACCATTTTCACTATATTTTATGCTTGATTCTTTGTGGAATTAAATGTACTTTTCAAGTGGAAATGTTGGGTCATTGGCAGAGGCATGGACAGTTGGTAATTTCCCTAGAGAGGCTGTTATGAACTTAATCATGATAGGCAAGCTGTATCATAAACCAGTGTTTATACTTAATGGGGAAGGAAATTTTGATAAGTAAAACACCTTCTCATTTCATCAGTTCAGTTACCCATATTATGGTATCACAAGGGTATGATTTGTCTGATGTATTCAAAAATAGCAGTTTGATAAATATGAAAAAGAACCAATGAGAAAAACAACCAGAGAAGAAAAAGATTCCCTTGTGAATGTTTTTGTGAGAGGTTGACAGGACTGGATCCTTTTAGAGTTATCTGACCTCCCTTTTCTTGCACCCTGTTTCTTTCCCAGATTACCACCCCCCCCCCCCACCTCCTGGGAACACGTAATTGACAGAGATATTATTGTGTGCCTTTTTTAGGTTTAAGAGGCATTAGTTTGGGTATTAGTATGTTGGGATTTTCAAGGAATTTTGGTATTGTATGAAATAGTAGGGCAGAATTTTGATCACCTGAAAGATAGTAAGAAATCCAAGATAAACGGTTTCTGTAACCAGGCACTTGTCTCTTCCCTAAATTTATTAAAATTCGTCTTTTTTTTTTTTTAATCCCTAAACGGCCTTCCTTTCAACTATCATTAGGAAGACTCTGATTGACCATCTTACACCAGTGTGTCAATGGCTGATAATGGTTTGTATTGCTCTTCCTAGGGCAGTCAGCTTCTGCCCCCCGCCCAAGTGGGGTTTTCCAACTTGATCAATGAGCAGGTGGGAAACAAAATGTATATTATTGCCTGCCATACTTTCAAAAGTAGCTGTGTAGGAGTACTTCTTAGACAGAAAACACAGTGTTACTGAATAAGTCATTGGATGGCTATTATCTTTGGGAGGATCATCTGTCTGTCAGATGATGTATTCAAGGTTTGGCGCACACAGCCATCCCACCATAGATATTTCCCCTACTAGGAGTTCCTCATTTGCTATAAAAGCCCATATGACAGAAATTATCTCAGTTAGATAGAGTCTCCATTGGTATTCTTCCTATCTTTTTTAATCTTAGGGAGAATTAAAAACAATCGGTACTTATTATGTTAGAGAACTAGCTAAAGCCTATGGATGGAACTTGCTGTTAGTATAGATTGTTAGTATAGAAGTGCCTTTTTAGACTTTAAAATACTTGTGTAGCCACCTTTAAATTTGCTTGGAAAGAAAAGATATCCCTCTTCCAGTTAGAACTTAGGGAGCATGGGGTAAGGAGTGATTTTCCCATCTTTACTCCCCAATCTAGGGAAGCATCATAGGATACCTCTGATTCACTCAGCATAATAAATAGTTATTGAAGATTTGCTATGTGCCAAACACTGTGCTAGTATTAGTGGTATATAGATGAAAAGGATACTGTCTCTGTTCCCAAGGAATTTACTTACAATCTAATAGAGTAGATCTGCATATCTGGCTTTGTATGTATTTGTAAGGCTCTTTTAATTCATTCATATTCCCTTTAAATTTTAGACTTTTTTTTTTTAGCATATTGTGCATTACCTCAAAGGTTTATACCATCTGCTTGCTTGACAAATTACAAATGTAGGTTACTCAGACCAAGCCACACAAAGTGCCACTGGACTTAGATGTTGTGTTCTCCACACCTCTGTTATATTTTTTAACCCCTCTTGGAGAGGCCCAGCAGATGCAATGTGGGGAGCTTGAGTACAGGGATCTGCTAGGGACCAAGCTGTATAAACAGACTCTGTTATTTGCTCTTATTCACAACTTTCAACCCTAGCGTAACACGAGAGGCAGAGCCTATAGAAACGGTCTTCTTTTGAAGCAATTAAACATTTCTAGGGGTCATAATCTGACACCTCTTCTTTATACCATGATGTGATTAGCAATGGATGCAAATCCTCCACCCTGTCACCTCATTACCACCACTGCCTGCAAACCAAGGATATGAAACAAGCATTCCTCTACATGAGGCTTTGAGTTTTAGTATCTCAAAGGAGCTTAAGCCTTGCTAGTAAGCAAGGTTATTCTACAATAAGCCTTTTAAAATATTTGATGGAAGTTTTATAACCTTTAACTGATTCATGCAGTATGTGGTACAATACAACGTAGTAGTTAAGAGTGGCCCAGCCAGTCTGGAGGACTTGAGTCTTGGTTCTGCCATTTACTAACTGTGTGGCCTGGTGTAAGTAACTTCATTTCTCTGTGCCTCCGTTTCCTTATCTGTAAAATGAGATGCTAATTGGGCCTAAGAACATTATTGTCAGAATTCATTGAGCAATGCCTAACCCATATTTTGCACTCAATGTAAATAATAATATGAACAATAATATAAGTAACTCTATACACAAGTAAGGACCCCTGATGGTGCAATGGTTAAGTGCTCTGCTAACTGAAAGATCAAGGGTTCGAACCCACCAGCAGCTCTGTGGGAGAAAAGATCTGGCAATCTACTCCCATAAAGATTACAGCCTAGGAGATCCTATGGGGCAGTTCTGCTCTGTCATATGGGGTCACTATGAGTCGGAATTGACTGGACGACACACAACAACAGCATACATTATCTCTTCTGGGGACCTTGAGGGGACTCCAAGGAAGCAGATTTGGCCTTCCCCATATAGTAGAACTTTGAGGCCTCTATTGTCTTTGTCTCAGTGTGATGGGACATATTCAGAAAAATTTTCTAGGAAATATCTTGGCTCTGCTATCAACTACTCCCTTACTTCAGATTGTAGGTGATCCCCTCTGGCGTCTTCTACGTGCTAAGCTCCTTGCCCTCTACAGAAGAATAAACTTGCCGCGTATGGCCAAGAAAGTCCACAGTCTTCGGTATTACAGATGCTCAATTCCCTATCAAAGGCACAGTGTGAGAAAATGCAAGGAGGATTGCTTTAATAGCTAGAATGGATTGAGTGTTTGCCTCTTTGACACTGTGCTAAAATTCGTTTATGTGTGAATTAAATGATGTCTCACAGAATGCTGTGGAACAGATAAGAAAACTGAGGAACAGAAAAGTCAATTTGCCCAAGTTTTTGTAGCAAGTTCTGTGGTGGGGCCATGATTTGAACTTCGGAAGTGTGTTTCTAGAGCCACATTATTAACCATAGAATCCCAGGCTATGAGACTGAACCTTTAGAAATGCTTTTGTGGACTGCATTTTGATGTGGTGCCATCGGATTCTGTTGGGGGTCATTATGAGAAGAGGTCTTGTGAAGCCTCTCACTATGGTTATTGTAAGAATATCAGATGTTCTTTGTCACACAGTGTCTTCTTTGTGAGGACTTTTAGGAGAAATTACTCTTAGTTCTTAAGAACAAGAATAGACAGATTCTCTGAGTGTAGTTTACTTTGGACATTGTAAACTTTCCACTATTGAGTTGACCACTAGAAAGCTAATAATCATATTTATAAAGCACCCTATGGTTTTTTAGCCTTGCTTTTAATTTGTTGCTACCTTTACTTTTCTTTTTATTTCATTCCACATTTAAAAGTCATTTTTAAAGTAAAATTAAATTGAATTAAATTAAAAATTATACACGCACATGGCAAAAAGTTTAAATAGTACAAAAGAGTATAAAAATATAAAATAAATCTCTTTCCCTCAACCCCAAACCAGAACTTCCTCCATTCCTGATGCTGCATTCTTCTTCATATAGTCCAGTTTCTCGGATTATTTGCTCAGCATACAGATTGAGTAAGTATGGTGAAAGGATACTTACCTGTAAAGATTCACAACCTTGGAAACCCTGTGTGACAGTTCTACTCTGTCCTATAGGGTTGCTATGAATTGGAATCAATTCATTGGCAGCTGGTGTTTGGGTCTTAACCATATTTTCTGTTCTTTTTTTTATTTTTTTTTATTTTTTATTTTTTATATCACCTGAACTGTAACTTCTTTGCAGGCCTGGATTGTAACTTGGTCATTATAATGTCCCTGGTGCCTGGCACAACGACTAGTGTGAAGTGATCATTCAATGTACATTAAAGGCAGTCACCCAAATGAAAGAACATACAGATGAATATATGAATGCCATCTTCTTTGTACAGAATATCCGATGAAAGAGCTGAAATGAACCCTGAGTATTGCTTATGACACCAAATCCAAAAAACAGATTATTCCTACTAAACAGAAGAGAAAATTCAGATGGAATAAAAATGTGGAAGTCATCTCCTTGGAGTGACCATATGCTGTCTATTGCCAGTGTAACAGAAAGAGCATTGGTCCTTTAATGACTGTGGAATATAAATGAAGATTCTGTATAAAGTCACACAGCTGGCTAGAAAATTTACTGAACAAAACATTAAATTTACTCAGCAAAATAGCTCTTGGGCATCTTCTATGTATCAGGCACTCTGCTGGGCTCCAAGGGCCCTTAAGACATCCATAGACCAAAGAATCTAAAAATCTTGACTGTTATGGATTGAATTGTATCCCCCAAAATGTGTGTTGACTTGGCTAGGCCATGATTCCCAGTATTGTGTGATTGTCCACCATTTTGTCATCTGATATGATTTTCCTATGTGCTGTAAATCCTGCCTCTATGATGTTAATGAGGCAGGATTACAGGCAGTTATGTTAATGAGGCAGGACTCAATCTACAAGATTAGATTGTGTTTTAAGTCAGTCTCTTCGGAGATATGAAAGAGAGAAGCAAGCAGAGAGACAGGGGGACCTCATATCACCAAGAAACAAGAGCCAGGAGAATAGCGTGACCTTTGGACCCAGGGTCCCTACACTGAGAAGCTCCTCAGCTGGGAAAGACTGATGACAGGGACCTTCCCCCAGAGTTTACAGAGACAGAAAGCCTTCCCCTGGAGCTGGGACCCTGAATTCAGACTTCTAGCCTCCTAGACTATGAGAGAATAAATTTCTGTTTGTTAAAGCCATCCACTTGTGGTATTTCTGTTATAGCAGCACTTGATGACCGAGATACTAGCTGTACTGGCTCTCCCTATACTCAGGAAGATTTGAGAGAGCCTCTAACTTTGTTTTCATACCATGCCTAGCCAAGGATCATTAATGAGCTTTCTTTTTCCCCCTGCTTTCCAGCAATGTCTCCTTTTTCATAAGGTCCCTGGTAATGTTTTCATCTATAACTTGTCATGCCTTGTCATAGTGAGGCTTTTATTTTTCTTTTCCAAGGAAAGGGATAGAAAAGTATTTTTTATATTGTGTTCCAACCTCTGTAAGAAATATAAAACAAACATATGTTCAGAGAGTGTTCAGAATATTTTGACCACTATCCGTGACTTCACAAAGATGTTCATAAGAATTAAAACGGAAACCTTTGAGTAGTATGTCTTCTGTGTGAGAAAAACAATGGCAACCTGTCATTATCTTCGGATATCCGTTTTCTCTAGATTTCGTGCAGTCTGTCACTATCACATTGCCGTTTTCCATTACTGTTGCTTCAGTTTGGTTCTGAATCCTTTTGAAAGAAAAATTTCTCTATGCCTTTTTTTTTTAAAATAGATAAGTGTTTTCACTATGGAGAGATAATATATAACCTAGAAGAAATTTCAAAATTAGCCACCTCTCTCCCAGAGCACATGCTTTGGATTCATTGACATTCGATGTCTAAACATCGCGGCGTGAAAATTAGAAGTGTCTCCTGGCTTTAAAGTAACCAAACAGTGAAGTGTGCATTTTATGTCCAGACAATAAATCTGGGTGGAGTTTCAGTCTGGAGTCGGGATGGGGACTGTATACAGTCAGGGTGGTCTGGGTTGCTTAGCGTCAGCCGTTCTTCAGTGTCTGTGTGCTAGGAGGATGCACGTGTGACTAAAGAAAAAAAAGAGAGAAAAGGAGAAACCAAATCGAATCTTAGTTTTGTTGTAACAGTGAACATACTAGAAAAATGCTTATTTAAGTTTGCTGCCATTTGTGCCTTTAATTATATTTTTAAATGAAATGGAGATTAAGAAATCATTTCAGTTAAGCCTATAAGACTATCTGCTAGACTAGTAGCTATAGAATTACGATGTCTATTAATTATAAATAGTTTCCCAGGTACCAAATGTACCATTTGTAGACGGGCTGTAATTTATAAGGGTAATGACCAGATAGGAGTAGAGTGGTTCATATTTTTTGTCTGTAACTGCAAAACCGTCCCCATGTAGGGTTTTGGGAAGACACATTGCGTTTCTTTCTGGTGCTGGTATTTTCTCCAGTTATTCATTAGTAGTTCAGAGCTATTGTTTTCCCAAAGCAAGTTTAATTCTGGCATTTTCACTCCTCAGATTTAGAACTAGATTTTGTTTTTGTTGCGTGCATTCAGGGCAGGCAATGTAAAGTTGTCAGGGGTGTTTAGCTAAGAATCACCAGCACCTTTGAAAACCAGAATCCCTGTGGAGAGCCAAACACAGAAAGTAACAAGATACAGAAGCCTTAAGACTGCTGGGTGCCCCACTGGGTTGCAGTGCAAATGTCTGCACAGAAAACTGCAGGTGGCTCTACTTGATGGAAAATGTTACATTGGTGGTACCTTTTTTCTGATTATCTTTTTGTATTGTATTGCTAAGGATCAAAGGATAGTTTTTAAACTGTTTTTACCAAAGGATTTATGAAATGTATTGGCTTCCAAATATAATTGCTGTTCCTTTTAAATAGAGTATTCTGTTCTCTAATAAAACAGTTGACAAAGCATCAGTACAGACTATTATAATAACTGAGTGCCCCCGCACCCCTTGCCTAGGTCTCATTATCCTCATCTCAGGACCCTCCAACAAAGCCTAAGAATGCAACTGAATACTCGCAAAATGACACAAAAATTGTAGATTTAGAATGCAGAGGTGAAGTTATTGCCAGTTAAAAACTTCCCCTACACTTATTCATGCCTTCTCCCCCTCTCTGTGGATGCTTTACTTTATTTACATATAAATAAGGGCAGAAAATAAAAGGTTATTAGTCAAGACAGAAAAGTGAAAGTTACAATGACAAAATGATTTTCTTCAAGTTATTACTCAAAAACTATCACTTCAGTGAAGGCTTCCTTGGCCACTCTATAATATCATGTCCCCATCCCACCCCCTAACATTTCATATTCCCTTTCTCTACTGGATTTTCTCTCCTTAGTCTTGACCATGTGTAACATACTATATATTATTACTTAGTTCTCTTTTTTATTGACAGTCTTTTCCACCAGAAAATAAGTTCTTTAAAAGCAGTGGTTTTCTTTTTGCTCACTCCTAAACCTCTAGCCTGTAGAACAGTGCCTAGCACAGAGTAGATGCTGGAGAAACCATTTTTGTTGAGTGAATATATGTTAAAGTGGTGTCTCGTTTAAATAACTATAATCTTAAACCAAGTAAGTTCATGGTACAGCTGACCTGCTGGTTCCATCTTGTTTCTCATGGAGCTTGCTACAGATGCCAATTCTCCTTATATTTAGGCAATTTCTTAGTTATCTCTTGTCTGGACTAACTATAATTTTCCTCTGCTTAGGTTTCCTCTGTTTTTCCAGGGAAAAAATTACAGTGAGTCCCATTATAAAACAGTTTGATGTTACAATGAGTAGATTAATTTCTATCTTGAATTAAATTTTGTTCACTTGATCATGTAACTACATATAATACAATCTGTTATAATACTGTTAGGTAAATTATGTATGTTATTTCTCTTTGTAACCAATGGTATACAAAAACAAGGGGAATTTTTTCAGAATTTATGTTCTAGAATTAGAAATTAATGAATTCTCATTTAGTTTACATTATGAAACATGTATTTATAGAGTTAATCACTGATAATATTTAAGCTGGAGAAGTGATGGTTCAGTGGTAAAATTAGTGCCTTCCACACAGGAGTCCCTGGTTCAATTCCTGGCCCACGCTACTTGTCTTAGTCATCTAGTGCTGCTATAACAGAAATACCACAAGTGGATGGTTTTAACAAAGAGAAGTTTATTTCCTTACAGTAAAGTAGGCTAAAGTCAAAATTCAGGGTGTCAGCTCCAGGGGAAGGCTATCTCTCTCTGGGCCTTCTCATCAGTGTTCCCCCAGACTAGGAGCTTCTCAGCACAGGGACCCTGGTTCGAAGGATGTGCTCTGCTCCCGGCACTGCTTTCTTGATGGTATGAGGTCCCCCTGTGTCTCTGCTCTTTCTCTCTTTTAAGAGATGGCCTCAGGACACAATCCAATCTTGTAGATTGAGTCCTGCTTTACTAACACAACTGCCACCCATCCTCCCTCATTAACATGATAGAGGCAAGATTTACAACATACAGGAAGGTCACACAATACCAGGAATCATGGCCCAGTGAAACTGATACACACATTTTTTGGGGGACATAATTCAATCCATGACACTACTTATGTGCAGCCACTTGTTAAAATGGTGTCTCATTTAAGTAAGTATTATCTTAAACCAAGGTAATTCACAGTGCGGCTGTCAGTGGAAATTTTTGTGTTGCTGTGATGCTGAACAGGTTGCAGTGGAGCTTCTAGACTTAAGACATCTAGGAAGAAAAAAAAAAAAACCCTGTTGCTGTCAAGTCAATTCCAACACATAGCGACCCTATAGGAAGAAAGGCCTGGTGATCTACTTCCAAAAATCAGCCAGTGAAAACCCTAAGAATCACAGTGGTCTGATCTGCAGCCAATCATGGGATGGCACAGGACCAGGCAGTGTTTTGTTCCATTTTTCATGAGGTCATCCTGAGTTGGAGGCCAACTTGATGGCCGTGAACAACAATAATATTTAAGTACTCCAAACTAATGTAATTCTGTAGAGTTGGAAATATTTTCATAGTGGCAAAACCCCTTCAATTAGAGTATCTTAGAAACTCTGACTGAAGACCTAAAATAGCATTGTCATTTAACTCAGCGATGCATCTATTAAATGATAATCACGCCTTAGTTTGATGTAAGTCTTCTAGAGAATACTTTCATATGAGAAAGAAATAGTGCGCCTTCTAGGCTCAATTACTAAAGTTGTTCGTATTGCAGCAAGTAAAATGTCATTGACTTATGGCTGTTTCCCATTTAAAGATTGCCTCACATATACTTTCTGAGTCGTGGCCCCTGGAACTATACACTGAAGTCATTTGTATCCCTTACCCTGGAGGTTGATGGCTCCAGCTTGCTTCAACTTCATAGCCTTTTTCAGCACTGCCAATTTCTAGTACAATAATAACCTTGTTTTTCAGTTGTTTACAGAGGCAAGTTCTGAAGAATCATGCATTTGCCAAGTAATAAGTGCAACCCCATGAGACTGTGAGTCAAACTACAAGAAGTAAACATTGATAGGTTAATATTGTAGACATCAGTGAACTCCTCAGAAATTCATTACATAGTGGGGTAAGCAAAACAAAAAAGCATTTCAAAAATTCGACAGTAGACAAAAAGGGGCCTAGTTCTGTTTAGTGTATTCTACCTGCGTAGATAGGAGACCCTGGGTGATGCAGATGGTTAATGCACTTGGCTGCTAACCAAAAGGTTAGAGGTTGAAGTCCATCTAGAGGTACCTTAGAAGAAAGGCCTGGCAATCTACTTCTAAAAAATCAGCCATTGAAAACCGTATGGAGCACAGATCTACTCTGACACACATGGGATCACCATAAGTTGGAACTGACTCAAAAGCAACTATTTTTTATATATTTTTTTTTCTTTTTAGGTATAGGTTGGTCAGTGATATACTATAGCAACTTGGCTTTTTTCTTTTTGTTCCCAGGTAAATTGAGAGATAATTTAAGATTACTTTTTCAATGTCATGACAGTTTCATTAAGCACCAGTCTTTCTCTGTCATTGATTTTGAAGAGTTCTCTTTATTCATAGAGAGGAAAACTTTATCTTATATTCAGCAAACCTCTTCAGTATTGCAGGTTCAGCCCCTTGATACACTTCAGTTACATTAATCTATCCTATTGGTATCTTGCAGCCAAAAAAAGATGACACATTTTCGGAAGACCAGAATCTGGGAAAACAAGATAGGCTTGATTAAAATCAGAACTGATGATCAAAGCTTAACATAAAGATCAATTCCTTCTTTGTAATTAACTCAGAAACTCAAAGAGTAATTTCTCTATACTAATTAGAAGATAAATAATATATAAGGATGTACCACTCATTTAAAGAGTGTAGTTTGATCAGTTGTCCTATTAGTACTGAGTAATGGTAAACTGAAATTGTGATTTGCCTTTTGAATTTTAATATATGAAGGTAGCTGTAAGGAAAGAGTGGTAATTATTTTCCTAAATTAAAATATCATCATCAAGTTTTCATCAGTATTTTATTTAGAAAATTTTAATCTTCAGTAACAAACATAAATCTTGAACCTCATAGAGGGCACACTGGAAAGCAGTTACTCACTTTTTGAGTTTTGCTTGAGCATTACAAAATTGGGCAAAATGAGTTTTTTATTGTACTGGTTACTAATGATGATCTGATTGTGTTTAATAAAAGTGGCTTAATTTTGTCAGTGACTCAAAAGGTCTAAATTGCCATGGACAACCAGGGTCCCTAAAGAAAGAAGAAAAGGGGAATCTGTCTCTAATGTTGGGTTTCCATTTGTGGAGTTGGCATCAGCACCGTGGTAAGAGCACAGCAAACAAGGATTTGATTGTTGGCAGTAGAAAGGAGGTGTTCAAAAGGGTGGTGAAATTGTAGGGCTTGGAGGGATCATAGAGATTATGCAGTCCGACTCCTAATTTTACACATGAGAAAACAGAAGTGTGAATTCAGTATAAAGGAATGCCCACAGGGGACTTCACAAAACAATTCCTGGAGACAGAAGGCCAGTAAACTGGAACATGGAAGATTGTGCAGGAAGTCAGAGAGGCAGAGGGAAGAAGAAATGGCATTCCAGACAAGGGGCATGAGTAGTTAAGGCACAGAGACAGGAATGAATGGAACACATAAGCATGGAGCTTGGCCTGGGGAAGACAGTGGACGCTGGTTGGGAAGAGTGGAGTTAATCTTGTATGGTTTCTGTGTATAGCCACGCTAGCAGGAGCTTGGAACCAGGTATACGTGTTTCACCTCAG
Source organism: Dugong dugon (assembly GCA_030035585.1). NCBI lineage: Eukaryota > Metazoa > Chordata > Mammalia > Sirenia > Dugongidae > Dugong > Dugong dugon. The sequence goes on from CM057461.1 coordinate 130,573,466, forward strand.
ATAGAAATAGGGAGGAGGCTTTAAGCTTTTTTTCTGGAGAATAATACAAGGGAAGGCATGATTAGGAAAAATGAAGTTGTTGGAAATATGACTTGATCCTTGAAAGGTATGGAATTATATGCTCTACTTTCCATCTAGCAGTTCCTCTGCTTCTACTGACTATCTTCTACTTGTCTTTCTGACTTTAAGAACTGTGGCACTCTTAGTAGAGCCTTCCCCTCCAGGAAGACTTGGGCTGGATGTCTTTTTTATGTACTCCTCTGGCATCCTGTCCTTACCCCTGCTATAGCCTATAATGTCAGTGTTCTACTTACCCATGAGATGGCAAGTTCCCTGAGAATGGAGAACCTGTCTGGTTCACTATTATATTTTTGTACCTAGCAAAGTGCCTGATTCAGGTCAATGCTTAGTAAATCCTGAAAGAGTAAATGAGGAGATTGCCATAATATTAGAGGAGGTTGCCTGTAATATTAGGATGTAGGAAAATTGATTTGGACATAATAAGGAAGGAGTTGATGATGCACTTCAAAGATGAGAGTAGGTGGCTGACAGAGATGATTAATCATCACAGTAATGAATGCAAGATTAGTCTGTGTTGTTTGTTCATCTTATTATTTCCCCCATTCTTCTTTCTTTTGATTCGTAATTTAGAATTAAATTGTTAATGATTTGTTTATACTTGAAATTTTGCTGTCAACATGAAGTAAAAACTCCAAAGGCAGCTATTTCATATGCTAGCTTTTAGTTTAAAGTTAATTACAATTCTTGAATAACTTGAGGGTAGCAATGTATTATTAATACTACTGATGTTGTTTGTAAACATAGAGCAAATGTATTTTCTTATAAGACCTGTTAAAAGTATGTAGGCTTGGCTTCTTATTATTATTCAGATAGTACCTGTTCATTGCAGAAAAATTGTAGATACATTACTTATATAATTTAATACTGATAAACAGAACATAAGAAAAAGAATTACAATAACCTAAACTAATCATTACTCAGAGATAACCACTAATTAACTTTTGGTAAATACACTGCCAGACTTTTCATGTGTACAGGTGTGTGTGTGTGTGTGTAAACATAAGGTACATTGCATATTCTGCTTGTAATCTAGTTTTTATTTAAAATATGAGTATGCCCACAGGGCTAATAGCCTACACAAGCCACAGCCTCATCTACCCTGGGACCAGAAAAACTAGATGGTGCCCAGCTACCACTGCCATTCTGATCAGGGCCACAATAAATGGATGGAATGGAAGAAAAAGGTAGAACAGAACTCAAATTCTTAAAAAGTCCAGACTTACTGGAACAGTTGAGATCAGAGGACTCTCTGAGACTATTGCCTTGAGATAGTCTTTAAACCTTGAACTGAAACTCTCCCCTGAGGTTACCTTGTAGTGAAATAAAAGATTGGCACACAAAATAAAGGATATTACCTGTGAGTATGGGCTCCATTAAAAAACCATCTATATGAGACCAAAAGATCAACAATTACTCTAAAGCAAAGATAAGAAGACAAAGCGGGCAGGGAAACTAGAGTACTGGAAACAGAAAAAACAATGCAATTAATGAGAACGTTGACACATTGTGAAAAATATGACTAACGTCACTGAACAATTTGTGTAGAAATTGTCAAATGGGAACCTAATTTTCTATGTAAACGTTCACAAAAACACAATAAAATATTATTTAAAAAATATGATATGCCCATTACATCCCCTTTACCCATCTGATTTCAGTGCAGTTATGGTGGACAGTTCCATACACCCTTGCCACTGTTCCACAGCAAGCTGTGCCATAGCTCTGCTCTGCTTTCTCAAGAGCTGCAAAGACCGCCTAGACACAGACAGATACAACCTAGATATGTGTAGGACTTAATACCACAACTTTCAACCAATCGGGGAGGGGGAGTAGTTGGTGGATTAATGCCCCAGCATCCCTGTCCTGCGTTGGTCCAGGTATGAAGTGCATGCCACACTGTTCTGCAGAGGCTTCTGGTGGAACTGAGACATAGTTGCCAGCAGCAGTAACTGACTCATTTCATTCCTGAAAACCATATTGGATTTTCTCCCTTATCTGTCTCACTTTCTCCATTTTTCCAGTTCTGTTTCCTGGCATCACCTCTCAAATAAACAATCTACACCCAAGTCCTTGTCTTAGAATCTACTTTCAGAAAAGACCCAACTAAGAAAATGTCTGTCTTAGTTACCTAGTGCTGCTATAACAGAAATGCCACAGTGGATGGTTTTAGCAAAGAGAAATTTATTTTCTCACAATACAGAAGGCTAGAAGTCCATATTCAGGGTGCCAGCTCCAGGGGAAGGCTCTCCCTCTCTGTCGACCCTAGGAGAAGGTCTTTGTCATCAATCTTCCCCTGATCTAGGAGCTTTTCAGTGCAGGAACCCCGGGTCCAAAGGATGTGCTGCTTTCTTGGTAGTATGAGGTCTCCCTGTGTCTCTGATCGCGTCTCTCTTTTATATCTTGAAAGAGATTGACTCAAGACACAACTTAATCTTGTAGATTGAGTCTTGCCTCATTAACATAACAGCTGATTCCACCTTATTAACATCATAGAGGTAGGATTTACAACACATGGGAAAATCACGTCAGATGACAAAATGGTGGACAATCATACAAAACTGGAAATCATGGGCTAGCCAAGTTGGCATGTTTTTTTGTGGGGGACACAATTGAATCGATAGCAATGTCAATTCTATATTAATGAGCAATAAGATTCATTTGAATATTTCATTATTAGAAAAAGAATTATAATGGATATCTTTGTATAAACGCCTTTACATATGGGTCCAATTAAATTGTTACAATAAATGCTGGGGCAGAGGCTATGCACATTATAAAGATTCTTGAAAGATATTACCAAATTACTCTTTAGAAAGGTTATTCCAATTTACAGAGCATTTGTTTCTATACAAACTGCTAATCCCTGAATATTAACCTTTTTTCTTATTTACCAGACTTACAGATAAGAAATTCTGTCTTGTGTTAATCTGTAATTTTCACGTTTTGGCCGCATATATTTTTGTTTAACGTGTTGACTATTTGTTTCTTCTCCCCTTTTTACTCATTGGGTGTTTAAATTTTTAAATCAATTTTTATGAGCTCTTTAGATACTAGAGACATTAATCCTTTGTCTTATGTTACAGTTTCCCCAAATTGACTTTTGACCAGTTATGTGCTTCTTAATAGCCACTCTCATTGGCTTCATTCCCAAATTCTACACTGGCCTGCACATCAGTCTCCCCCTGCATTGACATTCTCACCATTCTCTCGCCTCTTTAAGTTTTTCCATCTCATTTTCTTTCATCTTATTTCTTTATCCCTAATCTCTGTTCTAAAAGCGGAATTGATTAGTCTGTTCTGCTTTGTGATGATGCTCTCTGGGTGTAGAAGGAGAGTCCACATTAGGATCATTGATGGAAGAGGTAGCTTTTCAAACTTCATGTTCCCAAGCTCTTGAGAGTCACAGCCACAGTGTACCATTGTTACCACTGGGGGTGTGTGGAGTCCCTTGGATGAGCAGGGGCAGAAAAAATTTGGGAACCACTAGCTGAAAGGAGAAATATGCTGTATTAAGAAGGCATGGTAATGCCACTCACATTTCTTTTCTCTTTGTTTCTGTGATAAAACCTTCATAGAGTTCCTGTGACCTTAGGGCCCATCCTCAAGAAACTCCTACTTACATAATCTTGGCAGATCTACAAATGGCTTTCTAAACTGATTGCTGAATGTACTGAAGGCAAATACTAGACTAGGTCTAGAAGACCAGGATCTTGTTTAAAGCCTGGTCAATATGAGGGGCTACTATCTTTATAAAACACCGCGAGGTCAAGTTCAAATTACATTTCCACATCTCCAGAGCTTTTAAAGCTAACGTAGATGCCAGATAGCTCTAGGGAGGGGTCATCACTCTGCCTTGTAGATTTATAGTCACGAGTTTACTGACCTAGAAAAGGGGGAAAAGGCACCTCTTGCATTCTGGGGAGTACGCTAGCCTGCTCACCACTGACCATCAGCATCTCCAGGCTTAAGGACTTCTGGCTCCATTCTTCTCACGATTTATTTATATATTTTTAAAACTCACAAAACATGAAATATTTCTTTGCAATCTGAGTTTTTTTTACAAAGTCTATTAAATGAAAACAACATACTAGTAGAAGGGATTAATTTGAAAATAATATTAATAAGTCATTTTGGATTGACTTGATTTATATTAATTTATTTAAATTATACAGACGATTGTTTCTAAAAATATTTGCGATTTTATATAATAAAGTTACTAATGTAGATATAAAACATTAAGAAAATACACATGAAAGGAGAAATAAGCAAAGATGTTGAGAGGTGATCACAATTGTTGTGACTGAGCTTTAGCATTACCTCTCAGCATCCCAAAGCTTAAGTACAAAGGAAACAGTGGGGTATCGTAATTCTCAGTAAGAGAAAAGATGCTAAGCATTCACAAAAGGAAAATATTTTCCCCTATGGATTAAATTTTAAAGGGAAAGTGTCATGTGGAAACTTACACATTGGGCGTGGTGGTAACCTTTCCAATATGGTTTCATTGCAGACATGTTAGCATTTTTCACATATTTCTTTCTTAAAATAAATCCTCAATGTAAGCAATCAGTAAAATGTAACTCAGTAAAAGTGTTTCCAGGGAAGGGACATTACTAAACTGATATAGTTGAGGGATCTAGCTTTCTGGTATTTTTAAAACATTATCTAAGGAGCCATATATTTTTTCTTAAAATATGTAGAGGACAGCACGTCTCTTGGACTGTATTCCTTGGCTTTAGTTGTCTCAGGTGGGCTTTTTGAAGGCCATGTAAGATTTTGGATGGAAATAGCTAAAGATAAAATTTTGCCTCTGAGATGCTGACTTTTGATAAAGACCTGTGCACCTTTCACTACTTTGAAGAGACAACAAAATCCCTTTAATATTTTATGATTCATGTTCTTCTGTTTAATGAAAATAGGTAATAATTGAAAGAAACTACAGTTCATACAGCCATAGATACCTATTGATTCTTGAAAAAATATATATGTGTGTGTTTATTGTCGTTGTTACAGAGTAGAACTACTCCCTAGGGTTTTCTTGGCTGTAATCTTTACAGAAGCAGTTTGCAAGTCCTTTCTTCAGTGGAGCCACTGAGAGGATTCGAACTGCCATCCTTTAGGTTAACAGCCGAGAGCAAACTGCTTGCACCACCCAGGCTCCTTATATGTGTGTCTATGTGTATTTATATTGCTATTTAATCATTTAACACGTACCTGGTTAATTGGGTGTCCTTTTCTTTGGCCTTTTGCTTCAAACTGTATTATGCCTTTAGATGTGATAAGCATCAGTGGTTTGAGATAATCCTAGCTTCCTTGATTTTTGATGAATACATCATCACGATAGGTGGCATGGAAATGGAAGATAGATTTGTTGTTTTTTTTAACTATTATTTTTAAGAAATAACATCAAAAGTAACTTCAAAAAAGAAGAGCAAACCTATCTTATTCCAGATGGTAAAGTAAAATTATCAGATTTGATCTATTTTTGTTAATTCTGTTCCCAATGAAATCTCTATAGAAGAGCTGATAAAGAGACAAACCTGATAAAAGAGCAGATTTACTGACACTTAGAGAGGCTTCTCTGCTGTTAGCTTTCTTTAAGTCATAGAATAATAGCACCCAGGTCTCATGCATATGGTTGAAATGCAAATGAGGGCTACAGGGGAACCCCAGCAGCGTCCCTGGTGTCCACCCTGATGCCAAGTTGGATTTTCTCAGAGTGAGAGGAGCTTCCCTTGGAATGCTGTGTTATTGATGGATACGCTGACTACCCAGCTGTGTCTGGGAGCAGATGTACATAATATAATGAAAAATCCCATTATGCGTTGTGATTTAGATTGAGGGAGTGTTAGAAGTGATTTCTCATCCAGTATGACGTGGCCTGTCTTAGTCATATTCCAATGTTTTATAAGTCTTCTTAAATTTAAATTAGCTGTTATGTAATTTAATAACTTTTAAGCACCATTTATGATGAGTTGTCTTATGATGTTAAAAAAATGTTGATTCAATTTCTGTTGACCAAGAAAAAAAAAAAAGGAAGTAAGCCTTGAGGGATCTTGTCAGTGATTGATAACCATGGAGCTCTTTAATAGTGAGAGGTATGGTTACCATCTTAAAGTGCAGGTTCTTTTGTAGATTAACAGGATTTGGAGGTCCTTTCTAACCCTAAAATTCAATGTTTGTAGGTAACAACCCATTTGGGAGAATTAATTCCAAATACCCATGATGTTTGCCTTTCATTAGTATTCTTTGTACATCCAGAGTACTTAGGATAAGGTATAATGTGGTATAATGGAGGAGTCTGACTGGCCTGGGTTTGGATGCCAGCTTGTCTGCTTATCAGCTGGGTAACTTCCAATTAATTAATTGAAGTAATTAATAATTACTGAATCTCTCTACCATTGTTTCTTTGTTGAAAAAATAGTTGTTGCTACTTACCTTGATGCATATATTAGTGAGCATACAGGCCATGCTACTGTAAAAAGACCCCAAAACACAGGAGCTTAAATTATCACAGAAATGATAGGAATTTATTTCTCTCACACATACAATTCAGAGACAAGTTGGTAGGAGGGCTCAGCCACCAACCTCAATAGGAATTTTCATCTCAGAGTCAAAGGTGACTGATCCACTTTTCATTGCCTCCCTCCAAGGACGTTCTGAATTCAGAAAAACATTACTAGGGGGGGTATAGGCCTTGCATTTAATTCTGTATTCCTTCTCATTAGCATTCAGTAAATGAATGCTGAACTATCAAGTTGGGCATAGATTCTGAAGGGATAATCATATGCATGTGACATACCTTTCCCCCAGGGAATTTCAACTAATTGTGAAAATAATAACTTCATCAGAGAGAAAGGCAACAGTTAACATTTGTACTAGACTTTAACATAGATGTTGATGTGTTGAACCTACATTTAAAAATATTTATATATGTATGTGTAAAAACTAAATGTATCTGTATTTATTTCTATATTGCATATAAATAAAGACCAAAAGTAGGCTATACATCAAAATGTTAACAGTGATGAGAATTCAAATTATTTATTTTTACTCTTTTCTATATCTTCTGCATCATCCTCAATGGACATATATTATTTATTAACCATAAAAATACAATAGAATTTTAAATTCGTAAAGTCTCTGAAGTATTTTTTATTGTGGTAAATATATAGGTAACAAAATAGTTGCCATTTCAACATTATTTGCATGTACAGTTCAGAGAGATTAATCACGTTCATCTTACTGCTCAACCATCACCACTATCCATTTCTAAATTTTTCTATCACCCTTAACAGAAGCTCAGTGTCCCCCCAAGCAATGAATTCCCCTGTTTTTCTCCTTCCCAATGACCCCTGGTACCATTGATAAACTTAAGTTCTATATGCTTGCCTATTCTAGATATTTCATGAAAGTGGGATTATATAGTATTTGCTCTTTTGTGACTGAATTCTTTCACCCAGCATGATGTTTTCAGTGTTCATCCATGTGTAGCATGTATCAGGACTTCATTTCTCTTTATGGCTGAATAATATTCTATTGTATGTGTATATCACATTTTGTTTATCCATTCATCCATTGATGTGCATTTAGGTTGTTTCCACCAACTGTCTCTATACACACTGTCTCATCTGATCCTCACAATCACCCTGTGAGGTCAGTAATGAACACTGATGTTATAGCTGAGGAAAATGGAGGAAACACAACTTTAGCATGTAGAAAATTAAGGTTAAGTGCAGAGAGATTGCAGCTACACACAGTGTTGAACAGGTAGTAAATGGCAAAACCAGCAGTAAGTAAAGATCTCAAAAAGGAGGGAAAGTCAGTAGTGCTTCAATGAAAGGAAAGTGTATAGATCCTGGAACATTTTTTGGTTTATGGTGTGACATGGCTCCCTAGGCTGAAGTCTGGTTTCATTTTATCAGACTCAAAGACAGGGTGCACAGTGGTTAAGTCTGGGTTTAGGACCAGACTATCTGAGCTTGATTTCCAGCTCTACCATTGCCTAGCTATTTAGCCTGGGCAAGTGACTTATGGACTCAGGGCTTCCGTTTACCTATTTGTAACATGAGACAAATGCTATTAGCTACTGTAAGGATTAAATGAGTTAATATGTGTAAGATCCTTTAGCAGCGTCTGGAACATAGTGAGTACTCAACAAATACTAGCTGATACACTTATCATTATCATCATCATGACTCTTGTGATGCAGGGTTCATTAGGATAATGAGAGAGTAACTACTGGGGTGCATTGGCTTTCAGGGAGACAGCTGCATTATCCCACCACTGATGCAGCTCAGGCAGCAAATTTTGATATTACAGGATCTGATTTCTGGTACAATATAAGGAGGTTAGGTCAGTACAAACATATCTGAAATCAGCCCAGCATTAATCTTTCAATGACAATATTGTTACTGTGACATAGATATTTACATATGTATAGTGTGCATATATTAAACATGATTATATCTAATATAGAGAGAGACTGAGGCTTGGTTAATGATAGATTGATTCTTAATCATATGTGCTGGTATTATTGAATGGTTAAGCGGTCTGTTTAAATCCAACCCCTCCCTGGTTATTGCAAATGTTTAGAATCAGTGTGGACACTTTGGTATCTATTTGATTACACAGTGTTGTAAAGCAAGTAATCACCGTCAAATTAAGACTGGTTATTTTGTAAGCAAAAGGCCTTGACCACAGGTCAGGGGAGTGGAGTGTGTTGTGAGAGTTAAATTCCTCAGGCCTGGAATTGGCCTGAGCTGCCCTAGTGAAATAAGAAGCATACCCACATTTCAGTGACTCCTGATCAAGTTATGGAACAATTGATTAATAGTGTTGCTTTTTAAACATGGGTCCATGAATGGTAATTTTGGGGTAGTTTATGCCGGTTGTCATCTATGTCTATTGATAACAGTGAGATTAACTATATGCATCTGGTCTTGTTGAGACCTTGGGGGGCACTGCTGTTGAAGCTGGTTGTATAGCAGGAATATGTCCCTGTGGCCAGCAAAAAATATAAAAACAAAAATACCAATCGAGACTCCATTCCAGAAGCAGCCTAGAATATTACCAGTTGAGTGTAGAAAATCACCCAGAGAGAATACATGATAGGGTAAAAATTGTCTCAATATCCTATCACTGGTCACACCAGGTAGATGATTGAAATCCAAAAAAACTGGGAGCAAGAGCCCATCATAAACATCTCTTATCCTGCTTCTTTTCTAAACCATCTCAAATATATTTCTTTTTCACTTTTTCAGACCCCCTGGTTGTGGGATACAAGGCATTGCTGGTACAACTACCCCTATCAGGTAAGGAGACATTACTTTCTATTTTTTTATATACAGAATATCTTCCTTAGGTCAATTTCATGGTTTCAGGCAGGTCCCAACAGGTTGCACAGCTGCCTTGCTATTGGCCCCTCCTGCTGATTGATGCTGGGCATAGCTCTAGTGAGGAAAAAAGATTGTATGTTCATAGGGAAGTTCAGAATCAAAGCCCAATTGCTTTAGCAGATCGAGTAAGCTTGGAAGGTACATTTGCTGGAGGGTAGGAGGCAGTCATTCCAACAGGTGGAATATTCCCGTTTCTAACAGCTGATCTGTTTCTAATTACCAAAGAAAGTCTGAAGACCTGATGACAGAACAGGCCTGTCTCAACAGCAAGTGTGGAAAGCTCAAATGTGCAACTGGAACAGGAACGCTGAGTTCATTTTCTTCTGTGGCTCAGGAGCAGATTCAAAATATGTAAATAAAGCACGATTTCCTTGTGTGCAGAAAATGGACTTTGTCATGGATTAAACTGTGTCCCCCCAAAATATCTGTCAACTTGGCTAGGTCCTGATTCCTAGTATTGTATGATTGTCCACCATTTTATGTGATTTTCCTATATATTGTAAATCCTATCACTATGATGTAATAAGATGGATTAGTGGCAGTTATATTGATGAGAACTACAAGATTAGGTTGTGTCTTAAGCCAGTCTCTTTTGAGACATAAAAGAGAGAAGTAAGCAGAGAGAGATGGGGACCTCATATCACCAAGAAAGCAGTGCCAGGAGTAGAGCGCTTCCTTTGGACCTGAGGTTCCTACACTGAGATGCTCCTAGACCAAGGGAAGACTGATGCATCACAAGGACCTTCCTCCAGAGTTGACAGAGAGAGAAAGCCTTCCCCTCGAGAGCCAGCACCCAGACTTCTAGCATACTGGACTATGAGAGAATAAACTTCTCTTTGTTTAAGCCATCCACTTATGGTATTTCTGTTATAGCAGCACTAGATGACCAAGACAGAATTTGGTACCAGGAGTGGGGTGCTGCTGCAACAGATACCTAAAATGTGGAAGCAGTTTTGAAACTGTGAATGGATAGAGGACCAGCAGCAGCAGCAGAGAACTGGCAGCAGCAGAGAACTGGCATTGGCAGAGAACCAGCAGCAATAGAACTGGGAGACCAGCGCCAGACAGCGCTGGAGCCAACCCACAGAGCGAGAGAGCTGAATGCCTGTGTATAGGAGGCTTCCTGGCAGAGTGGGGTGCCTCAGGACACTTATCGGTGGAGCTAAACTTGTGAACACACAGAGCAAGAGAGCTGAGTGCCTTCTGGCCGAAGTTTACTGGTGGAGTGGAGTGCCTCCAGGCACTTACCAGTGGAGCTACAGAGCTTTGGAACACTTGCACCAGCAGGGCAGACGTGGGCATGAGGCCCCAGGGCTGAGAGGCCAAAGAACCAGGAAGCAGAAGCTAAAGAGACAAGGAACACAGGAAGCCGAACAGACTCAGTCTCAAAAGGTATGGCCGTGACCTCTGGGGTTTCAAAGGTGGAGCCATAGCCTCTGGTGTTTCTAAGGGTGGAGTTGCTGCTCAGATGGACTAGGAGAATGGTGTGCCTCAAGCCAAGGGAGCACAGTTGCCATCCCAGTGGGCCTGGAAGGTGGAGCTGAAGCCTATTGCTGAGGGATCTCTACTCAGAATCTGGAGAGTGTGGCCAATACCTAGCATCTGGAGGGCAGGGCCATTGTGTAAATTGTCTCAGAGAACAGAGGATTATTTTCAAAGCCTTGAGGGCTAATGTATTGTGTCCTGCTGAATTGCTTGGTGCCTGTTATCCCTTCTTTCCCTCCAGTTTCTCCCATTTGTAACAGAAATGTCTAGCTTGTGCCTGTTCTGCCATTGTATCTTTGGAAGCAGATAAGTTGTATTCTAGGTTTCACAGATGAAGAGAAATTTTTGGATTTTGGACTTGGAGTTAAGACTTTTGCTATGATATGATGGGGTGAATATATTTTACATGTGGCAAGGACATGAATTTTTGGGGGCCAAAGGATAGAATGTCATAGGTTGAATTGTATCCCCCAAAAATATCTGTCAGCTTGGCTAGGTCCTGATTCCCAGTATTGTATGATTGTCCACCATTTTATGTGATTTTCCTGTATGTTGTAAATCCTATCACTATGATGTAATGAGATGGATTAGTGGCAGTTATATTGATGAGATCTACAAGATTAGGTTGTGTCTTAAGCCAGTCTCTTTTGAGATATAAAACAGAGAAGCAAGCAGAGAGAGATGGAGACCTCATATCACCAAGAAAGCAGTGCCGGGAGCAGAGCGTGTCCTTTGGACCTGAGGTTCTTGCGCTGAGGTGCTCCCAGACCAAGGGAAGACTGATGCATCACAAGGACCTTCCTCCAGAACTGACAAAGAGAGAAAGCCTTCCCCTGGATCCAGCGCCCTGAATTTGGACTTCTAGCCTACTGGACTATGAGAGAATAAACTTCTCTTTGTTAAAGCCATCCACTTGTGGTATTTCTGTTATAGCCACATTAGATTACCAAGGCAGGTTTGTACCATTACTCGTGGATGGATTATTCCTGCAATTAAAAAGACCATTGTTTAAATTGAGATTAAAATCTTATCCCAGAAAGAGTACTTCAAATCCCTGCCCACTGACATACCTTTGCATCTGTCTATGAATTTAGTCCCATAGTCCCAGATCAGTTAATATTTGAATATCAATGCTGAGACTTTTCTATTTCGATTTAAATACGTTATATAAGAGAAACAAATGTAACTAGATATTTTGGTAACAAAATAAACAGGACACATGTTATAATAAGCAACTTGGATTTTTTAGTGTTACTGGGGTTCTTTTGGGTTGTCTTTGTAGAGACATTTGGTCTCTATAGTGTACATAAGGTTAATGGGGAGAGACTTGTCATGTATCTTTTCTGTTACACAGTGTTACAACAGCAGTGAAGGACATGCATTGAATACTTCTTGGATGAGTTCAAGGCTAGGGACACATTGAAATGGAGTTCCAGTTTGCGTTTCCATCTTTTTCAGATAGTTTACTCAGATTATAAAAAAAAATGTAAATAAGCAACATGAAGTGATTAGAGAGAGGAGAGCATCCTATAACTATCTGATAGAGACTACAGCAGCATAGAAACGAATTGCTTATTGTACACAATTGTAATTCTCAGGCCAGCTGCTGTTTTAGTCTTAAATACTTCAGTATTTTCATTTAAAGCTCCCTTTGTATCCTGTAATGGTACACTAAGTGGGAAAATCCACATATATCTAAAATTCTATTTTTAAATGTACATCAAAAGGCTTCTAGAAACTTATTACCTACCTAAACTAACACAAACGGAGATAGAACAACTAAATAAACCCATAACAAAAAAAAGAGTTTGAAAAGGTAATTTAAAAATTCCCAACAAAAAAAAAAGCCCTGGCCCGGATGGCTTCACTGGAGAATTCTACCGAACTTTCAGAGAAGAGTTAACACCACTACTACTAAAGGTATTTCAGAGCATAGAAAAGGATGGAATAATCCCAGACTCTTTCTATGAAGCCAGCATAATTCTGATACCAAAACCAAGTAAAGACATCACAAAAAATGAAAATTACAGACCAATATCCCTCATGAACATTGACACAAAAACCCTCAACAAAATTCTAGCCAATAGAATTCAGCAACATATCAGAAAAAATAATTCACCATATCAAGTGGGATTTCTACCAGGTATGCAGGGATGGTTCAACATTAGAAAAGCAATCAGTGTAATCCATCACATAAATAAAACAAAAGACAAGAACCACATGATCTTATCGGTCGATGCAGAAAAGGCATCTGACAAAGTCCAACACCCATTCATGATAAAAAATGCTCAACAAAATAAAAATAGAAGGGAAATTCCTCAATATAATTAAGGGTGTTTATACAAAGCCAACAGCCAACATCATCATAAATGGAGAGACTTTGAAAGCATTCCCCTTGAGAATGGGAACCAGACAAGGATGCCCTCTGTCACCACTCTCATTCAACATTGTGCTGGAGGTTCTAGCGAGAGCAATTAGGCTAGAAAGAGAAATAAAGGGCATCCAAATTGGTAGGGAAGAAGTCAAAGTATCTCTATTTGCAGATGATATGATCTTATACACAGAAAACCCCAAAGAATCCACAAGAAAACTACTGGAACTAATAGAAGATTTCAGCAAAGTTTCAGGATACAAGATAAACATACAAAAAATCAGTTGGATTCCTTTACACCAACAAAGAGAACCTCGAAGAGGAAATCACCAAATCAATACCATTTACAATAGCTCCCAAGAAGATAAAATACTTGGGAATAAATCTAACCAGAGACGTAAAAGAGCTATACAGTGAAAACTACGAGACACTACTCTAAGAAACCAAAAGTGGAAAAATATACCTTGCTCATGGATAGGTAGACTCAACATAGTGAAAATGTCAGTTCTACCCAAAGCAATATACAGATACAGTGCAATCCCAATCCAAATTCCACTGGCATTTTTTAATGAGATGGAGAAACAAATCACCAACTTCATATGGAAAGGGAAGAGGCCCCGAATAAGTAAAGCATTACTCAAGAAGAAGAACAAAGTGGGAGGCCTCACACTACCTGATTTTAGAACCTATTATACCGCCACGGTAGTCAAAACTGCCTGGTATTGGTACAACAGATACATAGACCAATGGAACAGAATTGAGAATCCAGACATAAATTCATCCACCTTTGAGCAGCTGATATTTGACAAAGGCCCAAAGTCCATTAATTGGGGAAAAGACAGTCTCTTTAACAAATGGTGCTGGCATAACTGGATATCCATCTGCAAAAAACTGAAACAAGACCCATACCTCACACCATGCACAAAAATTAACTCAAACCGGAGCAGAGACTTAAATATAAAATCGAAAACAATAAAGATCATGGAAAAAAAAATAGGGACAACACTAGGATCCCTAATACATGGCATAAACACAGTACAAACCATAAGTAACAATGCACAAGCACAGAAGAGAGAGTAGATAACTGGGAGCTCCTAAAAATAAAACACTTATGCTCATCAAAAGACTTCACAACCTACAGACCAGGAAAAAATTTTTTACTACAACAAATCTGATCGGTATCTAATCTCTAAAATCTACAAGATACTTCAAAACCTCAAAAACGAAAAGACAAATAACCCAATTAAAAAATGGGCAAAGGATATGAACAGGCACTTCGCCAAAGAAGATATTCAGGTGGCTAACAGACACATGAAGAAATGCTCACGATCATTAGCCATTAGAGAAATGCAGATCAAAACTACAATGAGATATCATCTCACCCCAACAAGGCTAGCAATAATCAAAAAAACACAAAGTAATAAATGCTAGAGAGGTTGTGGAGAGTCTGGAACATTTATACAGTGTTGGTGGGAATGTAAAATGGTACAACCACCGTGGAAATTGATTTGGCGCTTCCTTAAAAAGCTAGAAATAGAAGTACCATACCATCCAGCTATCCCACTCCTTGCAATATATCTTAGAGAAATAAGAGCCATCACACAAATAGATATATGCACACTCATGTTTGTTGCAGCACTGTTCACAATAGCAAAAAATGGAAACAACCTAGATGCCCATCAACAGACGAATGGATAAACAAATTATCATTTATCCCCACAGTGGAATACTACGCAATGATAAAGAACAATGGTGAAGCCGTGAAACATCTTGTAACATGGAGGAAGCTGGAGGTCATTACGCTGAGTGAATTTAGTCAGTCACAGAAGAACAAATATTGTATAAGGCCACTATTATAAGAACTCAAGAAAAGGTTTAAACACAGCAGAAAACATTCTTTGATGGTTACAAGGGTGGGGAGGGCAGGGGAAGGTTATTTACTAACTAGGTAGTAGATAAGAATTAGGTGAAGGGGAGGACAGCACTCACTACAGGGAAAGTCAGAACAACTGGACTGAACCAAAGTTAAGAAGGTTCCTGAGCACAATAAAACACTTTGAGGGACAGAGTAGCAGGGGTAGGGGTCTGGGGACCATGCTTTCAGGGGACATCTAGGTCAATTGGCATAACAAAGCTTATTAAGAAAATGTTCTGCATCCTACTTTGGTGAGTGGTGTCTGGGGTCTTAAAAGCTTGCAAGCAGTCATCTAAGATGCATCAATTGATCTCAACCACCTGGAGTAAAGGAGAATGAAAAACACCAAAGACCCAAGGAACGTAGTAGCCCAAGAGACAGAAAGGGCCACATAGACCAGAGCCTTCATCAGCCTGAGACCAGAAGAACTAGATGGTGCCTGGCTACCACCAATGATCGCCCTGACAGGGAACACAACAGAGAGTCCCTGGTGGAGCAGGAGAAAGGTGGGGCGCAGAACTCAAATTCTAGTAAGAAGACTAGACTTAATGGTCTGACTGAGACTGGAGGAACCCCGGAAAGCATGGTCCCTGGATTCTCTTATCAGCGCAGAACTAAAACAATTTCCGAGGCCAACACTTCAGACAGGGATTGGACTGGACTGTGGGACATAAAGTGATACTTGTGAGGAGTGTGCCTCTTAGCTCAAGTAGATTCAAGAGACTAAATGGGCAACTTCTGTCCAGAGGTGAGATGAGAGGGTTAGGAGCTGGTTGAATGGACATGGGGAATCAGGGTGGAAAGGAGGAGTGTGCTGTCACAGTATGGGGAGAGCCATTAGGGTCACATAACTATGTATAAATTTTTGTGTGGGAAAAAATCTTTTAAAAAAGGCCTCTAGAAGCCCTAACTTGAATGTTGGTGTGGCAGCTGCTGTAATGCACCACACTTAAGAGGAAAATTGTGTCACATGAAGACATTGAGAACAAATGCAATATGAAATGCAATACCCACTCTTCTCTTTAACTGTAAAGTAGTCTGAAATAACTTTCAATTTTATGGATGGAGCTGAGAAATTGCTGATTTCTGAGAAAATTAGTTGCAGTGGCCCTAAATGTAGCTGAAGACTGCTTAACAAACAGCACTTCACAGATTCAACATGAAAACTTGAAGTGGTGGTAGATACAGTTATGCTTAAAAATAGGAAACATTATTAGCATTTAAGGAAAGCTACCATATGTGGGATTTCAGATCAAGATTAAGCGTCCTTATACTGATAAGAGCTCATTGCTTATCCGTGAATAATTCAGTATATAACTCCTAAAATCTAGGACAAATTCATGATCTCTTGTGGGAAAAGTGGTCATCCTAAATAAACCCCATAAACTAATTTTTAAAAATAGCTACTTTTGTGTGTATATGTGTGGAAAAAAAATTAAACCACATGTAATTGTTATGCATGCAATCATGGTTATCCATGTAATTCTAGAGCTTTGTGTGTAATTATATCTACATAAATATATAGATTGCAGTTCTGGCAGTCAATGTCAAGCCTTAATAGCACTTTTAAAGATGGAGCGTTCTCATGAAACATGTTAGCATATAAAAAATAATTGAACAGATTTTAGAGGAAAGGATAGTGGTCTGTCTTCAATTTTGTTAAAGATACACTGCTCCTTGTGTATGGGTATGCATATTATATTGTATATTACATATGTGATAGCTTTTTATATATATGTGTGTATATAAGGTTTAAAGTAGTGTCAAGCTGCGTTTGGTTGAAGCTTGTATAGTTTGTTATAAACGGCACAATTTGGAAGTGAGAAGCCCTTGTGGGCCTTATTAAGTATAAGACTGAGATCAGCCCCTTAACCTGACTCAACTGACAGCAATTTCCTGTCAACTATACAATCTGGAAAATGATGTTACTAATTTGATAGGGTTCTTATGAAACTCAAATAAGGTAACATGCGCGTAAGCATTGTCAACTGGAAAGAACTCCACGAATATAGTAATTACTATAATTCTGTGCTCAGCAGTTTCTAGACATGTTCTAACTTGTCCTCATAACCCCTCTGTGCATTTTCCCAGGTGCTGATGCAGGAAGTAAGAGAGTCTCATTAAGAACTGAAATTTACTTTGGTTCAGGACCCTTTGCTTGAAGGGTCCTGAAGCCAGTGCCCTATTTTTTTAGATTTCATTGCTGCCGTACATCTGACCGGAACACCTGTCCCTCATGGCTAATACCTTCGGGAGGAAATGTATTCTCTCCAGGGTGATGCTGAGCGTGACAATCACATTGGTGTTCATCATCATTTAGAGTTTAGGTTTGCTGATTGGAGAATGTCCTATCTTGTCATCCATTTTGTTGTCAAAAACCTATGAGAGGGACAACTGTTTTCCTAGATGCCCATGCTTAGAGTTGGTAGTTAAGTGAGCACGAGCTCACGATAGTCATTTGTGATGCTGCTATTGGTGTATAAAGCTTTTAAATTTCTATTGTATTTACTGTATGCCTTGTTTGTAAGGGTGTGGAGATGTTTGTGTGATGAGTTTAGAAGATTTTTCATTTATTCTAATAAATCAAGACATTTCATTACAACTCAATTCAGCAATTAGGAACAAGTCATCAAAAATGATTGTTAAAAACTGTTTTGTTTTCATGAATTTAGGTGCAAAATAGATATCCCTGACTCCCACTGCCTGTCTGAGCCTCTCCCCATCTCTGAACCTTTGAGGCAGGTAGAGCATGTATTATACTTATTTTACAGATAAGAAAACTAAGTCAAATTCTATGGCTACTAAACTGTGGAGCTGGGATTTGATCTCAGGTTTCCTGGCTGGATATCTAGGTCTAGTATCTCTTGGCAGCCTCCCTGTTGCTCAGATCTTTTAATATTTTCGAGTCATCCTTTTTGACATTTGCAATGTACTGAACATTTCCTAATAATGAGAAATTTTCCTGATTAATGGAGCATAGTGAAACTCTATGCCTCAGTGACCGATATAACACTCCCATTTCCATCACTTAACCTGCCTTGCCCCTGTGCTGTGGAATCTCACAGCGGTTGTCCAGGATTATTCTTTTGTATGTATAGTAGAATACTTTTTTCCAGTTGCCTAAGGAATCTTGCAGATATGCATCTCAAAGGATCATAAATGTTATTGTCAAACTCAGTAAAGAATTGGGTATCAAATGTTCATACTGATTAATGCTTTTTTAGTTGGAGATAAAATGAAAATAATGCATCAAGCTGTGGATTAGAGACATCCTTCAAAGCCCTGTTATTCACAAGGAGAGTGAATCAGGAATTGCATTTGTTCAGGCTGCAAGACCTTGTCAGTTTTCACGACTGAGCTTCAGATGTTTGGAATACAAATTGGGTTCCCTATTAACTATTAAGGAGACCTGGTGGCACAGGGGTTAAGCCCTCAGCTGCTTAACCGAAAGGTCAGCAGTTGGAATCCACCAGCTGCTCGCAGGAGAAAGATGTGGCAGCCTGCTTCTGTAAAGATTACAACCTTGGAAACCCTCCGGGGATGTTTTACTCTGTCCTATAGGGTCACTGTGAGTCGGAATCGATTCGATGGCAACAGGTTAACTATTGCTGTTTCATTTCTTTCATCCTCAGCCGCTCACAACTGACCTTCACTACTACTACATCCTGGAGCTGTCATTCTATTGGTCTTTAATGTTTTCCCAGTTCACTGATATCAAAAGAAAGGTAAGAGTGGTTGCTCATGTGTGTCTTTGATGGTTTTTGGCAGGCGGGTGTAGAGTCTGAAAGTCACTGACCTCTGTTCTCTCCACAGCATTAGGTTAGTGCTACTTTCTGCCTTATTACAGAAAGTTTGCATTTTTGTTTGGGCTGTTTTGTATTTTGTTCCCATTGTCTCTTCACTCTTTCCCAGAAACCCATTGTTCCTTTCTCCATAGAAAAATACAGCAATGAATCCTGATAGCAGTAATTGTCTCTCAATCTGATTCAAAGTCCTTCTGTTCTAAAAATTAAAGAAAAAATTTTATTGGTAGCTCCTGGGGGAGAGTAAAATCTGAGTGTTCCAGACCACATAATGAATTTTTCCCCAGTTTAAGAGTTATCTAGTATCAAAATATGTCATGAAAATATAACATTCCTAAGCAAACTGATCTGTTCTTCACCCCCTTCACTTCATTGAAACAACTCTTGCTGAGGGCACACATGATCCACTCATTTCAACTTCCGTCCTACTAGCTTCTGGGCGGAATTGGCACTTTGGCTATTCCCTGCTCTTTTTATTTCCACAGTGCCGTTTTCTCCAGATTCCCACATTTGGATCTTTCTTTCAAAGTTGACTTTGCTCGCCACCATTTCAGTGCCTCATCCTCTACATAGCTGTATATACCAGGGTTCTGGTCCTGGTTTCCAAAAGGCAATCTTCCTGAATGATCGAGCTTATACACTCAGACACTTCCAGCTATTGCCTATGTGTTAATAACTTCCACATGTTCCTCTTCTGCCCCGGTATTCTCTCCAGGCTCGTACTTCCACAAATCTAGTCACAAGGAGTAGTATCATTTTTTTGTGTATCATATCATATAATCCTCACAACAACTCTAAGATCTACTTTATTACTCATTATTTATCCTCATCTTATAGATGAGAAAACTGAACCTTACACACAAAGTGTTCCCAACTGAAAGCATGCTCTTCCTCTAGTCATCTTCTTCCTGCAATAACTTTTATAGCCAACACCTATCTAAAATACGAAGAGTTTCCTTTTGCTTTCCTCTTTCTTGTTTCTTGTACCTACTTCCTTAACATCACTGACACTGATTTGGTTTGGGTCCTTTCCACCCTTGCCCAATCTACTACAATAGCCTCCTATAAGGTCTTCCTATTTAAATAGTCATTCTTGTCCACCTACTGCTTTAATAGGAGGGCACTTGATAAAAGTTCTGTTTCTAAAACCTTCAAGACAAATTCCAGCTGACTTGCAATGATGTGTAAGGCTGTTGATAATATGGTTCAAACCCATCTCTCCAGCCCTGTCACTCCCATTTCTCACCCCCCATTCCTACACACACATTTGCCTTAGCTACAAATGTCTTCTCACCATTATGCAAACACGTAAGGTTTTCCCATGCCTCCTTTTTTTTTTTAACAAGACCCTGCCTGTAGCTAGAGTATATCCTACCTCCCCCTCCTTACCAAGCAAGACCTCACTCAAAAGTAAGCTCTTCTTTGAAGCCTATTCAACTCCCTCATGGTTTGTTAACCACTCCCTCCTCTGTGTTTAGCTTATAAGAGTGCCCTACACTTAACCATATTATGTTTTAACAGTGTGGTGACCTTCTCCCCTTCACTAGACTTGGAGGATGAAGAACAGGATATATTCATCTTTATATCCCACATGACTATCAATGTGCCTACTTGTGGTGGGGATCAGTAAGTTTAGGGTGAATAAATAGACTCATCAGAATGTCATATGACTTATTAATGGTTATCTTCCAAGTTCCTTTGAAAACAGATCTGTGTATCATGATGGAGCATAATACTGCAGTGTATTATTTCTTGGTTAGACTAGTAATCTGCTGAATCATAAGTGGTATCTGTGTGACAGCTGAAAAGCATTTAGGAGTCTATGGTCCTAGTACTTGAGTCCGCTTTTCCCAGATATGTGCCTTCCACCATCCTACAGCAGTGGCTTACCTCGCTGGCAAAAAAAAAAAACAAAACAAAACTATCTTTCCTATAAACTATAAAGCCATAATTTGGTACTGTCTGTCAGCTGATTCTTGGAAGTGAATGGTCCTTGTTAGGGGTTAGGCATAACAGATGACTCATGGCACTTGGAGTTTGTGATTCCCTTAGCCATAGCACCAAACATTCTGGGTCAGTTTCTGGAAACATTTAAGGATCCTTCAGTGATGGTCTACCAATTAGATATCTGTCTTACATGTGGAACTTTCTTCATTCATGTAGTCAACACTTGTAGAGTCATTATCTTCTATATACTAGACACTGTACTGAGCTCAGCATGCATTTCATTTTCTTTTGAGAAGCACTTTTGTCAAGGAGGTCACGTAAAACACTTGTATAACAAACAGGAAGGTAGAACATTCTTCCAATTTAGTAGTTGGAAACATTGATGCACCATTAATTTTTGTGACTTTCTCAAGGCCTTGAAATGTAGGAATGGATTAGAGCACAAGTTTCCAAGCAAAGTTCTGTGGCTCACTCTTAGATTAGGCATATGCATCCTTCAGCATTGCCTTGCCTTGTCTTGCCGTGCTCTTGACATTAGTAGTGGCAAGCCTTTCATAGCTCTTCACCATTTTACTGATTTCTCTTTTGCTTAGTTAGAATTAGGGGTACCATCTAGAGTCAAAGAGATTAATAAAAGCAGGACTAGTTATTCTAGACTCCCGAGAGCCTAGTCCTAGTAAGATATTGCTATACCAAAAGTCACCAAGCGTCTCCACTTGCTTGAGCTTTCTCACCATGCATGTATCATGTCTTTGCAGTAGCCAACAGGGCTTTCAAAGTGGCTTCATTGCTTTAAGTCAAATTACCAGTATCTTAATAGTTATCATAAGTGGATTGCTTTGAAGGGTTGTACTGTTTCATTTTATATGGTTTTAACATCTAGCATCAGTGTAGAAAGCACCTATAGAGACATTTTACAGTAAGTTTCATGGAATTGATCCTAGACCTATACATATTGTCAGTGTATAGAAATTAATTATACATTTTTCTAATCAACACCAATAAACTTGTGTTAGACATCTGACACCTCTTTCTCCTTCACTCAGTCAGAATACCTTTGTACATTCCTGATGCAGTTGGCATATTCTAGTTTCTTGCACAAAATGGGAATTCAGCCATCACCAGGCCTTCTTATTACTCAGCACGGGTTTTAATAAGTAAGGCCTTTTACTCTCCTGCCATCTCTCATTAGTGAGCTGTAGCCCTTAATTTTCTTTTTAGCATCTTTCTGACTGGCACTGCAGGTCTTGGTGGTCCCTCATCGTTGCTCTAACATGTGGTGGACCTGCTAGTCTAGCCATCAGAGAGGGTTTATGATATGTTCTTACTGCCAGGTATACTCCCCAGCTTCTATATTGGAACTGCTAACTAAGATTTCTAAAAACAGCCTGTTTCCTAATTATAGAATAGAGATGTTTGAAGACACCTGTTGTCAAAATAGTGTGGAATCTGCTCTCTGTTTGTAGTGTTGTTAGTAGAAGGGTTATCAAAATGTTTCTTTAGCTCCCCTACTAAATGACAGTGAGCTCAGATGGCCAGGAGTTTATAAACATTGGATCCAAGTGCATGCCTCAGACTATTGGAATCAGTGTCTTAAATGAGGCTTCCAGAGACCAAACCAGTTGCTGTTGAGTCAATTCCGCCTCATGATGACCCCATGTATTGCAGAGGAGAATGGTGCTCCATAGGGTTTTCAAGGCTGTGACCTTTCAGAAACACATCACCAGGCCTTTCTTCCAAGGCACCTCTGGGTAGGTTCGAATCACCAACCTTGCTGTTAGTAGTTGGGTGCTTAACCATTGGTACCACCCAGGGACTCCAAATGAGGTTTAGAAATCACTTTTTGTGATTTAATAAGTTCAAGAGTCTTTCTAAAATGGCATTTGTATTTAAAAACTCTTCTCCTCCTCTAGACACATCCTACAGTTGCTTTTTTTTTTTTTTTTAATTCCTTTGTTTCCAAGTTGAATCTGGAGTTCAAAAATGAAAGGAGAAACTCTCATCTCTGTGATGACAGAACACAGTGCTTCCCACTTGATCATTCCAGGACTGGTACTGATTTGGTCAGTGAGTTATGAATACTACTAATCTCCCCAGAGGGAAGGGACTAGCCAAGATGTTGTCATTTGGTATAATGGACCTATAATTTAAATATTCTATTATATGCTACAAAGTTATGTAAACATTTTTTAGGGTTTTTCTTCCTTCTTTCTTTTTTTCCTTCCGTACTCCTTTCTTGTCTTCCTCCTTTCCTTTGTTTTTTTTCTTCTTTCCTTTGTAAAAAGAAATTGTTAAAATTTTTTATTAAAACAAAAGAGACATTCTTTTTTTCTAAATTTTAATTATTTTGTTGTTGTTGAGAATATACACAGCAAAATAAACACCAATTCAACAGTTTCTACAGGTACCATTTAGTGACATTGATTACATTCTTCAGGTTGTGCTACCATTCTCATCCTCCTTTTCTGAGTTGTTCCTCCCTCATTAACATAAACTCATTACCCCCTAAGGTTCCTATCTAATCTTTCAAGTTACTGTTGTCACTTTGATCCCATATAGATAGTTCTTAAAAGAGTCCAATGATCAAGGCAGACCTTTTGTACTAGTTAAACTAAACTATTGTTCAGTTTCAAGATGACTTCAGGAAATATTTTTGGTTTAAGGTTTAAAGATTATCTCAGGGCAATAGTTTCAGGGGTTCATCCATCCTCCATGGCTCCAGAAAATCTAGAGTCCATTAGAATGTGAAATTCTGTTCTGCATTTTCCCCCTTTTGTCAGGATTCTTCTGTGGAATGTTTGATCAAAATGTTCAGTAATGGTAGCCAGGCACCATCTAGTTCTTCTGGTCTCATAGCAAAGAAGGCAGTTGTTCATGGAGGCAATTAGCCACACATTCCATATCCTCCTCCTATTCCTGACACTCTGTCCTGCAACAGATATATTCTTGATAGTCAACATTATTTGAAACCTTTTTTATTTCCCAAGGTTTAATTTTTATTAAAATGCTGTCCTATAGCACCAGTGCGCAATGAGCATTTCTCCTGCACATCTAAATTTTCCAAGGGAAGCTAGTGAATATTATCATGTTAACACTCAGAACAGCTTGCTTGTGTCTAAATCCTATGTCCTTTTTAACTAAGCTGCTGTTTGGCTTGAAGGCCTGGGCTGTTGGCCAAAGAGTCCTGCTCGTGTTCAGCGTCCTTCACTGGAAATTATCCACAGCAGTGTTCCAGGGCCCAGCTGGTGAAGTCAACTTGTTGCCCTTTTGGTTTTTAACCTGAAAGAAACACTATATCTTGTAAAAGATTCCTGGCAGAGAGAGGTATGATGATTAAGTTTTTACAAGAAATTTATTGACGGGCCCGCTCTCTGGTCAGTTTTTGCAGAGAATAGCTGGCATCCACTGTGGGAGTGCTTTAGCTTTTTTTTTTTCCTGCTTTAATTACGTTTAGGATAGCTTTAATCTTTTTACAAGGAAACAGTATGTTATAGGTTTTACTGCAGTCGTGTACATAAAACCATCTAGTACAATGCTTGACATACAGTAGGTGCGTTAGAGCTTGTAACAGTGCCTGGCATGTAACAAGTATTTGTTGAATCAAAATCTAGTGATCACCATTTTGACCAGGGACCTAATAGATGGTCCTGGATAGAATGGGAGAAAAAATGTAGAAGAAAACTCAAATTCCTTAAAAAAAAAAAAAAAAAAGCCAGACTTACTGGACCAGTAAAGACTAGATGAACCCCCAAGACTATTGCCTTGAGATACGCTT
This sequence comes from Dugong dugon, assembly GCA_030035585.1. Classification (NCBI taxonomy): domain Eukaryota; kingdom Metazoa; phylum Chordata; class Mammalia; order Sirenia; family Dugongidae; genus Dugong; species Dugong dugon. Next base: position 130,598,238 of record CM057461.1, read on the forward strand.
TAAACTGGGAGCTCACACCACTACCAGAAGTCAAATAACAGTTTGGCCCATAAAATAAATATTGCCTGTGAGTACTGTGCTCCTCAAAATAATTGTTTAGATGAAACCAAATGGTTAATATTTACCCTAGACCAAAGATGAGAAGGCTAGGGGGAACAAGGAAGCTAGATTAATGGAAATGGAGCAACCAAAATGGAAATAATGAGAATGCTGATATATTGTGAAAAATATAACAGTGTCACTGAACAATATGTATAGAAATTGTTAAATGAGAACCTAATTTCCTTTGTAAACTTTCACCAAAAACACAACAAAATATTTTTTAAAAAATCTAGTGGTCAAAACAAAACAAAAATTAGTGGTCATAGAATTTTATCTTTCTGGTCAAAAAATTTAAAGAAATAATAATAATGGAGAGGGGCCAACATAATGTTGCTAATCTTTTACTTTTCCTAGTAAGGAAATTTTTAAAAAAAGCCAATCATTTATCATCATCAATTCATAAATGAAAAGGCATTTTAACATAAAAGAAAAGGAGAAAAGGGCATCTTGCAATAAAGGCTAATCCTTTTATTTATCTTTATGAAGAAGGTTATTAGACTGGTCTTATTTTTTTCATTTTTGTCCTAGACTGGGGAAAAAACATTGTTATCAGCAACCTGGCTTAGAGGTTAAAGACATGCGATCTTCAACCATCTGCTTGCCAGCTCTGCTCCTGATTTGATGTAGCCTTGAGCCAGTTACTTTACCTCTCTGTGCCTTGGTTTCTTGATTCAAAGAATGGAGTTCATATAACCTACCTCATGGGTGTGTTGTGAGGATAAATGAGCATTACATGTACTTAGTACAGTGCCTGGCACATAGTAAGTGCTCAATAAATATTAGCTATCGCTGTAGTTATCTATGTGGCTCACCAAATATGGCCAGCTCTCTTCACTCAGGCACACATGAAGGATTGTACTTTCCAGCCACACCTCTCCATTAGTTGAGTGGGGCCATGTGACCAATAGGCTGTAAACAGAATTGACTTCAGCCCCTTTTGGGCTGGAGCATTTGCTTGCCACTGTGAGGCCCTCTAGAGCTCTCTCTTATGCCCAGTACAGTGACTGGTAACATTTGGTATGGAGACTCCTCCATCAGCCTGGGTCCCTGAGTAACTTAGTAAGCAGAACCTCCCCTCCAACCGATGGTAATTTTTCAGTGGTTAAGAAATAAGCCTTTGTTTTAAACCACTACAATTTTAACGGTTTTATTCTTGCAACATAACCTTGTTTACCCTGACTGCTGCAACTATTATTAATAATATGGCTAATTATAAATTTCCTAAAACAATATTTGGAGCTCTTGTGGCATAGTGGTTAAGAGCTCGGCTGCTAACCAAAAAGGTCAGCAGTTCAAATCCACCAGCTGCTCCTTAGAAACCCTATGGTGCAGTTCTACTCTGTCCTATAGGGTCATTGTGAGTCAACCGACTCGATGGCACCTAACAACAGCAGAACAATATTTGGAAACAATTTGTCTATGTCAGCAGTTCTTAAAGTATAGTCTGCAGACCCTTGGAGGTCCCTGTGACCCTTTCAGGGGATCTGTAATGTCAAAATTGTTTTCATAATAATACTAAGATGTCATTTGCCTTGTTAACTGTGTTGACATTTGCACTGATGGTACACAAGCAGCCGCGGGCAAAATTGCTGGCAGTGGCACCAAACTGTACTTGTAGTCGTTGTATTCTTCACTGCCAGTAAGACAAAAATTCCAATTTCACTTAGAATGCTCTTGATGAAGTAGTGAAAAGTGTCTGTTTTATTAAATCCCTATTCTAGAGTATCCATCTTTTTAGTATTTTGTGTGATGAAGTGGGAAGTATGTATAAAAAACCTCTGCTGCATGCCGATAATCAATAGTGTTTCCAGAAAAAGCATGTGCAGGTAGTCTTTATGTTGTGAGCTGAACTGCTGGCTTTTTCCCCCCCGTAGAATCCCATTTTTACCTGAAACAATGACTGACAAACTGTGGTGATTCCAGTTTGTATTATTGGCAGACTTCTTCTTGAAAATGCACAAAGTGAGCCTGTCAAGTTGTTTCAAGGAAAACAGTTGACATTCTTAATTGTGAATAATAAAACTCAAGCTTTGAAGTGAAAATCAGAAATTTGGAAAACTTGTATCCACCATCGTGAACTTGATAACATCTCAGTATTTAAAGACTTTCTTGATGAGATTCGTAGTGATATTAACAAATAGGATTTTTTAAATATTGTACAATAGAATGTGTTACTGATTCAGTGAAACAGTATTTTCCAAAGGACCAGTGCATGATGTTAAAAAATCATGCATCAGTGAGAGATCCATTCAAAGCGGAAGTCCGGCCAATGGATTTTAATGTAATGGAGTATTAAAAATTGTTGATGTGGTTTCATTTTCCACATTGCAGCTAACCTTTAAGAATCTCCCACTTGTCAAGTTTTGGTACAGTATCAAAGAAGAATGTCCACAGCCATCTGAAAGGCTACTAAGATACTTCTCCCTTTTCCAACAACACATGTGTGAGAGACTTGGTTTTCTTCACAAATTTCAGCCAAAACAACATAAGGCAACAGATTGAATGTACAAGCAGTTATGAGAACCCAGCTCTCTTGTCCTAAGCCATACATTAAAGAGATTTGCAAAAATGTAAAACAATTCCACTCTTCTGATATTTTTTTTATTTTGGAAAACATAGTTATTTTCATTAAAAAAACAGTTAACATGAAATGAATTTTATTATTTTTATTCAGAATCAATTATTTTTTAATTTCTCAGTTTTAATGTCTAATATGGTAAATACTGACAGATAACAACTCACACAAGCAAACACTCCTTGGTCTCAATAACTTTTTGTTGGTGTGCTTTAGGTGAAAGTTTACAGAGCAAATTAGTTTCTCATTCAGAAATTTATGCACACATTGTTTCGTGACACTGGTTGCAATCCCTGCAACGTGTCGACAGTCTCCCCCTTTCACCCCAGGTTTCCTATTTCCATTTGTCTAGTTTTCCTGTTCCTTCCTGCCTTCTCATCTTTGTTTTTGGGCAGGTGTTTGTAGCCCATTTGGTCTCATATACTTGATTGAACTGTGAAGCACATTCCTCACGTGTGTTATTGTTTGTTTTATAGGCCTGTCTAATTTTTGGCTAAAAGGTGAACTTCGAGAGTAGCTTCAATTCTGAGTTACAAGGTGTCTGGGGGCTCTAGTCTCGGGGGTTCCTCCAGTCTCTGTGAGACCAGTAAATCTAGTCTTTTTTGTGAATTTGAACGTTATTCTACATTTTTCTCCCACTCTGTCTGGGACGCTGTACTGTGGTTCCAGTCAGAGTGGTTGGTGGTGGTAGTCAGGCACCATCTAGTTCTTCTGGGCTCAGGCTGGTGGAGGTTGTGGTTCATGTGAGCCATTAGTCCTTTGGACTGATATTTTCCTGTATCATTGATTTTCTTCATTCTTCTTTGCCCCGGATGGCATAAGACCAATAGACACATCTTAGATGGCTGCTCACAATCTTTTAATACCCCAGACACTACTCACCAAAGTACGATGTAGAACGTTTTCTTCATGAACTATGTTATTCCAGTTGACCTAGATGTCCCCCAAGACCATAGTCCCCAGCCTTCAGTCCCAGTAACTTGATCTCTCAAGGTGTTTGGGTATATCTAGGAGGCTTCTATGACCGTGCCCCCTTTGTGTTCTATTGTATATTTATGAATATACATGCTGTATATACAAATATGTATGTAAACATATCCAGTCTAACCTATATGTGTACATGGGTATATTCTTATACACCTTCCTTCTCCTATTCTGCCTTTGTATCTGCTTGTAAGCTATTGTTTGTTTTTACTGTTGTTGTAGGGTTGTATATGTTACAGTATTTACTGTGATTGCCTTCTTTTTCTTCTTCTTCTTCTTGTGTTCCTCTAAGCATCCTAAGTGTCTTCCTTTGCCTTGGTCAGCTTGTGCTGACTTCCTGTATAATTGTGTATTGTCTTTCCCCTCACCAAAGTTAACACTTGTCTGCTATCTAGTTAGTAATTACCCTTCCCCACCCCTCCCCACCCTCATGACCATCAAAGATTGTTTCTTTCTGTGAGTAAACCTTTTCTTGACTTTTTATAATAGTGGTGTCAGACAATATTTTTCCTTCTATGATTGACTTATTTTACTCGACATAATGCCCTCCAGGTTCATCCACATTGTGAGATGTTTCGCGGATTCATCATTGTTCTTTATTGTTGCATAGTATTTCATTGTGTGTGTATCATAATTTGTTTATCCATTCATTTGTTGATAGGCACTTAGAATATAATTTTTAAAAAAAGTTGCTATCAAATCAGTTCTGACTCATGGTAAGTCCTAGTGTGACAGAGTAGAACTGTGTTCCATAGGGTTTTCAATAGCTGGTTTATTGGAAGTAGGTCACCAGCTCTTTCTTCCAAGATACCCCTGGGTAGACTCAAACTGCCAACTTTTCTATTAGTGCTGAGTGCTTAACCATTTGTGCTACCCAGGGACTCAAGTAAGGGGGTTAAGAGACCAAAAAGTTTGAGAACTGCTGGTCTGGATTATTTTTAAGTCTTAAGAATATGAGTCCCAGATAGTGCTCATATCACCATGTGTTTTCTTTGCTTGAAAAGCTAAAATCATAGCAGATGACATCTGTTAGCCTGAGAGGGATGGGGAATAATTTAGAACTCTATCTCTGTAACATCAATGCTGCTACTTACAGGCACAGTCAGGCTGGCCACTTAACCTCTCTCTCACAGAGGGGCATTGCTGCTCTTTCATGTGCCCACTTGGGGTTGGAGTAACAATATTCTTCCCTTTAAGCATAGGTTTCTTCCAAGGCAGGTATTCTGACTCATCAGCCTCTGTCCTGTTTTCTTTCTCACTGCTGTCTTTAGAATATAAGCAGGGAAGATGAGACAGCTCATTTTAATAACCTACTGCCTGTGATCAAAGCATTTCAACCCGGTGCTGTGTGCAGGCTGCTAGGAGAGCAACAGAACAGTGGTGTCTGGAGAAGAAGTGTGTTGTATGGGGCAATTTTATGGTATTTTATTCAAAAGTTGCCTTAACTACTGGTTTAGTCCAGCGCTCAAACTCCCATGTGCCCTGCCAGGGGAAAGGCTCTTAAGCATCGTTAGGTCTAGAGAGAGATGACCAGCTACTGGACTACCCTGAGGCAGTGCAGAGGCACATACTGCTGTTCGGGGTATAGGAGGGTGACAGCCAGGGGATGCTGCTTCTAGTGTGGTGCAAGAGTCCACAGCATTGCTGCATTAGAGAGACCCACCCCAGGGCCCAGGCAGTGTTGCTGTTCCAGGACTCTGGAGCCTTAAGTCTAGGGCTTCAGGAGTCCCACTCTCTCCCAGAAGGTGCCACTCTCAGCTGGGAGGTTCAGTCATTCAGCGTCCTTTAGAGAGTTTCTATCAAGTCACCCTAGGTGTCTTGGGAAGACACCCACTTTGGCTTATTATAGCTCTATCTTCTGGATTCATGAATGCCTCAGTTTCTATCTCCATGAACATAAATGGACTTATTCCCATCTCCTTCCCTTTGGCCTCCTAAGAGGCTCCCTTTTCAGTCAAGGCTGATCCTTTGCTCTTGATCCCCCATCTCTTTCCATGTTCTAGGACTAAACCTTGTTCTGTTCGTTAGTCTCTCACTTATATGTATTTTCTCTCCATTGCCTCCTTCCCCACAGTCTTTAAGCATCCCTAGCTGTCTCCACTCTTAAAATATAAATTTAAAAACATTCAGTTCTATATCCTCTTTTATCCAATCCCTTATACCTCTTTCCCTCCAGCCAAGCTCCTGGAAAGAGAAAATATTGCCATAACTTCGCACGTTTCCTTTCCCCCTTCAAGCACCTAGTCTTTTATCAGGCATTTATTTGTGAAAAGCAGCCTGCTGTGGTGGTTAGGAGCCCAAGCTCTGTAGTCACACAGAACTGGGTTCACATTTGGCTCTAGCCCTTCTCACTGTGTGACTTTGGGAAATTATGTAGCATTTAGTACCTTATTGTCTATAAAAATGAAGTTTATAATAGTACTTGTCTTATTAGGTGGTTGTTTGGAATAAATCACAGTGCCTGACACGTTACCATATTTTATGTAAATAGCACATACATTATACCAGAACTGTTTTACTTAATTTCATCATTTTCACATGTTATATGTGTGGCCATGTTATTTGAGAAAAAATACGGTACATGCTCAATAAAGGCTGGCTAGCATCCTCACTGTGGGTGTCACATCAGCATTGTTTACAGAACATTTGCTGTGCTCCATATTGAATGAGGTTGCCCTGGCCTTCATAGAGCCCAAGCTCTACTGGGAGAGACATAAAAGAAAGCCAACAATTACACAGTGTGATGAGTTCTATAATAATAACAATGTTAATAGTTGCTTATATTTATATAGGATTTATATTCTAAGCTCTAAGCACTTTGCATAATAGCCCATTTAATCCTCACAGCAGCCAGTGATGTGGACACCTATTAAATTAACATTCTGTACAGGAAACATGAAAACTCGGAGAGTTGGGGCATCAGAATTATATATTTTTGGAGCCCTGAGAAGGCTTTCTCAAGGAGTAATAAATAATTTTACAAAGTAACAGATATGAACAAGAAATACTAAAATTTGGCTACACAAATGAGGGATACTTGAGGAGATGACATTTGAGTGTACTGAGTGAGCTTTTGGAAGTTAAGAATTAGTAGGCAAATTGGAGAGTAGATAGCAGTTCACCAGGTATTTGAGGTGGAGTGGGGCTAGGAGAAAAAAGAAAAGAAAACAGGAGCATTCCAGCCAGAAGAAACTGCATGGCCAGAGGCCTGCATGGGGGCAAAAAAAAAGCTTGGTCAGTGAGTTCTGCAGGGCTGGAGTTCTGAGAGTGAGAGGTGTGGGTGGTACGGAGCTCAGGCAGCTAAGGAAAGAGGAGATAGAAGGGGGGCGTGTAAGGCTGATGATAATAAAGCATTCCCCTGAGCCCCTCCTGATAACTTACACAACCATCTCCACCTAGTTGAGCTGAAGAAGACTTTGCCACCCTTCCATCTAAAGCACAAAACTGAGTCCTTGACTCCTGTTGTCTTCTTGGGTCTCAAGGTCTTGACAGCAAGGGTGAGGATGATGGCTTTTGAGTCATGGGAGATATCTAATTTTAGTTGATCACAGTCTGCCCCCTACTGATCATTCTGGATGTTTTCAACATAAATGGGCTTACTTGATATCAGAGAGTAACTAAGAATTACTGAATAATGGGAATCAGCATCACCTTTGTCCCCAGGGATTATTGCAAAAAATGGAGAGTAAAGTCTATTAGCCATCACTTCACTTAATACTGTTATGTGAAGTATATTCAAATGTCCCAGAAGTAGTCCTTCCAGCATTAAAAATTGTATAAGCTAGTGTGCCCGGGACAAGCGTAATCTGAACAGAGCCCAGAAAGTGTAACCAAGGCCTTGGACTCCAGGTGCTTGTGATCTGGCAAGGTCTGTAGTGCTGGAAAAGCTTCCAGGACCCATAATTCAATGAGAAAAAAAGACATGCAAGTATAATTAAGAAAAATATCTATATCATTTGGAAGCAGAATGCATTTAGAGTGTGCTTTTTATGGTGAGAGGAAGGGAAAGCATAGAGGAAGACTCCAGGGAGCTGCAAATCAAGCTCCATGCTCTGGCCAGGCACATGAGGAGGGAATAGGTGGCACCATCTTAATGTTTTCTATTGGACAAATAAAATTTTATTGCATCCTTTTCCACAGTAATAAAATCAATTAAATATTAAATATTAACTAAATAATTCACAGTATATTGAAATTATGAGTTATTTTGAAATGGTACCATAAATGTTGCACAGGAGAAAGATTGAGTAAACATTGCTTATACAGCAGTTCTTTATTTCATTTATATATGTTCCCGGAAGCCATAAAGTAATAGCATATCTAGCAGTAGACAAAGAAATACTGCCTCCAAACAGATAGCTTTTACTTTAAAAGCCGGTAAAGAAACTCCTTGCTTTTGAAACTATCTTCAAGTTGTAGGTATAACTGATCGTGAGGATTTTGATGGGAGTACCTACCAAAATCTTTTCTTTATAGTTTCTCTCTGAATTTTGGGAGTAATATATAATAGAGTTCTTCAGGATAACTATTAAAATTAAATCCCTTACACATCTTTTATTTGAAGAAATGTGAAGTTGACCATGAGACTACACAATTGCCATATCTCACATAAGTGACTAATTTCCCATAGTATGGCCTTTGCTGTGGCTCTAAGGCAAGGGTTGTCACATTTTTCTGAAAATGGCCAGATAGTAATATTTTAAATTCGTGGGCCATGCAGTCTCTGTTGCAGCTACTCAACTCTGCCATTGTAGCAAGAAAGCAGCTATAGACAGTACTAAAACAAATAAGTGTGGCAGTGTTCTAAGAAAATTTATTTACAAAAACAAGCGGAGGGCTACGTTTGGCCTGCATGCTACAATTTGCCTATCGCTGCTCTAAGGTAGAGCAGTCTGGATATGCACGTTTGGTGAACAGTGGAGATGTCAGATTTGAGATATAGTAAACTATATTCAGATCACATCAGTATACATTTTAGAACTATATTCAAATCATATCAGTGCACATTGTAAAAACATGTCAGTAGTGACTATAGTAAATTCAAAGGCTTTAACCAACTAACTTCTTGGCACCTACTCTTTTTAGATGGTATCTGTGTGTAACAGTTGTCTCCCTCAAGGACTAAAAGTTCATACATTTAGTCTAAAGGGGGGAAATACCTAGTCTATTAGAAAAAAAGTGCTGAAATAAAGTTGACTCTAGATTTAGTGGAAATGAGTTTTTATTCATGGCTTGAATTTTAGAGAAGTGGTAATTAAATCGTTTCTACCTGGACTACTCCACTTTACAGCTGGACAAATGTTTCCCAGATAAGTTACACCTTTTCATCCCTTTCCAGATTTTTTCTTAGGTATTTACTCTAGGTTGCATATAATGTACATGAGAACAAACATGAATTCTAGTTACAGTTTTGGAAGAGCCTTGTTATTTGAAATATCTTTCTTTAAATGGTACATTTAACCAACTCTGTTGATAGCCAAAATTCAAGTCCAGTTGAAAATATAATAATCAAATAAATTGTGAGAGTGTGCAGATACTCAAAAGTTGGCATTTAAATACATTCTGTGAACTACTTACATCATATGTTGGTAAGAGAAATGTGTAATTTGCCTCAAATTGCCAATGCAAGGCAACTCAGAATCCACTGATTGCTATAAATCGCCCTGATTAAACTTTCATTTTAATTATTGTCTCATAGAAAAAAATTTAGTCTCTGTTTGTTTTTTTAAGTATTATGTATTACAAGAGATTAGGTATTATGCTGTTATTAGAACTTCAGCTACCCATATCCAAAAGTTGAGACTCTATTATATTTTCCTGTTTCTTCAGTGGAAAACATTTAACTTTTTCTGATGTTCTCATCATTCCCATCTGTTTATTTGTTCTGGAGTAGAGACAGGGCCTGAGTGGCCAAGTTACCTACTGAGTCCACTTTCTGCAAAGCTGTGCTGCTCCTCAACCTTCTGAGTTTTACCTCTAGGTTGCAGAATTCCAAGTGAAGAGATAGGAAAGCTGTTAGTGATTTCTAGAGAAAAATAACATGTTACTCTGTTAACAGTAATTCAAGTTTCTGTGTGCCCTGAAGGTTCAAGTAAGAAGACTGTAAAAAACTCTGGGAGATTTCTATTATTATTGCTGACACCATTAAATGCAGTTTTAATCTCTATTCCTAGTCTCCTGTTTCCTAGAGAGTTTGAAAATCTGTTAAATGGGTAACCTGGTGCTAACCTGATTTTTGTTCATATGAGTTAGATTACAAGTTCCTTAGTTAGATTAATTTTATTAAATTAAATTCAGGAAAGCTAATACGTGCCATTTGCATCTGAGAGAGAAGAGCCTTTTCTTTGCCTTGTGCTTAGTTTATATTAATTTATATTCTTCACCATCTGATGCCTTCACTTAAAATCTCGGTCATCTTATTTCCTTTTTTGGGGAGGTTCATCAATGTTTTTCTTCAGTGGGTACAAAGATAATTCCCAAAAGAGAATACATAACATTAATGGTATTTTATGCAGTAAATGGGAATTTAGAAACATGTTTCTTGTTGTTTATGGTATTTTTTTAGTATGAAATGAGTTGATTTTGCTTTCATAAAGGCATGCACATGAAGATGAATTTCTGGTGCCTCCTGAAAACAGAGCATAATTTTGAAGACTCCCTGCAGCCTGACCATTGCGAAGGGAGTTCCTTCATAAAGAATGGCAGACCTTAGGTCTTAATGAGAGATTGATCACTCTGTCCTTATTTTATTGTGCATAAAATTTCCCAGGATAACTGAATTAAAGATGGTGATTCTAATCCTAATAGTTGGGGATGGAGTCCAGACACCTGGACACCTAGGCATTTCTGAATGTGGGAGTTGTACAGACCAGGCTAAGAAAATCTTTCTAGGGTCTCCAAATGCCATCTGGAAATGTGTTCAAGTTAAAAAAAAAAAACAGCATTATCTTACCATGTTTTGGTATTAAAATAAATGGCTTTTCCTTTAATTCTTTCATTTCAGATTTATTCTAATTCAGCTTGAGTCAAGACCAAATCTGATTTTGTTTCTGTCTCTGAAAATTAACATAGGCCACAGACTCCAACTCTTCTGTTCTCTCCAAGAAGCCACTGAAATGAGGGCTGAGGTGGGGTTAATATCAGGCAGGGAACATGGAAGGCCTTAATTATGGCTATGAATATGTCCAGAAATAATATGGCAGAAGAGCAGGAGGTTGGGAGCACCACTGAAAAGCAGGTGACCAGGCCAGTCTGTTTAGAATTAGGGCTTTGGGACCAGCCTTCAATCTGAGGGCCAACAAGAAATCAAAATCTCTCTACTTAATTGTTGCAACTGAAAATCCAGGAAAATATCCTTAACCTAAAATGCTAAGGTTCTTTCAGCTATGCCTGAGTCTGTATTCACACTAATCACTTTCAGTAGTAACAAATATGATGATGGAAGTTTTCCACGTTGCATTTGTAAAATCCAAATTGACAATTTGTTTAAAAACTGTTATTTGGACCAGATTCAGGGCCTAGTCAAAGAAATATGTCTAGGTGGGGGATGTGAGTACACATAAAATAATGACTGCATGACTTTTATTAAAGGTATTTCATTGTCTGTAATGCTTTCTGAAGCAGAAATGTAAAAGACAAAATCCATTATTCATACCTTTTTCGTATTCATACAGATACGGCTGTATAATGAAAATTGGTCTGCCATGGGCATAACTCTGAGCCCTTGAGTTATAAATGTTTTCTAGAGATTTATGTGTGGAAATCATGTTCACAAAGCAAACTTTGTCTGAAAAGCAAGGCTCTTGTTTTTAAAGAAGCACTGCTGTATTGCCAAGAGCATTGTGTTATTTATTAACATTTGTATCAGATATGAATTAGGAAGCTCAATTAAAAAATGGTCCTAATCTTCCATTTAAGTGTTTGGATCAATTTATATTTATTCATTTTAAAATTAAATAGAGAAAATCTCTTACTCTCTTTCAGTGAGTCAAGATTAATCATTCTGGGCTGAACAATGGGAAATGTGGAAAGTTATGGTCTGGTGAGGTACTCAGCTATTTAGACTTTAAAATCTGTGTACTAAGCAAGAGCAAATATGCATTCATTGAGCTGTTGAAATAGGTGCTGTATGTTTTCATTTAATTATTTAGGAAACAGTTTAAGGTATCAGTTAATAGACTAGCTCCTTTTTAATTGATCCGTTGTTTGAAATTGCTTTTTTCTGGTAGAAGACTGTACTCCAGGTGATGGGACCTGATAAATCTCTGTGAACAGCCTGGAGAGAACAGAATTCATCTTCCAGTGGGAGACACGGTCAATGCAATTTTTATCGTATGTCTGAGGCATTTTGGTATTTCCAACTTTAATTATTTAGCAAAATTCTAGATACTGTGGAAATATCAGAGAAAATCAGGAAAAGGAGGTAAAACTGGTAACTAGAGCCTCTACATAATCATTCATTAAACTCAGAGTATGCTCATCCTTTCTCTTCTGCCAGTGAGCTGAGAACTAGATGTAAATCTGATTCTGGAGAAAGGAGTACAGTGGTAGGTCAACAGGTGGTGGGAGTTTGTAACACTGAGTTCTGCTGTGGGCAGTTAGAATTAACTGATGCAAGACAGGTGATTCTTCCAACAATGGTACCTCCATCAATACCATATGGTTACTTTGGAGACTAACCCCAGATGTTAATTGAAATAATAAGAGAAAGAGTTGCATTTCATTTTTGAAATTATCTGATCTTATTTGGGATACTGATACATTATTTATCCTTGAAATAAGTCACTAAGTGCAGTTATCAATTAATGTTAGGTGCTTTACAAGGGAGGAAAGCACTTTCTGGACATATTCCCCAAAGTGTACCAAAACCATGTAAACAAAGTTATTGAAATTCACTTTTCAAACACATAACTATAGTAATATCAGAAGCCCCCCCCCCACTTTGTCTTTTTCTCTTTCTCTTATTCTAATTGAGACCAATATGAAATTTGTAGATTAAAGACTTCAAATGCCATTTTAGTCACTAGAACTACCAAGCCTGGAATTATGGATTTGACAGCTTAAAAATAATCTGATCCAATCTCATAATTAATTGTACAGATGAGGAAATTGACACCCTTCCCAAAAATTACAAAATTCGTAAGAGGAGGAGCCTGCATTACAAACTGGCTCTCTTGCAGTATGCACTCCAGAAACGTCCATTGAGCTAAATAAGGCACTTACATTCTTCAGGAGTCTAACCATGTCAATAGAACCCTGGTTTTACTTTCTTGAGCTTTTGTTTTAAAATAGAAATTGCCTTAGCCACTGATCAGTGAACATGCTTCAGACAAACTGAACAAAAATAATTGTTTAATTGAACTGAACTAAAGAATGAAATTAGAGACAGAGACCTCTCTAAATTGTGGAAAAGGTGACTATAGGACCAGGATAACAAAACGAGCCCAGAGAAATTTCCTCTTTCATCCAATGGATCAGAAGCCAGGGCAGAATCTATGAGAGCTAGATGGTTGCAGAAGAAAAGTACAAGGCAGCTCAAAGAAATTGGAGACACCACTAGGGCTGCCCCCTCCTGGGTAAAAGATTAAGTAGAATCTGGAAGGAACTAGGGACTCTACCTGACCTAGTTGCTGGTATCAATTTAAATCAGAATTAAATCCGAGTATCGTGGCTAAACATCCACCAACCTTAGGACAGTTTGCCCAGACTGGTTCTCAAAACAAATGTAAGAATTGTCCCAAGGGAACATCCGAGAGGGAGTTTGTGGAAGGCATCTATAAGAATAAAAATCTAACCCTGCTTCATTATGAGTATGACTAGGAGTACTATGTGTTGTTGTTGTTAGATGCCTTCCAGTGAGCTCTGACTCATAGCAACCATATATATAACAAAACAAGGCCCAGTTCTGCTCCATCTTAGAGAGTGCTTAAAAGTGCTTTGTAGTTACTCCAGTGTAATAAATAAAATTAAATATTTAAAGCCCCAAGAATATTCTTGTTCTAGACACCTTAACCTCCCAATAATCTGTGAGTATGTATGTAATCTAGAACAGCTATATGTCAGTGCTTAAATAATAAAGTGATTACTTTCTACTCAACAAAGTTACAATATCTTCTTTAAGAATGGTAATAGGTAGAAAGAAGCTAGTAAAAAAAAAAAGAATCTATAAAGTTGCCACTCTAACCTCTACTACTCTCTCTTACACTGCTCTAGACACACTGGTCTCCTTACAATTCCTTGAACAGGTCAGGATATAAAGAGGATGATGATGATAAAGACTTTGCCTTGTTTGTTTTCTCTGCCTGGCACATTCTCTTCCCATATTTCTGTATAGCTAGCTCAACCATCTTCTTTCAGTCACCTGTTTAGAAAAGCCTACGCTGACCCTGATATATAATACTGCAACCCATTCCCCCACCAAGCAGCACTCCCCCCACCTGCAATGCTTACTCTTTTTTTCTATAGCACTTTTTTCTATTTTTAAATTTTTATTTATTTTGTTGTTGAGAATATACACAGCAAAACATACACCAATTCAACAGTTTCTACATGTATTCAGTGACATTGATTACATTTGTCGAGTTGTGCAACTGTTCTCACCTTCCTTCTTTAAGCTGTTCCTCCTCCATTAACATAAATTTACTGCCCCCTAAGGTTTCCTGTCTGATCTTTCAAGTTGCTCTTGTCAGTTTGATCCCATATAGATAGATCTTAAAAGAGCACAGTGCTCAAGACAGACATTCTTTACTAGTTATGCTAAACTATTGTCTGGCTTTAAGAAGTCTTTGGGGCATATTTTTGGTTTAAGGTTTAAAGATTATCTCAGGTCTGTAGTTTCACGGATTTTTCCAGCCTCCAGGGCTCCAGAAAATCTGGATTCTAGGAGAATTTGAAATTATGTTCTGCATTTCCCCCCTTCTTATCAGGATTCTTCTATGGAATCTTTGATCAAAATGTTCAGTAATGCTAGCTGGGCACCATCCAGTTCTTTTTGGTCTCCAGGTAAAGGAGGCAATTGTTTATGGAGGCAATTAACCACACATTCCACCTCCTCCTTCTATTCCTGACTCTCCTTCCTGTTGCTCCAGGTGAATAGAGACCTATTGTGGATGGCCACTTGCAAGCTTTTAAGACCCAAGCAGTATGCAATGAACTAGGAGGTAAAACAGAAGCACTAAACACATTATTAGGCCAATTAACTGGGATGTCCCATGAAACCATGACCCTAACCGCCAAACCAAGGAACCAAATCCCATGAGGTGCATGAGGTGTTTGATTGTACATAAGTAGCCTTAGAAGCTACTCTTTTTTTTTTTTTGTCATTGTTGTAGGCATATCTATCACACAACTTTTGCCAATTCAGCTTTTTATAGGTGTACAACATATTGACAACAATTGCAATAATTGGCTGTGATTATTAAAGTGATTTTTCTATGATCTCCAACATAAGAGATCATTTACTTATTATGTTTATTGCTTATTGTCCCCATTAGAACCATAAAAAGGCAGAAATCTTTGTCTCCTTTGTTTGTTGTTGTTGTTAGGGGTCTTCCAGTCACTTCTGACTCATAAAGACCCCAAACACAGCAGAATGAAACACTGCCCAGTTCTGCGCCATCGTTAAATAATCGTTGCTGTATTTGAGCCCATTGTTGTAGCCACTGCGTCAGTCCATCTTGTTGAGGGTCTTCCTCTTTTCTGCTGACCCTCTACTTTACCAAACATGATGTCTTTCTCCAGAAACTGGTCCCTCCTGGTAACATGTCCCAAGGAAGAGAGATGAAATCTCACTATCCTCTCTCCTAAGGAGCATTCTAGCTGTACTTCTTCGAAGACAAATTTCTTCATTATTCTGGCAGTCCATGGTATATTCAGTATTCTTTGCTTACACCATAATTCAAATACATCTGTTCTTCAGTCTTCCTTATTCATTGTCTAGCTTTTGAATGCATATGAGGCGATAGACAATAGCATGGCTTGGAAAAGGTGTACCTTAATCCTCAAGGTAACATCTTTGTTTTTTAACACTTTAAAGAGGTCTTTTGCAGCAGATTTGCCCAATGGAATATGTTGTTTGATTTCTTGACTGTTGCTTCCATGAGCATTGATTGTAGATCCAAGTAAAGAGAAATCCTTGAACCTACAAAGGTTCTCAGTAAGTATTTGTTGAATGGCTGAATGGATGAATAGAAATGTTGTGATATTGCTAAACCCTAATATGCCTATGTTTTTTCCTTCCCTAAGGACTTTGGTGCTATGTTCCTGCACCACCTTGTAGCTATTGCCTTGATTACCTTTTCGTATGTCAACAATATGGCCCGAGTAGGGACCTTGATCCTTTGTCTTCATGATTCATCTGATGCTCTTCTAGAGGTAAGAGTTTTGCCTTTAAGAGTACAAAATGCAGAACTGAGGAAGCCCCCAGAATCACCAGTTATTCCATGTGGTGCTAGATAGTGATTGGGGAAGATGGTAAATGACTACTTTGGTACTGCGGTGTTTCTTTGTGGGCTAAATTGGTGAAAACGAGACTTAATTAGTATATAAACTTTTGAACAAAAAAAAATGTTCATCATGTTAATATTCTTTATTAACAAAATGATGAAACCTTTTACTATTCCATACTTAAGCAGTGAATAATTTACAGCAGGAAAATCATTATTTGAATAGATATTGTTTCTGTTTTATAGGTTTCACACTGATTAAACTGGAGAGTGTATATGACTCATTTTAGCTATTAACAGGAGCTATATATCCTGATGAAATTAAGTAGTGGTTATAGTTTTTATTGCATATATGTGTGTGTGTATATATATATATATATATATATATGTGTATTCCTAGTATTTTTAAAGTGAAATATCCATACAGATTTCAAATTATATGTAAAAGCTATGTTTTCTATGCATATAATAAGAAGTATCTGTGAAAATATTGATTGTAATTTGATTAACTTTCTTAACCATTATCATTTAGAATTTTTAAAGTGGTTAAAAAAAGAAAAATGCTCTAGCGTATTTTAAAACATATAGTCCCAAGGACAGTTTGATGCATTTACTCTTAATTATGGCCCCTGTGGAGAGTCACACTCAATAATAATTAAATAATCCCATAATTAAATAAAAGTCTTTTCACTTTACACTAATTAATTTATACACCTGGCCAAAATCCATTCATCAGAGTATGAATTCCGTGTAGAAATAGGACTTACAATCTGTATTCTGATTTTTTTAAAATTCTGTTAGCCCTCAGTTTTGTCATCTTTGAAGCATTTACTGTTATTGTGTATATAGAATAGAAGTGTTCTCAAATAATGATTTGTTATTGTAATATAAGCAGAAATCCGTGCCATAAATTGAATCTACCATAAAGGCAATTAGTCAAGGTTTGAAGTATATTTAGCACTTTATTAAAAACTGTGAGCCCTTTAATTCTATAAAACAGAAAAATAGTCCTAATAGGCTACTAAGTCAGTTGATAGTTTGGGACTGTGATGTTTTTATGTGATTCAAGCTAAACTCTAGCATTTTTTTTTTTTTTTAAGAAAGAGAAACATAATTAGTATAAAGGTAATACACTGAAAATCAGTTACCATTTGAGTAAATCCTAAATATCCTTGGAAGTAGAAATTTATACAGCAACCTACAGTTTTGAAATCAATCCTTAAGATCTGGCAGCTTTAACATCTGTAGTGGAAATGTCTGGCATGATGCTTGGCAGAGCCATGATTCAGAAAATGCTGGTTGAATTATTATCTACCACTTTTATCCAGAAAAGAAAAATAATCCCAGAAATTCCAGTCATGTGGCTTAAAAACAAGTGTTCTTCATCACGTAGCTTCTCTGACATAAATAATGCTTGAGAGTATCCAATTAATGAAATATGTAAACTGTCGACTCTTTGAAGGTAGAATCTGATGCCTAGTCCTCTCTGAAAAATTGATGTTTAATGCTTGCTTATTGAATACTTGTGAATTAATGTAAAATGGAAATTACATGCTTTACTTAGGCCAGAAAGAGACAAAAGGTACTTTTTCTCTTTTTTAAATAATTTGTGGTGTTACGCCCAAAGTATTCATTAAATTAAACCTTCATATTCCTGCCTTCCACTTAGTTAATAGATATTTCCCCATAGGGATACATTTATCTAAGAGCTTTGTGTTTCAGTTAAAGCTATTAAATTATAGCTTCTGAACATACTGTCAACAATCCTTCAAATTGACTCAGAAGAGCAACTTATTCATTGCAAATCCCTTTTTTCAACGACATAAACGGCAACTATACACGTGGACCTCGCTGGATGAAATAGAGAGGAATGAAATCGACCTCATCTATGGAAAGACACAATGGAAAAGCTCAATATCATCAGGCAGAAGAAGGCCAGGGGCTGACTGTGGAACAGACCATCAATTACACATATGCAAGTTCAAGTTGAAGCTGAAGAAAATTAAAACAAGTCCATGAGAGCCAAAGAACGGCCTTGAGTATATCCCACCTGAATTTTGAGACCATCTCAAGAATAGATTTCTTTTTTATTGTGCTTTAAATAAAAGTTTACAGTTCATTAGTTCCTCATACAAAACTTTCTACACACACTGCTATGTGACCCTAGTTCACGAATATATTTGACACATTGAAAACTTAAAGATCAAAGACCAGACAACCTGTGGGATGACATCAAGGTCATCATTCATGAGGAAAGCAAAAGATCATTAAAAAGAAAGAAAAGACCAAAATGGATGTCAGAAGAGACTCCGAAACTTGCTCTTGAGCATAGAGTAGCTAAAGCAAATGGAAGAAATGATTGAAATAAAAGAGCTGAAAGAAGATTTAAAAAAGCAGCTCAAGAAGACAAAATAAAGTATTATAATGAAATGTGCAAAATACCTGGAGTTGGAAAACCAAAAGGGATGAACATGCTCAGCATTTCTCAAGCTGAAAGAACTGAAGAAAATATTCAAGCCTCAAGTTGCAGTATTGAAGGTTTCTATGGGCAAAATTCTGTAGGAACTCTGGTGGCACAGTGGTTAAGAGGTTGCCTGCTAACCAAAATGTCAACAGTTCAAATCTACCAGTCACTCCTTGGAAACCCTATGAGACAGTTCTACTCTGTCCTATAGGGTCGCTATGAGTTGGAATTGACTCAACGGCACCTAACAACAACAATAGGCAAAATATTGAATGACGCAAGAAGCATCAGAAGTAGATGGAAAGAATACACAGTCACTGTACCAAAAAGAATTGGTTGGCATTCAACCATTTCAGGAAGTAGCATATGATCAAGAACTGATAGTATTGAAGGCAGAAATCCAAGCTGCACTGAAGACTTTGGCAAAAAACAAGGCTGCAGGAATTAAAAGAACACCAATTGAGATGTTTCAACAAATGGATGCCATGCTGAAAATACTCATTTATGCCAAGAAATTTGGAAGACAGCTAGCTACCTGGCCAACCAACTAGAGGAGATCTATATTTGTGCCCATTCCAAAGAAAGGTGATCCAACAGAATGCAGAAATTATCTGCAATAGCATTAATATCCCATGCAAGTAAAATTTTACTGAAGATAATTCAAAAATGGTTGCAGCAGTACCTTCACAGAGAACTTCCAGAAATTCAGGCCAGATTCAGAAGAGGACGGGGAATGAAGGAAATCATTGCTGTTGTCAGATGAATCTTGTCTGAAAGCAGATAATACCAGAAAGACGTTTACCTTTGTTTTATTGACTGTGCCAAGGCATTCAACCGTATGGATCATAACAAATTATGGATAACATTGTGAGGAATGGAAATTCCAGAATACTTCATTGTGCTCATTCAGAACCTGTACATAGACCAAGAGGTAGTTGTTTGAACAGAACAAGGGGATACTTCATGGTTTAAAATCAGGAAAGGTGTGCATCAGGATTGTATCCTTTCACCATACTTAGTCTGTATGCTGACCAGATAATCTGAGCAGCTGACTATATGAAGAAGAACTCAGCATCAGGATTGGAGGAAGACTCATTAACAACCTGTGATATGGAGATGACACAACCCTGCTTGCTAAAACCAAAGAGGACTTGAAGCACTTACAGATGAAGATCAAAGACTACGGCCTTCAGTATGGATTACACTTCAACATAAAGAAAACAAAAATCCTCACAAATGGGCCAATAAACAACATCACGATAAATGGAGAAAAGATTGACGTTATCAAGGATTTCATTTTACTTGGATCCACAATCAAGGCCCACGGAAGCAGCAGTCAAGAAATCAAGTGATGCATTACATTGGGCAAATCTGCTGCAAAAGACTTCTTTAAAGTGTTAAAAAGCAAAGATACCACCCTGAGGACTAAGGTGCACCTGACTCAAACTATAGTATTTTCAATGGCCTCATATGCATGTAAAAGCTGGACAGTGAATAAGGAAAATCAAAGAAGAATTGATGCCTTTGAATTATGATGTTGGTGAAGAATATTGAATATACTGTGAACCGCCAGAAGAATGAACACATCTGTCTTGGAGGAAGTACAGCCAGAATGTTCCTTAGAAGCAGGGATGGCAAGACTTCATCTCAAGTACTTTGGACATGTTATCAGGAGGGACCAGTCCCTGGAGAAGGACATCATGCTTGATAAAGTAGAGGGTCAGCAAAAAGAGGAGGACCCTCAACGTAATGGATTGACACAGTGACTGCAACAGTGGGTTCAAACGTAGCCAACGATCGTGAGGATGGTGCAAGACCAGGCAGTGTTTCATTCTTACAGAGTCTCTATGAGTTGTAACTGACTGGACGATACCTAACAACAGCAATGTAACTTTCTTAGAAGTAGAAAATAATGTTATGAATTCAGAAGACACCTTCAATTTATAACCTTTTGTGTATGTGCTATAAATTCTACATAAAAATGTAAAAAGTGGTGATCAAACAAAATTATATTTTCAGTCTGCACAGTTCTTACTTAGAGTCATCTGTAAAATCATGTCTACTCATCTGGATAGTAGAGAAAGAGAAGTGATTTCTTCCATAGAGTAATTTATAATGTAAAAAGTGGTCACTTAGTTCACTATAATAAATTATTGGAATACTTCTTACAAACACTTTGAACATTACTAACTTTCAGCCAGAAAAATGACCTAGTAATGTAACTTTGAAAATTATACCTAAATGGATTAGGTGAAATAACATGATCTTAATGCTTTCTTCATTTCTAAGTTTATGAGAATAAGCCAGGAAACTGTCTTCCCAGAGTCTACCCTGTGCTTATTTAAAGAAAACCTGTAAGTCTAAGTAGAAATGAGAAAAGAAATGCAGAAAGTCTTCATGTATTCTGTATAAAGTTGAGCAGCCTCAGTGTTTGGGCCTCATTGAAGGTTTAACGGATTATCTAGCACTCTCTATTTTGACTTATTATGCCAAATTTCTGATTTGGTGTCTTTAGTTTGCTAATATAATCTATAATGCAAGAATTTCTTGTTTTTCTGTTTTCCTGAAATCAACCACATAATTGAATTTTTCAAGTTGCTGAATATTTTATTAAATCTATGACAGTCAGTAATTCTACTTATGGCTAATGCTGCATTTCACTCACCTTATGGGTAAATTATAAATTCTGTTGCATGATGCATGACATTTCAAAGTAGCAGGAAATTTTATGCGTCTGGTAAATTATAACTTAGAGGGTCTTCGTGCATATTGAAAAAACTTTTCATTTATCAGTTTAACTAAATTAATATGTCACATTCCTTCCTTTCATAGGCTGCCAAAATGGCAAATTACGCCAAGTTTCAGAAAATGTGTGATCTCCTGTTTGTTATGTTTGCCACGGTTTTTATTACCATGCGACTTGGTATATTTCCTCTCTGGTGAGTATGCCAATCTTCTTTCCAGATAAGCTTTACGAACCCTGTCTTTTTGAACTCTGCTCCAAATAGTTACCAAGAGGTTTAAAGAAAGGGGGTAAGGGACTCAAAAAACAACTTGATTTCATCTTCCAGAAAAAGGCTGCACTCTTTCCTGTTATTTTCCACAGGATAATTACAGAGGGGTGTGGCTTATGGGGGTCTGAAGCCACAGAAAGACATCTGTCATTTTAGGTACTAGTCTAGAATATGATGTAAGAACCTCAGCTGGGAGAGTTTGAATTAGGAAAGGAAACATGATGCCGCAATCAGGTACGTATCAGGGATCCTCCTGCATCGGGGTTCTCAGACTTGTCCCTGGATCAGTAGCAGCAACATCACCTGAGAAATTATTAGAAATGCCAGTCATTGGGTCCCACTCCAGATCTACTGAATCAGAAACTCTAGAGATGAGGCCAGCAATTTGTGTTTTGAGAAGTCTTCCAGGTGGTTCTGCTATGCGATAAAGTTTGAGAACCACTGTCCTATGTAACACTTCACATTAGCTGTATTTACAGATGGAAGGTATAACTCAAAAATAATCTAGAAATTCTCTATGGCTCATTACTGTCTGGATGTCTTTTCATTTGTTGAGAGCTAAGAAAAAGATGTGACAGATTTTGATGAAGTTTGGCAAACATTTCTATAGAAAAAGGAGGTCTGCTGTCATTAATCTTTTTCCGGAAGACTATTACTTGAACTACAAAAACATGGATGGCGCAAATGGTTTGTGCTCAACTGCCAACCTTTAGTGGTGCCACAAGAAGGCCTGGCAATCTGCTTCTATAAAGATTACAACCAAGAAAACTCTATGAAATAGTTCTACTCTGTAACACATAGGGTTGCCATTAGTTGGAATTGACTCGATGGCAATGGGGTTTTCTTTTTGTTTGATTGTTTTTTGTATCACTTGAACTCTACCATTGATGGCAGTTTTTTTTTTTTTTTTTTGCATTTTCAAAAATTTATTTGAATGGGAAATAAAGGCAATGGAAATTGGAGAAAGCAGAGAAATGAAGGGATGTAATAATACCTTAACTTCCAGCCCCAATAGAAAAGTAACAGTAATAAAATTGGAGCTCTTAAGTGAATAATGTCTATCACTGGGGTTCCATTAGCAAATTACAAACACACACAGCTTCTCCTTGAGGCTTGCAGCCCTTTTGGACGCTTATTATAAAAATCATTTCCAGGCAACAGAACTGTGTGTCGGTTACAGACATTTATAAAATCTCATTATGGTTTTATATGGATGTAGGTAGGAAACACTGAAGTAATTTTGAATATAGTACATCTGTGATAATTACAGTTATTTCAGGATTGGAACTCTTTCAGGGTTATTAGTAGAACTAGTGATAAGAATTATAGACAAAACTGAAGCAAATCCAGGGACTATTTCTCTGAGGAGTAATTGTTAAGTTTCCTACTTTGGATTTCTGAGAACCTGAGTTTTAAAGAAATAAGCATCACTATCAAGTACTTTGATTTGCTTTCTTCCTTTCAAGGGTTGAATTAAAATTGAAGTGGAACTCTTCTCACTTCTGGCTAATGTACAAAAGCTCTTGAGGTTTAGACAATAGTTTGTTACCTAGAACTGAAAAACTAGTTGCTGTAGAGTTGGTTTCCACTCATAATGACCTTATGTGTGTTAGAGTAGAACTGTGCTCTATAGGATTTTTAATGGCTGATTTTAATGGCTTCTACTACAGTGCCCTTTAGTGCAGCCAAGTTTATCAAAAAGCAACGTTGTGGAGAAAAATATTTTATAATGTAAGAAATAAGTTATATACCTGATGCCATTGTGCTT
This sequence comes from Dugong dugon, assembly GCA_030035585.1. Taxonomy (NCBI): domain Eukaryota; kingdom Metazoa; phylum Chordata; class Mammalia; order Sirenia; family Dugongidae; genus Dugong; species Dugong dugon. The sequence continues at coordinate 130,621,588 of CM057461.1, forward strand.
ATGTATCTAATGAGTAAAATCCTTCTCAGATATGTCCAGCAAGTTATGTGAGTGCTTGAATGAGCTATGTTATGACCCTGCTTCAATTACTAAAGAATAGCAGGCATTGTTAGTATTTAAGTTTTTAATGTGAATGGCAGTAATAAATAGTGTTTTCAATATTTACCTTAATTTTGTAAAATTATTTAGAAAATCTTTTTAGGTTAGGGAATCCTAGAATTGAAAGGGACTCCAGATGTTACTGGCTCCAGACTTTTCTCCCACTCCCTCTACCCAGGGAAGGAATTCCTTTATCAACTTTTCTGATAGATGGCCATGCTATCTCTGCCTGATCAGGGGTATTGCTTTAGACATCAATGAAGAAAGAGTTTCTTATATGAAATTGAAAGAAGCCTGGGTCCTTATAACTTCTAAACCTAGGGTTCTTAAGCTGGATTAGAGCCCCTTGAGACTGTATGTAAAACGAGTGTATGTGTGTGTGTGTATAAATATATTTTATATGTATATGAAATATATACCTATATTTATATAATTTTTCCTGGGAGGAGGGCCCATGGCTTTATCAAGTTCTCAAAGAAACCTGTGACTCCTTCCCTCATCAAAAAAAGTATAGCTCTGCCTACTGGAAAACAGACTAAATCTACCCTATCACTTTTAATTGAAAATCCTTAAGAAGGTAAAGATTTTTAACATATGATGTGTAGGCTCTCTGTTCTTCAGACAAGCGTCTTTAATCCCTTCAACTATTCCTACTTGTTTTTCTCCCTTGTTTGTTCCTCAGAGTTTCTCTTTTCATGATGTTACAAATACGAACTGACTAGTACAAAATATAAGAGAACCGTAAAGCAAATTTATTTAGAACTGTGTTTATTCTAACACAGCCTGATGCTGCATTAGTTTTTTCAGCAGCTTTCACATTGCGCTGGTGGTATCTGATACACAAGTGGGTTGTTGCCAGACTAGATCCCCCTCATCCTAAATTTATTTTTATTTCTGATTATTGTTTATTTTTATACCTAATTACACAAACTATATTTATAGATTAGGTTAGATTTCATTATGCTGTTTTCAGATATCACTCTAGCCCAACAGGGTCTTCTAAACTACACTCAAGGGATAGTACTTATCCCTTCCAGCTTTGTGTTACTTGCATATAGGGCTTTCATGCTTCCTCCAACTTATTAAAGAAAAATGTTGACCGAGAGGAACTGCTGGAACACTACTAAAGTATTTATTTTGGTTGACCTCAGCCTCCCAACCACCAGTCTTTTTGTATGTTTTTTCTACTCATTACAAAGCCTTATAACTGACCTATCATTGTGCCTGCTATTTCTCTACACTTTCAAAAAGTATCACAAAGACTTTGTCAAAGGTCTTGTGGAAGTCAAGATTTACTCTATTTATGACATTCTCTGGAAACCCCTAATCTACTTTCTATCTCTATAGATTTGCCTATTTTGGACATTTCATATAAACAGAGTCATTTAATATGTGATCTTTTGAAATGACTTCTGTCACTTAACCTAATGTTTTCAAGGTTCACCCATGTTGTTGCATGTATCAGTATTTCATTCCTTCTTATTGGCGAATAATATTCCATTGTCTGGATATACTCCACATTTTATTTATCCATTCATCAATTGATGGGCATTTGGGTTGTTTCCACTTTTTGGTTATTATGAATAATGCTGCTATTAACATTCATGTATAAGTTTTTTTATGAATATATGTTTTCCATTCTCTTGAGTATTGACCGTATTTTCACACAAATAACATGCATCATATACGTTTGCTTGCCTACTGTGCACTCCCACTGTGAGGTATTATCGTAAGCACACTATGCTAATTTTTTTTTTTACAGCAACATGTAAAAAAAAATTGGCATAGTGGCACTTATGAAAATACCTTTAGTGGGGAGGGCCAGGTTGGCAAACAAACATAAGGCACGTGTTATTTGTGTAAAAATACAATACCTAGCAGTAGAATTGTTGGGTCACATGGTAACGCTATGTTTAACTTTTTGAGGAGCTTCCAAACTATTTTCCAAAGCTGCAGCACCATTTTAGATTTCCACCAGCAATTTATGAGAGTTTTAATTGTTCCACATCCTTGACAACATTTGTTATTGTGTGCCTTTTTATTATCTTCATCCTAGTGGGTGTGAAGTAGTATCTCACTGTGGTATTGATACACATTTCCCTAATGACAAATGATGTTAGCTGCTGTAGATTTGGCCCCAACTCACGGCCTCTTCGTGCACAACAGAACAACATGCTGTCTGGTCCTCCACCATCCCCATGATTAATTGCAGATCAGACCATTGTGATCCATAGGGCTTTCCTTGGCTGATTTTCAGAAGTAGATCTCCAGACCTTTCTTAATGGCTATTTGTATATCTTCTTTGAAGAAATATCTATTAAAATCCTTTACCTGTTTTTAAGTTGGGTTATTTGTCTTTTTATTGTTGAGTTGTAAGAGTTCTTTATATATCCCTTGTCAGATATATAATTTGAAAATATTTTCTCCTGTTCTGTAGGTTGTCTTTTCACTTTCTTGATGGCATTCTTTGAAACACAAAAATTTTTCATTTTGATGATATCTATTTTATCTATTTTTTCTTTTGTTGCTTGTGCTTTTGGTGTCTTAATCCATGGTCTTATGTTTTAGTCTAAGAGTTTTATAGTATTAGCTATACAATTAGGCCTATGGTCCATTTTGAGATAATTGTTGTGTATATAGGTAGATATCTGGTTGCCCCAGCACCTTTTGTTGATTGGCTGTTGTTTTTATTATCATCATCTTTATCTTTATTATTATCAGCATCACATAACTCCGATGGAGCTAACTCTTCTTTGTCACTTCCCTCATTTACCACCATCTTACCAGTTTTGATTAATTTCCATGTCTTGGAATCACACCATATTTTATCCCTGATTTGCTTTCTGGATTGATTCTTCCATTCTATGTGGCCACACTGTATTTTATTTCTGGCTTATTCATTTCCACCACACAGTGAGGCCTATACCACTCAGTGCCTTAAATAGAGCTGCTGGAAAATAAAAATTTGATTCGTGGCTTCCTAATACAATGTGTTGTGATTTTTTAGTTATATGGTTGGTAGTTATGAAGAAATATAGCATGCAGCAGTCAATGAAATATTCATTAAAACTTATTCAAAAAGGCAATGAGAAAAATGTTTAAAGAAATGGTTCTGTGTAGATCCCATCTTTAAATAACAGTCAAGAATTCCAGATGTTTTTTAAATTCTAAAAGATGAAGTACAATTTTAATTGCTTAACATTTTTAGATTGTTTTCTTAAATATAAAATAGATATAGTAAAATGTGTGAATTAAATAGGATACATCTGCTCACTTATTGACTATCTTGTTATCTGACATTTCACGTTTATGACAATAGTAAAAAATCTACTATATAACTGTTACGCACATTAACAATGAATGTCTGGAAGTAACAAACACCAAGGTGCAAGGCAAGAGTAGCACTGGTTGTGATGGTTAAGGTTATGTGTCAGCTTGGCAGGGCCATGATTCTCAGTGATTTGGCAGTTATGTAATGATGTAATTTGGCGGTTATATAATGATGTAGTTGTCTTAGTCATCTAGTGCTGCTATAACAGAAATACCACAAGTGGATGGCTTTAACAAAGAGAAATTTATTCTTTCACAGTCTAGTAGGCTACTAGTCCAAATTTAGGGTGCCGGCTCCAGGGGAAGGCCTTCTATCTCTGTTGGCTCTAGAGGAAGGTCCTTGTCATCAGTCTTCCCTTGGTCTGGGAGCATCTCAGCACAGGAACCTCAGGTCCAAAGGATGCACTCTGCTCCTAGTGCTGTTTTTTTGGTGGTATGAGGTCCCCATGTCTCTCTGCTTGCTTCTGTCTTTTATATCTCAAAAGAGATTGGCTTAAGACACTATCTAATCTTGTAGACCTCATCAATATAACTGCCGTAATCCATCTTATTATATCACAGTGATAACATTTACAACACATAGGGAAATCACATCATATGATAAAATGGTAGACAGTCATACAATACTGGGAATCGTGACCTAGCCAAGTTGACAGATATTTTGGGAGGGCACAATTCAATCCATGACAGCAGCCATCCCCCATTTTGTGATCTCGTGTGGTCATCCTCCATTTTCACATAATGACCTGGTTTTTGGAACTTAACCATGTCGATAAGTGAGAAGTGGGTATACTCCGTTCACTGTATTTTACTGCCCAGTAGTGAATGCTAGTCAGATAAGGAAATATTTGTGAGTATTTCTCAAAATAATCTCCAAGGAATGTCCTGGGTCAATTACATTCCAACCCAGTCTCCTACCTATTACACCCATCATGCTCTGCAAACATAATTGGTGTTAAGAATGTTAACCTTAAAGAGTACAAAATATGAGCCATCAAAATAAAGTAAAATAACTTTCAGTGACTTTATTATTATGCATTTTGACTAATAAATGAAACAAAATAAGGAAGACTTTCTAGATTTTAAGTTAGAGCATTTTTGGTAATGAAGATTTTAGTCTACCAAATTTTCCTTGTTCTTATCCCATGGGAATATAAGGGTGTTTTATCTCTTTTCTGCTACTAAAGGGGAAACACCATGATAATGGATACTTTAAGTCAATATTAAAAGACCGTTTGAACATGTCCTATTCAGTCAATTTAGGAGCTAATGTAAAGCTCTTGAAGGAATTTTTCTTTACATACAAGTTCCTTAAATTACCTCCTTTGCACAAAACACTACTTTGTATTAGGAGCATAATTTGCAAAATCAGCACTTTATAAAAAGGGTCAAAACCTTTCCTATACATTAAGTCTACAGTGTCTTCTACAAATAAGTCAGGTGCTTCACAAAGTAAGTTAAAGCTACTGTGAAGAAGTACAGCAGAAACAGAGCTTGAACATTTCTGTCAGTAATGAATTATTCAGGGAGCTTGACCCCATTTCTCTTTCTTTCTAGCCATATGACTACATTTACTTCTGCTTGGGTCTTCCCTAGCCCATTTAAACTTTGATTAGATGTTTGAGTCCCCTACTATATCAGTAGCAATTACATGGCATTTTCCTAAAGTGGTAGTTGTAGTGGTATTGTTTAATAATCGTTCATTTACTTGCCACTCTTCACTCAAGAGTTCAACAGGACTGATTCACATTTTGTATGCCCAACACCTTGTGCAATAGCCGGTGTACAGTAAGGTTGCTGAAATAACTTACAGTAGATGTCTATGATTTATTCATACATCTTAACTCAAAATTCATTTTCATGAAGGTGTTTCCTCTGACGGGCAGTTTGTTTACTTATTACAATCTAATAGGGTATCACCTCATTTATTTTCTTCCTCCCCAAATTGGGGGAAAATGTTCCAAATTCTACAGTAATATTTAACGTTCTCTTATCCTGCACCCACATATCCTAAGTCTCCTACCATGATATGCCCACCCCAACATACTATCCCTCACAGCTCTGTTTGGGACTTGCTGTCTTTCAGGCATAGAGTGAATAGGACTGGTCTTTGGGTGGCCCACACTGAACATGCTGACTTGTGACTGTTCTCTTTCTTTTTTAACTTGATCTCTACCCACCCTTCAAGGGTTTGGGGAAGATGATGAAAGGTTGCCTTATTCTGAAAATGACTGCATGCACAGCTAAGGTCATCGTTTATTTTTATCTTCTGGCCTACTTTTTCACACACAAAAAAAGAGGTGAAATAAAGCAGTGCTTCTCTGTGTGCGTGTGTTTGATACATATATGCACACGTGTATGTGTATTTGTGTATATAAAATCATATATTGAAACTGATTTTTGCTTATGATTTTTAGTCTTATCAAGATCAAATTAATATCATATCATCTGCTTCCAGTGAGTTCATGGGACTTCTCTTTTTATTAATTACAAAATTATGAAACTATTGATGTCTTGCTACTGCAAAAGGAATAAAATTGAATAATATATTTGCCACATAAAGAAGGGCCTTAATACCTTGAGGTCTCAGATTAAACAATTCCATTGCAGTTAGAGAAATACTCACCAGTTTCATTAGAACTGCACTTTGCTGGCATTTTATGTGCCTACAGAGTGTTGGTGCTGCAAATGGGTCTAAAACTTGCATACCATCATTTATAAATAGGCTCAGGATATTCTTCCCTTGGCCAGTATCTTGAGAACCTTGGAAAATAGCCAGGTAGATTTTCAGTCACCTGAGAACAGATCTAGACTGTTTTTCCCTAGGCAAGGGAGGAAGACGGGTTAATTTTCCTTCTTCAAATTAATACTCTGTCCCTGTTCTGCAGTGACAACTTGCTGCTCCTTATCGTTTCTACATCTGAGAGCTTCTGGACAATTAAAAAGAAAAAGCACCTTCCTATTGGAGAAAGGAATAAAAGTTTGACTGTAAGATATGTCAGTTACTAGAGTCATCATTTGACAAAATGAATATCTTAAAAGAGCAATATATGAAGTTATATTTTCTAAGGTATGAACAATTCAACTTGAGCAAAGGGGGAGACTATAATGAATTCTTCCAGCAATAACAAAGGCCTCTGATAAATATGAAAACAGTTTGAAAGAAAGTGAACCATGGTGATGGCGGAGGGGCAGGTAGAGGGTTATAGGTTATCTTGCCTAAGAATCTTGATTGAAAACGTGCACATATCTTTTTTTCATGTCCAGTGTATTTTATCCTCAGGAAATTTTTTAAAGTCTTTCTCTTTGAACCAAACAGGAAAAAAAAAAATCAGATTCACAATATTTTACATAATTTAACCAATGTTATACATAAATAAGGAAGAGTCAGCAATAGCAAATACTGCAGGGGAGATCACCGTAAATGAGACCACTGGTGGTATGAAACGGTGCACATCCCCTTCTTCATCTGTACCATGAGAGAACTGGACCTTCTAGCTCTAAAATTTCTCAATTCTATGATTTGGCAATTACAAGCTGGTTGGTGGCCTTCCAATAAGAAAAATTTTAGAGTGATCCCAGCAAGGGATTCTGAGAAGGGGAAAAAAATGAGTGGTAGACAAGAAGAGCTAGTGGATACAAGCTACTTGTTTAAAAACTATGCAGAGTAGAGAAGGAAAGAAATAAGATGATAATTAGATTGAATACAGTATCAAATAAATATTTTTGTAGAATACTGGATCTGTGTTCTCTGTAGAAACAGAGGAGAAAGAGTACCTTCAGGAGCTAGTGATGTTGTTTTTGTTGCTAGATGCCGTAGAGTCCATTCTGACTCATAGCAACCCACGTGACAGAGTAGAACTGCCCCATAGGGTTTCCTAGGCTGTAATCTTTATGGGAGCAGATCCCCAGGTCTTTTCTCTCATGGAGTAACTGGGTTGGTTCGAACCGTTAACCTTTAGCAGCCGAGCACTTAACCATTGCACCACCAGGACCTATTGAGTCACCTGTGAATTCAAGAAGAGACTCCTGGTTTTCAGAGATGTGAAAGAAGGGAGTCAAGCGCCCAGTAGTGGCTCCAGGTAGATGACTTTGTAGGTCCCTATGATTCCTTGAGTTCAGTGAAAAGGAGGGGATTGATGAGACTGAAGATGGTAAAAGAACAGGAGAAAACTGAACAAGCTGGGTCCCAGATGATTAATAGCACAAATGGAAGGAGAGCCTTCCATAAGTGAGAAACTTGTCCTTCTGAGACACGAGGCAAGGAAAAAGGGAAAATGAAAGGCTGGGATGGAAAGGAGTATACCTGTGATAGAAAGGTATATCTGATGGTCTGCAGCTTCTTATTAAAAAAATCACAGTCATATCTAACAAAATGTGGGAAACTGCCTTGGGACTTATGGAGAGGACCAGGAATGAGAGCAGAACAATGTTAAGGACGTCATTGCCTCTTGACACAATGGCTGGTGAGTTGGGGACCTTGACCATCAATACCAATGATTCAGTTATATATTGTGTTGTGACTTCCCAAATTGGTATATCTACTCTGTAAAAGGGCAGTAGCAAAATCCCCCTGGTGTCCTTAGGATGCTAAACCAGTAATTATAAACATCTCCTTTTGTACAGGACCTCAGAGAAAACTGAAGCCCAGAAGAGTTAAGTGACTTTCCCAGGGCCACAGTAGAAGTTATCATCATGATCAGGACTAGAATTCTTATCTTTTGTTTTCTTCCTTAGTGTTCTTAGCTTTAAGCCATTCTACACAAGAGATCGTTAAAGCAATGTGGCCTGAAACATAAAACTATGGAATAGGCTAACTTTGATCTCAGCCTTGGTTCTTCCCCTGACTTTGGGCAACTCAGTATCTCTAAGCCTCAGGTTCCTTATTGGTTTTTTAAAAAAAAATCTATCCTAAAATCTGGGTCTGAAAGTATACCTAGCATTTTCAAAGACAAGTTGAAGCTAAGCATCAAGGGTCCTGGTTACCTGGGATTTCATTAACTGGCTTCAGGCAGTTAGGAGGTTATAAAAGCAAACAAAGTTCATTATTACAAGAAATTGTATAGTAATGAATTAACCACTTGTAAGATTAGTTCCCTATCAAACATCCCTCTTATACCATTAGTTCCTTTCTCACCCATCTGGTGAGATGTAAGAACAGTGCCAGAACGATACAATTACTTTCCAAAGTGAAACTGCACATCTTTCAAAATATGCAGGATTTCATGAAGTTAATGAAAATGACGTTGGGGGTCTGCTCAAAGCACACCAAAGCCATTGCCGAAGGAGGATTTGGCAGTTAGACCAGCTAACAATTGCAAAAGGAAAAATTAACAAAGATGATGACATGATAGGTACTTCAAAAAAGAAAGATGCAGATTTCAAAGGATTATGAGGGACCCTTGGGAAAATGTTGAAGCCTTAAAATATTTTTGTACCTCCTTTAAAATTGTCATATGCTCAATTTTGAAGAAAATTATATAACCCTCCCAATCAACTCTTCATTCATTTTTTGTTTGTTATAAGAATTAAAGACAGTTTCTATTTTAACCTAAATTTTATTAAATAGAAGATAAATACATTTTCATAAATTGTATCTCATTTCTTATTATAAATTCTCTATTGAATCTTTTATTCACTGTTTTCTATGAAAGTTTAGGTTCTATTTTAATTGGATTCACTTTAAATGACCTTTTCTTGGTGGCAATATTCCTTATAATAGAAGAACCTCCAATACTCAGAATTTAAAGTGGGTATAGTCTTTCTCTGACTTTCTAGATTCAGTCTGTGTGGCAGTAGACTGAAGAAAGCAAATGAGTTGGGGTGAGCAGAGTAGGAATTGCTGTAGTAGTGTTAAAGGGGTGCCACAAGTCAAGGGGGTATGAGGAGCCTGTAGGTTAGTAGGGACACTATTCACATAATTGGCCAAGAGATTCAAGCCTTGGAGGAAGTCAGATAACACCTCGAATGGACCACTTGAGAGGAAGGAATCCAGTATTTGGAGGTTTTTTATTTTCCTCATGGTTTTATTTTTTGTTTTTGTTTCTGATTTTACCTTGGGTTTTCATGTTCTTTATCACAGAAGGAAAGAAAAAAGAGTCCTTCAATCCTCCTTTTAATGGGAAGGGTTTAATAATTTCCATTCTCTCCCCACTAGGCAGAGAAGTGCTTGGAGTGGGGAAATACTTTGAAGTAGGAGATGCATGCTTTGACAGTGTATGGAGGCAGAACAACTGAGAAACTCATATTGAAAATAGCCAATTGGTTTAAATTACTAAGTTTACATTAATTCACTTGTGTATCAGTGCTTTTCTTTTAATAAGATTAATCCCCAAAATCTCATGAAGAAACAGCAGTTGTTATCTTTCAGGCAGTCCATCCTGCTGTTCAATCTAAAGTCTTTTTCTAAGAAATTTCTATACCACCCAAGAGAGAATAAATACTATCCTCTTTGGGGGTTATCATTAGCCACGGGCTTCAGAATATGGCTATCGTTATTTGTTTAGGGCCCAAAGGAAATTCAGAGAGCAGATACACCAGTTTGGGCAGTGACAACACATGAACTGAGTCATTGGTGTTGATGGTCAAAGTCCCCTGGAAGTTGTCACTGACCATTGGCCCAAAGGGCAGTAGAGAATTCTGCTTCTCTCATTTTGGTAGTAACTTTTAAATGATGTATATATACCAGTTGGGTTTCCTAGAAGTAGAAGCAGATGCCAAAGTTTTATTAGAGGGTCATGCCTGTCAAAGATAAAAGGGAAAGGAAGCAGGAGTGGGCAGACAGAGCCTCAGACGGTGGTGCAGATCTAACAGTTTTGGCCAGCCCAACAAGGAGCTCCACAGCAATGATTGTCCATGAGGGAAGTCCTGGGCTGGGCAGAAATGGCCAGCCCTTAACGTCCTAGTCATTCTCAGTCACTGACTGTGAGATGTCTGGGAAGAACACAGCCTCAGCTCAATCACTCTGGCAGATCCCGAGGGCACTTGCCACTGGAGGCTGTCAGTTAACCATACTCCTCGTAGCTGAATGGCAGTTTCTTCCTTGAAGGGAGATCTGAGCCACTCACCTCTGTGCATAACTTAACGCCACTGTAAGTAGGAAGTTAACGCTGACTTATTAAAATGAGCAAATTCAAAAAAAAAGAAAAATTAGCAAATTCATCAGGAACAAAACATATCAAGATGACAGTGTTTGGCAGCCTATCAGTTATCAACTTCAGTAGTCAGCAGGGTTAACCAGCTTATATTTTGGGAACATACATAATTTTGCTTTCTTATAAACTTAATTTTATCCTGAAGAACAATGATGATAACGAACTCATCCTATATCAAACACTTGTTTTAAAAAGTTGCTTAGCAGTGGGACAAAAACAAAAGAAAGAAGCAATTAGGTTTATATTTAGTGATCTCTCTGTATGCATCTGGAGCACATCTCAGGAATAATTCAGAAGGGCCAATCCATTTCATGCCTCCTGCTGCTAAATGAATGTGGGAGTCGAGCTGCTATTTTTACAGTACAAGACACTTATTGTTGATAAAAAAAATTCTCCCACTTATATATAATCACCATCCCAGCAAATGTGGAACAATCTTTAAAAAAAAAGACCCTATGAGTTAAAGTTAAAAATAAAGCAGTCACAAATCAAACCATTTGAACATATACATTGTTCTCAAATGGACCGATTCTTTACTGGGTATGTGTTTTTTAGACAGACAAGATTGATCTTTTGGTCTCACCCTTCCTCAATTGAACAGTACGATGCCACTTTGATTATTTAGTCAATATAGACCGTTTTAGCTCTGTGCCAGTCTTGCTCACAGATATCAGTGTTAATACAACTTAATGTTATTTAAGGCTTTTAACAAACTTCTTCCCAATCCTCTCCTCCTCCCACCCCAGAAAAGAGTCTATATGATCAGCAGCTAATTCAAGTGAGGTCATGGTAGATTTAGTCCTATAAATTGTACCAACCTTAATTGCTTCTGTTTCCTAAAAGTTTGTCCAAGAACAGTTTGCTACTAACGTGGGAGAGGGAAGGTAGACACCCTAATTTCTGTTTCCTCTATTTAGATTGAATGTGAAAACATTTATAATCAGACTACTTCAAGCCCCAGAGACTGTGATCCCTGGACTAAAACAATTTCTAAGTGCAGGATATGAAATACTGATGAGACCTTGTCATGAAAAAACAGCACTTAAGAAATATCTTCTTAGGCTGACACAGCTCAGGAGGAAAGGGAAGGAGATACAGGAGGCCAAATAAACTAATTTTCCATTGATATCTCACTATCACCCGGTGTATCAGAGAACTTGGTAAGAATGTGCTAAGCCCCTAAAATATGCTCGACATGATACCAGGGGACTGTTGAGAATACAGACTAGGGTCACAGGTGTGTCCCCTACCCACACTCAAATGGATGATTACATAATTGGAGATGAGAAAAATTTCTACATAAGTACAGGGGTTATTTTCTACCAAAAGTAGAAAGCATTTGGATCATCTTAGCTGATGATTTGAGCTGACCTATAAACTGAAGTTGGCATTGTACTATAATAATTTAGGTGCTTTTCCAACTTACATAAGAAGGAACAAAAAATAGAGAGGTAGATGTATGTTAATTTCTGTGAGGTCTTTTTTTTCCCCTTTCTGTTGCTTTCTGGAAATAAATCTGGAAGTAGGTATTTAAAACCTTAATCAAAACCATTTTAGACACTCAGTTATGGGTGTTAGATCACAGTATCCATAAGACATTCATAAGATGTAATTGTAAAGCAAAGTTTCTCAACTTCAGCACTATTGACATTAACCAAAAAAAACCTATTGCCATCGAGTTAATTCTGACTTATATTGATGTTAGGACCAGACAATTCTTTGTTGTGGGGTGCATTATAAGGTGTTTTGCAGCATCCCTGGCCTCTATTCACTAGAACCAGTTGCGTACCCTCGCCACCTACCCCCCCATTTTGTGACAACCAAAAATGTCTTTTCTAGACATTGCCAAATGTCCTGGGGGTAAAACCAGCCCCATCTGAGAACCACTCAACAACAACAAAAGTGGTTCTCAAAGTGGTTTAGAGGATGGAGAACTAGAAAGAAATTATCTTTTCTGAACACCACGCACTATTGGTGTGTTTAAAATTCATCTGGTTTGCTGAGAATAAACTATAGGCTACATAAAAGTATAACCTCAGATATACATGCCTAGAATAAAAACACATTGTCAAAGCAAGCATGATCAACAATTCCCTTGTATTTCTCTTTAATTTAAATTCTCTTGGATGACAAAGGTTTACAGAAAACGTAAATTCAAGAAATTTTTCCGCTACAACTAGGGAAAGGTGAACTTTGTTTGGTTTAGCTATTTGTTAAACTTGTAATTTCCAGTTACAAGTTTCCTAAACTTCAGCCATTGACAAATTGATTTTTGCCAAAACCATATACTATTATTATTTGCTTGATCGTTTTCTTTAATAGTAGAATCACTTATTTTTATTTAAAGAAGTTTATTTTAAAAGAAATCTTTGTTACTACTGAAAATGAAAAACCAGGATTAGCTATATTTTATAAAATTTGTATAGTTATTATATATAACTAATAAATATCTCACATCTAAAATCATCTCCATAACACACTTTGGAAACTAGTGAGTTAATCAAACAACTGTGTTCCATTCAAATTTTATGTAGGGCCAGATGAACACTCAGATACCTTCATAGTACTTTAATTCTAAGAAACTTCTAAACCATTTATTTTTTCAGTACCTAGTGTATATTCGGAGCCCTGGTGGCATAGTAGTTAAGAGCTAGGCTGCTAACCAAAAGGTTGGTAGTTCGAATTCACCAGCTGCTCCTTGGAAACCCTATGGGACAGTTCTACTGTCTCCTATAGGGTCGCTCTGAGTCAGAATCAACTTGAAGGCAACGAGTTTGGTTTGGGTTTAGTGTCTATTCAGCATAAGTGTAATACAAGGACAGAAGAGAAGTAAAAATTTTGTCTCTATGTACATGGAATTTGTAATCCAGAGCTGTACAATTTAGGAAGGAAAGGAAAATTAGCATTTATTGCATAGCATTTATTGACCTCCTATACATATTGTGCTAAGAATTTTATATTTATTTCTTTTGACAGTGATTCCTTTTTTTCAACAAACATTTCCTGAGTGCACACTATATGCCAAGTATTATGTTAGAGCCAAAGAGATAAGACAAACAGTTTTTACCCTTAAAATATAATTTAGTTATAATCCCAACTCTTATAGTACGTGTAAGGTGAGTATGTATAATTCTAATTATTGTTCTCTTTAACCTACTTCTTCAATTACTAAAACTACTATTAAAAAAAATAGTTGTTGTCAAGTCAGTTATTCTCAGTTATATCAGATAATAATGACAATGCAACATATATGAATGTGTAAGCATATGTATGTCTAGAATGTGTCATTGAATCCATCGTGGCCAAGGATATTGGAAAGCTGTTGGAGTCCTGGTGGTGCAGTGGTTAAGAGCTTGGCTACTAACCAAAAGGTCAGCAGTTCAAATCCACCAGCTGATCCTTGGAAACCCTATGGGGCAGTTCTACTCTGTCCTATATCCTATAGGGTGGAATCGACTCGACAACAACGGATTTGGTTTATTTCCCAATAGCCTGGAGGCTGATTGCTTTTCAGAAATGCCTCTTAAATGAAATAATGTGGAAATAATATACTAGTAATTAGGAATCCTGTTCAAGTTTTAAGTTTGAAACTAACTTAGTGAACTTGGTCTTTTCTCTACTTCTGTTACCTCTACTGTGTGATAAAGCGTTCTAGGTAAAGGGCTCTTATATATATCAAATGACAGTGCATAGAAAAGTCCCTTGAAAGGTTTAAAGCATTATGCAGCATTTATTCTTATCTCATTTAAAAAATTATTGTTCTTAGGTGTTGATGAGGAAATTATCAGACATAGGTGGGCTTTCCACAAGGGTTCTGAGGCAAAGGAGGATTCTTTGAAGGAATAAGCTTAAGTCAACAAAAAGTCTAACCATTCAAATTAGAATAGGGAAAGTTAAGAAAAATTCAGCTGCATCATTTAGTCTGTTTGAGACAAGCATTATCTCCTGATGGCTAGTATTTTCTTTCCAGGTATTCAGGTTGAGATGATTCATGTGTAAAGACAGCCCTGGCCTGGCAAGTGGCAACATGACAGGCTTGCTGCTGCCCTGCCCCTCTGTCTGACCCATCCCCACTCTGCCCTCCTCTCAGAAGCCATCAGGGAATTCTGTTATGCCATCTCACCTCATGTCCTAGTTGGGTAAATGTGTGGATCTGACCCTCTACTTGAGGGAATTAGTCTAGAATTTGTGCTAAGGGGACTAATTGGTAGCTGTTCCATCTCTTTCTCTCCACCACTATTTTTCTGTTCCCAGTGAAGAGCCATTGCCACCCATAGCTGTCTACCTTGACCTCTTCTTGACCTGATAGCATGCCAGCCTCTTAAGACGCCTGAGCAGTGTGACAGGAGACCAGACTGAGTAATAAGATGACAGCATCTTCCATTAGTGCTGTACTCACTATGAAGGCGTTTGTAATCCATAAGAGGGTCTGAGGAGAAACACAATGAAAACCTTTCAAGACTGATTCAGTTAAGAGCCTCCCAGGAGAGATGGAGCACCAACAATGGAAAATTCAATATTGGGCTCACAGAAAGACACTTCATCTCATAAACATCCTTTTTCTCTAATATGTAAGAAAAAAATCTACAGTAACCTTTAGAAGAATATAGCATTTCATTTTTTAAAAAGTACTATCTCTTTCAAATTCTTTAATACAGATATTCATAGGAAATTCACTGCTGGGGGGAGAGTGAGATTATAAATTTATGGTTGCAATGTTTAAAACCAATTGTTCAGATGTACAGTTAGAATCCAGCATGAAATTATTCGTGTTTGTGACCCCAGGCAGGACTGAAAATGAAGAGTGGCTGTCGAGCTTGATATGGTTGTGTGGGTACTACTGATTTTGTTTTTTATACGTGAGCAAAGGATATAATGTTCAACCCTTTTGCGAAAACTATGAATTCAGTATTAAGCAGCATTCAGGGAGCAAGCAGTTTTTCTTTGCCCCAAAAGTAGCTTTATAATAGTCAGTCAGCATGTGAACAGTTTATAAAGGGCCTCTGAGCTGTTTAAACAACAACAACAACAAAAACCCAAACCCATTGCCATCAACTCAATTCCGACTCATAGTGACCCTATAGGACAGGGTAGAATTGCCCCATAGGGTTTCCAAGGCTGTACATCTTTATGGAAGCAGACTGCTACGTTGAACCACTGACCTTTGGTTAGTAGCCAAGCACTTAACCGCTGCACCACCAGGGCTCCTCTGAACTGTTTACAGGGAAATATGAAGTCAACAGATGAATGTGAGCTATAGTTAATCTGTTTAGGTGTGATAATGGCATTGTAGTTAGGTTTTTGTTTTGTTTTGTCTTAAAGACTGAAATATTTTTAGATTAAATAATATTGTGTATGGAATTTATTTCAAAATAACTCAGGCAAGGGAGGATATAACGAGCCCTGGTGGTACAGTGGTTAAGCATTTGGCTGCTAACCACAAAGATGGCAGTTCAAATCCATCAACCACTCCACAGGAGAAAGACCTGGTGATCTGCTCCCATAAAGATTACAGCCTAGAAAACCCTATGGGGCAGTTCTACTCTGTCACATGGGGTTACTAGGAGTTGAAATCAACTTGACGGCAATGGGTAATGCTCTCATAGGAGCCCTGGAGGCACAATGGTTAAGAGCTGAACTGCTAACCAAAAGGTTGGCGGTTCAAACCCATCAGCCCCTCTGCGGGAGAAAGATGTGGCAGTCTGCTTCCACAAAAACTGAAGCCTTGGAAACCCTGTGGGGCATTCTGCTCTGTCCTACACTATGAGTCGGAATTGACTTGACTGCAGTGGGTTTGGTTTTAATATTCTCATTCTTTTTTCTGTTGCATGACTAATGCTTTTGCTAAAACTAAAGTTTTGGCAATAAACTGGGCAGAAACGATTATCATGGCACAATGCACTGAAAAATTATGCCTATGAGTATAAATACCATAAGGGAAGTGTGAGGAGCAGCCCTGCTCTGTCTGTGCTTGTAAATCAGTGTATCCAGTAGGGATACACTGTGAGCTACTGTAGGGATTTTTCTTGGAATGGAAGTTGATCAAGAAGCCCCCATCATCAGCACCTTGTATTTATAAAGAGTTCATAAATACCTTGACAGATACAAAGCAGGTCCAATGCATACAATCATTGCACTCTTAGAGCTTAATGCTTTAAAGTGGGAGCAGTGAGATCATGGACAAATATTTAAAATGAAATACATTCATGTTAAAGGACACAAGTCACTGGAAGAAGCCAGGCAGAGGAGCAACTAGTGCAAGTTGCTTGAGGTGGGAATGGCCCTGGCCTATTCCTGGAATAGAAGGAAGCTTGATGAACAAGAGAGAGAAGGGAGGAATTGAGGGGAGAGGTGGGGGAGGTCAGGGTAGGGACTTTGTGGGCCTTGGTAAGGTGTTTGGTATTCTAGTTGCAGTGAGCAGTGATTAGAAGGTTTAAAGCAGGAGAATGATAACTAATCATACATATGATTGTCCCTTCACCCTTTCAGCATTACTGATACCAAGCAGTAGGACACTCTTGCTGCCCCTCTACACCCATCTCCTTGGCATGGTTGCATATTTACAGCTTTGGCTCCCTTTCCAGGTGGACTGATTCTCATTTGTATCGATATTTTGGTTGAGGATGTAGTTTTCCCCAGAGTTGCATACTACTTAGGGCCAGCTCTAACCCTCCCAATTAGAAAAATAGAGTAATTAAGATGTCAGATAAGTGTCCATAATTATGTTTGCCATCTTCATGGAAGAGGCAACTTAAGGTAAGGTGAAGAGACAATGAATTACTAGTTGGAACCTTTTAAGTGTGGCTTTTAAAAAATCAACATGCAAACCTCCTTTTATTTATTCTCCTCTGGTATCTTAAACATACTAAGTCCAGTGCTCTATCTTAGGAAACCTGCTAATACTGACTGCATCTGAATAGGATTATTTTTATTAAGTAAAAATCTATAATGAACATTGCTCTCTCTTTAGCAACATGAGTGTGAAATGACTTGGGTCACCAGGACACTGAGTGTTGTTACCAAACAGTAAAGCAGGGGCACAAATACGTGTTTTAACTATTTTTGTATTTTTAAAAATATCAACTTGATTCTATGCCAAAAAAATAAGTTAAATAAATTTTAGAGATTTTCTTCCATTGTTTGGTGGTTAGGAATAATTTTTCATTTGAATTATATTTGGGTGGAAATAAGGGCACCATCGTCAATTTCCCTCCTATGTGTCTGGCTTTAATTATTGTCTGGATTAGTTTACAAACTTAGGTTTCAACCCTCTCTTCCCAACTGAGAATTTCTGCAAAGTCCTGGGAGGTTAAACAGAAGCTTAAAGTTGCTCTTAGTAAGGAAGGTAAGGAAGGAACTGCAAAGAGTGGGGTCCTCAAGTCTCTCTGAGTGGTGCAGTTTGAAACTGCAAAGTCATAGAGACAGAAAGTAGAGGTTACTGGGGGCTTGGGGCAGTTGTGCCTGTAGGGGGATTATTGCTCACTGGGTACAGTTTCTGTTTGGGGTGATGAAGAAGTTCTGGAAATAGTAGTGATGGCTGTACAACATTGTGAATGTAATTAATGTCACTGAATTGCACACTTAAAAATGTTTCAGATGGAAAATTTTGTTATATATATTTTGCCACAATTAAAAAAAAAAAAAATGACCCTAAAGCTCAGAGTTCTACTGTCCTCCTTAAGGGTAGGTGAGGGGACAGAATTAAAGCTGTTTAATACATAGGCTAGTAAATATCATTCAGGCACAGCATCATAAATGACCCATATCATCACGTCTCTACGGAGAGGTAGAGTGGATCAGTAAAAAGTTATAATTGTTTACAGATAAGAAAAAAAAAAAGAGTACAGAAGGGAAATGGAGAACAAAAGGAACAAACAAACAAAAGAAGTCTACAGAAGCAGTTCCCAAACTTGTCTGCACACTGGAATCATTCAGTGTTGTTTGAAAAATTTCGATGCCCAGACCATTTAAATTACAGTCTGCAGAGGTGGGTCACTTGCATCATTACTTTTGAAGCTCTCCAGGTGATTCCAATGAACCGGCAGGCGGGGAACCACAGGCCTACAGAACAGGCCCATTGAAGTGTAAGGGCACACTGGTGGGAAAGGCAGAAATCAGGTTTCTGAATTCTGCAGATTAAAGGAGATTAGTTTTACAATGAAAAGCACATTACCATTAAAAGCTGATTTTGAATAATTTCAGTGAATGTGTTGTTTGTATTAATACAAACTACAGAATGCTCATACATGTTTATCAGTTAGTCAAAAAATATCTACCAAAAAGAAAAAAGATATTTGTAGAGTACCTGCTATATGCCTTACCCCATACTCTTTACCCTAACATTGGGAGGCCCAGGACAGCAGTGCGAATGGAAACCCACAGACCACATGTCTAAATATTTGTTATAATTCAAGCTTAACAGCTGTTAAATAAAATATATTCTTACCTGGACAAGTATACCTACATAATGGCCTGGAAGGCGAGGTTCAATTTGGAATTCTCTATCAGAGTCTCTCCAGCATGAGGTGGTTCAGGGCCAGCAGACTTTTAGCCCTGGGCAAGCAGCCTGCCCCTTTTTCTTCCCATCTGCAATGCCATGAAGCACTTTAAGGGGCATATACTCACCTTTGGGAACACTCAGCCCACATATTGGTCCCCCACCCCCTCCCAAGATGAGCTGACCTCTGGGCCACCCCTCAGGCCTAGGGATGTGCCAGACCCATGGCTGGTCCTTGGGAGAATAGACCTGGGCAGGAGGCCAGTGCAGGCCCAGGAAGTGAGCTCAGGAATCCCCAGGTTCAGGCAACCAGAACATGGTTCAGAAGGGGGGTGGAGGATGTGGACTCAGAGTAGTACTTCCCCTTGGCCCCCTGTACTCCTCACCCTGTGGGGAGCTGTCTGACCAGATAAGGGCCAGTCCAGCCCTCTTGCCTGAGCCTGCAGAGGTCCTGCCCAGCACATTGTGGAAACCACATGCAAACATGTTTTACTCATCTGACAGCCAACAATCAACAATAGAAAAAAACTTCTAGCTGGAGAATAGACCAGGCTTTGATAATAAATTTGATACTATATAAATTTTATTGCCATTGAGTATCAAAGAAGAATGTATATTAGAGACCTTCGTAAAGAGCACATATTCTCACCTCTCTGCCATCGGGATTCTGTGTGTGGTCTCAGTGTAAGGAAGAACGGGGTAGAATAATCTGACTTAGGTTTGCTTCTTTGGTACCATCTGAATGCCCACTAAGAATACTTGCTCACAGGCATGTTAACTCTAAAACTTACAACTGGCTCAGATTTCAAGTTCTACTCTGTGTACACCCTGTATGCTCCCGAAGATAGTCAGACCTGGCACTAAAGATTCAGCTTGATCTCTTTCCCCTCTGAGAGGTGAGCACAAATAGGTATTTTTTAATTGATTTGGAAGGGTAAAAGTTTTTTTTATGCAATCACCCTTGAAAAAGTTTTAAAATAAGTATTTTCTCTGATTTGAATGAAGAACACCAAAGACACAAGGAAAGTATTAACCCAAGAGACAGAAAGGGCCACATAAACCAGAGACTTCATCAGTCTGAGACCGGAAGAACTAGATGGTGCCCACCTACCACCAATGACTTCCCTGACAGGGAACACAACAGAGAGTCCCGGATGGAGCAGGAGAAAGGTGGGGTGCAGAACTCAAATTCTAGTAAGAAGACCAGACTTAATGGTCTGACTGAGACTGGAGGTATCCCGGAAGGCATGGCCCCTGGATTCTCTATCAGCCCAGAACTAAAACAATTTCCGAGGCCAGCTCTTCAGACAGGGACTGGACTGGACTGTGGGACATAAAGTGATACTCATGAGGAGTGTGCCTCTTAGCTCAAGTAGATATAAGAGACTAAACAGGCAGCTTCTGTCCGGAGGTGAGATGGGAAGGCAGAGAGGGTTAGGAGCTGGTTGAATGGACATGGGGAATCAGGGTGGAAAGGAGGAGTGTGCTGTCACACTATGGGGAGAGCAATTAGAGTCACATAACAATGTATGTATAAATTTTTGTATGGGAAAAAATTGAAAAAATAAAAAGTATTTTCTCTAATTATAAGCATATTACATGTTCATTAGATAACATTTGGAAAATAGAGTAAACTATTTTTTTTTAAATCCCTGGGATCAGAAGTAACTAGTGTAAACATCTTGGTATATTTTCTTTTCGTTACATTTTATACATACATGTATAAAATGTGTGTATATGTGAAAACTAGAGATCAAACTATCCCAAATACAGTTTTCATAAGATTCTTCCTAAATCAGGGTCTTAATCCAGTGCCCCCACCCACACATCCCCAAATCATCCAGAGCTCCCCATTGTTTTCCATTGTAAATTCAAGCTTGTCTTCCCAGCAAGAAAGATCTTCCAATGTGATGCCAACTAACATTCCTCCTTTCACTACTCTGCCTTTAGATGCCCAGTTCAATTATTCATGATTCCTTGTGTACACTCTTTACTTTTCCAGTCTGCACATGCCTTTGATTAAAATGCTCCCTTTATCTGAATGCCTATTATAGTTAAGATATTCTACCCTAATAGTCAATGCATTTGTTTGGTTCTCTGACACTTATTTGTAAACTCATTGAGTATAGACACTTAGTCTTATCTGTCTTAAAATCCCTCTCAGGGATACAATTGGATTAGCGGGTGAGAGGAGAACTAGATGTCTTGTTACTTTTAAGAGATGTCATTTTTCTGTTTGTTTTTGGATTCAGCATAAAGGAGTATCAAAGAAGGATGTATATTAGAGACCTTCGTAAAGAGCACACATTCTTACCTCTCTGCCATCGGGATTCTGTGTGTGGTCTCAGTATAAGGAAGAATGGGGCAGGATAATCTGATTTATGTTTGCTTCTTTAGTACCATCTGAATGCCCCACTAAGGATACTTGCTCACAGGAATGTTAACTCTAAAACTAACAGCTGACTCAGATTTCGAGTTCTACCCTGTGTACACCCTGTACGGTCATACAGAAAACAGTCTTAAAAATATTGATATGTATTTGACACAGGTATGTGTCCAGTGGCATCAAGTTATATAGTCCATGCCTCAAGCCCTGCACACAGATTGAAAATTAAAGAGAGTAGCATCATAAAATTTATTGCTAGTAGCTTTCAGCTTTGCTGAATTGAACAGGAATGAGAGACAAGGGCTTGGACTCTCACTTCCCCCGACAAGTCTACTCATGTGTTCCTGACTCTGGTTACAGATGGAAGTTAGTGATGGGCTGTGATCGAGGAATTTGGCAACCAGCTGGCAGCTGCAGTGTACCTGAACGGAATGCTTACTGGGGAATCCCTGCCACCATTTTAGTCTGATCAAAATCTCCTGCTGCCAAAAGCTAAGGCCATGCCCACTATGTCAGTGGGCTACAGAGCCAGAGTTATGCAGAGGTTTGCTCTCATAAATATGACAATTGCTCATGGCTGTATACCCTTCATTGGTTCTCTCCCTATAGTTGGGGTTTTATACTCTTTGCCTTGCTTTCTACTTTTCACATTTCTCCATATTTCTAGAAGTGAAACAAAACTAAACCTCTCTTCTCTTTTTCTTGAAGCACAAAACAAAACCTGTCTTCTCTTTTTCTTGGCCTTAGTTGTCTGGTTATTAAATTCTGAAAAATAAATATGACTCAGTTGAGAAGAATGCATCTGTACTCATAGGAAATCTTAGACCTGGAGAAAACAATCAGAAAAAGTGACATTTTAGGTAAATCTGAAAATGTGAGAATTCATAAAGCTGTTTATGTTAGAGTTTAAAGAACCTTAAGTAGTCCTCTAGCCTTATGCCCTTGGTTTGTGGATAAGGAAACAGGCTTAGGGGAATAGAGAAGACTCGCACCATAAAGCCAGTGAATGCAAGAACTTATACTAGACTCCAGGTGTTTTGACTTCTAGTTCAAATGCAACACAACACTACCACAGTTCTTTTTGAGTAAGCTTACTTCCCACCCACAATCCCAAGTATGTCCATTATAGTCTCCAGAAATTATTCCAGTATTTAATGTTATTTCAATTTTTTTTTTTAGCCAGAATGTCATGATTATAGATGTTTTTATTAATCAGTTGCCTTGTTACTATTGGATGCATAAAGTTTCTTGTTTGTTATTTTCTTTTAAGCTTGGGAAGCCTCCAAGAACCAATTTTTCTTGTCTAAATCTTTGTGTCCCCTCTTCTTTGTTTCCCCCCTTTTGGGGGGAGGGGTCTTGTTGTTTATTTGTTTTGCCTTGATTTTCAGCTTCTCACGACTAAGTTTTTCCAACTCTGGGTTCATTCTAGGGAGGCACTTCTTTGTTACAGACACATTGACTGTCTGTCGCTAACCAGCAAAGAATAATAAAGATAATATGGTACAGAGCTCCCCCAAGACTGCAGGCCTTGTCATGTTTTCTGTTTGCTGCAGCACTTCCAAAATTTTTGGGGACATTTCTTTCAGATAAAATTGAAGACTGAATCCCGGGAATATTTAAATAAAAACAGAGATGAAAAAAGTGCTGATAACATTTGCCAGCAATACGGTCAGTAGAATCCAATACAATGTGGCTCATTATTGCATGTCTAGAAATTTCACAAGCCAAATCACATCTCCTCACACAGAGTTAACTAGAGGAGAAATGTAATACAACCTAAGTATGAGTAAGAAAATATCCTTTTCTTTCCCATCTGCTCCCCCTTTGCTCCCATCCTCGCTTTCAACATACATGCAGGGGGCTGGAGTTGAAGTGGTTCGATCAGAGGGGGAAGTGAGGGACAGAGTCAGGACTGGAACAGTTAGATAGGGTGTAGGATACAAGAGGCAAGTCAGAGTTTACCAGGGTTTAGGAAGCTAGGCATCAAACACTGGTGAGACCAAGTGAAAATACGGGGTCTAAAGAGCCAGAAGTAACTACTGGTTGGGTTCTCAGAGCTAAGAAGATGTGAGATACAAGAGCAACGAAGTCAGGAAGGAAGGAGGTGGAAAGTGGGTCTGCTTACCAGGAACAAGAAAATACCCTATAGAGCACCTCGGGCCCACCAGCCACTTGGTGATGATTGCAATGTGAGTAGGTCTGGATTTCTTAAGGGCCCAGAGGACACACATCATTAGTGAGGATATATATCTTTTCTTTGAAAATACATAATTAATATTCAGTTTTCAGAATTTGTTTAGTGATTTCAAATCAACGTATTTAGTAGGCTAGTTAGAAAAACTCTACTGCCTCTTTGGTATGGCAGGAAAATCTTATATCCAGGGATCTAGGCAGGCAAAGGTAGGGCCAGCCTGAAGTTCGGATACCTAGAGAACACACAATTACTGAAGTGATACGGACTCTCTTTATGCTTCTAAATAAAATGGGTGGGGTTTGATCCCTGAATAATTAAATACTGAAATTCTCCCTTAGCCAAGCTTCTACTGAAACCTTCTCAAATGTCCTAAAAGGAAGTGGATGGATAGTGATATTCCTGCCTTGTCAGCTGGTCAGCGTACGCATAATGGCTTTGCATTTCTCTTTTAGGTCTTGTTTGCTAAAAAATTTATCAAGAGTGCATATTGTCTGTTTTGATGTAATTTTTAAAAGAGAGAGAGAGAGAGACCTAGAGATAAATGTGTTTAGATTAGAAACAATAATGTCAAAAACCTCCGTATTGTGTCCTTGGATAATTAAATACTGTTTCAGGGTCTTGGTCTTCTCACTAAAATATTGGGATTATATCTTCCCTGCCAACTTCACAGGTTAGTTATAAGATTCAGTCTAATAAACATGAAAATGATTTGAACATCTTTCAAATAGGAGTTGTTATTCCTGTTACTCAGGCTCTCAAAACATAGCCTTTGGTGGGTGAGCAAGTGATATAGTTTACTAATGCTTCCTTACTATTCCCTCTAGCGGTGCTCATTTTAAATCTCCAAATATAAGTCCCAGTGCATAGGCATGAAGTCCGATGCAGTGTGCCTCATTTCCCTCTCCAGGGAATGTGTGGACCTCATCCCTCCCACATGTTGCAAACCAGCAAATAACCACGTACTCATCACACTACCACTCTTCTGGCCCAAGAGCCTTTCCCACACAGAAGTTGCTGATTAAATGACTAATGAGAAAATATAAATGACCCCAATCCCCAGCAAATACCTGAATAGGAGGAAGCTAAAATGGAAGATGCTCACACCCAAGAAGCAAGTAACTAGACCTGCCTCTTTTTGTTCCTGTTATAAATAGACACAGTAGAGATGGATCTTTCTGCTAGGCAACTAGACAGCCCATCTCCACCTCCTTGTTAGTGGAGTCCCTTGGGGCCAGGTTGACTCTTAAGAATGACCAGGTAGACTCTAAGAATGACCAAGCTTTTCTATTTCAGTCGAGTTATTTGATTAAACCCAGAAACTTCCAAGTAAGCAAATAATCTCACAACCAGAGTTCCAAATAGTTAGATATTTAAGCTTTATTTTCTCTCACTCCTACCAAAAAAAAAAAAAAAAATACTGTTCAAATCCCCAAGGGAGTAGAAAAGGGAGAAAAAGGCAAGAATGCCCATTGTAAGCTATGAACGTTCTCCACCCTCAGCCCAGGAGGGTGTGGCCTGTTATTGACCTTGCTAGGAACAGTCCCTACAATGGACAGGAGTGAAAAGCAGCCCTTCAAGGAAGCACTATGTGGGCTTGGGGAGATTTCAGAGCTTGGTCTTCCCAGCCACCACTATGAGAATGGGAAGGTAGTTTTATACTCTTTTAGAAAACTGGCCAAATGAGGCCCTGAAATCTCAGCCTCGACTATAATTCTGCCTGCCCAGCAGGAGCCGCCTCACCCAACCTCTTTTTGAAGTGGAAGACTGGATATATACATGTGCTCCTACCATTTCAAAGAGAAAAGCAAAGAAAAGGGCACATGGCTGGCTCAACCCTTTTCTGAGCTGAATTTATCAAGAGATCTTTGATTTTATTTCTTAAATATTTCATATATATGACAAAGAAGTACTGAAAAGCATTATGTGATGTTCAGCCTGGAAATAATTCTATTGGAATTTAAGGGTTGAATAACTAAAAACCAAATCTCATTGCTGCTGAGTGAATTCTGACTCATAGCGACCCTACAGGATAGAGTAGAACTGCCCCATAGGGTTTCCAAGGCTGTAATCTTTATGGAAGCAGACAGCCACATTGTTCTCCCGTGAAGCGACAGGTGGATTCAAACCGCTAATCTTTTGGTTAGTGCTGAGTGCTTTAAACATCGTGCAACCAGGGGTCCTCAAGGATCGAATAAAGTAGGTCAAAGTGGGAAAAACAGTTGAATAAATACAAATGAGTTGCTTGAGCAAAAAGAGACTGGTGTGCTATCAGAAACCAGATTATGAACCCAAGAGCTAAACCATCCCAGAAACAAGAGCAAGGAATGACAGGCCAAATGGAAAGATCTGCAGATACACTGAAGTGCCAGCCATGTTTGTGTGCTTTCTCTGTCAGATGTGGTGAGGCACTGCCAGAGCCTGGACAGCGGGCTGCCACTGAGAGAGAGCTCTGAGTAGGAGGCTATCTCTGGAGAATCTAAGGAGGGAGGCTGCAGACTCTGGGTGAAGAGTGAGTTAAGGGATGGTAGGGCCTGAGGGCATAGACGAGTAGACAGGTGGGTTCAAACTCCAGCTCTCCCCCTTACTAGATGGCAGCCTTGGGAAAACTTAACGTACACTCCCTGTGCTTCCAAAGTTTCCTCATCTGTAAAATGAGAATAATGATAGTACCTACTTAGAAAAATAAAATTTTCCAATCAGGTTGGTTTTATGATGATTAAATGAGTTAACACATGTAAAGCCTGAGCCCAGTTCCTGGCACATAGTTAATGTTCAATATTATTATTAAAACTAAAAGGGATCTCATATTGAAAGGATGAAATGAAACAAAGTATGTAACATGTTTGGCACAGTGGCTGACACAGAGTAATTACTCAATAAGCAGAGGTTAAATTGTTGTTGTTAGCTGCTGTCGAGGTGGCCCCCCAACCCGTAGTGACCCATAGTGATACCATGTACAGCAGGATGGGACCATTGTGATCCATAAGGTTTTCATTAGCTGATTTTTGGAAATAAATTGCTGAGCCTTTCTTCCTAGTCTGTCTTAGACTGGAAGCTCTGCTGAACCTCTTCAGCATCATAGCAACATGCAAGCCCTGCCAGTGACAGATGGGTGGTGACTGTGCATGAGGTGCATTGGTCAGGAACTGAACCCAGGTCTCTTTCATGAAAAATGAGAACTCTACCACTGAACCACCACTGTCCTCTAGAGGTTAAGTAGAATTAGGCAGAAGTCTGTCTTGGGGGATGTTGGCAACAAAGATCTAGGCAGAAAGTTGAAAACAAGCATGTTGGAAGCAGGGAACATCCTGAAGGACACTGGCTTGGTTAGAGGGGCTTAGGTTGGGAGATCAGCGCATAGAAAGGCAGACGAGGCTGTGGAGATGTTAGGAATTCAGGCAGGAAGACAGTAAATGGGGCACTAAGAGAGGCATGACTAATTTTGAGACAAACATCTGTCCCAGCCAGGAAGTCACCACTTACAAACTTCCTGTGAGATAAGGGACCAATGCCTAAGTATGCCCAGGGTATGACCTAAAAGTAAAAATATGTAAACTGTTGTTAGGTACCATCAAGTCAGTTCTGACTTATAGTGACCCTATGTAGAACAGAACAAAACATTGTCCAGTCCTGCTTCATCCTCACAATTATTGCTGTGCTTGAGCCCATTGTTGCAGCCACTGTGTCAGTCCATCTTGTTGAAGGCCTTCCTCTTTTTCACCGATCCTCTACTTTACCAAGCATGATGTCCTTCTCCTGGGACTGGTCCCTCCTGATAACATGTACGTGAAGTGAAGTGTCATCCTCCTTGCTTCTATGGAGCATTCTGGCTGTACTTGTTCCAAGACAGATTTGTTCATTCTTCTGGCAGTCCATGGTATATTCAATATTCTTTGCCAACACCATAATTCAAAGGCATCAATTCTTCTTCCATCTTCCTTATTCATTGTCCAGCTTTCACATACATGTAAGGCAATTGAAAATACCATGGCCTGGGTCAGGCATGGAAACCCTGGTGGTGTAGTGGTTAAGAGTTCGGCTACGAACCAAAAGGTCAGCAGTTCGAATCCACGAGGCACTCCTTGGAAACCCTTTGGGGCAGTTCTACTCTGTCCTATAGGGTCGCTGTGAGTTGGAATTGACTCAATGACAACAGCTTTTTGGGGGTCAGATGTAACTTCATCCTCAAAATGACATCTTTACTTTTTAACGCTTTAAAGAAGTCTTGCAGCAGATTTGCTCAGTGCAATACGTTATTTGATTTCTTGACTGCTGCTTCCAGGGATGTTGATTGTGGATCCAAGGAAAATGAAATTCTTGACTACTTCAATCATTTCACCATTGATCATGATATTGCTTATTGGTCTAGTTTTGAGGATTTTTGTTTTCTTGATGCGTAGGTGTAATCTATACTGAAGGCTGTAGTCTTTGATCTTCGTAAGTAAGTGCTTCAAGTCCTCTTCACGTTCAGCAAGCAAGGTTGTGTCATCCGCATATGGCAGGTTTTTAATGAGTTTTCCACCAATCCTGATGCTACGTTAGTCTTCATATAGCCCAGCTTCTTGGATTATTTGATCAGCATATAAATTGAATAAATATGGTGAAAGGATACAACCGTGACACACACCTTTCCTGATTTTAAACCACGCAGTATCCCCTTGTTCTGTTTGAACACCTGCCTCTTGGTCTATGTACAGGTTCCTCATGAATACAGTTAAGTGTTCTGGAATTCTCATTCTTTTTTATTTTTTTATATATGTTATTGTACTTCAGGTGAAGGCTTACAGAACAAATAGTTTCTCATGAAACAGTAGTACACATATTGTTTTATGACATTGGTTAACAACCCCACGACATGTCAACCCTCTCCCTTCTCAACCGTTTTTTTTTTTTTTTGGTGAAAATATACATAGCCAAAGATAGACCATTTCAAAAATTTCTGCATGCACAATTCAGTGACATTGACTACACTCTTCCAGTTGTGCTGCTATTGTCACTTTAGATGAAGGCTTACAGAACAAAATAGTTTCTCATTTAACAGTTACTACAAATGTTGCCCTATGACAATGGTTAACAATCTCACAACACATCAACAATATCCTTACTCAACCTTGTGTTCCCTATCACCAGCTTCCTGGTCCCCGTCTGCCTTCTGGCCCTTGTCACTGGACTCCTGTACCTTGTTAGTCTCATTTGGTTTTACAGGGCAGTCCACTCCCAGGCTGAACAGTGAACCTCGAAGGTAGCTTCACCACTGAGCTAAAAGGGTGTCTGGGGGCCATACTCTAGAGGTTTCTCCAGTCTCCTTTAGGCCAGTAAATCTGGTCTTTTTTTTTTTTGTCAGTTAGAATTATGCTCTACATCCTTCTTCAGTTCTGTCTAGAACCCTCTGTTGTGATCCTGGTCAGAGCAGTCAGTGGTGGTAGCCGGGCACCATTTAGCTGTACTGGACTCAGTCCGGTGGAGGCTTGGTAGCTGTGGACAATTAGTCCTTCGGACTAATCTTTTCCTTGTGTCATGTTCTCTTCATTCTACCTTGCTCCCGAAGGGATGAGACCAGTGGAGTATCTTAGATGGCCGCTCACAGGCTTTTAAGACCCCAGACACTACTCACCAAGGTAGAATGTAGAACATTGTCTTTATAAACTGTGTTATGCCAGTTGAGCTAGATGTTCCCCAAGACCATGGTTCCAACAGCCCTCCGCCCAGCAATTCAGTCCCTCAGGGAGTTTGGCTGTGTCTATGGGGCTTCCATGACCTTTCCTTGTACAGGTTGTGCTAGTTTCCCCTGTATTGTGTACTATCTCACCCTTCACCCAAGATACCACTTATCTATTGCCTATTTAGTATTTCCCCCCCACCCCTCCCATCCCTGGTAACCAACAAAGATTGTTACATTTTGTGTGTGAACTTTTTCATGGGTTTTTACAATAGAGGTCTCATACAATATTTGTCCTTTTGTGATTGACTTATTTCACTCATCATAATGTCCTCCAGTTTCATCCATGTTATGAGATGCTTCACAGATTCATTGTTGTTCTTTCTCGTTGCATAGTACTCCATTGTGTGTATGTACCATAGTTTGTTTATCCATTCATCTGTTGATGGGCATCTAGGTTGTTTCCATCATTTTGCTATTGTGAACAAGGCTGCCATGAACATAGGTGTGCATATGTCTATTCGAGTGACGACTCTTATTTCTCTAGGATATATTCCTAGGAGTGGGATTGCTGGATCGAATGATATGTCTATTTCTAGCTTTCTGAGGAAGCGTCATATCATTTTCCAAAATGGTTGTATCATTTTGCATTCCCACCAGCAGTGCATAAGAGTTCCCATCTCCCCGCAGCCCCTCCAACATTTGTTATTTCCAGTGTTTTTGATTCGTGCCAGTAATGCCGGGGTGAGATGGTATCTCATTGTGATTTTAATTTGCATTTCTCTAATGGCTAGTGATCGGGAGCATTTCCTCATGTGTCTGTTGGCCATTTGAATGTCTTCTTTGGTGAAGTGTCTGTTCATTTCCTTTGCCCATTTTTTGATAGGATTGTTTGTCTTTTTGTTGTAGAGGTGTTGGATTTTCTTGTAGATTATGGAGATTAGACCTTTGTCTGACTTGTACTGTCCAAAAATGTTTTCCCAGTCTGTAGGTTCTCTTTTTACTCTTTTGGTGAAGTCTTTTGAAGAGCATAGGTGTTTGATTTTTAGAAGATCCCAGTTACCTAGCTTATCTGTTGGGTTTTGTGCGTTGATTGTTATGGTTTGTATCCTGTTAATGCCATGTATTAAGGCCTGAAGTGTTGGTCCTATTTTTTCTTCTATGAACTTTATAGTTTTAGGCTTTATATTCAGGTCTTTGATCCATTTTGAAGTAGTTTTTGTATACGGTGTGAGTTATGGGTCCTGTTTCATTTTTTTGCAAATGGATATCCAGTTTTGCCAGCACAGTTTGTTAAAAAGACTGCCTTTTCCCCATTTGATGGACCTTGGGCCCTTGTCGAAGATCAGGTGACTGTAGGTGGATGGATTTACATCTGGGTTCTCAATTCTGTTCCGTTGGTCAATGTATCTGTCGTTGTACCAGTACCAGGCTGCTTTGACTACTGTAGCTGTATAGTAGGTTCTCAAGTCAGGTAGTGTGAGACCTCCTACTTTATTCTTCTTCTTCAATAGTGCTTTACTTATTCGGGGCTTCTTCCCTTTCCATATAAAGTTAATGATTAGTTTTTCCATCTCTTTGAAGAATGTTGTTGGTATTTGGATCGGGATTGCATTGTATTTGTAAATTGCTTTGGGTAGAATTGACATTTGCACAATGTTGAGTCTGCCTATCCATGAGCATGGTATGTTTTTCCATTTATGTAGATCCCTTTGGGTTTCATGCAGTAGTGTTTTATAGTTTTCTTTGTATAGGTCTTTTACATCCCTGGTCAGATTTATTCCTAAGTATTTTATCTTTTTAGGAGCTATTTAAAATGGTATTGTTTTCCTGATTTTCTTTTCATCGTTCTCCGTACTGGTTTATAGGAATCCAACTGATTTTTGAACATTTATCTTGTATCCTGCTACTCTGCTGAATCTATGTATTAGTTCCAGTAGATGTCTCATGGAGTGTTTAGGGTTCTGTATGTACAGTATCATATCTTCTGCAAACAGGGACAGTTTAACTTCTTCATTACCAATTTGAATGCCCTTTATTTCTTTTTCTTGCCTTATTGCTGCAGCTAGAACTTCCAGCACAATGTTCAGTAGGAGTGGTGGTAAAGGGCATCCTTGTCTTGTTCCTGTTTTCAAGGGGAATGTTTTCAGCCTCTCTCCATTAAGAATGATGTTGGCCGTTGGTTTTGCATAGATGCCCTTTATTATGTTGAGACATTTCCCTTCTATACCTACTTTATAGAGAGTTTTTATCAGGAATGGGTGTTGGACTTTGTCAAATGCCTTTTCTGCATCAATTGAGATGATCGTGTGATTCTTTTCTTTCCTTTTATTTATGTGGTGGATTACGTTGATTGATTTTCTAATGTTGAACCATCCTTGCATACCTGGTATGAATCCTACTTGGTCGTGGTGTATTATTTTTTTTATATGATGCTGAATTCTATTGGCTAGAATTTTGTTCAGAATTTTTGCATCTATATTCATGAGAGATATTGGTCTGTAATTTTCTTTTTTTGTGACATCTTTGCCTGGTTTTGGTATCAGCTTTATGCTGGCTTCATAGAATGAATTTGGAAGTGTTGCTTCCTCTTGTATGCTCTGAAATAGTTTGAGTAAAACTGGTACAAGCTCTTCTGTAAATGTGTTGTAGAATTCTCCAGTGAAGCCATCTGGGCCAGGGCTTTTTTTGGTTGGGAGTTTTTTTATTACCTTTTCAATCTCTTCTCTTGTTATGGGTCTGTTCAGATTTTCAACATCACTTTGTTGTAGTTTGGGTAGGCTGTGTGTTTCTAAAAATTTATCCATTTCCTCTAGGTTTTCAAATTTGTTGGAATATAGATTTTCATAATATTCTGTTATAATCCTTTTTATTTCAGTTGGGTCTCTTGTAATGTCCCCCATTTCATTTCTTATTTGGATTATTTGTGTCCTCTCCTGTTTTTCTTTTGTCAGTCTGGCCAGTCGTTTGTCAATTTTGTTGATTCTTTCAAAGAACCAACTTTTGGTTTTGTTGATTCTTTCTATTGTTTTTCTGTTCTCCATTTCATTTATTTCTGCTCTGATCTTTACTATTTCATTTCTTCTGGTGGTTGTGGGCTTTTTTTGCTGTTCTCTTTCTATTTGTTTGAGTTCTGTAGTTAATGTTTTGATTTTGTCCCTTTCTTCTTTTCTGATATGTGCATCTATTGCTATAAATTGTCCTCTGAGGACTGCCTTTGCTGTGTACCAAAGGTTTTGGTATGATGTGTTTTCATTCTCATTTGATTCTAGGAATTTTTTGATTCCGTCTCTGATTTCTTCTATTACCCAGTGATGTGTAAGCAGGGTGTTATTTAGTTTCCATGTAGCTGATTTTTTTTCCTTGCTCTTTCTATTGTTAATTTCTACCTTGATGGCATTGTGGTCAAAGAAGATACTTTGAATTATCTCAACGTTTTGGATCTTGTTGAGGATTGCTCTGTGGCCTAAGATGTGGTCTGTTCTGGAGAACATTCCATGTGCATTGGAAAAGAATGTGTACTTTGCAGTGGTTGGATGGAGTGTTCTATATATGTCTATGAGGTCAAGTTGGCTGATTGTGCCCTTTAGGTCTTCTGTATCTTTGCTGAGTTTCTTCTTAGTTGTTCTGTCCTTTACTGACGGTGGTGTGTTGAAGTCTCCTACTATTATTGTGGAACTGTCAATTTCTCTTTTCAGTGTTGCTAGAGTTTGTTTTATGTATTTTGGAGCCCTGTCATTGGGTGCGTAGATGTTTATTATGGTTATGTCTTCATGATGGATCATCCCCTTAATCATTATATTGTGTCCTTCTTCGTCTTTTATGGTAGATTTTGTTTTAAAGTCTATTTTATCTGAGATTAGAATTGCCACTCCTGCTCTTTTTTGGTAGTTGTTAGCTTGATATATTTTTTTCCAACCTTTGACTTCTAATAAATTCACAACTTTGTTTCTAAGGTGTGTCTCTTGTAGACAGCATATTGATGGATCCTGTTTTCTTATCCATTCTGTCACTCTCCATCTCTTTATGGGTGCATTGAGTCCATTTACATTCAGTATAATTATTGATAGATGTGAGTTTGTTGCTGTCATTTTGTAGTGCTTTTTTTTTGTGGTGCTGACGTTTTCTTTGTTCTTCTTACTCTCTTGTGCTGAGTTACTTTTGTTTGTGGATTTTTTTTTTTTCATTTCTTTTGTTTTTGTAGGTTTTGTTTTTGCTGAGACTTTATGTTTTTTGTCTTTATTTTTATGAGTTGGTTTGTTAACTTTCTTTGTGGTTACCATGAATTTTACCCTTATCTTTCTAAGTTTGAAGCAGTCTACCATTACTTGGTATCACCTTGCCTTCCTTTTCATTAGAAGGTTCTATACCTATGCCGTTTATTCCCTCTTTTATTGTTTTGATGTTGTTGTCATTTATTGATTAACTGCTCTGATTCCCTGTTGTATTTGTTTTGGTTTTCGATAGTCCTCGAGAGTTCATTTCCTAGATTGGTATCTGGCTCGTACAATCCTGCATCCTAGGTTCTGCCTGTGAGCTGATGCTGTTTGTCCTCAGATCGAAGAACTCCCTTTAATAATTCTTGTAAGTTTGGTTTGACTTTTACATATTCCCTCAATTTCTGTTTATCTGGAAATGACCTAATTTCACCATCAAATCTGAACGCGAGTTTTGCAGGATATATTATTCTTGGCTGACAATTTTTTTCTTTCAAGATTTTATATATGTCATCCCATTGCCTTCTTGCCTGCATGGTTTCTGCCGAATAATCTGAGCTTAGTCTTATTGTTTCTCCTCTGTATGTGACTTCTTGTTTTTCATGAGCTGCTCTCAGGATTCTTTGTTTGTCTTTGGTTGTGGCAAGTGTTAATATTATATGCCTTGGTGATTTTCTTTTGGGGTCTCTTCTACATGGGGTTTGTTGAGCTTCTTGGATGGCCAGCTTTTCGTCTTTCATGATATTGGGGAAGTTTTCTGTCAGCAGTTCCTCAATGATCCTCTCTGTGTTTTCTGTTTTCTCCCCCTGTTCTGGAATGCCAATCACTCATAAATTTTTGCTTTTAATTGTGTCCCACATAACTCTCAGGGTCTCTTCATTTTCCTTTGTTCTTTTTTCTGAGTTTTCCTGAAACAGTGTTGTATCCAAGTGTTTGTCTTCAGTTCCACTGATCCTGTCTTCCACGGTTTCAAATCTGCTTCTCAGCCCTTCTATGACATCATCCATTTCTGAAAGCTTGTTGTTTATCTTTTGGATTTTTAATTGTTGTTTTTGTATAATTTCTAGTTGTGAATTTATTTTGGCATTTTGTTCCTGCATCATCTTCCTGAATTCTTCCAGTTTTTTGTCTGTATTTTCCATGAATTTGTCTATTTTTTCCTCATGTTTGTCAGCTTTTTGCCTCAATTCTTGAGAAATTCCAAGTATTAGAGATTTGCATTCCCTATCAGGTACTTCTAGTGCATTTTCTTCCACAGGAGAATCATCTGGTGTTTTAATTTGGACGCCTACTGGAACCATCCTGTCCTGTTTTTGTAAATGTTTTGATACTGTCTGCTGTTTTCAGGGCATTCAGTAGCTATTTCTCTCGTTTATTGATTGTAGACTTGTTTGTTTCGTCCCTTTTTTTAAAAAAAAATATTTGACTATGTCTGAGCAGGCAGACTGCGTGTTCTTTGTTGTTTGCTCATCTGTGCGCTCAATACTTTTCACCTCCTTCTCCAACTGGCAGGTTCAGTCACTCAGATATGGTACAGCAGGGCAGGTCTAGCTGAAGAGGAGCCACTGGGACGGGTTGTTTATGGCACTCACTACAGCCACCAGGTGGGTCGGTAATCAGTGCTGGGCAGGTTCCAGTAGGCCGTGCCTGCACTGCTTGGTTGTGTGATGTCAAGCGCACGGTGCAGGTAGGCAGGATGCAGCGGGGAGATGGTTGTGTGTGGAGCTAAGATGGATATGGGAGACAGGAGAGAGGAACAGGAGCCAAAAAACATACAAACAAACAAAAAGAATGCTAGGGGAGCTTGCCGTTGGAATGGAGAGATGAGAGACTACGAAATGGAGAAAAACAGAAAGGGGAAGAGGAAGAAAAGAATGAACAAATAAAAATCAGAAAGGTTAAAGAACCGCAAAGTTCCCAGGGATCCCACCGATGCAGCTATGAGGTCTGGGGAAGTCACTCTCAGGTGTCTCAACACAGCCTGGCCAGAAGGCGCAGAGGCATACAACGCCTGGTATTCAGGGATCAGAAAGAGAAGGAAGATATAGAGAGACAAGAAACTGAGAAATGAAGAAAGACAAAAAGGGAAGAAGAGGGAAAAGAAAACAAAACAAATCAAAAAAAAAAAAAAGAACAAGAAAGTCCCCCCAAAAAAAACAGAAAAAAAAAAAAAACGAGAAAAGAAATGTCCTCAGGGATACCGCCACACGTCTGTGGAAGCCAAAGGGGAGTTCCTTGCCACACAGCTCCACCTGACCAGAAAGGGCTCCCAACTCAAGAAAAGGAAAAGAAAACAAACAAACAATTCAAAATGAACAAACGAACAAAAGCCCTGGGATTCCACGAGCACGGTAGCCCAGACCGGGAAGCAGCTCCACACTCGAATGGAGCTCCGCAGCCCCTCAGGAAAAAGCAAAGATGGCGCACGGAGCCAGGCACTCGAGCAAAAGGAGGGGGAGGCGGCCAGAGGCAAGCAAAAATCCAAAGAAGCAGGAAAATAAAAAAAGCAACACCAGCAGCCAACAAATGGCACTCAGAGAGCCAGCCAGTGCGGGCTGGTGTTTCTGGACAAGAGACTGTGTCTGCGGGAAGCAGAGGAGGCCAAGTGTGGGTGAAGAAGGGTGGAGAGTGGGAAAGCGTATATCACAAATTGCTGGCTCTCTGGAGCCCTTCAGGAAGAAGCGAAGATGGCACATGGAGCCAGGCGCTTGAGTGAAAGGAGGGGGAGGTGGCGAGAGGCAAGTGAGAAATCAAAAGAAGCAGGAAAAAAAAGCAACACTAGCAGCCAACAAATGGCACCCAGAGAGCCGCCCGCTTGGGTGTGTGGAATCCAAGCAGCCGGCGCCTCCCAGTCAAGAGACTGTGGCCACAGGAAGCAGAGGAGGCGAGTTGGAGCAAAGAGGGGTGGGGGGTGGGAAAGCGCACACCGCAAATTACCGGCTGTTTTGTCTCACACTGGACGCTCCATGAAGCTGCTTTCTCATACCCCCGTTTGCTGGTCTCCGATAGGAGTCCAAGATGGTGGATCCGCACCGCGTTAGCTGGTAGGGGACCTCTGCATGAATCCCTCCTCGCTCTCCATTCTCTGTCAGTTTTCTCACTCCATTTGGTGTTTGGCTGAGTTCTTTATCTCTTCATTTAGGGTTTCAGGATTGTTGTTTTCTCTGTTCGGCTTAGTTTTTCAGATCTTTGCTGTGGAGGGACAGCGTAGTGCTTCTGCCTAGAGCACCATTTTGCAGGAACTCTCTCCTGGAATTCTCATTCTTACAGTGTTATCCATAATTTGTTATGATCCACACCATTGAATGCCTCTGCATAGTCAATAAAACACAGGTAAACATCTTTCTGGTATTCTCTGCTTTCAGCTAGGATCCATCTGACATCAGCAATGATATCCCTCGTTCCACATCCTCTTCTGAATCTGGCTTGAATTTCTGGCAGTTCTCTTTTGATGTACTGCTGCAACTGTTTTTGAATTATCTTCAGCATAATTTTACTTGTGTGTGATACTAATGATGTTGTTCGATAATTTCTGCATTCTGTTGAATTGGAAAAATATGGGTCTCTTCCAGTCTGTTGGCCAGGTAGCTGTCTTTCAAATTTCTTGGCATAGTTGAGTGAGCACTTCTGGTGTTGCATCTGTTTGTTGAAACATCTCAGTTGGTATTCCATTAATTCCTGAAGCCTTGTTTTTCGCCAATGCCTTCAGTGCAGCTTGGACTTATTCCTTCAATACCATTGGTTCTCGATCATATGCTACCTCCTGAAATGGTTGATCATGGACCAGTTCTTTTTGGTACAGTGACTGCGTATTCCTTCCATCTTCTTTTGATTTTTCCTGCGTTGTTTAATATTTTGCCAAAGGATCCTTCAAAATTTGAAATACCAGTGGCTAGCTTCCAGAATCACAACCACCACAACTGCAAGCCACCACAGTACGACAAACTGACAGACGAGTGGTGGGGACACTGAACTGACCCCATGTTTTATTGGTACAGAACTGACATGTCCATTGTTGTATGACAGATAGATGGCACAACCATGTTCATTCAACTTCAGTTTCCTGTCAGGGAGAAAGAAGTTACTGCCATGTCTGCTACAGACTTTGTGGATCTATTATTCAGGATTATTAGGCACCCCGTGCCACAAGCTACTCAGAAACTATCCTCCCAAAACAAAGAACTGACTGACCAACACCATGTTGTGGTGAAATCCAAGCTGTGAGTTAGGCTTTCTTGCAAAAGGGGGGAAATAGCAAACATGGTTTTCAGCCTTGTAGCAGCCCTGACTGAACAACTTGAAACGTTATGTAGAGCATAGTCATATTGAGTCCTTATGATCCACTAAAGTAATCCACCATTGCTAAGTTATTGAATTGGTAACTAGTGGATCTGCACATCACCAATGAGTTGTATGGACGTCAGCTTTGCCATACAGGCATGCATTTCTGTTGAGAGTCATGCAGGAAGAAAGAAGCTCAGGCTGAAGGTTATTCCTTTCATTGTTTGACATGATTCTTATAAGGAAGGGTGTAATCTGGAGATCTGGTGTTTTCTGTGCTGGGACCCCCACCTGGCAAAATCTTCTGGCTTTGTGCATGTGTGAAATGCCACCTAGTGGTTTAGTGAGCCTAATATTAATGAAAGAAAAATGGTCTTTGTGGTCCCTTCTGCTGCTAAACTCTCCACCATTTGAGTTAGCTAAGTGGTGGCGGGGGGGGTGGGGAGTTGATGCTGTAGAGTAACTATTACTTGGAAAGGAATTTTTTTTTTATTTTCTTAGATGCTATATGTTGAACACAAACTATTATGGAAAAAACCCACTGATATTATAGTAATTATTCAAGCCAGAAGCATACTTTCGCATTGTACATATGTGTTTTGGAAACCAGTTGCTGTAGAATTGCTTGTACTCATGGCAACCCCATGTGTATCAGAGGAGAACTGTGCTCCATAGGGTTTTCAATGGCTGATTTTTCTGAAGTAGATCACCAGGCCTTCCTCCCAAGGTGCCTCTGGGTGAATTTGAACCTCCAGCCTTTTGGTTAGCAGCTGAGTGCGTTAACCATTTGCACCACTCAGGGACTCCTTTGTTTGGCAAACAGCATATTTTTTTCCATTTTCTGTTTTTGAGGTATAACTCACACATGTAGAGAAGTGCAAAAACCTTCTATGTACACCTTGATCAATTTTTACATATGTATAGCCCATGTAATCACCACCAGATCAAGATATAGAACATTTCCTATACCCACATCCTCCCTCATTCCCCCCTCCCAGCCAGTCCTCCCTCAGAAGTACCCATTATTCTGAAATCTATTACCATAGATTTGTTTTGCCTGTTTTTGAACTTCACATAAATGGAGTCATTACAGTACGTACCCTTTTGCGTCTGCATATTTTTTTGCTTAATATTATGTCTTTGAGATTCATCTCTGTTGATGCAGGTAGCAATAGTTCAGTCTTTTCTTTGCTGTACCGTGTTCCATTGTATATCACTACCACAGTATATCCATTCTAATGTTGATGGACAATTAGGTTGCTTCCAGTTTGAGGCTACTATGAATAATGCTGTGAACATCCCTGTACATATCTTTTTGGTGGACACAAGCACTCTTTTCTCTTGGATATATACTCAGGAGTAGAATCATTGAGTCACAGGATATATGTATGTTTAGCTTCAGGAGACATTGCTAAATAGTTTTCCAAAGTGATTGTACTAATTTTCACTCCCACCGGCAACATATGAGAGTTCTAGTTGCCCAACATACTGGCTGATACTAGGTATTGTTAGTCTTTTCAATTTTACCCATCCTCATGGGCATTTAGGGCTACATAGCATTTATACATGAAAACACAAATCTTATGTTTCTCTTTAGAGATTGGAAGATCTGAAAACACTGCTCCAAGATTCCTGTAAACTACAATCGGTTAGAGCTTATCAGCCTATTTCCTGTGTATACCCACTTTCTATTTTATCACAGTCCCGCACTCCTTTCTGTTTTAAATCTGTCCTCTCTCACCAATTTGTGTTATAGGCCTGGCCCCATAAGCAGTTGGAGATTGTGACCTCTGACTTGCCTGACCTCTGTATGTCCTACAAATGAAATAAAGTCTTCTCTCCAAAACAGAAGTAACGTGCTATTAACACCCTTTCGTAATGGATATATTCTTTCCCTTCTCCCTTCCCATTCTGTCCTTCTCTCCTCAGTCCCCCCTCAGCTCATCCCCACAGAAGGAATAAAATCTTGTAAAATCCAATTTTATCATCTTTTTAAAAGATTGTCCCAAAGGGGCCATTTCCTCATTAGAAATAAATTGTGACCAAACAAAGGCCCTGATCCCTGGGTTGACTGTTTTTCAGAGTCGAGTTGACATAGTTCTCTTAGTCTACATGCCTAATATATTGTTTTTCTTACTAAGCTTCTCACTGAGAGATATAACCATTTGGTGCACTGATTGTATTTTCCCATGTGTCTCTGCAGGCAGCCAAGTCAATTTTCAAAGAAATCCCATTTCTTTTGAGCAACATCTCAGTGGTGACACTGCTTCTCATGATAAAGCCTATGAATTCTGATACAGCATTTCAGAAATTAATGGGAATCCCATGTCACCATCAGCTGCACTGATACCCTGATCAAATTAAGCCAAGCAGTAGCACTGCTCCTAGCATAGTAATGATGAGAAAGGCTTCCAACCTATAATCCAGCACAGGCAAATTTATCATGAATAGCATAATTCAGCCATTGTTGCTATTTATACGAGACCTCTTTCTGTTGAAATGAAACTAAGTTCTCTCTGAGTGTCAAAATGTATACTATGTCAAGAAGCAGAGCTAGTTTTGAAATAAAATTATTTTTATTTCAGAGCTTTCTTGTGCTTATTTATTCATTTGATTACTGGAAAAACAAATACACAGTCAATCAACAAATGTGTCTAGCCAACACGTTACTGCCCAGTATTTTGTGAGGTGCTGGAGTTATCAGGGCATGAGATGTGTAGGTCTTTCGCTTCAACTGAGTTGAGCCTTGTTTAGAACTGTTGTCCTCTGGCCTGCAAACTGGTTTTAAACAGATCGCAGTAAACAAGGCAGGTATATGGACTTTATCTTAACTTATTCCTTTTTATAAATAACTTGTGTTTTTTTTCTAAATACCTGTTACGGATTTGAAAAAGAGAAGAATGTAAAGAAGAAAATATAAAATTCCCAAATTCACCAACCAAAGTAGTATCACTATTTCAATTCTTTTCAAGTTTCTTTTCTGTGTGAGTATGTATTCGTGTACATGTATACATATATAGTTGTGTGTGTATGGTATATATGTGTGCGTACATTTGTATATATTTATTTTATGAAGTTGAGATGATACTGTGTATTTTTTCCATCATTTGAAACTCTTAAAACATATTTAGTACTTTGAATGACTTCATAATTTTTGGAATGAGAATGAATACTGATTTTTTAACCATTCCCTGCTATTGACATTTTGATTGTTTGCCACTTTGAAAATATTTATAAATGTTTTACGTCTATGTATTTGAAATTATACCTTTGACTTCCTGCCATACTCAGTGACCAGAACTTCCAGAATAGTTTTAAATAACAGTAGTGGTACTGGCTGTCCATAGTTTGTTCTGATTTTTAAGAAAATAACTGTGGTTTTTGTTAAATATGGTGGCATCTGCTGATTTGAGAGGGTTAAAAATCTTACTAAGTTTTCTGAGTTCTGGTTTTTGAACATCAACAGTGGGGAGCTGAACATTACCAAATGTCTTTTGATGCTATTGAAATAATTAGGTTTGTACCAATTTGGCCTATGGAGTGATACACTGTATTAATAGATTTCTTAATATTAACCTCTCCTCCCCTGGAATGAGTACTACTATATCACAGGGTATTATTCTTTTAATGAATTATCACATTCAAATCCCTGCTATTGATGTTAATATTTTAACATATATGTTTATAGTATATTCTGATTTAAAGACAAGTAGTGTGACAGGAGGAGACCTGGTGGCGCAGTGGTTAAGAGCTCAGCTGCTAACCAAAAGGTCAGCAGTTCCATTCCACCAGCCGCTCCTTGGAAACCCTTTGGGGCAGTTCTATTCTGTCCTGTAGGGTTGCTATGAGTCAGAATCGACTCAATGGCAACAGGTTTGGTGGGGTTTTTTTGTGGGGGTGGTGTTTAGTGTGGCAGGGTGTCATGGATTGAATTGTGTCCCCCAAAAATATCTATCAACTTGGTTAGGTCATGATTCCCAGTATTACATGACTGTCTACCATTTTGTTATCTGATGTGATTTCCCTATGTGTTATAAACCCTATCACTATGATGTTGATGAGATGGATTAATGGCAGTTATATTGATGAGATCTACAAGATTAGATAGTGTCTTGAGCCAATCTCTTTTGAGATATAAAAGAGAGAAGGAAGCAGAGAGACGGGGACCTCATACTACCAAGAAAAGAAGAGCAGGAGCGTGTGTCCTTTGGACCTGGTGTCCCTGCGCTGAGAAGCTCCTCGACCAGGGAAGATTGATGACAAGGACCTTCATCCAGAGCTGATATAGAGAAAAAGCCTTCCTCTGGAGCTGACACCCTGAACTTGGACTTGTAGCCTACTAGACTGTGAGGGAATAAATTTCACTTTGTTAAAGCCATCCACTTGTGGTATTTCTGTTACAGCAGCACTAGATGACTAAGACAAAGGGTTAAAGAGAAATTCTGTTAGTCTTATTCTAGTCTATGACTAAGGATTGCTGAAATTAGGGTGGAAATAAAACTGCTTGTGCATATTTTTTTATTCTCTGTTTTTCTTCTTATTGCAACAGCAGTGTTTTCCTTTTGTGAATTCACAAAGTACTTTTTTAACCTCTCTCAAATCAGTCTCATCCCATTCTCATGTTCTGTCCTTGTATGAGTCATCTGTGTCTTAAATCTGAGCATTTTCTATCCCTCCTTCTTAGCCTTTAAGTTTGTCCACCTAACCTCTCCTGTAGAATAACATTGGTCCCAGCAAAGCACTGTACAGTGGCAGATGATAGAAATGCACTTAGATGAGTTTTCTTGTCAATACCCTCGGATCTCCAAACCAGCCTGGCAGTAAGATGAGGAACAGGGAAGTGAGAGCAACGCCAAACATATATAGGTACCATGTGGCTTCTCTGTGGCAGCAGTATGGGTCCAGAAGATGTCAGTCAACTTCCAATGACTAGAAGCAGACACAGGCAGAAACTAGAGAAAGCACTAGAAACCAGCCCTCATGCATCTGCTCCAGATAGCTACTCCATTCTGGTCCTGGTGGTAGATTACAGGGAAAACCAATTACATCCATCACTTTTGCCTACCTTGAGTATACCCTCTTAAAGCTAACTAAATTTATTATATTCTTTTTTTTTTTAATCTTTACAGTATTCATTTCAAGGCATCACTTCAAAATAATGTCTTTCAATTGTCAATTCTTTCCCAGAAGAACCCTTGCAAAATTAAGGACGCTCTGTAATCTGTTTCTGTAAAGATTACAGCCAAGAAAATCCTATGAAGCAGCTCTGCTCTGTAACACATGGGTCACCATGAGTCGGGGGTGACTCGACAGCAGCTAACAACAACAACAAATGGCTCTCCTATTAGACTATAAGCCACTTTAGGACAGGGATTAGGTCTGAAGCCTATTCTAGCTTCCACTGTGCTTTGCACTGTGCTAGGCATATGGTTTGTAGTTTCTGGAACTAATTAATCTTTTTTTTTTTTGCTATGTAATGTTATCCAGTGGTGGTCCTCACACTTCTTTAAAGCCCAAAAGCAACTTTACAGACCATGCAGGCCTTTTAACAGGTGGTTAGAGGTAGAATAGCAACCAAAAAAAATTAATGGAAGAAATGATGACAATAATGAAGGAGGAGTGTAAGTACACTATTCAAACCAGAATCAAAATGAATGTTGCGCCGACGGGGAAAATACATCAGTGATGAGTTTTCTAAGTACCTGATCAGCTTTCAGGCCATCCTTCAGGGAGAGAGTAACCCATTTTGGTGAGTTGATTCCAACTCATAGCAACCCTATAAGGCAGAGTAGAACTGCTCTGCTAGGGTTTTCCAGGCTGTAAATCTTTACAGAAGCAGACTGCCACATCTTCCTCCCATGGAGCAACTGGTGGGTTTGAACCCCCAAACTTCCAGTTAGCAGCTGAACACTTAACCACTGCACCACCAAGGTCTCTTAAGAGAGAGAGTTACCTAAGGGATATTTGCTAACCTGGTGCTTCCATGCAGTAACTAAAGTTCTTCGAAAGCAAAGTGAAATGTAATATTGGTAATTACTTTCTTCTTCTCTTCAGGGTGTTAAATACTACATTATTTGAAAGTTGGGAGATTGTTGGACCTTACCCTTCCTGGTGGGTTTTTAACCTACTGCTATTGGTAATACAAGGATTGAACTGCTTCTGGTCTTACTTTATCATAAAAATAGCTTGCAAAGCTATTTCAAAAGGCAAGGTAAGATAAAATGTACCCTCTCCAATATCTCCTAGAAATTTTTGATTTTTGGTTCTTCTGAATCAATAATATAATTTATTATTTCAAATTTCATAAAAACTGCTATTATTTCATCAAAATGTAATACAACCTCAACACAAACCAATTGTCATTTTCTTCTATTTAGTTCATTTTTTAAAAGCCTTTAGCATTGTTTTGATGATGATTCCCAGTGATCTGCATTTATAATTTTAGATTTAATGAGGGTGTGTTATTTGTGTGTGTTTTTTCTCATTTCTCTCTATCTACCTTGGACCTTCTCTGGTTATACTTATACAGAACAGAAATTTAATAACTTCTTTCCCTTCATGAGAAAGATTGCTTGGTACGGGATGCCCATTTAAGCAAACCTTTCTCTGAAACTGAAAAATGAGTCCATTCATGACTTTTCCAGTAAAAAATAGTTAAATCTCTTTGGTTATGAAGGACTCATGGGGCTGATTCAGATAAAGCTTCCTGAGGTCAGTCCCTCTGTGTACAGCAGTGAGTTTTCCGGGTCGTTCTCTGTGAGATGACATTTTCTTACTTTCGTTGTTTGTTCTCTTCCTTTTGCCACCCTGGAAGGCTGGGAAGTGGAACCCTTTACATGTAAGTTTCTCCCACCTTTCTGTATCCCTGTCCTAGGTGCTCCTTAGCCTGCTGGAGGGGCACTCTGGTGCTTTTATTTCCATGCATATTTCTCTGTCTAAT
The DNA here is from genome assembly GCA_030035585.1 of Dugong dugon. Taxonomy (NCBI): domain Eukaryota; kingdom Metazoa; phylum Chordata; class Mammalia; order Sirenia; family Dugongidae; genus Dugong; species Dugong dugon. The sequence continues at coordinate 130,666,345 of CM057461.1, forward strand.
CTGTTGACACTGACTAGAGACTCCTACTAAGGTGTGGCTCCCACCAGCTGGGAGGAGTACTAGGAACAGTTTTGTTAGTGCTCTTTTGTATGAGCTTGTGTTCTGTTAAATTTTGCATGATCCAGCAGAGAAAGGGAGGAATGTCTTTCATTGGTGTTTTAACATTTGGCCTAAGAGACCAAAATAGAACAAAGTAAAGTAGGAGAAACAGAACTAAGTTTGGGAGAGGACTAACATGGTCCTGCTAATGAACGAAAGTCAGAATGAAGGGCTGAGCATCAGCTGTCTGCTTGATCTGCCCTTGTACTCAGTGAGGTCCCTTCACAGGTGAGATCAGGACTTCTAGTCATGTACTACAAAGCCAGTTCTCAGCATCTGCTCCTGTATAAATCCAAAATAATCCAATGTTATTTTGACCAATAACATTGTTTAAAAGCTAAAGTTTATTTTTCTGTGACTTTTTACTCTTTAAAATGAACATATATTTCTATTTAAAATTCTTCTTGTTTTCATTTGGATGCAAATTAAATTAATTTGTGCACTGCTGTCAATATGATAACAACACTAAAGATGCAAGGACGCCGTGGATTAGATCACTTGGGTCCTTATTGCACTGCTATTTCCACCAGACATATTATCTTCTCCTCAGCTTATTCCTTCAGATTTACAGAGAAATGATCGTTCATTTTATTCTTGCCACTGCTGCTCACCTAGGACAGTAAGATTCATCTTGGGCATGGGTTATGGACTCAGTTTTCCTGTGGTTTATTGTAAGATATTCTAACTTGTTCCTTTCTGTGAAGGTAACATAAATACAAAGTTTTCTAAATGCAGATTAAAATAATCTTACTAAGCATGTAAGTGTAAATTAATCACTCTCTGAAACTAGAGTTTTCTACTAGCAGCTTAATTTATAACTAATGAACTTCTAAATATAGTGGAACTTTACTGTAATACTGTCTTTGTGACCTGAATTTTTTGAGTTGAAGTGTCCTATAATTTATTTTGGTGTTTCAGTAACAAACCTTCTTAGAGATGGTCTGTGAGAGTTCAGCCTCATCACAAGGGGCACTATAGTGAGGCTCGTTGTTCTGAAGTAGACTTCATCTCTGATTGGAATGGAGCAATAGTTCTTAGCTTTTACTTTCTCCTGTCCTAACCCACCTAAGACAGGTGGCTTTCTCCTGGAATAACTGTGGCTTTTCAAGTTGTAGGAAGTAGATTCCAAGATTCTTGAGTCGGAGTGGGTGCTGGTGGCACAGAGAGGATGTGATGTGAAAAACCCCCAGTTAATTCTGATATATCTCCCAGGAGACTTTGCCAACTTTCCCAGCTCACCCCCTAGAGAATCACAGGCAACTAGATTTGGAAGATTTATATGAAGCCAGGCTACCAGGCCTCTAGTATCAACCCATTTATAAAATAAGTAAATGGTGCTCAGTTACTCAAAAGGTCTTAAGGTTTGGGTAAAAATGCTTATCATAATTAGACTTACAGAGCAGGAGGTTCAAACTATTAACATTTTCAAAGCAGTAGAACATTCACTTAATTTCTCCCTAAATTACTTTCTTGCTAGACAGTGGGATTATTTTCATCCTTTATGATAATGTACAGCTCTATATTTTGGTGCCTTATCTTGCTTCTCTCATCACTTTAATGAGACTGAATGTAGGCATAAAGAACCCTGGAATGACGGGAGCCAGTTCACAATGATCCAATCAGTAGATTTTCCTCAGGAAATATTTTAAGCTTGACCTCACCAGCAGGTTCCCAAAATGCCTCCTGCTGCCATTAGTTATGTGGCATATAAATCAAAATTTCTACTTGATCTTAGCAGATAGCAAAGGAAAACAAATCATAAAACAGTGTATCAGAAAGCCAAATAGGAATGATTTTTTTAATGCTCTAAGATAGCAAATCTTTCCGTTAGTGTGGTTAATTGAGAGCTGACTTTAAGTGATTTTCAAGGAAACTATGATCATCAGAGAGAAAATTGATGCATTTGTACCAAATGCTTATAATGTTATTCCAGTAGTACAGTATGCTACTTTTCGGGTAAGACTATGATGCATGGTCTAGTACATTCTTAATATTGAAAGGTACCTTAAAGAAGTTAACAGGTCCAGCCCTCTGTGATTCCTAAATCTCCCTGAATTCCTTGATAAGTGACTTTGTCACTCAAATTATTTATCTCCAGTAAAGGGGAATTCATTTATATGGCAATATTCTTATCTTCTTCTGCTGTTTTTTTCTTAACATTTGGATCTGTTTACCTTTGTGTATCACTGCATGTGCTTCTGAGCATGGCATACATTGATGGTTCATTAGAAGCTGGCTACACTCACCTTCTGTGTATTCCACAGGTGTCTAAGGATGATCGAAGTGATATTGAGTCTAGCTCAGATGAGGAGGACTCAGAACCTCCAGGGAAGAACCCCCACACTGCGACAACCACCAATGGGACCAGTGGAACCAACGGGTACCTCCTGACTGGCCCTTGCACCATGGATGATTAATTACAGGCAGTCCCTGGGTTATGAACATCCAACTTACAGACAACTCGTACTTAAGAATGGACTGCCATAAAGCCTATTATGTTAAAAGTTTGAGTTAAGTAAAATGGTTCGTAACAACGAATGCACACACTACTTTGTGACACTCATGAAAACATTGCGCAGTTTGGAAGTTTTTCATAAGTGTTTCATATGCATAGAAAGATAAAACATATGCTATATAGTAAGACAAACATTTGACTAACTGACGCTAAATAAGAACCATACGTATCTGTTCTGATTTACCTACGAATTTGACTTAAAGACAGACTTAAGAACGGATCTCGTTCCTAACCCGGGGACTGCCTGTACTCAAAATTATAAGTCCTGAACAAATTGAACTGTTTGTTCCTGGAAATATTTAATAAGTTGCAAATGCAGTTCCTATCATAATATCTCAGCACCAGAAACAAAATTTAGGATTATCAAAGCATTTTGATAGTGCACTGCCATATGTCCTGTCTGTGAATGAAGAAGAATTCCCATTCTCTATATGTAGGCATGCTGTATGTAATTGACACAAGGGAATAGTAATTGCATTCGTACTGTCTTAGAATATTATTTATTTTTTGTATTTGTTTGTAAATCTGTGGACAAAAGGGGATTTCCTCACTCCTTTTACTTTCTGGGTTCATGACAGTGAGGGAGATACTCTGTCTGTTTCTGCTCCTTTCTATTGCTGTAGCCCAGGCTGCTATGAGCATCAGCTTAATTTCAGAGTAAGCAAAACCCAGCGCAAGATTCTCATACAGCTCCAGATCGTTTTACTTTCTTTGTTACAGTGCCCATTTCAAAATTGCCTGTGCAGTCTCAGTGACCATTCTCCCAGTGTAAAGTTTAAACAGGAAGAACTAGATTTTTAAATTATCGCTTGACAGGGTCAATTAGCAATCCAAATTAAAGAGCATGGTGATTGGAGAACTTTTTAAAAATTATTTGTTTTATGAAATTGCTTTGGAATAGACTTCATTTCTTATGCACAGACGGAGCCAAGATTTCTTCAGTGAATGTGGTAGCTAGTTGGAGATTAAATCTACCTTGTAGGTCACTATGAGTCGGAATCGACTTGAGGACACACAACAATATGATGAGGTCATTACTATGGCTCTAAAGAAAGACATTTGTTTAAGCTCATAGTTACAAATAAAGAATTCACTCTAATGTTGGGAAGGTACCCCCGTGAGCTGGGTATAACATAGAGACCATCTGATTTCAACCAGGTTTTGCCACTACCCCTATAATTACCACAGTTTTCTAGCATGTCATGAAGAGAAGAAGTGTATCTCAGGGCAGAAAATGGAGACTTTCAAGAGTTGGCAAAGATCACCCCTGGTATAAAACACTTTGTTGCATTCAACTTTCAAGAAAGAACCCTATCTAGTATTTGTTCTTGATGTTTTTATTTTGCTGAGCAAAATAAAGTCAATGGGAGAAAGACTATTTTACCCTTTGCCTTTTCTCCTTAAGGAGCCCTCGTGGCACAGTGGTTAAGTGCTCAGCTGCTAGCCGAAAGGTCAGCAGTTTGAAGTTCAAACCCACCAGTCACTCCACAGGAGAAAGCTACAGCAGTCTGCTTCTGTAAAGATTACAGCCTTGGAAACCCTATGGGGCAGTTCTACTCTGTCCTACAGTGTCACTATGAGTTAGAAATGACTCGATGGCAATGAGTTTGGTTTTTTATTTCTTTTCTCCTTAAACATAACTCAGAATGACTTTCTTTTTGCTAGAAACAGAGCAGTGTCATTCTTGAAGTCCAGAAATATTTTTTTCAAATGGAGCTATTTCCAGAAAAACAATAAAAAGTCTATTGGACAGTGGCAACATCAGCAATGAGAAAGATTACTGAAGAATAAGTTTCTATAAGTCTCCTAGTCTCCTACCTGGTAGTGTTATTTGTGTATAGCCAAAAAAAAAAAAAAAACCCATACACCTACACCAAAGATTTTATCTTTTTTTCCTACTTTTAGTAAGAGGAAATAAAAAGGTATTAAAAATACCTATTTCATAAAAAGACCATTATCTAAAGAGGAATCCAAAACAAAAGTGCAGTAATGTAAATGTGTGTATCAGGGCATAATGTAGACAACAGCAAAACACAAGAGTGCACATCCCACTCAGAGACACTCACATTCAATTCAGTTTTTGAAAAAATAAAAATAAAACTTTGTGCCCACAATTTTCAATCTGTGAGTTAATAGTTAAAGAATGCTCCCAGCACCTCTCACTGTAATATTAAATCTTTCCCCACTTATTTACAAAATAGTATGTTTCTGGTATGGTCCATAATAATAATTGAAAAGGTCTGGAAATACGTCTGCTTGTTTATGGAGAGAAAAATGCAACTAATTCTTCATGTAAATTATTTTATTTCACACGATAGGGATATAATAATAGGACTGTAATTTGTAGATGATTTGCGTCTGTAATACCGATCAAAAGTATTTGTTAGTTGTCTGAACTTCTGCTAAAATGCAGGAATATGTAAAAAAACTATATGAAACATATTATAACTGACAGATGTTGAGAAGGTGAAGTTTCTCTTCTTATCAGCTAAAATATGGAACACAAGAGTAAATTCCTACTTGCTTTAGTGGCTGTGGCAAGTCCTGTCTGTGGGTGAAATGAACCAGGGAACCACAATGTATTCAAATGCTGATCTTATGACACTCTTTTGCACAGAAGAATAATTTCAGGAAGATCAGCTTAAAGATTTAGAGAGTTGCATAAAATGAAGTAAATTGAGCCTGTCCTTATCGAAGGTAAAACTAAGCAGTGTTTTGTGTTGTGTTGTTTTGTTTTTCAAAAAAAATCACTTAGAAGGAGGACTGGGAAGACTTGAAACTTCTCTGACCAGTGGCGTTAACTTAACCCTGTCCTCTATGTATCTACAGATTTTTATTTCATTATACATTTAAGGACAAAGAGTTCATTTTGGCTAATCAAAATGGAGTTTGTAGGCTTTTTGAGGTGGAGAATAACATATCTCTGTCTGCTGTTCTCAACTTCCAATGGTGGTCTGATAAGTCTGGGAGAGAAAAGTTATGTGAGTCATTTTGTCTTCTACCTGTGCCAGGCCACAGCTTTAGAAGTGTAGTTTGTAAATTCAGCTATAGTTTAGTGAGAGTGTTGTTTCCCGTTAAATAACTTAGCCTGTTTTGATATCTCCTTCCTCCTGGTCATATTCAAACCATCCTATAGTACAAAGGGGTAGGAAGGAAGGAGTCTAGAAAAAAGTAACTATGTTATTCTCCAATGTTATAGCTTTTCTAGATCTCTTAGTGAGAGAAAAAGTAGAAGATCAAGTAGAATTTGGCCTTGAGTCAACAGATGATATAAAAATGTGTAATCTATGTATGTATTTGTATGTTTATCAAAAAACATGATGAAACCAAAATATCACTGACTCATCCATATTGTTTTCATAAAAACCATCCACCACATAAAATAGAACCTTCTCACCTTCTTTGTCAGTCTTTGTCTCATACTGCTGACACAGCTGAGAGTAATAGAATCCTTTCAGTCTCTTAGCCACATAGCTAAATATGGCAGAGTCCAAGTTATAGAGAGCCTAAGGTCAGCATATAAGCCAAATACAACTCACTTTTCCAAATTTAGTTATATGGCTGTTGAGAATAGGGGAGCAACTCTCGGTATTTTGAATTATTAAAGTGCCCTGAGGTACCATCATATAATGAAACAGGCATCTGCTGAATAGGAACAAGGCAGGAAAGGTAGACTCGCAAAGAGTGCAGGCAGTTCGTTGAGAGAAATAACTCTTCAGTGAGATAAGACCAGATCACCTTTAGCCAAAATAGTGGGTGAAACTCAAAATATCCATTTCTGCTGCCAAACTTTTCGTTCTAAGCATGTTACTGTGATGCTGGAAGCTATACCACCAGTATTTCAAGTACCAACAGGGTCACCCATGGTGGACATGTTTTCAGCAGAGCTTCCAGATTAAGACAGACTAGGAAGAAAGATCTGACGATCTACTTCTGAAAAAACTGTGTAGTGAACAGCTTATGAATAGCAGCAGAATATTGTTTGATATAGTGCCTGAAGATGAGCCCCTCAGGATGGAAGGCACTTAAAATATGAACGAGGAAGAGCTGCCACCTCAAAATAGAATTGATCTTAGTGACATGGGTGGAGTAAAGCTTTTCAGACCTTCTGAGAAGAAACAGCTGCAAACGTCCCTTAATAATTGAAATGTGCAATGTACGAAGTATGGATCTAGGAAAATTGGAAGTTGTCAAATATGAAACAGAATACATAAAGCTCGATACCTTAGGCATTAGTGAGCTGAAATGGACTAGTATTGGCCATTATGAATTGGACAGTCATAGGGTCTACTGTGATGGCAATGACAAATTGAAAAGGAATGATGTCACATTCATCATCAAAAAGAACATTTCAAGATCTATTCTGAAGTACAACACTGTCAGTGATAGGATAATATTCATATGCCAGCAAAGAACACCAGTTAGTACAACCATTATTCAAATGTGCACACCAACCACTAATGCCAAAGATGAAGAAACTGAAGATTTTTACCCATTTCTACAGTTTGAAATTGATCAAGCATGCAATCAAGATGCACTGATAATTACTGGTGACTGGAGTATGAAAGTTGGAAACAAAAAAGGACCAGTAGTTGGAAAATGTGGTGTTGGTGATAGAAATGATACCGGAGATCACGTGATAGAATTTTGCAAGACCAACGACTTCTTCATTGCAGATACCTTTTCTCAACAACAGAATCAGTGACTATACACGTGGACCTTGCCAGGTGGAATACACGGAATCAAATTGACTACATCTAGGGAAAGAAACGATGGAGAAGCTCAATATCATCAGTCAGAACAAGGCCAAGGGCCGACTGCAGAACAGACCATCACTTGCTCATTTGCAAGTTCAAGTTGAAGCTGAAGAAAATTAAAACAAGTCTGCAAAAGCCAAAATACAACCTTGAGTATATCCCACCAGAATTTAGAGACCATCTCAAGAATAGATTTGACACACTGAACACTAATGACTAAAGACCAGACGAGTTGTGGAATGACATCAAGCACATCATACATGAAGAAAGCAAGAGGTCATTAAAAAGACAGGAAAGAAAGAAAAGACCAAAATGGATGTCAGAAGAGACTCTGAAACTTACTCTAGAATGTAGAGTAGCTAAAGTGAATGAAAGAAATGATGAAGTAAAAGAGCTGAATAGAAGATTCAAAGGGCAGCTCAAGAAGACAAAGTTAAGTATATAATGAAATGTGCAAAGACCTAGAGTTAGAAAACCAAAGGGGACAAGCATGCTCAGCAGTTCTTAAGCTGAAAGAACTGAAGAAAAAATTCAAGCCTTGAGTTGTAACAATGAGGAATTCTGTTGGCAAAAAAAATGGCACAGGAAGCATCAAAAGAAAATGGAAGGAATACACAGAGTCACTGTACCAAAAAGAACTGGTCGACATCCTGCCACTTCAGAAGGTAGTATATGATCAGGAACCCATGGTATTGAAGGAAGAAGTCCAAGCTTCACTGAAGGTATTGGCTAAAAACAAATCTCCAGGAATTGACAGAATACCAATTGAGATGTTTCAGCAAAAAGATGCAACACTGGAAACACTCATCACTGCCAAGAAATTTGGAAGACAGCTACTTGGCCAACCAACTGGAAGAGATCCATATTTGCACCCATTCCAAAGAAAGATGATCCAACAGAATGCAGAAGTTATCAAATAATATCATTAATATCATACACAAGTAAAATTTTGCTGAAGGTAATTCAAAAACGATTCAAAAAAAAGTACATCAGCCGGGAACTGCCAGGAATTCAAGCTGGATTCAGAAGAGGAGTAGAACAAGGGATATCATTGCTAATGTCAGATGGATCTTGGCTGAAAGCAGAGAATACCAGAAAGACGTTTACCTGTGTTTTATTGACTATGCAAAGGAATTCAACTGTGTGGATCATAACAAATTATGAATAACATTGTGAAGAATAGTAATTCCAGAACGCTTAATTGTGCTCTTGCAGAACCTGTGGATAGACCAAGAGGCAGTCATTCAAACTGAACAAGGGAATACTGGGTGGTTTAAAGTCAGGAAAGGTATGTGTGAGGGTTGTATCATTTCACCATACTTATTCAGTCTGTATGCTGAGCAAATAATCCTAGAAGCTGGACTATATGAAGAAGAACATGGCATCGACATTAGAGGAAGACTCATTAACAGCCTGCGATATGCAGGTAATGCAACCTTGCTTGCTGAAAGTGAAGAGGACTTGAAGCACTTACTGATGAAGATCAAAAACTACAGCCTTCTGATTGGATTACACCTCAACATAAAGGAAACAAAAATCCTCACAACTGGACCAATAAGCAACATTATGATAAACAGGGGAAAGACAGAAGTTGTCAAGGATTTCATTTTACTTGGATCCACAATCAACACCCATGGAAACAGCAGGTCAAGAAATCAAACGAGGTATTGCATTGGACAGATCTACTGCAAAAGACCTCCTTAAAGTGTTGACAAAACAAAGATGTCACTTTGAGCACTAAGGTGCGCCTGACCCAAGCCATGGTATCGTCAGTCACCTCATATGCATGCAAAAGCTGGACAATAAATAAGGAAGACTGAAGAAGAATTGATGCATTTGAATTATGGTGTTAGCAAAGAATATTGAATAAGACCATGGACTGCCAGATGAATGAACAAATCTGTCTTGGAAGAGGTGCAGCCAGAATGCTCCTTCGTCTCCCATACTTGGGACATGTTATCAGGAGGGACCACTCCTTGGAGAAGGACATCATGCTTGGTAAATTAGAGGGTCAGCGAAAAAGAGAAAGACTCTCAATGAGATAGATTGACACAGTGGCTGCAACAATGGACTCAAATATAGCAACAATTGTGAGGATGGCACAGGACCAGGCAGTGTTTCTTTCTGTTGTAGATAGGGTCTCTGAGTTGGAACTGACTCGATGGCACCTAACAACAACATTTGGTAAGAGTTTGAAATTGAGCAAAGTAAATGCTTTCATCTTATGTAGAAACGCTCTGAATCTTCCACTTTGTATATTTCAACCTTATTGTTATTTGAACCAAAGTAAAAAAACTAGATTTCATTTCAGCTGACGTGAGTCTTTGCTTAAAAACTCTTCAGAGAGAACTTTATAGACACACATGATTGTCCTGTGGAGCCCTGGTGGCACAGTAGTTAAGAGCTACAACTGTTAACCGAAAGGTCAGCAGTTCAAATCCACCAGCCACTCCTTGAAAACCCTATGGGGAAGTTCTACTCTGTCCTTTAGGGTCACTATGGGTCGGAATCGACTCTAGGGCAGTGGGTTTGGTTTGAGTTTTTTATGATTGTCCCCAAGCTGTTCGTGATTTTACATTGGTAGTTATTTTTGTCCCTTTCTTGGAAATGTTAATACCAAAGCTGCCTGCATATTTAAGTGTTTTTCTTAACATTATGCAGAATAATTTTCTTAATTTGAAGCATAAAAAGTATACAGAATAATTCCAAAGGTGTTAAAATATGCTGTTTATCAGTATGTGTAATGATGTCATTGTGTCCAGAGAACCTTCAAGAAATCCTTTGGATATAAAAGTTAAATGTTTACATTTCATGTGATATTTGAGGTCTTAAATGATTCTAATTAGCTTACTTTTTTTTTTACTTTGTCTTTGACTGATTCTTGCTTTGTAGATGAATGTTAGTAGCCCTGACATGTTTCTATCACCCAAATAAGAAAAAAATCAGACCAAAGTCAGTCAAATAGGCAAGTGATTGCAAGGCAGTTTCCATTTCTAAGTAATTTGTCTGGAACGAGAAAATATAGTTAAGCTCTCTAGTTATTGCACTTGCCATCTAGCATGTTGTCCATGGAAGGAATACTCTCAGTAATCATAAACAGTTCTTGAAATCATGTAAAATGCAGCAAGATTTTTTTTTTAAATGTCTCAAGTCAGTTTAAGTTTCTCTTGGTAAAATGAAATTGTGCCACTCTCAAATTAGCAGATAGTAATTAGCACTGGTTCACTGTGACCACATTTATTTCTTCATAGTAAGAGACCAGAAAAGGGCCTTCAAGTTTTGCCTTTATCTACTCTGGCAGTTCTTTGTGTGCACAACCCCCTCCTCTCCTCTAGGGGGCTCTCGAGAGATGCTGAGGAGACCTATCCTCTCTATGTTGCTGGAATTCCTCTTATACACACTCTGAGGTATACCTGATGCTGGTTTTCATGAAGAAGATTGTATTTGAGCACATAAAACATCATAAAAAACCATTAATCAGATCTGCAGACACCCGAAGGAGAACCTTTAGTCTTTTCCAGGTGTTTCCCACTTGAGTTCAATCCAGTCTTTGGAAGGAAAGCATCACAAGGTGGTCACAAGCTAAGACCCCCACCAGGTAAAAGAAAGAAAAAAGCCTTTGCAGCCGGTTGGTACATGGTGCCTCCACAAACCTAGGGATTCTCAAGATTGTTTAGGAAGTGACAGGAGTGGAATACTATTCTAACATCTGTTTCGTTTATCTCAATTTGCTCACATTCCTTCCAGCCTCCTGGTACTCTTGATAAAAGAATGCTAGGATATTGTCACTTTTCTGCTATTGATTTCCCAGTAGCCTTTGGATCAGTTGTATACTCACACTCTATTCTCTGCCTAATTCCCTTTTTCCGAAAAGGTATTGTGGCCATGTGTGTGTGTTTTCCTTACAAACAGGACCACGAAGCTTGGCTTTCTGTTTCGGTATATGTTGCATGGCCCGGAAATCAGGGAACAAAAGCTCTTGTTATGGTTTCTGGGTTCAGTGGAAAATTAGACTTCATTGTGATAATTTTCTTTTTCCTGTCTAATCTACAGTAATTTTTTAAACTGTCATTGTAAAATTGCCCTTTAAAAAAAATCCTGATTTTTAAAGATTAGTTACCAAAAAAAACAAATAAAAAAATCTCTCTAATAGGAACAGTTTTATGACAGGTGGGAACTTTAACTTAGAGCTTCATTAATTTAAAATGGAAAACTCTCTAAGTGTGATTTCTGGCTTTACATTGGTAGTTATTTCTGAGTGTTGATTTCTAAGTGTTTCATAAAGCCCCTAAGTTCATATTTTCAACTCTTTGTTTGCCCACATAGTCGTTCACTTCCACAGTCATTTGTTGTCATGGAAGCGGATGGTGGTTAGTTTTGGGATTTGATTTTTTGTTTTTTTTTTTTTAACTTGCAGTGAGAAATAGATGCGGTGACAAAATCTTGTTTTCTTAAGACAATTCAGTGCTTGAGCATCTCTGTCAGAAATGTTTAATGATGTACTGTTAGCCAATTAGAATTATTTTATGTATTGTTATTGTGTTTTGCTGATTTTTATATGAAAATATAATTATTCATTCTTGATCTCTGGAAACAATCATTATTATGAGGCTCATTTACTTTGGAAACACTTTCATAATAAAGATAAGTATTAAGAGTGCAGTATAAATGGCCTTTTCTGTAAGCGCCAACCAGCCTGTGTTGGTAACACTTCACACCTTCCTGAAAAAGGTTTATTTCAAGGCTCACATCATTCCAGTAGTTTCTTGCAGGGCTCCTCAAATCACAGTAATTGCCATGATCACTGAGAAAGTGATGTTGTGTTATCTTGTGATATACTCTAAAACCAGACCAGTTGCCCTGGAATCAATTCTGACTCATGGCAACCCCATGTGTCTCTTTAAAAATTAAAATATAAAAACTTAGAAGTTAAATTTTATGTAGCACTGCATGCTGAAAAAAATATGTACTTACAGAGCTATCAGTTTGAATACATCAGGCGGTACTGATTTTTCCATTTATAATTGAGGCACTTAGAACAAACAGAACCCAAAGTACAACACAAAGCTGCCCCTCTGTGTTAATGTACATCTCATAGGAGCTTGGCTGACCTCTTTTTCTCTGAGTCTCACTTTGTTAGAACTTCTCTCCCTCTTCCTCTGTCTTTTCTATGTAACTCTGTCTTCCCCAAGCTGCCTTTCTTCTGTTCTAAACTTAGGTCTAATATCTCAGGAACCACAAATATAGCACTAAAATTTGACCACACACCCACCACCACCAGTATTACTAAAAATAATGCTAACACTCTATTAAAATCTTACCAGTACTATTATCACCCCCAACAACAATCTGAGTCCAAGCGTAAGTTATTCCAATAAAACCCTGAAATTTCTCTAGAGAGCACAAAACGGTATTAGACTTAAGCAAATGCACCACTTTTGGAAGCCCATGCACACTCTGCAGGTTCTGTAAACATTGGATAATCTCATGCTGTAAGTGTTCCTTCCAAATACCACAGTGCAACTCAGGTCCTCACTAGGGCCCCTTCCTTATTGCTGGGTCTGCCACATCCAACTAGGCATATGTTATTTCTACCCCCTGATTCTCTGTCTACCAACTCTGCGCTTGCTTCCACGGGAGTAGTGGCAACAGTGCCAACAACATTGCAAGATGGCAAGACAACAGCAGGGGGACCACTCACCAAGATCTACTGGGATACTTAAAGACCAGTTATTAGTTGGGTGATCCCTCAGAACCAATCATCACAGTGACTGGAATCTGGGGCCCATACTCTTGATTGTCCCCAAAGCTGCTGCAGTATGAGGAGGCAAAAGTTGTCTCATTCCTAAACACTGAAGTTAGAAAATTGTATAAAGCCCGTATCAGCCAGGGTCCAAGGAAGAAACAGAAGTCACTGTCAGATAGTTCAGAAGAAGAAACGTCAATAAAGAACTGCTTTCAGAGATATGAGTAGGATTATGGGATCAAACAAGTGATGGTGAGGCACCCAGAAACTAGCAGCTGTGGGAAGCCCTTACCACCCCTAAGGCTGAAGGGACAGAAAGAAATAGTGTAAGTAGAAGCCAGTGAGGGGATAGCATGGAGGAGGGGACACCCTGCGGGGGCTGTAAGCCTGAAAGAGGCACAGAGACCAACCAGGAAGGCAGCATTGAAGTAGGAAGGGAGTGAGGAGCAAATACCCTGACGCCTGTCTCTCTCTGCTTTCTCATACCACCCAGTGGCCAAACTCCGCCAGAAAATTGCCTGGGAGATGTGGGCAGCAGGGGTCAGCTTCCCACAGGGCAGAGAATAGATATGCGGTGAGGAGGGGTGAGTTGGGGGGCAAACAATAACCAGCATAAAGCTGATAGTCCCAGAACCTCATGCAGGGAGGGCCTGGCACATAATTGGCCACAATGACAGTTTATTTGAGAAACAAATAAACCCACATAGGAGGGTGCTGGTAGGATACGAGCTATCCAGCAATTAATGTTCTATCTGTTAGAAAACAAGACTAGCATGAGAAAGTACTTTGTCTCCAAAATATCTGAACTCAGTGTTGCCCTGTGAGGGCTCCAACTTCCCCCACTGGTGCTTTGTGGCACAGCATGGTAAGGGAAGGCCCCTTTGGCACCAGCATCCCAGGCCCAGGAACGAGGGTCACAGCGTCAGTGGAGGAAGATGCAGGACTGAGGAAAGAGAGTCTAGAGACAAACGGAGAGGAACTGAGAAAAGAGGAGCCTAGATGTTGGAGAACTGGAAAATAATGAAACAGAATTGTGAAAAAAAAAGGGGGTGTAAGGTCTAAGCTCTGGCACCCATGATGGAGTTTTGGAGCAATTCTTTAGACAAGATGTTTATTTTTTAACTTAGTGAATAATAGGAAATATTTCCATAGCCAGAGATACTTCTGCAACAAAAGCTCAGGTCTCTGGCTGCATCATTTGATCATTCAAAAATATTGATAGAAAGCCTACTGTTGTTGTTAGCTGCCACGGAGTCAGCCCCCGACTCATGGGACCCCCATGAACAATGGAAGGAAATGCTGTTTTGGAAGTAGACTGTCAGACCTTTCTTCCTAGTCTGTCTTAGTCCGGAACTCCACTGAAACCTATTTAGCATCATAGCAACATGCAAGCCTCCATTGACTGACGGGTGATGGCTGCACTTGAAATGCGTTGGTCAGTAATTGAACCCAGGTCTCCCGCATGGAGATGAGAATTCTACCACCAAACCACCACTGCTTCATAGAGAGCCTACTCGTTGTTAGGTGCCGTTGAGTCAATTCTGACTCCCAGAGAACCCATGTGACAAAGTAGAACTACTCTGTAGGATTTTCTTGGCTATAATCTTTAGGGGTGGTGCCCTGGTGGCATGTGGTTAAGAGCTTGGCTGCTAACCAAAAAGTAGGCAGTTCAAATCCACCAGCTGCTCCTTGGAAACCCTATGGGGCAGTTCTCCTCTGTCCTGTAGGGTCGCTATGAGACGAAATCAACTCGATGGTAATGGGTTTTTGTTTGTTTTTAATCTTTATCGGAGCAGATCGACAGGTCTTTCTCCTGTGGAACCCCTAGGTGGATTCTAACTGCCAACTTTTCATTTAGCAGCTCCACTTAACCATTGCACCTCCAGGGCTCCTTAGCCTATTAGGGACCAGGAATTGTTATAGACACTGAAGAGAGGATGATGAACAAGACAGATATGGTTTCTGCTTTCAGGGAACTTACATTACAATTGGGAAGTGAAAAATAAATAAACTAACAAGGAAACAGGTAATTTCACACAGTGACAAAGGACAAAGATGATAAAGAAAATAAAGCAGGATGATCGGATGATGACTGCAGAGGCTGTTCAGACTGGACGGTCACAGAAGTCTTCCAGACAGGTGGCCTGAGCTGAGAGATGACTGATAGAAGCTCTGGGGGAGGGTCTTGGGTAGGTGCAGTCCAGGCAGCGGGAATCTGAAGGGCCCAGAGGTGGGAACGTGATTCTAAGTCAAGGAATAACAAGAGGACCAATGGGGATGGTGCAAAATAAATAAGGAGGAGAATGCAGAGGATGAAATTAGAAGGTTAGGAACATACAGATCGTCTGGGGCCTATATCCCATGACAAGGAGGTCGAGTTTTAGTGTAAGAATAATGGGACACCTTTTCGGGTTTTAAGCAGGTGCATACCATGATCTAATGGGTTGTCATCTTTGATAAGACAAAGAAAAGGACTAAGCATTACTGGATATTCAACCCACAGGCAACGAAGTAAGTCCTCATGGAGACTGAGGTGGGAAGGTTTTGCTATAAGCCTCCAGATTCCTTCAAGAAAAGCAGCTTGAAAAAACATGACAGATTGGCAAGCACCAGCCAGGGGAGAATGTTAGGTAGGAGGGCAGACTTCCTGCCTGACTGGAGTTCTTTTTCATGGTTGTTGTTAGCACTTTTCTTTGTGTAGTTCAAAGGCATCTCACGGACTGTTAGTTGATGGATAATAGCAATTTCGAAAGCACCTCTCTGGAGGAGGTGAGCAACCAAAAATGGCAATACTTGCTGGTTGTTTCTGAGTGAGCCTGCCTGGTCTAGCATCAGGCTGCCCAACACAGGGGAGGCGAGCTGAAGAAGAGCACAAACCTCTCAGGGCTTTCCTGCACGTGCCAGGCGTTGCGCTAAGTACGAAAACTATCTCAGTCAAGCCGTCCCCTAAAAGGTACATATTATCATCCATCAGTGGTTTGCTGGAGCCAGCTCATATCAGCT
This sequence comes from Dugong dugon, assembly GCA_030035585.1. Taxonomy (NCBI): domain Eukaryota; kingdom Metazoa; phylum Chordata; class Mammalia; order Sirenia; family Dugongidae; genus Dugong; species Dugong dugon. The sequence continues at coordinate 130,682,465 of CM057461.1, forward strand.
TGTATGAACTGATGGTTAAATTTTCTGAAATTTTGCAAGTTGGCTATTAAACACTGCCGTTATTAGAAATTAAATAAACTATATATGTGTTATTTAGTGTGTGTCTATATGTATATTTATGTATACATAAATATATATAACCAAACAGATTTTAAATAAATAAAAATTACATTAAAAATATAGGTCATAAAAATTATATTAAAAATACTCAAAACTCATCACTTCCTATTTATTTTATGTAGACAGATGCTGTTGTTGTTAGGTGCAGTTGAGTCAACTTTTACTCATAGCGACTCCATATGACAGAGTATAACTGCCCCATAGGGTTTTCTTGGCTAGATGTATAAATGTATATGTATGTATAATGTGTACGTGTGTGTGGGGTGGCTGGGTGGCTGGGTGTTTGTCCTAACTCTGTCTGCCTCAGGACTTGTAATCAGTGACTCCCTGATAGCAAAAAGCCTCAAGTCTTGCTTCTAAATCCATTCTCCACTAAATGGAACCAGGGCTCCTTAGAGCAGTGGCTGAATCCAGGGCTGGGGCACAGAAAGCATAGGCTGGGCATAGAACAGCTTGCTGGGTCAAAAAGCAAGAAGTGCTCAAAGAATGATGGGAAAATGTTGTACGGACACAGGAGCCAACTTGAAGTGGTTCTTATTGGCCAAATCTAGGATGTTTTCTGCATCAAAATTAATCATAGTAACAACTTATAATGAATAAAATGGGAAACTATGAGCCCAAAGTGATATAATAAATGAAAAGCTTGATGAAGAATGTGCTGTTTGCATAGTTTTAAAGGTCCTTCCCCACAAAATCTTTATTAACTGCAAAGATGAAAATAGTAACTTTACAGTGGAGAAGGCTGCAAATACCACCTTAATGGAGAAGGCTGCAAATACCACCTTAATCAAATCAGTGATGGTGCGAATGAAATCATGAGTTGCTTTATTGAATTCAAAAAAAGGAATGCAGCATCACATCTGTGATACTCCTGTGAAGATGCACAACCTGAATTTAATCATGAGCAAACATCAGACAAATCCAAATTGCTGGGCATTCTACAAAATAATTACCCTGTGATCTTCAAATGTGTCAATGTCATGAAAGTCAAAGAAAGCCTGAACAGCTATTCCATTGTGAAGGAGACCAAAGCAAAGTGACAACTGAGTGTAACAGATGATACTGAACTGAATCCTGTTAATATGGAGGACATAATTAGGACAACTGGTGGAACTGAATATTAGGTGGGAGGGAATCAATGCTGATTTCGTATCTTTGATGGTTACATTGTAGTTATGTTGGAGAACATCTTTCTAGAAAATATACAGTAAAATATTAGGAGGTGATAGACCATCAGGTTGGCAATTTATTCTCTGGAGGAAAAAAAATATCTGTATTGCAATGTGATTGTAAGTTTGAGATTATTAGTATTTTTTTAAATTGAATTCTAGATGAAAGTTTGCAGAACAAACTAGCTTCTCATTAAACAGTTAGTAGATATATTGTTTTATGACATTGGTGAACAATACCATGACATGTCAGTATTCTCCCTTCTCAACCTTTGGTTCCCTATTACCAGCTTTTCTGTACCCTCCTGCCTTCTAGTCCTTGCCCCTGGGCTACTGTGCCCCTTTTCTCTCCTTTTGTCCCTTGGGTCTGTCTAATCTTTGGCTAAAAGGTGAACCTCTGGAGTGACTTCATTACTGCGCTTAAAGGGTGTCTGAGGGCCATACTCTCGGGGTTTCTCCAGTCTCTGTCAGGCCAGTAAGTCTGGTCTTTTTTTGAGTTAGAATTTTGTTCTACATTTTTCTCCAGCTCTGTTGAGGGCCCTCTGTTGTGATGCCTGTCAGAGCAGTCAGTGGTGGTAGCGGGGCACCATCTAGTTGTACTGTACTCAGTCTGGTGGAGGCCATAGTAGTTGTGGTCTATTAGTCGTTTGGACTAATCTTTGCCTTGTGTCTTTAGTTTTCTTCATTTTCCCTTGCTCCTGAAGGGGTGAGACCAGTGGAGTATCTTAGATGGCTGCTCACAGGCTTTTAAGACCCCAGACACTACTCAATGAAGTAGAAAGTAGAACATTTTCTTTATAAACTATGTTAAGCCAATTGAGCTAGATGTTCCCTGAGACCATGGTGACCAGAGCCCTCAGCCCAGCAATTCAGTCCCTAAGGGAGTTTGGATTTGTCCATGGAGCATCCGTGACCTTACCCTGAACAAGTTGTGCTGGCTTCCCCAGTATTGTGTACTGAAGTTTGAGATTATTTTTTAATCAATAAATTTTATTTTGAAACCCTAATTAATGTCCCAAGTGAAATCTTCAGGGGTTTAGATGCAACAACAGCTATTTGTAAAAATAAGAATGCCATCTTTGAGTTCCAAGAGCAATAAAGTGATACAAAATGCCTTGGTCTACCAGAGGAAAATTTAGTGAAAGAAGAAAAGGCATTAATTAATATTTCTTTAGAATTCTAAGTTGTTTAGTGAGTAGAGTAGTCATGCTAATTTTTGCAAGAATGAATCATAACAGAGTTGTATTTTTGTGTTTTACATGTATACTGTACAACCACCTTTAATAATACTTTATTTTGCAAAAATAAATTTAAATGATAATGGTAACAGTAATAATGCCAACTAGTGTTTATTGAACATTTACTATGTACACTCTGCTCTGAGGCATGTGGTATTATTACTTCCATTTTACTTCAGGAGACTGAAGCTTAAATGGGTTAAGCATACTGACATACAGTGTAGCCAACTTTTGAAGCCACATTTTTCAACTCCAAAGATTATACTGCGACTATTGCCCTATAGTGCCTCCTGTAGAGGCCATGGAGAAGGATTCTAGGGAGGATACCAGAAGACTGGACTCAATTCTAGATTCCTCCCACTCCCTCATTACTTACCTCAATCCAATCCATCACCACTGCTGGTTCCATTTTAAAATTTTCGACCCCTTCCTTCCCACATTAGTTAAGTCTCAGTATTTTTCTCTTGGTTCCTGGCAACAGGCTCCCAGTCTTCCTGTTTTTCATCTCAGCCCTCTCTAGAGCCTCCCTCAATACTGCCATCAGGGTAATTGGTCTAAAACACAAATCTATCACAAATGTGCTTGAAATCCCGCTTGGGGAGAAGCCCCCTACATGGCCCCCATTACCTTTGTGTTAAAATTCAAACATGACACTGAGGCTTCCCATGATCTGGCCTCTGTGTGTCTCTTCAGCCTGATCAACCAAGGTCCCATGCAAAGCCTCTGCTTGGAGTATTTTTGAGAGATTTATATTTCTCAGAATACATCAACACACCCTCTCTTATGCACACATAGTCAATACTTGTCATATTGTGGATAATCATCTCTTGCTAGCATTTTCTGGCAGTCTCCCCTAGCCTCCCCTTTCTTTCTCTTCCCTGCTTAGCTGGATACCACTTTGTTATTCTCATTACATTTCTGAAAAGATGTATGTCTTAGTTATCCACTGCTGCTATAACAGAAATACCACAGGTGGATGGCTTTAACAAAGAGATATTTATTTCCTCATAGTAAAGCAGGCTAAAACTCCAAATTCAGGGCATCAGCTCCAAGGGAAGGCTTTCTCTCTCTGTGGGCTCTGGAGGAAGGTCCTTCTCATCAATCTTCCCCTGGACTAGGAGCTTCTCTGTGCAAGGACCCCAGGTCCAAAGGACACACTCTGCTATGGGCACTGTTCATCTCTCTCATCCCCTCATCTCTCTGCTCACTTTTCCCAAAAGAAACCAGCTCAAGACACAATCCAATCATGTAGATTGAGTCCTCCCTCATCAACACAACTACCACCCATTGTCCATCATTAACATCATACCTATTATATACCCCTTGCTGTCGAGTCTATTCTGACTAATAGAGACCCTATTGGACAGAGCAGAACTGCCCCCATAGAGTTTCCAAGGAGTGTGTCGTGGATTTGAACTGACAACCTTTTGGTTAGCAGCTGTAGCTCTTAACCACTACGCCACCAGGGTTTCCTACTAACATCATATGGCTAGGATTTACAACACATAGGATAATCACATCAGATGACAAAATGGTGAACAATCACACAATACTGGGAATCATAGCCTAGTCAAATTGACACACATATTTTGGGGGGACACAATTCAATCCATGACATTCCACCCTTTGGCCCCCCAAAATTCATGTCTTTAACACATGTAAAACATATTCACCCCATCATATCATAGCAAAAGTCTTAACTCCAAGTCAAAAATCCAAAAATTCCTCTTCCTCTGTGAAATCTAGAATACAAGTTATCTGCTTCCAAAGGTACAATGGCAGAACAGGCACAAGCTAGACATTTCCATTACAAATGGGAGAAACTGGAGGAAAAGAAGGAATAACAGGCATCAAGCAATTCAGCAGAACACATTACATTAGCCCTCAAGGCTTTGAAAATAATCCTCTATTCTCTGAGACAGTTTACACAATGGCCCTGCCCTCCAGACTCTAGGTGTTGGCCACACTCTCCAGATTCTGATTGGAGATCCTTTGTCCCTGGGGTTCAGCTCCGCCTTCCAGGCCCACTGGGATGGCAACTCCACTACCTCAGCTTTAGGCACACCATTCTTCTAGTCCATCTGAGTGGTGACTCCACCCTTAGAAACACCAGCATTCATGGCTCCATCCTTTGAAACCTCAGATGTCATAGCCATATCTTTTGAGACTGAGGTAGTTTGGCTTCCTGTGTTCCTTGTCTCTTCAGCTTCTGCTTCCTGGTTCCTTGGCATCTCAGCCCTCGGGCCTTACAACCACATCTTCCCTGCTGGGGCAAATGTTCCAAAGCTCTGTAGCTCCACCAGTAAGTGCCCAGAGGTACCCCACTCCACAAGGAAACCTCCTGCACACAGGCAGTCAGCTCTCTCATTCCATGGGTCAGCTCCAGCACTGTCTGGCACTGGTCTCCTAGTTCTGCTCCTGCCAGTCCTCTGCTGCTGTTTCTCACCATCTGCACCATCTCCAGTGTTAATAGTTCTCCTCACTTCCTTCTGAGTCTTCTATCCATACACAGTTTCAAAACCACTTCCACATTTTAGATATCTGTTAGAGCAGCACCCCACTCTCTCAGTACTAAATTCTGTCTTAGTTATCTAGTGTTGCTATAACAGAAATACCACAAGTGAATGGCTTTAACAAGCAGAAATTTATTTCCTCACAATAAAGTAGGCTAAAAGTCCAAATTCAGGGTGTCAGCTCCAGGGGAAGGCTTTCTCTCTCTGTTGGTTCTAGAGGAAGGTCCTTCTCATCAATCTTTCCCTGGACTAGAAGCTTCTCTGTGCAAGGACCCTGGGTCCAAAGGAAGCGCTCTGCTCCCGGCACTGCTTTCTTGGTGGTATGAGGTCCCCTCGTCTCTCTGCTCACTTCTCTCTTTTATATCCCAAAAGAAACCAGCCCAAGACACAATCCAGTCATGTAGATTGAGTCCTGCCTCATCAACACAACTGCCGCCCATCCCCCCTCATTAGCATCATAGAGGTAGGATTTATAACACATAAGAAAATCACATCACATGACAAAATAGTGGACAATCACACAATACTGAGAATGATGGCCTAGCCAAATTGATACACATATTTTTGGGGGACACAATTCAATCCATGACCATTCTTTTATATAATCTATCAGGACACATTGTAACCTTCTTTCATCAAACTGAACTCATTGAAAGAAGAGATTGGAGCTTGTACATCTTTGAATCCTTCCTAAAACTAAGAGGGTACTATACAAAACCACATTGAATGAGTGAGTGAATGAATGAATACACATCAATGAATTACCAATTGAGTACAATTTATACACAATGTTAAAGTGAAGGAAAATGATTTTCAGGAGTACATTTCAGAAGAGTTGTGGGAGAAGCTGACTAAGGGGTTAAATAGTTTGGCAAGAAGATGACCAGGGGAAGATTCAACAGACATGCAGAGAACTTGTTAACTGAACCTACATCTTGAATGAACAGGCTTTACACACTGTGCGCCCTCAGCCCCACAGGTGTGCAATGGCTTTTAAAATTAACTTAATGGGTAATTGTTATGGGTTGAATTGTGTACTCCAAAGAGATATGTTGAAGTCCTAACCCCCACACCTGTGAATGTGACCTTATTTGGAAATAGAGTCTTTTCAGATGCAATCAAATTAAGATGAGGACATTAGGGTGGTCCCTAATTCAATAAGACTGGTGTCCTTATAAGAAGACAAGAGACATAGACACACAGGGGAGAAGGCCATGTGATTGGAGTTATGTGTCTATAAGCCAAAGAACACCAAGGATTGCTGGCAACCACCAGAAGCTAGGACAGAGGTATAGAACAGATTCTTTCTCAGAGTCTTCAGAAGGAATGAACCCTGCCAGCACCTTGATTTCGGATTTCTGGCCTACAGAACTGTGAGAGAATAACTTTTTGTTTTTTTAAGCCACTCAGTTTGTGGTAATTTCTTACAGCAGCCCTAGGAAACTAATACATTAATGAACGCTGATCATATAAAATTCCAAATGAGCAAATGTACGAAACAGAATAGAGTGACAAGGAAAGTTCCCTCTCCTCCTGATGCCCATCCCCCGGCTCTGCAGTTCCCACTGCAGAAGCAACCACTATAAATAACCATTTGGAGTGCTTTTGTTTCCTCCCAAAGATTCTATCTCTATAACTTGGCAATAAATTATAGGAAATGACTGTAAATCAATGATTTATAATGTGGAAGTGGAGAGGGCACCGACGTGGATAGGGAAATGAATCCTGCAATAGCACTTTATTTGCATATACAAAAATGACAAACTCATAATTTTCCCCGAAAATTAAAGCAGCCCTATACTAGACATTCCACTGTGCATTTTAATTGGAGTCTGTAAGACTGATTACAAAGGAGCTTAGAAAATGTAAATAATGGCATATGAGTATTAACATAGGTGATCAAATAAAAATATAATGTCATTTGGATTAATCTGCATTTGTAAAATGTCCTGGTTCTTATACTTTTCTTTTCGAAATTAAAGCCATAGATTATGGCTGTAGGTTGACTTGATTGTTAATTTGTTATCCATTAGTCTTCACTTCCTAGGGCTTATTAGTTAAAAGCGAATTTACATTAATTTGTCTTATGCAAATTAATCTTTTTTTAAATCTTTATTCTCCATTAACAGTTGGAGTTTTTAAATTAATAGATATGAAACTCAGACACATACAATGAAAATTAAACCCTCACACACTGAAAACAGCTGGTTTGTATATACAAAATAAGTTAATTCTCACTATTTGGGCTCAGATTTAAAAATTAAGTAATTTTTATGAAATGAGAAGTGGTGAAAAGCATAATTTGTGCAATTTTGAAAACCACAATGTAATTAGTACAAACTGAGCATAAAAGTTACCTTAGATGTTACAAAGTGGGCCGTCTATTAGCAATAGCAATATCAGTGTGTACCCCCACTGCTCTACCACAGTTTAAAAAACACTCATTAGTGCTTCTAATTTGGATAGATTTTTTTCTATCCTGAGGCTTTGGGCAAATGTACTTTTTTTTTTTTTTAATGTATGCATAAGGCAAGCCTTCAGAAATGTATCTTCCAGCTGTGCAGAGATATGGAAATGTCAAAGAAGAAAATCCCATGCTCTGTTAGGAGTGAAAGAAAAAGTTTTATTGCAGAATAATACAGCTTGAGCTGGGCAGCACTAAGTAAAAATACAAGGCACTATGCAGTTCAATCAGAGAGCAGGGTCCGTATACACAGAGAACAAAGGAAAGGTAGGGGGTTAATGATTGATTATAAATAAGATCAACTTCAACTTGAAGTCCTTTGAAATGTAAAGGTCAGCCACTTGGCTAGGAGGGAGTGAGTTACCACCTAGGTGAGTGGCGCCAGCCAGTTCAGCTATACATGATTGCAGTCATGAATACATTTTTCCTGGGAACAAATTCTTCATATCTTAACATATTCTTCCCATGAACAAATGGTTTACATCCTGATCTTTTGCTTTCTGGGGGTGCATATTGTCCTCATCATTCTTATGTCTGACACAAGTGCTTCCAGTTTGAAACTTTTCTGTTTACATTTCTCCCCTTTGATCAAGCCTCTGCTAGGGGGTGCTGATCACCTACAATGGAGTAGCCCTTCTTCTGCAAGGACTTTGTTTTCTTGAGGATCTTTGGTTAATAAAAATGATTTTCTTCACCTTGCCAAACTAATAGACCTCATCTTCAGGGTGAGTAGGTTTAACGGGGAGCATCTTAATGGACAAGGCCACATTCAAGGAATGTTTCTCAGTCAGAACAGAATGATAGTGGTCAAGATGAAACATCCCCAGGGAGATAAAAAGGGAGGTGATTAAACAGCACAATCATTGGTGAAAGCCTGTGAAACCAGTATGATTTTATGTGAAGGGACAAATGGTTTTGAAGTACAGAACTTCATGGATAAAATGCATTGAACTAAAGCAAAATACATTTTATAATTACAATAGTAGAAACAATGAAGAATATAAAATTCCAAAATGAAGTAGCAATTTTTTCCACCACCCACCCCAAGAGGAAAATCAATTACTTATAATATCAGATAAGGAAGAAACAGGGTCATTAAGTTGAAATATTACCCATTGCATATGATTAACGTACAGTCAGGAATGTAGACACAGCAATCAGATTTTATTATGACACAAGTTCCTCCTTGGGTTGCAGTGAGACTGTCTAGGGCCATTCTATTTTGGAGTAGTACTTTTCTTATCATTGCTATTTTGGTATTGATCTCTTGGAGGCCACAGGCACTGTCATTTAGGGCAGTTTGTATATATTTGGTTAATATTTCTATGTGCCATTGATAGCCAGCGCAGCCAGGAGCTGCTTAGCCATTGTCAAACAAAGCCTTAAGTGATAGCACTGGATGTGGTTCAATTGGTAGTTGCTCAGACCCAGTTGAACCTGCCCCTTCTGTCCATTGTCCTCAAAGCACTGGGTGTGGCTCAAGCCAGTCAAACCCAGTTTACTAGCCTACATGTCAAAAAAAAAAAAAAAAAAATGCAATTTGTCTTACTGTGCCTGCATACAATGATAACCTATGTAGTCCATAATGTTTACATGTACTTCCTTGTGAGAGATGGTATAAAATTTCTGCCTCCCTTTGTTCAGGGAGCTTGATTTGAGGAATATGTCTCCTTGCTCCTTGCCTGAATGCTTGCAATAAATGCTCTTCCTCCCTCTTCACCTCGGTGTGTCTTTATTGACAAGAAGCTGCACTGAGCAGGACCTGCTTTGGGTAACACCATAACATCTTCAAGTCCTATCTGAGGTGAGAATACTGCCACTAAACAATCAAGCCAATAAAACACTAATCGAGACCATTGAACTCTTAATATGGGTACATTAGCTGGTAAGGGAAGTTCAGTTAAAATATATCCTTGAATCCAACTCAGGCCCAGAGTGCATCTTCTAATCCAGCCTGGCAGAGCCAGGGTCAAATGTTGGTTCCCCATAGCCAAAAGGTGCCATTGGGACTACAATAGATACCTGAGCATCGTAGCTAGTCGATGACAAACCAATCAGTAGCTTCTAAGATTATAACAGATGCACATTCAGACAATGGCAGCTACCTCATATATCTGATGATGGCTGGGTTATTCATATGGGTGTGGTCAGATTGTTCTCAGCAAAGGGGAGCAACCTGACTTAGCCTCTCTGCTTGGAAAGTTAACCAGATGAATCCGTCCCACAGTTGTTGATGTGGACCTATAATATGAAGACTACTGTTTATGGGTTTGGAAGATTCTTTAGCCAGCTTTTCTTGCGTAACTTTATTTAGTAAGGTAAGGGTTGTGTTAAGACTAAAGGTTAAGTTATGGCCTGAGTTTTGTTCAGATCCAAAAAGAGGCCATTTATCAAAGGACAATCTAGTAATAGTGATTTCCTGTAGTAATGAACTATTTCTCCATTTTTCTCCTATCCATAGATCAACAGCAACCCAATCAGATGCCTGTAGTGTAGAGACCCACTAGGGAAGGCCAGACTGACTTGAGGTTGGAAGGGTACCACATATCCAACAATTAAACCTTTTAATATGGTGACCATAAGCATCTGTCCAATCAAGGAAAACATTAGTAAAGGCATGACTATAGCAAAGGTAAAAAGATAAAGAGATGCATTTGGGGGCCTGGTCCAGGATCTTGTGTCAGCTGTCTGCTTTAGATGCTGTCTGCTTCTTCTAGCCACAGGGGCATTTAAATGGAACCTTCAATTCTACGTTGGGTTAGCTAGTCCAAAGAGAAGTCTTAGCCTTTTTTAACTGTGATAAATGAATCCAAGGTTTTATTCCCTTTTATTTGGCTGCACATGAATTGGTGAAGAGGACTAAGTATAGTCCCTTCCAACGAGGTTCCAATGAGTCTTTTATTTTGTGTCTCTTCCAATATACATACTCTCCTGGGGCGATGTTAGGCAGGCTTCAGGAGTCTAGTTTCTGCTCATCAAAGTCTTCTCTAACCTGTGAAAGATATTCTTTAGAATATTGAATTAAAGACAGGAAATACTTCAGTAATTCAGGTTGAACAATTTTAGGGTCAGTGCAGGCAACATAAGGAAGGACCATGGGTCTCCCAGTAGTTATTTCATAGGGGTAAGTTTGTGAGATACAAATGGTGTGGACCTCAGATTTAAAAGAACTAAGGGAAGGACGTTAGTCCAGGATAAATGTAAAGTTTCACAAAGCTTTGTTATTTGGATTTTTATTATTCCATTAACTGTCTCTGCTAAACTAGCAGACTGAGGATGGTAGTGACAATGTAGCCTTTGACAAATAGGAAAAACTTGGCACACTTCTTGGATAACTTGACCAGTGAAATGAGTTCCCTGATCACTATGAAGAGCTTTTGGTGTTCCCTGGGTGGGTGTGATGTTTTCAAGAAGTTTCTTTGCTACAAAGGCTTCAGTAGTGCAAAGGCAGGAGAAGGCTTCTACCCAATGTGAAAATCTATGAATCATTACAATACATATCTATAACCATTTGAGGGTGGAAGCTAAATAAAATCTTGCTGCCGTTCAAGCATAGGCCAGGAAGGTAAAGGATATTGTCCAGATGGGACTTTAAGGTGTCTTCTGGAATTGTAGCAAGGGCAAATAGGGCAGTGGGTGGTAACATGTTGGGATGCCTCAAAAAATTTTCCCCATCAATATTTTTTTAAGGTCTCAATCATTTTATCTCATCCCATGTGGGAACCTTCATGTAAGGCTTACTTCATAGGAACATGTAGGAAATTGGTAAGACAGTTTTCAATTTAGTGGCAGAATCTTGGTAACAGCCTGCCTTTTTCCATGCCTTAATTTCATATGTTTGGACTAATTGTTGGTATTTTTAAAGTTTTTCTAAAGTTAATTAATGAAGGTTGGAGTTATACATAGTCAAATTCGAGAAGTCCCTTATTTATTTATCATAAATGCAAAAATAACTTGAAAAGCAGCTTGTTTGGCTGCCATATTATCAGGAATATTTCCTCAAATTTCTTCAGTTTGGGGTACTCCTTTTGGTTGGTGAGCTTGTATTTTTATCACAGCAATTTCAGAAGGAGTAATAGAGTGTCTAGAGGATCCTCTACTAAAGCTCCACTTTTTATGTCATTTCTGGAAGATGCTAAAAATCCTCTTTGTTTCCATAACATGCCAAAATCATGTACAATTCCAAAGCAATGCCTGCTTTTCGTACAAATAGTAACAGATTTTCCTGAAGCAATTTTATAAGCTCTAGTGAGGGCAATTAATTCAGCTTGTTAAGCTGCAGTGGCTTCAGGGAGAACCTGACTTTCAAGGACTTCAGAAGAAGTCCTAACAGCATATCCAGCTTGATAGTGAGGAATAGCAGGATTAAATTTTAAATAGGAGCCATCCACAAATTAAACTAAATCATGATTAGTTAAAAGGATCACTTTTAAGTCTTTTTGAGCGGTTAAAAATTGTTAAGTCAAGCCTAGGCAATCATGTGTAGGAGAGTTGTTTTCATTAGCTACAGGGAGAAGAGCAGCCGGATTTAAACAGGTCATGGAATGTAATCTAATGTTAGATACAGCCAGGAAGAGAACTTCATAGGAAGTGAGCCTGCTGGCAGAAAGATATTGTGTCAAGGCAGAATTAAATAAGGCAAACATAGCATGGGGCACATAGATATCTAAAAAGTTTCCCAGCACCACATCTACTGTGGTTTACACTAGTGTGGCAGTAGCAGCCACAGCCTTAAGGCAGGGAGAGTATACCCTGGCTACAGGATCAAGCTGTGGGCTCTAATAACTTATAGGTCTTTGTTGTCTTCCATGTTTTTCAGTTAGTACACCTAATGCATTTCCAGCTACTTCATGTACAAATAAGGAAAAAATCTAGGTGTTGATTAGAGAAACCTAGAGTGGGTGTGTTCATTAAGGCCCTTTTTAATTGAGAGGCCATAGTTAAAATAAAAAGGGCCTTAAAGAACACCCCCACTCTAGGTTTCCCTAATCAACACCTAGATTTTTTCCTTATTTGTACATGAAGTAGCTGGAAATGCTTTAGGTGTACTAACTGAAAAACATGGAAGACAACAAAGACCTATAAGTTATTAGAGCCCACAGCTTGATCCTGTAGCCAGGGTATAGTCTCCCTGACTTAGGGTTGTGGCTGCTACTGCCACACTAGTGTAAACTACAGTAGATGTGATTGAACTATGGCCTCTCATGGAAACCCTGGTGGTACAGTGGTTAAGTGCTACAGCTGCTAACCAAAAGGTCGGCAGTTTGAATCCACCAGGTGCTCCTTGGAAACTCTACGGGGCAGTTCTACTCTGTCCTACAGAGTCACTGTGAGTCGGAATCCAAGGCAATGAGTTTGGTTTTTTTTTTTTGGTTTTATGGCCTCTCAATCTTCTGGAGCAATTTGGAATGAATATGGCTCAGAGGCTTTTAAATATATAAAGGTTGAGCCAACAAAGAAAAATTGGGAATCCAGGTTCAACAACAGCCACAGAGACCTAAAAACCCATGTAGCTGCTCCTTTGTTTTGGATACAGGGAAGACAAGAATAGCTCATTTCCATTTAGGATCAATAGAGATGCCTTCTGCAGGAATTGGGTGATCCAAATATTTAACAGAAGGCTAAGCTAATTGAAATTTTTCTCTGGAAATCTTATGTCCACCAACAGCCAGATGTTTAAAAAAAAGCTACATTGTCAATAAAGGCAGGCTTGCTGGGAGGTTGAGCAAACTAGAAAATAATCAGCATATTGCAGCAATGTGGATTTGTCTGTAAACTTTAAAGGCTGCAAATCCACATGCAGAATCTGAGAAAAATAGGTGGGAGATTCAGTAAATTCATGAACATTACAGTCCAGGTGAACTATTGATTTTCCCAAGTAAAAGCAAACAAATATTGACTTTCAGAATGCACAAGAATACCGAAAAAGGCACTGCAAAGATCCATAACAATAAAATGAGTTGCAACTGAAGGGACATTGGAAAGTAATAAATTAGAATTAAGGACTACTGGGAATCTAGGAATAACAGTACGGTTGTTTGCATGCAAATTTTGAACAAATCTTCAGCCCCTATTATTTGTTTTTTTAACTGGAAGGAGTATTAGAAGGGCTGGTAAAAAGGAGAATTAAACCTTTTGAAAGGAAATCTTGTATGATAGGAGCTAGTTCTTTTTTTGCTTCTCATTTGAATGGATACTTGGGAATTTCTGGCAGAAGTTTAGATAAATCTATTTGAATTTTAATTGTCTCAGTTGACAAAACTCTACCTGCATCTGTGGATATGGTGGCTCATAAGGTTTCAGGAACTAGGGAAAAGATGTCAGAAGGGAGGGGACTACACTGAGTTGAATTTTGGAGAAGCATACAGCAAAAGCTTCTTCTTTCTAAACATTGTCTAATTCAGAGCCTGTCTCTGTTGACTTAGGGATATCAGGCTGTCTTTGTTATCTAGTGCTGCTATAACAGAAATACCACAAGTGGATGGCTTTAACAAACATAAATTTATTCTGTCACAGTCTTGGAGGCTAAAAATCCGAATTCAGGGTGTTAGCTCAAGAGGATGACTTTTTGTGTCAGCTGTGGGGGAAGGTCCTTGTCATCAATCTTCCCCTGGTCCAGGAGCTTCTCAGCTCAGGGACCTTGGGTCAAAAAGACATGCTCCCCTCCTGGTTCTTCTTCTTCTTCTTTTTTTTTTTTTTAATTGTGCTTTAGAAGAAGATTTACAGAAAAAACTAGCTTCTCATTAAACAATCAATACACAAGTTATGTGACATTGGTTTCCAACCCCATGACATGTCACTACTCTTCACTTCTCCACCTTGGGTTCCCCATTATCAGCTTTCCTGTCCCCTCCTGCCTTCTTGTCCTTGCCCCTGGGCTGGTGTGCCCCTTTTCTTTAGTCTAGTTTGTTTTATGGGCCTGTCTAATCTTTGGCTGAAGGGTGAACCTTAGGAGTGAGTTCATTACTGAGCTAAAAGTTGTCTGGGGCCATACTCTTGAGACTTCTCCAGTCTCTGTCAGGCCAGTAAGTCTGGTCTTTTTTGTGAGTTAGAATTTTGTTGTACATTTTTCTCCAGCTCTGTCTGGGACCCTCTATTGTGATCCCTGTCAGAGCAGTAGGTGGTGGTAGCCACGTACCATCTAGTTGTGCTGGACTCAGTCTAGTGAAGGCTGTCGTACTTGTGGTCCATTAGTCATTTGACTAATCTTTCCCTTGTGCCTTTGGTTTTTTTCATTCTCCCTTGCTCCAGACAGGGTGAAACCAGTGGACTATGTTAGATGGTCACTCACAAGCTTTTAAGACCCCAGACACTACTCACCAAAGTAGAATGTAGAACATTTTCTTTATAAACTATGTTATGACAATTGAGCTAGATATTCCCCAAGACTATGGTCCCCACACCCCTGTGGTTCTTCATTCTTGGTGGTATGAGGTCCCCCTGTCTCTCTGCTCATTTGTCTCATTTATATCTCAAAAGAGATTGACTCATGATACAACCTAATCTTGTAAATTGAGTTCTGCCTCATTAACATAAGTGCCTCTAATCCTACCTCATTAACATCATACAGGCAGGATTTACAACACTTAGAAAAATCACACCAGATGACAAAATGGTGGACAATCACACAAAACTGGGAATCACAGCCTAGCCAAGTTGACATACATTTTTGGAGGACACAATTCAATCCATAACACAGGCAGATTCAGTAACATTTCCCCTTTACATTGCAAATGGCAATACTGTTTGGTTAAAATATCTCTTTCCAGTAGATTGACAGGTGTATCAGAATCGAGCAAAAAAGGGTGTAAATCTTCAACAGGAACAAGAGATATTGGAACAGATTGGGAATGAATCAACATTTGTTCCTAATTGGTGATTCCCACTTCTTTTGAGGTTTTGGACTCCAGGGCGGGGGCTTTTGTAAACAAATGGGGTTAATAGCAGACAGGGTGGCTCTAGTGTCAATTAAAAATTGACAAGATTCTCTGTTAATAAGTAGTTTCTCCTTGTGGATGAAAAGCCCCCACAGGAAAAGCCTTTTGTCCCTGGAACCCCTTCATTCTGAATCAGATTATATGGTTTTTCAAGGGGAGCTATGTCAATCTTTTGTTTGGTTTTTATTTATAGCATTCATTTTTCCAATGGCCAGGTTTTTTATAATGATGACAAATGCCTGCCTTTGTGCCACTGGAAGGTTTAGCATTTTTCTTTTGACTGGGAGATTGTAATTGTTGCAACTGAAGGGCTATTAATTTATTAGTCTTAGAAACTCTTTCAGCTTCAAGAGTCTGGAAAAGTTTGTAGGCTAAGTCGGTTAGCTAAACAATAGGAGCTGTCTCCCAGTCTAATAAATGGTTTAGATCTCAGGTTTAGTCCTGGATATGAAAACAGCACTAAAAGCTCCAGAAGCACTAGGCAAGGTCAAAGTAAGGCCATAGTGTTCAGAAAACTTTTGCAGCAGCTGGGTCTGATAATCATAAACACTTTCATCTTTATTTTCTTTACAAGAGTGAATTTTAGTCCAATAAATCAGTGGGGGAAAGGCCTTATGGATAACCTCTAGCAATTTTTTACTCATAGACAGAGAGTCTTCCAATAGCTTGGTGGTTGTTTTATCAATATTTAAGGCTAAAATCTCCTCAGAGCCTTCCCATTCTGCCTGTTCTATCCATAATTGGGCTTCCCCTGGGCCAGTAATCATGTGAAAAAAATGATATAAGTTGGGGAGCCGAGGCTGGTAGGCTTCAACAAGGATTTTAAATTCTTCAGAAAATTTGTAGGGGTACTTATGCAGCTTAGGAAAATCTTTCACAATGATACATAATTCTAAGCATTTCCACAGGGCAAAAGTGATATGAGACAAATCTTCGGCATCACTGCTGGGGCAAATTTTAAGGGGCATTTCAGACAAGGGTTTATTTCCTGTTTTTTTAGGGGGACAGGGAAGTTCAGATAAAGTGTTTTCAGAAAAATAGGAAGACAAAGAAGGGTATAAAGAAGTAACAGCTGGCAGGGGAGCAGACGGTGTGGGAGCTGAAATTTAACATTTGTAATTCTTTATTCTGCTGAGTTAATTTAGAGACAGTGTCCTGCAGAGAAGCAATTTTACTGTTGTGATGTCTTTTAAAGACCTCAATATACCAATCAAAATAGGCATCCCACTGGGACTGTTTAATCTGGGAGCCTCAGTCAGTCTATAATTTACTGTACAGAAAAATTAATTTAGAGAGATCAAAAGAAACCCCAAAGTAACCACTGATTTTCCAAACTGTCTTGAGTGAGATTATGCCAGACAGACAAGAACGTGAATGATATGTTCACTACATGAACATAATGCTTGTTCATGTAGTGAGCAGAAGTCCCAGAAGGTGGCTCCAGATCTCTTTTAGACACAGCATTCCCCATTTTATAAAAATAGTTACAACAAAACAAACTTTGACTTGCAAGAACCAAAACAAATTCACAATAAAACTCAAAGAACTATCAATTCAAAGGGGAAGAGATCAGATTGGAGAGATTTTTTTACCTTAAATGATTCCTAAAAATTCATGGAAGCTGAGAGCTCAAAGTAGCTCAGCAGGTACCGTGCCTGCATCTGGATGCCCCGGGGATTGTCAAATATAACGCACCTTCAGAGTCCTGCTTCTGACACGAGAAATGTCAAAGAAGAAAATCCCACACTCTGTTAGGAGTGAACAAAAAAGAGTTTTATTGAGGAATAATAAAGTTCATGCTGGGCAGCACTAAGTAAAAATACAAAGTACTCCGCAGTTCAAGTGGAGAGAGGAGTCTATATACATAGAGCAGAAAGGAAATGTAGGGGGTTAATGACTGATTATAGATAAGATCAACTTCAACTTGAAGTCCTTTGAAATGTAAAGGTTGGCCACTTGACTAGGAGGGAGTGAGTTATCACCTAGGTGAGTTGTACCAGCCAGTTCAGTTATACAAGATTGCAGTCATGATCACATTTTCTTGGGAACAAATTCTTTATATCTTGACACATTCTTCCAATGAACAAATGTTTTACATCCTGACCTTGTGCTTCCTAAGAATGCATGTTGGCCCCATCATTCTTACATCTGACACAAGTGCCTACAGTTTGTAACTTTTCCGTTTACAGAAATTAAGGAAAGGAATCCCTGCAGCAACCAGAAACTAAAAATAAAAAGTAATTTAATCAGAATGAGATTGCTTCTACACTTCCCTCTGAAGGTGACTGGTGGAAGTTTTGGCAGCAGAGAATGGTATTGGTCCTCTGTCAGCTCAAACAGTTCAAGTAGTAAGGCTCCTTCCAGAACACAGAAGTAGGAGCAAGCCTGGGAAGGGGAAGACAGGTCAAGATGTTTCACCCCTGTTGGAACTGGTCCTGTGAAGAATGTGCTCCTGAAGATGTGGCACAATGATGGCCAGTTGCCTTGCCTGACCCACTGTCATGAGTTTTGCAAAAACTGCATTTTTAGTTGCTGCCTCAGCAGCCATAACTTCCAGTGCAAAGCAACAAGCTGGCTGACTTACTCTGTTTATTCATGCAAATGTGGCCCCTAGATAGCAGCCCACAGAAACATAAGCAAATGTCAGCTCCTAATACGACTTCCCCAGCAACCTGAGTGACCAACAACTCCCCTCAACATCTCTCCCTGCTCCACATCAGATAAGACCCCCAACAGGCTCCCCAAAGCCCTGCTCTTCTGCTTCAAACTGACCAATTCAACAAAAGCCCAAGAACCTTAGTGCACCCCACACTCGGACCCTAATAAAAGCTTGAGCCCCAGGTCCACGCTCTGTCTCTGCCTGACCATGACCTCCTGTGTTGCCGTCCTGCAAGCTGTGTACCTCCTCCAAGACCTGTAAGTAAGAAACATCTCATTTTCAGTTCCTGTGTGTGTTCTCTTGTTGAACCGTGACTTCCATCTAGCACCCATATAACTCAATTTTAAATAAATTACTAGAATTCATAACACCCACTAAACCCTGGAACCCAGTAGTCTGGCTCAACTGGGCATCCCTGCTCTCTCAGTCATCGGTATAGCAGGCCAGCTGCCCCAAGCCAAAGTACTGTGCCTTTACACTCATCTTGCTGTGAATACAGCAAAAATCCTTGTAGATATTCTTAGCAAACTTTGCAGAGCTCAGTTCACTTTAGGCTCCAACTTTCCCAAACTTATTCTTAACATTAGGCCACTCTTTGCTTTTACCCTTGGTCCCAAGACTCTCCTTATCTCCTCTGTTTATATCTTTTTAAGCAACAAATCTCCAAGAAAGTTCTCTAAGTGGCCCCTTGGGATTCTTCTGATTCCTTCTCAGTTTCCTGCTTGTCAAGACCATTTTTAATCAGAGTGTCAGAGCTTCCCAAGTGCATTTGAGCCATTTCCCATTTTAGATTCCTGCCCAGAAGGTCACACTTATCTTCTCTCTCCATGTTTTGAACTCTGCTTCCTGATAGCTGAGGATCTAGGCTTCCCCATAAGCAACATTTCCTGTCTTGTCAGTGAAAAGAGGATCAAGCTTGTGGGATCATTTTCTCAATATTCAATTTGATAGAATCAAACTAAGTATTGAGCATTTACTTTGCTCCAGGTACATTGCCATAAGGAGCTCACTGAGTAGCATGGGAGACAGAGTATTAAACTAATAGTGACAGGATAAATAAAACAGGAGCCCTGGTGGTGCAGTGGTTAAGCACTTGGCTGCTAACCAGAAGGTTGACGGTTCGAACCCACCAGCTGCTCTGTGGGAGAAAGATGTGACTGTCTATTTCTGTAAAGATTACAGCCTTGGAAACCCTATAGGGCAGTTCTAATCTGTCCTATAGGGTCACTATGAGTCAGAATTGACTTGATAGCAATGGCTTTAGTTTTTGGTATGGGAGGATAAATGAAACAAAAGAAGTGTATGCAATGGAGAGCACTAGTACAAAGGTAAGAGTGCACTCTGTCTGGAGGAAATGACTCAAGCTGGATTTTGGAGATACATAAAAACCAGCGAGGCCAATGTAAGGATAGAAGGACCTCCAGGCAGAAGAAACAGCATATACAAAGTTCCGGAGGTATGAAAGGCACGCTATCACCATTTCACCTGTCAAGTCTTCCTCTTTCCAAATTAAACTTAGAATAATTGTTATCCTTTTTAAAAATTTTATTGTCCTTTTTGGTTTCCCAGGCAATACATATTTGTTCTAAATATTAAAATTATACAAAAATATATATACAAAAATATATAACTTAGAAAGTAGGAATCCACCATAATCTCAACACCCAAAGACATACTTATCCTTTTGCAACTTATTTCTAAGTTAGTACATATAATTACTTGTGTTATATTCTCATTTTCTGAGTTTTAGTATTTCACAGGTTGAGTGGCAGTATATAATAGTAATTAAGCATGAACTGAAGTCAGATGAATCCCATTTATACCGCTTACTAACTGCGATCTTGGTTGGGCAAGTCTCCTAACTGGTCTGTGCCTCAGTTATATAATACCGTTTGTGTTATAAGATCATGATAATACACACACCCGTTGCCATCGAGTCAATTCTGACTCACAGATTCTGACTCATAGCAACCCTATAAGACGGAGTAGAACCGCCCAATTGGGTTTCCAGGGAGTGGCTGGTGGATTCAAACTGCCAACCTTTTGGTTAGCAGTCGTAGCTCGCTGTAGCTTTTAACCACTGCACCACCAGGGTTCCATTAATACTACAGGTCTACGTCAATGATTACTGTGATGATTGAATGAGTTAATATTTGTAAAGCACTTAAGATAGTGCCTGACACATGATAAGTTTCTCTAAACATGAGCTTTTATTAATTGCTTATTAACATTCAGTTTGCTGTTGTTTCCAATTCTTTGGTTAATAAAGAAGCTTCCAAGGCAAGTTTTAAACAGCCCTTCCCATCTATTAGGAGTCCCTGGGTAGTGCAAACAGTTAAACGCTTGGCTACTCAGCTAAAGTTTGGTGGTTCAAATCCACCCAGGAGTGCCTCAGTAAAAAGGCCTGGCTACCTACTTCCAAAAGATCCGAAACAGTAGGAGCAGTTCTACTCCAACATACGTGGGGTCACCATGAGTCAGAATCACCCAACAGCAACTGGTTTGGCTTGCAGCTTTGTTTTTGTTTTCATTTTTACCCTCTACTACATTTGGACTACTGTTTCTTAATAAGTTATGGGCACCAAAACTCTGCTGTGAGCACTTAACAAATATGAATTAATGTTGTTGACTCCCCTTAGAGGCAATACAAAATGGTATGGGGTGGGGTGGACTGGGTTCCAGGCCAGAACCAAGTGCATTTATTGTGGATTTTCTTTCTGCACTGAGACCATGTGAGGAAGGCAAAGGCTCATCATAGATGGGAAAAGAAATAGGAAGATTGGGATCTTGGAGGTCAAACAGAAAGTCAGCTTGGAGGTTTGGGGTAGAAAGAAGCCAGAGAATGAATGAGGATCAGGAACATAGCTAGAGACAAATCTGAGGGCATATAATATCAAAATGATATTTGGGCACTAAATTTTTTAGAAAATAAATATAGTATACCTTCTTTGAGGTAATATTTCATATGTAGTTCTCATCAATGAGGTTATATTAATTTTAATTCTGGAACTATAAGGCTCTTTGCCTCTCTTGCTCATGTAGGAGTTCAGTTCCCTCCTTTCAAAGCCTCCCTGGGCCATTTCTGGGGGCCAGGGAGATGGAGGGAGTATTCTCACATGCTCAAGGACAAGTTTGCTCATGGTAGCCTCTCCCTGTCATGGTGCCTCACCAACCACAGCCTCTGCTGCTAGAGACACCAGAGAGAACCCTGCTGTGCTATTGTTCCCCCTCCAGCCCCTCCTCCAGGAGTCAGAGTTGTTCTTTGGTATGTGGCAGGTGGGATGTGGGGTGAGAGGAAGAAATGACACTTTTTCCAAATCTGTATCTAGATTCTGTCTTGAACATAACTTCTCTTATTTCTCTCCCTAACTGTCTTAGTTATCTAGTGCTGCTATAACAGAAATGCCACAAGTGGGTGGCTTTGACAAACAGAAATTTGTTCTGTCACAGTTTAGGAGGCTAGAAGTCCAAATTCAGAGTGGCAGCTCCAGGGGAAGGCTTTCTCTGTCTGTCAGCTCTGGGGGAAGGTCCTTCTCATCAATCTTCCCCGTGTCTAGGAGCTTCTCAGCACAGGGACCCTGGGCCCAGAGGATGCACTGCTCCTGGCACTTCTTTCTTGGTGATATGAGGTCCCCTTGTCTCTGTGCTCACTTCTCTCTTTTATATCTCAAAAGAGATTGATTGAAGACACAGCCTAATTTTATAGATTAAGTCCTGCCTGATTATCATAACTGCCTCTAATCCTGCCTCATTAACATCATACAGGTAGGATTTACAACACATAGGAAAATCACATCAGATGACAAAATGGTGGGCAATCACACAATACTGGGAATCATGGCCTAGCCAAGTTGACACATATTTTGGGGCGGGGCGGGGGGGCACAATTCAATCCATGACACTAACCCTAATCTCTACTGAAGTTCAAAAATCTGTACCACAGTCTGAAATGGGGAAACGGACATATTCCATCTACTCTCTCCAGTGTCCTTTTCTGCCTTATCTCTCTAGTCACTCAGAAACAAATACTGACTGAACATTGTAGTAAATTGAATGCAAAACTAGTGCTAACTTTGTGACCTGCCCCTCCCTGTATCTATGCTCTTTGCAATAGGGTGTTCAGCTCTTCCCATTAAGGGGAGGAGTCTACCCTTGAATCTGGACTGGCCTCATGACTTTGACCAAATGAATGTAGCTTAAGTAATTGTGTGCCTGTTTCAAGCCTGTGTCTCAGCAGGCCTTGAGCACTTCCACTCATTCTCTTGACTCCTCTGCCATGTCCTGAGAACAAGCCTAGGTTAAACTAACTGATGACAAATCTCCCCAGCCAAGAGCCAGCCCACAGCTAGCCAACTGCTACTCAAGTGAATGAGTCCCAGTAGAGTCTGGAAGAGCTGCCCACCCAAGCCCAGCCAATATCAGCAGAGCTGTGTAGAAGATCGGCTTTTGCATGAGTGAGCCCAGGGGAGACCAGAAGAACCACCTAGCTAAACCAAGTCTTGTAAACAAAATAAAGCCTGTGCCACTTTAAGCCACTGGTATCATTGTGACAGGAGATAACTGATACATTCTCTTTCTGACCTCAAAATCAAAGCTTCTTTGTATGTTCAAACACCTGTCTGAGAAGCTCAGCAAATAGCCAAACTCTAATTCTCAGTCTGGATTCAGCCAGGACACCCGGCTACCCTAACAATGGTTGTATAAGGGAGATGCTACAGCAAGATAGAGACATTTTAATTTAGCAGGTGTCCAGGAGGCCTAAGAGAAAGCTAGTCAGCCTCCTGGGAAAGTGTCATGTGAAGAGACCAGGTATAGGAATGTCCTCCCACTCCTCAGCACGACTACAAGATAACAGTAAGTTGGTGTAATGGCAGTTCTTATGGAAACTGGCAAAGGAATCCAAGTTCCCCATTTTGGGCTGAAGTGGGACTGAACAGAGACAGAAAGCAGCAGGAAAAAGGGGGAAGGAATCATGGAGAAACTCCGAGCTGTCCCAGGCCCTGGAACTGAGGCTGCAACCAAGTTTATCTAAAATCTTTGAGGGCAGGGATTCCAGTGGGAATCTGAGTCGCATACTGTTGACCTAATTTTATAGCCTGTCTATAAGTTGTTTCATTGTGCTGGCTTGTGTTATCTAATTCCATCCACTTGATGATTGGTTAATGTGTTAACCTCCAATGAATAAGTTCCTTTGGCTAAGCCTAGGGGAAGCACATTGCTAAATGAGTGAATGCTGGTCCCTGACTCAAGATCTCTCTCCTCCTTTCCACTCTGCCTAAAGGGCAAGTTCTCTTTCCTCTTTGTCTCTTCCCCCTTCACATTGTTTTCTAGAGAATTTGAATGGAGCCTGTGCCCCAGAAACAGATGAATAAACGTCTAGCAAGCTGGGCCAGTGAAAAATGGATTTTTTTAAAGCTCAGACTGGGTTATGTTGATGGTGCTCCTTTGAGGCAGGAGGCCTGCCAGTCAGAGCAAAGCAGCCCACCACCCAGCAAATGACTATTACAAGGCAACAGGCCATTACCTGAAAATCTAGGGACTGGCAACTCAGATCACAGGTGCAGAGAGAGCAATAAAAAATAAGCTGCTGATGGCTGACTTTTAATTCTATTTATCTTTTTGAGTAGGAAAAAAAAAATGAAGGTGAACGTAGAAAAATCCTTCTTAAATTGTTAGCTTAGCTTCTTGGTCCATTTGAGTGGGGAGTGGTGGCCGGGTTGAGTTAGACTCAGAGAGGTGGTTAATGCGTGCCGTGTTCCCTGATAAACGCTTCCAGACATTCTCCACTGTAGTGCTTACCACTGCAGGAGGGGTTGCAGACAGGTTGCCATGTTGTCCCCAGGGTGGATGATTTGCTTTCTCTTTTCCAAACTTTTTGAGAACTTGAGAACTGAGGGACCTAGAAAGTCTGAGCAATTTTCAATTAAGCTTTCATTAGTCCATGGAGTTCCTGGGTGGTACAAGTGGTTAATACACTTGGCTGTTAACTGAAAGGCTGGAGGTTTAAGTCCACCCAGAGATGCCTCAAAAGAAAGGCATGGCAATAATCCACTTTTAAAAAATCAGCCATTTTAAACCCAATGTATCACAGTTCTGCTCTGACACACATGGGGTCACCATGAGTTGAAGTCGACTTGACAGCAACTGGTAGGACTAGAGCAGAGAAACAGCAAGCTCCGTGGAAGTTCTAGCCCAAGATGGACTAGGCAGAAAGACCTGGCTATCTACTTCTGGAATTAGCCAATGAAAATCTTATGCATAACAGGACCAGACAATGTTTCATTCTGTTATACATAAGGTAGCCATGAGTCAAAGCTGACTGGTCGGCAGCTAACAACAACACTGTCTCCCTACAGTTCATGGGGAAGGAGTAAGAGAAGAGTGGGATAAGGGAAGAAGGTAAAAAAGAGACTCCATTCAAACTGGCCCTTCATTCAAGACTCTATTGACAGCAGAGTTCCTCAGCCCACCCCAACTGGCCCCAGAGTCTTTCTATCGCTCTTCTCTTGCCACAGAGGGCTTGGCAGCACTACATGGGATCATATGCAGGGCTCATGGCCTAATATATTTAAAGGGCACACAGATTACTTGGGTATGGTGGATGAAAGTTTTTATTTTCTAAAGTGATGAGCAAATGTGACATTTTTATTTTCACAGAATGAGTTTTCTTTCACGATGTAGACAGGTGATTTTATATACTTTTGACAGGTCTACTGTATTTCTGATAGCTACAGATATATCCTTTGGGGCAAGCTGAGAGGACATGAAACCTTACGCCATTATCCCTGGGTCCAGAATTATCAGGGGCATTGTAGAGACCGCTGGGCCTTCTCTCCGAGGCTGCACCAGTCAGGATTCAATTACAATCTTTCACTTTTATCCTGCCCTCTAAGTATTTACAAAGTTACTCTCACCATCTCACACCAGCTCTCCTGACTTGCAGCAGTTCTTTGCTTTTTCAGGAAACAAACGGGATGAAAGTCCAAGGCTGGAACTTCCTCCTTGTGGTGTTTGACAAGGACTGACGTACTCTAGGTCCTTTAAACCCCGGAAGTCCAAGACACACCCAACCTTGACTGCAGCGTCCAAATGCTGGGGCTGTAGGTAGAAGGACAGAAGCAAAAAATCATTCAACATGAGGGACCCACTGACAAATTGTTCGGTGAGTAGCGCCTGGTGGTTTGTGTGTCTGAGTGTGAGAGGGCGGGTGGGGTGTGGTTTTCTGTATTACTGGATTTTAAAACTTACGAACTTTGAGACGGTCAGAATCCAAACATGTTTAGATATTGGCTGCAATACAAAAGTCTGTGGTTTTTCTTTGGTTCAGTTTGAAACAGAACCCTTTCTAGCAAATGACAGGGCAGGTAATTGTCATGTTTCATTCTTACGTTCTCAGAAAAGCTTAGAGTGGGTGTAGCGTCATATTTGGATGCAGATGGTGGCTGATAGGAAAACATTCTTAAGGCACGTAGCAACAGTGCCAACATCATGTACAAAGCAGATACTGTACAAAAACACAAAGAACGAATGTAGCCAATTTTGGGCTCTGAGAATGAAGTCAGGGTGATAGGTTCTTGTGTATTTTCCCTTATCATTTAGAGTCAAGGACTTCAAGTCCTGGAGTAGGAAGGACAGACTCCCTGCTCTGTCCCTCCCCTTGGTGGTTCTCACATAGATTTACCAGTATATTTGTTTCAGTCCTGGGAAAGTTACTAAAAATAGAAAATTGGTCAAAAGTACAAAGATACTGTGAGATTGTTAGTGACAATAGCTGAGATGTAATTTAGAATGTGAGAAGCAACTAAAATAAGGGAAAATATATTTACTTTGGTAACAATGTCTTTTCTCAATAAATGGTGCCAAAAAAATAAAAACGTTCACATCAACAGCAAAGGGTTGCATTCATTGTTCATATAGTTTATTAAAAAATAAACTGGAAAGGCAGGTAAATCAGGCCAGCAATAAAGCTAGAAGGAAAAATATCAGCAGAGGATTATTTAATTCATTTTTGTTTATTCAATGGATGAGGGGAGCACAGGCTGAGAGAAGATGGAATCGCAGCTGCTAGTTCAGCTGCTAACCAAAAGGTCGGCAGTTAGAATCCACCAGCTGCTCCTTAGAAACCCTATGGGTCAGTTCTACTCTGTCCTTTAGTGTAACCATGAGTCAGAATCAACTAGACAGCAATGGGTTGTGTGTTTAGTCCACAAAAGGAGTTCATTGCTCAGATAAGCTAAATGAGATGAACCCATAAAAGGCTAGTAATAGCAATAATGACAATGTAGTAACAGGCTCTGCCTACTTTTACTTTTTTAGACTCAAAAATAATATGTGCTTAATGTAAAAACAAATTCCAACTATACGGTTGCATATAGACTTTAACAGTGAAAACTTCCCCCTTTTACCACCATCCAAATCTTCTCCCCATTGGCAAGCATGGAGAACTTTTTTTTTTTTAGGTCTTTTATGTATTTGTTTGTCTATTTCCCCTTGCATTTGCTCCCTTACTAAAAATTTAAATCTTCTCCTATCTTGCTATTGACACTTTTTGATGGTATTTTTGCATAGAAATGGTGGAGTAGACCAGGGATGGGATAAGTAGAGGTAAAAACTTGTTCCCAAGAGTCATTCAAGAAAAAAGTCAGCACCAAGGGAAGAATGGAATAGAAGAATGGGAAACCAAGGACAGACTCTATTTAAAAAAAAAAAAAAAGGAAATCAAACCCTAACAGCTTTTTCCCAGGATGTTAGTCAGCAGTCTAGAATTTGGGAGAATTTTTTTTAACCAGCCCCCAAGACAACTTGTCACTGTGTCTCTGTGATAGTTTAATATTGAATTCCCTGATGTGCTTTACCCTACACTGAGCCATCGCTCCAAGGAGGGGGGTGGTGTCCTTATCTACAACCCTGAAGGCTGTAGCCCAGGAGTCAAGAGGAGGAGGATATCCTTTCAGCGGAGATTTCTAAACTTTCAAAAGTCACGAAATCTTTATTTATTTGCCATTGTTTCATCTTGACCAAATGTTCCAGTTGATTTCCTGGTGCAGTCCTAGGTTGTACTTGGGGAACAATGCTGTGTGAAGATGAGGCTGCAGTTTGGGAACAGAAGTAAAACATGGAAGTGGATCGCAAATGAATGCTTCATGAAACCCTGAAGTAATTTTACAAAAGAACCCAAAGTTTTAACCACCTGCAAAACATTCCATTCCATGGGCCTCTACGGTTGCACAGAACAGGGAGCCCTGGTGGCACAGTGGTTAAAGTGCTCAACTACAAACCGAAAGGTTGGCAGTTCTAACCCACCAACCTCTCTGTGGGAGAAAGATGTAGCAGTCTGCTTTGGTAAAGATTTTAAGCCTTGGAAACCCAGTGGTGAAGTCCTATAGGGTCTCTATAAACCAAAATCAACTCCACAGCAACATGGTTTTTTTTGACTTATAGAGACCCTATAGGACTGCACCACTGGGTTTCCAAGGCTTTAAATCTTTACCGAAGCAGTCTGCTACATCTTTTTCCTGCGGAATGGCTGGTGGGTTCGAACCACCAACCTTTTGGTTAGCAGCTGAGCGCGTCACCACTGGACTTTAGTGGTTTCCAAACTGTGCTCCCTGGAATCCTTTCAGAGTCCTTTAAGGTAGATGGAAGTGGAGTGGGAAAGAGAGATGGGACAGGAGCTGGGGAATCAAAGCCAACATCAAGAGATTTTGCATCCCTCAAGGCAGATTTGTTCCGAGATTTTCTGACTGCGTACACACACACACACACACACACACACAATGGATGGTCTCTGGGTTCTGCTTTGATATTTATGCAGGTCTGCTTTTCACACCTTTTGCCTTTGTGAGTAGATGGTACATGATGAAAGGTATAGAATTACTGCTACTAAATAAGGGATTATGCTGAGATAATGGAAATATTCTTTGCAACTTTTATTTCTTGATGCCACCTTTATCTCAGTCTGGATCAGGGTTTATCTGGGAGTTTCCTGCACATTGTATATGGGGTCAAAGATAAAGATTCTCTGCACTGTTATTATTAACAGACCATCCTAACTCTTATCTGACCATTAAATTAACGATAATGTAATGCACTGAAGAGCTTCCCCACTTGTGTGTACCCAGGCACACTGAAGTTTGGGGAATGGGTTACAGGTGTATCTAAGACACCATCTCTAGGGTGTCGCTGAGGTGCCAGAGCCCATGGGCCAGTTGCCACTGCCTTGAACGAACGTATCCATTAACTACACTGTACAAGTTACTGTTGAGTTGATTCTGACTCCTCTTGGTGACTCCATGTGGGTCAGAGTAGAACTGTGCTAATTGTGCTCCATAGGGCTTTTTATATGTGTGTGTATATATACATATATATATCTTGTTATGTGTGTATGAAGATATACCCAAAACATACATCAATTCAGTCATTTCTACATGTACAATTCAGCGACATTAGTTGCATTCTTCAAGTTTGCTAGCTTTCTTGATATCTTTTTTCCAAATTGTTTCACCATCATCAACACTACCTCACTGTCCACTAAGCTTCTCATTTAACCTTTCAAGTTGCTATTATCAATTTGATCTCAGATAGATAATTCTTTAAAAGAACACAACACTCAAGGTGGACGTTCTATTCCAATTAAGCTAAATTACTGTTTGGTTTAAAGATTATTTCAGGGGATAGTTTTGATTTAACGTTTAAAGATATCCTCGGGGAAAAAGCTTTGGGGTTCATCCAGCTTCGATGGATCCATAGAGTCTGGATTCTATGAGAATTTGACACTTTGTTCCACATTTTTCTCCCTTTTCATCAGGATTCTTCTATAGACTCTTTGATGGAATTGTTCAGTAATGGTAGCCAGACATCATCCAGTTCTTCTGGTCTTATGGCAAAGGAGGCATTTGTTTATGGAGGTATCCAAAGGGTTTTCAATGGCTGATTTTTTGGAAGTAGATCCCTAGCCTTTCTTCCAAGGAGCCTCTGGGTAGACTTGAATTGCCAAACGTTTGGTTAGTAGCCGATCACTTAACCATTTGCCACCCAGGGGCTAACCATACTGTACCAGTGAAAAAAATTCCGAAGTAATAGTTTATTAAATAACAGGAAACCATCTTCAAGAATCTCAAACTGGCAGCCCAAAGGTCAATTGAAACCATACCATGTGCTTTGTTAGAGCAGCCCATTATCTTAAAAAGCTGAATTTGAATGCCTTTAGGGGAGATGGGCACTCTCCACTTTGCTATAGTCTCCACCATTCCCCTCTGAAGACCACTGAGTTTTCAATCCTTGGTTTAAAAAATTTCATGGTTCCCTGGCCTCCCAAATCTAGTCCCCAAAGACACTAGAAAAAAATGTGTGTGGGGGAGTTTTAATGGCTTAATAAGTGTGGGAAATACAGCATCCCCTGTGGTCCCAGCTCATAGAAAATTCTCAACTGTTTCTGCTCATTCCGTATTGGTCTCAGCAAGGTTTTCCCATATGCACGCTTTCTCACTTAGTGTCCCAGGTTCCCTAGTCTCTTTTCAGGACTGTTGGATGGCAGACTACCCTAAGGTGGTGATGGGCTGATGAGGGCTCATCTTTTCTAGGACTGTTCATCTCTGAGTCCCTTCCCTCCACTCCTGGTTCTCCTGATGGCGGTTCTTCCCGCTCCCATTCTGAAGGTTACCAGTCCCCTGACCCCTTCTCACAGCTTTGTCTTCTCCTCTCATCACCAGCCACAGACTTGT
This sequence comes from Dugong dugon, assembly GCA_030035585.1. Classification (NCBI taxonomy): domain Eukaryota; kingdom Metazoa; phylum Chordata; class Mammalia; order Sirenia; family Dugongidae; genus Dugong; species Dugong dugon. The sequence continues at coordinate 130,712,288 of CM057461.1, forward strand.
ACAGTATTTGAGAACAAAGAAACTCACTCTGCCAGCATGCATCCAAATCTTTCTATTTTGCACTTGGCCCTGTGGTTTGTTTGCTGTGTCTTTGTTTCTGCTTTGCTGTGGGCTGTAGAAGGGAATAAAGGCTCTCTGTGTATCAGTGAGAGAGCAGATAAGACAATACATTAAAAAAAAAAATGCAGCATAATACTGTGAGATATTTCAAAACAAATCAAATAAGAAAGCCACAGAACCTATAAAGAAAATCATAAAGTGTTATTGAATGTAAAATAAGATTTGAACAAATGAAAAGACTTACTATGTCCTTGGATGAGAAGTAGAAATACTATAAAAAGGTCAAATTCCCCAAATTGATGTAGATATATGTAACACAATTCCAGTTAGAATTCCAACAGGAATTTTTTAAAAGTTTTAATTAGATAAATGTTCATATGGAAGAATAAATGCTGGAGAATAGCCAAAGAAATTATGAAAAGGAAAGAAAAAGTTGTTTACAGATAGAGCAGAAGAAAAATATTAATATCTCTGCAATTTAGGTAGTGAGTACACAGTGTATATCATTATTATTTTCTGTATGTTTAAAATATTCCATAATTTTAAATAAAAATTAAAAGTCTGGTTATGAGTTAGAATTATGTTCAGTTGCATGTATATACAAAAAAAAAAAAAAACTCAAAATAAGGATGACTTCTCTCAAAATAAGATCAGTCCAAAAGTAGAGAAGTGAGGGCTTGTGTGGTGGCCCTGCAGCTATTAGGGATCCAGGCTCTTTTTCTCTTTTTGCTCTATAATCTTAGCACATGACATCCATCATTCTCAATGTTCAGGTAGCAGGAAAGAGAAAGAAGGTAAGAGATAAAAGGGCACATCTTCCAGACAAGTCGGCTCCCTTTAAGGAGCCCTCACTGAGACCCCACACAAAACTCTCACGCACACTTCCTTGGTCAGCCCTTAGTCACATGGCTGGACCTAAGTGTGAGGGAGGGTGAGAAATGAGTTTATTCCAGGGGAATGTACCCAGCCAAACATTTATCTATTTTATTCCCATGACACCTAAGTGTGTTTTGTGGGATGTTACTAGGGGGTCCCTGGGTGGTGCGAACGGTTAATGTACTTGGCCACTAACCGAAAGGTCGGAGGGTCGAGTCCACTCAGAGACACCTTGGAAGAAATGCCTGGTGATCTACTTCCAAATAATCAGCCATTGAAAACCCTATGGAGCACAGTCCTACTCTTAACACACATGAAGTTGCCACAAGTCAGAATCAACTCCATGGCAATTGGTTTTTGTTGCCGTTGCTGTTGTTTTTTAATTAGGTGTTATAGGAAAAAAATAAAAGGCTTAGGGGGGAAATTTGGTGAAAATGTTTAGGTAACGCAGAAGTAAACAAAAAAATTAAACAAGTTTCTTTACTGCAGGACTTCTCGCAGTTTTAAAGTGTTCACCTAAACTTTTCCATTGTACCTTCAATGGGAGAAAGAAGACCTTAGTAATAGCATATCATTCATATATGACTAGCTTTATTTGTAGAAAATAAAAATTAGAAAGCTGGATTGCCAAGTAGTGACTTTACTCTCATGACACTCATAGGAGAATCATTTCTTCACGACAGAGACTACAAATTGGAATCCCACTACAAGTGTGTTTTACTTACTCTGCAGAGAGCTTTAAAATTTATGGATTGTCCACTATAATTTTTTTTAAATCTCATGTCAGATACAAATTCGGAGTTCGGCTTTTACAGAGAAAATGGCAGATCTGGCCATTCTGAGCCTCATTTCCACGTGGCAGTGGTGGGCCAGCCACTGCAACCTCTTCAGCTCACTGTCTCCACCCTGCTCTTTACTAATGGGCACCTGCAGGCATCTGAGTTTGCAAACCCTGCTTTGCTGTTGTTAGCTACTACAGAGTTGGCCCCCAACTCATGGAGTCCCCAGGCACAAGGGGATTGGGTCGTTGTGATCCATAGAGTTTTCATTGGCTGATTTTTGGGAGTAGGTCTCCAGACCTTTCTTCTTAGTCTGTCTTAGGCTGGAAGTTCTGCTCAGACTTGTTCAGAATCACAGCAACACTCAAGTCTCCACTGACAGGTGGTAGCTTTGCTTGAGGTATGTTGGCAGGGTGTCCTGCATGGAAGGTAGGAATTCCACCACTGAATTACCACTGCCCCCCTAAACCCTGCTTTAGGAGTTAACATTTTCTTACAAAGAGCTTTGCACCCTGACCTCAGTCCTTGTGTCCCAGACAGTTTCAATGAAGCTACTACTCTGTGTCTACCAAACCCTGTCCTGGCTTTCCATATTAAATTCAGAGGAAAGTTAAACTACTGCATAAAGATAAAACAATCTTAGTGTCTATAAAATTGTGTTTCTATATCCTAGGTATTGGTTCCTTCCCTCTGCAGGGAGGGACCTGGGTCAGGTTATTTCTTTGGCCCCTTCCTCCTCTGTGGCCCTATGCCTCCTCTGTGTGTTAGTTTGTTAGCAACTGAAAGATTGTCAGGGCCCTGACGGTGCTCACAGGTGTGAACGCACCTGCTGCCTAGCAGGTGCTCAGTAAATATAAGTTTCCTCCTCTCTTCCTTCCTCAGCAAGGTGCCCAACTGTTGAACATTTGAGCGCTGGAAAAGGATGGCTTCATGAAAAATGTAGAACAAAATTCTAACACACACACACACACACACACACACAAACACACACACACACAAAAAAAAATTACTGGTAAGTAAAAAAACAGACTTACTGGTCTGACAGAGACTGGAGAAACCCTGAGAGTATGGCCTCCAGACACCCTTTTAGCTCAGTAATGAAGTCACTCCTGAGGTTCACCCTTCAGCCAAAGATCACACAGGCCCATAAAACGAAATGAGACTAAAGGGGCACAGGAACCCAGAGGCAAGGATTAGAGGGCAGGAGGGGACCGGAAAGCTGGTAATAGGGAACCCAAGGTCAAGAAGGGGAGAGTGTTGACATGTCTTGGGGTTGGTAACCAATGTCACAAATCAATATGTGTACTAATAGTTTAATGAGAAGCTAGTTTGTTCTGTAAACCTTCATCTAAAGTACAATTAAGGCAAAAAAAAAAAAGAGGATGGCTTCTTGTACACACAAGGAGCCACAGCATGACACTCAATCCACACAGAATTTGCCTCCTCTTATGAAAAATCTCAAGGAGCCAGGGTGGTGCAGTGGTTAAGTGCTCTGCTGTTAACTGAAAGGCTTTCAGTTCGAACACACCAACTGCTCCTTGGGAGAAAGACACGGCAGTCTGCTTCCATAAAGATTTACAGCCTTGGAAACCCTATGGGGCAGTTCTGCTCCATTCTATAGGGTTGCTATGAGTCAAAATCAACTCAGTGGCAACAAGATGTAAAATCTCATTTTGAGACGCACAATCTGCTGTTGCACCTACCAAATGGAACCTCAGAGAGTACCTTGTAGGGGACTGTGCATAGCCTCGATCACCCACTGTGTCAGGAAAGCTGCAGGATCAACTGACATTGACCCTTTCCATTTGGGCGCTTAAAAATCTAGTGTCATCAATGCCTAAAACCAAACCCCTTGCTGTCAAGTCGATTCCAATTCATAGCGACCCTATAGGACAGGGTAGAACCATCCCATAGAGTCTCCAAGGTTATAGTCTTTATGGAAGCACACTGCCACATCTTTCTCCCGCAGAGTGGCTGGCGAGTTCAAACCACCAACCTTTTGATTAGCAGCTGAGCATTTAACCACTGCACCACCAGGGCAGTGCCTACATTTACAAATATAATTTTCAGAATGATATTATGGAGTTCTAAATCAAATGACAAGATTTCTCACTTGGAATTAATGGGCTAAATTCATATATTACAAAGGTTTGGTTCAACCTAAAAATTCAACTCACTGTTATGACATTCTCATTATGAGAGTTAAATAAGATGGAGGGGACTAGGAAAAAATTACATTCACAAGTTGTTCACTTACATTTTCACATCTCAGCCAAGAAACACTGTAATAGTTCAGGGTTAGTCAGGAGCCCCAGGAATATGATTTTGAAGTTGTAGGGAACACAAAATGGTTACAAGGTGTCCTTTAGAATGTACTTTTTGACCTTCTTGGAAACAGTAGGAACGACAGGACTCCAAATGCACCCCATTGCTGAATTGTTTACATTTGATCTAGGGAAGAAGCAGGTAAGCCAGTATATATATATATATAGGAAAGTTCTCTAGGATCTTTCATATCCAGGCAAGAGAAACTTAATGTTTATTTTAAGAACTCATCCCAAAGAAGTGCATCCTCATAGCTGCATGGTCGTTTACAGTGACGGCCATCATTACAGCAGCCTTCTGGATTTATAGACGCTCTGTCTTTGGAAGTGCTCATAACCCTCCTGTCCTATTTTTTTCCCCCTAGCATAATAAAGTGTACAAGAACCTGATGGAGTTTACTCAGAATGGAGAGAATTTCTGCAAGCAGGTCACAGCTGTTCTTCAGCAAAGGTACAAAATGCACATTTTCAATCAGCAGTACTTTCTCTAGTTGTAGCAAGTGATGTGACTATGTGACTGGAGGAGTGATTACAGGCTGTTCTCCTTTCCAGAACGTGGTGTTATATTTTGCTACTTGAGAGATTGGTTTGAAGAGGGATTCTCCTCTATTGCACATTTATCACTTGAATACCATCAAACTTAGGGTACAACTGGAGGTAATTCTACTTGGGAGGGCTCTGCCAGGTCACTTCTGATTCCTCAGACTGAGTTTATTATCGCTTCCTGGGGGGCCACCCTTGTACCTGAGGTAGATGCCCTTATGTTTTTCTCACAAGGATGCCAATTATTAGTTTACGTTTCTGTCTCTCCTAGTGTCTTACTCATCTTTGTATCCTGAGCTTTTAGAGCTTGGCCCTTTTGACTTCTTCAGTTAACGTGTCGTGGTTGAATGGATAGATGAATAAAAGGTCACTATTTTCAGTATCATCTTTTCCTGATCATATGTAAAGCGGCTCAGTCAAGAAAGTTACAAAAATCTCTGCATAAAATTAGACAGCCCAAGGACTGAACAGACTGTAAAGGGTCTTTTCAGCCATTTCCCTACTTTTAGACAACTCTGTAACCAACTACTCTAAAAAGATATTCAAAAGAGATTGTTCATTCTTTCAGGGTAACCCATTTCAAATATAAAATACTGTATGTGTGCCAGAAGAACAAAGACGCATGGGTAGATCGCAGCCTGTATTAGTAGGTCAAGAGCAGAGGAGAACATTAGCTTTATCAGGACCAATGAATGAGGCCAAGAAAAGATACAGGAGAGATCAAATAGGCTTTTATAAAGACAGTAACTGGGTCTGTCAAAGGGGGCCAAGAAGACAAAAAATAAAAAAAACGAAATTAATTCCTAACAGCCAAACTGCTTTGATTCCATGGAATGGGGAAGACCAATCTGGGAGATAATTTCTTCTGTAAGACTTCTGTAATTTTCATTTCCTATGAGACTCTTAGCAGTGTCAAAGGAAATTGTTTAAAATAAGAGAAGTTAACTATTATAACAATTCAACTATTATCTGGATAAGACAGTATCTCTCTCCTACACTTCTGAAAGAATCTATGCATGTGTTAGCCACTTAGGCCAATAGGACCTGAGTTACAGTCATCTGGGCCTTGAGTATCTGGTGTCCATGTTCAAAATTAGTGCCTGGTGTAGAGCTGTGAAGATAGAAGGCAAACGATTAAAAAAATGCCTGCTGGTAAACAGACTCAACAGTGAACTGAATAAATTTGATTGAGTCACTGCTCAAAAACTGTCCCCTGATTTTCCCTTGTTCAGATCACATCACATCTCCAGCCTACTACAGTCTCATCTGCTTTGTTTATACAGCAGAGTATTCGTTTCTTACCTGTGTCTTTCTTGAATTAGTTCCTAGGTCTACCATCTGCTCTATGCCTATTAACATGCAACCCTCCACACATTCTAGAGTTCTAGAGTGGCAAACGTGTGCCAGGGAGCGAGAAACACTTGAGTAGCTAAGATACCTCCCTTTATGGTTTTACCTCCTTACAGAGTAGAATTTGGAATTTGAAACTATAAAGAGTACCAGGTCACTATGAGTCAGAATCGACTCGATGGCAACGGATTTCGTTTGGCTACTCAGTAGCAGAGTTATCTGCACTTCCCTGGTGTCATGGATTGAATTCTGTCCCCCCAAAAATGTGTGTATCAGTTTTCCCAGGCCATGATTCCTGGTATTGTGTTGTTTTCCTATATGTTGTAAATCCTGCCTCTGTGATGTTAACGAGGGAGGATGGGCGGCAGTTGTGTTAGTAAGGCAAGACTCAGTCTACAAGATTGGATTGCGATATAAAACAGAAGTGAGCAGAGAGACAGGGAGACCTCATACCATCAAGAAAGCAGTGCTGGGAGCAGAGCGCGTCCTTTGGACGGGGGTCCCTGCGCAGAGAAGCTCCTAGTCCAGGGGAACACCAAAGACAAGAAGGCCAACAGAGAGAAAAAGCCTTCCCCTGGAGCTGATGCCCTGAATTTGGACTTTTAGCCTACTTTAACTGTGAGGAAATAAACTTCTCTTTGTTAAAACCACCCACTTGCGGTATTTCTGTTATAGCAGCACTAGACTAAGACACCTGGGATAAAAACTACCTAATGCATATAGAAAAGAGGGATCTATGGTTTTGCCTAGACCAAGAAAAAAAAAAAAAGCTAGGTATTAGGTTTTTACACAATGGATGCAATAGTAACATTTGTAAATGAATAGTTCTTTTATAAGGATCAGCACAAAGCTAATTCCTCTGAGGTGGAGGTTAAAGATGCCCCAAATTTCGAACTTTTCCAGCTGCTCTACCACTCCATCATTTCTAACATCAACTACTCCCTTTCCCCTCAGCACCTACCCTCCCATCTTTGGTTTCCCTAATTAACTGCAACATCTCACAGACCTCATGAAACTTATAAAGGAAATGGCTCATGCGGTTGTGGAGGCTGGCGAGTCCCAAATTCTTGGGTCAGGCGTAGGCTTCTCCTGACCCACATGGCTGCAGGGGCTGACGAACCCAAATGGGCAGTTCAGACCACAGGCTGCTGGCTCACAAGGCTGCGGAAGCTGGCAAATCTGGTCACACAGTAGGAAGCTGGCCCAAGGGGCTGTAGAGGCCTGTAAATCCCAGAACTGGCAAGTCAGTTATGCCCTCTGGCTCAAGTCCCAAGAACCGGAGGTCAAGTGATCACGAACCAGACTAGGGATCCAGATGCAGAGAAAGAGAGAGCCCTGCCAAGACACACACATATATCTTAGATGCAGGCCACACCCCAGGGAAGGGCATAACTTGAGTAAGGGTGGAACTTGACCCGTGCCCTCCTGCAAGGCTGTAACCCAAGACACACACTATACCAATCCTGCCTCATCAACATGTATAGGTCAGGATCCACAACACATAAAATGGAGGACAACCACACAATATTGGGAATCATGGCCTGGCCAAGTTGACACATAATCCCAACTATCACAGGTCCCATATACCTTATTTGCATAGTCCCGCTCAATCATTGTGTGTCAGTCACAAAGACCATGGCTAGAAGGGCCACATTAAGTAACTCATGACAGCAAAATTTGTAAATCTAATCTTATACAATTAAATCATTTCCTCCTTAACCAAGGTGCCATTTTTAAGTTGCTTTATGTTTGTTCCTGATAAATCTTCATTTGTCAAAGTCTCCTCACACTTGAGCTTTACGGAGCATTCCTCCCCTTGTTCAGCTTTTTGATCATGTAGTTAACCTGAAGGATGTTTGCCTGCATCTAAAGAGTCTGCATTTTGGGAGAACCATTTTCTAATGGACACAAAACCTGTAGGCGTGGAGTTGATTCTGACTCATGGCAACCCCATGTGTGTCAGAATACAACAGTGCTCCATACGGTTCTCAGTGTCTGATTTTTCAGAGTTAGATAGCTAGACCTTTTGCCAAGGTACCTATGGGTGGACTGGAACCTCCAACCTTTCGGTTAGCTGTCAAGTGTGTTAACCATTTGCACCCAGGGACTCCAATGGACAGAAAGACTCTGTTAATCTGACTATGCAGCATGTTGTATTTTCTTAGACTGCATTCCTTCATGTCTGCTGGGAAAGTCAGAGGTTGCCTCACATTTCAGAACTGGGTCATGTCTTTCCCATGGTGAATGATTTTGAAGACACTTCCTCTTCCTACTGTGTTTAAACTAAGTTGACATAATAACCATATCACCAAGGATAAATGGTGACAGCATAGCTGGGATTACAGTCTTCCCTTTCTGTGAATTCAGTAATTACTTCCCTGGATATGAAAAAGATAAAAAGTTGATTCCCACCAGCTATCCAAACATGAGCCAGGGCTTATTTTCCTCTTAAATGGGTGGGCTTATTACATATGAATCAATGCTACATTTTCCTTTGTATTAGAAAAAAATCTAGAAAGCCAGCTCCCTTCAAAAGAAATTATCCTGTTACTTAGGGCTATAGACAAGTAGTAGGAAGCTCCATAACACAAATAAAACGGTACTCTTGGAAGACATATAGTAGGCATTACAACTGAGGGTTATGATGTAGAAAATCATGAAGTCAAATCCACTGGTCAGCACAATAAAAAACAGAGTAAGGGAGCACATGGGCTTCTTTGAATTAGGTCCCTAAGTGGCACAAATGGTTTGTGCTTGACTATTAACCAAAGGGTTGTTGGTTCGAACCCACTCAGCGGCACTGTGGAAGAAAAGCCTGGAGATCTGCTTCGCTAAAAAAATCACAGCCAAGAAAACCATATTGAGCAGTTCTACTCTGTAACACCCAGGGTCACCATGAGTCAGAACTAACTCCATGATAACAGGCTTGGTTTTGGTTTGGTTACTTGAATTAGGAATCGATTCAACGGCAACTGGTTTTTGGTTGTTTTTTTTTTTTTAGTGCATAAAAACTTTTTTTTTTTTTTAATTGTACTTCAGGTGAAGGCTTACAGAACAAATAGTTTCTCATGAAACAGTAGTATACATATTGTTTTATGACACTGGTTAACAACCCCACAACATGTCAACCCTCTAACTTCTCAACCTTTTTTTTTGGTGAAAATACACATAGCCAAAGATACACCATTTCAAAAATTTCTACATGCACAGTTCAGTGACATTGACTATGCTCTTCCAATTGTGCTACTATTCTCACTTAAGATGAAGGCTTACAGAAAAAAATAGTTTCTCATTTAACAGTTACTACACATGTTGCCCTATGACAATGGTTAACAATCTCACAACACATCAACAATATCCTTACTCAACCTTGGGTTCCCTATCACCAACTTCCTTGTCCCCTTATGCCTTCTGGCCCTTGTCAGTGGACTACTGTACCTCCTTAGTCCCATCTGGTTTTATGGGGCTGTCCACTCCCAGGCTGAACGGTGAACCTCGGAGATAACTTCACCACTGAGCTAAAAGGGTGTCTGGGGGCCATACTCTTGTCGTTTCTCCAGTCTCCTTTAGACCAGTAAATCTGGTCTTTTTTTTTGTGAGTTAGAATTATGTTCTACATCCTTCTCCAGCTCTGTCCAGAACTCTCTGTTGTGATCCTGGTCAGAGCAGTCAGTGGTGGTAGCCAGGCACCATCTAGCTGTACTGGACTCAGTCCGGTGGAGGCCTTGGTAGCTGTGGACCATTAGTCCTTCGGACTGATCTTTTTCCTTGAATCCTGTTCTCTTCATTCTCCCTTACTCCCAAAGGGATGAGACCAGTGGAGTATCTTAGATGGCCGCTCACAGGCTTTTAAGACCCCAGACACTACTCACCAAGGTAGAATGTAGAACATTGTCTTTATAAACTGTGTTCTGCCAATTGAGCTAGATGTTCCCCGAGACCATGGTTCCAACAGCCCTCCATCCAGCAATTCAGTCCTTCAGGGAGTTTGGCTGTGTCTATGGGGCTTCAATGACCTTTCCTTGTACAGGTTGTGCTAGTTTCCCCAGTATTGTGTACTGTCTCACCCTTCACCCAAGATACCACTTATCTATTGCCTATTTAGTATTTCCTCCCCACCTCTCCCATCCCTGGTAACCAACAAAGATTGTTACATTTTGTGTGTGAACTTTTTCATGGGTTTTTACAATAGAGGTCTCATACAATATTTGTCCTTTTGTGATTGACTTATTTCACTCAGCATAATGTCCTCCAGTTTCATCCATGTTATGAGATGCTTCACAGAATCGTTGTTCTTCTTTCTCGTTGCGTATACTCCATTGTGTGTATGTACCATAGTTTGTTTATCCATTCATTTGTTGATGGGCATCTAGGTTGTTTCCATCGTTTTGCTATTGTGAACAATGCTGCCATGAACATAGGTGTGCATATGTCTATTCGAGTGACGATTCTAATTTCTCTAGGATATATTCCTAGGAGTGGGATTGCTGGATCGAATGGTATGTCTATTTCTAGCTTTCTGAGGAAGTGCTATATCATTTTCCAAAATGGACGTGTCATTTTGCATTCTATGGGATTATTTTTTTTACTACTACATCTGCATTATTAGAACAAGACCTTTGCTGTCCTTAGATATTTACCTTTCCAGACACTTTGCTTAAGAGCGTTGAACTGTAGTTCTGCTCAGCAGAGTTCTGCATTAGCATGTGAATATGAGAGGTCGCATCACAATCAAGCCTCAGAGTCCAGATAATGTTTCATTTCAAAGCTCAGCTGCACTCTTCCATTTATTCTAATTGGCAATGACAGAAAAGTGCGGTTGTTATTGAAACACCATTTTGCTTGGATGTTCCGCAATTCATCATTGCCATGCTTAGCTTCTTTTATCCAATTAGTTGCTTCAGTTCCCTTTGTCTGCAGTAGCAGACCAAGCTCAGATTTAGCCAGAGACACACAGCAACTCCCAAAATACCTAATGCCAAAGTCATCAGGTTCACTGTAATACAATTACAGGCACATTCCCAGAAACTATTTGTGAGTGTTTGGCTCCTCACACCTTCACAGCTAATGTTTAAACAGGCTCTGATGGGAAAATCAATTGTTCCTCTGCAAGGAAACTTAAAATCAGGTTTTCAAATGGCAAGTGCCATTGCTCTGGAAATAAATAAAAAAAAAAAAAGAAGTGTAGGTGGGATGTAGTTGGCCATTTGTTCCATCAATGATCCGTTGCAGACACTGTTAACAAAGAAGTTAAAAAATTGAAATGAGATCTTTGATAAGTCTTCACTTTTTCTATTGTACCCATTACCCTGGGTGATCTGAATGCTCACAGCTTCATCTCGCTTTTGCATATGGATGACTCCCAAATCTATTTTTCTAGGCAAGATTTCTTAACTGTGTTTCAAATCACGTATCCAACAGTCTATTGGACAAGTCTACCTAGATATTCCATGAAATTACAAAATCAACATATTCAAAACAGTTTATCCACTTTTCTTCAAAACTGATACTCCTCCTGGATTTTTTACCGTGGTGACTGGGACCACTGCTCAACCATCAAGCCCAATACTTGGGAGCCATCCATGACTCCTTCATCTATCCTATCTCGTGGCCAAGTCTTCCTACTTCTCTCTCCTAAACACCTGTTACATCCCTAGCTTTCTTTTCATTGCATGGCTTCTGTCTTTTTTCTGGCAAAAATCTCTTAAACTGTTCTTCTGTCCAAGGATACTGCCTTCTAGCTGTGCAGTTTGTACACTGCACAAAGGCACCTGACTGAAGGGGATAGTAGATGTGGAAATCCAATCCACTCTCAACCCAATAGTCTTACACCCTGGCTCAGAGCTGCATCCATTCAGAGGGTCTTAGTTTCCTAGTGCTGCTGTAAAACATATACCACAAGAACAGAAATGTATTTTCTCACAGTTCTGGAGGCTAAACGTCCAAATCAAGGTCTCAGCCATCTCAATTCCTTCCTTGTTGGTAGCCCTGGGCGTTCCTTTGTTCCTTGGTGTTCCTTGGCTTGTAGACAATCTTTACAGGGTGTCTGTCTTCCCCTGTGTGTGTCTCTGGTCCATTCTGCTTTTTTGATAACTAAAAAGTGATTAGATTTAGAAACTACTGGGAGTGGCTTGATTAACATAACAAAGAAACCCTATTTTCAAACAGGGTTATATTTATGGGTATAAAAACAAACAAACGCGTTGCAGTCGAGTCAATTCCAACTCAGCCAAGCTATAGCACAGAGTAGAACTGCCCCATAGAGTTTCCAAGGAGCAGCTGGTGAATTTAAACTGTTGACCTTTAGGTTAACAGCCGTAGCTCTTAACCACTGCGCAACCAGGGCTCCATTTACAGGTATAGGGCCTGGGATTTCAATACATATTTTGGGGGGACACAATTCAATCCATAACAGAAGGCCCCCTTTTTCTAAATCAAGCAAAGTTGCTTCAGCTTCCAAGTTGGCTGGAACCTCTGTCTCTAATTATCTTTCACTCTGTGGCTATGACCCTCCTTAAGAACCCTTCAAAGACGTCCATGGACTAAGATAAAACCAAGCCCTTATAGTATTTTATAAAAGGATATTTGAGATCTGGGCCCTGCCTTCCTAGCCAACTTGTCTCTTTTCCTCTCCCCAGGACCCCTTCCCTCTCCATTTTACTCAACCACCTGTAGTCCCCCGTCACAGGTCCCTGCATTTGTACAGGCTATATCTCCTTCTTGGTAAAACTTTCTTCACTTGGTTGCCTGGATCCCTTCAATGCATCCTTCAAGATTCAGTCATCACACTCTGGAGGCCTTCCTTCACCTCAGTTCCCAGTCTCAGAAAAGTACCCCCCAGAAAATTAGGTAGAACCAGCACTTATTTCTACTACAAAGCATTAGCTCAATTTTAAATAATCTCTCATGGGATTTTTTTTTTAAATCACTTTTTATAGTTTTAATTTTATTTGAACAGGATTCTCTAAAATTGATTACATGGTCACTTATGGTCTTACAGTTTAATTTGTGCTCTATCTAAAATATTGAACCTGAAGTCACATATTTTCCATCTCTCCTTTCCTTCAAAAGCATAATGTATTTTAAAATTTAAATCAAGTGTTTGTCTTTGACTTATTGGTTGGTCTTCGTTATCACTAATAAAAATGTATTGACCTGCCTTCATGCTGGGAGGAAATTAGAATATAAAAGGATTAAAAGTCAGTGCATGCCATTTCTCTGGTCCAGAATCTTTACAACTCGCTGGAACATTCTGAGATTGAGTTACCTATGAAAAGATACATACATCATCAATTTCACATGTGCCAAGAGAATTGAGTTGAGAAAGAATGTCAACCAGTATTAGATATGGTAGTTTTAGAATGGAAAGGAAAGGAACTAGAAAATTAAGCACAGTGTACTTACAAGTTGTTTCTGGTTATTTTAACGAAGGAATGAAAATTCCACATCTCAGCTTGAAATTAGCTCTGCTTCTTTCAATGCATTTTGCATGCGGTGTTTTTTAAGGTGGAAACCAGGATAAAGCCACTCTTTTTAAGGAACTGAGAAGAAATAAGTCTAAGCAGGGACTGCACAACACAGCCTTAGGAAAGCACTGAGGTCGTTTCCATTCCTATTTAGCAGAAACTTTGGAAGGATATATACTGCCTCATTAGACCATAGACCTGAACTAGCCACACTGCAGTGTTTTGTTTCAAATTACAAACATTCTGACTTGAAAAATTGACAGCTCCCTGTACGATTGCCACTTGGACCATGGACACTTATAAAATAGTGATTTTCTCTGGGGAGGAATGTAACCATTAACATCTGTTAAGATGAAGGCCGTTTGGGGCCAGAGGCCTGCGAGATTTTCAGTCATGGGCAAACTTGCCGGAAAGGGAGCACAGTTGTGTTTTAGTTACAAATGCGCCCACACCCATCCTCCCTAACTGTATTTCATTTGATTTACATGTACTTCTGACTTACAGAGTGATCTGCTGAGGTTTTCAAAATGGCCATTAGGTTTAAAATGCAATAGCAGAAGATTTACAACCTGCTTTGCTTGGTTGGTTTGAATGCTGGCTCTAAAACCCTTTTGGGCCATCAATAAATGAAAGACAGAGAGACATGGGATACATTTGTGCTGTTCCAGATGGCCTGTGTCTGACATTCATCCAGCCCCAAAGGTTTAGGTTGGTGACATTCAATATCAGGATCCCCTTCTCTCCTACTTTTCCAGACCCTTAATATCCCCCATCTCCCTGCCCAAATGCCTTCCAGCTGCACAGGTGCTTTTTGAAGGGGCCCTGGGAAGCTCATCATGTGTGCTCGGAGGCTGCTGTGGATTCTGTCTCTAGTTGCTATGCCACCAGGAGCTGTGGTGACTCAGAACACAGCCATTAAAGATTAGGTGAGAGGCTGTGTCAATTTTTAAAAGTACTTTTGTTTGTCTTCCCTGAAATTCTCCATCTCTAGCCTCTACTTCACAATTCTAGAGGCAGGAAAGTAGAGTGGTTAAGCAGGCTGGTTCTCCAGACAGACTGTTGGGTTCAAATCCTGACTGTATCACTCCGTTCAGTGTGACCTTGGACAGGTTACTGAGTAAACGCTCTGTGCCTCATGTTTGCCCTTCCATGAAATCTCATGGGGGTTATTGAGAGTTAAGTGAGGAAACACCTAAAATACTTAGAATGGTGCCTGCACACAGTAAGTGACTGATGAACATTGCATGTTACTACACTGTAGGCAGAACATAGGTCAGTATTATGGAATGAATTGTGTCCTACAAAAAGATATGTTGAAGGCCTAATTCCTGCACCTGTGAATGTGACCTTGTTTGGAGATAGAGTTTTTATTTCGTTATCGTTTATGTTAACAAGGTCATACTGGAGTAGAGTGTGTCCTCGTCCTAACCCTCACTAGTCCAAGCACTGTCCTATATACAGGGATACAGCAGTGAACAGAACAATTTCTCAGCCCTCATGGAGCTTACATCCTAGGGGTGTTCATAGAAGCACACTAAGAAAATAAATTATAACATGACATAAGGTAGTGATAAGTGCTAGGGCATAAATAAGTGGGTAGATAGTGATGGGAATGCTCTTATCGACAGGGTAGCTTCTGAGGAGATGACGTTAGAACAAGACTTGTTGGGGATGGCGTGAAGGAGAAAGCCATGTGGTTACCTGACACCTGGCAGAGACCACAGCAAGTACAAAAGCCCTGAAGCAGGACAGAGTTTGGCAACAGAGCAGGAGTAGAGCAAGCAAGGGGGTGGCCTGCAGGAGGGGAATCAGAGGGGTATCCACAGGTTGTCAGATTATGCAGAGGCTTGCAGGTCAATAAAAATCACTGCAGTCATTGAGCCCCTACTTCCTGCTAGGCTTGTATTACCATATTTTGATAATCAAGAACCCCTTTATTCCCTTGTAATCTTAACTAAAACCATCCCACTGAATGATAGAGGTCACCTGGGATTCTAGAGCATCCAGATTCATCAAAAGTGATGGTCTCTCCCAGCTTGCTGCTAACCAACACTCTTTCTCTCTCTATCAAAAAAAAAAAAACATATTCCTAGAGCAGAGAAATCCATTTTTTAAGTGCAAAGAGATATTTATTTATTATCTTAGTTATCTAAAATACTTGCCTTAACTTTTCCTTATATTGGGCAAGGTCTGATAACAAATGCATGATTTCTGCACCTACCTCTTAACGTGTATCCTACAGTGGTCTTCTTTCTTTCAAAAGGTGGTAAAAATTACTTAGAGCACAGCTATACTAACAGGAAAAGATGAAGACAAATTTAGCAATAGGCCAGTAGCTCATGGTCTAGGGCTTCCATTTTACAAGAAAGAGCTCTCATTTCTTGCTTGGTCTATGACATTGAGGCTACTTTGTATGAAAATATGCAGGTTTTAAATTAGTTATTAGAGAGTTCTAAGATTGTTTCCCAAAAGAAATGAAGTCATAAATAAATCTAAAGATATTTAATAAGACTTTCTGGTCCATACTAAGAAGAAAAATATAAATTGAACTTTATTTCCTACATTTTTATTATCTTCAGTCAAAAGTGAGAAGACAAATAAGAATAAACCCTCATACATGCAGACCTATATAGGACAATTTCCTGGAGGTAGAATCATTTTAAGATGAGAGTATTTCAACCTATCCAAAAAGCACCCAGGAATTTGTTTTTAGAGGTCATGTTCCAGACTCCATGCTGATCTTGTCTTGCATGGAAAGTATTGAAAATTCATTTTCTAAATCTGACATTGGCATCTCAAAGCTTCCCTTGAGAAGGCTAAAATCAAAACCAAACCTGTTGCCGTCAAGTCAATTGTGACTCACAGCGACACTATAGGACAGAGTAGATCTGTCCCATAGGGTTTCCAAAGAGCAGCTGGTGGATTCCAACTGCCGACCTTTTGGTTAGCAGCCAAGCTCTTAACCACCGTACCACCAGGCAACCCTTAGAAGGTTAGTGCTTGGTTAATTCAATCATAATTTATCACTTTATTGCCAGCTATTATAACCTAGAGCTTATCTGATTAGTATTAATGTCCCAGGATACCCAGGAAATTTTCTGTTCCTTACTGGTGTACAAGAAGCTTAAGAAAACAACTCTGTCCCTTCATAAGAAAAAGATCCTTATGGTAAACAAATCATCTATCTCCTCATTACATTTTCAGCTTGAACTCTCCTTTCTCCGTCTGTGTGTGTGTGTGTGTGTGTGTGTGTGTGTGTGTGTAGTTTTGCTTGGTCTGACCAGTGCATCCTATTTAACAACTTACTCTTTGCTACTAGGTCAAACCTGGAGATTAGCTATGCCAAAGGACTTCAGAAACTGGCAATGAAGCTGAGCAAAGTATTACACAGCACAAAAAAAAAGTAAGTATCATGGAAGAGGTAAGGCAAAATCATTCTGAAAAATAATAAAAAGTGACATATATGCAGTTTCAACTTCCTCTAACAAACATGGCAGGTATATAATGTCAAGCATGACTTCCAGTTTTTGGGTGCTTACTGTATGCCAGACACTGCTCAATACTTCATAGGCACTCTCATTTAATCCTCACAACAAGGCTTGAGAAGTTTTATTATTCCTATTTGCAGATGTGGATGTGAGGCTTAAAGAGTTTAAAAAACTCACACAAATAATGCACCACAGAGCTGAATTTATCCTAGGTGTTTATGAGTTCTAAACTCACATTCATCATTGGACTTTGGTGATAATATTTAACTTGGGACGTGGTGCTGTTAAGTCGGAAGGCCTTGGACTCAGGAAGTACGGAGCCTGCTTTATCTCTTACTCTCTGACTTCAATAAGTAGCCTGGACTCTCTGCGCCTTGGTTTCCTCCTCTGTAAGATGGAGTAAGGAGATGTGCTCCATTGTGTGTATGTGTGTGGAGGTGGAGGGGTGCATACTAAATGAGATAATATATGTAAACACCTTAGCACGTTTGGTGCCGAAAAAAGACATTGGCCCGTATTCTCCTGGCTATATTGCAAGACCAAGAATAAAGCAGATTTCTTCTTTTGAAGGAAATGGTCCGTTAGTGATAATTTACTAAGAAAGTTCTTGACTAATGCATGCAGACATGATCATAAACTTGGCAGTGCCATTACAAAGGCCTCTTTTGATTGTAAGAGAGACGGAAAGAAAAAAGAAATCTCTGGAGGTCAAATTTCTGTTCTTCCTTAGTCATCATCTATAATAGCAAATGATGGTTTTGAAATTGCTCTGACTTTTGCCTTTATTTTTATTTTTAGAATAGTATTTTACTAGACTATAGAAGAACCTGTATAGCACAGTGGTTGGTACAGATAGAGTTTATTTAGACTACCCAAGTTTAAACTCTAACTCCACATACCAGGTCGGTGACCTAGGACATTTACTCCTCAGGGTCTCTTTAAAATGGAAATAAAACCTAGCTCATAGGGTTACAATGAGGATTAAATGGGATAATACAGGAAGAGGGTTTAGCAGAGTACCTGGCACAGAGCGAATACTCCATAAATGCTCGTTATGATACTGATTATCTTCTTAAGAATGAGAGGTATAGTGGTCTAGGGTTACGTGTCTTATTAGTGTTGTAACCCTAGCATCCATCACAGTACTACTAAAGAGTTGACATGTCCATGTTTGATTAACCAGGATTAGTATAACAATATTTAATAATAAACATTAATTGAATTTTTATCTATACTAAAATTTGATTAGGTATTTGTACAGAAATCCCAAATTATTTCTGTCTTAAAAGGTCAGTGAGGTGAGGGTCAGAGAAACCAGTGATTTTTCCAAGGTCTCAAGGAAGCAAGGGGAGCATCTGGATCCAAACATAGGTCTCTGTCTCCAGTGTTGGTGATTTCCAGCTCTGCTCAACAGCTCCCCGAAGGGGCAAATGTCAGATTCTTTTCGGAACAAGGTGCCTGGCTTCTTTTTTTAAGTCAAGTTTATTGAGATTTAATTTCCATACAATAAAAATCTCTGATTTTAAGCATACAATTTGATAAATGTTGACATATGTATATATCCGTGTAACCACCACCAGAATCAAAATCTAGACATTTTCATTACCCCTGTTATGGATTGAATTGTGTCCCCCCAAAACACATGTCAGTTTGGCTGGCCTTGATTCCCAGTATTATGTGATTGTCCACCATTTTATCATCTGATGTGATTTTCCTATGTGTTGTAAATTTCAGCTCTATGATGTTCATGAGGCAGGATTAGCAGCAGTTATGCTAGTGAGGCAGAACTCAATCTACAAGATTAGGTTGTGTCTTAAGTCAATCTCCTTTGAGGTATAAAAGAGAGAAGCGAGTAGAGAGACAGGGGGACCTCATACCACCAAGAAAGTAGTGCCAGGAGAAAAGTGCATCGTTTGGACCTGGGGTCCCCGCACTAAGAAGCTCCTAGATCAGGGGAAGATTGATAACAAGGAACTTCCCCCAGAGCCGACGGAGACAGAAAGAAAGAGAGAGCTTTCCCCTGGAGCTAGCACCCTGAACTCTGACTTCTAGCCCCCTAGACTGTGAGAGAATAAATTTCTCTATGTTAAAGCCATCCACTTGTGCTATTTCTGTTATAGCAGCACTAGATAACTAAGACAACCCCCAAAAGTTGCTCGTACCTGTTTGCAATCCCTTCCCCATCCAACCTCAAGCAACCACTGTTCTGCTTTCTGCCTACATAGATGAGTTTTTTTCTTTTCTGGAATTTCCTGTAAATGGAAGCACACAATATATACCCTCAGGTGCCTGGTTTCGTGCCTGGCTTTGGGTAAGCAGAAAATCTAGCATCCTTTGATCGAGTTCTCCCATTCTCAGACTGCATGGTGCAACCTAACCCATTAGGAGGCAAAACCCCTGTACCATCCTGATTTTTGGCAGGGATGCAGATCTGTTTTCTCCCTCCCCTCCCCTCATCATAGTTCACACAGGCGTCTGTCCCTGAGGTTTACTGACACAGTAGGGCTTACTGTCCTGCCTTTTGAAGGACTCCTGTGAGCTGTGCCCCTTCTGTGGAGTACTAAGTGTGACTAGGGCTTCCCTTGTGGACAAAATACCGTGGCACTTCCTAATTCTCCCTCCATGCTGCTGGGAAGAGGGTTGTGCCATCCTTCATGTTAAATTGGGATACGTCTTACAAGACCATAAAATATCTTAGTTTTCCTAAAAGCCAGCAGGGAACAGGAGCTGGATCCCAACCCCAGGAGCACCAAGCAGGACATGACCAGGGCGCCGGAGTCCTTCATCACTCACTATCTTAGTTTGCTAGTGCTGCTGTAACAGAAAAATCACAAGTAATGGTATTTTAAAAAACAGAAATTAATTTTCTCACAGTTTAGGAGGATAGAAGTCCAAATTCCGAGCACAAGCTATAGGGGAAGACTCTCATTCTGTTGGCTATAGGGGAAGATCGTTGTCTCTTTCACCTTCTGTAGCCACAGTGTTCCTTGATGCCTTGGTGATCTTCGTATGGCATCTGTCTTCCCCAGTATGTGCTTGCTTCTGTGTCTAATCTGTTCTTTTTGTAACTTGAAGTGATTAAGTTTAGGACACACCCTACACGGATATGGCCTTATTAATATAACAAAGAAAACCCTATTCAGAAACAGATTACAGCCACAGGTATAAGGGTTAGGATTCCAATCAACCCATACTTTGAGGGGACATAATTCGATCTGTAACGCTTACCTTCTCTGAGCCTCAGTTTATTCATCTGTGAAATGAGGATCCTGGGAAACATTGTCTTTAAGGCCCTTCTGACCCTAGCGTCTTATGTCCCACCTGTTCTAAACGCCTTCTCACTCTTGGCTACTTTATTCCACCAATTTTCTATAGAAATGAAATGGAAAAGTAAAAATCTAAGTGAAAAATGACAAAGAAAGCGGTATAAATAATTACTATAGTGCAAAGAAATATATTGATAGAATTTAATCCTATGGAGAAATTGGAATTAGATTAGGGAAATGAATGTAATTGCTACACGCAGTGAATCAGATACAATGCTTTATTTCTCAGAGTTGACTGGGAAAATGACAGCCATCCTTGTCCCACCCCGCCCCCCAACCCGTTTTTGCCTGCAGCTGCCTCACCATCGCCTGGAACTGGGCCTCAGAGGGCATGAAATCCTCAGCAGACCTGCATCAGTGAGTGATCCCACTGCCTTACTCCAGCCCAAAAGGAATTGTAAATATTTGAAGTGGATACTACAAAGATTTCATTTCAAACTTGCACTGAGTAGACACACCATAACGTACCATTTTATTGCCCCCGAAAATAATTTGGAAAGTGGATGTAAATCCTAATGCTACGCTTGTGTGTCTTTTATGTTCTATTCCCAGAAAACTTGGTAAAGCAATTCAGTTGGAAGCAATAAAACCGACGTATCAAGTCCTGAGTGCACAAGAGAAGAAGAGAAAAGCAGTGAGTCAAAAACCTTTCTTTTCTCCCCTATTCAAAGCAAGATTTCTGTCTTTGCCCAAAGGAGGAAAAGATGATCTAAAAGTGATGCTAGGCTTCAGGAATTTATCGTAAAAAAATAAAAAAATACAAACCCAAGATGTGTATACAAGGATTTTTGTTAGAGCATTGTTGAACAGTGAAACTGCTTATATGTCCAGGAAAAAGTTTTGTAAGTTTTGCCCTAACTTACAACTGATCACCCTGGAGGGTTGCCTAGATTCATCTTCATCCTTATCATTATTATTACTGACTCTTATGCTATTTAAAAGCAGAAAAAAAGTTAGTTGTGATTAAGAATTCAGTCTCTTTGAAATTAAAGTAGTATTCACTTCAGGGGCAATGGACACAGTAAAATTAGCACTGCTAGGACCGTCATCCATCTTTATGGTGTTAAAGTTTTGCCTCAGGGGTTGATGTGGGAGGGGATGTGATGGGACGGGAAGTGATACCAACTATACAGGGTCCTACTCCACGCTCATTGCACATATGTATGTGCTTTTTACATTCGTATAGATTAGAAATAATTATTTTACTAAATTTATTTAGTCTAAAACCTTGGACCTGTGGCACAACCCAGAGATTCTCGACAGAAAAAGACAGTTAGGCTACATCTCTCAGAAAATATGTCCACTGTAGGATTTTGAAAATCCCATGGATTGTGGTAGTTAGTGATTGTGCCAGAATTATTAAGCCAGCACCATGACTCAACAAGAAGAAAGTAAAACATTTTTTTTTTCTTTTTTCTCTTTAATAGCTTGATAATGAAGTCAAAAAGACAGCAGATCTTGTCATTAGCAACTGGAACCAGCAAATTAAGGCAAGTATCCACAAATATTTGCCTAAACTCAGTTTTTAGGATTGGACCTTTTTGCTTTTGCACAAACATGATAATGTTTTTAGCGTTAGTACTTGCAGGTGCTAACTTAAGAGAAAAATGCTTCCTCACCTGAGTTATTATACATATGTATCTTTCAACCAAGAGCATGGTTCTAAATTTGGTTATTATTTATAGCTAACACGTAACATTTATTATGTGCCAAACTGCTACATAGTTATGTATTTGATCATCACAAAAACCTAATTAGGTAGGTGACCTTGCATTGTCCTGTCTTATAGATGGGAAAACTGAGACGCAGAGAGGTTAAATAATTTGCCCAAGGTTACAAACCTGTCAAGTGGTTGAACCGGGATTTCTTTATAAGTAGTGGGCTCCAGGGTTACTGCCCTTAACTATTACACTGCACTGACTGCCTGTCTGTATATTCTATAATCTTGGGCAAGTGACAAACACCATCTGAGTTTTGATGTTTTATTTGTAGAAAGGAGTTAGTGATCTCTACCTCACTACTGAGAGGGCTTAGTGAGGGGTGGGGAGTGATTAGTAAAGGGGAATGCATATATTGACTCCACAAATACGTATGGTGCACACTACGCCAAGATATGGTTCTTATTTTCAAGTAACATAAAACTCAGTTGGCTAGATAACATGTTCAGGAAATAATGAATAAATTCTAAGAAAAGGAATTATCATCTAGTGTGAGAAGCTAGGGCATATCATTATAGGTTCTTAAAACCTGCTGCCATTGAGTTGACTCCAACTCACGGTAACCCCATATATGTCAAGTAGAACTGTACTCCATAGGGTTTTCAATGGTTGATTTTTAAGAAGTAGATTGCCAGACCTTTCTTCTGAGGCACCTCTGGGCGGACTTGAACTTCCAACCTTTTGGTTAGCAACTGAGTGTGTTAACCATTTGCACTACCCAGAGATTCCTTATAGGTTCTTACAAAGAGAGAATAATGGATGGAACTTATACATACAGATTATTCTAGAACAATTTAGTACAGGAGGAAATCATTTCAAGCAGGAAGGACTAGAAGCCAATGGAGAGGACATGTTCTAAGAAACCCTTTTGGCCTGATCTTCTTTGAGAAGACCTGTGCTTCAAAAGCTAACATTCTCTTTTTTCATCTCCATAGTGGCAGGAGTCTTCTCAAATGAACAGCCACTAGTGCCAAATAGTTAGAGAAGCCCCTCAGAAGTGGGAGAAGGGGTGGGCATCATGGCCCTCAGTGTTGCCTCTGAAGCTTCTTCTGAAACTGATGATTCCATAAGACCAAGGACGTTCACTAAGAAATGTTTGAGACGGATGAATTTCTATACCAACAGTAGTTATACTTTGAAAAGGATGCTCACAAGAATCATTTTATAGCAAATATTCAAGACGTCGGAAAAAAGTATCCAGTCATTTGTTTTTAGTTTTGCTCTTGATTTTACAAACTTTCTTAAAAAGGACTTGTTTTTAAAAATACATTTTCTCTTAAATACAGGCAGTCCCAGTTTGCAAAATTCTGTCCAACTTGCAGACAAACTTAAGAATGGATTGCCATAAAGCCTATTATATTAAAAATTTGAGTTAAATCCAATGGTTCGTAGTAACAAACGCACACACTACTTTGCGATGCAATGAAAACATCGCACAGTTTAGAAGTGTTTCTTAAGCATTTTAAATACATAAAGAGGTAAAGTATATACTATATACTAAGACAAACATTTGACTAACTGAGGCTAAATAAGAACCATATGTACCTGTTCTGACTTACCTACAAATTCAACTTAAAGACAGACTTAGGAATGGATCTCATTAGTAACTCGAGGACTGCCCGTACTCAGTTTTCACAGAGAATTCAACATAATGGACCAAAAGCCAGAAACAATGCTCAGAAGTTGCAATTGCTGCCAAGAACAAAAATCATCTTTTATTATTTCCCAGTTTCTACCAAGTAAATTTTCTAAATAAAATGATTTTTTTTTTAAATGAAAGTGACAGAGAAATTAGAGAACATAAAAGTCTTGAGCTATAACAGTCTTTTCCACGTTTACAATTCAAGGGGTTGAGCATGTCAATAATGAAGTAGGGTCTGTTTTGGAGACACGAAGGGAAAGCCTTAAAGGACCAAATGCTCTTGCCTCATACTCTCATTAATCAGCTGGCATGTGACCAACTACAGGTTGGGGAGGAGGGCCTATGAGCTTCTCGTTCCTTGAATTCCTTTTAGAGGTATGTGGAAGACTTTGCCCCCAATTCCCAAGGTAAAAGCCAAGGAAAAGCAAGACTTAGGCATTTCGCCTTCATTATCTATGTTTATGGCCCTTGTACCCTTGAGGTGAAAAGCCAGTCTTTTAATCAACCAGTTCCTGAACAGGCTAAATCAAACCAAATTCTTTTTTAACTTATTTTATCTCTGGAATATCATCTTTTGCCAAGTTCCAACTGTATAGAACAAAAAATGATCACCTGAATCTTAACCCGCTTCTAGATCTGAGGCATCCAAAGGATAGGGGGACTTTGAGCACTCCTTCCATCCCCACCTCTTCTCTTACCTTTCCTCCCCTCATCTGTAAAAGTGCAGACCATTTCACAGCATGTCCAGCAAATACCCAGCTTTCCAAGTCCAGGCATCAAGAAGGAAAATTTCTCCCTTGCAGCAAGTTTTAAAACAGCATCTTAAAATTACCTCAGTTGTGGCCCAGGTTGATTTAAAGGATTGATGCTGGAAGTCTTCCGTGCTAGAACAATGTTCAGAAGGCCTGCAGGCCTGCAGTGATTCAGCAAAATGTATGACCCTCTTGAGTGTACTCAATATGGTGAAAACTATACAGTGGTTTTCAGGGCAAAATGTTAGCTGCTGTGATACTGTAGGCAGATTTTGAGGCAAAGGCAGGGAGGAAGAACTAAAAATACACGATAGTTTAAGCTCACACGTAGACATGCCTTGTTCCAACAAAGAACAGCTTTTCTCTTGGTGTCAGTTTCTGCTCCTTTTTTTTTTTGTGTGTGTGTGTGTGTTTGACTCTAGGCTAAGAAGAAATTAATGGTGAGTACCAAGAAGCATGAAGCACTTTTCCATCTTGTAGAAAACTCCAAGCAATCCGTGACTAAGAAGGAAAAGCAGAAGGTAAGCTGTCATGGCCCCCTGGGTTCGTGTGCCTGGAGATGGATGAGCTTCCTGCCCTTAGCTGTAAACAAGGAGGACTGGCTGAGTCCTCCCTGCTGTGGGGTCTCTACAGAGCTGTAGAATGGCAGAGCATTAAAAGAGATTCCAAATCATTCTTGGTCCACATACTTTTTTTTTTTTTTTTACTGCTTTATTGTACTTCAGGTGAAGGTTTACAGAACAAATAGTTTCTCATTAAACAGTCAGTACACATATTGTTTTATGACATTGGTTAACAACCCTAGGACATCCCCATGACATGTCAACCCTCTCCCTTCCCGACTTTTTTTTTTTTTTTTTGGTGAAAATATACGTAGCCAAAGATACACCATTTCAAAAATTTCTACATGTACACTTCAGTGACATGGATTATGTTCTTCCAGTTGTGCTGCTATTCTCACTTTAGATGAAGGTTTACAGAACAAAATAGTTTCTCACTTAACAGTTAGTACACATGTTGCCCTATGACAATGGTTGACACTACGTGTCAACACAGTCCTTACTCAACCTTGTGTTCCCTATCACCAGCTTTCCTGTCCCTGGTCTGCTGTGCCTCATTAGTCCCATTTTGTTTTATGGGGCTGTCCAATCCCTGGCTGAACGGTATACCTTGGAAGTGACTTCACCACTGAGCTAAAAGGGTGTCTGGGGGCCATACTTTTGGGGTTTCTTCAGTCTCTTGCAGGCCAGTAAGTCTGGTCTTCTTTGTGTGTGTTAGAATTTTGTTCTACATCTTTCTACTGCTCTGTCCAGAACCCTCTGTTGTGGTCCTGGTTAGAGCAGTCAGTGGTGGTAGCCGTACCGGACTCAGTCTGGTGGAGGCCTTGGTAGCTGTGGTCCATTAGTCCTTTGGACTAATCTTTTCCTTGTATCCTGTTGTCTTCATTCTCCATTGTTCCCGAAGGGGTGAGACCAGTGGAGTATCTTAGATGGCTGCTCACAGGCTTTTAAGACCCCAGATGCTACTCACCAAGGTAGAATGTAGAACATTGTCTTTATAAACTATGTTATGCCAATTGAGCTAGATGTTCCCCGGGACCATGGTCTCCACAGCCCTCCGCCCAGCAATTCAGCCCCTCAGGGAGTTTGGATGTGTCTATGGAGCTTCCATGACCTTTCCTTGTACAGGTTGTGCTGGTTTCCCCAGTATTGTGTACTGTCTCACCCTTCACCAAAGCCACTTATCTATTGCCTGTTTAGTATTCCCCCCCACCACTCCCATCCTTCGTAACCAACAAAGATTGTTACATTTTGTGTGTGAACTTTTTCATGGGTTTTTACAATAGAGGTCTCATACAATATTTGTCCTTTTGTGATTGACTTATTTCACTCAGCATAACGTCCTCCAGTTTCATCCATGTTATGAAATGCTTCACAGATTCATTGTTGTTCTTTCTCGTTGCATAGTACTCCACTGAGTGTATGTACCATAGTTTGTTTATCCATTCATCTGTTGATGGGCGTCTAGGTTGTTTCCATCGTTTTGCTATTGTGAACAATGCTGCCATGAACATGAGTGTGCAGATGTCTATTCGAGTGATGACTCTTATCTCTCTAGGATATATTCCTAGGAGTGGGATTGCTGGATCGTATGGTATTTCTATTTCTAGCTTTCTAAGGAAGTGCCATATCATTTTCCAAAATGGTTGTATCATTTTGCATTCCCGCCAGCAGTGCGTAAGAGTTCCGATCTCCCCGCAACCCCTCCACATTTGTTATTTCCAGTGTTTTTGATTCATGCCGGTAATGCCGGGGTGAGATGGTAACCCACGTACGTTTTTAAACAAGGCTTTGTCTCACATACTTTGGACGTTATCAGGAGGAAACGGTCCCTAGAGAGGGACATCATGATTGGTAAAGTAGAGGGTCAATGAAAAAGAGGAAGACCTTCAACAAGATGGATTAACACAGTGGCTGCAACAATGGGCTCAAACATAGCAACAATTGTGAGGATGGCGCAGGACCAGGCAGTGTTTTGTTCTGTTGTACATAGGGTCGTTATGATGGCATCTAACAACAACATTGACAGATGACAATTAGACCAGTGGTGTCCAAATTTTTTAAGAAAACATTCCCCAACTCCTACCCCAAATAAGTTAAAAAATATACATGTGGCACAAATGGTTTGCACTCAACTGCTAACCTAAAGGTTGGCGATATGAATCCACCCAGCGGTATGCAAAGAAAAGGCCTGTTGATCTGCTTCTGTTAAGATTACAGCCAAGAAAACGCTATGGAGCAGTTATACTCTGTAATACATGGGGTTGCCATGAGTTGAAATCAACTCACGGCAACTAACAACAACAATATACATGTTGTATATTACATATGTTACTTTATATATTATGCTAATACATTATGCACATTATAAAACAAAGTAGAAATCTTTAAAGCATGAGATAAAAATTGAATAAACAGTGGTCTAAATGATTAGCCAATCATGTCTTTATACAAGCATGAAGTACTATTTCCAGGCAAAATATACCCTTGGGGCAAGGTTCAGCTTTAACCCTAGTAAATATAAATTCATATTTCTAATAGTCTTCTTGATAATTTTAATATCTTTCTCAATTTCTTGTCTGATTTTGCTAGATTATCCTTATTTTATTTTTTAATGAGGCTGATCATGCACTCAGAACCAGGAGCAGGAGAAGCATTAGTTCTGACATGTTCTTGTGGCTTCCCTGTGCTTACATGATCAGTATTAACGTCAATCTATAGCTCCTTGGCAGAAATGGTTTTAAGACATTTGTGCATTTTGTGTGTGCTCACCTGACTGAAACTAGGTAATAACTCTGTAAATCCACATGACCCAGGCATATTTAAGACAGCCATGTGTCCCAGGATGCTGAAAGTGAAGACACTTGGAAGGCTCATGTCAGATTCTCATGTTGTTGAATTTCCACTCTTCCCCAAGGACACTTCAGAATCCACTAATACCCACATGTGGCCACCAGTGTCCATCCACATATTATGTAAAAATAAAGCTTAGTAACTTCATTTTTAGTCAAAAAAGTAACACAAATAATATTGGAGTGTGGGAAGAAATTTTATATTTTCTGCCTGCACCCAATAGATTATCTTGCACACCACTTATATTATGTGCCCCAGATTGGAAACCTTTGAAATAGTCAATATCTTCTCCAAAAGAAGGAGTCCCCTTTAGGAAATGTAGTCAGGGCCACTACAACCTCAAATATTCTTAAAATGAAAGGAAAATGTGCACTATTAGTAATTATATCATTTCATCTGAAAAAAACATTAGTTGAATAACTTCAATTTATTGTCAGCAAGATTTTATAAGGTTCTTATTTCTTCACATGTCAGTCTTCACGGTTTAAAATGATCACAACAAGAAAAGAATAATGAGACAGCTTCAGAGGAGGCTAAACCACAGTACGTTACTGTGCTAAGCACCAGGACCTGTCTTAGGTATTCTGAACCCTCATTAGAAGCTATTCTTTATTGATGCAAAGCAAAAAGAAAGAAAGAACATGAACAGCTAAGAGGTGAATTTCCTCTTCCTTCTCTCATTAGCAGCTTCCCTAGGAAGTTGAAGTCCATGGCCTTCACCTGCCCTTCCTTCTCCAGCTGGTCCTGTAACCACTGGCTGTCTTACAACATAGACCCCCACACCATCTTTATCGCCTAAATCTAGTAGCTTTTTTTTTTTCTTTAGTTCTAAGCTGAACACCTAAGACAGCTTTCATTTTCTCATCTCACATAGAAGTGCTCATGATCTCCAGACTGAGCTGGTCCATCTGTCTGCTCAGCAATTCTTCCTGTTTTCCTGGTCAGACAGTAGATTCCGTTTTCAACAGAAACCAGTTTTCATTGAGTCGACATTGACTCATGGTGACCCCATATGTGTCAGAGTAGAACTGTGCTCAGTAGAGTTTTCAATCGGTGATTTTTTGTAAGTAGATTGCCAATCCTTTCTAGCACTTCTGGGTGGAGTCGAAACTCCAGCCTTTTGGTAGCAGCCAAGCACATTAAGCATTTGCACCACCCAGGGACTCTTATTCTCAACAGAACCAAAAAAACCCATTGCCATTAAGTCGATTCCGACACACAGTGACAGAGTAGAACTGCCACATAGGGTTTCCAAGGAGCAGTTAATAGATTTGAACTGCTGACCTTTTGGTTAGCAACCAAGCTGTTAACCACAATGCCATCAGGGCTCTATTCTCAACAGGAGCTGATCTAAACCTCCATTCTCCCCGCAAGGTCCTCACCACCCACTCTCAGTCAACAACCTTGCCTCCTACCCCACCGAGTAAATAGAAGTTGCCCAACAGGAACACTTTTACCTTCTAGCCAGCTGCCACTAAAGCAGTAGCATCTGCACAAGCAGATTTTCCTCCTGTCCTCTGGTTGCAATGGGAGAGACCAATTCTTCATCCTTTGCTCTAATTCCCACCCATCCTGCATCGCAGAGACCCTTCTCTATTGATTATTCCCCTCTGTCCTGCATTTTTGACAACTCCCTCTCTCATACCATCAGACTTTTCAACTCCTATCTTGGAAGAACAGGGAGAGTCATGACCCTATTCCTGTTACTCTCCAGTTATTATCACTTCTCCTCCCCTTTACAATAAGATTTATTGAAAGGGTTGTCTGTGCTCTGCTTCCACTTCCTCATCTCCCATTCACTCCTCAAACCACTCCTATAAAACTTTCCCCACCATTCCACTAAGAGTGTTCTTTTCACTGAAAACAATGTCCTCCTTGATGCTAAAGCCAGTGGGTACTTTCCAGTTCTTACTTCATTTAATTTCTCGCAAGTATTAAGCATCGTTGACCTCTCTTCTAGAAACATACTCTTCTCTTAACTTCAGCAACTTCTTACTCTTTTGGTTTTCCTCCTACTTCTCTAGCAATTTTCTTTTAGATTCCTTTAGGGATGCCCCTTTTTCTGACTGACCTTTATATATTACTATTCCTGAGGATCCCTCTCCTGGACCTCACTCTGTATGTTTACTTACCATTGTATCTCCTGTGTCCAACACAGAACTCTCAATATCAGGTACTCAGTAAATAATGGATAATAAACATACTCTTAAGGCTTCAATTAGCATGTCTATGCTGATAATACTCAAATAAATATCTTCAGCCCAAACCATTCTTCATTTCTTGTGTCGTACTCAGCATCCAAAATCAGACACATCACTTCCCTCTACCTAAGTATATCGCAGCACTGATCACACAAAATGGTAATGGCTTGTGTGGGTCCCCGACTAGAAAAGGAACCTGTCATGTTCACATTTATATCCCCAGAGCAAATCACCACGCATGACACACTGTAGGCGCTCAATGACAGACTTTGGTAAATAAATGAACGAGATGTTTATTCCAAGAAAAATCAAAGGGGAAAGAAAAACAATTTAATCTCTGACAAATTTTAGTAAAGATTTCTGAGCAGGTCCTTAAATAAGAATATAGGAGTCTATATTCTTTTATAGGATTTGGGGCCATTTACTATAAATTTACCAAGTAGAAACTTCCAGTCAATAACTATATAGTGTAGACTGATGAATGTTGAGCAGTGGTCTCAGGTCTCACTGAGTCTCAGCTCCCATTGCTGGGGGTCTGAGCATTCTCACTAAGAATCTAAGGACAGTGATCTCACAGAGTTTAGCCATGGCACTCTTTGAGCCCTTTTATTCTATTTTTATCAAGTTAAAATCCACAAGCTCATGTTTCTACAGATAGATATGGTACATTACACTTAATATTCAAAACCAAATGTGCCCTGTGCAGGTCATACATCAGAGATGAATGGCTACTATATTAATTGGAATAACAAAGTGAGTGGCGTTAATATTCAACATTTTGAATGAATGTTCTTTATTACTGTAACGTTAGTCCAAATGTCCTTAAATATAAAGTAGGTCATTTTTTAAAGCCTTTTGTCTCTGTCCTTGGAACTCCTAAGTTGCTTAAGTCAAAGAAGTCCTTGGCATTCCTTAAAGTATGGTTTGAGGACCACTAGTGTATCTGAGGAGGTAGTGAAAATTCAGATTTTCTGATTCCACTATAGAGCCACCGAATCAGAACTGCTGCTTGTGGGATCTAGGAATCTGCAATTTTAACAAACACTGCAGGTCATTACTAAGCATACTAAAATTTGAGACCTATCAGTTGCTGTTGAGTTGATTCCAACTCATGAAGACCCTCTGTGTGTCAGAGTAGAACTGTGTCCAGTAGAGTTTTCAATGACTGACTTTTTGGAAGTAGATAGCCAGATCTTTCTTTCAAGGCACCTCTGGGTAGACTTGAACCTCCAATCTTTCAGGTAGCAGCTGAGCACATTAACCATTTGCACCTCCCAGGGACCATGTAATCCAACTTTCTAATTTCTCAGAGACATGAAATGACTTGCCTGAACATTCTAAGAAACAATTTCAGCTGTCCTGGTCCAGGGAGTTTTGTATTACCTCAATTTTCCAGGAGACTTAACAACCAGCACAGAAAATTTTAGTGATTGGCAAGAGGAAGGTTTTTGTGAAGATGCAGATTCTAGGGGAGCAGGGTGAAAAGAAACCATTTGGTCAAGCTGTCCATAATTTACAGTGAATGCTGGGCATTGTCTTGGTAGCTCCATGGTAATAATAATATTTACCGATCTTTATTGATGCTCTATCAGGTGTTGGGCAGTATGCCATGTGCTTTATGTGCATCATCTACTTCAATCCTCAAAACATCCCAGTGAAGTAGAGGCTATCATCTCCATTATAGAGATGAGAAAACTATTGCTTATGAAAGTTCTTTAACTTCCCTGCAGCCAGCACCAGGGCTCAAATCCTGGAAGTCTGATTCCAAAGCTAGACTGCTGCCTTTGTTTAGTGAAAGTAAAGTAAATGTGTCAGGCCCATTCTAGTATTATAAATTATATGATCCCACAAGTGTCTACCTGTCCTGGTAAGAAATGCAGGGGCCTAAAAATGTACCAAACAAGACTGGTAGATTGCAATCTGTAAGCTCTAATACCCACCTGCTTACTTCTCCTTGCCTGTGATTTGTCCTTCTCCTTGTCTTGATAAACTTGGGTAAACCAATTAATATATTTAAGGGTCTTGATTTCCTCATGTGTAAAACTGAGGAATCAGACTGAAAGGCCGTTAGGTCTCTTTCAGACTCTGACATCCTTTTTTTCTGAAAGATTTTTGGTTTTGTCATATAGAATTTATGACTTGACCTGAGAGATGAGGAACTTAGAATTGGGACAGATATAATTCTTTCTATGGAATGACAAAGGGCTTTTATGAATGTGTTAATGAGTATATGACACTGATGTTTTACTTTAGCTCCTTAATAAACTGAAAAAATCCACTGAGAAGTTGGCAAAAGAAGAAGAAAATTACTACCAAAAAAACTTGGCTGGCTATTCTACCAGACTGAAATGGGAAAAAACACTAGAAAACTGCTACCAGGTAAGCTATGCAGTCCCAGTTCTTTTTCTTCCATGGAGGCTTGCACGGCCTTGAAAATGGAGGTTAGATGTGTGCAGTTATGAGATCTGATCTCTGTCTTTAGCTATGACCCTAACTCTTAATTGTGATCTTAGACAAACCTCATATCTTCTCATTGCTTCAGTTTCTCCGTGGATACAATCACCAGTGAAAATTTATTGAATGTCATTGTCCAGAATTTCTGCTCCTAATTCTCAACAGTCACACTAGTACTCAGATAACTTCAAAAAGTACTGTCAAAGTAAAGTATAAACTAAGGCTTAGGTGTTAGGTCCTTGGAAATCAGCTTTAGGCATGAGTGCTGATTCATATAGTAACCACATATGGAGTTTTCTTGTATGCCAGGTATAGTGTTGTGCCCTGGAGACACAGAAATGAACAAAGTACCATCCCAGCACTTGAGATGCCCACAGTTTAGTAGTAAAGACTGACACATAAAGAAAGAACGGAAAGTAGAACAGAAATAATGAAAATGGTGACACATTGTGAGCAATGTAATTGATGTCGCTGAACAATTTGTTTAGAATTCTTAAATGGTAGCCTAATTTGCTGTGTAAACCTTCACCAAAAACACAATAAAATACTATTAAGAAAGAAAGGCTCGTAGTAAATCATCCAATAAAAATAGGCAAAGTGTATGAACAAGCAAATCACAGAAGAGGATATCAAAATCACCAATAAACATGAAAAAATGCTCAATTGTTTGCTAAAAATTAAAAAGTGAGAATATTAAGTGTTGACAAGAATGTTGGGAAACAAGAACTCTTGTTCCCCTCAAGTGAGAATGTAGAAGAATATTTATTACAGAATTGTTTATAATTCTGTGGTGGAAAAAAAATTATACACTATTTTAATACCCAATGATAGAGAAATTACTCTTTCAAAATGTGCTCTAATTTAAAAAGTGGATTACCAATAAAACAAATAAAACTATACTTAAACATGAATCAATCTCAAAAGCATGATGTGAAAGAAACATACCATTTATACAATCTATGTAAATTAATTTAAAAAAAATCACACCCCAAACTATACTGAGTTGTACATGTGTGCTTGTAAATGTATACGTATAGACTAGATCTATGTTGACCTACCAGGAAAATGGAGCTCGTGGTGGGAATCAAACTCAAAGTCATAATCTCCTGAAGGAAAAGTAGGATTTCCTTCCACCCCTCTTGTAACCTGATTTTATTGCTACCACTATACTGAAAACAAATGTCCCTGGGTGGTGCAAACAGTTAATGCATTCAGCTGCTAACCAAAAGTTTGGGGGTTCGAGTCCATCTAGAAGTGCCTCAGGAAAAAGGCCTGGTGATCTACCTCAGAAAAACCAGCCATTGATCAGCACAACTTGACCAAGGCAAAGTCACAGAAGATTCATAGACACATCCAAACTCCTGGAGGGGCCGTGTTGACCGGAAGGCTGCGGACCATGGCTTCGGGGGACATCTAGCTCAATTGGCGTAACATAGTTTATAAAGAAAATGTTCTACATTCTACTTCACTGAGTAGTGTCTGGGGTCTTAAAAGCCTGTGAGCAGCCATCTAAGATACTCCACTGGTTTCACCCCACCTGGAGCAAGGAAGAATGAAGAAAACTAAAGACACAAGACAAAAATTAGTCCAAATGACTAATGGACCACAAGTACTACAGCCTCCACCAGACTGAGTCCAACACAACTAGATGGTGCCTGGCTACCACTAGTGACTGCTCTGACAGGGATCACAATAGAGGGTCCCAGACAGAGCTGGAAAAAAATGTAGAACAAAATTCTGGCTCACAAAGAAAGAAAAAAAAGAGTAGACTTACTGGTCTGACAGAGACTGGAGAAACCCTGAGAGTATGGCCCCCGGACACCCTTTTAGCTCTGTTATGAAGTCACTCCTGAGGTTCACCCTTCAGCCAAAGATTAAACAGGCCCATGAAACAAAACGAGACTAAAGGGGCACACCAACCCAGGGACAAGGACTAGAAGGCAGGAGGGGACAGGAAAACTGGTAATAGGGAACCCAAGGTCAAGAAGGGGAGAGTGTTGACTTGTCGTGGGGTTGGTAACCAATGTCACAAAACAATATGTGTACTAATTGTTCAATGAGAAGCTAGTTTGTTCTGTAAACCATCATCTAAAGTACAATAGTAAATAAAAATAAAAATAAGCTCTGAAAAAAAAAAGAAATTAATTAAAAAAGAAAACGTTCTACATCCTACTTTGGTGAGTGGTGTCTGGGGTATTAAAAGCTTTGAATGGCCATCTAAGATAACGTCTACTTGTCCTACCTCGTCTGGAGCAATGGAGAAGGAAGAAAACCAAAGACACAAGGGAAACATTATTCCAAAGGACTAACGGAACACAACTACCATGACCTCCACCAGACTGAGTCCAGTACAACTAGGTGGTGCCCGGCTACCACCACCAACTGCTCTGACAGGGATCACAATAGAGGGTCCCTGACAGAGCAGGAGAAAAATGTAGAACAAAGTTCAAACTCACAAAGAAAAGACCAGACTTACTGGTCTGACAGAATCTGGAGCAACCCCGAGAGTATAGCCCCTGGACACCCTTTCGACTTAGTACTGAAGTCACTCCTGACATTCTCCCTTCAGCCAAAGATTAGACAGGTCTATGAAACAAACAATAGTACACGTAGTTCAACCGTGTATACGAGACCATATTGGCACATCAGCCAAAAGCAAAGACAAGAAGGCAGGAAAGGACAGGAAAGCTAGATGAATGGAAATTTGGAAATGAAGGTCGAGAAGGGGAGAGCTGACACACTGAGGGGTTGGCAGCCAATGTCACAAAGCAATATGTGTATTAACTGTTTAATAAGAAACTAATCTGTTCTGTAAACTTTCACCTAAAGCACAATTTAAAAAAAAAGAAAAAGAAAAATCAGCCACTGAAAACCCTATAGAGCACAGTTCTGCTCTGACACATGGAGTCGTCGAGTCAGAATCAACTAAACAACAGCTGGTTATTTACCGGTTATGCTGAAAGCCACCAGATTTTCATTCCCTCTCCCTCTTAGATCACCCGTTTCCAAAAATTTTACCTCACCTTCCCTTGAGCTCTCTTCTGCCTCCTCAGTGTCAGCCCAAGTCCATTAGAACAAACTTGAGACAACCTCTGTCAAGTTATTCTGGCCTCACTCTAACCCCCAATAATGCTTCCCTTACTTGTATTTCCTTGCTTGTATATTCATTCTATACCAATGTGTTGTGGATTCACATATTACTCTATTCATTCTATAGTTTCTATGTGCTTATAAATCAAGAGTAAAATACTAGATGCATGAAGATAAATAACAAAGGTGGACTGAATCGAATCAAATGAGAGTTTTATTATAATCGTGAGAGGTGGAAATGGGACACCTAGAGTCCCTCTGTTTCATTTTTCTCCATCCTCCCATAATTCTTCTGTAAAAATGGCATATGGGAATTCATTTTAGGATCCTAAGAAGTATCCTATTACCCCTCTATTCTCCAGGTTAGATTTACAAGTTCTTTTAGAGAATATTCATTGAACTATGTTTAAGACACTTTACTAAATGTTGTAAGAAATATTATAAAGTCTCAAATGTGGCCAATGAGTAATGAAACCAATCCCACAAGCCACACATCAACATTAGTATCATTACTTCATCATCATACTATGTTCAAGCCACATTTCCTACCTTCCAAGAAGAACCAATCCAGTTGATAGAAATAAGCTATAATATATTTTAAAAAATAGTAGCCACACTACCAAGCATTATGATTGGTACTGATAGTACTTACTCAAGGAATTTATTTTAGAAAGCCAATTTCAGTAATAGTCAAGAAACTTAAAAATGTTTGCTTTCTCAACAGTGTTCCTCATTTGAGCCTCAGAACCCAGAAAATGATTTGTGTGACTTTCTCAGGTCTCTCAAGAATGGTATATGACTAGTATCATTCTAGATGCAGAGCAGAGAAGATAATTCATTACATATAATGGATGCCCTAGGACATTAGGGCCCAATTCTCTCCCAGAGCCAGCTTGAGAAAGGTAATTTCCTTTTTTTAAATGTATCTTGAGGAAGTAGCTGGGAAACAAACACAGATTTCTGTTCAAAATGCATTAAAAGTAAAAGGGAGAAAACAATCTAGATACCCAACATTAAGGGGATAACTGAATGAATCATTACACACCTACACGGTAGACTCTTACGAAATAATGAGACTAATGGCAAGAGAAAACACTCATGCATAATGTAAAGTGAAAAAACAGAATACTAATTTGATAGATGATTAGGAAGATAAAACCATGCATACACATATGTTGTTGTCAGGTGCCGTGGAGTCAATTCTGACTTACAGTGGCACCATGTGACAGAGTAGAACAGCCCCATAGAGCTTTCTAGGCAGTAATCTTCATGGGAAGAGCCGCTGGGTGGGTTAGAACTGACAACCTTTAGGTGAGCAACCAAGCCCTTAAGCGCTGTGCCACCAGAGCTCCTTTCATAAACACATACCTTGACTGAAATACATCAAAATGTTAACAGCAGTCATCTCTGGGTATAAGAATTATAAATAATTTTAAAATCTATTTCTTCATGACTCCTTATTTTTAAAAGCCCATGAAGTAGTATTGAGACCCTACGCCTCCCCTAAACCAAAACAAACAAACAAACAAAAAACAAACCTGTTGTCATAAGTCAGAACCTCTGGGTAATTTTAGGAAGGAGCCCAGGTGATCCCTGGACACACTAGATTTTGAGAGTCACTGCTTTAGAGACAGCATATGTCTTTTGTCAATCTTACAGAAGCAAATTAGATGAAAATCAAGTCCTTTGCAAACTCCTCCTATAGTACAAACTTGAAGGCTTGGACAGCAGAAACTGAAAGAATGAATGAAGAGCATGAATTATCATGATGACTGGGCCCCAAGCAACTCTTAAATCTCCTGTTTCATGATAATTCTCTGACCACATTTTGTCTGTACGTGGCATTGTAAAAGCACAAGAAGACAATTTGAGGTCCTCCAGAGTACGGCTTCTCTACTGATGCTTTATAAAAAAAGAGCAAGATAATAGAAAGCAATAATTCATTAAATGAGATATGCACAGTGGAATTTATCTCAGCCTCTTTTCATGAGCACACCCAGATCATTTTAATGATTTCCCTGAAAAGTAATTAAAAGCTGTTAAACATTACCTTCTCCACCAAGAGACACAGGTTATTCTAGTCTCAAATTGATGCTGGTGGTTCAACACTTGTCAAAGTAAAGAAACAGTTACCCATTAGGGATGCAATGTGTTCCTAAAACTTGGCTTTTATTTTCTCTCCTGTTCTTTGCTCTTTGTGCTAAACTAGAACAGCTGCTTATTAGATGATTTTCTGTGGTGTAAGAACTCTTTCTTTTTGAAGACTGTCCCATTTAAGGCCTAAACAACTGAGCAGAATTTGTTTTATGTATTTGTTATGATGCATATGATTTCAGCCCTTTGAAGAAGCAATACATTTGATAGGCCACTGTGTCTTTAATCCTTCATCTGGGAGACAGAAGGACCCATAGCCACATTCCAATGACTAGTGCCCGTGATTTTGGAGAAAGACTCAGGAGGCGGCCAGTAGAAACAAAGGCATTTGGCTCTCATTGACTTACAAAAGTTGTACAGCTTCTAACGCTTCTAAAAAGGTGGCCATGGGGGAGCGGGGCTCCAGGCCTTCCAATCCAAATGTCAGAACACTTGGCACAAAAATCTAAATTTGCATGTTATTGGCACAGATGTTCATAGTTACTGCCTGAGCCTTTTACTACTTGCATTTAAAAGCAGTGTTAAAATGACTGTATACCTTAGAGGAAAGAACAACAGAATGTGGATGCAATCTAAGCACAAGGATGTACAGGAACATTGGACCAGGTCAGGCCAGGTGTCCCAAGAGAGGCCTGGTGGTCTTTGTGACACTTCCCACCCCTCCACCCCACCCCTGCTAAAGATCTCAAAATATACTCCAACCATATTACATCCTATCACCAGTTATAACTCATGGTGATCCCATGTGTGTCAGAGTAGAACTCTGCTCCATAGGGTTTTCAATGGCTGATTTTTCAGAGGTAGATTGCCAGGCCTTTCTTTCAAGGCACCTCTGGGTGAACTGGGAGAACTTTCTCCTGGACTTCTGAAACCTCTGTTAAGGCTTAAAATGCTCTGAGTGCATACCCAGCAGTCCCATGTCGCCCCCAAGTGGCCCAGGAGTTATCACCACGCACTCCCATTGACTCAGCCTTCTTGGATGATGTCTCATTCCTGAACCTCTCCATACCTCATTCCCTCAAAACAACCAGTCAGCAACTTGGCTAGCAGTGAGTGGTAAAGTCTAATAACTGATTTTTTTTTTCTAATATGTTAATAGCTAACAAGTCAAGTGTGATGCCCCTCAGTTTCTTATTTATCCTTCCTGGCTAAAAGTCATGAAACTCTACTAACGGAATTTAGTCAGCCCACACAAAATGGGGAGGCTATGTTCCCACCTTCAAAAAGTGGGCCCTGATCCCCAGGCCTAATTTTAAGCTAGGGTTATGAATTGATTAAACTTTGGGATTCTGCTCTTGTCAAATAGTCTCTCTGAGCAAAGAATTTGTGTCTCACCATCTTCGCCCTTGCAGAGACTAGCAGAATGCCCTATATGCACTATAAAAGATTAAAAAATATTGAGTGCTATCTTAGTCATCTGGTGCTGCTATAACAGAAATAACACACGTGGATGGCTCTGTCAAAGAGAAGTTATTTTCTCACAGTCCAGTAGACTACAAGTCCAAATTCAGGGCATCATCTCCAGGAGAAAGCTTTCTTTCTTTGTCGGCTCTGGAGGAAGGTCCTTGTGATGCATCAGTCTTCCCTTGTTCTGGGAGCTTCTCAGCACAGGTACCTCAGGTCCAAATGACGCACTCTGCCCCCGGCACTGCTTTCTTGGTGGTGTGAGGTTCCCATGTGTCTCTGCTCGCTTCTCTCTTTTATGTCTCAGAAGAGATTGGCTTAAGACACTAACTAATCTTATAGACCTCATTGGTATAACTGCTGCTAATCCATCTTATTACATCATATTGGTAAAGTTTACAACACATAAGGAAATCACATCAGATTACAAAATGGTACACAATCATAGAATACTGGGAATCATGACCCAACCAAGTTGACAGATATTTTTGGGGGGACATAATTCAATCCATGACAGTGTCTGAGTGCATTTCCAGGATATGGACACAAGTTTTACTGGGCTTTACTCTCTCCTCTATGACTCACAGATTTTTCTCAAATACTTCCTTTTCACCTTTTCTTTCCCTTCTTTGTCAATGTCAGGTAATACATGGCACCTGTCTACATGCCTTTTGAGGCAAACAAGTATGGGAAAAATGCGTAAGTTAAATCAGTCCTTGTTGTTGTTGTTAGCTGCTGTTGAGTTGGCTCTGACTCATTGTAACCCCACACACAAGGGAACAAAACGTTGCCCAGTCCTGCACCACCCCCATGATCGGTTGCAGATCAGACCATTGTGATCCATAGGGTTTTCTCTGGCTGATTTTCAAAAGTGGATCTCCAGGTCTTTCTTCCTAGTTCATCTTAGTCTGAAAGCTCCACTAAAACCAGTTCAGCATAATAGCAACACACAAGCCTCCACTGACAGATGGGTGGTGGCTGCACATGAGGTGCATAGGCTACAAAATTAGACACGGGTCTGCTGCATGGAAGGCAAGAAATCTACCACTGAATCAATAATAACCCCAGAACGATGGATAAATAGATAAGACACCGAATCGCATTCCTGTCCTTGCAAATCTCCCCCACCTCGGTTTGTATCCAACATAGTTGCAAGGCACAATCATGACAGTTTACTTAGGCTTTTCTCAAGTGTGTCAATGTTTGATGGGTGACTTCAGTTTTGCATTACAACCGGCTGATCTTATGTCATTTTCCATACTTTTCAGAGCATCCTGGAGCTGGAGAAGGAAAGAATCCAACTTTTATGCAATAACTTAAACCAGTACAACCAGCATATTTCTGTTTTTGGTCAAACCTTGACCACAGTGAGTAGTGAAGAATTTTTTATGTCTGATATGCATGATAAGAATTGGCAGAAAACATGTATTCAGTGACATTTTTCTGCTTTCCATGGCATTGCAGTGCCACACCCAGATTCACTGTGCCATCAGCAAGATAGATGCCGAGAAAGATATTCAGTCTTTACTGGAAGAAACTGCAATATCGTCTACAGAAACAAAATCTGAGTTCCTACTAACTGATTACTTTGTAAGTATGTGTAAAGGAAGGAAGTTGCATTAATGGGGAAACTCTAGTCACGTAGTCAGAGATTCATTTTGAAAAAAAAATGATATAATTGTAAAGGAAATACATCTTGTTTTATAAATAAAGACAATTTTCATAGTTTGTATAAATTTAAAAAAAAAGTGTGTGGTTTACAAACTGGGCAATGGAAACATGTCTTTGGTCTTTTCTGAAAGGGAAAAAAGTCAAGTAGAATTTTAGAGTGAATCTTCATACTGTCTTCTATAACAATAACACCAGGCAGACATGTTTCATGATCTATAAATAATTGGTGCCGGTATTAGTTGTCATTGCTGCATAACAAATTATCCCCGAATTTAATGGTTTAAAACACACTTTTATTGTCTCACAGTTTATGTGGGTCAGGAATTCAGACATGGCTTAGCTGGGTGCCTCTGGTTCAGGACTGCAGTCTCACAAGCTGCAATCAAGGTGTCGCTAGGAGTGTAGTCAGCTCAAGGCTCTACTGGGGGAGGATCCACTTCCAAGCTCATTCACGTGGCAGTAGGCCAACCTCCCCTTCTAGATGACAGCCAGAGTCATCCGTCAATTTCTTGCCATGTGAGTATCTCACAACATGGCAACCTGCTACCCCAGAACTAGTAATCCAAGAGAGAGCCTGAGTGTCCAAGAGGAAAGTCACAGTCTTTTATAACTTAATCTCAGAAGTGACAGCCCATCACTTCTGCCGTATGCTATTTGTTAGAAGCAAATCCACAGGTTTCCGGACCTCTGCTACAGACGCGTCCAGCCACAACTCTACTCCACCCCTATCATCCTAACTTTTTTTTTCATTTAAACTTTGAAATAGTGCATGTGAAAGCTCAGAAACGGTTAAATGATTCCTTGCGGCCTACAAGATAAGATCTCTGCTCCACCCTTTAAATCTGGCCGAAACTAGCTAGACAACTTTTTCTTTCAGAAGTTTTGCTCAAGCAACTCCTCTGTGTATTGTTCCTGATACGTTTTCACACAGTCCTCCCTGTGTCCTTTGCTCACACAGTTTATATGCCGGTACTACCCTATGCCCTCCTCCCACCTGATCCAAAAAAGGGCTGGTTAAGTCTTCTAGCCTGCTTGAAGCTTTCTGGCCCAATAGGCCACACATTCCTGTCTGCACCGTTCGGGCTGCATTGAATGACTGTGGCCTTGCATTGCAAGTGCTCTTTAATGTTGTGCTTCAAGGCTAAACGAAACTATAAACCTATTCTGTTTTAATAGAAATCCTATGTGTGTTTTAGTTTGTGTGTTCCCAGTTCCCAGTCAATACAGAACTCAATAAATATTTGTCGCACTCTGATGTGGTTCTAGCAGCATATGCATATGGCATTTGGGTCATTGAAGGACTCTAACTTGAATAAAGATAAATAAACACCAAGAATTGTTGCTGTCAAGTTGATTCTGACTCATGGTGATCTCTTGTGTGTCAGAGTAGAACTGTGTTCTATAGAGTTTTCAATGGCTGATTTTTCAGAAGTAAATTCAGACCTTTCTTCTGAGCCTTCTCTGGGTGAACTTGAACCTCTAATCTTTCAGTTAGCATCTGACTACGTTAACTGTTTGCACCACCCAGGGATTCCAAAGATAAATAGAAGTAATAAGTATCCAACAAGTAGTCTTATTTATCAAGCAACTATGATATGACTATATAAGGGTCATTCTCCAAGAGCAGTTTGTTCTGTGAAAGAAAATGCTCAGCTATGTACTCACAAGTTGTGAAAAGGGCATGTCTTCTTTTTAATCACTGTGGGACAGTGAAACAATCTGTGTAAAACCAAAGATTACTTTTCATTTTTTAACTTTTTTCTTCCATGAAGTAAAGATTAAACACAGTCAATGGACGTCTCAGTACAACTGGGAGTAACAATGCTTACTTTTTTCCCCTTAACTTGCTAAACATCTCCCCTTTTTTTCCTAAAGGAGGAAGATCCTAACAATGCAATGGATAAAGAGAGACAAAAGTCTTCAATAAAATCAAAATTACTGAGACTGCAAAGAGATATTGAAAAAGCCTCGAAGGACAAAGAAGGTGTGTAATTATCATGTTGAATGGCCCAATAAGGGAAAGTATTAGAAGTTTCGTTCAGAGTCAGGATTATTCTGCTTTTGCTGACTGGGTCAGGGATCGTCTAATTTAAGGAACCACATGTCAAACTTAATTTGTATGAATAAAGAAAAATAAAAAAGAAGAAAGGAAAGGTAAAAAAAAAAAAATGAAAATGGTTTTGGCCTATTTACAAGAACAATGTAAGACTTATGGAGCCCTGGCGGTGCAGTGGTTGAGAAGCTACAGCGAGCTACAGCTGCTAACCAAAAGGTTGGCAGTTCGAGTCCACCAGCCACTCCTTGGAAACAATATGGGGCAGTCCTACAGGGTTGCTATGAGGCAGAATTGACTCGTTGGCAGGGGTTTGGCAGCATGTTCTATAAGAATTTTACTACCATTTTCAAAAATGTAGAATTTTACTGTCTTTAGGAAGTTGGCTGGAATGAAGATCAATGCATTTAGTTCAAAACATGATATACCTTCTGTGAACAAGGGTTTTGTTCATATTCAATCCTGTACTTAGAAGTCAGGCACGTCAGAATGCTAAGTCTAAAGCGATGCAGATAATAAAAATTACGTAATACTTGGGAGTGTGTGTATAGTTTGTTTTCTGTGGCCCAGAATAACATAGTGCAATGTAATACTTGATAGAAAACTCAAGATAGCAAAATGTTTAGAAATGTAAATACCACAGTGAGGAAGAGCCTAACATTGAGGTAATGTTGAGATTCAAAACTTCATCTCGGAAAATAACAATTGGAACAGTTTAACCATTTCAAGACCCAATTATTTTCCGCTTTGAATTTCTTGTTGATATTATGTTTTCATTAATGGAAGCATGCTGAATCATTGAGTGTTGTTGAATTTTTGGTAGGTAGTATGGATTTTTTTTTTCTTTCCCCCCACCACAAGCCAACCAACCAAAGTACAAGAGTCCAGAGGGACATACATTGTCCCACTAATTCTACCCCTCTCAGCCCCTGCCCCCGCCAAGTCCAGTGGGACATATGTGTCCAAAAATTTTTTTTCAAAATTTCTATTTTTCCTACCAAAAATACACACCCCTCATGCAACACCCTGTAGAAACAGTAATTTGTAGCACACACCCATTTTATTGGTTTCTAACAGTCATAAAGACTTGCGGCAGCATATACTGTCAGTGGGAAAGCAGCTTCCCAATGAACCTGAGAGGCATAAAATGTTGGTGTGCAACCATATATACCACTGATCATGAAAACGTTTTAAGCACCAGCACTTCTCAATTCTTATTAAATGAAACTAAGATAAATGAACTGT
This sequence comes from Dugong dugon, assembly GCA_030035585.1. Taxonomy (NCBI): domain Eukaryota; kingdom Metazoa; phylum Chordata; class Mammalia; order Sirenia; family Dugongidae; genus Dugong; species Dugong dugon. The sequence goes on from CM057461.1 coordinate 130,756,297, forward strand.
TATCCATTCAGTAAAATTTAGTAATGACTACATACAGAAACCCCTCCAGCCATTTAGGAAGTCCTACTGGTATCATTTCTGGGTTCAAGCTCTCTCTGAGTGTGACCAGCTCCCAGCTGTGTCACATCAGAACAGAATGAACTGTGATTGAGAGCATGATTCCATTTCAGGCCTCGAACGAATGCTTAATGCATACTCCAGCAACTCCTCTTTCTCCGATGGAAAGAGCCAGAAAGACACAGCAGCGTTAATGGATGAGGTAAATATTTGCAGAGTGCAATTTCCTAGATTTAGTGATGAAAGGGCTATTTTTAGAAAACTTGCTTCCTGGCACATTCCACCTCTGTTTGCCTTTCCTTTCTCATGGCATAGAATGATCTAGTCAATTTACAGGGTCAACCCCTTGGCAAGTAGGTTGAGGGTCTGGAAAAATCCAACTACCTAGATATATTTGTTTTGGGGTCTTCCTAGGAAAAGAATTATGCTTGAAATAGAATTCCCCAAAATACAGTCATTCCTTGAGGAGCCTGGAAACCATGTGTACTTTAACCCAGTTAAGACAAGTGACGTAAAGCAAGGGATCTGTGTTCAGAAAGGCTTGTCTTTGGATCTAGCCCTGCCATTTACAGGGATCTTGGACAACTTTAGAGTCCCTGGATGGTGCAAACAGTTAAGGGCTCAGCTACTAACTGAAAGATTGGTGATTTGAACCCATCCAGAGGTGCTTTGGAAGAAAGGCCTGGCAATCTGCTTCTGAAAGGGTCACAGCCTTGAATGCCCTATAGAATACGGTTCTGCTCTGAAACACATGGGATTGCCATGAGTCAGAACCAACTTGATGGCAAATGGTTTTTTAAGGGGACAATTTTAGTTTTCTCATCTGGAAAACGGGGCTATTAGTACCTACCTCATAATGTTTTAGTGATGATGAAATATTAATTAGAAAATGCTAGTACAGTGCTTGGCCCAGATGAGGAGCCTCAAAACTACTAATTATTATTAAGATGCTGTTTTCCACTCATTCCCCAGCTGACATCAGGGTCGTCAGAGACTAACAGGAGAAATGAAAGATATGGCCACACAGAAGGAAGAGAAGGGGGTTTAGGGTGTGAGGGAAAAGCTCCTGGGAAGCAAGGAGCAACTTTAGAGGCCCAGGTTCTTAGGAGGAGGAAGTGACAGAGAAAGGGGCGTGGGAGCTGGATCTTCTGGCTTTTTTGTTCAGGGCTCCACAGACACTTGCAGAGATTGATGGACATAGTAGCTGCTTTGGAGGAACTCACATTAAATAAGTAGTTAGCAAAAAAAAAAAAAAAGATGAATTTTATATAGGAAGAAAAAACTAGATACATACTACCTATTTTTGCAAGCTATGGGGTCTCTGCTGAGATTAGAGTGATCGGAAGTGACCTGGGGTTAACCAGAGAAGAATTCAGGAAGAGATACAATTTCTAGCAAAGTCTTGAAGATACAAGAAACTGTGCCAGCTCTCCTTACTTTGTGTATTTCCTAACTTTCTTGTGAAAGTTGTTGTTGTTAGGTGTTGTCAAGTTGGTTCCGACTCACAGCAACCCTCTGTACAACAGAACAAAACACTGCCCGGTCCTGCGCCACGCTCGTTGTCATTGTTGAGCCCGCTGTTGCAGCCACTGTGTCAATCCATCTCGTTAAGGGTCTTCCTCTCTTTCGCTGACCCTCCACTTTACCAGGCATGATGTCCTTCTCCAGGGACTGATCCGTCTTGATAACATGTCCAAAATATATGAATCAAAGTCTTGTCATCCTCCCTTGTAAGGAGCATTCTGGTTGTACTTCTTCCAAGACAGATTTGTTCATTCTTTTGTGAAAGTAGGTGACTGATAATTCTGTGCAAACTGGTCATTTAAAAAATTCTTTAGTGACAGTAGGCAGATGCCACCAGGCACAGCTGGTCTATTTTGGGGCACGGGCTTCCCTTATTGGGTGTGCTGGTACAGAAATAAACCTCACACTTCTTGTGAAAAGAAAGGCCTGCTGCGTTCTGTTCACTTGAGAACAGAGTCTAATGTGCTTGCAGTGACACATGACTACAATTTTTATGAGGTGATAAAACAGACTATGGGGCATTTTCTGTGACAGTACAAAATGTTCAGGTAAATAATTTAAATCATAATATTTACCAAAATAACGTCACAAGGAACATTTTATGATGGTGTTGAATTAAAAGTTTATTTCTGTGGTTGTTCTGGTACAGAATTTTGTCATGGTCATTACCAGCATAGAATGTGTCTTAGTATCATCTGAGTACACAGTAGCCTGATTCACACTGTGGGGGATGCAAGTAGGAGAGGACCTGAACCCTGAACTCACAGTGTTTATGATCTAGTGAAGGAGCAAGCATGAACCTTCTAGTAGTGATTGCCAAATATCCACGTAACTTCACTACAAGTGCTCTGTGTCTGGGTGGAGGGAAACTGGAGATATTAGTAGATTTTGTTTTACCCAGAGAAGGACTCTTGATATATAAATCAAGGTTTATTTTCACCTGTCTTGTCTAGAATAAGACGCACTCCACTACTAAAGATTTCCTTTAGACTGCTTAAAGGATCTTTGTTTTTCTCTTCAGCATTTTCTTTGCATATCCATATATGAGTTGAACATGTATTTTTCTAGGTTTTTTGTCATTTAGAAAGTTTTCCTAATATCTCTTTAACCATCCAGTTTTGCCTCATTGTTTAGAAATGTACTCATATGGCCAAATAAATGTATTCACAGACCAATCTGAAACTAGACCTTCTGCAAGCGAACTCCTATAAACTGTCATCGGTGTTAGCAGAACTTGAGCAAAGACCGAAACCCCCACATCCCTGTAGCACCTGCATATTCAAGTGGAAAGAAAAGGTAAAATTTGAAGAGATTGGTTGCTGGGCTTGCTGGCTAGAGTGTCTTAAAGTAGCATCAGGGTAAAAAAAAGCAGTTGTGACTTACATGTGCTATGTGTCCCAAATCCTAACTGTGGAATTTTAAATCTGTTTGTATTCCCTTTAGGCACAATAACAAGAGCTAAATATCACCGGATACATTCTTTGTAGACTGAATTATTGTGAAGGTTTAAAAACACCTTGAATTCCTTCCCCTTCCTCTTCATATCTTAACTTTATCTTTCAAATTTGCTTTTATACTAAAAATTCTATTAAATCAAAACTTTAGCATTCATACAAGCAAAAATTGTGAGATTTTGCATTATTTTCATGTGTTTAATACAGCACATACTGTAAATGATGCATGAGTACAATTTTTAAAATTCATACACATGTTTTTTCCCAATATCATACTCATCAGGAATTGACATGAATTCATAAGAGTAGTAGCTGTTTTCCATTAACATATCAGAAGGGTGAGCTGTAACCATCTTGTAATGAAAAGACAGTTTTCTTTCGAATTGACTCAAGAGCTCTAAAATTGTCTCAATCATCCAGACAGAGTTGTGATCATTTCAGTTGTATTAAAACCAATTAAAGTTGAATTTGTAGAAGTAATGCTATAAATATTATTATCGGGCCTAGAGGTATAGGGGAGTTCCTGTGCAAACAGTTAAAGTGTTCTGTATGTGATGGCAATGTTGTTAAAAATGGCTTTTTTTTTTTTTTTTTTTTTTTAACTGTTTGAACAGGAGCAGACACATAGCTATGTGAAAATATCTCGGCCTTTTATGATGAAGAGACTAGAGAATGTTATGAGCAAGGCTTCTTCTGGTGGGCAGAGCAATCCAAGTTCTTCATCTTTAGGTAACCCCATGCCCAGAATTATTTTGGGCTGTGTCCTATCAGTAAAGCATATTGCCACATTTAAGTTTTAAGTTTTATTTTCAGAACAACATTGACAAATATCTACTCAAAGAAATGTACATTCCAATTAGGAGTGATTAATTTGTTAGAATCTATAGGTTTAAGTGTATGTAACATAGTACAAAAAGTATGAAGGAGTCAGGAAGGGTGGAAGTTTGGGAAAAGTATTTTATAATATGAGGAGGTACCTGAGATGCCAGATGACCAACATTCACTTCATTCCAACAGCCTGCAATCTGTTGTCCACACAACCACCTCAAAACCACTGTGTGGAGTTTGGCAGGCCTGTCTCCACAACCTCCAAACTTCCATGGAAATCCTGTCCTCTTTGGGAGAAACATGGTGATTTGGGTGGTTTGCCTGGGCCACATCTGGGGCTGGAACTGAACCCACCCTCTTTATTCAGTCATCTGTCTTTAGTCAGTTGTCTATCCACACCCCACTGCCCTCACCTTTCAACACGCACACACACACTACTCATACCATACATACCCAAATGCACGCACGTGCGCGCACATGTGTCAATGACCATCACTTTTCAAATAATTACCATAACTTTGACTCTCTAGTTTCTTGATTAGAAATTGGCAGGAAAAAAAAAAAAGAGATTCAATAAAATCCAGGACATTATGGACTGCGCAGTACATTAAAGAGTCACCTTTGCATTGTTTGGGAAGCAGATTCATTAGCACTGAGGGATGATGACAACAAGTGCACGTTCCCCAGCATTCCCTTTCTGTACGTGAATGGCATAACTGGTGTGTGTTTTCCAAAACATGCACGTAAATACCACACAAATTATCTAACTGATGTGCAGTACGTTCATGTGGGGAACAAATCTTTTTAAATTGTCATCTTTATTTTTATTATTACTACAGTAATTTTTCTCCAAACTTAATATTTTCTGTATCATAATATGGGTTTTGGTTATATAATATATACAGCACCATCCACATAGTAGGTAAGTCATAATGGTTATTGAATCAAGGTGTAAAAATGGTATGGGGGTGGTGTCTGACTTCCTCTAACTTCACAACGGGGAAGGAGAATCAAGCAATATTAACAGCCCAAGGCTGACTCCTATGAGGCGAAGGTCAGACGTGCCTCCTCTCCACGCCATCTTTACCAATTCTGACATCAATCATCCCTCCCATGGCACTCTCTACTTCTCTGCTGGATTCGATAGTTCATTGCAATGACCACACAGAACTCACCGACAATACTTACGACTATGGGGTTTATTAGGGAGGTAACAGTTACAATTCAGGCTCAGAAACACTCGGGATACAGTTCTTCCATCAGGACAACCTCTTTTCAGCTGTGCCCGCAGGCACATCTCTCACTGGCCCTCAGCCTCTACCTTGCTTGGGCAAGTGTTACAAAGCTCTTGTAGCTCTGCCAATAAGTTCCCAGAGGCACTGTACTCGGTCAGCAAGCCTCCTACCCAAAGGCATTCAGCTTTATCGAGTGGGCTAGGAAGCCCACCACACTGTTTCCTGCCATTGTTTCTCTGCCACCGTTTCTCAAGAGCTCTGTCTCTGTCTCCTGGTTCCAGAAGCTTCTCAGTGCAGGGATCCCAGGTCCAAAGGACGCACTCTCTGCTTCTGGCTGTTCTTCCTTGGTGGTGGTGGGATTCTCTCTTTCCCACCTCTGGGATGGCTCATTTCAAGCCCAGCGGGATGGCAAAATGGACCAATCCCCTTGGTGGGCCACAAGTATCTTATTTGCACAGTCCCACCCAACCACTTGGGTGGGAGTTACAAGACCATGGCTAGAAAGGCCACACAAAAGCGATCAATGGCAAAACACAAGGACTGGCTATTATATAGCATTATAAACTTTCCTTTTGAGAAAGTTTTAATATATTTAAATTCTGCTCCAAACTGTTAAATAACCAAAGAACTTCCAATTACATTCATTTTGCCTACTGACACAGCATTAATAATTACAACTTAATCCATCTTTCAGCCTCTGATGTGGCCCAGCTCAGCAATGGTCTTTGCAAAGCCTTATATTCCTTTCAAGCCAGGGAAGAGGATGAATTGAATTTGGAAAAAGGTAAGAGTCATTCTCAAATATTTTAGTTGCCTTTCAATGTTGGGATCCTTTTAACATGAATAAAACACCTACCTTAGTATTGCAGACTACCATGTTAAGTCAGTCCAGGTTTATAGAATCACTCTTTTTAGAAGATAAGATAAAGCGTATCAAATACTAAAGCACATGTAATAGTAACAACTAACAGTTACTCAGTGTTTACTATGTGCTGGACACTGTTGCAAGAGCATTATCCAATTCAATCTTCACCAAAAACCCTTTGAAGTAGCTGTTGTTACTTATTCCCATTTTATAGTGAAGAGACTGAGGCACAGAAAAGTTAAATACTCTGGTCAAAGTTACAGGTGGTGGCAGCACAGGATTTGAACCCAGGCACTCTGGGTCCAGAGTCATGTTCTTAATCACAGTGCCACACTGGTGTAGAATGTCAATAGTGGAAAGTCATTAGAGATGTAGTTCTACCTCCTATTTTTCAGAAAGCTAGGCACCTAGGAAGGTGAACTGACTTCCTCTCCTGGCTTAGTGTAAGAGCAAGTTCTAGAAGCCTGGTCAACTGACTCCCAGCTAATGTTTTTCAGGAAAGTATTTTATGGCCAATCTAAGGAATCAGAGTTTCTTGTTTCACAAATTTTTATTTAATGTGGGAAGATATTATGTTATGGGGTATGTAGACTTCAACATTATTAAAAAAGAAAAAGTCTTTATGTGACCAGTTGGCAACCAAATTTGGATGTTAAAGCTAAGACAAAGATCAGGAAATGGAGGGGCTAGTAAGAAAAAGTCATGTAGTAAGAGAAAGCTTATTATCACATAACTCCCAGAGGCAATAGAAATTCAATATGGCTTTTGAAGCCAAACAACAGGAACACCACGTATTTGCTATTGGCTAGTGGGTGCTTCCTTTTCACTTTGCAGACTTCTCCAGGCCATTGCTTTTTCTTTTAGCTCAGGTATAGCAAACGCAAGGAAAAGGGAGACAGAAAAGAGACGCTTTCCTACATTCATCAAGGACTAATGTATTTACTTAAAAGTTTGAAGCGTTATAGACGTGATCTCACTAATCATCATGTTATCCTAAGGTTATACACATAGTACGTAATAAGTAGGTAAATGAAATTTTGTATTCCCGCTTTCTATATGAATAAAAAACACAGTCCCCAGACACCACTGGTTCACACACATCTGGAACACAAGGGTTCTAGGTTTGAGTTACTCAATAAATTATCTTTTTTGTTTTCGGTTCTCGTTGGTTGCAAAGCCTCTTATACTTTATATTCTATTTTGAGTGCTTACTTTAAATGAAACTGGGAAAAATGGAGACTTAGGAAAGCTGGCAATAAGATTTTAGATCATTTGTTTCAATTCCTGTTAATAGATCGTGTCAAACGATCTACTGACCTGAGAGAACTCATTAGAGGGTAGAAATTAGACTGAGTGTGATCTCCTACAAGAATAGTGATTTATGACCAAGGGAAGATAGAAGGGGGCTTAACAGTCTCCTTTGTCTTACAAAGAAAACTACTGGGAAAAAAGAGAGAGACTGAAAAATTACCTCAGAAAGATGCTAAGAGAACAGAAGTAGCTCTTGCATCTGAAAGGACGCAGATGTTTCTACTCTGATGTGCAGGAAGCAGCCAGAAAGAAATCTTTCTTACAAGAGAGGGGGCTTAGCTGGAGGATTTGGGCCACCGGGTTAAGCTTTAGGGTTATTTATTTCAGAATGGTATTTCAAAAAAAATTAGAGACTTGGAGAAGAGCTGTGTGTTTCTCAGGAATTCTATGTATTTGAATGATGCTTTAAAGAAATATTTTCTTCAAATTATGAGATCATTGGTGGTTTAGTGGCAGAATTCTCATCTTCCTGTGGGAGACCCAGGTTTGATTCTCAGCCATTGCACCCCTTGTGCAGCCAACACATGAGGCTGTGTGTTGCTTTGGTGATGAACAGATTTCAGAGGAGCCTGCAGGCTAAGATGGACTAGGAAAAAAGGTCTGCAGATCTACTTCCAAAATCAGCCAATGAAAACCCTATGGATTGCAACGATCTGGTCAGATCTGCAACTGATCATGGAGATGGCACAAGACTGGCCACATTTCGTTCCATTGTGCATGGAGTCACCATGAGTTGGGACTGACTCAACGGCAGCCTAAGACAACACCATCTTCAAACTGATGTTTTGTTGAAGTTATCCAAATTTGGGGGTAACTTTATATTTCTGTGTAAGGTTGTGAGTTGGAATTTTGGACTGTGAAGCCGGGTATGATAGAGAGAAGCTGTCTTGTCTCAAGAAAAGTGTGGTAGCCAAGACACACTCACAGTAGTCAACACACCAAATGATCATGGCCACCAACAAGTGAAACCCTTAAAGCACTGACACTGAGAAAAAGTATGGGACAACTCATCAACTAAATACAAAAAAGAGCCAGTTGTCACTAGAATGACATATGATCCGTGGTTTTGTTTTGAAGAAAATCATTTAATGACATAATTCCATTGTCCATTATCTTACTCTTAGTATTCTCTGCATTATGTCTGCTTTATACACAGCAGGTGCTCAAGAAATTCTCCTTCATCTGAATCAAATGCAGAAGATGCTACCAAATAACTCCTTGAAAGCAGAATCCCCTTAAAACTGCCTAACCCATCAGGCTCAGTCATGTGCTCTGACTGTCGAGACCCATTAGATTGTACAACTAAATGTGTTTTTTCACAGGTGACATTGTGGCTATACATGAGAAAAAAGGAGAAGGATGGTGGTTTGGATCTTTAAATGGAAAGAAAGGCCATTTTCCTGCCGCATATGTTGAGGAGCTAACTTCAAATACTGGTAACACAGCTACACAGCCGTAAAATAACACTGAACACACCACCTTGGACACTTTGTAAACTCTAAAATGTGGTGCAAATAAAGATAAAATTGTGTTACCTTTTCATCTTTCTAAAATGGGTGATGGGGCCCTACCCATTTGTTACAGCACTTTGCACTCTTGATTATTTTCATGAAATAGTCAGAAGATGAATGGGTGGAGAGAGGTAGGGAAGAGGCTCTCTGGTCTTAGAGTTTCAGAATTCTAAGAGACCCTAGAGATGATCCAGCACAGCACCTTATGTCACAACCTCTTGTGCCTGAAGCCACATAGTTGTCTGATAGCAGACTAGAGATTAGAACTCAGATGTCCTTTTCCTTCGGGCTTGGGTGATAATAGGATACAGTAGACCTACAAAGAGTTGAACCAGACTTGAGGGATGAGGAAGGACATAGAGCAAGACCAAATAAAATAGGTCTTATTGAACAGGTAGACAAGACATAAGTGAGACAGATCCATCCAGGTTAGGCGACTGTGAAATAAAGGTTCAGAAGCCGAAGCCAAGAGGGGGTGGTAGAAAAGAGGCAGGATAATAGGCAGAAGACCTTAGGGTAGAAGGGAGTTTCATTCTGAGCCAGTGACTTTCTGGATAGTGGCTTCTTGTAGACCCTCTGCCCAGGACCAGAACTGTTCTTAGAGTGAGGTCAAGCTTGAGCCAGAGATAATAGGGGATCAAGAACAAGAGCAAGGTGGACAGGGGAGAGTTAGGAGGGAGGCTGTGCCTGAAATTTTATGCCTTCTTGCTCCTGCCCCTTATCTTTTTTTAAAACACTTTATTGTGCTTTAGGTGAAAGTTTACACAGCAAATTAGTTTCCCATTCAACAATCCATACACAAATAGTTCTGTGACGTTGATTGCTGTCCCTGCAATGTGTCAGCACTCTCCTCATTTCCACCCTGGCTTCCCTATTTCCATCCCTCCAGTTTCCCTGCCCCCTTTGCCTTCTCATCTTTGCTTTTAGGCAAATGTTGCCCTTGGTCTCGTATAGTTGATTGTTCTAACGAACACATTCCTCTTGGATGTTATTGTTTATTTTATAAGCCAGTCTATTACTTGGCTGAATAGTGACCTCTGGGAGTAGCTTCAGTTCCAGGTTAAAAGGGTATTTTAGGGCAATAATCTCACAGGTTCCTCCAGTCTCTATCATTCCAGTAAGTCTTTTTTTTTTTTAAATGAATTTGACTTTTGTTCTACATTTTTCTCCCATTCTAACTGGGACCTTCTATTGTGTCCCTGGTCAGAGAGGTTGGTCGTTGTAGCCAGGCACCATTTAGTTCTTTTCGTTTCAGGCTAGGGGAGGCTGTGGTTCATGTGGACCGTTAGTCTTTTAGACCAGTTGCTCCCCTGTGTCTTTGGTTTCCTTCACTCTCCTTTGCTCCAGACGGGAAGAGACCAATGGTTGTATCTTAGATAGCCTCTCCCTTATCTCTTTTCTATTTTTTAATTCATCAAATTTGATACTTTCAAAGGGGAATTTTTCAAACTAAGGCACATATATTTATTATATTCAGCACCATTACACTCGTATAGCAGCCTATAATGAATACATTAGATATTTCTGGATACAGATATCAGGCCTGAAATAGTGCAAGTAAAATTTGTTATGTGAGACATAACTTAAACAGCCTAAAAGAAAAGATCGGAAGTTTTAACATCATCCTTAATGGTGTATTAATGAAGGCTTTTTGCATGTAGAAAGTTGGCTGAATAATTGGCCATTAGACCATGAATAGAGATTTTGAATCTATATTTCTTTTTCATCTTACTTCTTTCCATTTAGACATGATGGATAAAAAGTTGTCTAGCAATTAACTGCAGCTTACACTGAACCACTTTGTGTATAGAAAGTGATGATGGTGATCGGACCCTGAAAGTCTTTGGAAGAAATTTTCTAAGAGACCTCTCTTTCTTCATAAATTAGGTTTATCTTGTGAGAATGTAAATTGCTCGCCTGTTTTGGAATGTTGATGCAATTCTGTGATATATAATTTTAAAACCTCAAAGGATATCACATTGTAAACAAGATAAAACACAAATATCACCAGGTATTCCTTGATTCCAGGCAGACTTGTTAAACATCTTATGAAAAGGGGAAGAGTTTTCTGGCTGGACACATAGAGATGGTAGCACCTAGATTTAGGTTAAAACTAAGTGCATATTATGAAGATTAATTACATGCCCAAATCTTAAATATAGAATAAAATAAAATAATTTTTAGATTAATGCTTTAAACTATTAATTGAGCCTCCATAGTTATACTCTACTATGCAGTTTCATGTATCAGGAAGTTTTTAGCACCATTAACAACCTGAAATATAGGTAGTAGAGGCTGGAGCCAGAGTTTCACCGAACGCATCAGAAAGCGTTACTCTGCTTTATCTCTTTTTTTGGTAGAGTAAAAGCTGATATATCCATCATGCTATCAACCAGAAAAATCTATTAATTTCTTTGATTGAATTTTCTGTCACCCATAATAATTAACATTCATAATGACAAAAGGCACTTTAATCATTTAAAGTGCCTTCTGATTGTTCATAAAGTAATATAGTATTCAGTTTGTGGTTAAGTGAATTTTATTGTATGGTATCGTCAGTCTGTAATTGATTAGTAATTTGAGCATAGTTTAACTTTGTCTCCCCTCACCTCAAGGAAAAAGCCCTCTCCCCAAGTCTTGATAGCCTTGAGGGATAATCAGATGGACTGGGAGCAAGAGAAGTACATTAGAATCAAAATAACAACGTGCCCTACTGTCCTTTGCAATATTACATTGGAGGAATGAATAACCCAAGGAAGATAGGCCTGGAGGTGTTGGAATGATAAAACAGGACTCAGATTTGGATGAGAATGTGGGGACAAAGTAGAGAAATGCAGGAACCTTTTATAGAGAGACTACAGCTACACAGATAGAACTGGAGGCAGAGGGGACAGATGAGGGGAACGGCAGAGATCCTTGTATGCTGGATCCAGAGTGGACCATCATGTCCCAGGCCCTCCCGCTAAGCAGCAATAGGGACAGGAGTGAGAAAATCAGTAACCTGGAGAATCCAGGCTGTGTTTATGCAGATGAGAGCTCAGCTCAGGGAAACTAAGTGGAAGTATGGATGCCCACAGCCAGGGAAATCCTACCTAAGGGAGAGAGCTCAATGGGGTCAGGGGGTCAAAGGAATGAGGAGGAAAGTAGCCTTGACCTGAGGTGGGAATGAATGGACCTAGACAGAAATAAGAGTGAAAAATCTCTGAAAGCACTTAGAGAACAAACCTAGGAGAGGGAGGAAACTGAACTGGCTCTAAAGCTCATGACTAATGGAAGGACCTGGGGACAACAAGAAGAGTCACATCAGGGAGACCCTAGAAGGGACTGAGACTAGGCTAGCCAGATAAATGAGGGGACAAATGTGTTACTGATCTCAGTTTCAAGTGGCTTATAAATTGAGTTTCCCTCACTCTGGGGCAGATGACAATGGCTTTCCCCAATGGATCTTCAAGTGTGGTGTCTGGACCAGCAGCACCAGTATCACCTCAGATATGTTAGAAATACAAACTATCAGTCCCCACCTCATACTCTGAATCAGAAATCCTGGCAGTGGGACCCAGTCATTTGTGTTTCAACAAGCACTCTAGATGATTCTAATAAGAATTTGAGAACCACTGGCTTACTTGAATGAATCCTAAGGGTGCTGTCTAAACTACAAGAGATCACACTCAGGGGAGGAGCATTGGTGGAGAAAAAATGTAAACCTAGGGAGCCAACTTAAAAAAAGAAATAGCCCCTCCCTTTGATCCAATAAGATTTTCAAGAAGAATGGTGTTGGGGACCTAGCTGGAGAAGTCTTTCGCCACTGTAGGGGCTGCTCTGGCTAAGGGGCCCCTTTTCCTCTTCTCTTTGATGTTCTTCCTTAGCTCAGGGAAGGAGGATTATTCTAGCCTACATTTGTTTTTGCTAGTTGCTGTTGAGTCGGCTCTGACTCATGACGACTCCATGTACAACAGAACAAATGCTGCCAAGTCCATTGCCATCTTCATAACTGTTAGTGTCGATCATGGTTGTGGCCACTGTTGCTACCGCTGTGAGTGCCTTCCAACCTAGGGGGTTCATTTTCCAGCACTGTATCAGACAATGTTTTGCTATTATTCATAAGGTTTTCACTGGCTAATTTTTTTCAGAAGTAGATCATCAGGACCTTCTTCCTAGTCTGTCTTAGTCTGGAAGCTCAAACGTACCTACTATTGTGGGGATAGCACAGCACCAGGCAACATTTTGTTCTGTTATACATACAGTCGCTGTGAGTCAGAGCTGCCTCAGTGTCACCTAACAGCAACAACATATCAGACAATATTCTGTTTTGATCCACAGAGTTTTCATTGACTAATTTTTGGAAGTAGATCACAAGGCCTTTCTTCCTAGTCTGTTTTAGTCTGAAAGCTCCGCTGAAACCTGGCCAGCATGGGTGACCCTGCTGGCATTTGACATACTGATGGCATATCTTCCAGCAGCATAGCAACATGCAAGCCACCAGAGAGTACAACAAACTGACAGGTTTATATTACACCCTCTCAAAGAGCTTCTTTCTCTTTCTCAGCCACATATTTGATAATCTCATTGAATTAAAAAGAAAAAGAAAAAGACCTGTATAGGCCATATCTTGGTACTAGAGTCATAAGCATTCAGCTCTCCCCTGTCAATCCACCCCTCTGTATTGCCTACTCTGTTCCTCTGCTCCCATTCTCCCCCTTCTTCTCTGGCCCTCTCCATTCTCTGACCATCTGTGCTCAGACATCAGAGGCTTGCCTTGCACACTTAGCGCCACATTATTCAGGTGTCTTCCATCTTTGATCCAGCTTTGCAGTCTACAACTGGTCAGATGACAAAGCAGATTATCTACAATTTTGGAGAGAGAAGGAAGCACCATGTTTATCTAGAACTTAAGCTCTGCTCTCCATTTCTTTCTTTCTTTCTTTTTATTTCTTCATATATATAATTTTTTTTTTTAATTTTGTTTATTGTCTGTTCTCCATTTCTGATTTACCATTAATACAACCCATTTGGCCCCTTAAGTCTAATCTTTTTGAGCAGAAGCAAACATAAATACCTTCAGACACCAGGGAGGTAACATTAAGAAATGAAACTGGTTTGATGTCACTTTGGGAAGTGGCAGGAATGTGCTGAACTGGAAGGAATAGGTCTCTGGTTGGTACAACAATTTGCACTTGACTACTAACTTTAAGGTTGGCAGTTTGAACCCAGTCAGTGGCACCACAGAAGAGAGACCCGACAACCTAGTTCTGTAAAGATTACAGCCACAAAAACCCTACAGAGCTCAGTTCTACTCTTTAACACATAGAGTCACCATGAATTGGAATCAACTCAACGGCAAGGGGTTTGGTTTGGTTTCATACGTGTACTCAAATTTTTCAAGAAATAGAAAAAGAAAAGGAATGCATCTCAACTATTTTCAAAAGTCTGGGACCTATGATAACCTGGATGCCAAAATCAAACAAAGTTAATATACAAAGGAAAATTACAAGCCAATCTCACTCATTACTATAGAAGTAAAAATTGAAAATATTCACAAAGTGAATCCTACACTGTAACAAAAAATAAATTACACATCATAACTAAATAAAGTTTATTCTGGGAAAACAAGGTTGATTCAACATTTTTTTTAAAAGGTTATTAATATAAATTGCCTCATTAACAAATTAAAGATAAAAACCAATATAGGTGTAGAAACACATCTGATAAAATTCAACAAACTTTCATGATAATAACTTTCAGTAAACTGGAGATAGAAGAAAGTTTCCTTGACCAGATCAACAAAAAAGAAAATGGCTAGTTAGGGGACATACACATAGAACAGTATGGCCAGACTAGAAAATTCACACAAAGGTTAAAATGACTTGCCCAAAGCCACATATCAATTTTAACGGTAGAGTGAAGGATGAACTGTATCTTAACTTTTGACTTTTTCCACAATGCTATGTTGATGCCTGATGATAGAGCTTTTCACAAGTAACAGTGTCCAAGTTCTGTCATTATACAAATCACATTTACTTGCATTTCAAATAGTGCCTATCTCTATACTTCTGTATCTATTAAGTTGAGTAAAATGACTTCATTGAAGTTTTTTCATTTGTTGGACCTTCTCAGCTGTTACTTCCAGCTTGCCCAGTTGCTAACGGAAAACGTGTGCCTAAACTCTAAATATTCTTCACACTGCACGACTCATTTTCCACGCTTCTCACAATATATTTAACAGTATTAGGAAATAGTCTGAGTTTAAATAGCTTGTAGATCCTCCATTTACTAACTAACTGTTGGGCAGTTTTTTCCTAGAGATGAAACCCTTGTCTTTATTCAGGAAGCACACCTTGTTTTCTATCAGCTTGTCATTGAATCCGAGAATGCCAGTAGAGCCATTTTTGCCTTCTAAAAATGGCCAAACACCTCAGCAACATGCCTACAGGTGTTATTAAACAAGCCAGCTCTTTTGAAGGTGTAATTTTGATTTCCTATTAAATAATTCTCTATTGAGCCTGGATAATATGTTCAACATAACAAATATTTATTAAGATTTTACGTGCTAGACACTATGCCAGGTGATAGGTAAGCAGGCAACTCACTGTTGTGACTCAAATTAAAACATAATTGTCTCTGTACAGGAATTCTTTGAACTGGAAGAGAAGCAACATTTTCTAATTCTCATTAGACTGGAAATTGAAACTTTAAATCTTTTAGAACAATGTAACAGATTTTGTGCTGATTCTTTTAGCAATTGACTTTAATTTTAAAGATCTCATTGTTCCATTTTATTACAAAATGTGGAATAGATTAGTTGACCCTATTTGGATTCCATTGCAATCAGTTTTACTATTTGTGCATATTTCTTCCCGTTTAAGAAAATCTCTTATCTCCATATGCTTTATTTCCACATTAGGAAGATTTTAAATGCTTAAAATTGTTAGTTCATTTTTATGACATACTGTCTGAAATACAGTGTGTAAAAGAGTAATTTAATAGGATAGGTTGGTTTGCCTTTCATATGTATTATTAATCATCCAAAGTATAATTTTCCTAACACAGCAACTTTAAAATTTAAGCTACTATATATGTTCCAGAATATTCCCAGGTTGGTAGATAATAAATCTCAAAAATTAAGGCCTTTGTATTTGATTGAACAGATAAAGACTTATGCACAAGTTAAAAGGCTTCCCTTTCACCATTCCGGTACAGACCTGGGTTGATCACGGCCATCTACATACCTAGAGACTATTCCCAATGAGCCACCCCATTCTAAAGGCTACATACTCTTGTGCACTTCTCTGAGACCTGTGGCTGTTCTGTCATCTTTGCTGTCGTTTTCCACAGCTGCTGTTGAGTCGGCCCCCAACTCATGGTGAACCCTGCACAAGAGACCTAAACGCTGCCTGGTCCCGCACCATCCGCATGATCAGTTGTAGATCAGACCATTGTGATCCACAGGGTTTTAACTGATTTTCAGAGTAGATCAAGATAGAAAATATTCCCGATTTCAAGTCTCGCTATCTTCACTTATAAGGTGTATTGTGGTTGTATTTCTGCTAAGACAGATTTGTTCGTTCTTCCGGCATTCCATGGTATATTCAGTATTCTCTGCCAACACCCTATCATAAATAGTGCACTGACTAAACTCTAGTGCAGTACATCAGCCTTTTATCTCTGCAGAGAATACCTAAAAGCTGGCCTGCACACTGGTGTGGGTCAGTGATGACATCTTTACCAGTTCATAGCATTCTTCTCAGATAAATCTGGCTGCTATATACAGTAGCAGGGCCTTGAGCCCAGTCCTAGGCATGCGTGGCAACTGAAAGTTCTTTGAAGCTCCTTTCCTACTCTCACTAACTTGGCAACTGGCCTAAACTTTTTCCCCAGGATATTCAGGGAGAAGGCAAGAGAAGCACCTGTAGGCATGGAGGGCATTGTTCCGTGGCTTTTAGGCATGCCTATGATATCCCAAAACAGTATTACACGGCTTCCACTATGGCCAGCTTATCTAAGTATAACCAAATTCACAAGGAAAAGACAGTAACAAGAAGAAAATTTTATAACAAGTTGACATTTGAGGTCTAGTCTGTGCTGAATATAAACTCCCAAGATGACAAACTTATATCCAGATCACAATTAAATGGTATAAATATCATGAAATGGGAATTAGTCATAAATTTTCTGCATTTGGATTTTCAAAAATATATTTTTTTTCTGGATCTTGGTAGAATACCACCAACTTTCCTCTAATGTGAAGGACTGTCCTTTACTCTAACTGTACATCCCCCTCAGTGTGAGATAAAACTATTCTTTCTTTTAGGACACTAGGATGATAGTAGACAGTAATACTTATTTTGTCAAGAACATTAAAACAATTGACAACCCTAGGTTGGATCTACCCTTTTAATTTTTTAATATTCTGATCTATGACCTGCAAAAGCTTGGAGATCACTGAGACACAGGGCTGGTTGTACAAATTCCCACTCCTAGTGCTTCTATAAACTACCCATGCCTGTCATTAAAAAAAAAAAAAAAGCATACAGTATATTAATTATCTTTCATCTTAATAGGGCACATGTCCCGTCATAATTTTTTTCCTGTTTAATAAAAATAACTGAAAGAAATACACTACACAGAAATATTACAAAAATATGAAAGAATTAAAGGCAGACGATGGATAATGAAAATTCTTTTTAAAAGAGACATGATAAGGAAGAAAAAGAAACAGTTTTTATATACTATTTATGCATTAATTATAAACCATAGCCATAAAAGCTTTCCGAACATTGGCAAGAAAGGCTGAAAAGTTGTTGGTCTTCCTTAAATTCTCTTGAAATTCTGCCAGGCACTCAAGATGGGGAGAACTATCCAACACTAGAAGAAAAAATGAAGACAATTTGAATAAGATTTTTTTGTGGGAGAGTATTTCTAGCTTAGATGCTGTCATCTAATTTGAACTTCAATTCCATTTTATTGAAATGCTTTCAGTATAAAATGATAAAATCATAGAAAATTATTTTCATAGCCTAACTACCCTTTGGGCCTTTCCTTCCTTTCATCTCTAAATATTTAAATTATAAGTACTACAGTCTTGCTTTAAGTTTAAACAAATGGCATTCAAGGGATTGATGAGCTTAGTAATACAGTATGCCTTACCCAAAGTAATGCATCTTAGACCTATGCATTTTGTTTAAACTGAGGTTTGTTTGTTTGTTTTTTTAAACTACTAAACCAGTTTTCTCTGCAAAACTTCAGACTGACTGACTTTTAGTTTCTGGCTACTGGGTCAAAAAAAAGAACAACTTTCAATGCCAACCCTTAGTAATTTACAATTATGGGGAAAAAAATCTAAAATCTTACAAGTGAAATGGATGTCATTAGAAAATGTGGTTGCTATTACAAGATGGGTATTTATGGGGCCTACTAATCAAATGGAAGTCAAAGTCACAAACAACAGCATGGCCCTCACACAGTGTACCACCTGGTACATATTGGGAGCAAGTCCTTAGTGAGCGTGGTCAAAGAAAAAGAATGATCCAGCTTTCTCTGCCACCAATGCTGTCCTTTGGCTGAGGGGAAGAAAGACAACCGTAACACATTTCCAGCTCATTGGTAGCAATTGCTTAGGAAACCAGGCCCATGACAATAGCAGAGAAAGACTAGCAAAGAATGTTTGGTTCAAAATTTATACTGGAGATTCCATCTTAATAAATGATTAAATACTATAAAACTATGTAGCAATAGACGATATCCAATCTGGAAAAAATTGAAAAGCTAGTAAAAAGTTTTTGTGGTTTGCTTTTCAAAATCTAGTATTCATTAGCTTGGAAGAAATTTATATAGAGAGAGAAAAAAAGAAATAACGAACAGTTGTAGGTGAATTAGATCCCAAAATATAAATTTCATGAGAATAGGAATTGAGTCACCAGGTCACATCAGAGAGTCAACTCAACAGTTCACCTGAGTGTCTGTCTGCTATAAATACTTTAAGATGATCACACAGGAGCTGAGAACCATTTCTCTGAGTTCCTATAAACTAAGCATTACTTATACAGGGGCCCTTGGAAGCCCTATGAGGTAGTTCTACTCTGTCCTATAGGGTCACTATGAGGCAGAATCGACCAGATGGCAACAGGTTTGTATAGGGGCAATTGTTATTAGCTGCCATACAGTCAATTCCAACTCATGGCGACCCCATGTGTGCAGAGTAGAACTGCTCCATAGGGTTTTCAAGGCTGTGACCTTTCAGAAGCAGATCACCAGGCCTGTCTCCCAAGGCACCTCTGGGTGGGTCTGAACCACCAACCTTTTGGCTGGTAGTCGAGTCCTTACCGTTTGCACTACCCAGGGATTCCCACAGGGACAGTAGAAAAAGTAAAACAAAAAGATAAATACATTTCCATTCTATTCTTGTTCATACTATTACCATATATATTCCCCATAAATCAGAGGTCTTCCAGCATGCTGCAGCAGAATCAATAGCTAAGTTCATTATCAATGTTTGGGATTTTCAGGATGGGATAATTTCTGTAAAATTTATTTTGGGGAAAATAAATGATCACATGCTGACAATTTTAAAATTCACCTCCTTAGACAAAATGATATTCACAGTTTGGCAGCCATATTCTTTATCACTTTAGTTTTAAGTTCTGTAGAAGGACAATTCATAACTGCATATAAGATGCAGTGATCTTTAGTCTTCTTGCACACTTTTCAGCCACTGTGGCACTGTGCCATTCTGAAGAGAAACTACAGTCACAGCCTTTAGAAGACAATATCCCAAGAAGTCAGACCGGAAAAAGAAACAACTCTCCTTCATATTCCTTCATCTTCTGATTCAAATTACATTTTGGATGCCAATCTTAAATGCCAGTTAAGAGATATGAAGATACCTTCATAGTCCCTTGCTTCATTCAGGTGCAGGGAAAACACAAATGGGCTCTCAGGATGCTTAGGGTCAATATTAGTGAATATAAACTGCAATTTATCACCTGAAAAAAAAAAGAGATTACATTGTTTAGTTCAACATTCAACTTCAAATTGAAATAATTATGTCAGTATACCAGATTTTTTAAAACTGTTAATAGTAGGGGGAGGGATGAGGGCCAGGGAAAAAAGATTTTATAAGATATCCAGTTAGGCAAAATGAGAGGCCTATTTTGTTTTTTCTCTTCCTTAAAACATTATTTCCTGACTTCGATGGCTATGACAAAGTTCTATTATAAAATGAAATAATTTTAAAGCATTAAAACTGACTGTTGAGGAGGAGCCAAGATGGCGGCTTAATCACACCCATCACGCCGTCCCTCTACAGCAAAGACCCGAGAGACCAAGTGAAACAGTTACAGATGAAAATCCTAGAACCATGAGCATTGAATGAAAGGATAAAAAATTAAGATCAAACACCGTTTAGAAGAAGAAGACGAATGAAAACAGCAAACGAGGAGAGACATGGAACTGAGGTGCTCTGCCAGTGAGCTACACACAGTGTGGCCACGTTGAGACAAAGCCAGCAGCTATCCCGGGTGAGGAGCACAGAAAAGCAGCTTCACGGAACACCCAAAAGGAGACAGAGAAACTGTGTAGCCAGAGTGAAGCAAGGTGAGCAGGACATGAACTGGCACTAAGGAGGGAAAGTACAGGAAGGAGGACAAGAGCTTCAGGGATCCCAGCATCCACAGAGCAGGGAGGAAGTCAGGGTCCAGAGACAGGACAACTCTCCTGCGGTGGTCCTTGATCATTAGGGTGGTGGCAGGCATGGAGTAATAGACCCATATGGAGACAGCAGGACAGGAGAGAGACACTAGACCACACCCTGGATAGCCGCCCCCACCTCTGCAGGGCTAGGTCCTGATTACTGGCTGCACCCAACAGGAAGTGGCCAGGCATCCTCACCTGGGGGCAAAGGAGCACTCTCCCCCCCCCCCCCCACCATCTTGGTGATTAGTGGTATGAACCACCCCCATCCCTGCCACACTAACCACCAGGGACCATAGTACAAGCCACCCCCTTCTCCTGCTCCCCTCAGCCCCATCTGCTACCCTCCCCACCCTGTGAACAGTGGAGAGATAGCAATCCCTGGCTGCCTGCCCTGCCCTACCTCTCGTCAGCCATCCTGCTGAGCAGGCCAAGCAAGCACCACAGCACTCCCCAGCCGCCCGCCCCATCCCACCCCTCCCCAAATCGAAAGTTCAAAGTTGAATCTCATGTCCTCCTCTAATTAAAGGTTATTTTTTTTTTATTAAAAGCTCATTCCAAGTGATAGGAAAAACACTAAGACCAACAGATGTATGGATAAAAGACCCAAACAGGCAATCAAAAGGAGAAATGTAATTGGTAAGCAACTAAGAAAAAATGGTCACCTTTTCATTAGTAATCAAAGAAATGCAAAATGGATATGTTTTTTAAAAGTTCTATTCATGACTAGTCAACTGGCAAAAGCCAAAAAAAAAACAAAACAAAAAATACAATCTGGCAAGAATACAATAAAATGGGTACTCTCATGCATTGTAAATAGGTGTGTGGAAAAGAGTTAACATAGCAAGCCTGAGACTGCTATCCTTAAAACCTTAGAAAGGCCTGCTTGCAAGGGTGGCCCTTGACTGGTGTGCTGGGGTCTCCAAGACGACCCACAGGTTTAATGATTCTCAAGCAAGACTCACAGGACTAAGCATACAGTTGTATCCCTGGCGATACTTTATTAAGGCAAAAGGATACAAAGTAAAATCAGCAAAGGAAAAAGACTCATGGGGTGAAGTCCAAGGGAAACCAGGCACAAGCTTCCAGAATCCTCTCCCAATAGGATCACTTAATTCTCCCACATGTGAAGTGTTAGCAACAAGGGAAGCTTGTTATAGACTCAGTGCCCAAGGTTTTTACTGAAGAGTGATCACGTAGGCAGCCTCTGCTGGGGACGTATCAAAATTCCCGACTCCCAGGATGAAAACAGGTGTCATGGTTTGAATTATGTCCCCCAAAAAATGTGTGTATCAGTTTGGCTAGGCCATGATTCCTGGTACTGTGTGATTTTCCTGTATGTTGTAAACCTGCCTCTATGATGTTAATGAGGGAGGATGGGTGGCGGGTGTGTTAGTAAGGCGGGACTGGATCTACAGGGCTGGATTGTGTCCTGAGGCAATCTCTTGAGATATAAAAGACAGAAGTGAGCAGTGAGACAGGGGGACCTCATACCATCAAGAAAGCAGTGCCGGGAGCAGAGCGCGTCCTTTGGACCGGGGTCCCTGTGCCGACAAGCTCCTAGTCTGGGGGAACACTGAAGAGAAGAAGGCCGACAGAGAGAAAAAGCCTTCCTCTGGAGCTGACGCCCTGAATTTGGACTTTTAGCCTACTTTGACTGTGAGGAAATAAACTTCTCTTCGTTAAAACCATCCACTTATGGTACTTCTGTTATGGCAGCACTAGATGACTAAGACAGCAGGTATTCAGCATAAACATATTACTTGCATAAACAGTTTAGGCCAGTGAGCCACTCTTATCCGTTAGGGGATTGGGAATCTCACAAAGTCCAAGTTTCCAGACACCAACCAAGGGCCAACATTATAAGCATGACTTTTTCTAAGTACAAGCAATCAGGCCTGCAATGTTAACTCTTTTCTGCACAGCTGACATCTGGGAACTTGGATTTCAGGAGTGTTCCCACTATTCCCTAACTGATAAATGATAAAGGTAGTTTACTGTGCCTAAACGGTTTAAATAATGTGGTTTATGCTGAACACCTTCTTTCCTTCTTGGAGCCTGGAATTTGGCTACCTGGCAGGAAGTGTGCCTACATAACCAACCCACAATAAAAACCTGGAGCACTGAGTCTCTAATAAGCTTCCCTGGTAGACAATACTTCACGTTTTGTCACAATTCAATGCTGCTAAGGACATCCTGTGTGACTCCACTGGGACAGGAAGCTTTCGCCTGGTGTTACGCAGGCGGCTTTTCTCTTTGCTGATTTTGTTTTGTATCCTTTTGCTGCAATAAATCTTATCCATGCATACAACTGTCTGATGAGTCCTGATGAGTCCTGGGGGTGGTCTTAAAGACCCCTGACACAATAGGTATTGCTGTAAATTGACCTACATACACATAAGAGTCACAAAATATTTATATCCTTTAAGACAGTAATTCCTAACAGTAATTCTGTGAAAATAATACAAAAAATGGAGACATCTGTATGCCCTGTCGTATTTCTAAAACTGAAAACTGACAGAACCCAAATGCAAAGTTAGAAGCAATACATGTGTCAAACAAGAGAAAAGACTGAAGAAATTATGCTATGTTAAAAGAATGAATTATTACACCACCATTTTAAAACTATTATTATAAAGGCTATAGCAACTGGAGAAATGCTAATGATATAATACCAAGTAAGCACAAGGGACAAAAATTTGCCCATTGATATCATGCTAAAAATACATTAATTAAAATACTGGACGATAAATAACCAAAGCATCAGTAATTGTTAGGATGATAAAAATTTTTATGATTTCTACCTATTTTCTAGTTAATAATATAGTCATTATTTTCAGTTGAAAATATTTTTAAAATTCTCCTCTGCTTAGGAAAAGACATACCTTTTTAACCTCATATATTTGTTAATATACTCACCATAAATTTTTCGAATTTCTAGTCCCAGACGAGATTTATACAAGTCTTCAGATTTCTGAAGTCTTTTCAGCCTCTCTTCAATAGCTTTGTTAGCAGTGGATATAGCTACGATTTTAAAAAAGAAAACATGGTATCAAATATTTTAAATGACACTCAGTTAATGCTCATTTAATTAAAAAAAAAAATCTTGAAAACTATAAAAATGATGCCAGACAAAAGAATCTGCTTATGTTTATTCAGTTTCTACCTTTGCCAATTAGCAAAAAGGGCTTCTGTTCATTCAAGTTGGAATAAAAAACTGGGTAAGAAAATATGTACGGGTAGCTAGGGTTTTATTCTATTTTATTATGTAGCACAATGAATAAATAGGCCAGGGATTGGCATGGCTAGCATAGAAACAGAAAGACTTCTTTTATACTATTTGCTTTTTCTGGTTAGCGAAGGATATACCATTTGTTTTACTGGAAAAAAATTTTTTTAAGCATAACTATTTCTCATGAGAAGTCAGCCTTATTTCATGATATTTTAAGAACTTTTTTAAAGTTAGCACAATATTCTGTAAGTAATACTTAGCAGATGAGAAAAATAATTTCACAACATAGCCCCAGACAAAAACTCTGTGAGAAAAAGAACTAACAAAACAAGCTTTGCTATTTTCAAGAGATTTAAAAATTGATCACTTTGTGGGCAAACAAGGCGTCTTTCTAAAGGAAACATTCATTTGATCTAAATATGAAAGAGACTTTGCAGCATAATGAGACAGCTTAATAGTTCCTGGCAGGGAATGTGTGGTCACTATATATTTGTTACATAAATTACACGATAGTTTGTCCAGGCAAATCTTATTTAGTGAAACTATCTCCCATTCCACTTTATTAAACGCCCATATCAATTTCATTATTACTCTGGTTGTATTAGAAATCAAAGGAGGAGGCCCTTTAAATAAAACAAAGTAACTCACTTAGCTAACTCCACTGACACCTTGCAAAGATGAGTGGCTGGCTAGACTCTGAGGTATGTTATCCAGTTTCAGCAATGATGTACAGGTAAGATATAGGTAAGAGCAGGTAAGATGTACATAATTGTGAATTGTCACCACTTTGGAAATTAAGGTCAACACGAACTGATATGAAAACTCACCTTCCTTCTTCTTAGCATATTCTTCCTTAAGAGCCTGGATATTTGCAGCCAGTACTTCTATTTCCTGCTTTTTGCATTTTACTTCAGCAACCAACTTTAACAAGTTATCTTTTTTTTCCTGAATGAGCTTATTCTGCCTGCAGATCTCTGTAAGAAGCACAAGGTATCAGCTAGAACATATATGCTTTGCTCTCCATCATGTATCTATGATAAATAAAAACCCAAAATTCATTGACTTTCATAAGTTTAGTAGAGAAAATTTTGATTGATAAGCATTTCCTTGTGATTCAAAAATGGTACAAGAACAAAAAGAAAAAAAAAATCCTAATCTAGTCTCTCTTGCTTGTCTTTGAAAACAAAAATGAGGAGACAGAAGTGCTTTTTAAAATGAGAATACCAAATTAAACCAAGAAGTAGAAAACTAGAAGCTCAATGACCGCCTGCAGTTCCCCTCTCTAAGTAACTACAAAAATAAAACCCACCACCAAAGACGACTAAACTCTCGAGATGGCTTTACACAATGCTTTGAAGAAACAGCTCATTCTAATGCTATATAAACTATTCTGGAACATATCAAAGGGAAGGAAAAATGGAAGAAGGGAAGAAAAAGGAGGGAAGGAGGGAGAAAAAAAGGATTATTTTTGTAAAGATTTATTTTATAAAGTTAGAATAATGCTGAAACTAAATTCAGTTAAGACAGCACTGCCCCCTTCACAGCATATAAGCTGACTTCAAAAAATAGGTGTAAAAATGCTTAATAAAATATTAATTACGTTAAAAATAATCCACTAAGAGCAAATATGGTTTATTCTAAGGATATATAGCAAAGGTGTAATATTAGGAAAATAGGTGTTAAATAGATATTTTTTATAAATTCAGAACCTACTTCTGATACAGGTTGTTAAACTAAAAAAGAAGGATATTTCTTTAGCATAACAGAAACAAAACAACAATCTTCCAAACCTTCCAATATACTTAAAGTGAAACACTAAGAGGCATTTGCAAAAGAAATAAAACAAGGGTGCCTACTATCATCATTATTTAATATTCCTCTAGAAGTTTCTGACCAACACAGGACACATAACCAGTAAAACTCCTGGAAGGGAAAAGACAATTTTCATTATGTGTAGACAACAGACACCTACCTAGAACACTCAGAAAAATCTACTGAAAATGTGTAATAATGTGTGGTATTAAATACTGCAAAATTGATAGCTTTCATAAATAACACCAGTAATTAATACACAGGTGAGAATAATATATCTGCTGATATTAAAAAAACCAAACCCCCTGCTGTCAAGTTGATTCCAACTCATAGAGACCCTACATTAGTGATATTAGTGACTGCAATATTGATTTTTGCGATTCCATGCTACTTTTAATCACTGAAATGCTGGTGTTTTTGTAGTTATCTCAGATACTGGTCAGTACCTTATTTGCCCTTCTTGGCTCTAATCCCTACACCTTGGCTGCCCTCCCCATATCTCTGTCACCATCCCCACGAGCCCTCTTAACCATTCAGTTTCTGTAACGACCCCTTGGATACACTCAAAACAAAAACCAAGCCTGTGCATAAACCTGGCCAAAGGAAGCCGCTGAAGAGAGCAGAGCTCTCAGCTGAGAAAGGGACTAACGCTGGCAGGACCACCCTTCCTCCATTGGATGAAAACCAGATACCAGATACAAACCGATGCTACATAGGGCCCGCTGCCCAGAGGCCAAAATCAGTTGCCATCAAGTGGATTCTGACTCATGGTGACCACAGAGACAGTGGTCCCGAAAGTGGGAATCAAGGTAAACAGGGCAGGAAGGGACTTAAAGCCCAACAACTATCAAGCAGAGAGTACTGCGGTAAAAGAAGCAGAGCCGGGGGGCACTGTATAATGTGTTTGTGAATTTCAGAATTGAATTACTTCACCTTACTAATATGTAGATGAAATCTGAACACTTTCAAATAAAATGCCATTAATACTAGTATCCCAGCATTATATTAAATAAACCAAAATATCTACGTTGGCATATCATTCCAGTATTGTAATTACAAGTAAATATATGTTCCAAGGACAAGTGATTTTAGAAAATCCTTTCTTAAATAAAGTTAAAAAGTTGATCTATCACAGAACTTCTGAGGACTTGAATATCATGAATCTTCAAAAGGAAAATATATTATGATCTGTTTCCCAAATTTAACTGAGCATGGAATCCTTTGGTCTCTCAAGACTGGCATTCATCAGGCAAGGGGGAAATCTCATTTACAGTGGTAATAAACAAAATATTCAGGAATAATCTGCATCAAGAAATATGCAGGTTCTGTATGGAAAAAAATTGTAAAGCTTGTCTGAGACACCTACGTGAACTGGATATATAGAGAAACATTTTATGCTCCTAATTATAAAGTTGGAAACCCTGGTGGCAGAGTGGTTAAAAGCTACGGCTGCTAACCAAAAGGTCAGCAGTTCAAATCCACCAGGTGCTCCTTGGAAACCCTATGTGGCAGTTCTATCTGTCCTATAGGGTCACTATGAGTTTGGAATCGACTCGACGGCAACGGGGTTTTTTAATTACAAAGATGCGAACATTTAGCAAATTCACTTTTAGACTTAACATAGTCTCAATGGATTAAAAACATCATTAGGGTTGTGAGGATTCAGAGTCAATATATGCAAAGAGTTTAGAACAGGCCCTGGCACATGGTATGTAATATGTGTAAGGGTTAGCTATTAAGTATTCTGCAGTCCTTACTAGAAAAATCAAACCCTCCGGATTCTATGCTCATACAGTACCTATTCCATTCGATTACTGTAGCAACTATTACAATGCATTTTGGTTGTGGTTCCCTATCTATGTCCTCTAATAGATTGTGAGCCATGTACGGATCACCCCTTATGCATCGTTGTTTCCTCTGTGCTTGGCAAATCAGCAGTCACATGTTCACTGAATTAATTAATCTTAAGGACACTATACTTCTGTTCAAGTATAAACTGACTTTTTAAAAGAAAAGTATTGATAATGTTTTCAGACTATTTCGAGTACACCTTCACACTATAATGTTTAAGAGCATACTTTGAGATTCACAGTATTAAAAGCTGACAGTTTCAAGCTTAATTTTCTAATTCCTAGGGATCCTACAAACTAAGAGCGTTTAAAGGACCCAAACTCAATATCAGTCTATCATACACATGCACCTCCAAACAAAAGAGGTTTCTCTTTTGGCTTATGGTTACGCAGAAGGCGGTGAGAGGAGCTACAAAAGGGTATGGAAGCTTCAGGGCAGCTTAGAAAGTAAACACAGGTAAAAGTCTATTATAATAATCTACAGGGACTGCAAACTCTAATGCCTTCAGAGGCTAGACAATGAGTAAAGTGGGCAAGGCCAGGCAAAAGAGTATTGGAGACTGTGGCAAATGAAAGATCACATGCCCTGTGTAAAAGCATTTCAATTTAATATTGTTTAAAATACTGTGCCACTAAAGTGACTGTCTCCAGTGGAATCTGGACTGTAGCCACCGGCTTGTGGCTTTTGTGTGAGAATTCAATAAAAGCTACTGATGCTGTGGCCAATTGGGTGGGTGGTAGAAAAGGCAAAAGGGTAGTAAAAATATGGGGAGAAGAACAGAGTACTATACTAACTACCCCAAAGAGCTGAGTGAGCTCCATCTTTTCAATACCCGGTCTGTGATTTCCAATGAGAAAACAAATCTGCATTTATACATTAGCAGGAATGAATCTCACAAATACAAAGTTGAGTAATAAAAGGAAGAGAACATATATGATATTATGCCATTTATGTAACATTCAACACTAAACAAAATATTGACAAGTTAGTTCTGGATGGTGGGAAAAGAGGGTGGTATAAAATAGGATGTTCTATTTTTTAAGCTGGGTGGTGGGTACATAAACATTTACTATTTTTTACATATGTTTTTGTTGGGAAGGAGCCCTGGTGGTGCAGCGGTTAAGCACTCAGCTGCTAACCAAAAGGCTGGCGATGGAACCCACCAGCCAATCTGCCGGAGAAAGATGTGGCAGTCTGCTTCCGTAAAGCTTTACAGCCTTGGGAACCCAATGGGGCAGTTGTATTCTGTCCTACAGGGTCGCTATGAGTCGGAATTGACTCCACGACAATAGGTTTGGTTTTTTTTGTTGTTTCGGTTGTTGCTGAGAGGCAACAAGTCGATTTTTCACTCATAGTATATGTATATATATATATATATATATATATATACACACACATTACATATATACACACACATTGTACATTCTTTTCCTTCAGTGAGGGATTTTAGAATAAAAATGTTTAATTAAAAAAAAAAAACCTGGAAAATACAGTTTGTCACATACGATTTTGAAATTCCAGAAACATCTCAATCATTCGGTCCTCTTCCTTTAATTTTACAGACAACTTTTCTGAAAGAGAAATTGAAGTTTCAATTCAGCTGAAATAACACTGAAAAGTAAACAAAAACAAAAACAGCAAAAAACAGCATGTTACAAGTTTGCTTTTGGTACCTGCAAATGCTTTCATGGAGTCCTTGTAGGCATCTCTCAGTCCCACCATCTGACAGGAGGTGTCACTGACAGTATTTATGAATTTATTCCAAAATTCATTTATGCTTTTATCGAATTGTCCCAGTTCGTCCTCTATCATCTTGTAAGACAATACTACAAAACAAAGAGAACACGCATTATATTTTTTTAAGATTTACTGAAATCAAACCAACCACATATTCCAATCAATTTGGTAGTTTGATATTTGCTAGAAAATGGTTAACAATTTACCTTTAACTCTAGATATTCTAAGGTAGATGAAGCCACTTGGGGCTTAACTGTGGTTAATGTGCAGCTAGAATCCAGGACGCCCTTACCTAGGGTGAGTGGAATCACACAGGACACTCACACCCTCTATGACCTGGGAGAAATGACTCTTACTCCGTTTATGCACAACTAAAATTGGTGACTTACAAGCCCCTTCCAAATGACACTTTTTGATTCCAGCCTGGATCTCCAGGTCCCGGGTGCCTCACCCCTACCAAGGGATATGGTCCCACCAGTTCCCTTGTGATGCCTAAACCTTTCAATGACCTAAAACATCCCCTAGGAAGGCCACAGGTTGTTCAGTGAAACCCAGAATCCTTCCGCCTTGCTGCTGCCCATTGCGCGAGGTCCAGAGGCCCAAAAAGCTCCAGACGCCCCACTTCACAGACACCGCCTCCGAAAACACACACCACGCCCCCAAGCCTCTATCGTGACAGGCGGATCAAGGAGCCCAGCTCAACTCCCATCACCCGCACCTTCACTGTCAGGCCTGAGCGCCGCGGGCTTCCCTACAACAGACCGGGTTACAGACGATCCCCAGACCCCGCTCCGGCAACCGTCCCAATTTTCCGATTTCAAATCTGAGTGCCTCCCGCCACCCGCCTTCGGGCAGCGACTCACCTTCTGATTGGCTGATAGCATAGATTCTCCATGAAGGGATTGGTTGATATCGCCTTCCGGAATTCTGGCGGAAAAGATGGTGAGAAAGGCATTCTGGGATTCGTAGTTCTTTCTGTGCTACAGTCGGACTCTTAGCTGCGCCTGTTTTGTTACTATTAGTTGCCACGAAGTGGATTCCAGCTTGGTGAGACCCCATGTGTGCAGAGTAGGACTGCTCGGCAGGGTTTTCAAGGTTGTGACCTAGAAGCAGATGGCCATGCCTTTCTTTCCAGCCGCCTCTGGGTAGGTTCAAACCGCCAACCTTTAGGTTGGTAGTCCAAGGATTAGCCGTTAGCGCTACCCTGGACTCGTCCCGGGACAAATCATTCAATGGTTGCAAAGAAAGGTTTCTGCAACAAACGTAAACACTAAACTTTAATTGGATTCTTTTGCAAAGTAATATATCTTCTTACTTAATGCTGTCTCCAGGTTTAAAATAAATAAAGATAATTAAAAATAGCAAGGCTAATAAAAACAAGGTTGTTGAATTGTATTTCTCCTAAGTTTCCTTTCATTATCGTTAACAATCCAAACAACAATTGCAGCAACAATAAAACGAATGTTTAAATAACATGCTCATTATTTAATAGCTTATTCCTTGGGAAATGGCTGAAATATTATTGTTCATTGGCTTCTAATATTAACAGCTCTAAAAATTCCTGATACTCTGTTTTTGATCATGTGAATTAAAACAGAAACATTAAAACAAAGTACGTAGTACTGATAGTCCCTGCCTTAGTGGAAATTCAGTGGCACAAAGCTTTTAATGGCTAATATTCTCAGTACCTGCTTCTCTGATAGACTGTGTTGCAGATACAGGGGAAAAGGAGAGAGGGAAGTCAGAGGTAATTCAAGGTTTCTAGCCTGGATGTTTGAGAGAATGGTGATGCTGCTGGCAGAATTGAAATAGTCTACAGGGATGATTTGGTGTCTTCCTGGAGGCAGATGAGCAGAGTGAGGTGCAGAAGACAGGATAGCATTTTGAGTTTGAGAAGATATTGTTGGAGCATCCAAGCGTTAATGTCCTGTAGGCAGTTTACTTCTGTAATTCGCACAGAGGCTGACTGTTCAGCTCTGCAATAAGACTACCTGGGTTTGAAAGTCAGGCATCATCATTTAGTAGATGTGACCTTGAGCAAGTCAGTTAGTTTCTTGAACCTCAGTTTCCTTGTCTGTAAAGTGAGTGTAATATAATAATACCTTCTTCATATACCTGATGTGGAGACTAAAAGAGGTAATAAATGCAAATACCTTAGAACAGGGCCCTATAATGTAAGTGCTCCAAATTGTTTCTTCTTTTAATGACTTACACCCTGTCTACTTCCCATGCCCAATAGATTGTAACATTAAAACACATTCAATATAACAAAATCTAAATTAGCGAAGAAATAGAGAAATTGTTGCAACTGAATACTAACTCTAGCCAAGGCAATGCATATAGCCCTCATTACTAGATAATCACACTACTTGCAGAATGCCTGATTTTAAGGAAAAGGAAATGTGTACTTTGCTATGTCTGGATAAGTTTAATATAGAAAGCATTCCCTCCACCCCAATCCAAGTTGATTTAGTTAATCAGTTATGTGTGGTTATTTGATATTATCCATTTAATACTTTTCCAGTGTCTCACAAATACAACTTTAGTTCAGTATGTTGTTGTTGGGTGCCGTCAAGTTGATTATGACTCATAGTGGCCCCATGTGACAGAATAGAACTGCCCCATAGGGTTTTCTAGGCTGTAATCTTTACTGAAGCCGACTGTCGTGTCTTTCCCCTGATGAGCCACTGGATGGGTTCAAACTGCCAACTTTTTGGTTAGCGCCCAAGTGCTTAACCCTTGTGCCGCCAGGGCTCTTAGTTTCAGTATGAAACCCAAAACCAAACTCACTGCCATAGAGTCTATTCTGACTCATAGTAATCCCATATGACAGAGTAGAACTGCCCCATAGGGTTTCCAAGGCTGTAATCTTTACCGAAACAGACCGTCACATTGCTGGTGGGTTCAAACTGTGGATCTTTCGGTTAGCAGCCAAGCTCTTAACCACTCTGACACCAGGGCTCATTAGTGTCAATATAATGGATGCTAAATTTTAACAAATTTAGAAGCAAGGATGGCGAGACTACATCTTGCATACTTTGGGGTTTTTTTTAATTTAATTTTTTTATTGTACTTTAGATGAAGTTTTATAGAACAAATAGTTTCTCATTAAATAGTACACATATTGTTTTATGACAATGATTAACAACCCCATGACATGTCAACACTCTCCTTTCTCCACCTTGGACTCCCCTATTACCAGCTTTCCTGTCCCCTCCTGCCTTCTAGTCCTTGTCCCTGGGCTGTTGTGCCCCATTAGTCTCATTTTGTTTTAAGGGACTGTATAATCTTTGGCTGAAGTGTGAACCTCAGGAGTGACTTCATTACTGAGCTAAAAGTGTGTCTGGGGGCCATACTCTTAGGGCTTCTCTGGTCTCTGTCAGGCCAATAAGTCTGGTCTTTTTTTGTGTGTTAGAATTTTGTTCTACATTTTTCTCCAGCTCTGTCCAGGAACCTCTGTTGTGATCCTGGTGAGAGCAGTCAGTGGTGGTAGCTGGGCACCACCTAGTTATATTGGACTCAGTCTGGTGGAGGCTGTGGTAGCTGTGGTCCATTAGTCCTTTGGACTAGTCTTTTCCTTGTGTCTTGTTTTCTTCTTTCTCCCTTGCTCCCAAAGGGCTGAGACCAGTGGAGTATCTTAGATGGCTGCTCACAGGCTTTTAAGACCCCAGATGCCACTCACCAAGGTAGAATATAGAACATTTTCTTTATAAACTATGTTATTCCAGTTGAGCTAGATGTTCCCCGAGACCATGGTCCCCATAGCCCTCAGCCCAGTAATTCGGTCCCTCAGGGGGTTTGGATGTGTCTATGGAGCTTCCATGACCTTTCCTTGTACAAGTTGTGCTGGCTTCCCCAGTATTGTGTACTGTCCTACCCTTCACCAAAGTTACCACTTATCTGTTGTCTGTTTAGATATGTCTTACATATTTTGGGCATATTGTCAGAAGGGATCAGTTCCTGGAGAAGGACATCGTGCTTAGTAGAGTGCAAGATCAGCAAAAAAGAGGAAGACCCTCAAGGAGATGGACTGACACAGTGACTGCAACACTGAGCTCAAGCATAAAGATTGTGAGCACACATGCTGCAGGACCAGGCAGTGTTTCCTTCTGTAGTACATAGGGTGGCTATGAGTCGGAACCGTCTCAATGGCACCTAACAACAACAACAAATTTTAACAATAATTAGAAGAAGTTTTAGTAATTTCTTTAGGCCACCACTAGTTGAAGATAAATTGTTTCTTTGACTTGGAATAATCTTAGACCATCTGTCTAATATATTCCTTATGGAGTCTTATAGAGCATGACTGCTCCATGGGAAAAATGGAAAAATAGTTCATAAGCAAGGCTCTGGAGTATTCATGAGTGACATAAGGCTACATCTGAATCTCTTAGACTGAGGTGAACATCTTGTAACTCACTCATTCTTCTGTCCTCCCCCTCCCCCCACTGGACTATTTTTTAAAACTTGATTCCAATTATGAGTGGGCAGAACCATGCACAGAATAGGTTCTTACTGTTTACAGAAAATTACTTCTTTACTAGTCTCCAGCTTCTCTAGACAATGTATTTGGGACCTACTAGAAAAATATGCTATCTTGAAGGTACCCAAACTGGAAAAGACTAGAGCACTATCAAAATCACCTGCTCTGGTCTTTGAGGGCAAGAAAGAAGCACAAGTTTTCCAACTCCTATTTTCCAAAGAGTGGACAAGCTGTAAGAAAGCTGTATTGGCCAAGAACATAACATTTTTACTTACAGGACCCAATTACAGAAGCCCTGGTGACACAGTGGTTAAAGCACTCTGATGCTAACCAAAAGGTTGGCAGTTCAAACCCAGCAGCCACTCTGCAGAAGAAAGTTGTGGCAGTCTGCTTCTGTATAGATTTACAGCCTTGGAAACACTGTGGGGCAGTTCTACTCTATCCTATAGGGTCGCTATGAGTCGGAATCGACGGCAATGGGTTTTTATGGAGGGAAAAGATCCTTCCTTGTCTCTTCTAGCTTCTGGAAGCCCCAAGCATTTCTTAGCATTCCCTGACTTGTAGATGTATCTTTACATGTCTGTCTTCCCCCTGTGTCTTTCTGAGTTTCTTCTCTTTTATAAGGACACCACTCAGAGGGGATTAGGGCCCATCCTGCTCTGGTATGACCTCATGTTAACTGATAACATCTTCAAAGACCCTATCTCCAAACAAGGTTATGTTCACAGGTAACCAAGGTCACCCATGGGCTCACAGGGAGTCAGAGTTGATTTGATGACAACTGATTGTTGGATAGTACTAAAAAAATAAAAACAGTCATTAAGAGGAGAGAGGTCATTAAGATGAGCAAATCACTCTGGGAGACTGGAGAACTGAAGATATCACTGGAAATAAGAGGATCTTGGGCCTGGGCACCATCAACAGTGACATGAGATTCCAATGAACCTAATGCTGTACTTGTTTGAATTAGAGATTCCATTGAGAATCTGGTGAAACCTGTGGCCTTCTTCTAAGAAATGTGTACATGCACTAACATTTTGCATACGGTTTCAGGAAGGCCACTGACTTCTCCCTAAATAAATAAAATTCGGGTGAAGGACTCCTTGCCTAGTGACCAAAGACATTTGGCTAAGATTAAACTCCACAAAATATATATTCTTAAAGATTTTTTCCCCTTCAACTGTGCTTTTCCTGGCACAGCAGCATTCTAGTCATTGAACACAACATGGAGGAATCAAATCAGAGTTCTACTATAGCAGGAAAAAAAGGAGTTGATCCTGAAGGGAATGGTGGTTGGCTGTATAATTTTCCGAAGACCCTATATTATGTGTAGGACATTTTGCTGGATTCTCAGATTCAGTGGTGAGCAATTCAGACATCCCTTTTCTCTTAGACTCATCTCTTCCCTCAGGCTAAAGGGGAAGATTGAAGACTGTGACCAATTCCAAGACTTAAATCAGTAAGTATTTAGTAGGAGAAAGATGTAGGGAGATAGATAGAGAGAGAGAGTTATGAAGGAAGAAAGGAAAGAAAGAAGTAAAGAAGACAGAAAGAAAAAGTGAGAGAGAGAGGATGGAAAGAGAGAAAGGGATAGAGGGAGAAAGAGGCAGAGATATCAGAGTGCAAAGAAGAATTGTGTGTAAGCGTAAAATGTTATCACTTTGTCCTACTTCTACTCTGATAAGAATATCATAGTTGGAGGTCAACTACACTTTTACAAACTAGAGTATTTGGCAAAATAAAACTAACTAATGATAATTATAGCTAATTTTTTTGAGTGTTCGCCAGGATAAAAAAGAGAACAGAATGGAGGTTCTCAAAGGAGGGATAAGAGAATAGAACTGAGCCTGTACCCACAGGAAAGAGTGGAATAATACAGACTCCAAATAAAGTAATTGAGAAAAAAAACCTTAGGGCAGAAGTTGAGAAAGTTGTACAAGGAGGAGTCAATTCCACACATGGGGCAAGAAGGGGGTATAAACAACCAGGGAAGGGTGAATTAAGACAAAATTTCTAAAATTTGATGTGCATGAGAACCACATAGGAAGTTTACTAAATGTACATTTCTGGACTGCGTGATCTGATTCTGTGCTCTGGAGTGGGCCTGGGAATCTGTATGAGGCAAGTGGGCTATAGACCACACTTTGAAAAATACAGCCTGAAAAAGGATGAGGGTAGAGGTAAATCTGTCCTCTCTCGAGACTTGTTCTGGATAACTTGAACATAGCTTTGCTCTATCATTTGGTGAACTGATTTAAGACAGGCCTTGAACTCTAACAAGCTTGGCTGTGAAATATGCAAGTCACTCAGCTTGTCAGAGAGACTCTGTTATTGGATAAGAAAGCTCCCTGTCTTAGGGTGGGTTCTCTAGAGAAGCAAAACCAGTGAAGCGTATAAATATATATAGAGACAGATTTATATCAAGGAAATGGCTCATGCAGTTGCAGAGGCTGAAAAGTCCCAAGTTTGTGAGTCAGGCTGGAGGCATCTACTGACTCATATAGCTTCAGGGGCTGGTGAACCCAAGATCCGCAGGTCAGACAGCAGGCCTCTGGCTCACAGGCTACGGAGGCTGACAAATCCCAAGATCAACAGGTAAGTTGCTAGCTCAAGTCCCAAGAACCAGGGGTCAGATGAACAGGAGCCAGCTGCAGGATCCAGAGTGAGCAAAAGCCAATGAGTTTTGCCAGAAAGTCCACCTATATTGGATACAGGCCACACCCCTAAGGAAACTTCTTTTCAACTGATTGGCTGCTCATAACAGATCTCATCATGGAGGTAATTACATTATACCAGATCGCATTATGGAGGTGATTACATCCTTACATAGCTGCCAAACTACATTGAAACTGCCAAACTATTGAGAATCATTGCCCATCCAAGTTAACACACAGCCTTAACCATCACACTCCCCTTGGAGACCATGAGTTCTAGAAAGAACCAACCTCCTGCATCTCCCTCCTGCTGTGGCCCATATAGGAGGGGTACTGCAGCCTCCAACCCGAAGCCATGACAACTCTGGTGGCAGATAGCAAACTGAAGAGGACTGAGGAGATGCTAGGAAAGAGATTTCCCACAGGAACAAAATCATAAAATACATTTAAGTGCTATAGAGCTGGCAGTGAATACTTCACCTATGTAATGGATTAAGTAAACTTTATTTTCATGTTTCTCATTTGTTTTATGTTATTTTTGATTTTTTATGGATTGCTTTTCAAATTTAATGATGTTTTATAATTATGTAAAATATTTACATGGTTCAAATCTATAAAATAAGGTATATTCAAGGAATTCTTAAATATAATCAGATGTGCATATATTACCTCTTGTTATAGATTGAGTTGTGTCCTCCAAAAATATATGTTGTAAATCCTAACCCCTATACTTGTGGTTATAATCCCATCTGGGAATGAGTTTTCTTTGTTATGTTAATGAGACAGTATTAGTGTAGAGTGTGTTTTAAGTCAATCTCTTTTGAGATACAAAAGAGGGTAACCAAGCAAGTGAGCAAGCAGAGCTGGGGGGAAAGGAGACATGAAACCACATGAAGATCATCTAGGAGCAGAAGCTCAAAAGAGATAAGGACCTTCCTCTACAGCCTACAGAGAGAGAAAGCCTTCCGCTAGAGTGGCGCCCTGAATTTGGACTTCTAGCCTCCAAAACTGTAAGAAAATAAATTTGTGTTTGTTAAAGCCACCCATTTGTAGTATCTCTGTTATAGCAGCACTGGATAACTAAGACACCCCTTTCATAGATAAGGAGTCCCTAGATGGCACAAATGGTTAACACACTTGGTTGCTAACTGAAAGGTTGGAGGTTTGAGTCCACCCAGAGGCACCTTGGAAGAAAGGCCTGGTGATCTATGTCTGAAAAATCAGTCACTGGAAACCCTATGGAGTACAGTTCTACTCTGACACACATGAGGTCACTATGAGTTGGAATCAACTCGATGGCAACTGGTTTGGTTTGGTTTGGGTTTTCTTGGATAAACATTATATATACTTTTCTCTACCTTAAATCAGCTTGCTTGACCTGGTAGTTTTATAACATTACCTCTGTGGGGAAATGCATTGAGAGTTTGGACAAACCACATTGAAAACACGTATTTTAAACACAACCTCTTTGTAAGTTAGCACTCCCATTGAGTTTTGTTCAATACTTCATTCATTTAACAAACATTTACTGAATAACTACTATGAACCCAGGGGCAGTTCCATGTTTTGTTTGATCTAAAGCTTCTGTAATAGTAGAGGCTTCTCTTTAATAAAAAGAATATGAAATTACTAATTCAAGGATAGGTCAAAGTGAATATTCATTTAAAATGAGAAAAGAAATCACAACAAATTACTAGAGCCTTGAAGATACAGGTCCTTTTCTTCTGAGACCTCTTTAGGCAATTTACCAGAAATCTTCCATAGAAATGCTTCCTGCTTGCAGCCTGGCTTTCCTTTCCCATCTAGAATGTTTCCAACTCCCAGCGACTCTTACCTACAACATCTCAGGGGCCCATGTATCACGGGAGATCTGCCCCTACGTGGACCTCTGCTAGGAACTGTCCTAGTGGCGTGCACAGTGTCAACAAAGCAGACATGATCCCTTATTTAATGGCGCTTGTAGTGGTTTGCGCTTGACTACGAACCTAAAGATTGGAGGTTCTAACCCACCCAGAGGCACAACGGAAGAAAGTCCTGGCAAACTGCTTCCATAAAGATTACAGCCAAGAAAACCCCATGGAGCAGTTCCACTCTGTAACACATGGGTCGTTATGAGTCAGAATCGACTACATGACAAGGGGTTTGTTTTTTGTTTTTTGTAGGTGGCACAGTGGTTAAGAGCTTGGCTGCTAACTAAAAGGTCAGCAGTTCAAGTCCACCAGCCGCTCCTTGGAAACCCTATGAAGCAGTTCTACTCTGTCCTATAGGGTCACTAGGAGTCAGAATCGACTTGACTTCAGCAGATGAGGGAGACAGGATAGATATTAAATAGATAAGCTTATAATAAATATACAATTACAAATTGTGGTTAAACCCCCTGAAAGAAAAGAGTGTTGTGTCTGAGAGAACTACGGTTAGAGGAATGGTGAGGATGCTGGTCCAAGAAGGCATTTCTGAGGAAGTGCATATAGATTGAGATACGAAAAGACTGGAAAGCACGAAACATGGCGAATACACAGACTTAGCAGGGACTGTTAATGGACAAAAGAAATCAAGGTGCTTTTGCTTCAGGTAATTATCCCACAGTCTACAGAACCAGATAGTCCTCAAGAGACAGTGTTTCTGAACCACGTAACTAAGATGAAAAGCTAATGTGCAGCCAACTTCATCACAATCCACAGACTCTGAAGTATTGGATGAGCGCTACATTAATTTTTAATAAGATATGTAAGATGAAATGTATTTGATATCATTCACATTGTGATTTCAGGACAAGGCATTTCTGAAGAAAATGAATATTATGAAATATGTAGCTCAAACACTTCTTTGAAAAAGAATAAAGGGAAGTTATGTCCTTTCTCATGGCTCATTAAAGACATTATGGAAATTTTAGAATCTGAATATGCAAAACAAAAAAAGCCAGAAGCATAGACTCTGATTAGTCAAGGTTAATACCGCATATGTAAGAGTGATATACCTGAGTAAACAGATTCCTCTTTGGTAGAGCAAGTGTATGCCTTCATTGTAATTCAGTGAATAAAAACTATAGAGCCACACAGGGTAGACAGGGGATCCATCCCTTTTTCTCTCGGTGTGATGTCACATAAACTATTTCTGACATATGCTTGTTCAGTTCATCTTGTGAGAGACTGAATATGCAAAGGGACAATGGCCAAACCATATGTAACAATAAAACTCTAACCCACAACCTCTGCAGCAACCAGTCCAGGATGATCAGGATTTGGCCAATGACTGCCAGTTTCCCTAATTTTTGTCCGTGCTTTCAACTTGGGACCAACCAGAAAAAGCCAAATATGCTTCCCAAACCAATCACATAAGATGCCTCTTTTCTAGTTAGCCCGCCTCCACATTGTCCCTGCCCAAAATCTCCAATCAGAGCACACTTGAAGCCTTCCCTTTTTTCACTATAAAGCTTTCCCATTCCCCTGCCTAACTTTGAGTCTCTGTCAAACACAAGTGATGGTGGCTGACTCCCTTGCTATAGCGAGCTCTGAATAAATATCCTCTGTTTGCTGTCCTTTGGGTGGTCTTTGTTTAATTTGACACTTGATTGTCTCCAGAGAAGAAAATGTCTGCTGGGTTCCAGGGCCATCAGCAGAGAGTGGGAATCAGAGCCACCCTCAAGCTCTGAGGTCTCCATCTTAGTGTCACTTACTTGGTGTTTCCTACAGGAGACGACAGAGACAGCAGCCATAGGATTCCCTTATCGAACGTGTCGTTTTTGTCAAATAATGGGATAAGCCATCCAGTAGTTCAAAGTAGTGGTTGTACGTGTGAAGTTCTCCTAGTGATCTGACAGCTGGCCAGATGTGTTTCAGTGTCAGCCAATTGCCTCTCAGGACTAAACAGAAAAGCTTCATAGTTGGACTATTACAGGTGAATCGGAGGTCTGGGTTGTTGAAAGCA
Organism: Dugong dugon; assembly: GCA_030035585.1. NCBI lineage: Eukaryota > Metazoa > Chordata > Mammalia > Sirenia > Dugongidae > Dugong > Dugong dugon. The sequence goes on from CM057461.1 coordinate 130,796,463, forward strand.
TCAGCTTTTATTCCTTCTGCAATTGTTTTAAGTGTCACCAATTCTGGCCTTCAGCAACCTGGACTCAGCCAAGACTAGGAAGAAGCACTGCCCTGGAAATAAAATTGGTTCTCTAAACAGGGTTCTGGCACTGAAGAAGTTATCTGGGGCAGGTTACTTCTCCTTTTCCTCACTAAAACTAGGACTACTGGACCACTGTGAAGTTAAAAACAGATAGTGTTGTTGTTGTTGTTAGGTGCCGCCAAGTCGGTTCCAACTCATAGCCACCCTATGTACAGCAGAATGAAACACCGTCCGGTCCTGCGCCATCATCACAACCATTGCTATCTTTGAGTACATTATTACAGCCATTGTGTCAGTTCATCTCACTGAGGGTCTTCCTCTTTTTCAAAGACCATCTACTTTACCAAGCATAATGGCCTTCTCCAGGCACTGATCCCTCCTGGTAACATGTCCAAAGTACGTGAGACAAAGTCTCACCACTCTTGCTTCTAAGGAGCGTTCTCGCTGTACTTCTTCCAAGACAGATTTGTTCATTCTTCTGGCAGTCCGTGGTATATTCAATATTCTTCACCAACGCCATAATTGAAATGCTTCAATTCTGCTTCAGTCTTCTGTATTCATTGTCCAGCTTCCACACGCAGATGAAGTAACGGAAAAAACCATGGCTTGGGTCAGGCGCACCTCAGTCCTCAAACTTCCAGACTAAGACAAACCAGGAAAAACAGATAACAAGATAGGGTATTTTCAAAGGTAGACAATTGGGTGAGCGTAAATGCAAGACATTCTAAAGCACCAATGAGTTTTCAGCTAAATTAATTTTGCACCAACACATACATCATTCGGATCAGACCAGCACATAAGTGGGAAAACTGAGAGAGGATGTCATTAATGGGGCTGTCTGAGAGCAGCACAAAACTCACTGAGGGCCAGTGCTGGGAAACCGCTTCCTGGCTCTCTCCCTACTGAAATGATAATAATGATAAAGGAGGCCAGTAAGGTGCTCAAGTCAATAGAGATTAATATTCATTTCCTGGCAGCCAGTTTAAGTCACTTTCTGAAAAATGGTATGATGGTGCCACTTAGGTTTTCTTTGTGCTGCTCGTTTATTCCCAATCTACATGTGAGTGTCAACCTGGTGTTCTCATCTACAGAAGCCAGGCGGTACCTTCACCTCCTTCCAGGGGAGTCTCGCAGAAAACTCAGCAAGGAAACTCGCCACCACCTGCTCTGTTTTATAGGGGTGCATTTCAACCGTTGCCTTTATTTCACCTCTTCTGGGCCACAATATCAAGTTCATATACATACTGTCTCCGGCAGCATAGATTCTAATTAGATTAGTGTTTTCTCTAATTATAAACAAAAATTCTATGAAGTCTTGACAACATGATAAATCAGTTAGCCATTAAGAGTTCACACAAAAATCTAAATCAACAGGAAAATCAAAGCACATTCAATAATTTATGTATTAAAAGTAATTTACGCTTCATCCAGTCCAAAGTTAGGCAGGGGAATGGGAAAACTTTATAGTGACCCTGGGACCGGGTAGTGTTTTGCTCTGTTGTACACAGGGTTGCTATGAGTAGGAAAAGACTCGCCAGCACTTAACAACAACAACAACAAGCTTTGTCCAGGGGAAGTGGATGATTCAATGGTAGAATCCCTGCCTTCCACGTGGGAGACCTGGGTTCAATTCCTGGCCAACACACCTCATGCGCAGCCACCACTCCTCTGTCGGTGGTTTGTGTGTTGCTATGATGCTGAATGGGTTTCAGCAGATCTTCCAGACTAAGACAGACTAGGAAGAAAGGTCTGGTGATCAACTTCCAAAAATCAGCCAGTGAAATCCCTATGCATCACAATGGGATGGGGCAGGACCAGGCGGACTGTCATGTTGTACAGCTAACAGCAACAAGAAGCTTCATCCAACTTGATATTTTGGAGGGCTTAAGGCTGAAAGGAGAACAGGTAATGTACATGCTTTAGCGCGATGATTCTCAACCCTAGCTGACATTAGAATCACTTGGGAAGTTTTTCAAACTACCAATGCCTGGGTCCCACTGCTAGAAATTTAATGGGTCTGGAGTGGCACTGGGGTATGGCATTTTTCAAAGGCACCCCAAAAGATTTTAATAGGCGGTCAAGGCATGTCCTCCAGGAGAGGCAACAGAGCCTCCTGGGAAGGTACCAATAGGCACTGGCTCCCCATGACAATGGAACCCCTGCTGTTAAATGATGGGGCAGGACACCGAAGAGAAGATCAGTGTGATATTTATAGCTATGAAGAAGGCTCCTATTGAAAGACACTGTGGTTAAAAACACAGCTAAGCCAATCTGAATGATATATAACAAGGAAGGTTACATTAGCTTCACCCTCAGCCATGCACTGAGGTGAAGCTTAATTGCCTTCACACTAATCCTTCTGGACACAGTTTAGCTCTCTAAAACCAGCAGCTCCCTTGACTTGGATCTGTAGTTCTCTTAGTGCTGCCCTTCTGTTTATTCCAAATTTACATGTTTGTTTTGCTGCTTCCTACTTACTTCTACGGAATACTCTGTATTCAACAAACCATTTTTTCCTGTTTGGTCAAAAGCCCTCTGAAGGACTAAAAGGCAGGAGGGGACAAGAAAGCTGATGATAGGGAATCCAAGGTTGAGTAAGGACAGTGTTGACATGTCGTGAGGTTGTTAACTATTGTCATAGGGCAATATGTGTACTGTTTAATGAGAAACTATTTTGTTCTGTAAACCTTCATCTAAAGTTAAAAAAAAAAAAAAAAGAATTATCTACATGAGATCAAATTGACAACAGCAACTCAAAGGGTTTGATGGGAAGCCTAGGGGACAGTGAGTTGAAGACAATGATGATGGAATAACTTGGAAAAGGATAGTGAGAATAGCAGCACAACTGGAAGAATGTAATTGATGTCACTGAATTGTACATGTAGAAATTTTTGAAATGGTGTATCTTTGGCTATTGTATATTTTCACCAAAAAACAAAAAAAAGTTCCTCCAAGGTCGAGAAGCGAGAGTGTTGACACGTCATGGGGTTGTTAACAAATGTCAGAAAACAGTATGTGTACTGACTGTTTAATGAGAAACTATTTGTTCTGTAAACCTTCACCTAAAGTACAATAAAAAAAAACCCTTCAAAGTCTATTGCTACCTTTTTGTCATATGAGCAACAAACTCCCCAGTGCTCTCAACTGTATCCTCTAGTCAATAAAGATGTGACTCAATTCTAACCCATTTCTACTACCTGAGAGAGCTCCATGTCTGCTCTCTTGCCTCATTGTCAAAAAGCAACACATTTCCTTCCAGATTTCATATATTACATATATTTCCTTCCCTGTTCTGTCTATATCATATCATTCTCTTTGATAATAAAGAAATATAAAAATATTTTTATTTAAAAGTCTGAGATCACAAAATAATGTCATACCATATAAATGTTTCATGTCCAGATATTTAGTCAACTATTTTCCTCAAAGGCCCAATAAAATAGTCAGAGAGCAAAAGTTTGTTTTAAATTAAAATGCATGGCTTTAAGGGCTAATTGACGTGCAGTAATTATTTGCGTGGTCTCCTAGCCAAGCATGGAAATTGCTAATGTCTGCCTTTGAAGGAAATGAACTGTGCAAAAAATTTCAAGCAAACAGGATCCAAACTGTTTACACAAAAGGGAGGTTGCGTAAGAAATTCATTGGGTTTCTACCCAGATTTCCCCTTGACTTGCCACAGATCAGCATGTACTTCACCTCTTTGCCACTAATTAAAATCATGAACAGATGAGCTTTTCAGCGAGGAGGGCCGACCTGCCTTCTCCACAGATGGTCAGCATCACATGTTGTAGTAATGGCCGGACACGCCGCAGAGGTGCCGTATAAAAACGGTGGGACTCAGAGCACTTAGCTCCAATTGCTCTATGTTTAGAATTGCTTCTTTTTCAAGATGGATTTCCTTCATAGGAATGGAGTTCTTGTTATTCAGCATTTGCAGAGGGATTACCGGGCTTACTATGATTTTCTAAACTTTATGTCCAATGTTGGAGACCCCCGGAATATTTTTTCTATTTATTTTCCACTTTGGTTTCAGCTTAATCAGACAGTTGGAACTAAAATGGTATGGGTAGCAGTCATTGGGGATTGGTTCAATCTTATATTTAAATGGTAAGGCTTGTGCTTTCTTTCATTTGTCCTAAACTTATCGTTCTTAACTTTGTAGCTCTGGCTTAATGAGCAAATTTCAGATGTGTGTAATTTTACCTGGAAAATCTTTCAAACATACCTGTTACTTGAAATATCTGGTTCATAAATAGAACTTACAAAAAGCATAGAAATGTATACTTTATTGACTTACAATAAATTTCCAAACCCCGTAATACATATTATATGATAAACCCAGAAGTTAATAGTTAAATAAGCAACCTATAATACTGGATCTATGATTTCAGGGACCAATTTGAACAGTCTAAGTACCCAAACGACCCACAAGCTTTCCCTAGCAAGGAAAAAAAATCCCTGCTTTTATGGGAAACTATGGTGCTGAAATCCCAAATGACTGTACCATTCTCTCAATAACAGAGAGAGACCAGAACCAAAGTTCTTTCTCATTCTCTTAATCCTGAGGTTTGCCCATCAACTTTCTGCTTGAGTCATTTTTATAGGACAGAATAACTAGTCTTTAATTAATAGCTGTGTATGTAAATATATATTTGTACTTATATTTCTTTAAATACAGGATATTGTTTGGTCATCGGCCTTACTGGTGGGTCCAAGAAACTCAGATTTATCCAAATCACTCAAGTCCATGCCTTGAACAGTTCCCCACTACATGTGAAACAGGACCAGGTAAGAAATTATAGCAGCTTCAAGGTGCTGAAGATATTCCAACATAGAGCGAGCATGTATAATTATCATCTAGTAACTGATATGAGGAAATCCCGGTGGCATAGTGGTTAAGAGCTATGGCTGCTAATCAAAAGGTCAGCAGTTCGAATCCACCAGGCGCTCCCTGGAAATTGTATGGGGCAGTTCTACTCTGTCCTACAGGGTTGCTATGACTCGGATTCGACTTAATGGCAACCGGTTTGGTTTTTTTGGAACTGATGTGATATTATGAAGCGTATTAAAGAAAATGTCCAGGGTGAGGACAAAATTGCTAATGAGAAATGAGATAAATTTTATGAATAATCAAGCTTCATTTTATTTGTGAAAAAGTAGATTAGCAGAATACTTCCCAAATGATTTTGTATTCTCTATTCACTTTACAAAGAATGTAATGGTTTGATACTTAAAAACAGAAAGTTAGCTAAAACAAATTCCCAGTATTAATTAGACGTTAATTTATCTGCTGCTGAGCAACTTTCAAAGTTATTGTAGGTCTTCTAAGAATCTCGTGAATGAAGAAAGAATAAACAAATTTTTTATAAGAAATGTAAGGACTGCCCAGTGTTATTAGTGTCAGCAGAGATTATCTGTAGCCTTAGAATAGTTTCTTTAAAATTTTCTTTTGGCTTTTTATGTATATAGACTTCTTGAACCACTTACTTCTTTATTATAAGTAAGATTTTGTTAGAGTATAAAGTCTTTACTGTGAAATTTAAGACTGTAAAAGTTTCTTTTGAAAATATATAAAAGAAAATTACATGCTGTTGTTTTCATTTATAAAATTGTGTTATATTGTACCTCACCACAGTTTGTTATATAGCATAACGTTCTTGCCATTTGACATCCTTTGAAACTAACCCTGAATATAGCCAATAAGTAAGTTCTTAATCATTTTTGAACACTTTCTTTTTGCTCCCATGAAAGTACATGTACATCTATTATGTCATTTATCATACTGTACTCTAATTCTTTATATATCTGACTCCCCCAATAGACTGTGAGTTTCATCATGTTAGGGGCCATACATATTTTATCTTTTGAAACCAGTATGGGATGGATGGATTGATGGATGGATGGATGGATGACCTTTAAAACAATTGAAATGCCGTTTTGGTCTAGCCCAACACTTCCCAGCATGTGTTCTATCTTACAAGACATTTTCTGGGGGAAAAGGCTTTTATAGTAACCCCTTGGAGATTTACAACTCACTTAAGCATATAAAAGGCTCTAAAAATTCCTGCAAATGAAGAATGGGTTTGTCTTTATTTAACTTAATGTTTTTCAAAAAGAGACTGGTATTTAATCTGAATGAATCTGTACTTGATGAAAACCCAAAGAGAACATCAAAGTGAAGCAATAAAAAAAATCAAGTAACATGGGAAAGGCATTCTGGGAGTAGAAAGATTACTTGTCTGCAGGCTTCTTCTGGTAGGATTTGTTGTTGTTAGTTGCTGTCTAGTCAGTTCAGACTCACCTAGACCTTATGTATAACAGAACGAAACATTGTCTGGTTCTGTATCATTTTCATGATTGCTGGTATGTTTGACTAATGGATGTTTGCTGCTATTGCTTCTCATTTTGAGGAGTGCCACATTAGCAAATGAAGATCCCAAAGGCTTTAATCCATCTGCATCATTAAGGTCAACTCTATTTTGAAGAGGCAACTCTTCCCCAGTCGTATTTTAGGTGCCTTCCAATCTGGGGAGCTCATCTTCCAGCACTATATCAGATGATACTCTGTTGTGATCCATAAGTTTTTCCTTGGCTGGTTTTTGGAAGTAGATCACCAGGACTTCTCTTTCTTGTCTGAGTTAGTCTGAAAGTTCTGCTAAAACCTATCCACCACGGGCGAACCTGCTGGTATTTGAAATACCAGTGGCATAGCTTCCAGCATCACAGGAATATGCTGCCACCACACTACAGCAAACTGACAGACGGGTGGTGGATTTATGTCTCCTTTTTACAATGTCTCCTCACCCTCCATTTCACAACAAATTTCCCACTGCAATGGCCACAAGGTAGGCATCAGGGAAGCTGCTTGTACATAGTGGTCATTTGTAAGTCAGCTGATAAGTCAGAGATAGCCATGATATCCTTTAGATATTTGATTTTTTCAGCCTAAGGAAAATAAACTGATTCAAGACGTAATACAAGCACTTTCATTTTCTCTTCAGTTAAAAACAACTAGACGTGAAGAGTGAGTAGGGATAGGTGGCAGCTTTGCTGGCAGGTTTAGCATTGAGTATTTTGATTTTTGGAATTCAGTAAGCTTAAAAACCTGGAAATCTTTTTTTTGAAATAGTTTTTTTAAGGCTCATCTTTTTTTTTAATTTTTTTTTATTGTACTTTAGATGAAGGTTTACAGAACAAATAGTTTCTCATTAAACAGTCAGTACATATATTGTTCTATGACATTGGTTAACAACCCCACAACATGTCAACACTCTCCCTTCTCGACCTTGGAGGAACTTTTTTTTTTTTTTGTGAAAATATGCATAGTCAAAGATACACCATTTCAAAAATTTCTACATGTACAATTCAGTGACATCAATTACATTCTTCCAGTTGTGCTGCTATTCTCACTACCCTTTTCCAAATTATTCCATCACCATTATCGTCAACTCACTGCCCCCTAGGCTTCCCATCAAACCTTTTAAGTTGCTGTTGTCAATTTGATCTCACATAGATAATTTCTTTTTTTTTTTTTTTTGTACTTTAGATGATGGTTTACAGAATAGTTTCTCATTAAACAGTTAGTACACATATTGCCGTATGTGTACAACCCCATGACATGTCAACACTGTCCCTTCTCAACCTTGGGTTCCCTATCACCAGCTTTCCTGTCCCCTCCTGCCTTCTAGTCCTTGTCCCTGGACTGCTGTGCCTCATTAGTCCTGTTTTGTTTTATGGGGCTGTCCAATCCCCGGCTGAACGGTGAACCTCGGGAGTGACTTCACCACTGAGCAAAAAGGTGTCTGGGGGCCATACTCTCAGGGTTTCGCCAGTCTCCTTTAGGCCAGTAAATCTGCTCTTTTTCTGTGAGTTAGAATTTTTTTCTACATCCTTCTTCAGCTCTCTCCAGGACCTTCTGTTGTGATCCCGGTCAGAGCAGTCAGTGGTGGTAGCTGGGCACCATCTAGTTATATTGGACTCAGTCTGGTGGAGGCCATGGTAGTTGTGGTCCATTAGTCCTTTGGACTAATCTTTTCCTTGTATCCTGTTCTCTTCATTCTCCCTTGCTCCTGAAGGGGTGAGACCAGTGGAGTATCTTAGATGGCTGCTCATAGGCTTTTAAGACCCTAGACGCTACTCACCAAGGTAGAATGTAGAACATTGTCTTTATAAACTGTGTTATTCCAATTGAGCTAGACGTTCCCCGAGACCATGGTCCCCACAGCCCTCCACCCAGCAATTCAGTCCCTCAGGGAGTTAGGATGTGTCTATGGAGCATCCATGACCTCTCCTTGCACAAGTTGTGCTGGCTTCCCTGGTATTCTGTACTGTTTTGCCCTTCACCAAAGTTACCATTACCTATTGTCTATTTAGTTCCCCCACCACCACCTCTCCCATCCCTTGTAACCAACAAAGATAAGGCTCATCTTGATAATTTTCATGGCTAATGTGCTGTTCTTCTGTCCGTTTCTGAGACTGTTACTTCTTTAACCACTGTTCAAATGGATCGGCACTTTGTCATTGCAGGAAGTCCATCTGGCCACGCAATGGGCTCATCGTGTGTCTGGTATGTCATGGTAACGGCTGCCCTGAGCTACACTGTCAATCGGCTGGATAAGTCGTCTATCACTCTGCACAGGTCAGCTTTGTTCCAGTTTCTGTAACATTGGGATATGACAATTTTGAATTCAGAAAGTCTTTATTTTCTTTTTTTAGTTTTTTTTGTTGTTGCAAGGTGCTTATTCTATTCTGAGCCCAAATAGCAAAATGAAAAGAAAATTAATATTTTGCTTTAAGGTAATGTCCTAATTAGCTCACAGCTATTGCCATGTTATAGAATTGGAAATGTTTAATTGATTAATGACTTGCTAAATATGCCATTGGGTTTCCATAATACAATAATAATTTTGTTATTTCATAAATAAATCATCTAAAATTATATAAGGAAGTGTTTTTGCACGCACATTCCCTTGCTTTAAGATTAACTAGAAGCTTTGAGCATCATCATTCCCCTTGAATACATCTGTTTATTTAGTAAAATTATGCTTCTTTCTTTGAATAGCCAGTACTTTTGATATTAATAACATATATCCTAGCATTAAAGATTATGCAACCTTTTTAATTAAAAACACTCCAGAGGCAAACTTAAATTTAATGTTAGGAGATTTAATGTTAATAGATTTCTTAACATTTAGAAAGGCCTAGAAGTATAATTTAAAATTGCTCACATATTTTTGTAGGAATTTGGCTGTTTTCCTCTCTTCTTTCCTGCACTCTTTTAGCTATCATTAAAACAATCCTGAGCACTACTAATGATAAATTATAGGCTACCTGATATAAGATTTGTCAGTTAATCTCTTAAAAATACTATATATGTATCATTATACAAAAGTTCTTATAAAATTAAAAATTTCCAAGATCCATCACAAGTTCCACTTTTTAGAGTAATATTGGATAGTATAAGAAAAAAATGACCAAAGGAATGTGGGCAACTTTAAAGTTTACTCTAATGAGGCAGTGACCTGTATAACTTAATATACTCACTACTCAATCCAGAAAAGCAACAGTAGAAAGTTGTTGTAATTTGAAGAAAAATGCATTTTATGTCCACAGACAATTTTTCAAAGTAGGATTTGAAAAGCCTCACTTCTTCTCTGTAGTTTATTCCTTTCTCCATCACCAAACTTGGAAAATTACTTGTTTCTTCTGAAAAAAAAAAAAAAAAACACAACTCATAACTCCTTTCTTATTTCTATAACCACAATATTTCCTTCTTTCATCAAAATTTATTGAATACCTAGTCCTTACCTGTTATTACCAAATCCTTATTTATTCTTCTTCCACATGGGTAACCCCAGTTTACTTCCTCTTTGAAAGTCTCATTTATCTATACTCGTTTTACCCATTAACGTCGAGTTGATTCTGACTCACAGCTTCCCTACAGGACAGAGTAGAACTGCCTCTTAGGGCTTTCACGGAGCAGCTAGTGGATTCAACCCGTGGACTTTTTGGTTAGCAGTTGTATCACTTAACCACTGGGCCGCCAGGGCTCCCATTTATATATATTCCTTAGTTCTTCTATAACCAAATCTTGGGCTGATTATCATGTAACCTTGATAATTCATTCAGACGCTCCTCCCCACCCTGGGCAAGGATTCCCAGAACACAGTATTGCTAATTGTTACTTTTTGTAAAGATGAATAATACTTGAGTTTTGTTATTTTTGTAAGTTTGCATGCCTTGCTGTTTCCAATCCAAAGTACATAACCTATCGGTCAATTTCCTTGTTCCTTATTTTCTATACCTCAAAAAACAAGGAACCAGGACTTTTGCAAACCTGTGGAATTAAACCCAGTGAAATCTTGCCCTTGATGGAATGCTCACGGAGTTTTCATCAGGGTATAGCATCTACTCCTTCAGAGAGTTTTCTTCACACAAAGAAAGATTAAGAGAGGAGGATAAAGAGGAAGTCCATGTGATGGGGTAAAAACACATATCGTTCATTTTGGATCATTTGGGATATTAGTAATTCCCCCTTACTTGAATTTCCCCAGCTCCATTAAAATAATTGTCAGAATGTCAAACTGTCTCCCTTTTATAGCATTTATTAAAATCTAAGGATACAGCATTAGTAAAGTTTAATGCACTGGTAAATATAGAAGTCTTTCTAGTAAAGCCTTTCAAATTCCACCCAGCACAAAAAACAGAATTTGGGGGAGAAAAAAGAAAAGACTCTAGAAGCATGATGCTATGTCAGAGCCCTCAGGTCCCTCTAAGAAAGATCTAGTGTCATCCCCTAATTTTATGAGTGATACAATTTCTCTGCTTTTTACACTTGTATCTATTCTTCCACCGTAGACTGACCTGGTCATTTCTTTGGAGTCTTTTTTGGTTGATTCAAATCAGTGTCTGCATCTCCAGAGTATTCATAGCAACACACTTTCCTCATCAAGTTATTCTTGGAGTAATTGGTGGTAAATATGATCACTTCTCTTTAGTTGTGTCATTTGAAAGCTTTGGCTTCATTTGTTTTATGTTGTTAGATTCTCCCTGGTAATCAGTTTTCCAATTTGAGGTAATTCTGTCAAGCCGCTGATACTAATGCTACCCTGGGAGCTTAAGTGGTTCAACAGGCCTCTCATATCTTCATGTATACAATGGCACAGTGTCACTCGATGGTATAAATGCATTGCCTCTTAATGAGATGTCTTCTCTGAAGTGTGATTAGAGCTAAGCCCAACTCCCAAACCACCACTTCAGACAGCATGCTTGTGTCTTGGTTTCAGTGACTTCATAAATACCCTCCAAGCTGCACATCATGCCGCTCTCTCTGAAACATCTAAAGCAATAATTACATGACTGTGGACCTCAATGAGCAGCCGCTTTGTGTTCCTGAAGCAGTGTTCATCATGATTGGATTTCTGCTGTTCAGCCCCTCTCATCTTTCAAAGGCTCTCTAGGTTAATTGGCCATGGTGATTGGAAAATTAATTGCAAGCACACAGAAAGGTGCTTTGTCCATAAAGTGGGTTGTCACTCAGCACCACTGACTCCTGAACGATCCCTCTGTGCTAATATGGATGGTGAAAAGGCCATTGGGGCAAGTATGCTTTAGTTATTGCCTCAAGAAAAGGCTTTGGAAAATTGATAGAACCTAGGTGTCTAAGCACTTCATCATTGAAAGCTATGGCTATACTCTTTATGCATAAAGGAGTGATTCCTGAGAGGCTCAAGAGCACATAGTCATCTTCAGTGTCTCTTTCTAATCCCCAGGCATGCTTGTGGCAGAGGCCTTTGAACACACTCCAGGTATCCAAACAGCCAGCCTGAGCACATACCTGAAGACCAACCTTTTCCTCTTCCTGTTTGCACTTGGCTTTTACCTACTTCTCAGCCTGCTTGACATTGACCTGCTATGGTCTGTTCCCATAGCCAAAAAGTGGTGTGCCAACCCTGACTGGATCCACATCGACACCACACCTTTTGCTGGACTCGTGAGAAACCTTGGGGTCCTTTTTGGCTTGGGCTTTGCAATCAACTCTGAGATGTTCCTTATGAGCTGCCAAGGGGAAAATGGCTACAAGCCGAGCTTCCGGATGCTCTGTGCGATTACCTCATTGACCACACTACAGCTCTACCGTTTCATCAAGATCCCCACTCACACAGAACATTTATTTTATGTGCTATCTTTCTGTAAAAGTGCATCCATTCCACTGACTGTGGTTGCTTTGATTCCCTACTGCATTCACATGTTAATGAAACCAAGTGAAAAGAAGATTAATTAGAGATGTGCAGAATTAGTGCTCTTCCGTCCCATGATAACCCTGTTTTTCCATCCACCAGTAGAATCACAGAGCAAAGATAGACTCTAGAGGGCTTCCAATCAGAGGTCACAAAAATGGCAGCCATGGGCCCCATCTTCCACACACATATGTTTAGTTTGGCCTTCACAGTGTTTTGTGTTTGTTTTTTTTTTTGGTTTTGTTTTCTATTTTAAATTAGCTGCCAGTACTTAAAGATCAGAGTATTTCACACAAAATATGAATTTCTGTATCTTCTTGAACAATCTGAAGATATGGCAATAAGGGCCTACATTCGTACCCTGAGACAATTGACTAGAGCTGAATACTAATTGTCCCCAATAAGGGCAAGCAGTCTGTACTGTATCACAGCACTCCAACAAAAGCCCCAGTATCAGATGCCTTTGTTATCTTAAGGCCAGGACACTTCTGGCTACTGTGAGCATTTTAATGGGGACTTCTGCCAAATCCAATTTCCTCAGTTTTCAGATGGGAAAATGGAGATCCATTCAGGTGTGCCGGCAGAGTAGGAATTAGAACCCAAGTCTCCTCATGTGTATTTCCGTGTTCTGTTTCTTCATTTCCAAGACGTAAAAATCAGCAAAAGTGATTGTTTTGATACAGATTCTATTACAATTGCCATTTAAATCAGCTATTATGTCAGAAATGGCATTAAAATGCTACAGCCTATTTGACTTACTTTGTAGTCTGTTTCTTTGGAGTATGTTTAACATCCACCTGCCTGCAGGATCTTGATGGGGCCAGCAGTGCCTCTAGATATGGATATGTAAGCACATCCAGGGGAAATGCAAAGGGCCAGGCCACTGTCTGGGATTGAACCTCTGCTTAATGCCTGGACTCTGTATTATAGTAATGTTTTCCAATATTTCAATAAATGCTGCTGAAGATAGTCTGCTTAGAACATTATTTACCCAAAATGTCTTATCTCTTCACTATGACATCTCTATATTTTATTTTTATAGTAGTCAATCTTTCAAAACCAGGGAAATCAAGTATCTTTCTCAAGGCCATGTTCCAACCCAGAAAAAATTATTAAATACCTGTTATCTTTTAGCTGGGTTAATCTCTATTTATATGGAACCGTGATGAAAATTTACAGCTTTACTTTAGAAAATTACTATTGATGGAATATTAATATTATACTAAAAATTTATCAGTAAGGGTTTTCCCACCCCCCCTCATTGGATCTAGTAATTTTGGACTTTAAATTGATAACCATTTGATTTCAATCGAGTACATTTTAGGTCAGATTTTGGTACATATTTTATGATCTGTGATCCACCACGATGTTTTATGTTACTCTACTCAAGAATATCAATACATGAATTATTTTAGATGACATGTTAAATAACCCATAGATATTTGTGAAAACATACAAGTTCAAGCGAGTGCTACTTGACAAGATATTAGATGAGGATAATAAAGCCTCCTAAAATCAAAGGGATTATTACTCCTTTCCAAGGGTATTTATAGAATGTATACTGTTGCTTTTTGAAAACACACTTAATAGCTTTCTTTTTAAAAGATAACTAAACTTATTTCAGTGGTTGAGTGATTCTCAAGAAAAAACGTGAAGAATCAAGAACTATTACCTTAAGAATGAAATTTGTCTTATGTGGGTAGGACATTTGAGGTGGAAGAAATAGAGAAGAATGATTTTTAAGGTGATGACCCTTGCTTATTTGGTCAACCCTGTGTTGTACCTTAGAAAGGCCCTTCAGCCCTTCAGAGCCTTTGTCAAGGTTTCATATGAGATCAGCAGTGTTATTCCTGAAGAAGCCTCTGTCCCAATACAATCTCAATCTGCTCTCACCAAGACCTGAGGAAACTGGGGAGGTGAACAGTTACGAAATTTTGCTGCAGTGCTTGACTCCATCATAAATCCCCTCTTAGTTCCCATAGAGAAGCTCTCTTATCTGCCACCCCACAGTGAGTGCTGACTGTTGGGCAAAGTATGACCCTCAGAGGGGGAATAGGATGAGGCTTGGGCTCATTTTCTATAATTAATCCCCAACAACCCTACACCTGTCTTACTATAAAGCCTCAGAGTTCCCATGTGATGAGATTTCCATTTTTCCTCTAGTTGAAGTCTCCTTGAGGGATCCATATGGTGGCAAATTGCTTTTGCAATTGAAACTCTTCAGGCAGTAAGAACAGCTTCTCACACTTCTCATTGGAGAAAATACCTGCCTTTAATAATGATGGAAAAGAGTCTCCCAATTCCAATTTATTTGTCAGAAGTAAATGGAATCGAACTCATTTGACTTACTGCTACTGTATCCATATATTCAAAATGTCCACACATCTACATTCACGAGGAAAAATGTCAATATCATGAGCTATCAGGATAATTTCGAGACGAGTGATTTGAGAAGCTGTCCAATCACACATACATTTTAAAAGAAATGCAAAGTGATTTATTATTGCTGAAGCTAGCTATCAAGGAGAATGTTGGGTCCCTTTCCTTTGACAGCCCATTGACTAGACATCTGCCTTAGAAGTTTAAATTGGTGCCTTCTCTGACCTATTTAAGAAAGGCAGTTAAAAAAAATTTGTTATTAGATGTCCTTAAAACTCAAAGTTATATCTCTAAATGCTTTATATTTATTGAAAATCTGGAAATATAGTCAAGATCAAATTGCAACATACACGTACAAAAAAAATCTTGGTATAAGAGAAAGTCAAAAGACTTAATTTTGAAAGTTTGATTCATGTGTAAATATATTAGGACTTTATGTTCTAACACTTTCCAATTGAACTTTTTAGGGTAATGGCAACGTTCTTTTATGTATACTGCCCAGTACAGTAGCCACTAACCACATGTGGCTATTAAACACTTGATATACAGCCAGTGCAACTGAGAAATTGTATTTTATTTACTTTTAATGAATTTAAATTTAAATAGGCATGTGGCTATTGAATTGGACAGTACATATCAATTCTCACAATGTTTTTCCCTGAAAAAAAATTTTTTTTGTATATTGTCACCTATATTGCATCCTTGTGAGACACTATGAGTAGATATTAACCACTTTATTTTACAGAAGGAGAAAGTGAGATATCAGTGATTTGTTGATAGAACTTGGACAAGGTATGTTTACCCCAGCCCAGAGCTCTTTCTTTTAGCCTAGGGATGTTATTTTCCAAATGGAAAAAAAAGTGATTATTACCAAGGCATAAGACATGTATGCTATAGGTAAATCACACTGTCATCTTTATACATTTTTTTACTTTTTTTTTTTTTTTATTGTACTCCAGGTGAAGGCTTACAGAACAAATAGTTTCTCATAAAACAGTAGTACACATATTGTTCTACGACATTGGTTAACAACCCCACAACATGTCAATCCTCTCCCTTCTCGACCTTTTTTTTTTTTTTGGTGAATATATACATAGCCAAAGATACACCATTTCAAAAATTTCTACATGCACAGTTCAGTGACATCGACTACGCTCTTCCAATTGTGCTGCTATTCTCACTTTAGATGAAGGCTTACAGAACAAAATAGTATCTCATTTAACAGTAAGTACACATGTTGCCCTATGACAATGGTTAACAACCTCACAACACATCAACACTACCCTTACTCAACCTTGGGTTCCCTATCACCAACTTCCTTGTCCCCTTCTGCCTTCTGGCCCTTGTCTCTGTACTGCTGTACCTCATTAGTCCCATTTGGTTTTATGGGGCTGTCCACTCCCCAGCTGAACGGTGAACCTCGGAGGTGACTTCATCACCACTGAGCTAAAAGGGTGTCTGGGGGCCATACTCTTGGGGTTTCTCCAGTCTCCTTTAGGCCAGTAAATCTGGTCTTTTTTTTTTGTGAGTTAGAATTTTGTTCTACGTCCTTCTGCAGCTCTGTCCAGAACCCTCTGTTGTGATCCCAGTCAGAGTAGTCAGTGGCGGTAGCCAGGCACCATCTGGCTGTACCAGACTCAGTCTGGTGGAGGCCTTGGTAGCTGTGGTCCATTAGTCCTTTGGACTAATCTTTTCCTTGTATCCTGTTCTCTTCATTCTCCCTTGCTCCTGAAGGGATGAGACCAGTGGAGTATCTTAGATGGCCGCTCACAGGCTTTTAAGACCCCAGACACTACTCACCAAGGTAGAATGTAGAACATTGTCTTTATAAACTGTGTTATGCCAGTTGAGCTAGATGTTTCCTGAGACCATGGTCCCCACAGCCCTCTGCCCAGCAATTCAGTCCCTCAGGGAGTTTGGATGTGTCTAGGGAGCTTCCATGACCTTTCCTTGTACAAATTGTGCTGGTTTCCCCTGTACTGTGTACTGTCTCACCCTTCACCCAAGATGCCACTTATCTATTGCCTATTTAGTATTTCCCCCGCACCTCTCCCATCCCTGGTAACCAACAAAGATTGTTACATTTTGTGTGTGAACTTTTTCATGGGTTTTTACAATAGAGGTCTCATACAATATTTGTCCTTTTGTGATTGACTTATTTCACTCAGCATAATGTCCTCCAGTTTCATCCATGTTAGGAGATGCTTCACAGAATCGTTGTTCTTCTTTCTCGTTGCGTATACTCCATTGTGTGTATGTACCATAGTTTGTTTATCCATTCATTTGTTGATGGGCATCTAGGTTGTTTCCAACTTTTGCTATTGTGAACAATGCTGCCATGAACATAGGTGTGCATATGTCTATTCGAGTGATGATTCTAATTCTCTGGGATATATTCCTAGGAGTGGGATTGCTGGATCAAATGGTGTGTCTATTTCTAGCTTTCTGAGGAAGCGCCATATCATTTTCCAAAATGGTTGTATCATTTTGCATTCCCACCAGCAGTGCATAAGAGTTCCAATCTCCCCACAGCCCCTCCAACATTTGTTATTTCCAGTGTTTTTGATCTGTGCCAGTAATGCCGGGGTGAGATGGTATCTCATTGTGGTTTTAATTTGCATTTCTCTAATGGCTAGTGATCACGAGCATTTCCTCATGTGTCTGTTGGCCATTTGAATGTCTTCTTTGGTGAAGTGTCTGTTCATTTCCTTTGCCCATTTTTTAATAGGATTATTTGTCTTTTTGTTGTAGAGGTGTTGGATTTTCTTGTAGATTATGGAGATTAGACCTTTGTCTGACTTGTACTGTCCAAAAATATTTTCCCAGTCTGTAGGTTCTCTTTTTACTCTTTTGGTGAAGTCTTTTGAAGAGCATAGGTGTTTGATTTTTAGAAGATCCCAGTTATCTAGCTTACCTTTTGGGGTTTGTGTGTTGATGGTTACAGTTGGTATCGTGTTAATGCGGTGTATTAAGGCCTGTAGTGTTGGTCCTATTTTTTCTTCTATGAACTTTATAGTTTTAGGCTTTATATTCAGGTCTTTGATCCATTTTGAAGTAGTTTTTGTATTATCTTTATACATTTAAAGAAAATTTAATTTGTGTGATAGCTGACACTAAACATTTCTGATGTCTGAAGGATTAAAATGACTATAAAAAGTTAACAGTAGACTTTGCTGAATACTCGAGGGGGACCCTCTGCCGATCTTTGGGATTCTCGTATCTGCAGCTCTTCTCCTCTCTTACTGTGTCCAGTAAGGCTCTGAAAACCTTGGTCTCCCCAGACTCTCAGCTCTATCACCTCAACTTAGAGAATTGGGGTTCCCCTTCCTGCACCATGGCCTGGAAACTCTCTCAGGGCCACAAAGCTGGGTGGACTTTGATCCAATATTTGTGAACACATTCTGGATGGCTGGGTGGTTTTCTGACCATACAGGTATGACTGTCATCAGAACTCCTGTGCATATTCAGAAACTGTTTAAAAAGGATCACTGGTATCAGGTTGCACCTGAGGATTTTGGCCTCATTGACTGTCCTAGGCGCCCTGGGAATTGCAAACATCTTTCCAGATGACTATCTGGGCCTCAATGTTGCCAAGAAACTGAAGTGACTTTTCTCATTTTTCCTCTCCCCATACCTTTAATGCTTTCAGATGGTGATGCCACACCAAAGGCAATGCCGTGTTAAATTATTTTCCAAAAAAGTCTTATTTTGTTTTTCTTTAAAGAAAGATATTAGTGGGAAAACTCTATAAGAAGCAATAGTTCAAGCAACTTCTTCCAACTGAGAGCAGCTCATGAGAAAATTTTAAGAATTAGAAGGGCTTCATTTTTCAGCTCTGCAAAGGACAAATGTAGTTTATGTCAAATTGGTAGCTGGTTTGGTGCTGAGTACTAATTACCATCTTTGCTCTGCTTTGATGGAGATCACAGTAATTACTTGGAAGAAATCACATCTCATTTCTTTTGGCAGCACAGAACTGATTGCTTTAAAGGGGGGAGAAAATTCAAAGATTGAGGTTATAAAGGTTAGCGTGAAACCAATTAATTATCTTCTGTTTTGAATTTTCAAATTTCTTAGGATTTTTTCTTTTAACATTTTGTAGAAGCATGGCCATGGGATTTCTGAAGAGAAATCCCAAGTGAAGAATAAGACTTCAGTTCAAAAACCATGATTCTCCCCTCAAAGAACACCATGTTCTGAAGGAGTGCAGAGCCCAGACCAGGGACTTCCAAGAGGAGCATTAGTTCTGGCAGCACACTGGCCCATTCCCAGTGTTGGCCCCAGAGAGCAGTGCAAGCGCTCCCCTAGGATGATCAGGGTACTCTGCAGGAGGAGCGGGCCATCTGTGTGCCTGGAAAACAAACCCAGCAACTAATTAAGATGAAGAGCTTTCCTCTGCAAAGATAGGAGCCTCTAGCTCTCTCCATCCTTGTGCATCAATTGCACCAGTCACGCTAACTTCTACTCAGAGAATTAACTTCTTGGATTCAGACTTTGTTTTATGAACAATATTAGGCAAAATGTCATACTTGCTCACACATCCTGCCAGTAATGGAAGGTGTTATCTATTTTAGCTTATTTTTTATTGCGTTCGCCCATCACTGCCTTTCATAGACACTACCCTTGGCTCAAGCCCAATAATTCTGCATGGAAGCATCTGATTCTAAAATCTGTTTCTACATTATCATTCCAAACTCTTCCTTTTTACAATTTCTTCAAATAAAAGAAATGGTATAGTCTATGCTATCTTTCCAAATGAAAATTGCATTGGCTTAACACAAGAGAAATAAAGGTTGCCGTCTGAGTTTTTGAGATTTTATGGTGCATCTTATTCTTTCAGCATTGGAATATTGATGCCCTGACCATCTTGGCCAATCAAGAGGCTGTGGACAGGTCTGCACATGGATCCCAGAGAATGTCAGAATGCAAGGAGGCATGTAGGAATGACTGTGGAGTTTAGTAGCAAGCACCTGGGACTGGAGTCATCAGATCTATGTATCTAATCTGGCTGTGCATCTAGCCACTGTGACTCTCCTAGGGCAATACTGGTGGACTCAATTTACTAATTTTCCAGTGAGAGGTTTAGAATGGGCTTAGAATGGAAGGTCCATTCCATTTCCGAGATTCTGCAACTCTGAGGCTCTCCTTCAATCAAATTTAATATGTTCTCCTTTTTTCCTCCCAATTTCTTTATTTCATTTACCCTTTGTGGAGTTGTCTTTAGGGAAGGCTTCTAGGAATATTGTTTCTTTATTCTTTTGTGAGGAGTAAGAAAGCTGATAAGCAAGCCCCTGGTAAAAGTATGTAGGGCTTTTGTACTTCCATAGAAGTTAGTTTTAATTTTACTTGCCGGCAGTGAACAAGGCTGTAAATGTTTCTAAAGAGTACTCTATTTTGAAATTTGATGCTTTAATAAATAATTTTGCATTTATGTAATATATTTCTGTCTTTAAAACATTCTATTCCAATTAGAATCTATGTTTTATACCTATGAAAACAGATGCATGGAAAAGTAAAACATTCAACTGATGTTATGGGGTAAATTATTAACATGAGAGTATTCATAGACTTCCTGCTCACCTGTCTTACAAAAAAGATCCTATAGTTAAGTTACGAGCTCCATTTTCTCCTCCTCAACATCCTAAAGAGGAAATTCTTGCTGAAAGAGAGACAAATCAAATATACATATAATAACAGGCTGACTGAGAGGAAGAGGAGAAGGGAAGTTTGCTTTGTGGGAGGTAGGGATGGAGGTACTTAAGCAACTGTACTATGTAAGCAAAGTGACTAGAAGGAAATATATTTTGGTACCTTTGTTGTGGGCTCATTATGGAGCTTTTGAGGATATAAACGCACAATTTTTTAAATTATTTATGGCTGTTGACATGTGCTTCTTGAATGCAACGCAACTCAAACACCAAATCTTGTGACACCAAGATTTTCTAGGACTACCATGATAAATGAAAATTAGAGATCCAGTAGCAAATAACTTCTAATATCTTCGCAGGCTCATGTTTTTCTTCCACCTCCCTCTCCCATTTGACAAACATTTATTAAGTGCCTACAGTTGCTAGAGATGCAAAGATGAGTTCAAAATAGGCCCTTCCAAGGGAGGCATCCCTGTTGCTTGCAGGCTCACCTGATACAGCTGTGGGTGGGTCCCAGGGATCGTTCTGGTGTGTGGGCTTAGAAGGATTGGATTGAAACTATATCCACATACTAATTAACTGGTAACATCATTCTCCATCTTTTCTAATCCACCTGTTTACAAATTCATCCTCTTCTTGAACCACTTTCTTTTCAACTCAGGCTGTATCCTGCCAATGGAATCCAGATCTCTTCCCATCCGATACCAATTTTATCTTGTGAGAGGAAGAAGGGAAGGAGAAAGCACAATCACAAAACACCAAGTGCCTAAGTAAAGCCCTCTATCATTGAAAACATAATGAAGCAAGGTACAGGCAACGTTCCTAGAAAACCACTAGAATGAACTGCAAGGACTTCTTCCATCCAGTCATATCTCATTTTCATCGCATGGGTATTTGAAAAAAAGACTGTGCTTAATTCCTTCTTTCAACAAATATTTTTAGAATATCTCAAGATATAATGGTCATATTTGAAGGTCATTTAAACACATATCAGTATATCAACATTGTATTATTTTCCTTATATTTATGTTTCAGTATTTTTATTAATAAAAATCAAAATAACTGTGTCTATTAAGATTGTGTTAAGCCATAATTAATAACAACTACAAAAACCTACGAAAGTGGCTTAAACATGTGAAGAGTGTATCTTTCTAGTGTAACAAGATGGCTGGAGGTAGGCAGCCCAGACTGGAGCAGCTGCTCAAGGATATGCAGGAATCAGACTCAATCTCTTGCCCTGTCCCACCATCTGTGGTGTGTAGCTCTTGTCCAAATGATCACAGCTCAGCTGCTGTGTATTCAGGCAGGAAAACAGGGGAAGTGAAACAGGCTTTCTTCTACCCAGGCTCTATGCAGGAAGTGACAACTTTCATAGAGAGTTGTGCCTATATTTAATTGGCCAGAGTAGTGTCACATGGTCTCCCCTAGCTGCAAGGGAGTCTGGGAAGATGAATACTTTACTTTCCACCCTCCGTAATAGAGAAAAGCAAAGGAAAAGGGTGCAGGATTGATTGTCAAGTGGGCCAACCTACAAAACTTGCCACAGTGACTCTTCATGCATGTTACACCAAATGCAATTTACAGCTGCATTCCTCCCCTGCATCCTGCTAATTGGTTTCATACTTAATAACACGCTAAAATGATGAAGGCAAAAATGCTTTCTGAATTACAAAATGCCTTCTGAATGTTACCATGAGGTATATTTAAATGATTGTTTGACTTTTCAACTTTCAAGACATTTTTATTATAACGTACATTGCTCATCTCTTACTTTCATTCTGTACTTTATATATTAGAAATCTATACTCTCAACCAATAAGATAGTACTAAGAGTTTATTTCTTTTCTGTAACATTTCATAATAATTGTGGACAATTGTCTGTGTCACTTTGGGTGAACATTTCCTTTTCTCTCTCTAGCTATTTTGGTGTTCTCGTATTTATCTCTGTGTCTGAGATTAGGAGCTGTACCTGAATTATAGGAAAGAGAAAATTGCCAATTCACCAGCTGGCTATGTATTCTTCTTCCTTTTTATACTGCACATTTTGTCTTAGCTGTCATTTATTGGGTTGAGTAGTTGCATCCAGACAGCTACATGCCAATCACTTGTACCCTGATTATTCATTATGAGCCTTAGGATACCATACAACTCACTAATGAGCACATAATGCTGGCCAGTGCTAACTAGCTGATAATAATGTGCATTGCTTTATTTACAGTCTATCCATTTAAATTAATTGGGCATTTAATTGAACACAGTGTGAAAGAAATTGGAATTGGGTTTAGACTTTGGTTTAAGTTACTTTCACCTCTCATCTCTTACATGCAGGTGAGATTATTCACTTGATATGGAAATTTAGAGAAAGTACAAACAAACATACATAATGCTTATTTTACAATGTTACACATGCATATGTAAATTTATCTCAGAATGTGTTTGGAAAGAGCAACCAAATTTACAACTTTTTTATCTCCACTAATGTCCTTACGTAACCTAATTGCAGGCAGATTCTGCATGCATAAAAGATACTTCTTAATGAATCAAACTCTTAGTTGGAAATATGAGGTGGGATCATAACCCAAGCTGATGACAGTGTTCTGATATTTTCTTAGAATAGGAACCTTATGTTTAATTCATGCATCCACATAGGAGAACTATACCTAATTATGATCCTATGTTTTTCTTTTTCAGGACATAGTATCAGAATATTCCAGGATCTACATCTTCCATTGAGCCATGTACTTGCCAAAAATCACATGCATGGGTGCAGCACTAAATTCAAAGTATCTTTCATTGATGGAATTTCTAAGAGTACTGTATTTTGAGAACTACTTGAAAAAGAGTTTTTAGACAAAAGCATCCAGAGGCCAGCTTTTCTCCTTTTTTCTCAAATAATGACATTTCTGGTTTATGGGCATCTGCTTTCAGAATTGAAAAAAAATAGAAAAAAATGATTCTTATGAATTAACTGGAACAAAACTTGTTTTGGGAAAAGGTCCTTAGTGAGCATAGATAACCTGGCAGCTTTTACAAGTTATGTTTGTTACACTGAACAATCTTAGGTCCCTAGATGGTGCAAACAGTTTGCACTCAACTGCTAACCTAAAGGTCAGGGATTCAAAACTCCTCAGCGGTACCGTGGAAGAAAAGGCCTGGCATTAAAACTACAGTCAAGCAAACTCTATGGAGCAGTTCTACTCTGTATCACATAGGATCACCATGAGTCAAAGGCCAACTCGATGACAGCTAACAACAGCAACAAACAATCCTAGTTCTTCCACTTTTAATTGTAAACTCAAACAGGTCAATTAATTAAAATGACATAAAGAATTTTAATCACTTCTGATTAGGGCCTATATGATTTTATTTTTAATTTCTGATGCCATAATAACTTGTTTGATTCTAACAAAGTCTCTCTTTAGTACAAACTGACACCATGATCTTTAATCAAAGAAGTTCATCAGAGTTGCTGGATGCAGCATAAGGGCACATTCCAAGGAAGAAGCTGAGCTCATGTTTTTTTATAAGCCTTGAATCATGGAGGGACAACTGAGGCTCAGACCAGGAAATCCATGAACGTGGACGCTCTAACACTGTGCTGTCCAAGACAGTAGCCACTAGTCACACCGAGTCCTTGGGTGGTGCACATGGTTAGCACGTTCAGCTGCTAACCAAAAGGTTGGCTATTTGTGTCCACCTAGAGGCACCTCACAAGAAAAGCCTAGCGATCTACTTCTGAAAAACCAGCCATTGAAAACTGAATAAAACAGTTCTACTTTGACACACATGGGGTTGCCATGAGTCAGAGTCATCTCCATGGCAACTGGTAGTCACATGTGGCTATTGAGCACTTGAAATGTGCCAGTCTGAACTGAGATGTGCTGCAAGAGTAAATGCACACCAGCTTTTGAAATTTAGTGTGATAAATTAACGTAAAACATCTGATAAATAATTTTATATTAATTACATCTTGTGATAATATTTTTGGTATATTGGGTTAAATAAAATAGATTAAAATTAATTTCAATTAATTTCACCTGTTTCTCTTCTCCTTTTTTAAGTATGGCCGCTAGAAAGTTTAAAATTACATATATGGTGTGCTCATATTAAATTTCTATTGGAAAGCACTACTCGAACCTGATGGAAAGAATGGACTTTTCCCACTTTTATTGATTATCTCAGGGTTGACAAATTATGGACTATTTGTGTGATTAGAAAAAAAAAATTGTTTGACCAACATATGTGGAACTACCAATATATGTCAAGTACTGAATAAGGCGATGGAGATATTAAGATGAACAAGACAAAGTCCCTGCCATCAAGTAGCTCCCATCCAAGTGGGGACACAGATATAACCATAGGGATTCAGTATGTGGAAGGAGTCTGGTCACACGGGATGAATGGCTGGAAATAAAGGCTACCAAAATTTTGGTAGAAATCCTTCCAGTCGTCTATCTATGTATACAAGTCTATATAAACAGAGTCTCTGGGTAACGCAAAATGATTAAGTGCTCGACTACTAGCTGAAAGGTTGGCAGTTCGAACCCACCCAGAGGCACCTCAGAAGACAGGCCTGGTGATCTGCTTCTGAAAGGTCACAGCTTTGAAAACCCTATGGACCTATGCATGCATAGGGTCACTGTAAGTCAGAATCAACTTAATGGCAACTAAATATAACAACATATACAAACACAGACACAGATACATATAACAGATATGTGTATATGCACGTGGGTTTGTGTGTGGATGGATAGATACAGATAGATAGACAGATACCATCCATGATATTATTTATTAAAATTGTACCTGTGCCTTGTTTAAAAGTCAAATAATTTTAAAAACATTGGAAAAACACAATAACCCCCTCTCCACCCTTGCCACCTCAGATTCTCAGGCAATTTAAAAAATTTTAGCTGTTGATTTTGGTATTTACCTTCTTATTTTAAAATAATAGACTGCTGTTTCAGTTTTAGGTTTTCTCTGTTTAGTTTCTACCACGGAGTAGAAGAATCCAATTCTCTTACACTGATGTCCTCCCCTCTCCTCAAACTTATGCACATAATTTCTCTCCCCTTCCATCTATCCGAAAGGTTATCCTACAATTTTGAATTAGATTAGTACTCAGCATTTACATTAATTCTCAGGTCAACTGTGCAGTATAATATGAATATATTAACTTTTATGTATAATTCTTCTTTTCCCCCAGAGCTAATAATTTCCTCTCCCCAATCTCTCTCTGTTTCCTATATACCCATTACTAATTCACCCCCAAATTGTCTATCAGGGTGGTATGTCTCCTCTCAACATTCAAACACATCAGGTACTTTAGCAGCATCGTGACTTTCTTGGAGACCTCCCTCTTAGAACCCCATTTCCCTGCTTCAGTACAGGGGGGCTAGTCTCTATGACTACAGCACACCTGTTAGGCAGAGATCTCCCATCCTAATCATTCTAGTGGTGCAATGGTTAAGCATTCAGCTGCTAATGAAAGGTTGGAGGTTTGAACCCAGCAACAGCTTCGGCTCCAGGGTGGAAAAGACCTGGTGATCTGCTCTAGTAAAGATTACAGCCTAGGAAACACTAGGGGGCAGTTCTATTCTGTCATATAGGGTTGCTATGAATTGGAATCAACGTGATAGCACCCAACAACAACAGCAATCATCTGGAGAGGCTTTTCACCTCATTCTTGAGTTTGATCACCTGCTTCCTAGGTCCCATATTTTCTTCTTTCTTGGTTTATGCTTCTGAGCACGGGAAGTAAACATTCTGAGACTGCATAACTGAGAGTTTCTTGAGGTTTCTCTCATTCTTGAAAATAGTTTGCTGGGTAGAGAATTCCAGGATGGAAAAATGTTTCCCTCAGAATTTGGAATGCAAATCTTTATTGTCTTCTGACTTTTAATGTTATTATTGTCCAGAGGTCCTAGGATATTTAGATTCTTGATCTATAGGTGACATGTCTCCACCTTCCGCCTGGAAAACTTTCGCATTTTGGTCTTTTCCTCAGTTTTCTACTATTGCATAACAATGTGTTCAGATAGGGTCTTTATTTGCTTATTTTATTGGGCATTGGTGAAACCTTAAACTCTCAAGCCTGTGAACGCATATTCTTCAATTTTAGGAAATTTTTTTCAACTATTTCTTTAATAGTTTCTTCCCCTCAATTTCTCTGAATTCTCTTTGTGGAACTGCTATTAGCCAATTATTGCACCTCCTGGATTATTCCTCTAATGTTTTTCTTTTTCTTTTTTCTTCATTATTTTTTTGTTATACTTTCAGGGAAATTACCTTAACTTTATCTTCTAATCCTTCTCATTTTTTTTTTCTTCTGTAAATTTCTATTAACTGAGGTTATAGGGAGAGTTTTATCGGAGCATGAGAACATTCCAAGAACTTTAGAAAATGACAGACGGACTTGAGATAAGTGTCAGATAGGACAGGTGGAGCAAGCCCTTTGGCCATCTGAGAAACTTTAACAATGTAAGCTGCAGGGAACAAATGTTTGTTAGTGATGCAAGATACAGGATAAAAATGGCGAACTTAGAGCCCTCTGGTGTTATAAAATAAACTTGCAACTTCATTTAGTTATTTTTTCTAAGTTGTAATCCTCTCCCTTGATGCTGAGCCTCAAAAAACAATTGTTTTCCCAAATCATTTCAAGCCCTCTGCAGTCAATCGATTCCTTATCATCAATAACTTTCAAGTACCCTATTCAAAAAATAACTCTTATTCATTCCTTTTTAATACCTCATACATTCACTCCAGAAAATCAGCAACCTCCCAACACGGAACCCATATTCTCCTTGTTGAAATGAGAACTATGATGGTTAGGTTACGTGTCAAGTTAACCAGGCCATGATTCTCAGTGGTTTGGCAGATATTATTGAATTATCCTCCATTTTGTGATCCGATGTGAGCAGCCAATCAGTTGAAAGAGGAGTTTCCTTTGGGTATGCCCTGCATCCAATATATATCAATTTTCTGGAAAAGCTCACCCTCTCTCCATCCTGCAGCCAGCTCATTATCTTTTGACCCCTGGTTCTTGGTACATGAGCCAACAGCCTGCTGCCTGACCTGCAGATTTTAGAATTTGCCAGCTCCCACAACCCCATGAGCCTGTAGCCTTCTGCCTTACCTGCCGATTTTGGGTTCATCGGCCCCTGCAATCACGTGACTCATGAGAAGCTTCCAGCCTGACACTTGACCAGGGACAGATTACCCAATAAGCAAGGTACATACGGCCTACTTGTGCTTATTTATTAATCCGTAGTGCACAAGTTCACCTGTTTTTCACCACATCATGTGGTGAAACCCATGTGAACTTCTGTGCTACAGATTAGTTAAGTAAACACAACCTGTGTGTACCTTGCTTACTGGTTAATCTGCCCCTGCACATGACCCACAGATTTGGGACTTGCCAGCCTCTACAACTGTGTGAGCCATTTCCTTGAAATAAATCTCTCCCTATATATTTACATATATGCTTCACTGGTTTTGCTCCTCTAGAGAACCCAACCTAAGACAAGAACTTAAATGAATGTTAGTCTCCCCTCTTCAAGCATAGAGATGCTTTTATTTATCACAAAGCTTAATTATTTCTAGAAGATATCTTTACTGTGCAACTAGTTGTCACTGCCATTTTTCATCACTCAGCTAGAAAGAATTTCCCCAACCCTCTTCCTCTCCCACTTGGCAACCATCAACTCTTCTGACCTAAGTAGTTAACCTGTGTACCCATCTTTACAGTTATTTATCAGGAAACACTGGACCAAAGACATAAATAATACACTCCAATATACAATGGCTCAGGCTTAATTTGCAGGCAGAATTTCCTTTGACGGCCATGGGAAGAAAACATATACTATACACACAGAGCAGGCTTGGGAAGGAGATGGAATAGAGAGAAGACATCTTGATGGCAGGAGAACTTGGTGGCAACTGTACAATTCTTTTATTGAATTTTTCATTTCTGCTATCAAGAGTTCTTTTTTGTACTTTTTTTTATGGACTCTTGTTTTTATTTAAATAGAGGGCATTATCCTCTCATCTATCTGAGTAAATTTATTACTAATTCTTTAATGTTTTCCTGATCCTTGCATTTTCTGTTACCTCTAATTTCCTTTTTCCTGAGTGTTTTATTATTGCTGTTTTTGCTTTTTGTGTTAAAATCTGTCCTCCGTGTCTGCTGATCCTTGGCAGTCTGTTTCCATGGAAGAGTGAGGCTCTGAAAAGCCAGTGGATGCTCTGATTGTGTAGTACAAGTTGCGGCCAGTGGGTTTCACTGTAGGGTAATCTATGTGGGCACTTTCTTTGGAAAATTCCTAGCATCAGGGTCATAGGTCTCTTTTCTTGGATTGACCAGTTTCCCCAGAGAACAATCTTTCAATCTCCTACCAGAGGAAGGGGTCAGGGCTGGGAGATTTCCTGTTCATATACAGCTTTACAGTCAATCCCCCTGCCCCCAGTGTGTTACCTGCCCCTTCCACTGTGACTTGTGTACCTATGGGCAAGCTTTTCTGTGAGGGAGCATCCAGGCTTCTGCTGGGATTGGGGAAGGGCTGCCGTGCTGCTCCAAGAAGGGAGTCTACACTTCTCTTTCTATATAGGTTTTCAGCCCATTCTTCAATTTTCAGCTCCATCTGCCCCCCACCCCCACCCCCACCCCCACCACTTCCAGAAGATCACAGTGTCTCTACATCCTGAGCCTTTCTGGGGGTCTGTGGTACAAACTGTGTTGCTTATAGGCTTCCCCCTGCTACTAGATTACATTTTTGTTTTTCTAGATCCATTATCAATTGTCCATTTGTTTTCTGGCTTCCAACATTTTGTTGCTGTCATCTCTCTCATTTTCATTATTCTTGTGGACTTTTGCCTTCTTTAATATTTTTAGGAGTCCTTGAGTGACACAGAGTTAAGCCCTCAGATGTTAACTGAAAGGCTGGCGGTTCAAATCCAGCCAGACTCGCCTTGGAGTAAAGATCTAGCAATCTGCTTCCAAAAGGTCACAGTCATTGAAAACCCTGTGGAGCATAATTCTATTTTGAAACGCATAGGTTCACCACGAGCTGGAGTTGCCTTGATGGCAACTGGTTTGATTTTCGCTTTTAACGTTATTTAGTGATGTTTTGGGTGACCTGAGATAAATATGAGTGTTTTTCTGCCATATTTAACTGGCTTTTTGGTATAACACTTTTGCAAAGCTACATCAAGGTAAAATCTATTATTTGCATTTCATGAGTAGGATTAGGTAGAAACAAAGGACAGGAAAAATTCTAGTCCATTAAATGGTGACTTGCCCATTTATGCACTATGCCCTGAATCTACAGTGTAAACCAATACCCCTAATGGTGGTTGTTGTTATTAGGTACAAGTCAGTTCTGACTCATCGTGATCCCACATGACAGAGTAGAACCCATAGGTTTTCTAGGCTGTAATCTTTACAGGAGCAGATCGCCAGGTTTTTCTCTTGTAGAGCAACTGGATGGGTTCAAACTGCCAACCTTTTGGTTAACAGCAGAACGCTTAGCTGTTGCACCACCAGGGCTCCTTCCCCTAATGGTCCCCCATTACCATCAAGTTGATTCCGACACATAGTGACCCTATAGGATAGGGTAGAACTGCCCCATAGGGTTTCCAAGGCTGTAATCTTTGCAAATGTAGACTGCCATGTCTTTCTTCCATGGAGCAGCTGGTGGGTTCAAACCGCTGACCTTTTGGTTAGCAGCTGAGTGCTTAACCACTGTGCAACCCAGGGTTCCCTAATGGTAAGCCCCTGCTAATACTTGCTCTTTTCTGTGTCCCTCAGCCTGAGGTATCTATGTGTCAACATTCTACCTTTCCCTATGCTCATCCCTAGAGATGAACGAATCTGCTTTCACATGCCAGGAAAACTCTAGTCAAGAAATACCATTGGTCTTTGGTTGTTTTTTTCACGTATAACTTTGGCCCAACTCAACAAACACTGATTATGTGACTATTATATTCTGGCCTCCATGTACACTAAGCATTCAAAAATGCAAAAGAAAGACCTCTGCTCATGAGGAGTTCAAAGCTTCGTTACTCCACGGCTTCTCACAAATTCCCATATAGTAATTGGGACTGGCTCCTGCAGAGAGAGAGGAGTCCCTGGGGGATGCAAACAGTTAATGCACTCAGCTGTTAACTGAAAGGTTGGAGGTTCGAGTTGGAAGTACTTCCAAAAAATCAGCCATTGAAAACCCTAAGAAGCACAGCTCTACTCTGACACACATGGATTCATCATGTGTCAGAGTCAACTCAATGGCAACTGGTTTCCTGCGTAGAGAAAGCACCGGGTAATGGTTGAACAACAGCTTTACACTGGATTTTCCCTTGCACTGACCTTATTTTCTTTCATTTTCTATATATGGACTTCTAAAACTGAATCATTATTGAAGGTCATTAACAATTAGCCTGAATCCCAGTATATGACAATGGCTATGAAAGTAAAATATTAGCATTTCTTCTTAAAGGAAAAAAAAAAAAAATCTACAGGAGTCCTGTAATTGGTGCATCAAATGTCCATGACACTTTTGAGTCAGGTCAACTGATGGGGGTTCCTGTGGTGACTAGATTGTAGTAGGCTCCATTCTGGGCCATCAATTCTTCATGGGTCCCTTTTTCAATCACTACCCCCTGTGACATGACAGCAATGATGTCTGAGTTCTGGATGGTGGATAAGCGATGAGCAATGACAATGCAGGTCCGACCCTCTCTGGCTTTGTCCAGGGCAATTTGCACAGTCTGCAAAGAGAAGATAGACCATTGCTGCAAATGTGCATGATTATCTCCCAGCCTTCCATCACAAGAGTTCAATTTAATACCATCGAAGTCACAGTGCTAAAAAAAAGCCCCATCAAGGCAACCCAATGTGTTACAGAGTAGAACTCTACCATAGGGTTTTCTTGACTGTAATCTTTACAGAAGCAGATTGTCAGGCCTTTCTTCCATGGTGCTGCTGGGTGAGTTTGAACCACCAAGTTAACTTAGTAGTCAAGTACAAACTGCTTGCACCACCCAAGGGCTCACAGTGCTGTACAGAGAGGTAAACCCAAAGACTCTCTATAAGAAAGAGGATTATGCAAGAATTTGCTCAATGCAATGCATCAATGATTTAACTTGTAGTCTGCAGGCTGAGAAATTTCAGTGAAGCAAGAATAAACCAAACTGCAAGATAGGTTACCATGTAATTTTACAATACTTGATGGTCTAGTTTGCTAAAATGAAATCAAGGAGGCAGTGTAGAGTGGCAGTTAAGTGGTCATTCCTAGTCTATTCTTCACCAAGGACATTTTGGTTCTCTACAAGATGGACTACTGATTTTTAAGGTGTTAGTTATTAAATGTTAAATTTTATCATTGTGTTTCACTCAATTACATCTCTTTTCATGTGTGCTGAACATCAGATATTGCCTCTTGTTTGTGTTCTCTGCTGCCCACCTGCTCTGCCACATAACTTTAGAAATATAAAATAGGATGTGCCTGACACATAATCTAAGAATTATTTTACTTTAATTAATAAAGCTAATTAATTTCCCCTGAAAGAGAGTCACCTACCCCAAAGAACCCGAACAATAATTCTTATTTTAAAGTTTAAGATTTTTTTATTTGAAGCAATCATATTTTAAATCACTTTCTTAGATTATTGTCTTTTGGTTCCACAAAGTATTGCCAATTTCTACTGTTAATGAATCAGAAAATTGAAAATAGTGCCATTTTTACAAGGACAAATATTACATCCAAAGACTCATTTATAATGATCTAAGGCTTTAGAAAATCTACATACCTTTTCACTTTCTGTGTCCAGGGAAGACGTGGCTTCGTCTAGTAGCAAGATTTTAGGATCTCGTAGGATGGCCCGAGCAATAGCAATGCGTTGTTTCTCCCCTCGAGAGAGTTGAGACCCCTGAGCACCAACGTTAGTTTCATATTTCTGGAAGAAGTATGGTAAGTTTCTGAACCAGAGATAGCCATTTCTCCTGTGCCACATGGAGCCCAACTCAATGAACCCTCTGTGAATTTAAACTATTTGTTGCTTTTTGAAATCGGGAATGGTATACGAGTCCTTCTATAAAAAATGTCAAATCCACTTAGGAATATGAGAAAAATATGCAGTTTGTGAACTTTGGTGCTGGGAAACAAGCGGACTATATTTCCCTTTCTCTCCATTTCTGTTAGGTTTGTAGTTTCAGTTTCTTTCTCCCTGTGGCCAGTAAAGATCCCATATATGAGATTTTCTCTGATTTAAGAATTGACCCACTCAGTGACTCTTGTCTGGAAGATCTTTCCAAGACGGTGATAATCCCAGGAATGGAAGAACCCTTTGAGAGATCTTCTAGACCATTCCCTCTTTGGGAAGGCTTCGTCCTAGAGCACAAGCCTGGGGTCGAATCTCTACTCTGCTGCTTACCAGCTGTCTGATCATGAACAAATTATTTCAATTTCTTTGAGTTGCAAGCTCATCTGAAAATTGCAGGTATTAATACCTAGTTCACAAATTTGTTGTGAAGTTTAGATGAAATTATAAAAGAAAGTCTCTAGCTAGATGCTTGGCATGGCTACATAAAAAATAGTTAACATTCCTAGAGTCTTTACTATGTACTCAGAATTACGCTAACTATTCTAGCTGGGTTATCATTTCATATTCATAAAAACTATATTCTTTCTATTTTACAGATGATACAACTTGGGCAGAGAGAGAGAAGACAATTTCTCAAGGACAGTCAAGTAATAAGCAGTGAAGGTCAGATATAAATCCAGCTTTGTCTAGATTCTGCACCCTTGTCCTTGACCACTGTCCTACCTTGCCTCTACAATAAGATCTGTTTCCTTCTTCTGCTTTCCTTACTTCCTGACAAATTCTCCATAAGCCACATGAGACTCATGACAACCTCCTTTGTCCTTATGGAGAAAAAGTGTTTAGTGAAGGGTCTTATGGGCAAGTCTGCATGAGAAAGAGGCAACAAATCAACTCCAATCCAGTGTCTAGCACAAAATGAGTTGATGCTCAAGAAAAACTTGTGGAGTAGTGAACCTTCCAGGGGGCACACAAGCTTTGTTTTCAGCTCAGGATGCAGCAAAAAGTAATTTCCATGAGTTTGAGGATTAGGTTATCCAGATTGGAACCAAGCCAAGAGCTTAAGATCTGTGAGCCTTTGGAAAAAAAACAAACACAAGCACCACAAAGTCCACCACAAACACCACAACATTTATAAACATAATCACTTAAAAGAAAAATAATTTCACAGTGGTATTCAAAAGAAGGGAGTGAAGAAAGTAAAAGGTGATACTTGGCTCCTAAAATTTAGTTTCCATATCTTAATTTTCCTTGTGATCAACCACCAAGAGAGACTCTTGGTGGATGGAAAACTGTAGAGTCGATGTGGCTGTAAGTTTGGACTTGGCTTTGGAACAGTAAATCTGTCAAGATGCAATGTACCCCATTCATACACAGTAGATGTTGCCAAGGAGTGCGAGAATGATAACGACAATATTAACAGCAGCGGTTTTCACTGTGCGGCTATTATCTGTACTGTTTCATTTGATTTGATTTGATTTTTCAGATGAGATAGACTAAATCTCAGAAAGGATAAGTTATTGTCCCAGAGTTACACAGCTAGTAAAGTGGCAGAGCCGAGATTCAAACCTCAGGCATTTTCCGCTATTCTAAACTGAATTTCAGTGTAGTACCGTTTCATGTGCAACAACGTCCGTGGCATCCATTGCATTGGACAGTTCAATACCTTCCAAAACTACAGAGTGAGTCGATGAAGGACATTTATTTTGCTTAAATGTCTAAGACAATCCCCGTGCACCGCCCTTGACCTCCCTGAGCCACAGTCATGATGCTTTTGGTCATTCTACTTCTGCCCTTCCTTGTCTCCCTAGAGAATGACTCTGCCTTGATACTCACCTCTGGGAGGGACAGGACAAAGGTATGCAGCTGAGCCTGCTTTGCAGCTTCTATGACTCTTTCCATGGGAATTTCTTTGGTGTTGTCCCCGTATTTGATATTGTCTGCTATGCTACCGGCAAACAGCACTGGTTCCTGGGAAACAATCCCGATATTGGAGCGGAGGAACTGGATATTTACATTTTTGCTGTCGTGGCCATCTATCATCTGCCAACAGGATGAGAACAAAGGGCATTATGTCCGATTTAGGAAATAAGTTGGGAGTTATTATTCCCTCTCCTTGAGCAAACAGAATGTGAGCCAGCTAGAGCTGGGCTCACACGGGCTCACAAGGACCCATCAACTGGGCCCTGAGGTAAAAAGACAATAGCTAAGATAACCTTGGAAAACATCTTAAGAAAGTTTTCACAAAAGCCCATCAAACACAACACAGAAGACTTTCCACTCTTACCTTTTTCTATTAGCATTTAGTGAATAGGAATTTGTTGGCCCAATGAAGACCTTCCGGATTCTCCTTACTGAAACCCGTACCAATGATTGTTAAGAAAGATGATTCAAAACGTAATTTTACAATTTCTAGCCAATCAATGAAAAAGTGATGCTTTCAATGATTCTGCCCATTTTGTGATGTTGATATATACTGATGATTCTGCAACCTTCCTTGGATTCGGGCAGACATTCTAGCTCTGGCAGCATGCTTGTCCGCTTCCCACTTTTGAATATATGCCAAATACAACTTTCTTCTTACTTTACTAAACTTTGTGATGTCTTTCCCCTACAACAGTTAATGGCTTACATTCTGTATGCTCAAGGAGAGGGAATAATAACTCCAATATTATTTCCTAAATCGTGTCTGAGAATTCTAGCAATGAGGAAAGTCCGTATTCCAGAGTTAAGTGCTATGCAAGATGTTTGTTTTGCTTAAGCGGCAATAACCCCAGGGCTCTGGGAAGTACATGATGTTAGCTTTGACCTTTGGAGATGGGATCTGTCAAGAGTAGTATCAAAGGTAAGACTGGCCATGCTATGATTTTGTTCGTATTTTCCCAAACTCTAGCTCTACAGGTAGCACAAATGAAAAAGGCACTCGGGACAGCATTTAGTTTTTTAAAAAGTCTCCTCATACTTTGATGCAGTACACTCCCTACAAATATGCAGAATTGCTTCATTTGAAGACTCTGTGGGGATAACAATGCATCACGGACCAAGGCGTGGCAGTGGGAAGCACTGTATTCTCCCCATTGAAAGCAGGGGCTCCTGAGTGTGGTTGTCAAAGAGCACATCTAGCCTCACTGCTCTGACTGATTACTAAACTTTTCTGTGGCTCTGGTTTTTCATGTGTTAAAAGAAAGAATAATAATAAGAGCAGCCATCCAACAGGTTGTTGTGAGGATTAGATAACTCTGGAGTCCCTGGGTGGCGCAAAAGGTTAAGCTCTTGGCTGCTAACTGAGAGGTTGGAGGTTCAAGTTCACCCAGAGGTGCCTCAGAAGAAAGGCCTGATGATCTACTTCTGTAAAATCAGCCATTGAAAACCCTATGAAACACAGTCTGAAACACACAGCATCACCATGAATTGGAATCAACTCCAAAGCAACTGGTTTAGTAAAGCTCTGGGCACAGTGACTGACGCTCAGTAAACATAAGTGTTTTTGTTATCTTGTTATAATAATAGCAACGTACTGTGATTGAGTGGGGGATTAGAAAGTTAGACCCACTAGGTGGCAGTTGGGATCACAACTGCTCGTAGCCCCATGTGTTCCATCTAGTGTTAGACAAGGTCAGTTACATAGGTGAGTGCTCCTGCATTCTAGAGGGTGTTGGGAGAAAAAGCAGTGGTTTCCCATGGTGCTCACAAATCCAAATTGTCTGTGGAGATTAAAAGAAAGAAGTCCAGGTGGGATTCTGATTTAATAAATCAGATTTAATAAATACTTGAATTTAAGAAACATCAGATTTAATAAACATATGATGTCTGTGGTCAGGATTGAGAGCTGGCCAAGTGCTTTGTTCCAGATTCTATTTTTCTTAAACTGGGGTCTCCTAGTATGCTCACCTTGCTACTTTTTCTTTTCATACTATCATTTCTGACAAAAATGATATCTGATCCATCATACTTGCTTTTAAAAGTAGAGAGATAAAAGTCTCTTCTTTCTCGATAACTAAAATATGTACCATATTATAACAAGTTTGTATAAAAAATGCAGCCATTTTCACTTTTATTGATTGATGGATAATAGATTAATGAATATTTAACTTAGGTTTTACCTGCATTTGACAAATTTAACCACACATCTCTCCCAAGGCGGCAGGAATAAATGTGTAAGAGTATGGGTTTTTATTTTGTCTTGCTTTTTGTTACAAAGTATATTTGCTATTGCTTGTTTGAAATTTCTCCTAACCTCTGAAACAGTAGGGTTCAATAAAAACTGCAGCAAGACCCATCACACTGGCAGAGGCAAGCTATGTCTGCTGTCGTGGAACCAACACAAAGAAACTGCTAAGAGCTGTTGATTAGCCAAAACTTCCATTCCTGCCTTCTTGTCTTAGCTAGTCAGGGAAAATTCTAACCTCTGTGTATATGCCTAATGCCACAATTTACCATTGTCTATTTTCATGTTGTCACTAAGGGTTGCATTTTTTCACATAACATCCTCTTATACATATTTATAAGATAGTTGCTAAGAACTAATGCTATGAAAAGAGGTTTCTATGTAAAGTTATTGGACAATATAAGCATCAAGCCTGTTTCCTTAGTTTTATTAACATCATTCTTGGAATAACTAAGATACTAAAACCAAGTAAGAAAGAAATACATTTATTCACTTAGTCAGCAAACATATTGAATTACCTGCCACAAAGGTACCATGCTAGGCACAGTCCGTGTGTCCACATATAAAGAAAACATAATCTCTGTTTCCAAGAAACTCATGGTTTAGTTAGGCAATTAAGTACAGGTACTCAAATATCTACCATTTAAACTGGTTCACTTAAGAGTCCTAGACTACACTATGTCTAACATACTACTATAAAGTATTTGACTCTAAAGACAGTTAATTTCAGAAAAATATTATGTTAAATGGTTTGAACATATTCCTTTCTAGATGATTTCTGGGCAGTGGAAAAAGCAAACCCTATTAGGAAAAATGTACATTATTACATTATTCAGAAGCTCTATCCTCATTGCAACAAAGTTTATACTATTCAGTGAAATCAGAAAGGCCCCTTTCAAAATATTAACCCAAAACCCATTGCTATCGAGCTGATTCTGACTCATAGTGACCCCATAGGGTTTCCAAGGCTGTATATCTCTACAGAAGCAGACTGCCACTTCTTTTCTCCCATGGAGCCACTGGTGGTTTTGAACTGCTGACCTTTTGGTTAGCAGTTGATTGCTTTAACCACAATCAATCAAATGTGGAGCAAAATAAAAAACATTTTCAGACTTAAGGCTCTGAACACTTTTGAGAAAACTACTTGAGGATGTGCTCAAAGAAAATAAGAGTGAAAGCCAAAATGAGGGTGAAAACAAAGAAAGAGGAAGGCATAGGAATTAGGAAATAATGGATCTAATCCAAGTAAACACTGAAGGAAACTCACAGGATAATAACTGTTCAGTAGGCTCAGATTATTCCAGATGGTGGCAGAGATAAAGGAAAAATAGATGGCAAGATAGAGATGGTGGAAGAATGTAAATATTTTATAAAGGCAGAGAATGCAAGAAAAGAAAACTCCTATCAGAAAAATAATAAGAAAAAAATGTAATGATAATTTAGCTCACTACTTGACTCTGGGATGAACAGTTTACATAGTCATAATAAATAAGCTGTTAATTGAATTTCAGTGTTTAGAATCAACTTAAATTCAATGCATGAAAGATGATATTATAAGTATAAAGTGTTATTCTTTACGATAGTATAAAAGTATAGTTGTTAGAACTTAAGAGGTAAAAGGAGGGAGGAACAAGTGAAAATAAAGGTCGAATTGTTAATATTCTCATCCTGGAAAGTTGGAATTTAAGAGATATTATCTATGGCTGATGGAAAGAAATACTAAATTTGTATTAGTTAAATTTACAAACAGAGGAAATAAAAATATTGATATACGTATATGACAGGAGGTGGGTAAATGTATGGGGGAGTGATGAGCCAAAGTTAAATTTTCATCTCTTGGAAATAAGTCAACAAAGAGTCTAAATTTGTTAAATTATGAAACAGCAGCATAAGCATATTGTTTAGAGACGTGGAGGCAATCACTGGGAGCTCTAAAAGCAGAAGAAGTACTTAAAAATAGTTGCCTTCAGTGAAAGAAAAGAATCACATGATCATCTCGATTGATGCATAAAAGGCATTTGACAAAGTCCAACACCAGTTCCTAGTAAAAACTCTCCATAAAATAGGTATAGAAGGGAAATTTCTCAACATAATAAAGGGCATCTATGAAAAACCAACAGCCAACATCATTCTTAATGGAGAGAGGCTGAAAACATTCCCCTTCAGAACAGGAACAAGACAAGGATGCCCTTTATCACCACTCCCATTTAACATTGTGCTGGAAGTCCTAGCTAGAGCTATAAGGCAAGAAAAAGAAATAAAGGGCATCCAAATTGGTAATGAAGAAGTTAAACTGTCCCTATTTGTGGATGATGTGATACTATACATAGAAAACCCAAAAGACTCTACAACAAAACTACTGGAACTAATAGAAAGATTCAGCAGAAAAGCAGGATACAAAATAAACATACAAAAATCAGTTGGATTCCTATACACCAATAAAGAGAATGATGAAAAGGAAATCGGGAAAACAATACAATTTTTAATAGCCCCTAAAAAAATAAAATAGGAATAAATATAACCAGGTATGTAAAGACTTATACAAAGAAAACTACGAAACATTACTGCAAGAAACCTAAAGAGATCTACATAAATGGAAAAACATACCATGCTTATGGATAGGTAGACTCAACATTGTGAAAATGACAATTCTACCCACAGCAATTTACAAATACAATGCAATCCCAATCCAAATACCAACAACATTCTTTAAAAAGATGGAAAAACTAATGATTAACTTTGTATTGAAGGGGAAGAAGCCCCAGATAAGTAAAGCACCATTGAAGAAGAAGAACAGAGTAGGAGGACTTGCACTACCTGACCTCAGAATCTACTATACAGCTACGGTAGTCAAAACAGCCTGGTACTGGTACAAAAACAGACACATTGACCAATGGAACAGAATTGAGAACCCAGATGTAAATCTATCCACCTATGGTCACCTGATATTCGACAAGGGCCCAAAGTCCATCAAACAGGGAAAAGACAGTCTTTTTAACAAATGGTGCTGGCAAAACTGGATGTCCATCTGCAAAAAACGAAACAGGACCATACTTAACACCATACACAAAAACTAATTCAAAATGGATCAAAGACTAAATATAAAACCAAAAACTATAAAGTTCATAGAGGAAAAAATAGGATCAACACTAGAGGCCCCAATACAGGCATTAACAGGATACAAACCATAAGCAACAACACACAAACTCTGGAAGATAAGCTAGATAACTGGGATCTTCTAAAAATTAAACTCTTATGCTCATCAAAAGATTTCACCAGAAGAGTGAAAAGAGAACCTACAGACTGGGGGAAAAAATTTGGCTATTACAAATCAGACAAAGTTCTAATCTCTAAAAATCTACAGGAAAATCCAACAGCTCTACAACAAAAAGACAAATAATCCAACTTAAAAAATGAGCAAAGGAAATGTTAGACACTTCACCAAAGAAGAAATGCAAGCAGCCAACAGACACATGAGAAAATGCTTGCAATCACTAGCCATTAGAGAAATGCAAATCAAAACCACAATGAGATAGCATCTCACCCTGGCATTACTGTTATGAATCAAAAAAACAGGAAATAACAAATGCTGGAGAGGCTGCAGGGAGATCAGAACTCTTACGCATTGCTGGTGGGAATCCAAAATGATACAACCATTTTAGAAAATGATATGGCGCTTCCTTAGAAACCTAGAAATAGAAATACCACATGATCCAGCAATTGCACTCCTAGCAATACAGCCTAGAGAAGTAAGAGCCATCACACACATAGACATATACACACCCATGTTCACTGCAGCATAGTTCACAATAGCAAAAAGATGGAAACAACCTAGATGCCCATCAACAGATGAACGGATAACAAACTATGGTACATACACAATGGAGTATTACACAACAATAAAGAACAACGATGAATCTGTGAAGCATCTCATAACATGGATGAACCTGGAGGGCATTATGCTGAGTGAAATAAGTTGATCATGAAAGGACAAATATTGTATGAGACCACTACTGTAAAAACTCATGAAAAGATTTACAGACAATAAATAAATTAATTAACTAAAAAAAAATAGTTGCCTTTGAGCAGAGAAATTGAGGGAGAGGGTGGCTGTGTGGAGCAGGAGGTTGCTTTTCATTACAAAACGTTCTTTACTATTTGACTTTATCATCCTCTGAATACATTACTTTGAAAAAAAAAGAAAAGGAAAGCTGTAAAAAATAAGCAACAAAAAAAATCCACTAATTTTTCAAATATCCCTGCCAAAGCTTTCTGGTGCATGATGATCAGTTTGAGTTCCTTCTTTTATTTAGACTTAAGCTTCTTGAATCAAAATTGTCTCAGATTTTCATGCAAAGTCCCCTTTCTTGCTCGTTTATCATTGTGTTCCTTGGCACCCCCCTACTTTCTCCATTCCTGGTTATTAGTTTCCTGATTAGTCTGCACTTTCTGCTCCATTTACGGGTAAGTGAATGCTTCTGTTAAATACACTCATTTCCAGCTTCACAGTGTGCCTGGTTGTCTTTGCCTAACTACGGTCAGCTGGCCATCTGTAACTGGGAAGAATTGGATGTTAGAAACTGTGTGGTAGGATCAGGTCAACCAGCAAATCAGTGGGACAGGAAAACATCCAAGGGGTAAGTGTCCAAGGCAAGCACTTTGGAGTGAGTCTGGCAAGGCACAATCTTGAAGACCAGTTTTGGCAGTTGAAGATATTCTGCAGAAAGCAAAATTCACAAAAATATTTGCATTGCTTACCACCTTCCCTTTGTCAGGATCATAGAAACGTTCCAACAGCTGAATACTGGTGCTTTTACCACATCCACTGCTTCCAACAAATGCCAGGGTCTGCCCTGGACTGACAGACACTGAGAGACCATTCAGAACTTGTACATCAGGCCGAGAAGGATACGTAAATGTGCAGTCAACAAAGTCAATCTTCCCCTGGAAGTTGTCCTGTGGAGGGAGGATTGGAATTACATACACTCCTACTGGGGACTGAAATACGGACAATGCACCTAAATCTAAGTTTTAAACCCCTGATTAAGTTAACTGGCAACACTATGTGTTATGGATTGAATTGTATTCCTTCCAAATATGTACTGAAGTCCGGGCCCCTGTACCTGTGGATGTGATCCTGCTTAAAAGCAGTATTTTTTATTTAGCTCAGGATCTTCAAGGATTGCCAGCTAGTATAAGCTGAAGTAGATGAAAGGCATCCCCATGCCCTAAATTTAGACTTCTAGCCTCTGAACTGTGAGAAAATCAATTTCTGTTCTTTAAAACTACCCACTTGTGGTATTTTTTGTTATGGCAGCACTAGGTAACTAAGACACCATACACCACTGTGTAGAGACAGCAATTTAATGAAATGGCATTTGATTCCCTATTCTAGCAGGTGTAAAGGGAAACTTGAGCAGTGAAATTAAAGAAATTGGATCTCTTATTCCCATTCTAACCTAAGAGAATTTCTTTGTCATCCTGAATGGAAAGGAATATCTCGAAGACATTATCACATCACAGAAACCAGCAACTGCCCAAACCCCTACAGCTCTGATGCCCAAAAGACTTAAAATAAAGCCATTGCCCTTGAAATGACTTAGAGACAAAGTTAGTTGAGCTCTGTACAGCAAAGGTGAATACCTTTCAACTGCATGTTGCTACACTTAAAAATAGTCTGAATTATGAACTCTAGAAATGGACAGATACTGAGTAGACTACAAAGAGACTTTACTTTCATTGAGCTGAAGGAGAAACAGGTAATTTGACCAATTTAAAAAGATTTCTGAATTTAGCTTAGCTTTATTAGGGTTCAGGTATTTCTGTGCTCTTGAACATACTGAGATTTTAAAAAATGGTCAGGAAAGATGAAACAATACCTCTGAAGACTATCAATTAGAAGAAAAGATATTTTGTTGAGATCAAATTTGTTTTCTGGGAGACCGCATGAACCTAGATAAGCGTGAACCAAATCAATATCATTGGACAGGAAAAACTGGTATTTCTACATTCCACACCACATCAGTAGAAATGGTGGTTGGGTAGGGCCAAAGGACATCTGGCTCCATTCACTCTGGAACTAAGTGTTTTGTATTACACAGACTTTAGCATTCATTGGATATCATTGCCTTATTCAAATGCCAGCTTTATGAATAATTATTGGTGCTAATTTACTTCAGTCCTTTACCTATATAAATCTATTGTCTGTCCATTCCAAGTGCATATGAATGAACCTGTATACTGCAGGAATTTCAAAGCTAAGTGGAATTTTATGAACAGCCCCAATGACTGTTCTGTACACACACACACCCCTCTCCTTGCCCCTTCCCACTGCTTCCACCATAGTACTTACCCATTTTTCACCTGCACTACTGTATACGTTGATTGGGGGTTGCCGGTCCAGCAGTTGAAAAAAGCGTGCAGCTGATATTTTAGCCTTGGCATAGCTTGGCGTGTAAGAGGAGGCTCTTCCAAGAGCCATCCCACTCAGGACAAACACAGAAATCACCCTGCAATTGGAAGGACACCCAGGTAGAGAAGGGTGAGGTGTGGTTGGTGTGATGGCCTAAGAGGCAGGAGTTTGGGGTCCTAGCCCTGGTTCTGCTAGGAAAGAACTGAGTAATTTTGGCAGGCCATTTCCACTCTCTGAGCCTTACCTGGGAAAGTGAGTGTTGTAAGACGAGCAGTTTTCAAATTGTATTCTGTGCAAGAAGGGTGAGGGGAGGACTGGACAAGGGGGGCTCAGACCTCCAAACCCTACTTCAGCCACTTTTTAAGAAAATTAAAACACACAATACACACAAACAAGAATTCTGAAAACAAAACAGAAGGAGCTTGAAAAATCATTAGATTGGGTGGTTTTCTTACAATTCTAGCATTCTCTAAATCTATGCTAAATATGTAAAAGATAATAATTGGTGATGTAAGCATCAATTCTGTAGCAAACATGGCATATAAATTATGCTTCAGACTGCATGAGAAAGACGTGCTTACCTGTTCCTTTCTACTTGTCCCAGCTTCTAGCTGTATTCAGTATGCACTGAGTGAATGAACAAATGAATGAGTGAATATATGAATGATAAACATGATGCTAGATAGCTCTGCTGCTGTACAGGCCATGATATGAGGAGAGCTCCCTGGAGTTGTCCGCCTGCATAACCCTTCACAGAGGGCCTGTCTCTCATGAGGAGGGGAGGTCTTTGTGTGTCTTACTGCTCAGATTCTTAGCAGAAATTGTTTTAGTTCAGGGGTTGCAAATTCAAATCTCTCCGGGAGCCTGGTCAGGAGATTAAAGGAATGAAAAGCACTTGGAATAAAACAGGAAATGGCAGAGGAAGATCTTCCAGTTTAAAAAAAGAAACCAGAAATTGGGAGTTTTCTGCCAAGTCTCCCAATTTTTACCTGTTGGCAAATAATTTCTTAAAATACCTTACATAAACTAAATAAAACCAAGTCAACAGTTAGCGATTGCTGATTTGAATTAGCAGCTTTAAATACACAAAGATTCAGAAAAGAGACTTTCCAGGTTGGGGTGGGTGTAGAGGGACGGGAGAGGAATATAGAAGAAAGATAGAAGAAGGCATAATTCATAGTTTGAGGATGAAACCTGGAAGAACGGATTCTTATTGGGACTGTTTTTCCTAATACCCTCAAGGTTTTCTCAGATTGTCCTCCTCCCCTCACCCACACACTTGCATCCCCAGCTCTGGCATCCTTATACTATCACATCTGGAAACGTGAGAAACTGGACTCCAAGCTAATCTTGTAGAATAAGAGGTTCTGG
Source organism: Dugong dugon (assembly GCA_030035585.1). Taxonomy (NCBI): domain Eukaryota; kingdom Metazoa; phylum Chordata; class Mammalia; order Sirenia; family Dugongidae; genus Dugong; species Dugong dugon. The sequence goes on from CM057461.1 coordinate 130,840,836, forward strand.
TTATAACAAAGGAACATAATTCCTTTGTACTGGTCTTGGCTGTCTCTACCTATGAGGACTCAGCTGGAAATATGCCCTTTTTGCAAGAGAGGAGTAGAGTTCAAATAGAGTAGTTCTATGAACCACCTGGAGTCCCTGGGTGATGCAAGTAGTTAACGCACTTGGCTGCTAACCAAAAGGTTGGAGGTTTGACTCCACCCAGAGGCACCTCAAAAGAAAGACCTGGCCATCGACTTCCCAAAAATCAGCCATTGGAAACTCTGTGGAGCACAGTTCTATTCTGACACACATGAGGTCACCATGAATCAAAATTGGCTCAACAGTAACTGGTTGTTTTATGAATCATCTAATTCAAGGCTTCCGCCTTCAGTATGGATTACACCTCAGTGTAAGGAAAACAAAAATCCTCACAACTGGACTAATAAGCAGCATCACAATAAACACAGAAAAGACTGAAGTTGTCAAAGATTTCATTTTACTTGGATCCACGATCAATGCCCATGGAAGCAGCAGTCAAGAAATCAAATAATGTATTGCATTGGGCAAATCTCCTGCAAAAGACGTCTTTAAAGTGTTAAAAAGCAAAGATGCCACCTTGAGGACCAAGGTTTGCCTGACCCAAGCCATACTGTTTTCAGCTGCCTCAGATGCATGTGAAAGCTGGACAGTGAATAAGGAAGACTGAAGAAGAATTGATGCATTTGAATTACGGTGTTGGCAAAGAATATTGAATATACCACGGACTGTCAGGAGTACAGCCAAAATGCTCCATTGAAGTAAGAATGGTGAGACTTTGTCTCACGTACTTCAGACTTGTTATCAGGAGGGATCCGTCCCTGGAGAAGGACATCATGCTTGGTAAAGTAGAGGGTCATTGAATAAGAAGAAGACCCTCAAGGAGATGGATTGACACAGTGGCTGCAACAATGGGCTCAAACATAGCAGCGATTGTGAGATGGTGCAGGACCGGGCAGTATTTTGTTCTGTTGTACACAGGGTTGTTATGAGTTGGAACCAACTCGACCACACCTAACAACAACAGTAACATCACTGTGTATGCACTCCTTTGCAATGCGACTTTTTCACTCCTCTCATCAAGAGGGGAAGAACATTTCCGTATTCTTTAAATCTAGGCTTTGGTCATAAGGCTTTCATTGGCCAATGAGACAATAGAAAATGTGAAGTATGCAGAGACATGAAAAGTGTTTATACACTGGGGCTTGCTTTGGAACCCTGAGACCATAATTGGAAGAAACCACATTCATTTTCTAGAGAAACTCCATGGAGACAGAAGTCCAGCGTTCTCAGCCATTCCTGCATCCCAGCTGAGGTCCCAGACTTTCCAACTCAGCTCTGACTAAGTTGTCCAGACAAGAAGAACTACCCCACCAACCCGTAAAATCATGAGAAATAATAAACCCCAGTTGTTTTAAGACACCAAGTTTGGGATAGTTTGTTAAGGGCGGCAAAAGCTAATTGGTAGAACCCAGTGATCAAGTAGATGGTGCAGAATGGAGCAACTAACAATGACAACAACTCCTCCTTAGAGTGTTGATCTTTTATGACTTTGGCCACATAGTCCTCACCTGAACACATAGCTGAAGTGCAGTCCTTCATAGAAGATTAAGTAACCTCCGTATCGGTAGGACACAGAAGTAGCAATAAATGTTATGCACTGGGAAAAAGCAAAGCAAAAGCTGTATATATTCGCCTTTTGAATGGCCGCCTTGAATGGCTTCTCCAGCGCAGCCTCATACACTTCAGTAAACCACCTCTCCTTTCCAATACCAGCAATAGTGCGGATATTACTGAGGGCTTCGTTTGTAATCTAAGGAATGAAAAAGAGTTTTAGGAATAAGAAGACAGAAATAACTCCTTTCATGACATTTCAGCTACTACATGGGGTGGAACAGGTACAAATGGTAGAATGTAGTACAAATCAGAGATGGGTGCACCAAGTGGAGACATAAACAGGTAGCTAGAAATCAACCCAACTGTACCAAAAGGTTGAAGGTTCAAGTTCATTCAGAGGCATCTTGAAAGAAAGGCCTGGCGATCTACTTCTAAAAAATCAGCCATTGAAAACCCTTTGACACACATGGGGTTGCCATGAGTCAGAGTCATCTTGACAGCATCTAGAACTGAACAGTTATACTTGAAAGCTTTTCAGTTTCTTTGCTGATCCATTTTAAGTGTCTAAAATGACATCCAATTTGTAAGCTGTCCTCTGAGAGAAAAGATTTAATATCAGATTCTATTTTCTTAAAAAACTTAATCTCATAAAATATTATACAAAATAACTTAAAATTATATATAAAATTTTTCTTTTAATCTATACTGTGAATTTGAGTTTCTTTGAATCCCCACTCTACGATAAATAAGCGTTGCTTCTGAATTAGGGTCCTTCCCTAAAAAGGACACAAATGTGGGCATATATAATCCTTTTGGCTTCTGCCTAGTTATGCAGAAATAAAATGTTCAAATTTCCTCTCTCGAAAGAGGCAAAACCTGGACTATAGTGAATTTGTTGAAAGAGTGAGTGTGTGTATAAGTGTGTGTGCACATGATAAATATCTATGTCCCCGCCCTCTCATTTACCTCAATAACCCAGATATTGGTTAGGTCGCACTTTGAAAATGTATAGTTGAAACCTACGTGTATTCAAGATCCAACTGTAGCTCCTGATTCTGTTTGGGAAAGACATTTATCACAAGGCTAGCAGACACTATAAAGTGTGAAAATTAAAAGTGTGTGCCATTAAAAAGTGAAGAGCTACTCTCTGAATCAACATGGACAGCATGATTCAGCTAAAATGTTAAGCTGAAAAAAACTAACAGACTGAAAACTGAGCTATCCATTCTTACAAATAAGAATATGCCAAAAAAGGGATGTGAGGGGAAAAAAAATTCGAGAAAAAAAAAAAAGAACATCCAACCCTCTGGATTTACTCCACTCCTAGCACTAGCGCTTGACTGTTCTAGCCTTCGGGCCTTGGCACACAGGAGGAGGGTTAGTTGGAGGTTTCTAACCAGTGAATATTTGTAGGCTAACGGCTTCCTCAAGTCTCTTTGCACTACTTCATTTTAACAGTCTGTCTGACAGCCACTCAGCCTTGAGCAGTCTGGAAATTAGGTCTGTAAGATTACCTGTCCTGCAGTCTCTAGAGCTTCCTTGTCTCGCGAGGCAAATCTCATCAGCATTTTGGTCTGTATAGCTCCTGATAAAGCCAAGAAGGGGAAGAAGCACATAACGACCAAGCTTAGCTTCCAGCAGAATAAGAAGGCAACAATCATGGACACAGTGATGTTAGTGAAGGAATTGACAATCATCCCAATCTGAGGGCCGGCAGCCTGCAAACCAAAAGCAATAAACTAATCTCACACACCCAGACTCTTGTACCAAAGAGTGCCTTTGCAGAGGTGCCTCAGCTCATGAATACCATTATTGTAAAAAGTCTATTTCATGCCAGAAAGATTCGTTATTTTAAATGATAAAATCCCCTAAACTGGAATAATTTAAAGTCAGGATTAATAAAAGTCAATTTAATTCCCAACTTTCAGGAGCTCATCTATTGGCTAATCTCACTTAATGGGTGTCAGAGCTAGACCAACACATGTGAGCAGCCCTACCCATGGGATAGGAGTCCCTGGGTGGTGCAAGCAATTAAGCACTTGGCTACTAGCAAAAGGTTGGCAGTTCAAGTCTACCCAGAGGTGCCTTGGAAGAAAGGCCTGGTGAATTATTTCCAAAATAACACAGCCATTGAAAACTCTATGGTGCACAGTTCTATTCTGAAACACAAGGGGTTGCCATAAACCACAATTAACTTGATGACAACGATTTTTTTGGTTCAAGTGTGGCCTGCATGTGTGTCAAACGCCTATACATTTTGTTGCTTGAAAATAACCAGGCATTGGGTTTATGGCAATATTACTTATTATTAGGTGAAGATTAATGCTTGCTCTATAATTATAATTTTTGAAGTTGATGTAAGACTGTTACAAAGTACCATTTGATCATCATTGAAGTTAATACGTTCATTGGAACAAAGTCACATGCTGACTTAATATATAGCTGCTTATTTAGTCAATGTAGACGGATAAAATGGATTTAGTGCCAATATAGGTGGAGATCAGACCTCTGTGGTAATTATTATCTAATCAAAAGTATGCAGTGGTTGCCAAGTCTTCATTTTAGTTTCTGTTATGCAGATGTGACCAGTGGTTGGTGCAATGTACATAGAAAACATTTGGGTAAGTACAACTACATGACTTTTTGTCAAACTCTGTAGGGACTTCAACATTATTTAAGGCAAACAGTGTAAGAAAACAAAAGATAAGCTTTTAGATCCATAAATTTTATGGCTATATTTAAGTAAATTAATAGAAATTTTAGCCATTAGGTGTCGAATAGTAGTACTATGCAAGAATAATCTGTGTCTTTATACTGTATTGAAGACTCAAATGGAATATAAACTGTGAGCTCCAAAGATTCCCGTGTGTTGGCACTAACTCCCTTGGAGAGAGGAGTAAAAGGCAAATTAAGAATTTCTTGTTGTCAAGGACTATCAGGCATTACAGCCTGCTTGAAAAGCAGCTATGCAGTTTTTCTTTGGGATACCATTACTTTCCAAATATCAACCTCACTAATAATAACGAAAATGCAAATTAAAACAATGAGATACCATTTTCCACTCATCAATTCAGCAAAAACTAACATGAATGAATACCTCCTCTATTTATGAGAACGAGAAGTAACTGACACTCAAGAAGAAAGACGATGTGAGGAACTGTCTACCGGCCAAAGAATGCCAAGGAACACTTGAAGCCACTGACAAGGAGGGCCCCTCCCCTAGAGCTGATTGTCTAATCTAGACTTTTAGCCTCCCAAACTGTGAGACAATACATTTCTGTTCTTTAAAGCCACCTACTTGTAGTATCTTTTGTTACAGCAGCACTAGAAAACTAAGACACATAGATAGTGACTAGAAGTATTGGAGGCAAATTTGACTTTCGTCAATTTAATCCAAACACCTGGTTTTATAAAAATTGTAGCCTCATCTTATACATATGTGCAAGTCACTTGAACAAGGCTGCAGGTTCTGGGTGTAGAAATCACAGCTTTGTCTCTCTTAGAAAGACAGCTCTCTGAAGCCTTCAAGATTCTAAACAACCACCATTTATTTCTTTCCCTCAGTTTCCTCACTAAGCAGGCTCTTAGCAGAGGCTGCTCAGAACAGCTTCTCTTTCTAAGACTAACTACTCTGGGCACCAGAGCGAGTGAGGAAGGCTTTCTTCCATAAGCCCTTTGCTTACACCATTTAGGGGAACTTCTGAGTCTAGTTGCATCCGAGCCTCTAGGCCTCTAAACGATCTAAGAAATGAGTCTCAGGAAAGTTCTTCTCAGTTGCTAGACTCAGATGAAATATAAAAACCTGACAAATTTTGAAGCATGCCATAACATTGATTCTAGGCACTTCCTAAGAGACACTGTGCTGGAGCTGCTGTTTGTCAACATGGAAATGGTAGGAAATGTGGCTCTGGGATACTGCAATCCCACTAGTTCCTAGTCCATAGGAAACACAGAGGTGATCATCAGAATGTTCAAAGGAAAGACTTTCTAGTCCAGTTAATACTCCCCGGCTCCTCCCCCCACAGCTTACCCCTTGAACTTGGGAAGCATCTGTAGCGAGCCTTGTTGTCAGTGCTCCAGGGCTATTTCTGAGGTCTTCAAACCAGCCAATTTCTTGCCCTAATATTGCCTTGAAACCAAATTTACGTAGCCTTTTTGTGAGGAGCTCCCCTGATTTTGCAAATGTATATCCCTAAAACATGAAGAAGGAGTCTTTAGTTACATTTTAACATGAAAAGGGGAAAACAGCTAAATTACTTACTTAAAAATAAAATTCCTTACCTGCAAAGTTTGGGTGAAAAAGGATGCAACGCCCACTGCTACGAAGAGTAGGCACACACCATTGATCTGTGACCTTTGCTCCTCTTTATCAGGAATTGAAAAAATCTTTGAGAGATAATAAGTAAGAAAGAAACTTCATTATTACAAACAATAGCAGAATAAATAAATTTAAATATGTTTAAGAGAAATTTCTCTTATGCAACCAGGTTAAAAAATAGTTTCACTTTAAATATGCTAGTAATTAATCCAAAATTAGCTATGAATAATATGATGAAGATGATGATGACATAGTTGTCCCCTGTGGGTCCAAAAACCTGGTGAATAAAAACCAATGGGGAAGACTTACAGAATTTTGTCTTTACCTGATTTAGGCAATTGTATTGACTTTTTTTTTTTTTTTTTCTTTTTTGGACACAGATGAAAAAGATGAAATTATTTAAATTGGTTATGTAATGAGTCAGAGAAGGAAGGAAGGAAAGAAGGAAGAATGGGAGGGAGAGAGGGAGAAAAATATTTGAGAAACTGATAATGCTATTTGGGACGATGACTCTAAGTTTTATTATGGCCTCTGTATTTCTCAGCTAATAGGTACGAGAGATGATTTTCACACTCAAGTACATTGCCTGGTATTAGTTTTATAGATTTCATATATGACAAAGGATGTCACAATTACAAAAGCAACTAGCTATTGCGGCATAGACAGACTAATTGGTTTAGGAGAGAATATAGTCACCATCCGCCTGAGACTGACGTTGTTGCCTCTAAATTACCAGAAGCTGAGAACATTACCCCCAAAACGATGGAAATTGTGAGTGGGGTTTTTAGTCTATGATAAATAGTAATCTATACTCAGAAGTGTATTCTGAACTCACATACGTTCATTCAAGTGAGGACCAAGCCATTGAAATCTTAAGAAAGTAGAAAGAACAGCCACATATTCCAATGACAGTGCCCTTCAATGAAATGTGTTTTAGGTACCACAAAACCTTCCTAATTCAGACTAAGTGAAAGTTCAAGAACATTATGTGTTACAGAAAGGTGGCGTAGTGGTTAAGAGCTCAGCTGCTAATCAAAAGTTCAGCAGTTTGAACCTACCAGCCGCTCCATGGGAGAAAGATGTGGCAGCGTGCTTCTGTGAAGATTTACAGCCTTGAAAACCCTATGGGGTGGTTCTACTCTGTCCTATAGGGTGTGTTACAGGGCTGTACAATAAATCCTTATTTATTACTCTGAATGAATTTGAGCAAATGGAGCAGTTGCTCATAGGAAACTCATTTATTCAATGCATCTTTATTGAGTGCCTGCTATTTGCTAAATAGCTCTCCTGAAAACAATTCATACTATCCCATTAACAAATCCTTTTTTGTAAAGCAAAAGCAACCTGTGAAAATGATCACAATTCCATGGAAAACTTGGCAACAGACACTGGTGAAGTTTGCACAACATGATTACTGTAATTGGTGCCACTGAATTGTACGTGTAAAAAATGCTGAAATGGAAAATGTTGTATAATATGAATTTTTATCACAATAAAAAAAATTATCCCTATTTCAAATTGAGGAAAGGGGCTCTGGATTAATGAGATTTTACTATTTCTTGGACAAAAAATTTCTAGGGCCCTCACAGCTCCTAGGAGCCCTGGGAGTGCAGTAGTTAAGAGCTACGGCTGCTAACCAAAACGTCGACAGTTCAGTTCCACCAACCGCTCCTTGGAAACACTACGGGGCAGTTCTACTCTGTCCTACAGAGTCACTATGAGTCAGAATCAACTTGACAGCAACAGGTTTGGTCTTTGGTTTTGGTTTCACAGCTCCTAATACAGGTGAAAGGGGGTTCAAAAGACACCACAGTAATTCTCCCCAACATAGTATAACCCACAAGTTTACCTCCCAGAGCTTACAAAATCAGGGATTTAAAAATATATTTCATTTTGATTTTTAAAATCACTATACAAATGCCTTAAAAACTCAAACCCTTATGCCATAATTCCCATTCCTCACCTTTATAAACATGGATTATTAGAACTATGTTGTTGTTGTTGTTGTTGTTGTTGTTGTTAGGTACTGTCAAGTCAGTTCCAACTCATAGTGACCCTATGTATAACAGAATGAAACACTGCCCTGTCCCGCACCATCCTCACAATTGTTGTTATGCTGAAGCCTATTGTTGCAGTCACTGTGTCAATCCATCTCATTGAGCATCTTCCTCTTTTTCGCTGACCCTTCACTTTACCAAGCATGATGTCCTTCTCCAGGAACTGATCCCTCCTGATAACACATCCAAAGTATGTGAGACATGGTCTCGCCATCCTTGCTTCTAAGAAGCATCCTGGTTGTACTTCTTCCAAGACAGATTTGTTTATTCTTTTGGCAGTCCATGGTATATTCAATATTCTTCGCCAACACTGCAATTCAAAGGCGTCAATTCTTCTTTGGTTTTCCTTATTCATAGTCCAGCTTTCGCGTGCATATGAGGCGATTGAAAATACTATGGCTTGGGTCAGGCATACTTTAGTCTTCAGGTGACATCTTTGCTTTTCAACACTTTAAAGAGGTCTTTTGCAGCAGGATACTGCATGGCTTAAAGTCTGGAAAGGTGTGCATCACGGTTGTATCCTTTCACCATACCTATTCAATCTACATGCTGAGCAAATAGTCCAAGAATCTAGACTATATGAAGAAGAACGGGGCATCAGGATTGGAGGAAGACTCATTAACAACCTGAATTATGCAGATGACACAACCTTGCTTGCTGAAAGTGAAGAAGACTTAAAGCACTTACTGATGAAGATCAAAAACCACAGCCTTCAGTATGGATTATACCTCCACATAAAAACAAGCAAAAATCCTCACGACTGGACCAATAAGCAACATTATAATAAACGGAGAAAGGATTGAAGTTGTCAAGGATTTCATTTTACTTGGATCCACCATCAACACCCAGGGAAGCAGCAGTCAAGAAATTGAAAGAAATTAGAACTATAGATTAGTCGATTTACTCTTATTTTATTCATAAGAAACTAAAGTCTATCTAGCGCAATTGACATAACACAGTTTATAAAGACAATGTTCTACATTCTACCTTGGTGAGTAGCGTCTGGGGTCTTAAAAGCCTGTGAGCAGCCATCTAAGATACTCACTGGTCTCACCTCTTTGGGAGCAAGGGAGAACGAAGAGAACAGGATACAAGGAAAAGATTAGTCCGAAGGACTAATGGACCACAACTACCATGGCCTCCACCAGACTGAGCCCGGTACAATTAGATGGTGCCCAGCTACCACCACTGACTGTTCTGACCAGGATCACAACAGAGGGTCCTGGACAGAGCTGGAGAAAAATGTAGAACAAAATTCTAACTCACAAAAAAAGACCAGACTTACTGGCCTGACAGAGACTGGAGGAACCCCAAGAGTACGGCCCCCAGACACCCTTTTAGCTCAGTAATAAGTCACTCCAAAGGTTCACCGTTCAGCGAAAAATTAGACAGCCCCATAAACAAAATGAGACTAATGGGGCACAACAGTCCAGGGACAAGGACTAGAAGGCAGGAGGGGACAGGAAAGCTGGTGATAGGGAACCCAAGTTTGAGAAGGGACAGTGATGACATGTCATGGGGTTGTTAACCATTGTCATAAAACAATATGTGTACTAACTGTTTAATGAGAAACTATTCGTTCTGTAAACCTTCGTCTAAAGCACAATAAAAAATAAAAATTCCAAAAAAAAAAAAGAAACTAAAGTTGAAGACTTAAGTCATTTGCCCAAGTTTATTTAGCTAGTTAGTGGTAATCATTGGATTAAGAAATTCCTATTTTTCAGATTCTGGTGCAGTGGTTTCCTTCTGGGCATGCTCTCTTGGCTCTTGGTACTATCCACCTTCTCAAAGTTAAAAAATATTTGGCTAATGTTAAAACTCACACAACTGTCCAGTTCAAGATTTGACATGTATCCATAATCTTTTTTTCATAAAATTTAGCTTCATAGCTTTTTGTATATTCTCATTGTCAAAATGCAACCCAAAGAATTCCATGAGACTTGGAGTCTCACGTAGTTTCCTGCATGGAAGGCAAGAATTCCACTACTGAACTACCACTGTCCCCTAAACAAACTTACCGTTACAAAAATGGCAAAGGTATATGCTCAGGCTACAGCTAGGTTGCTTTGTTCCTAGATTAGCTGTAGTCTGAGTATCCATCTTTGCCACTTTTATAAGAGTAAGTTTGTTTAGGGGACAGTGTGTTTCGGTGGTAGAATTCTCGCCTTTCATGCTGGAAACCCAGGTTTGATTGCCAGCCAAAGTACCTCAGTTGCACAGCCACCACCCATCTGTGCAATTGAGATGTCAGTGGAGGCTTGCATGTTGCTATGATGCTAAACAAGTTTTAGTGGTGCTTCCAGACTAAGACAGGCTGGGAAGAAAGGCCTAGCAACCTACTTCTGAAAATCAGCCGATGAAAACCCTATGAAGCACAATCGTTTGAACTGCAACTGATCATGGACATGGCATAGGACGAGGCAGCATTTCGTTCCATTGTGCATGGGGTCACCATGAGTTGGGGGCCAACTTGACAGCTGCTAACAAGCTTGAGGATAATACTAATGTTTATAAACTCTTGTTATGGTACCAGATGCTGAATGAGTGCTTAACCAATGTTATCTTAAATTAGAATCTCCTTAATTAGGGTCATCAAAACAACCCAATGAGGTCGATTTTATTATCTCGTATTACAGATGAGGAAACTAAGTCTCATCAAGGGTAAGTCACTTGCCCAGTTGCTTATAGCTAGTGCAGAGCAAAGATCTACTTTAAATCCAGGGCTGGCTGACTTTTAAGCCCATGTTTTTTCTCGGCATGCTACATCTAAATTGTTGTGCTTGGAATACTTGGCACGTTTTCCAAATCAAATAGATCCAGAGAAAGTGAATCAGATAAATTATGCCTCGCGGTATATTGAGACTTAGCTACATTAGCAACCAGGCTAACGTGTCCAGTCATTTACTGGGTCCATGTTCTACACTCTGGTCTCAATAAAACAAATGGGAAAATCATGCCCTTTAGGTATGTTGAATGAAAACAGTGCAATTAAAAACAAGCTAGTATGTGAATGATGATTATACCCTACCAGATGAAAATATCATGAATGTACTGACGAATATGTGATAATTATGCTAAGAGACAAACAGAAACAATCTTCTTTATCAAAGAGGAAAAATCGTGAAGTTTGTTTAGCATCATTCTGTCTGAAAATACAGCCCTGTGGGAACTTCAGTGATGAGCAGACTTTGAATGTCACTAAGTAGTTCACTGCTCCTCTAGTCCTGCAATTAAGCCTGTCCTAGGACTTCTGGTTGTGATCAGAAGAATCACAGAGAATATTCTTACCACCAATAACCAAGCGAGCTCTAGGAGGGCTACAGGCTGAATCATTCTGTCTTTTCTGTAGGTTTTCTGCCTTGACCATTTCATAGACTTCTAGAGCTGGAAGGTATCTTAGAAGTCATCTATGTCAATCATTTTATAGTTGAGGAAACTGCAGCCCAGGGAAGTGACGTCACTTGACTCCTGGGCACACAAACAAGGGGTCTCCTGACAGGGAATCCAGGACTCTTTCTACAGCAGCTCGCATACAGGGTTTGGGTGAAGTTGGGTGATTATATTCTTTATTCTGCTTTTATAAAGTTGACATCCTGGACTTATTTTAAGAAGAAAACATGCAAGACTCCTGCAGAGGAGACAATCAACAAATATTCTTAGGTCTTTACAGATTCAACCTTGTCGCCTACACCTTCTATGTTAACATCATTGGCCACTGAAATGCATTTCCAGAGCCTCTTCCCCCTAGAACGTCAGTTTGATAAGAACAGGGAGGGGCCTTGATTTTCTTGTTGCTCACTCTCTCCCCAGAATCAGAAACAGCTTCTGGCAAATAATAAGCAATCGATAAATATCTGCTGGATGATGAGTGAATTTTTCTGTTTGATGTCTGTCTCCCTCATGGACTGGGAACTGCATTAGGACAGGAAAAACCACTGGCACTGCACTCCTGAGTCCCTAGCATGGTGGCTGCCACATAGGAGACAATCAACAAGGATCTGCTGAGTGAATAAAAGAACACATCTATTTTATTTAGATATTGTACTTACTGGGACATTAATGAGGAGCCATGGTGGTGTGGTAGTTAAGAGCTACGGCTGCTAACCAAAAGGTCTGCAGTTCGAATTCACCAGCCACTCCTTGGAAACCCTATGAGGCTGTTCTACTCTGTCCTGTAGGATTGCTATGCGTCAGAATTGACTCATCGGCAATGGGTAGAACATTCATGAACATAAAACAATTATTTACAAGATGCTCAGCACAAAGAGTTTGTGGTACCACATAACCAGAAATTCAGTTAACCAGAGTTGAAGGTCCCTGTGTTTCCAATAAGGAGCCCTGGTGGCACAGTGATTAAAGCACTCAACTGCTAATCTTAAGTCGGCAGTTCAATCCCACCAGCTATTCCATGGGAGAAAGACGTGGCAGCCTGCTTCCATAAAGATTTACAGCCTTGAAAACCCTATGGGGCACTTCTACTCTGTCCTATAGGTCGCTATGAGTCAGAATCAACTCAGTGGCGGTGGGTTTGGGTGTTTCCAATTTCCTACCTCCTGAGCTGAGCATGATTTTCCTTACTTACTATAGGAGGGCAGTGTGAAAATTAAAGCCCTAGCTGGGGCCCTCCCTACACAATTGACTTGATTTAGTTTGGATTATCTAGGTCTTTCTGTATAACTCATGTATAACTCTCTCTACCAGAGAGACGGCAGGAGAGAGAGAAGTAGAGGGAAAGATGCAAAAGGAGGACTTAATCATTTACTAAGCTCTGACAGTGCGATGTGCTGGCAAATACTTTAGGTAGGGCTTCAGAAAACCCAGGTGGTTTGTGATCGGCTGCTAACCTAAAAATTGTTGGTTTGAACCTACCCAGCGTCTCCACTGAAGAAAGTCCTGATGAACTGCTTCTGTAAAGATTACAGCCAAGAAAACCATATGGAGCAGTTCGACTCCATCACACGTGGACAAGTTAAGTAAAGTTCTCTAGGTTCTAGGTTTCCTTCCTTGCTGACCTCACAAGTTGTGTGTGTATGTGTGAATTTCAACTAAGAAAGCATGATAGCATTTTTTTATTTATTTATTTTTTATATTTTATTGTACTTCAGGTGAAAGCTTACAGAGCAAATAGTTTCTCATGAAATAGTAGTACACATGTTGTTCTATGACATTGGTTAACAACCCCACAACGTATTAAGCCTCTAAATTCTCAACCTTTTATTTTTTTTTTTTGATGAAAATTACAGATGGCCAAAGATACACCGTTTCAAAAATTTCTACGTTCACAGTTCAGTGACATTGACTATGCTCTTCCAACTGTGCTGTTATTCTCACTTAAGATGAAGGCTTACAGAACAAAATAGTTTTTCATTTAACAGTTACTACACATGTTGCCCTATGACAATGGTTAACAATCTCACAGCACATCAAGAATATCCTTACTCCACCTTGTGTTCCCTAGCATGATAGCATTTTTATAACTAATATTGCAATTATAAGATTCTATTAGAACTTATAATAGGGTCAGACTGCCTGGATTTGAATCCCAGCTCCACCACTTGCTAACTGTGTGATCTTGAGGAAATCTCTTAAGTTCTTGGTGTTTTGGTTTGCTCCTTCGTAAAATGAGAATAATAAGAATACCTACCTCAAATGATTATTAGGACATTTAAATGATCTATTATGGCAACTGGCAACAACAACAACAACATTATATGTGAAGTGCTTATATAAAACCAAACCAAACCAAACCCATTGCCATAGAGTGGGTTCCAACTCATAGCGACCCTATAGGACAGAGTAGAACTGCCCCATAGGGTTTCCAAGGAGCAGCTGGTGGATTCGAACTGCAGACCTTTTGGTTAGCAGCCATAGCTCTTAACCACTGTGCCACCAGGACTCCAAAGTGCTTATATAGTGCCTAATAAATGTTTGCTGTTATTTTATTATTACTATATAGCAGTAAAATCAGAGACTATCAAAACTTCTGTTGTTGTTATTGGATGCCATCGAGTTGATTTTCGACTCATAGCTACCTCATGTGACAGAACAGAACTGCCTCATAAGGTTTTTTAGGCTGTAATCTTTACAGGAGCAGATGCTTGAGTCTTTCTCCTGCAGAGCTACCGGGTGGGTTCAAACTGCCAATCTTTCGATTAGCAGCCGAGAACCTAACCATTGTGCCACCAGGGCTCCAATCAAAACTCCTAGTAAGTGACTGACTGAAATGAGCCTATTCTTTATCCATGCCTTAGTTTACTTCTCTCTTCTTTTCCCTCTTCCCCACCACCTCCACATTTCAATTGTGCAGTCAGTAAGAGAGGGAAGAATTATACATCACGCACTGACACCAGCTATTATAAGGCAAACTTTGTACTTCAGCTGCTCAGTGAGATCAAAATGGTCCTAAAATCATTTTTCTGTTATTCAACACAACTGCTTTGCATTCTGATTTGGTTTGCATATAGGTAAATTGCCCCTTCTGGCCCTAAATGTACACTCATAGTATCATTTTCTTACAGGCATGATGACTCTGAGTGTCCTGCCAGCCCAAATGACAGTGCTCAGCCTTGCCTTCTTAACCATCTGCGTGATAGAGGCTCGAGGAACTTTTAATCTTTTAGAAATGAGAAAGAAAGAGCTAACAAAAAAAAGTGAACATTAAAACAAAAAGTTGTCCTATCACAAATGGCAGCATCCACTGATAGAAAAACAAAAGGAATAAGGAGAATAAAGCTAGCCCAGCTGCTTGCTTACCCCAAGAATTTCGCTGAATAAGAAGGCATAGAGGGGTGTGACTGCCCCGTTGAAAGCTGCACCCACAGACCCTACCAGCATGTAGGGCCACTCCAGAGCATTCAGTCTCAGAATCCTCCTGACCGGGGCGGGTTCACCTTCCTCTTCCTCAAGAATGTCTGTGTCCTTGAGGGAAAAGAGGGTTATATTAATCATCCAAGTGTGTTCCCAGGTATTTTGCACATACTCTTTTATTAGACAGCAGACCTTCTGGCATTTGCAGATTTAAGAGCCATGATTTGATTGGTTATGAGTGACCTTGAAGATCTATGAGACGCAGTGATTTCTTATTCACAAGGATTGGTTTTGCATTGGATGTGGACTGAGCAGAGAGGACTGACTACCTCTCTGAAGGTGAGTTTGTAGTTCTCATTTCACAATCATATATGTAATTAACTTTCAGGGAGTAATGAATATGCTAGATCTTTGGGAAAAATAATCCCCAATTAAAAATAAAAAAATAGAACTGAAGCCATTCCTGAAGTCTAGCCAAAGATTAGACAGGCCTATAAAACAAACAATAACACACATGGAGAATGTCCTTCTTAGTTCAATCAAGTATACAAGACCAAATGGGCAACACTTGCCCAAAAGCAAAGACGAGAAGGCAGGAAGGGACAGGAAAGCTGGACGAATGGACGCAGGGAACCAGGATGTAAAGGGAAAGGGGGAGAGTTGTTGACACATTGCGGGGCTTGCAACCAATGTCGCTAAACAACCTGTGTATAAGTTTTCGAATGAGAAACTAATTTGTTCTGTAAACTTTCACCTAAAGCACAGTTTTAAAAAATGGACACAAATGAATAAATAAATAAATAACTGTGCCATAATGGTATTTACACATAGGAGGATTTGTAAAATTTTTAAAGATGTGTCCTTCAAAAGTGTCAAGGCTCTATAATCTAGTAACTGGCTAAAGCTCTAAGTCAGGCCAGTATATCTGAAACAAGGCCAAATTATTTAAAAATTTATAATGTGATGTCAACAGTTATCATTTCCACATTTTCAGTAAGACTTTCCTTAATTAGTACCCAGAAGTAAATGATAATCCACTTGGATTTCTAAATTCACATTTTCTTAACAAGGAGTAAAAATCAGTCAATATTTTCCTATTCTGACCTCTTTAATTGTCATTAAAATGTCAGAAGCTAGCGAATTTTTATCCTCTCAAAGGCAAGTATTACATACTGAAACCTATCATTTTTACCATCATTTTTTTCTTTGCTATAGATATTAATTGGTGCTTGGTCTTCAGATCCATTTATTCAATAATTTGTTAAATTTATTACCCACTTTGTTTGAGAAAGGATTTTAGGTGGCTTATATAGATTTGTATTGAAGTTTTTTGCTTGTTCTATTAAAATATACTAAACATATCTATAGCAAATTAACTACAAAACTATTAGTGCTCTCTTTCATAAAAAATTTGCCCTTTAGGCAGCTGAGGCAACAGCAAGGAGCTTCAAATACTTTCCTTTTGCTTACACAGTCAAAGATCACATTACCAATTCTAATAAAAACCTGTGTCGTGTCCATTTCATCATAGGTTCAAGCCAAATAGGATGAAGGAAGGCTGCTCAGACTGGTGATGAATTTGTTATTGCCTCCATTTGAAGTTCTCTCTTGGCCTGCCCTCCACATTTACACTTTGTCATTAATTACTACTCACTCATGCAGCCAATCTTTCTGTTCAATTATTTCATCTCTGACAGCTTGCTCACTCTAAGCAATCAATGCTAGAGAGGAAGAAGTATGCCTAGGAAGGCGTAACTGGAACAGGCATAGAAAGAATGAGCTTCTAGTCTGGGCCCCAAACTGCTATCAGTGGAATGTATAACCAAACAACTTAGCTCTCTGAGCGTTAGTTACCTCATACTCAAAATGAGGGAACTGGACTAGGTTGCTCTGAGGAGACATTTCTCTATGCATTGCTCACATTTCTGTGTGTCTTGTGAGCAGAGGCATTGACTGCCTTTGTTCTGACTATTTTTTCAAGGATGTTTGTACAGCAAACAGTCCTGGAGACAGAGATAGTGTCTTCCTCTTAAGAAAAGGGCAGATGTGCTTACTGCCTATTTTAAAAGATTCGGGTTCCTCAAACTCAGGACTACTCTTGTGTAATACACTTCACTTCATTTGCTGGTATCATCTGACTGTCTTTGCATCACCTTGTGAGAATGGGAGGTTGGGTTAGGGAACTAGTGAAATTCTTGTATTCTGGCTACTGTTATTGTCGTGACTGATAAAGTCTTTTGTTTCTGACCCAGGGCTCTTGTGTATTCTGCCAACATCCATAAAATTGTGCCAAGCTAACTTCTTAGTTTGAAAGTAGAGCAAAATATCAGATCCTTCACAATTCTAGACAGTTGTTGATGTCCAGACCAGGCTGATGATCAGACTTATGGGGGAGATAATTAAAATACATATTTTGGGTCCTATCACCAGAAACTATGATTTAGTAGGTATAAGTTTGAATCTGTGTTTTAAAAAATACTTCTTAAGTAATATTGGTGAACAAAGCCCAGTTTCTGAGACCCTTAGATCATGTCCAAGATGCCTTCCATTGCTAAATGTCTAAGATGCTATAATTGTATGTTTTGAAAGTGCCAACTGTGCTGTACTATTTAGGGGTACACTGAGAAACTTGTAAAAATGCATTAGCACTCACTTAATTCTGCCTGCTTCCTAGTGATATTAACCAACAGTTGTTGTCAAGTCTATTCCAGCTCAGTAAGCTCGTGTGTAGGAGTAAACAATGTGCTAGGGACTCCCAAGTAATATTAAACTTCCTCATTTACTGGAAACATTGCCCCAAGGTTGGTCCACCTACAGCGTGACATGATGAAAATTTCCCTGTTATTCTGATCTGACAGTATCCCTAACCTTAAACAATAACATTTAAGACATTTGAAAGCAATATGAAGTAATTTTTGTCCAGCAGTTCTCATTCCAAGATAAACTAATAAGAAGCAAAATCAATTAATCTAAATAGCTTTCTTTTGTCCCCCTACCATAGAAGTTTGACTTTAAAGGAAACTATTCTTTAACCCCCTGAAAAATATTCAACAGTCAAACCTTAATGATGCAAACACTAGAAAATCTGTCCCTGAATAATTGATACATGATTGAATTTTATTTTTACAGCAACAAGTAAAAAAAATTGGCATAATGGCACTTATGAAAATACCTCATGGGGGTAGGGCATGTCAGCAAACAAACGTAGAAGGCGCACGTTATTTTCATAAAAATACATTACATCATTACATAACTGCCAAACCACTGACAGTCATGGCCCAGCCAAGTTGACACATAACCTTAACCATCACAGCCAGCATTACTCTCGCCTTGCACTTTAGTGTTCATTACTGCCAGACGCACGTCATTAATGTGCAAAATAGTCAGGTAGTAGATTTTTACTATTGTCGTAAATGCAAAATGTTAGATAACAAGAGAGTCAGTACGTGAGGAGTAGGTGTATACTGGCAGCAACTCCACAGCAGGGAGAGGGACAGTAGCTCTCATTTATCTTTATATCTCTAACATACTACTGGCCACATAATAGCTGTGCAGTCAATGTTTAGTGGATGAAAGAATGAATGAAGCTTTTATGCCCAGAGTGCCTATGTGCAAAAACATGTATTTAAAAAATATTGACTGTTCACCTACTGTAAAGATTCTGTTTTGCCCAGTTTCTTTCCTTAGGCTTCCTTGTATAGGCCAGGTGAAAATTTAACTTCCTGCTTCAATGCTATGTCCTGCTGACTATTCTTTGTTGCACTAGTTCTGCACTCCTACCCTAGTGGTCTCCTGCCTTGATAATGCCTTTTAAGATTTCTTGATTAGAAATAGTAAATACGACAAAGGAGCAGAGACTCTCCAAATGAGCAAACGTTGCTAGTCATTTTCATGAGTCCTGTCTCTGTCCTATCTCTTAATCAATGCCTAAACCTTAGATGATAATTGGCTGTGATGAAATTACAGATATCTAATATTTGACCCTGACTTGATCTGGTAGGCACTCTGCCCTGTTTTCCAGTTTCACTGAAAGAGATACTTAGATAGCAGAGACTGGGAGAGCCTCTAGCCTACAGGCTTCCTCTTATCCTGAACTTAATTTTGTCAGAATTAATTTTGACCCCATTTACGGTAACAAAGAGCATGGCTTAGAGAGCAAGGAGAAATGGGCTATAGTCTTAGCTCTGTCACCAGGTAACTATGAGACCTTGGGTGAGTCACCCCACTTAAAAGTTTGGAAGCACAGGCTCCTTATGAAAACATCTCAATTTTCAGAATCAATACTATAGGAGATCACAAGGTGGAGATAATTCCTTTATGTAAGTATACCTTTTTACATCGTAACATAAGATAGAACATCTCCCAATTTGCAAAAGGTAAGATCAGGGTTTCTCCCTCAAAATGAGAAAAAGAAAGGATTTGCCAATGCTTGGGCTTGCAGAATTTAGTTAAGTATTAAAATAAAATACCAAACTGAGCAACATTTACTCATACAGTGTTACTTGGAATTAGAAATTCCATAAGTCAAATTTTATTAACGTTGATTCCATTATTTCCTTTTTAAAACTAATTATTTAAATCTAAAGGACTATATTATAATCATTGTACAAATTAGGAATATTAAGATAAGCATAAGAACTTTCCCTCTTGGGGTTTTAGCAAAAACACATTGGCTTCTCTGTCATGTTTTTCCCCCTTTCTTCCTTTACATCTCCATTAACTAGAGAGAATACAAAGTGACAGAGCTTTAAAACTGCAATGGTTTACATTTAATTGAGTTTAATTATTCCATTTTTAAATTGTAATGCTGATGAGTAGAATATTATGTGAAAAGTTTCATCTCTCTAAAACTAATTCCTATATTTGATTTAGGTTTCCTTTTATTTAAATAAAGCGCCCTCCTGCAAGAAACCCAAAGGGATCTCCATAAATGGAAAAACATACCATGCTCATGGATAGGTAGACTCAATATTGTGAAAATGACAGTTCTACCTAAAGCAATTTACAAATACAATGCAATCCCAATCCAAATACCAACAACATTCTTCAAAGAGATGGAAAAACTAATCATTAACTTTATATGGAAAAGGAAGAAGCCCCGAATAAGTAAAGCACTATTGAAGAAGAAGAAGAAAGTAGGAGGACTCACACTACCTGACCTCAGAACCTACTATACAGCTACGGTAGTCAGAACAGCCTAGTACTGGTACAACAACAGATACCCTGACCAATGGAACAGAACTGAGAACCCAGATGTAAATCCATCCACCTATGGTCACCTGATCTTCGACAAGGGCCCAAAGTCCATCAAATAGGGAAAAGACAGCCTTTTTAACAAATGGTGCTGCCAAAACTGGATATCTATCTGCAAAAAAAAGAAACAGGACCCATACCTCACACCATACACAAAAACAAATTAAAAATCTATCAAAGACCTAAATATAAAGCCCAAAACTATAAAGTTCATTGAAGAAAAAACAGGACCAATGCTAGAGGCCCTAATACACGGCATCAACAAGATACAAACCATAACCATCAACACACAAACTCCAGAAGATAAGCTAGATAACTGGGATCCTCTAAAAATCAAACATCTGTGCTCTTCAAAACGCTTCAGCGAAAGAGTAAAGAGAGAACCTACAGACTGGGCATTACAAGTCAGACAAAGGTCTAATCTCTATAATCTACAAGAAAATCCAACACCGCCACAACAAAAAGACAAATAATCCTATTAAAAAACAGACAAAAAAATGAACAGACACCTCACCAAAGAAGACATTCAAGTGGCCAACAGACACATGAGGAAATGCTCACAATCACTAGCCATTAGAGAAATGCAAATGAAAACCACAGCGAGATACCATCTCACCCTGGCACTACTGGCACGAATCAAAAACACTGTAAATAACAAATGTTGGAGAGGCAGATGCCCATCAATAGACGAATGGATAAACAAACTATGATACATACACACAACAGAGTACTATGCAACGAGAAAGAACAATGATGAATCTGTGAAGCATCTCATAACATGGATGAAACTGGAGGACATTATGCTGAGTGAAATGTCAGTCACAAAAGGACAAATATTGTATGAGACCTCTACTGTAAAAACTCATTAAAAAAGTTTACTCACAAAAAGTAATAATCTTTGTTGGTTACGAGGGATGGGAGGGGTGGGGGAGAAATACTAAATAGACAATAGATAACTTTGGTGAAGGGTAATACAGTAAACAATACTGGGGAAGCCAGCACAACTTGTATAAGAAAAGGTCATGGAAGCACCATAGACACATCCAAACCCCCTGAGGGACTGAATTGCTGGGCAGAGGGCTGTGGGGACCATGGTCTTGGGGAACAGCTAGCTCAATTGGCATAACACAGTTTATAAAGACAATGTTCTACATTCTACCTTGGTGAGTAGTGTCTGGGGTCTTAAAAGCCTGTGAGCAGCCGTCTAAGATACTCCACTGGTCTTACCCCTTTGGGAGCAAGGGAGAATGAAGAGAACAGGATACAAGGGAAAGATTAGTCCAAAGGACTAATGGACCACAGCTACCAAGGCCTCCACCGGACTGAGTCCAGTACAGCTAGATGGTACCCAGCTACCACCACTGACTGCTCTGACAGGGATCACAGCAGAGGTTCTGGACAGAGCTGGAGAAGGATGTAGAACAAAGTTCTAACACACACAAAAAAAAGACCAGACTTACTGGCCTGACAGAGACTGGAGAAACCCCGAGAGTACAGCCCCTGACACCCTTTTAGCTCAGTGGTAAAGTCACTGCCGAAGTTCACCATTCAGCTGGGGATTGGACAGCCCCATAAAATGGGACTAATGAGGCACAGCAGTCCAGGAACAAGGACTAGAAAGCAGAAGGGGACAGGAAAGCTGGTGATAGGGAACCCAAGGTTGAGAAGGGACAGTGTTGACATGTCGTGGGGTTGTTAACCATTGTCATAGGGCATTATGTGTACTAACTGTTTAATGAGAAACTGTTTTGTTCTGTAAACCTTCATCTAAAGTGAGAATAGCAGCACAACTGGAAGAATGTAATTGACATCACTGAATTGTACATGTAGAAATTTTTGAAATGGTGTATCTTTCGCTATGTATATTTTCACCAAAAAAAAAAGTCCTCCAAGGCCGAGAAGGGAGAGTGTTGACATGTCGTGGGGTTGTTAACCAATGTCATAAAATAAAACAATGTGTACTGAATGTTTAATGAGAAATGATTTGTTCTGTAAACCTTCACCTAAAGTACAATGAAAAAAAATTAATTAAAAATAAATAGATAAATAAAGAGCCCTGGCACCGCAGTGGTCAGAGCAATCAAATGCTAACCAAAAGGTTGGCGGTTCGAAACCACCAGCAACTCCTCAGGAGAAAGAGGCGGCAGTCGACTTCTGTAGAGATTTACAGTCTTGGAAACCCTATGGGGTCCCTATAAGTGGGAATCAACTAGACAGCAGTGGGTTTGATTTGGTTTTGGTCTATTTAAATGGCTCCCTTCTGAGATTTTTCCTGCATCATAAGAACTCTATGCCCACTCTACATCTCCAGGGAATCTGATTGTCCTCTGCAACTGTGCTGGGCCATCTACCAGCTTCAACAACAATAAAAAGGTCAGGTCCGTCCTTCCTTCCTTCCTTCTTTCCTTCCTTCCTTACTTCCTTCCCTCCCTCCCCCCCCTTCCTTTCCTTCCTTTCTTCCTTTCTTCCTTCTATTGTCAAATGTTTACCCAGAAACTGAAAAAAAAAAGAATACAACTGATACTATTGTGCTTGAAATTTCAATGTAGTGTTTTGTTCTTTCTCCCCTGAAGCTCTGTTGAAATCTTATGCATCTTGTAGTCATTAGCGGCAACGCTATGGACATAAACGAACACCTGCTTCTAGAAGAGGAATTGAGTCTTTAATGGCAAGATGCAGTAACAAACCATGCTTGCTAAATATGCTTCCTCTCACTGTGATTCATCCCACTGTTCCCGAGAAAAAGTGTTCTATTCAATTTATTTAAACCAACACTATTAGATATTGAGACTTCTACTTACTCAGTATTAATCCATTAAAATAAAAAGAGAGCCTTAATAATCTTCTGTCACAGTCATAAGTTCATGTATAGTCCCATACTTTATTCTAAACTTGCCTATTGTGGACCACTGTGTAAACATATGTCCAAAAAATCTAATCAGGCTCTGTTAATTCAAAATCTGTGATAACTTGTGTAATGGTTAGCTTTATCAAAGTACCTTTGTTGAACAAACACTTTTGCCAAGGTTATTATAGCTTAAGAGGAGATTTTAAAATTCGAGAAAAAAATGTGTTTTCAGATCTTAAAAAATTTTAAAAGATACCACATATAAGCAAATAATACGCTAAGTACAAATAATTTCACTGTGTTTATTAGAATGATTCCTCTAAGAACTATTAATTTACCTTTAGTAGCCCAATTTTAGTCACTATGTATTTTTAAAAGTGAGAATTATCTGTGTTTCTTTTAAAACATTTTGTAAAATTCAGAGTTTTTATCAGGCCCAAATGGGTTCCCTCATTTGGTCTAACTTGTTGAAATATTATTAGATATATGCCTAGAAAACTCATATTTTCTGGTTTAAAAGGCATGCAGTGGTCCTCAAGAGAGACAGCTTCCATTCCCCCATGAGCGATTGGTGCCTGACCTTTCTGTCTTCTTCATAAGTAGACCTATGATCTGGAACAGTTAATGGAGGTTCATGTGCCAGTTGAGAAAGCTGAGACTTGGTGCGTTGCCTGATGGAAGCTCTGCAAATAAACGGAAAGATGAAAGAGTCAGCATATTGTGGATCCATTGGAACAGAACTCAGCTGGTTTCCAAATTTACATCACGTGTGTCAAATAAACAGAAACGTGTGGTTGGTCACATGACAACCAGGTCAAGGAGCTTCCTGGTTAAGTTTGACAGAGCTATCCTTAGGGCAGAGCTAATGGGGTAGATTGCTGCACAGGGGGTATCAAGCTCTTGTAACTGCTGGACCCTGGTTCAGAGTGCAGCCAGGGAGGGAGGAAGAGGAGGAAAGTTGTCCCACCAATCTACCAAAAAAAAAAAAAACCAGCCAAGACTCAAATACATGTGAAACCCAGTTCCGCTAATTTCCATGGCAAAGGTCCATCACCTTTATTATTCACCTCCCTTCTGGTTGTAGGTTGTGGTTTTAATTCTCTCTTTTAAGTTTATACCTGTTGTTCACTTTAGTGTGAGACTACCTGCAACAAATGAGCTGTTAGGAGCAAATAGGGCCCCTAATGAGATTTTCTCCAAACTATGTACCACGCCTAGGGATGCATTTAGTTGACAAATATCTTATTGAAATATAATATAGATTGATGTGTTCATTAATTTATTCATTCAACAGAAGCTTATTGGATACCTACAATGTGCAAACCAATGCCAGGTGCTGTGTGTGTGTGTGTGTGTGTTGGTGGTGGTGGAGGGGCGAGTTACAAAGACTAGACAATCAGACTTTTCCCTCCAAATAAAACCCATTACTGTCAAGTTGATTCCAACTCATAGCAACTCTATAGGACAGAGTATAACTATCCCACAGAGTTTCCAAGGCTGTACTTTATGGAAGAAGACTGCCACATTTTTCTCCCACAGAACAGCTGGTGGGTTCAAACAGCCAACCTTTGAGTTAGCAGCTGAGCGCTTAACCACTGTGCCACCAGGGCACCTTACTTTTCCCTCAGAGAGCTTAAAATCTTATAAATGAGCAATGCATATGCCTAACCCTGATGTAAGAAATAAAGTGGCAAGTGCTATAAGGCAGGTTTGAATAAATACCATGGAAGTGTAAAGGAAAAAAAAGCAGGTGTTATCGTGAAAGGCTTCCTGAAAGAGGTAACTAAGATAGGATTCTGGTATTTGTAGACTAGAAGGAAGAGTATTTCTGAATGACAGAACAGTGTAACAGAAGCATGGAGACAGGAGAGAGCAGGGTAAGTACATGGCAAGTATAGAAAATGATTGGTTTAGTTTTTTGTTTTTGTTTTACCCCCAAGATTTCTGGGAAGGATTCTCCCATACTCCTCCAGGTTAAACCTAAAAGAATGGAGCTCTAGGAGCTGCTGGCAATTATGTTGAGACACCAAAGAAAGAAGATTCCTGAAAAATGAAGCCGACACTGAAAACATAGAGGTGAGAAAGGAAGACAAACTGTATCTATCATGGAGCCCCAGCTTTACCTGAAGCCAAAGCATCCTTGGACCATTTAGTTATGTGAACTGCTTCTTTCCTTTTAAAGGTTAAACCAGGTTAGGTTAAGTTTCAGTCATTTGCAAATAGTCTTAAATGATAGAGTCCATGATTAAGGGAAATTGCATGATCAAAACTATGTTTTAGAAAGCTTAATCTGGAGTAATATGATGTAGACAGAGAGATGTTAAAGATGCTAGATGAGACCTGGATCGACTGTTTGAGTGCAATCTAGATGGAACCATTCATGTGTTTCTATCACTTGTATCCACGTGGAATTAGACTAAAACAAATATCAGGGTGGTGCCTGCCTATTATATACTCATTTAGCCTTCTTAAAGAAGGCAGTACATGCCAGCTTAATTACACTAATTTGTTTCCATCTTCTGTTAATGGCACTACCACCCTGTTAGTCATCCAGGTTCAACACAGTGCATTTATCTCAAGTCCTGCCTCTTCCTTGCTCTTGCACATTCAAATTCTCGTCAAGTCTCATTATGACCGGGCATGAACCACTCCTCACCCTCACTGCCTGTCACAGACAGTCCTCTTGGATATACAGTTCCCTCCCACCTGACCTGAAACTCCACAGCAACAGAGTCATTTCTTAGGGTTAGGTAACTAAAGTCGGGATATCTTCTCCAGAATTTGTGAAGATGGGCATTGTCATCTGGGGACAGGGCTGAGACTTAAAGTCAGAGGTCATGGGCCTAGAAAGCAAGCCCAAGAAACAGAAGCCAAGATAGGTGTTTGTGTTAAAGGAGAAGGTGTCAAGATATAGTTGATTGCTCCCGGTTTGGAGCATGGGAAGACCTATATCTTTGGCTCCTCTGATTTCTACTACTTTAATCTTAGATTTCTTAAGTCTCTCTCCCCCATTCTCAAAACCATTCCACCCGTCTAATACAGGCTGTCACAATAAGCCCATGGGCAGCAAGCATGCCAGGCAGGTGCTCTTTCTGACTGCTGGTTCCCCCTCTAACCAGTTAACCACTTCCCGACGAGTCAGTTCTGACTCAGGGCAACCCCATGTCCTGCTGAGTAGAACTGCGCTCCATAGGATTTTCATGGCTGTGACCTTTTGAAAGCAGATTGCCAGGCCTTTTTTCTAAGGCACCTCTGGGTGGGTCTGAACCTCCAACTTTTTAGTTAGTAGCTTAGTGCTTAACTATTTTCAGCACGCGGGGACTCCTAGTTCCCCCTCTAGTCCACCATAAATATTAGAGTAAGAATTCCATCACACCCTTTTCAGAAACCTACAATATTTGCCACTACCTTGCTCAGAAGCTGCAAACCCTTCTCACTGCAAATAAAAACAGCTAATTTGAGGGTTCAGTGTGCTCTTTCTCTTAACAGTATTATTTAGGAAATTAGTTGCTGTTACCCATTAAATTGTTCTTGAACTTAAAATATATTACTAAGGAGGAACTTAGCCATCAGAAAGACTGAAGCCCAAGAAATAAGATATAAATTAACATTTCATTTAGTCATCTCTTACCACAAAAATCTGTCACCATACACAGTGAGATATTTTTAACAGAGCTTCTTGCTCAAATTTATAAATCTTTCTCTGCTGGAGGTTAATAGCTCCTTTTCTGTGTGTACATTACATTTCTAAATTTCTTATCCTAGTAACCAAAATGTAGGATTTGTGAGAAATTATAGCCAAATAGGAAATGTTTATATTAATAATGATTATTTGGTTCTAATAACAAACTGTAAGTAAACTGCTTCGGGGAAGTCTGGTGGCATAGTGGTTAAAAGCTATGCTTGCTAACCAAAAGGTCAGCATTTTGAGTCTACCAGGTACTCCTTTGAAACCCTCTGGGGCAGTTTTACCCTGTCCAAGGGAGTCACTATGAGTCAGAATCGACTTGACAGCAATGGGTTTGTTTTTTTTTTGTTTGTTTTATTTTAAAATGTTTCAAACAGGTAGAATTTTGTTCTTCTGAAAGTTAAGAAAATATTTATTTTTTGTTGACATAAGCATAAGATACACCTCCACTTTTCAACCTTTAGCATAGTGATCAAAAGAGAGTTGTAGTGATTCTCTGTGTTTAAGAAGTTAGTGGTATCTTTAGGCTGTTATTCTAATGACTTTTATGATTTTAATTTTTTTATTCCAGTCAGAAAAGCATTATTAAATGTAATGCCAATTATCCATAAAAAAACTGCCTAATAATTTTGGTATAATATATCTTTACAGCTTTCATTTTCTAGAGTAATTTGAAGCTACTGCTTGAGTATTTTCCAAATACAATAAAACTAGCATTTCTTGAAATTTTTCTGAACAAGCTTGTTTTCAGGAGGAAATGAGAAAGCCTAAGCATAAACTCTGTGAACTGTTCAAAAAAAGTTTTTTTCAATCCTGTGTTTGAACTACTTGGAGTTGTTACATGACTATTTTATTTTAAGCCTCTTCAACCACTTTTCAGAAAATAATTAACCATCTTGAACAAGCAATTCATATAACTAACCCTTTGCTTAGAGCACAGCCTTGAATTAAATGCTCTAGAAAGGGTAAAGGTAATAGAAGAGAGATAGGCTAGCATGTCAGTACCTACTAATAGTGCCCTAACTTAAGAAAAAAAAAAAAACCTTGAAAAAGATTTTCATGAATATAGAAAAATGCTCCCAGGTAGAATTCTTAATACACAGACTTTTAGCACCAAAGGAACCCTGGTGGCACAGTGATTAAGTGCTCAGCTGCTAACCAATATTGAAACTTCTAAACCAGCATGTTTAAGACTAAAATTTTTAGCTTTGTTAATAAGAACATACTCCAAAAATATGTTTTGAAAGTGAATACCCACATATTGATCCACAAAAAAACAAATAGCTTATGTTTAGGAAAATTCCCTTTAAAAGGTATAAAATATGTTTTTGTTTTTAATTTCATCCTGGTAAAGATGGATTACTCTGCAAGCAGAAGTGTTCATTAATTCAGCTGCAGCTCAGTAAGTTATAGAGTGAAGCTAAAGGCATGAGTTTGACCTTCATATAAGACCACAATTAGTTTTGGGGGAAGAAACTAAACAGATTCTTTTTTAAATCCCCTTTCTAACATCAATAAACAGCACTTGAACTATTTAGAGTCTTTCCACCATGACCCCTATACCCAAAAAGATGAGAAGCCAGTGTTAAACAAAACCGTGAATTACAGACAGACATGTCAATATAGAAGTCATTTGCACGTTCATATTACCCAAAACTTAGCAATATGTTTAGGGCTCCCTTGCTGTACCCTGGGATATTGCCTGAAGATCATAGCAGAAGGGAGCTCTGAAGGATATTTGAAAACTTTAAATTCTGCCTCACAACTTGAACTTACCTTAAACTATCCCAGTAACTCCCTCTGGTAAAGGTCTCTCTTCTCTCAAGTAAGGCATCCTCAGTTGCGTCTTTTCCTGTTCAACATAACGAGTGATTCTTCAGTGTACACAACAAGTAGAACCATTCCAAAATAGAATTATTTACTGTTTGTCTAGAATGTAATTACTATGTCTGGCACTAAAACTTTTATTAATTTTATTGCAATAAATATAACTTAGCATTTGTCCAGCACATTCCAACAGAAAATTTCAAAATACTCAGCAAGACTGAGCCATTTGAATCATATAATGGCCTGTATGTGTTACCTCCACAGAATTGGATATCCTATAGCATGAATCATAAAAAACTTAAGGGAAGCTCACCAGAAGTGGCAAAAAGTGAAAAATGTACCAAACGTTTTAGGTCTATTCAGAACAGGTGTCACATACGTTAAATACATATAATAGTTAGCCTCAAAGGAATTCGCAAATTCAAACGTGAAATGGTAAACAAAGCATGAAGTTGTTGATTAATTCAGGTTTTGTAAATACCAAATGTGATCACTGGGTGGCACAAAGAGTTTGCTCTTGGCTACTGACTGAAAAACTGGAGGTTTGCATCCACCCAGCAGCACCATGGAAGAAAGGCCTGGCAATCTACTTCTGTAAGATTACAGCCATTGAAAATCCTATGGAGTGCAGTTCTGCTCGGAAACATATGGGGTTACTGTGAGTCATAATTGACTTGACAGCAATGGATTTTTTTTTTTTAACCACCAAATCTGAGAATTCACTCTGAAGAAGAGAAGGTACAGTACGGCCTGAAGTATCTACACTAATGAAAATAAATGAATACTTTGTAGTCATTTATTAGTTCCCTCAACCAACAAGAATAGAGCTCCTACTGTGGGCAGGACACTCTAAGAAGTCCCTCCTGTTAGCAAAGCGTTAAGGAAAGGGAATAGGATTGAAAAAAAAGACCTGGGTTTTAGCTCTATGATTTGATCAAGTAACTTGACCTTCCTGCCTTAGTTATTTCCTTTATCATCTATAAGTAGAGGAAAATAATAACACCTACGAAGGCTCTTAGGAGAGCAAAATAAGACAATATACTCCGACTCCTCGCTCATCGACTATTGCATTATCCGACATATCGCATTTATGACAATAGTAACAAATCTACTATCCAACTATTTTACTTATTAACGACATACATCTGGCAGTAAAAAACACCAAGGTGTGAGGCGAGAGTAACGCTGGCTGTGAAATAAAGGTAATGTGTCTGCTTGGCTGGGTCATGATTCTCAGCGGTTTGGCAGTTATGTAATGATGTAGTCATCCTCCAGTTTGTGGTCTGATGTGGTCATTCTCCATTTTTGCCTAATGCCAGTTTTTGCATAATGATCTGGTCTATGGACCCTAGTCACATCGATAAGTGAGGAGTGGGGGTATATTAAAATGCATAGAAAGCCATTAAGCACTGTATATGTTATACAATATATATATGTTTGCTATTTTTAATGTACAAGTACACATTAGAGAAAGGCACTTGCCCTGCACATCCTTTTCGTTAAGGGCTTGACTTTGCAAAGTCACTAGAGTGAAGTAAACTCCTTTCCTTTCCAACAGTTCTTTGTGGGTGCCTCTTTCCACTGTTGTGCCATGTTCAAACCCAATGATGACATCTGCAGCTCTAACGGTGGATAGGCGATGGGAGACTGAGATGATTGTATGTCCTTGCTGAATCTGTAAGAATGCACAATGCACCACTAAATGAGATTGTAAGCCAGCGCTTATATTTTCCTTTGGATTCTCTCAGATCCAAGTATGTCAGATCCCTGGTCTCTGGGAAAATCTTTAAACAGACTGTCAGACATTAGGGAAGGCCAACACACTTTCCTGTGGCCATAAACGTCATCACACATTGTTCTGGTTGCTGCTATTAATTAACAGCTAAAAACAAACAAAACATAAGTAAATGTTTAAATCACATATTATAAGAGAATGAACAAACTTTTGAATTTTCATGGGCAGTTTCTGGAAGCAACTCATAACTGACTTCTGTTCAGCCGGAGGCAAATTATAATCCGTCAATGTTTTCTAAACAGCCACTCTGAATACACTGATCTGTGTAGTACTCAACTGCAGTTGATTCTTGTTATTTGAGGTAATGTTCTGTAAAGTCTCCGTGAACTTTGAATTAGACAATCCTGAACCATTGCTCTAGGAGAAAAATAGTGTTAGTTTCCTGAAAGCCTCTGATCACAACATTTTCATCAACTGATCAATACATAACCTTGTTTTAGGTGTTTTTCTGTTTAAAGACAACTTATTTAATATCTAATATTGATTCATGAACCTTGAACTTACAGGCAATAGCACTACAACTCCTGTTTGAACAAAGTTGTCTAACAGTGTATTTTCTCTTAAGGCACGTCACAGCCTCTCGTGCTTAGGAACACTAGACAACACTTCAGTACTACACTTGAGGGCCATTTTTCACAGCAAAGTCACCAACAAAAAGCAAAAAACTGAAAAAAAGTGGCACTAAATAGACTGCAAAAAGACACTTGAAGGCACAGTGTCAGTTTGTTCAAACTTAGCTGGGAATGTGTGCATCGAGCAACCCAAATATTTCACCACCCTGCAGATGTCTGTGAATGACAGTGAAAGGGCCACAAATATTGATTTGGGGGTTATAAATAAATTGTAGAAAGTAAGTGAATTCACAAAGATGGAATCTGCAAATATGGAGGATCGACTGTGTGTGGTTTCCTCTCTCTTTCTCTGTTCACTTCACTCTCTCTTCCTCTTTCTCAATGAGCTACCTCTCCTACAGCAGCACAAGCATTTCCACATGGGCATGTAAAATGAACTCAGACTTTCAACAAACCTTACTCAGTGCTTCTTGTACCATGGCTTCACTCTCATTGTCCAATGCTGAGGTGGCCATGTCCAAAATTAGGATCTTCGGGTTGCGGACAAGGGCTCTAGCAATGGCTACTCTTTGTTTCTGGCCGCCACTCATCTGGCTTCCGCCTTCTCCAACAAGAGTGTCAAATTTCTAGGAAGAAAGTAACACCAGTAACTAAGGGAGAAGCACTTGATGGCTCCTGACAGTGATCCAGTACAAGATCCTCTCTAGCTTCCTCTTCAAGCATGAATTTCCATGGCTCCAACTTTCACCGAAAGAAAGCCCCCTTCCTGAAACAGGGTGTTGTCCAGTCAATATTTGTGTGTGTGAGATAAAGAAACTGATTTTTGCTTCCATTTCCAGGTTCACTTGGCTGTATAAATATTCCTCTTTGGTTAAACCTCAAATAAAACATTTGAGCCAAAGTAAAAATTGGTTAGGGTCCTGAAAATTCATCTTAGATGCTTAACACACATATCAAATCCTTGTCTCTTATCTCTTGATGAACAACACAGTACAACACAATGCTAAAGCTGTCTTTATATTGTGAATGAAAGATCAAGTCAGCTTTATAATTAGTATCATTGACAGCAAATAGTTACTGAGATCTCATGTGTCTAGCCCTACATTGGAATCCAAGAATGAGGCATTGGTGGTCAGACTGTTATCTTGCTTATTATTAGCCAATATGCATTGAGCACCTACTACGTATCAGATATGTGCTGAGCTCTTTACACACACTGTTTAATGCTCACAGCCATCCTGTGAGGTAGGCACTGCTGTTCTCCTTAACCGATGGATGAGGAAATGCTGGGGTGTAAAAGGGCAAAGTAATTTGTCCAAGTTCATAAACTTTGTAAGCAGAGAAACTGGGATTTATATAGAAGCAGTCTGATTCTAAAGCTTTATACTCTTTCACCACTAGATTATATCATACTCACAACTGCAATTCTATTCATAAATGTAATTTAGAAGACTGAATACAAAGTGTTCAAGAGCACAGACTCTGGAGCTAGACAGCCTGGATGTGAACTTTCTCTCTTGCTTACTTGCTGTGTGATCAGCGTCCCTGGGTGGTGCAAAGAGAATACTCTCGGCTGCTAACCAAAAGGTTGCTGATTCGAGTCCACCCAGCGGTGCCTCAGAAGAAAGGCCTGGCAATCTATGAAAAATCAGCCTTTGAAAACCCTATGGAGCATAGTTCTACTCTGACACACATGGGGACATCATGAGTCGGAATTGACTTGATAGCAACTGTTTTTTTAAATCTTGAGCATGCTATTTGACCTCTCAGGACTCCATCTGTAGATGGGGATAATAATAGTAACTTCCTGACAGAGTAGTTGTGAGTGTTAAATGAGTTGATAGATGTAAAGCACTTAGAACAGTGCCTTGTACATAGTAAATACCATTACATGTTTTTGTTATTATTAGTTGCCATCGAGTTAATTCTGAGTCACAGCCAGTAATAATAACTCTTCTTTGACTCAGCAGACTACTGTCTGAGCAATCCATATATGTATAATAGTTCTGAAGGGTTTTTGTTTTGTTTTTGATGTTATTGTTTAGAATGAAGATAAATGAGGAATTGTTTTCGAATATGTAAAATACCATGCTGAAGTCACAACATTCGCTGCCAAACCACAAGAAAAGTAAAGAACAGCGACAGTGGTAGACACCAAAAGAGCACTGTGCAAGTTATTGCCACATGGCAAATTTAGCATCTGGTAGCTGCACGGTGCGAACAGTTGAGCACTTGGCTGTTTACCAAAAGGTTGGCGGTTCAAACCCACCCAGAGGCATCTTGGAAGAAAGTCCTGGCAATCCTCTTCTGAAAGGTCACAACCATGAAAACCCGATGGAGCACAGTTCTACTCTGCACACATGAGGTTGCCATGAGTTGGCATCGACTCAATGGCTACTGGTAGATAGGTGTTTAATGGATACAACCAAAAAACCAAACCCACTGCCATCGAGTCAATTTCAACTCATAGCGACCCTATAGGTCAGAGTAGAAGTGCCCCATAGGGTTTCCAAGGCTGTAATCTTTATGGAAGCAGACATCTTTCTCCCACGGAGCAGCTGGTGGGTGTTTAATGGATGGGGATTGGGAAATTGTATCTGTGTCAAAGGGGGCATTTTAAAAGAAAGTTTCCCAATTTGGTAGATTTTTAATATATTAACATCAACTTTTTTTTTTTTTTCAGACAAAGGAGAAAACTCATACTATAATTCCAGGCATGAAATTAAAATTTGACATTATGCATGTAATTATTCAGGATTCAAGTTAAAAGAATTGCATATTATTGTGTAACCTGTTTTCCTTCTATGACCTTTGGATTTCTCCCCTGGAAATACAGAGCTGGGGTACCTGCGGCAGGGCCATGATGAAGTTGTAGGCATTGGCTTCCTTGGCAGCTTGGACTATATCTTCCATTGTCGCGTCTTCCCTGCCATAGCGAATATTCTCTGCAATAGTAGTGGAGAACAGAACCGGCTCTTGCTCCACTATCCCCATCTGAGCTCTAAGCCACCGAATGTTAAGAGAGCGAATGTCATGGCCATCCAGGGTCACCTAGAACACGTGAGCACAACGTCACGTCTCTTGGAATCCTTCAAGGTTCTGAATCATAAGATTATATTGTACTTGGTCAATGGGGAGAAAAAAAATGGAGACTGACAAAGTTGTAACTGAAAGAATTTCTCCTGTACTGTGGTTGTTTATTTAAAGATGGCAATATATAATTGAAACTAAGTGTAGCTGCAGGACAGTTTATTGCAGAAACACAAATGATATAAAGGGCACTTAATTCAACACAGTTGGCCCAGGAATGATAAGTTTTTAACTCTTCGTAAAGAGTAGAGTCAGTTATTCACCATACTTTGAATATTTTTGCTATCTTCTAACTGGTGACCAAAAGTGGACTTCTGAAACTACGATGAATATAAGCAATGATCTTTATCTTATGTATACATGCTTTACAGTAAATCTTAATTTTCTGGCCAGAATCATCAAATAACACTTCGGTGTACGAAAGCAATTGAAGCTGTAAGAGGGATGAGCAAATAAAAATAACTATTAGCAAAAACATCTGACATCAAAAAATTATGATTTCTGTATATTCAGAGTGTAGTTATGATGGCATGCAGTAAAGAATACTCCATCAGAGAATGAAATGACCGAGAAAAAGGAAAATTCCATTAGGCTTGCCATACATTATAGAGAACCCATTGCATTTATGCCATTTAACATACAGTCAAATGACTATTTCAATGCAGCAAGGAGATGCTGACAAGAATGATTTTGAGACAGATTGAAGAGTATAAGCTTTGGCACCCAGCTGACCTGGGTTCAAATCCTAACTTTGTCACCTATTAGCTGAGTGACCTGGGGCAAGTTCAATCTCTCTGAGTCTCTGCTTCCTCATTTATAAAATAGATATATTTACCTTTGAGGGTCATTGTGAGAATAAGTGATCATTTTTATAAGATACCTGATGTATAATGTTATAAATAAATGGAAGTTATTAATATTACTAATTTTCATGATTTCGTCTATGTTTACAGTCAGATAAACTCAAAAAAACCAAACCCATTGCTGTCGAGTCAATTTCTACTCTTGACAACCCTATCGGACTGAGTAGAACTGCTCCATAGGGCTTCCAAGGCTGTAAATCTTTGCAGAAGCCGAATGCCACATCTTTCTCCAGCAGTGGGCTGGTGGTTTCAAACTGCCGACCTTTCGGTTAGTAGCAGAGTGCTTAACCACTGCGCCACCAGGGCTCCTCTTACAGTCAAATAAATATAAAGAAAAGAGATTAAATGTTTTGTGAAATTAAATAAATTAGTTTTTTAAAACCTAACTTCTCAAAGCGGTAACCAAGAGCAGTTCTCTGCTAATTTCTAGTTGTATTAGCTTTTTTACGCTTTGCATTTGAGGAACTTAGGGAAACAACCATGGTTTTGTTACAATACAATAAAAGAAATGGAAAATTTTGTTCACTGAAGAGGTCGCAATACCTCTTTGAGTGTATCTTCACATCCCTAAGTGAATTGACTGGTTATTCATCTAGCACTGCCCCCATGTGGGGGATTTGTCCAGTAATTCAGTCAGAAATCATTAAATCAACTATGCTTGTGTCAGAACAGCCTCAGTGTATGCTAGGCCTTTGTGTTTGACCGATATATCCCGTTTGCACTGCCCTCGTTCCAGCGGACTGAAAGGTTTCTGGAAGACACACACCATGCCTTCACTGGGGTCGTAGAATCGCTGAATGAGTTGCAGCGCTGTACTTTTCCCAGCTCCACTGGATCCTACCAGAACCGTCATTTCCCCTGATTTAATGAGCATGCTGAGGTTATTCAAAATCTGGAGAGAAAAGAAAACAACAAAGTTCAGGGTATCAGAGTGTAACTAATCAAGTGATTAGGCTATGAGTTAGGATGCTTTGTGAGGAAGCGTGTGTGTGCGCATGACTTGTGTGTGTGTGTGTATGTGTGACTTATGACCTCAAAGAAATATTCATCGATATCCATCAGTAATCAGCAAATTAATAAACCGTGCCTAGAATGAAGTTTTCAGCATTTAACACATTCCTTAACGTTTTATTTTTATTTTTTTTACTTAAAACAACAGAAATTTATTGTTTACTTAAAACAATACAAATGCAGTGTCCAAATTCAGGTTGTCAGCAAGGCCATGCTCTCTGAAGTCTCTAGGGAAAGATACTTCCTTGTTTCTTCCAGCTTCCAGTAGGCCCAGACATTCCATAATTATTTAACTAATGGCTGCAGCCAACAAACTAAAACGATGTATAATAACACTGAGGTAAATAAACCATGATAACTTTTAAAATTATGCTCTAAAATCTAATTTAATACACTTCTGACATACTAAGATACCTCAAGGAGACTGTTCCAATTAGTTAAAGAAAAATACATTAAGTTAGAAATAAAATACTAATTTATTGATCATGGATTAACAATAAGCCAATCTGCAAACTTTCAGCTGTCATACTCTTGTATGTGAACATGTTATTTTAACGAATTTATCTGATAAAATGTTTGTGGTGTTTTGCTAGGTACAAAGCACTGTTAAAGGTAGGGAGTGAATGCTGGTAAAAGTCCACAGAGGGAAGAACAAGAAACTAATTCATAACCACCTGTCAGACATTTTTACCAATTAAGTACAAGGTTTTAGTTTGATTTTAGTACTTATGTAAAGGGGGTTTGGAGTCCTATGTGTAACACAATATGACATGTCTTTCATTTCACGCTACAGAGTCAGGCTTGCAAATACATTTCCACATACTGGGCTGTATTGGACAGTAAGCTCCACCAGGCAGGCAGACAGGCATTGAGCGTGCCTTTTATCTTTATAATAGCCCCAGTACAAATTAGGGCGTAACAGGGCTAAACACATTTTTGTGGTATGAATGAAGACTGTTTAGGGGCCTAAGTAAGAAGACTTAATTTAAACAAACTATTGATGTTGTGTCTAGAAGATAAAACAGAAATCAAATTAGTGTGTTTCAGTTTAACCAGTATTGTTGAACAATTACGAGCTGGTTCTGAATATTTACTATAAGGAATTTTAACCACCCTTTACTGAGTCAGGGGGGCCTGGTGCACAGTGGTTAAGAACTCGGCTGCTAACCAAAAGGCTAGCAGTTCAAATCCACCAGTCATTCCTTGGAAACCCTATGGGGCAGTTCTCCTCTGTCCTATAGGGTCACTATGAGTCGGAATCGACTAGACGGCAGTGGGTTTGGTTTGGTTTACGGGTTATTGAGTGAGTGAGTACTACCTCATGATTTATATTTATCAAAGCACTGTTATATACATTATTACATTTGGTGTTTATATACATATGTGATATGTAACATTTATCAAAAATATATTTCAAATATATAATTGGAAGATATACTATGTAGTATCAGAATTAAGGTACGCTAACAGCATGGGATTTAGTTCTGTGGGGATAACAGAAATATTATTAAGAAAGGGTGGCTAAAGACACTCTGTTAAAAATGAAGAATACATCTCATTTCAAAGCCAGTTGATTCAGGGGGAGTAGATCCTAATTTTCCTACAGAGTAAATTGCCTTTAAAGATACTTGCTCATTAGGTCCAGGAAAACTAGAATTGTTTTTTACCACATGCCCTGGAGGATCGCCTCACATAAGACATGTGAGCACAATATCATTAGGTTATCTTCCTACAAGGATTGATTCAGTGACCTTTGTGAACTTACAGATGGGAAATAAAAAACCACAAAGACAGCAGCTTTTCTTTGCCACTTCATACCCTAATCACTCAGCCTGCTCCGCCTTCTGCAGTCTCTAAGGAAATGGTATGAAGCTGTACTTCTTGAATGGTCTGACTACCTTGAAGTTTAGCATGTGCTTAGAATGACAGGACCTGCCACTCATTTCAACAGAACATCTTACAGTTGACTTAACCTGAAAGGTTGTCAGACTGTGTTCCAATCAAAGGGATTTGCATCTATGACTATTACAAAGGAATGTGGTGTGTCACTTGAAAACGTCACAACACCCAAGGACACTTCCAGAGAAACATGTCTCAGTTCCTTGTTCCTGGAAACTGAGTCAGGCTTCAAAACTATAAGTAATTTGTGGCTCTGGAAATGAATCATCAAAAATGAAAATGCCCATTGTTTCTGGGGGAAAGACTGGGACTCACCTTCACGTCTGGTCTGGAGGGATAGTGGAATGTCACATTATGGAATTCAATTTCACCCTTGATTCGATCTAACTTGTAACCATCTTCTGACATGCAGTCAATGACTGGTTGCTAGAGTGGAAAATAAAAGGGTAAATAGCAACAAGATGTATTATACACATTAACTTTAAATCTCAGTTTGAATTTACTCAAAAACCAGAAAAACAACCAGGTAAAGCATTGTAGATATGCTAAAGAAAGGTTGCTACCAAATTAAATATTTACTAATAATAGTAATAATAACGCAGTTATTGTTGTTGTTGCATGCCGTCAAGTTGATTCTGACCCAGAGAGACCCCATGTGACAGAGTAGAACTTCTCTGTAGGTTTTTTTTGGCTGTAATCTTTATGGAAGCAGATCTCCAGGTTTTTCCCCCACAGAGCCACTGTGTGGGCTTGAGCTGTCAACTTTTTGGTTAGCAGCTGAGTGTTTAACCACCATTTATTGAGATCTTACTATATATGAAAGATAATGTACAAGGTGTTTTAACATGCTTTTTCAATTTGTATAACTGTCAACATACCTCACTAGACAGGTGATATGCCCATTTTTCAGTTAAGAAAATGAAGTCTCAGAGAGGTTGAGTATCTGGCCTAGGGCCATGCAACTCAGCAACCAAGCTGGGGTCCAATAGTACTCCTCATTTCAGGATCCGTTGTAGATGATGAAAATTTAGTTTCAAATACTACTAACTTCCAATTTATATGCTTAGTTTCACCTCTTCTGTTGTTATTAGTGAACCTATCTAGGACTTAACCATTCCAGTTAATCAGACAAGGGTGAGGTTCACCTCCAGCTTCTACAATACTCCAGGGTCAACGGCTTTCCTTTCCCACACTAGTGAGAGAAATGCATCATCAGAGCTCTATTTGGGGGTACAATGTAATCTACTTTCTTTTTCTGGTTTCTTGTAAAGATATTAAAGTAATTTTACATGCTTTATTTTTTTGTAATATTTCATAGTTCCAGGCACTTTTAGTCATCATCTTATTTGAGCACATAACAACCCTAAGAATGAGGTAGAATTTGGATAGCTCTATAGTTTTATGTGGTTTTCAACAATATCTCTTTTTTTAAAAAAAACATAAAATCATTCTCGAAACACCAACATGCAAAACAGATAAAGCTATGAAGTTTCCTCGGGCAGGTTACAGTCTCATTGTTTGGCAGAAAATATTTATGGTACAGGGGCCCTACAATGTACCTCTCTGGATTTCCAGGGTTTCTGATTCTTAGGCCAGGACGTTTTTTTCAGAGAGGAAGAACAGCATATTGTCATCTTGCCGCTTCTGTTCTTGAATTTTGTCTCCCTAGCTCAACCTCAAATGTGCTCCAGCAGAAAATCCTACCCAGGCTACCAGGGCCCTTATTAGCTCGTAGAGACTTCCTGCCACACTTAGGGAGATAATCCAATCTTATGAACTTGGCCTTGAAGTCCTGCATGATTTGGCCCCTTCTCGTCCCTCCAACCTCTGTTCCTTGCTCACTCTGTTGAGTCAGAGCAGCCTTCTTTCAGCTCCTTGAATTAACCAAGAGGTCTCTCTGTCACCAATAACCTCCCTGCACTCACCATGCACCACTGACTAGTTGCCTTCGGGTGGGCTTTGACTCACGGAGACCCCTTGTGCATCAGACTAGAACTGTGCTCTGTAGGGTCGTCTCTTTGTTTTGTTTTTTAATTTTATTTATTTTGTTGTTGTTGTTGTGGAGAATATACACAGCAAAATATACACCAATTCAACAGTTTCTACATGTACAGTTCAGTAACACTGATTACATTCTTCGAGTGGTGCAACCATTTTCACCCTCCTTTTCTGAATTGTTCCTCCCCCAGTAACATAAACTCACTGCTCCGTAAGGTACCTGTCTAATCTTTCAAGTTGCTGTTGTCAATGCAATTTCATATAAATAGTACTTAAAAGAGCCTAATGCTCAAGGCAGACATTTTTTACTAGTTAAGCTAAACTATTGTTTGGTTTTAAGATTTCAGGGGATACTTTTGGTTTAAGGTTTTTGTTTTAATGGTTCTCAATGGCTGATTTTTTGGAAATAGTTCTCAGGCCTTTCTTCCAAAGCACCTCTGGGTAGGCTTGAACCTCCAACCTCTGGGGTAGCAGTTAAGCACATTAACCATTTGTACAACTCAGGGACTTCCTGAGTATGAAAGCAGGGGCCTCATTTGTTCTGATTCATTGTTGCTTTCCTAGCTCTTAGAATTGGGTGGAACTCATGATAACGGTTAATAAGTATTGCTGAATAAAGGGCATTGTGCTAGCTGCTCATATTTTTTAACACTGAGGGTAAATTCCTCAGGGATTCATTCCCCCTCCCCTCAACCTGCTAAAGAACTTTACTTTTGACTTTTACATACCTGGTCTATAGTCTCAAAAATACTGGTGGCAGCTGCTCGTGCAGTTGCAACAGCTTCCAGACAAGTAGATGAATTGCCAAGATTTAAAGCTGATACTAAGACACTGAGGAAAATCTGAAACGAAAAGAGATAGACAGTTTTCTTGTGTGTGTGTGTGTGTTTTATTTTTTATTTGTAAATAGTGCTCACTATCATTTGGGCAATCTGTGTGAGCTTGGAGTTTTCTCAGAAATACTCCTTCATGGGCACTGGAAAGCTAAATGGCTCTTTGGCTCTTTGGAATCTCCTGGAACAGTTTTTGTTCTGTAAAGCATTTTCCATTGTTATGATTTAAAAGACTACATTATTTTTGACTGAATGTCACTGTTCTACAACAAAGAACATGTTTCATAATTAGTACAAAGTCTATGCAAGACAGCATATAGACACAAAGTGGGTTAGAATACTGCTATGTTAATTTAGTTCATTATATAAACAGCCTGATAATGGTTTTCTAGTTAATGGGTCAAGAAAATAATAAAGACACTAAGTCAGCTTGACTGTGCTAGATATTGGCACATGCAATAGGGTGGGTACTGCTCCTACTGCTCCTACTATTACTATACTACTAATAACAATAATAATAAGTTACGTTTCTAAGTGTTTTATCTGTATAGCTTCATTATATCCTTAAAACAGAGAAGGAGACAGATGTATATGGAGGTTACTCAAGTTGCCCTACATCACAACACGTAATAAATGGTAGAGTAGTATTTGAACCCAGACTCTTGACTGCCACTTTATCTAGCTCCTAGGTGCTAGGTGCATGCAGGTGGAGTGGTCAGGTTCCTGTGCAGAGATGGGAGAACTGTCCTTTGAATCACCGATAGAGCCTTCTCATTAAGTTAGGAAAAGCCTACCAGATCGTGGCTAGATACTTCTAACAAATAGCACACTGTTTTTATTAGCGCTAGTTATAAAGAGGAGGAAGAGGCAATGTGGCAATTCCTCAAGCTGCCTCGAGGAGGAGCACAAGTTTCCTCCTTCTCCCCACCTTGTCAACCAAAGGATGAGTCCTGGTCATGTGACTCACGTGCAAGAGTTTCATTGGCTACAGTGTTTTGGGGACTGGAGTTATATACTGAGTTAAAGTTTGGCTCCTGCATGGATGTAATCTTTTTCAGATTATCAGAAGATCCCAGTTTATAGTGATTTCCCTAGGCCAGATCCTTTCTGGTTATATCTGCATTGAGCAAATTATGACACAGTCTCCTCCCCATTCTCTTTCTTCCTTGTGGTTGGAGTGGCTGGAGCATAAGGCTTCTCAGAGCCTCCCAGCTATCTCCCTCCTTCCCAGTAACCCCCATGTCAGGGTGATTAGCAAAACAGTGCTACTCCAGACAGGCACTGAATCAACCCCCTCACACCTTCTCCCTGAATTCTCTACCTTATGCATGGGGACATACAACAAACATTCTCTCTTCATATGCTCTCCTTTTTCCTTTTCCTCAATTACAGCAGCTAGTTTCTCACAAGGGCAAATTACACCCACTCCTCACATACTGACATTGTTAGGTTCCAAAGACCCAGTCGTTATGTGAAAATCAGCATTATGTGAAAATGGAGGATCACCACATCAGATCACAAAATGGAGGATAACCAAGGTCAAGAAGGGAGAGTATTGACATGTTCTAGGTTTGTTAACCAATGTCATAAAAAAATATGCATACTGACTGTGTAATGAGAAACTATTTGTTCTGTAAACCTTCACCTAAAGTACAATAAAAAAGAATCTAAAAAACAAAAGATACCTAACCAAAAAAAAAAAAAGAATACTGTACACAGATATAAGAAAGAGAATTCTTGGGACCTAGTTTAAAGATCTAAGTTAAATATAGTCTTGGACACAGCAGAGTTCATAAAGACAAAGTTCCACATCATACTTTGGTGAATAGTGTTGGGGGTCTTAAAAGTTTTTGAGTGGCCATCTAAGATACAACTATTGATCTCTTCCTGTCCGGAGCAAAGGAGAGTGAAGAAAACCAAAGATTCAAGGGAGCAATGGTCCAAAGGACTGATGAACCACAGCCTACACGATCCCAAGACCAGAAGAACTAGATGGTACCCAGCTACCATTACCAATGGCTCTGGTTGAGAAGACAACGTAGAGTCCCAGACAGAGAGGGAGAAAAACTGTAGAACAAAAGATCAAATTCACAAAAAAAGACCAGACTTACTGGTCTGAGAGAGACTGGAGGAACTGCAGAGACTATGGGCTTAAGACACCCTTCTGACCTGGAACTGAAGCCATTCACGGAGACCACCTTTCAGCCAAACCACAGAGAGGCCCATAAAATAAACAATAACACCCAAGAGGAAAGTGCTCCTTAGAACAATCAATGATACAAGATCAAAAGGGCAACATTTGCCCCAAGGGAAAGATGAGAAGGCAGAAAGGGATAGAAAATCAGGACGAAAGGAAACAGGGAACCCAGGATGGACATGGGGAGAGTGCTGACACATTGTGGGGAATGAAACCAATGTCATGAAACACTTCAGGTACAAACTACTGAATGGAAAACTAATTTGCTCTGTAAACTTTCACCTAAAAATCTAAAAGATTTAAAACAATAACAACAACAAAATAAATAAATAAAAATACCCTTGGGAAAAAATGGAGGATAACTACATCATTACATAACTGCCAAACCACCAAGAATCATGGCCCAGCCAAGTTGACACATAAACTTAACCATCACAGCCAGCGTTATTCTCACGTTACACCTCAGTGTTTGTTACTGCCAGACATACATTATGTTAATACGCAAAATAGTAGGATAGTAGATTTTTTACTACTGTCATAAATGTGAAATGTTGGATAATGAGATAGCTGATAAGTGATGAGTTGTTGTTGTTGTTGTTGTTAGGTGTCCTTGAGTCAGTTCCAACTCGTAATGACCCTATGTACAACAGAACGAAATA
Source organism: Dugong dugon (assembly GCA_030035585.1). Classification (NCBI taxonomy): domain Eukaryota; kingdom Metazoa; phylum Chordata; class Mammalia; order Sirenia; family Dugongidae; genus Dugong; species Dugong dugon. The sequence goes on from CM057461.1 coordinate 130,884,183, forward strand.
CTGCCTGGTCCTGTGCTACCCTCACAATCACTGTTATCCTTGAGCCTATTGTTGCTGCCACTATGTCAATTCATCTCATTGAGGGTCTTCCTCTTTTTCGCTGATGCTCTACTTTGCTAATCATGATGTCCTTCTGCAGGGACTGCTCCCTCCTGATGATATGTCCAAAGTACGTGAGATGAAGTCTCACCATCCTCACTTCTAAGGAACATTCTGGCTGTACTTCTTCCAAGACAGATTTGTTCGTTCTTCTGGCAGTCCATGGTATATTCAATATTCTTTGCCAACATCATATTTGAAAGTGATCAGTTATTCTTCCGTCTGCTTATTCACTGTCAGCCTTTCACATGCATATGAGGTGATTGAAAATATCATGGCTTCTGTCATGTGCACCTCAGTCCTCAAAGTGACATCTTTGTTTTTTAACACTTGAAAGAGGTCTTTTGCAGCAGATTTGCCCAAAGCAATACGTCGTTTGATTTCTTTACTGCTGCTTCCACGGGCATTGATTATGGATCCAAGAAAAACCAAATCCTTGACAGCTTCAATATTTTCTCTGTTTATCACATGTTGCTGACTGGTCCAGTTGTGAGGATTTTTATTTGCTTTATGTTGAGGTGTAATCCACACTGAAGGCTGTAGCCTTTGATCTTTATCGGCAAGCGCTTCAAGTCCTCTTCACTTTCAGCAAGCAAGGTTGTGTCATCTGTATGCCAAAGGTTGTTAATGAGTCTTCCTCCAATCCTGATGCCACGTTCTTCTTCATATAGTCCAGTTTCTTGAATTAGTTCCTCATCATACAGATTGATAAAGTATGGTAAAAAGATACAACCCTGATGCACACCTTTCCTGACTTTAAGCCACGCAGTATCCCCTTGTTCTGTTCAAACAACTGCCTCTTGGTCTATATACAGGTTCCTCATGAGCACAATTAAGTGTTCTGGAATTCTCATTCTTCCTAATTTATCCATAATTTGTTATGAGCCACACAGTCAAATGCCTTTGCCTAGTCAATAAAACACTAACAAACATCTTTCTGGTATTCTCCACTTTCAGCCAAGATCCATCTGACATCAGCCATGATAGCCCTGGTTCCACGTCCTCTTCTTAATCTGGCTTGAATTTCTGGTGGTTCCCTGTCAATGTACTGCTGCAGCTGCTTTTGAATGATCCTCGGGTAATTTTACTTGCGTGTGATATTAATGATATTGTTCAATAATTTCTGCATTCTGATGGATCACGTTTCTTCAGAATGTCAACAAATATGGATTCCTTCCAGTTGGTTAGGCAGGTAGCTGTCTTCCAAATTTCTTGGCAAAGACAAGTGAGCACCTCCAGTGCTGCATCCATTTATTGAAACATCTTAATTGGTATTCTGTCAGTTCCTGGAGCCTTATTTTTCACCAATGCCTTCAGTGCAGCTTGGACTTCTTTCTTCAATACGATCAGTTCTTGATCATATGTTACCTCCTGAAATGGTTGAAGGTCGACCAATTCTTTTTGGTACAGTGACTGTATTCCTTTCATCTTCTTTTGATGCTTCCTGCATTGTTCAGTATGGCAACTTGAGGCTTGAATTTTTTCTTCAGTTCTTTCAGCTTGAGAATTGCCAAGCATGTTCTTCCCTTTCGGTTTTCTAACTCCAGGTCTTTGCACATTTTATTATAATACTTTGTCCTCTCAAGCCACCCTTTGAAATTTTCTGTTCAGCTCTTTTACTTCATCATTCTTCCCTTCACTTTAGCTACTCTACATTCAAGAGCAAGTTTCAGGGTCTCTTCTGACATCCATTCTGGTCTTTTCTTTCTTTCCAGTCTTTGTAATGACATTTTGCTTCTTCATGTATGATGTCCTTGATGTCATTCCACAACTTGTCTCATCTTCGGTCATTAGTGTTCAATGTGTCAAATCTAGTCTTTAGATGGTCTGTAAATTCAGGTGAGATATCCTAAAGGTTGTAATTTGGCTCTTGTGGACTTGTTCTAATTTGCTGCAGCTTCAACTTGAACTTGCATATGAACAATTGATGGTTTGTTCTGCAGTCAGCCCCTGGTCTTTGTTCTGACTGATGTTATTGAGCTTCTCTATTGTCTCTTAACCCAGAAGTAGTCAATTTTATTCCTGTATAACCATCTTGTGAGGTCTATGTGTACAGTGGCCATTTACGTTATTGATAAAAGGTATTTGCAGTGAAGAAGTCACTGATCTTGCAAAATTCTATCATCCGATCTTCAGTGTCATTTCTATCACCAAGGTCATATTTTCCAATTATTGATCCTACTTCTTTCTTTCCAACTTTTGCATTCCAATCACCAGTAATTATCAATGCATCCTGATGGCATGTTTGATCAATTTCAGCCTGTAGAAGATGGTAAAAATCTTCAATTTCTTCATCTTTGGCCTTTGTGATTGGTGCATAAACTTGAATAATAGTCGTATTAACTGGTCTTCCTTGTAGATGTGTGGATATTATCCTATCACTGACAGTGTTGTACTTCAGGATAGATCTTGAAATGTTCTTTTTGATGATGAATATGATGCCATTCCTCTTTAATTGTCATTCCTGGCATAGTAGACCATATGATTGTCCAATTGAAAATGGCAAATACAAGTCCATTTCAGCTCACTAATGCGTAGGATATCAATCTTTATGCGTTCCATTTCATTTTTTGGCGATTTCCAATTCTCCTAGATTCATACTTCCTACATTCCATGTTCTGATTATTCATGGATGCTTACAGCTGTTTTTTCTCATTTTGAGTCATGCCACATCAGCAGACGAAGGTCCCAAAAGCTTGACTCCATCCACATCATTACAGTTGACTCTACTTTGAGGAGGCAGCTCTTTCCCAGTCATATTTTGAGTGCCTTCCAACCTGAGAGGCTCATCTTCCGGCACTCTATCAGACAATGTTCTGCTGCTATTTATAAGATTTTCACTGACTAATTTTTTCAGAAGTAGACTGCCAGGTCCTTCTTACTAGTCTGCCTTAGTCTGAAAGTCCACTGAAACCTGTCCACCATGGGTGACCCTGATGGTCTTTGAATACCAGTGGCATAGCTTCCAGCATCACAGCAACACACAAGCCACCGCAATATGACAAACTGTCAGAAGAGTGGTGGAAGTGAGGAGTAGGTGTACTTAATTTTTGTAAACCCCAGTTTCTCTATCTGTAATACAGCAATAATGATAGTATATACCTCATAGTGTTGTTATGAAATATAATGAGAAAATGTATGTAAACATGATTAATCCAGTACTAGTTACATAAATAATAGCTATGATGATGATGGTGATAAAAGTAGCAAGGTCCCATACTTAAGAAGTGGTGAGCAGAGTTCACAGAACACTTCTTATGGTCTAATTTGCTTTGAGATCACCCTCATGAGGGGCCTTACTACCTAAGCAAAGGAAGTTTTCCACATGGTCTACAGCAGGAGGCAGAAAAGTGTTTTCTGTGAAGGGCCAGAGAGTAAATATTTTAGACTTTGAACGTCATATGATCTCTAAAGCAACTATTCAACTCTGCCACTGTAGCACAAAAGCATCCACAGACAATTTGTAAATAAACGAACATTGCTCTGTTCCAATCAGGACTTCAAACTAGTTCTGCCCAGTCAGTCGTGACCAACGAAGCGAAACCGAATAGGCATGAATTCTTAAAATGTGGGTGAAATGGAAGGATAACTGGAATGGGAAAAATTATGGGTCGAAGCCCTGCTAGAAACTTAATCTTCCTCTTAGAAAACAAGGGCAGTGTACACTGCATAGCAACCAAATCTCTTGCCCACTGGATTGTGAGCAAAGTAGGAAACAACAGTGCCCTGCTCAAAGATGGTGGCCATTAGCACTGCTTTGAATGTGTGTTGCTCTCCACAGTTCTGCCAATAATCCAATCTCCCACATCAAGCTCCTGAAAAGGCTCACCTTGCCTCCTGTGAGTCTCCCATTCCAAGGCTCTGACCCATAATTTTTCCCATTCAGGTTATTGCTCCAGTTCACCCAATTTTTGAAAATTCGGGTCTGTTCCAGTTTCACTTTCTCAGCCATGACTGAACCGGCTTCAACCAGTCTGAAGTCTTGGTTCCAATAAAACTTTATTTACAAAAACAGATGGCAGGCTAGATTTGGCCTGAAGGCCATAGTTTGCCAACCGCTAGTCTAGAGTATAGATTAACCAACTAGAGACCTAAATTGAGTTTTGGGGTCAAATCTTGCTCCTCCCGGCTTTGTGAGCCATTACCTCAAGTGTATGTCTCTTTGGGCGTTCTGAGGAGAGAAGTGAGTGAGACAGGAGAGTCATATACCTAATGCTATCATAGTAGCTAGCATCCATCCCAGAAGACCATTGTTTTTCACACCAAATGGACAATAGCATGGGACAGTAGTGTGAGAAGGGAATGAGAAGCTGCTCAGAAATAATCTGTGAGTGTGCTCTGCCAGAGAAAGGGAGATCTGTACCCCCATGGGAGAGAAATCCAGAGGCAAGAAAACAGTGATGAATCGGTCAGGCTCCCTAGTCACAAAGACCTGAGTGCAAATCCCCACTCTATGCCACTTGATGCATATTTCTTAACCCCATGGGACCTCTATTTCATTTTTTAAGTGGCAGAATTTTGACACCAACAGCAAGTTGTGAGTATTACATATGGTAATTATGTTAAACAACTCACTTTGTGCACATTGTACAGGCTGAATGTTACTTTATATTACAGTTATTATTTTTTATTATTGAATTCTCAACCTTAAGAGGGGCATGAAAAAGCAGCATTCTGTAACATTCAGGTCCCCTTTGACTTTTTTCCTAATAGGTCACAGAAATACGTTTTCTGTCTGTGTACAAGTGTACTAATTACAGTCATTTATGTGAACTACTTACCATTTATGCCCAATTACCATGCAGGCAGTAATGACTTGGTGCATCACAAAATATGCTAGATTAACCTAATTGTTAATTAGTTTAGTGGATTAAACACTAAACTCAGCTCATGCATACTCAGCCTTCATAGTCTGCTGCTCAGAAGTAGAGCCAAGAACTCACCATTACGAGAGAGAAAGAGAGAGAGAAACAGAACAATGATTATACTGTTAAAGGATGTCTCTCATTTTCCCAAAGAAAAATTTCTTAAGACATAAGCAGTTGCTTACAGGAAGAGGTTAGGAGTAGGAGGTTAATAATTGGTTATTAAAGTGTTAGAAACACATAATGTGCCATGTCTGCACATAGTAAGCACTCAAGAAATATCAGTTGAAGGGATGAATTATTTACAGATGGTACAGGGTAGTCCACAAGCCAACTGACAGGAACCTTGAAAATAAGAACCTTTCAACTGGATTCTTACTAGAAAAGAGTTGTTGTTGTTAGTTGCCATTGAGTCGATTCCAACTCATGGCAACCTCATGTGTGCAGAGTAGAACTGCTCCATAGGGTTTTCAAGGCTGTGACCTTTTGGAAGCAGATCACTAGGCCTGTATTCTGAGGTTGAGGTTTGAACCCCCAACCTTTTGGCTAATAATCAAGCACTTAACCACTTATGCTACCCAGGGACTCCTAGAAAAGAGTTACCAAGGATTTTTTTTTTAATTAAATGTTTTTATCAGAATTGTGTATTATTTTCAATTTATAAATTCATTTTTCTCTCTGAAACAGCATGTCACAAAAGGGAATGAAAGAGTAGAAGACCATGAAAGGCCTGGATTGGGAAGTGCCATTCAGCTGAGCATCTGAACAATGACAGGAGTCCAGATGTGTAACGAGAGGGGGCCACAATCTAAGGAGGAAAGGCCTTGGGATGAGGAGAAAGATTAAAAGCCCTCCCTTACCCCAGCCACATCCATTTACTCTGCTATTCACTGTCAAGTTTCCCTATACTCTATAACACATGCCACCATTTGTCATTATTCATTTCCACATTTATTTAATTATTGTTTGTCTTCCTCACCAAACTATAAATTCCATCAGGGCAAAGACCACATTTCTTTTGCTCACAATTGAATCTCCTGTGTTTTCCATGTGTCTGGTGCATAGTAGATGCTCAGTAATTACTTATTGAATGAATATCAGAAAGGACACTAAAAATTAACATAGCCATGGGACTATGCACGTGCAGGTGCTATAGAATAACTGAGCAATAAGATATATTTGTACTACCTGTTCAGTTGAGGATATTATTGACTTGTTATTTTAGTAACTCACTATGTTTCACAAATACGTTCATTAACACATATCTTGTCCTATTATTAAGCTCAGCTATATGTTAATTTTCAGCTGAAAGATCACGGAGTTTCCATTTTCATGGCATATTATCTTTTGGACTTCAGTCAGAAATTCATTGTTTTACAGCTATAAAATCTTAAATTGGAAACCATTAAATTGCTGGTCTCATCAGTTCAAGTACCCAGCATCCCATTGCTATAAAATGCATAATTATTGCTTGCTTCTGCAGACAGACACTATTACATCATTGATGCTTTCCTCCCTCAGAGACCAAAGGAATAAACAAAATGTCTTATCTTATCAGTGGACTTTTCTGAGATACCAGCAAAAAATGTTATGTGTAGGCCTTCAAGATCAAAGTACCTGGACCAGGGTTCCTGCTGTGTATTCTCCTTCATCCAGGACGAGTTGGGAGCCATACCAAAAGGCCAGTGCATAACATAGGAAGATGAGACACCAGCAGTATCCAGTAAATAATCCCATTATGATCCCTTTTCTAATTCCCCATTTCTGGGCAAACACAAGATTTTTCTCATACCTGTGAAAGGAAAAAATGTGTGTCTATTTCAGAAGCAACAGCTCAAGTCATAATGTTTAAAACAGGCCACAACACAGTGGTTTTACTCAATGATTATAAAACCATCCCAAACACAGAGCAGCTTGAGGGAAAGAAAACTACTATAACCTCTGTGTAATTATTTAAAGTTTGTTTCAACCGAGCAATGAAATGTACTGAAGGGATGATACCTAACAAAGCCTCCTATCTAATTGCTGCTTGGATGAATAACATCAGGGTAAGCTTTTCCCCAAGAGAAAAGAATTTTCAACACAAACGCTTTTTTTTTTTTTTTTTTGTCTTTCATATTTTATGGTTTGGAGCACACCATGCATTAATGAAAAACCAAAAACCAAAGCTACTGTTATTGAGTGAGTTCTGACTCATAGCGGCCCTGTAGTACATCAAAAATAATGAAACATGATCACAAGCTAACACAGTGTTTCCCACTCTGAAATATTTCCCTGAGAAAAATTCACTTCATTCCTTAAGGGTAAAAATTCTTGACAATGAGAACTTGTACCACAGGGTAAAATTCTCCAAAATCTATATGTTGATTATCTCCTTTTCTACTAAAATCTAAGACATCAGCAAAGTTCATTTGAAAGATTGAAGACTTTATATAGCTTATAACTTTTGCACTTTTAAAACTGGAGATATAAACAAACATACAAAAATTCTCAGATCTCATCTAGTTTTCCCAGCAATTCCTCATCAACAGAAATGTTCTGACATAAGGGATCTAGTAGTATTTGTCCTTGAATTTTCTTCAAGTCACTTGTCATGTTTTCACATCAGAAAATGATGTGACTGCCTCCAAATAGACAGGTCAGGTGATTTGGGTGTTTTGCCCCTAGTTTTGGAACTATTATTGTTTGTACCAGTTCATCTACATACACTCATCCATCTGCCCCGGGACCAGGATGTTATGTTGCAGGATAACTGGTGCAGGTTACACGGGACACAGCCAAAACTACACGGAAATTTAACTCAAGGACTGTTGGGGTTAGCTGCTGTCCAGTCGGCCCCCGGCTCACAGCAACCCATGCCATCCCTGTGGCCATCCCTGTGCCATCCCTGGGCCATCCCTGGGCCATCCCTGGGCCATCCCTGGGCCATCCTTTGTGGCCAGTTGCAGGTTGAATTGTTATGATCCATAGGGGTTTTACTGGCTGATTTTTGGAAGTAGATTGCCAGGTTTTTCTTCCTAGTCCATTTTAGACTGGAAGCTCTGCTGAAACCTGTTCAGCACGATAGCAACACGCAAGCCTCCACCAACAGATGGTGACTGTTCTTGAGTTGCATTAACAAGGAATCGAACCTGGGTCTCCTGAATGGAAGGTGCGCATTTCACCACTGAACCACCAAAGCCCTCCCAACCTAAGGACTAGGCTTCAGTTATTCTATGATCTAGCCATTAACTGTGGACATTGTCTTACAGTTCAGGCGTTCTGTAACTGCCCTGTTATACCTCAAAAAATAAATTCATGGATAACTTTTAACATTTCACAGGGCACAAACTTAATCTCTATCCTATGTTTGCTGTAATTGTTTTAAAAAACTTACCTTGCCTCTTTCATTAACAATAAAAGATAATTAATATCTTTCAGGGTGGAGGAAATATACTACTAAATTTTTTTATGAGAAATAAGGTAACTTCACAAAACAAACGAAGTAAAAGAAGAAAAGAAAAAGAGAATAATTAAGAGATTGTAAAACCTAGTCTCCTTTTTATTTGGTATATTTGATAGCAATTCAGAATGACATCATCATCATAGACCTATGACACATAAAAAAAGAGTTTACATTAAGTTGGAGGTTATTTTATAAAATTAGTTCCTGGCACATAGTACCAAAAAAAAACAAACTCATTGCCATCGAGCCAGTTCCGACTCATAGTCGGAATCCTGACTCATAGCAACCCTGTAGGAATTCTGACTCATAGTGACCCTATAGGACAGAGCAGAACTGCCCATACAGTTTCCAAGGAGTGGCTAGTGGGATTCGAACTGCAGACCTTTTGGTTTGCAGCCATAGCTCTTAACCACTGTGCCACCAGGGCTCCAAGGTAACATGGTAAGCATGTGGTAAGCACTCAAAAATATTAGGTGAATTAAAGAGTAAACAAAATCACGTTTTGACAACTCTGTTGTTTTGGCCCCTTAGTTTTTTTATTTTCATGAAGAATTAATCTCTGGAATGATGCTCTATAATATGCTAGTACTAAATTTTCTTTGATGAAGTGGAATTCCTACCAGACTTTGTAAAGATCATGCCATTACAGTAGGTGAATAAAATGTGTTCAATAAAAATGTGTAGAATTGCATTTTGTATCACGTAGGCTTTTCTTTAACGACAGCAAGCAATGTTACAGACTGCCATGAGGTGTGATATGTATACACATATGATTTCTACCAGAGTTTAAAACAATACCAAACCTAAAACTGGCTTTCTAAAAAACGTCAATTCAAACTTCTTCAAGAACACGTAGCGAAAGTCTTGGAACTCCTAGTCTTTGACCAATCTAAAGCACTCTGCTTAGCTACATCTTGAACAAAAACTACTCAAGGCACCATAGATCAAGGCAGATCTGCCACTTTGTACAAAATGAGAAAGATGTAGGGTGCTATGCTGATCAACGAAATTCAGGGAAATGACAGACATTTCATTTAACCAACCTTTCAACCTCTCTTTTTTCACCACCAAAAGCAGCCACTGTTCGCATAGATGAAATCACTTCATCAGCCACACACCCTGCTTTGGCATAGGCCTTCAGCTCATAATCAGTAAACTTGGACACACTCTAAAATCCAAAAGAAGAAAAGAAAAAGTGACGACCAGGTAATTAGGTAAGGCAGCCTGTTCTGTGATTCATTTAATGGAATAAGCTTGTAGGATAAGACTAGATTCTCACTGTAACATCATTCATAGGAGGAAAACAATCTGGTCCATGTTGGGTCCATGTTAAGTCTCATCTGTGAGTGTTTGATTATTGATAAAATGATACCATTAAAAGTCAGTCTCAAAAGCCCTCCCACAGAACAAGTGGCAAATAGAGCAGTTCGTGAAACCCAAGTGTTTCAGTCTAATTATGCTAATGAAGTTTTCAAGTCAAACCAGGTCATGTATCACTGATATTGGCCAAAGGCCATTGCACAATTTTTAGACAAACACCAGAGGCAAAGACGAGAGGCTCATGCAGACTTCATAATTAGCATGTTAAAATGTGGCATACAATCCCTTTGTGGAACGAAAGAGAGGTTCTGAGCACACAAATCATGATGCTGCAGAGGTACTTTCATAAGAGAAAGCTTCAGAATAATATTACACCATCTGACTCAATTATAGGAGCTCAACTACCTATAGTTCTGATATTTACAAATGGAAATGACTAGACAACTGCACTTAATAGTAAACAAGTTACTTGTTCTAAAATTGGACTAGGATGAGTCCTAGTTAGAATTAACCCCTGACACAGATTAAGAAACAAGAAGAGGGAAAGCAGTTATTACAGAAGGTCAACTAAGTCAGAAACCTAAAAAATATATTATACCTAGACTCAGGGAGTTTGTTATACGCCAATAGTTTTTCAAATTTTTAGTGGCAGACTTATCAAACAAAACTTTAAATAGAATTCTAATTTATAATGTAAGTAAAAAGTGGTTACAATATATTTATTTCACAAGTCCACATATTATAAAATCTGTGAATTAAAAAACCAACAATAAAGAAGGTGAGGCTATCTTTATCAACATTAAATTTTGAATTTGGATGTTATGGATGACGTTGCAGTTTTTTATCATATTCCTCATCTAATTTATTTCTGCAATGTGTATTGGCTGCACAGTAATGAGAAAATTAAGTAGTTGCAAATGGTGTCAGTTTCAATTGTAATGGCAATTGAATAATCTCAGGGTACTTCAGTTAAAGTGGTACAGGAGCTTAGAAGACTTCTATCAGGATTTCCTAATTAGGATTCCCAGAGTTAGATATTTATCTAACAATTGCTCAGGTTTCTCATCGTAAATATGGAAGTTAGACAAAAGCATCCAAATTTGTGATAACTTGTTATATGTCATATATCACCTCCCCTTCTCCCCTTTTTGTACTGCCTTTGAATTGAGCATAGTGGAAGTTGCTTGTATCCTTTTACACAAACAAACATGCACAGACTTGAATTCAGGAAGAGCTTGGTGCAGAGCTACAGCATTCCAAATCAGTGACACATTTATAAGAAGTTGAAATATGGGCACCATGAGGCCAGGAAAAACTAAGCTGTACGTCTGCTTAAAACCAAATTAACCTGGCAGGGCATGTTAATATGTTTTTGGTCTCTAGCATTTTAAAATGTCGCATAGGATCCATTTAAGTGTATATGTTAATTTAGCATAGGTTTGAAAAGATAGATTAAGTGTACTTAAGAAAAAAGTTGAATCAAATGTTTGTAGATCCCTGAAGCCCCTTCACAGAAGTTGAGGGCTCCCTGGAGCGAAGCTGGAAAGCAGGTGGTAGGAAAGACTGTCATAAAGCTTGCATGATGTGGTGGATTGGGAAAAATAAATTTGGAATCCCTGGGTGGCACTAACTGTTAAGCAGTGGACCACTAACTGGAAGGTTGGAGGTTTAAAGTCACTCAAAGGTGCCTCAAAAGAAAGGCCTGGCAATCTGCTCCTGAAAAGCCACAGCTATGAAGACCCAGTGGAGCTCAATTCTACTCTGAAACACATGGGGTTGCCGTGAGTCAGAAATGACTGAACGGCAACTGGTAACTGGTAATCTCTATTCAGCCTTAACTCTATGCCGGACACTATGCTAAGCGCTTTACGTGGATTACTCCCTGAATCATCACAATGACTTTGGAAGGCATTATTCCTGTTTTAAAGGTGAGGAAAATGAGGTTTTGATGAGCTAAGTATCTTTCTGGAGATCTCACAACTTGTAAGTGATAGAGCCAGATGGTTACTTAGGTGGATGCAGTGAGCTCTTTGCTATTATCACTGTAAACCATTTTCTATATTACTTGGGAAATGTTAAAGTAATACAGCCAGTATACGGTAGAGAATATTTTGCTAGAAAATCTAGTTATGGAGATTGGTGCCTGTTGCTGAATGACTTCAGTGTGTGAGTAGCTTCTCACTTAAATTCTATTCTCATCTATAGCAAATTCCTACTGTGCCTGATCCTGTGACCTGCCTGCTAGCGGGGCTGCTCTAACAGTGAGAAATAGTATTTTCTCAGTCCTCTGGAGTTTTTTTTTAAAATTCTTATTCCTACACATTCTTTTGAACTGAATACCTGGGGAGCCAAGACTGTGATGGGGATACTGCTTAAAATAGGTCAAGTAACCTTGTCTCTCTGAAGCTAATCAGATGGAATGGAGAACACAATTGTGATGGCAGAAATGGCTTTCATGCTTTTGTTACTGATCTAGATGTGTTTGTTGTGCCTTTTTGAGGAGCGCATCTGAGATTGGGAGACTATGGGAAGTAATAGGCATATTGGAGAGCTGGTGGGTGTTGTTAATTGAATCGTGTCCCCCAAATAAATATGCTGAAGTCCTAATATCTGGTACCTGTGAACCTGACCTTGTTTGGAAATAAGGGCTGTTAAGATGCTGTCAGTTAATTTAACATAAGGTCATATTAGAGTGATTTCCTTATAAAAGAGGAGAAGAGGCAGACAGAGAGGCAGAAGCAGGACAGCCACATGAAAATGTATCTACAAGCCAAGAGAGACAAGAAAGGATTTTCCCCTAGAGACTTCAGAGGGAGCTTGGTCCAGCAGACATGCTGGACTTCTAGCCTCCAGGACCGTGAAACAATAAATTTCTGTTCTTGTAGGCCCCCCAGTTTGTGATATTTTATTACAGCTGCCCTAGGAAACTAATACAATGTGGATTCGGAGTCAGGCTCACTTGAACTTGAATCCTGTTTTTCACTCACTAGCATTGCAGTCCCAAGTCTCAAGTTTCTTCAATTCTCTGGCCTCAGTTTCTTGTACGTAAAACAAAGTTAGTATTTCCTTTATAAGATTGTTGTAAAGGATTAGAGATAATGGATATGAAGCTCCTAAAAGTGTTTGGCAGAATAGTAGATGTAGTTGTTATAATAAATACAGTTGTTATTGTTATTAGTGAAATAATATTCAAGTTATTAAAACATCATGAATTCCTAATCTATGGAATGCTATTTGATACCGGGGAATAATCAAACAAAATAAATCAAAGTAGAGATAGTGAGTTTGACTAAAGAAGAAGGGACTCAAACTTCACATTTTTTGGCTGCTTGTCAGTGCAAATGTCTTTAAAGGAGAGAAGCAAGAAGACATTCTTACCAGACCAATGAGGGCTGTTCCAAACCCAATGAGAGGGCTGATAGAAATAATAACCAAGGTCAGTTTCCAACCCCTGAAAAATCCCATCAGGATCCCACAGATGCATGTGGTCATGTACTTAATGAAAAGGGTTATTTGGTCAGCAAGGGCATCGTTGATTTTGTTAATATCTCTGGAAGCAAAAGAGGCATTGGTTACTGTCATGGATTGAATTGTGTCCCCCCAAAATATCTGTCAACTTGGCTGGGTCGTGATTCCCAGTATTGTATAATTGTGTACCATTTTGTAATCTGATGTTATTTCCTTATGTGTTGTAAATTCAATCACTATGCTCTAATAAGATGGATTAGCGGCAGTTATATACTGATGAGGTATACAAGATTGGATAGTGTCTTAAGCCGATCTCTTTTGAGATATAAAAGAGAGAAGCGAGCAGAGATATATGGGAACCTCATACAATCAAGAAAGCATTGCCAGGAGCAGAGCGCGTCCTTTGGACCTGAGGTTCCTGCGCAGAGAAGCTCCCAGACCAGGGGAAGATTGATGACACAGACCTTCCTCCAGAGCCAACAGAGAAAGCATTCACCTGGAGCTGAGGCCCTGAATTTGAACTTGTAGACTACAAGACTGTGCAAGAATAAACTTCTCTTTGCTAAAGCCATCCATTTTTGGTATCTCTGTTATAGCAGCACTAAATGACTAAGACAGAATTTGGTACCAAGAGAGTGGGGTGCTGCTCTAACAGATACATAAAATGTGGAAGTGGTTTTGAAACTGTGAATGGATAGAGGAGAGACAGCGGCAGAGGACCAGCAGCAGCAGAGAACCTGCAGCAGCAGAGAACCACCAGCAGCAGAACGAGGAGACCAGAGCAAGACAAGGCTAGAGCCTACCCACGGAGCAAGAGAGCAGAGTGCTTGTGCTCAGGAGGCTTCTTGGCAGAGTGGGGTGCTTCTGGGCACTTATCGGTAGAGCTGCAGAGCTTTGGAACACTTGCCCCAGCTGGGCAGATGCGGGCATGAGACCTGAGGGCCGAGAGGCCACAGGAAGCAGAAGCTGAAGAGACAAGAACACAAGAAGCTGAGCTGCCTCAGTCTCAAAAGAGAGAAGTGAGCAGAGACACACAGGAACTTCATACCACCAAGAAAGCAATGCCGGGAGCAAAGCACGTCCTTTGGAACTGAGGTTCTTGTGCAGAGAAGCTCTCAGACCAAGGGAAGACTGATGCATCACAGGGACCTTTCTCCAGAGACGACAGAGAGAGAAAGCCTACCCCTGGAGCTGATGTGCTGAATTTGGACTTGTAGCCTACTGGACTGTGAGAGAATAAACTTCTGTTTGTTAAAGCCATCCATTTGTGGTATTTCTGTTACAGCAGCACTAGATGACTAAGACAGTTACCAAAACCAAATTTGGACAATTCAAATGTCTTGCTGAGAAATCTCAACCTTTTTCTTCTAAACACTCTCAACTCTGTACTCCATTGCCCTCAGGAAACACAAGTGTCTCTCAACTCTAGGAAAATGTGCTGCACCTTGGGAGATCATCAAACCTCTTCCCTCATAACCAAGTAAGTTTGTCCCTAACCCAGCTTTCCCAACTGGTGTTCACTCAGTGATGATGAAAGCTTTTGGATACCATCTTATTTGTCTCGTTCTTTGTGATAGCTAATACTCTTGTTCTGTCCTGAAAAGCCCTTCTTTCCCTCTTCATATCTACTAAATTCATCCAGCCTCAAGGTTCTACTCATATAACACCTAGTTTATAAAACCTTGTATAATCCCCCAGGAAGAAGAAATATCTTCTTCCCTGTGTTTCCATAGAAATTTAATTACTGTGTGTGTGTGTGTAACCAATACTTTCTGCTTAGAAGCCGTATAGAGTAGTGGTTAAAAGCACAGACTCTGAAGCCACGTTCTCTGAATTGGAATACCAGCTCTTTATGGGAAGGTTACTTAACCACTCTGTGCGTCAGTTTCCTTATCCGTAAAATGGACTCTTTCTCAATGGGTAGTAACAAGAATTAAACTAGTTGATCTATGTAAAGCATTTAGAGAAGTATCTAGCATGTACATGTTACCTCTGATTATTTATTTGCTTCCTCTTCTTATCCCTCCTACTAGGCTGTAAGTTCCTTGAGAGCAGGAGTTATGTAGCTTATCTTTACATTTTGCACAAGGTAAGCACTCCAGATTATTGATTGAATATAATTACACTAAATTCATATTCCTGGGAACATCCTCTTAATCTCTGTCCAGATGGATAAAACAGAGACTTGAGAGCAAGAAAGGACCTAAGCAATTACCCAGGAATTAAACAATGGTAGTCTGAAAATCAAACCAAACCCACTTGCTGTCAAGTCGATTCCGACTCATAGCAACCCAATAGGACAGAGTAGAACTGCCCCATAGGGTTTCCAAGAGCGGCTGGTGCATTGAAATTGCCAACCTTTTGGTTAGCAGCCAAGCTCTTAACCACTGCACCACCAGGGCTCTGGCAAGGTTAATTATTTGTTCAAGATCCTGGTAAGGACCAGAGCGAGTGCTGGAATCTAAAGCTCCCAGTTTTCAAGTCTATTTTTATGTTCGCTACTCACTAATTGTCTCTCATGGGACCTCAAAGTTCAACTCAACTGGTTCTAATTACCCCGGGCTCATTTAGAACTTCTGAGGGACTGTTAATGACCCGAACTAGTATCTAGGTGTAAATAGAATTTAAATCCAGTTTTTTAGTTCAACTCTTTCTCAAGCTATTTTGGATGTTTGTTTCTCTGTGCTGAAATTCTGAAATTGCCTCCACAAACAGCAAGATAATTAGTTGCAATTGTATTGTTTTTCCTCATAGACACATAGATTGTGACATCTCTCGGTTTCTCCTTTTAAGGCCGAATAACCCCACTTCTTTTAAGTCTTTCCTATAATACTTCATTTCCAATATTTTAATCAAGGGCCTACAAACCAAATTGAAGTAGACTGGCTTTCAAGTTATAGTGATCATATTTGATAAGGCATTATTCATGCTACTTATAAAAGTCTAATTGAAGATACAAAATATATTAAAAAATAACTGGAAATATATTTAAAATTGTTATTTAATTGAGAAACAAGGGTTTTATTATGGAAAAATCACATATGCATTAAAATATTGTTCTACTAGTACTTACTCAGAGAATCTTGTATTGAGCTCTCCCACTGAATTGCAGTCAAACCACCCTATTTCCATTCTCATCACTCTCCTAAAGAAAGATTTTCTGATTTTCTGTGTCTGACGAGCTGCAGCAATAACCCAGAAGCACATCTGGAAATGGAGCAAGAAATTTTTAGCATTGCAATGTCAACAATATTCAGTAATTCCTTCTTTGCTTTTCAAACGAAAATAATTTCAAAATAACAGTTGAGAAAAGGAGAGAAAGAATTCACAATACACCTCTTCTTGGGAACAAAGGCACTAGCTCTGGGCTAGCTCTCAGATCAGCTGTGGGCATGGAAGCAGGAAGACTTGGATTCAAATCCAGCTATGACACTCAAGCAACCCCATGACTTTTAGACTTCAGCTTCACTTTCTTGTGCAATGTAAGGCTCAGGGTGCCAAAATTATTATTGCTTTTAAATCATTATTTTGCTAAGTGAATTTTTCCCCTGAGAGGCCTCCCTGCAAGTATTCAGATATGCTTTTCAGGTTGTTGGTCAATGATTTTCAGAGAAAATAAAGCAAACATTATAACATAAGCAGGCAATCTGTTGGCAGATGGCCCCCAACCAAAGCAAAGCAAACCAGTCATCATAACTTCCCATGAAAGGATGGGGAAAATTCATTTCTCTTTAACAACTAACACTATCTTGCTGGAATTCTTGAATGAATGGGAGAGAATTCTTTTTTTCCTACAGAAGAAAGCAAAAGATGAAATATACTTCTTCCTTTAAAAAGGGTTGAGTGACTCCCAGGCACTTCCATAGGTTAAATCTAGAATACAGAACTTGGATTGGAATGATGCTTGGTGAGACATTTAACAATGAAAGAGAAAAAGGAAGTAAATTTTGCTTTCCTCTACCTCACCATCCCCAGCTTTCTCCAGACTGCTCACCTTCCTTCCACACTCACACCTCAACTATCCATTACTGAGGTTAGAAGAGAGGATGGAGTAGGGAAGGACAAGGGAGGACACAAAATTAAAACTAAGAGTCTGTTCTCTACTTCTCTAGACAACTGCTTGTATCCTCTTTCCTGCCTGAAGAGAAAGAAATCTATTCATTCAATGAAATCCCTCCCCTACTCCCAAAAAAAAAAAAAAAAGTTGCTATTGAGTTGATTCTGACTTATGGCGACTCCATGTGTGTCAGAGTAGAACTGTGCTCCATAGGGTTTTCAGTGGTTGATTTTGTGGAAGTAGATTGCCAGGACTTTCTTCTGAGGCACCGCTGAGTGGACTCAAACTGCCAACTTTTTGGTTAGCTGCCAAAAGCACATTAACATTGTATGCCCCTGAACTAGACCTATAGTACTTCGGGCTTCTCAGAAGCTTGATTTCATTGCAATGTTTCTGAGTACAGATATCAGTCTGCAAATAAAGTGGAGAAGATACTAACATGAATGTATCCTGCGATAAATGCTCCAATACCAATTCCAGCATAGTAAATGGAAAATGTGATCATTTCGCTTTCAATGTTCACCAACCTTCAAAAGAGGAAAAAAATGTTAAGGCTCACAAGTAAGGTTAAGCTACCAAGGATTACATTTGTGGGTATAGAAGGATTTAAAATAAATTTAAATTTTAAAATATCTGTTAAATACGTGCGAGGCATTTTATCTATGCAGAATTATAATGAATCCAACCAAATCCCTAAATAAACTTGACAGGATCAGTTACAGCAAAAGCGACCACCCCTTCCCTTTTTTTTTTTTTTTTTTTAACAGCCAAAATTGCTATAGGTCTGCGAAAGAACTAATCAGCAATCATTGGAAGCCAGGGGACCCGAGACAGCAGCCCAGTTCTCTGTCCACTGTGACCCCTTCCACTCATGCTCAGTACGTAGTGACAGAGCAATCACAGCTAGGGAAAGGTTTTAAAGAGCCAGATGGGCTGTCTGAAAAAGCCACTGGTCGTGAGATGTAGGAGGTTTACTGTCATCTCCGTCAGGATTCTAAGCCAGCTTTTCAACTTCTCCATCTCAGAGTGACACTGTGAAAAATGTGTATGTCACCATTCCATAGGGGGAAGAAAAGCACTTTATTAGCCCTGTCTCTCTGCTGGCTAGAGTCCACGAAGTTTCATGCACCAGGACTATTTCTAAGGTTGAAGGCAACACAAATGTGGGTTCTGTGAAGAAAGTTCTTTGGCATTTTCCCAGCATAACTGCTATGCAGCAGGGCAGGGTTGAGGCTTGGCAGGAGCAGGGAGGGGAGGAATAAAATATTCTGAAACTGCTTTTAGGAAATAAGGAAGTTTACAATTAGACAAATCGACATACTGGATTGATAACAATTCTGACCCTCAGGGACATGATGAAATGATACAGAGTCTGTTTCTTTTAAAAATCAGAAATCAGCATCTTTAGCATAGATGCTCTCATCTTATATCATTTCTGTTCATTATCTTCGTTGAATATATTTATATACAGTATATTTATGTGTTGTCTTGCTAACTAACAAGCTACTCGAGGGCAAGGGCTGTGCTTAAGCTGCTTGGCCACAGTGCCCGATGCCTGGTGTAATACCTTACACATAGTAGGTACTGTTTGCTTTGACTTTCAAATTACTAATTAGCAAAGGAAATGTCTGCCTTGCTCAATCCCTCTGACAAGATCCAAACCAGCTAAAATGTCTGTGTTCACCACATTCCCAGTCTATCATGATGATCCAGAGAAATCCAGAGAATAAACAAGACCTAAAAAATTATAAACTTACATGTATCCACAATCAGAGGCTGTTATAAAAGCTTAGTGTCACTGTATAATACATATAATGTAGTTTATAAGTATGACCTTCTAACATATAAAAAAATGCAGTGTTCTTAGTTTTCTGTTTGTGAAGTGAAATTTAGGGGTCCAAAAACAATGAGTATTTATCACAACATTTTACTTAGATTTACATTCTACAGCCACTCTAAGCAGAGGGGAGGAAGTGCTTTTGTCACAAATAAGGCAGTTTCCAGTTACAAACAAACATATGTGGCTTAAGAGTGCTGGACACCAGCCAAGCTCAGGGATTTACTAGAGCAAAGTTCAAGGTAGTTATGTTGCTTCAGGATGTTACACAAAGGTTATGCATAGTTTATGATTCTTTTCACTCCTGAGGTTACCATGAGGCAAGTGGTTAACTCATTCTGGGAAGAAGTTATTAGGATTTTAGAGGCTACTTGAGAATATTTCTGTGTCTGAGCAACAGGAAAAACCTAACAGAGAACAAATAGGAAGGAAAACAGTAGACCTGGCTTGGTTCCCTTAAGTATGTATCAAATTCTCCATCATCTGCATGGTGGAAAGCTCTTGTGATTATAAAACCCTGGAAATAATTCTATAAATTGTGAAGGCGATTTGGGCCACAGAATGGACACCGTTTTTTCTTAACAAAATTGACATATATCTAGTTGAATAAACTAAGATTCCCCTGACTCATTTGTTGGCTAGAGAAGAGGGGAGAGAGATAATTAATTAGAGGAAATAGGTAAGAGACATTTTATAAAGATATGAGGATTCTTACTTTGCTTTTTATGAAAACAACAGCATCATGAAATTCTATCACTCAATTTACACATCAAGGTTTTGGATTTACTAAAGCCAAAAATATTTTATTTTATTTTATTTGTTTATTTTATTTATATTTAAAATGCCTTGGAGGTCTTTACGACAAGGTGCATCACTTAACAAGAAGTTTTCCTTTCAATAGTTCTTACTGTAGACCCTGTAACACTGATACATTGGAGTGAACATCAGTGTCAACTCTAAACCGAGTGTCACATATCCATGTCATAGTTTCAGAACATTGGAGACTCTGTATTCCTTCATGCATAGGATATTTACCTATGGACAAATGACTTATTATGGGGTACAGTTGCTTTATAGAACATCTACATAGTATGGCAGCATACTGTAAGATTGATTCGTTTTTCATTTCAGAGAGTCCACAATTTTTCTTCCTCTGAGGAAGCTGTTTTTGTTTGTTCATAATTAAACTTTTTATTTTTAAGATAATTGTACATCCATGTGCAGTTATAAGAAATAATACAAAGAGATCATGTGTACCCTTTATCCAGTCCCCACTGGTAACATCTTGCAAAACTACAGGAAATATCTCAACCAGGTTATTGATAGTGATTTGGTCATGATACAAAACATTTTCATCACCACAAAGATCCTTTATGTTGCCCTTTTATACCCACACCAGTTCCAGCTGGTCACCAAGGACCATATATTATGATTCCATTTATAAGGAATTTCCAGAATAGGCAAATCTATATGACCAGAATTTAGATTTATGACTGCCTAGGGAGATGGGAGGAGGATGGAGAACTGGGGCATGATGGCTAAGGAGTGTGGGGTTTCTTTTTTGTTGTTGTTGAGAATATACACAGCAAAACATACACCAATTCAACACTTTCTACACGTACAATTCAGTGACATTGATTACATTCTTCAAGCTGTGCAGCCATTCTCACCTTCCTTTTCTGAGTTGTTCTTCCCCCGTTAACATAAACTCACTGCCCCCTAAGTTCCCTGGCTAATCTTTCAAGTTGCTGTTATCAGTTTGATCCCATATAGATAGATCTTGAAAAAACACAATGCTAAAGGCAGACATTCTTTAGTAGTTAAGCTAAACTATTTTTGGTTTTAAGAAGATTCAGGAGATATTATTTGTTTAAGGTAAAAGATGATCTCAGGGCAAGAATTTCAGGGGTTCTCAAGGTTTCTTTTTGTGATAAAGAAAATACTCTAAAATTAATTGTGGTGAGGGATATACAACTCTGAATATACTAAGATCCATTGAATTGTACACTTTAAATGGTGAATTGTATGGTATGTGAATTATATTTCAAAAGAAATTGTTTTAAAAAGTGCATGAATTTAAAGGAGCCAAGGTGATGCAACGGTTAAGTGCTCAGCTGCTAACTGAAAAGTTGGCAGTTAGAACCCATCCGGTGGCTGTATGGGAGAAAAGACCTGGCACTCTATTCCCATAAAGATTACAGCCTAGGAAACCCTATGGGGCAGTTCTACTCCATCACATTGGGAGGCTATGAGTCGAAAATTGACTCAACAGGACCAAACATCAACAACAACATGGGTTTAAAGACTCTAATTTCAAAATATTATCTGAATAGATGAATGCATAAACTAAATGTACATTGTTAAGAAAACAGACTAAATCCAAGAGAAAGTATAGCCTCAGATTTTCACACTGACGCATCTGTATGTGGGCCAGGTAAAGACACAAGCTTATAAATGGCTGTGGTAGCCAGTCTCCAAGTAGTCCCCAATGTTTCTTGTCTCCTGGCACTCACATTCTTGTGTAGCCCTTCCCAAATTGTGCCATGGTTGGTCTGTGTGAGCAATAGAATATGACAGAAATTATAGTACGTCACCTCCACAATTAAGTTATAAAATATTTTGTGGCTTCCCTTTGAGTTTTTATACTTTCAATGGATAAAAGAAAATTTTAAAAAGTAAATTGCATTGTAGTATTTAGACTTCCCATTCTTTCATCCTTTTACCTTATTGTTTGGCTATTTAGAGCAGAAATTCCAATAAGCTAATCAGGAGGCCTGGTGTTATGTAATCCTTATAACTGTTATTCACTGAGAGCCATTTAGAAAGCTTTGCCTAGAAATTCCATTCAATGGGTTATAATGATACATGGAAGACAATATAATAAAAGAGTAAAACCAGCTTCTATCATTACCATGAATGCTTATGCTGCTAAAATTATTGGGTTATCTTGTGTATTCTGAGACTAATACACCTATTATAATAGGTAGTGATATTGTATCTTTCATAATATACTTTCCCCAAGTAAGAAATTTGTGAAAGAGTTGGCTAACTTTGGAGGTATATTAACTACTTACATGTCCTCTCCCTTCTCCTCTGCCCCACCCAAGTCTACTTTCACAGTAACCTTACTACATAAAAGCTAAACAAATATGTTATTCAGAAGCACAACAAACAGTATTCATGTCAGTGACTATAATAACTCAAAATTATAGTATTTAAATTGTCAAAGGAGTTCCTGGTAAAGGAATGGCATAAGAAAGGTAAGGCTTACACAGTTTCAGATATTCATCAAAAATTGGTAAAAAAATGGACAAATGTTCATGTTACACGTTTGAATTTAGCCAAAGTCAATGGACTCTTAAAAGCACCTAGTTTGCACAATTTGCTTACCATCAGGTAAATGACCCAGAAAGAATGAATAGAGTGTGAATTGTTGTTGTTGTTAGCTGCCCTTGAGTCAGTCCCAACTCATGGTGACCTTATGCACAATGAGATTGGCCCATCTTAGTGTGGAAGCTCCGCTGCAACTTGTTCAGCATCATAGAACACACAAGCCTCCACTGACAGACAGGTGGTGGCCACACATGAGGTGTATTGACAGGAATCAAACCTGGGTCTCCCATATGAAAGGCAAAGATTCTAGCACTGAACTACCACTGCCCTTGAGTAATGAATAACCACAGTGAATTTTCTTCCTTTTGGATGCCGTGACTCAAACATTAAAGGCAGATTCATTCTTTAATTCATCTAAAAAAATATTTAAGAGTACCTTGGAGCCCTAGTGGCACAATGGTTAAGAGCTTGGCTGTTAACCAAAATGTTGGCAGTTTGAATTCACCAGTCGCTCCTTGGAAACCGTATGGGGCAGTTCTCCTCTGTCCTATAGGGTCGCCATGAGTCGGAATCCACTCGACGGCAACGGAGTTTTATGGGTATCATGAGTATATACCTCAAATTTTGGCTCCTCTAACATTTATTTCCAAATTTTTAGCCATAACAGGATATACTTACAGGGTTTCTCCTTGAAAAATTTATCTTCATGAGTGTTATTAATGGCTTGGGTTAAATTACGTCATACATAAGCCTGATTGCATTTTTTCCCAAAGTGGGGAGTGACTAACTTTATATTTTAGGTCATACTAGTCTGTAAATAGCAGTTCATTTCTGTCTTCCAACATAAATGAAGGACTTAAAGACTGTTCTATGAGCCTTTCAGATGAAAAGATACTTCCAAATTTAGAAAAGAAATAGATGTATTCAGACATTAAGAAATTTATTTCTAATAAGTAGGCTTGTTAAGTTTTAAAAGATATTTCTGCACTTTGTGTGTTATCCTGCACTTTTCCTTCAAACACTTACCAGTTTGTAACTACATATTTATTTGAATGATCATTGATTTATTGATAATTTCATCAGCTATATCGAAGGTCCTCGAGGATAAGGACTACACTCTGAAGCAAACCACTGGATCCTTGATTTTTACACAAGTTCCTGGTACATAGTTGGTGTTCAACAGATTTTGGTTGAGTGAATGAATGACCCTAAGAGTAGATATTATGGAAGAGCGTCAGTGATTCGGAAAGACTTATTCATAGTCTGGAATCAAGCCTCTAGCAAATTTCAAAAATGAAGGTAAAAATATAAATTCATTTGGGAGAGCCATTCCAAGTGTCTTCCTAGTCAAGATGTGCCCTTGGTTCTCGAGCCTGAGTACGTGAGTTAATACGTGCAAATGAGCTTGTTTTGCCCCTAAGGCAGGTTACAAAGTCCGCGCTATGACAGTGAGTCAGCCCTACCTACACTACAGACTCACCAATTACAGGGCAGCCTTTCAGACTTATCTCAAAGAGAATAGTAGCACAGAGAGTGTGTCCATCTAAGTCTGGCTATTTCTGCATGGCCACGCTGCTCTTCCATGGAAACTCAACTACTGACCAAGGCCTTACTCCAAGTAATGTTGTTGTTTTTGTTGTGTACCATCAAGTTGATTCCGACTCACAGTAACCCTACAGGACAGTGTAGAACTGCCCCATAGGGTTTCCTAGGCTGTAATCTTTACAGAAGCAGATTTCCAGGTCCTTTCTGCCACTGAGCAGTTGGTAGGTTCCAAGCACTGACCTTTCAGTTAGCAGCTGAGCACTTAACATGGTGCCACTAGGACTCCTTCCCAAGTCATGTAGCACGCTTATGAAATTACCATTATAGAGAGAAGGTTCTGGATCAAGTGGATCATCAGCCACATCCAGAGAAGCTAAGGGCAAAAGGAGTTAGCAAAAAGGAGAAGGAGAAGAAAGGAATTCATGGATATCATGAGACATGGCAAGGGCCAAAGTAAAATTCATGGGTCATTTCCTTAGTGGGGTAAATCACTGGTGGTGTGAAGCTCAAGTCTCTATTCAACAAAGTGATTTGATTGAAATGATGTATTTGATGGATAACTTGTGATGCTATTATTAAGACTAGAAAACCCAGTAGGAGGGAAAGAGCCTCAGAGAAGAGTAATTTGTAGAAATACAGATAAATTTATGTTTCTGTTTGTTTTGTGTTAAATACCACTCCAACTCAACCAATAAAGTCCCCTTTATATATTTTCAATGACATTTTAAGATACAAGCAAAAATAAAAAATAGCAGCTTACCCACAACTCGTTCCATTTGTCACATACTGGTTGAGGGAGCTGTTGATCCATACTATGGTGTTATTTACACATTCTTTCCCAGGGGTCTTGAGTTCTTGTATTTCAATGTCATAGTCAATAAAAACATCTATCATTGTGCCAAAAACAAGTAGCAGGACTGGCTGGGCCATTCCATGGAGAAATGCAAATAAACTTCCCACAAACATCAGCCAAATGTCAGTCGATGAAGAAAACCGAAACTTGAAAAACAAAAAGTTCAAAGATCATCTATGGGTGAAAAGCAGTAGAGGTAGGAGAACAATTTGATTTTAGTTACTAGAGTCTGATAAATAGTATCCAACATCAAATTTTATGGGAATCATCTTGACTGAACAGTAGAGTTCACAGTAATTAGATCAAAATTAACTGTATATCAATTATTATTTAAAACTTTAGATTCCTACATCATTAAAAATCAGTTGCCACTAGAGTTGATTCCAACTCATGGTGACCCCATGTGTATCAGCGTAGAACTGTGCTCCATATGCTTTTCAGTGGCTGCTTTTTTGGAAGTAGATTGCCAGGGCTTTCTTCCAAGGTGCCTCTTAGTAGACTCAAACCTCCAACCTCTTGGTTAGCAGCCAAGTGCATTAACCATTTGCACCACCCATGAACCCCTTTACATTATTAGTTTATGCTATTTCTTTCTGGTCCCTAAATTTATTCTCTTTCCCTCATGAGCCTAATTTAGTTCTTAGCTATTTATTCACAACTTAAGGGGGAAATAATTCCTGTTGCAATGCTACTGCCAAGAGGATACACTCTGTGGGGAATTTAACAATAGCATAAATTGGGCTCATAGAACTGACATTGGCAATGAAGAGTGCCTATTTGTGCCTAAATACCTCTACCCTCTGCAAATTTGGGGAAAATACCTATACTATGAAATTTCTGAACACTTGTCATAAGAATAAATATACATGACATTGTTATTGTTATGATTTTCCTCGTTAAAATGATAATTTGGGGCTTAGTAATTGTTTTCCAGGATGCTTTTCTGAATCTACCATGTAGGATTTGTGTGATTAATCAGCAACATGGTTCTTATCATTATTCAGCATGTTATCACATGGGCAAAGATTACAACTGAAAAAAGTAATCACACAGGCTAATATGACTAAATATTTAACACTTCCTTCACGATCAGAACAAGTCACAGTTGCAAAATCGATGTCATAAATTAAAACCTTCATGGCCTACAGTGCTGCATGCCAGGGCAGTTTATTACCAACTGAAAGAAGCCAACTTGAACCTTGCGACTTTTCTTCTCATCTTGTGACCTGAGGAGAAAAACAGGGATTTAAGAATGGTCCTTTCCAAAAGATGAGTTCTCCCTAGGTGATGATTTTATGAGTCATTCTTTGGTAAGGAAGAAAGGCTTCACTGGTTGAAAAATTCTTGCCAAGCCAAAACCAAACCAAACCCACTGCCGTTGAGTTAATTCCAACTCATAGCCACCCTAAAGGACAAGGTCGAACTGCCCCATAGGGTTTCCAAGGCTGTAATCTTTACAGAAGCAGACTACCACATCTTTCTCTTGCAGAGCAGCTGGTGGGTTTGAACTGCTAACCTTTTGGTTTGCAGAGAGCGCTTTAGCCACTGCGCCACCAGGGCTCCTCTTGCCAAGCCAAGTATCTAAAGAGAACAAGCTTTTACTCTTCTAGATTAACCTCTTCTAGAGATTACAGGGGCGCAGTAATTAAGAGCTC
The DNA here is from genome assembly GCA_030035585.1 of Dugong dugon. NCBI lineage: Eukaryota > Metazoa > Chordata > Mammalia > Sirenia > Dugongidae > Dugong > Dugong dugon. Next base: position 130,910,660 of record CM057461.1, read on the forward strand.
AGGCTGCTAACCAAAAGGTGTGCAGTTCGAATCTACCAGACACTCCTTGGAAACCCTATGGGGCAGCTCTTCTCCGTCCTGTAAGGGCACTATGAGTCGGAATTGACTCAACAGCAACGGATTTGATTTTTTCTTTTTCTTTTTTTGGTTTGACCTTCTCAACTCCAGGGAGCTCCACTTCACCTAGTCACACACTCTGTGGACCTACCATCACCAGGAACTCTGTTGACACTCTGACTGTCCACGCATCTCATTTTCTCACTGCCTTCCTCGTTCCTCACCTATCTGTCTGCCTCAGTTGAGACCTGCAGATCCTTAAACCCTTCATTTACTTACAATCCCACCAAGATTTGTCTTCCTTCCTCATTCATTCCATGCCCCACAGCCCAGCATTCAGACCACACTCTCACTGTTATCCTCAATCCCTTTCCCTTTTCCATGGAAACTCCATCTCTGCCTCCTTCCAGCTGTTTGCCCCTCTAGCAGGGCTGCTAAGCCTGCTGAGAGAACCTCACCACCATGTGAACTGATGCCATAACATGTCATGTCTTTCACTCAATGCTCTGACTTCCCCTTTGAACTCAGAGTAGAATCCTTACTAAAACATCCCAGGCCATCATTGGTCTGGCCCCATTAGCTCTCTGATTTCATCTCCAACTGCTCTGCTCCTTGTTCTCACCATTCCACTCACCTGGCCTTTTTGCTGATCTTTGTCTATATCAGATTTGTTCCCACCTCAGGGTTTTTGCACTGCTAGTCCCTTCTCCCAGGATGATCTGTCTTCAGATACCAAGGGCAGCTCCTTCCCCTCCTTCAGATCTTCAAGCAAAAGTCACCTTCTCAATGAAGTCTTCCCAGGCCAAAGTTTAAAATTTCAACACCTCCACCACCATTTCATATCTCTGTTTTCATGTTTACTTTTTATTCTTGGAAGAAAGGACTGGCTATCTACTTCTGTAAGATTACAGTCATTGAAAACCCTGTGGAATGCAGTCCTCCTTTGAAACATGTGGGATCACCATGAGTCGGAAACAATTCAATCGGCAATGGATTTACCATAACCCATTGCTGTTGAGTTGATTCCAACTCATAGCAACCCTATAGGACAGAGTAGAACTGCCCCATAGAATTTCCAAGGCTGTAAATCTTTACAGAAGCCAGCTGTCTTTCTCCGCAGAGCAGCTGGTGGGTTCAAACTGCTGACCTTTCAGTAGGCAGCTGAGTGCTTAACCACTACACCACTGGGACTAGTGGGTTTATCATACTATATACTTTATTTGTGTATGGTGTTTATTACGTCTCCCTTACTAAAAAGTAAGCCCCTCAAGGGCAAAAATTTTTGCCTATTTTGTTCTCTTCTATATCCTCAGCACCTATAATAGTGCCTGGCACCTAGTAGGCACTCAATTAACATTTATGAACTGAATGAATGAATAAGTGAGTGAATGTATGATCTCCTGCCTTAGCTCAAACCCTCTACACGGTACTTCATTAGTCTACAGATCCCCCTCCCCCCCATTTCCTTCAGCAGCTTTGTCAAACTTGCACCATGATCTTCTCATTCTATGTTACTGCATCTACCAGGAATAGATTAGATTCATCTCAAAACAAAAGAACACATTCAGCTTCCTGCTCATCCTCTCACTTCCTGCTCATCCTCTCATTGCCATTCATCTGCATCCACACACATTCTCATCTCCTTCCCACCCGGGCCCAGGATGACCCTACCACACTTAATCCAAAGTTAACTTCACTCAACCTACCTCCTCCCCTTTCATGAATTATTCACAATTTCTTGAATTACTTCAAACCCTCCCTTCCCACCACCTCCGTTTCCAGAATTCACCTGATGCCTCCCTTCTGTCTTCTAAAGTAGATCCCATTTAATCCTGCTTTCATACCTAAGTGTAATAAACTGACATTTGTTTGTTTTATATCAGAATTCAAACTCTTAAACAAAAGAGAAATATCTGATAATTTAATTTTAAGTTTCTACTATTTGCCTGTGGGGTTCTGGGGCCTCCCCTGTTTCCATGAAATCATACTTGTAGTCCACTTTCCTTCTGTTCTAATAGGGCAGGAATTCTGTTGTGTTCCTGGATGCCCAGGGGAAATTTGGAGCTAATGAGGAAGGGATATTCCAAAAGGTTTTTGAAATCTAATTATAGTCATGCATTAAAGAAGAAAAGAGTGGATTATATGGGATTTTATTTACTATTTTATAGGACGTGCAATGTGTATGAAAATATTGTCCTTGCTGTCTTTTTTTAGAATATTATTCAGTTATTTCTAGAAAAGATGCTGCATTGTTGAAACACTCAATCACTTACCTTGATTTCTTATCGTCGTTATCTGTCAGAATAGAAACAATGCATAAAGTAGTTAATAATAATAATAAAATGCAACATAATAGTTAGTAGTATTGCTTTTGAAAAACAGTCCTATAAAATATTTTTATACATGAAACATTGCAAAATGATTATTTGCTCTTTCTCTTCTCTTGGTGTTTCTCTCTCTCTGTGCATATTATAGAAGAAGGTATGCTTTAACATTCAGGACTGCTGCCTCAGCTACATTTCTGGACTTTGCCCCAGGACATGAAATATTTGTACCTTCTGAATATTGGAGACCAATATTTCCAATTTAGCTAAAGAAACTTGATTTTTTCAACTATAAAATAATACAAATATTTATTGTTTTGTTCTTTAGAAACATCACTATTTATCTACTTATAATATAGACCACAAATTAATTAACTAGGCAAAAAGATCTTATTGACACTTCCATACGAGTAGAAGCCATAGAATTCAGCCACATACTATTATCCCCAATGTAGGGCAGAGCAAATGCAGAGGTAGGAGATGGAAGTAGGGGTTCTGGGTCATGGGTATAAGGAGGTGACAGGGAAAAGACCCCTAAGGTGTTTACATCATCCATCACCATGGGCAATTCTTCCTGGTTTCCCTGGCATTTTAATTTACCATGTGGCATAAGAGTAAAGAGGCATTATAGAGCAGATGGAGTCCCTGGTTGGCACAGTTTACACACTTGACTGCTAAGAAAAAGATTGGCCGTTCAAGTTCACCCTGAGGTGCCTTGGAAGAAAGGCCTGGTGATCTACTTCCAAAAAAATCATCCATTGAAAACCCTATGAAGCACAATTCTACTCTGATACACTTGGGGTCATCAGGAGTCAGAATCAACTCAACGACGGCTGACTTTTTATAGTGCAGATAGAGGTTAATATCTTGGGCTTGAGAATCAGACAGACTAGATTAGAATTCTGGCTTCATTATTAGTCATATGACTGTTGCCAAGGTGTTTAACATATCTAAGTCTTGGTTTCTGTTTCATCATTGGTGAAATATAAAATCATTAGGATTAAAAAATAGTAAGAGTTTAGAATCATCTGTACTCACTACAGGCCATATATTAGTGCCATAGGCCCCTTTCCATGTTATCTTATTCCAGCCAGCAGAGCCTTGGTGCAGTTCTTCTCGGAGAGCTGTGACTCATAAATGATTGCTCTGTCACTACTGTGATCAATAACCACAACTTTCAGTCGCTGTGAGTCGGAATCAACTCCAGGGCACACAACAACTAGCCAGTGCTGGAACAACCCTACTCCACATAGGCAAGAGATGTACATAGGCTTCAACTCAGTTTTTACTTATCTACCTTTGTGCATTCAGACCTAGTACTTTCAGGCATTGCATTACATGGATTCTCGGGAGGACGACACAGTTGTATGTAAGAATCATGCCCATATTGTTGCTTGAAACTTCACTAGCTCATCCTGCTTTTTGTTCTCACTTCTCTTTGTACAAGAGACAGAGAAAAAACCACCTACATGATCCATCTGACTCGAAACCATTATTCTCCTCTCCAAATTTCTTCACGCTGCAGAGAATTACTGAGTCAGACATAGTAATTGTAATCTGTAGCCAACCACCCTATAAAATAAAATAAAAGAATCATTGCAATTATTATATCTTTTCTTTAATCAAAGTATACAAATGCAAGAACAATTTGATTCAAGAAATAACCTTCACTAATCAAGCTCAGACAAAAGCAGATTTTTATTTGGTTAATTAGTCCATGAAGGAGCCTAATTATTAGAAAAGATATATCCAAACCATGGATTATGGTTTTCTCTGATTTTTGAATGGATGGTTTCTTTTTATTAATTTTTCTTTCTGCTTCTCTGTGCTTTAATATTTATTTATTTGTTTATTTATTTATTGAATGAAGATAGAAACAATGACAGGTGCATAGCAAAGGGTGACCTTCTTGGGTCAGTGTATTTGAGAATTGGGATCTAACAACACCCAAATACTGGTGAGCAGCCTTCAATGCTCCATTGTAAATGCAAACCCAAGGTTCAGGACATGGTGAGTCCAGCTGAGACCAAGGGAACTAACAAGAGACATTCTCTGAATAAAATATAAATGTCTGTCACAGAGTTACAGTTAGTCTTATTCACAGTGGAAAAATCAGTCTGTAAAGAGTGGAAGATTAGAATTTCAGCAGAGTTTATGCCTCATTAACTTCCTTTGCTCCAAACAGAGCTACAATAGATAACATGTTTAAAAAAAAAAAAGAAGAAGAAGGAAAGGCAGAAAGGATCTACAGCCAGGCTCAAATAAATAAAAGTAAACATCTCCATGAACAGAAATGGAAGAATACCCTGAGTTAAGCAGAGCACAAAAGCTGCTGGTGTTTGGACCTAGGGGTCTCGAGCCAGAGAGGCAGTGTGAGAGTTCAGCTCCTGAGAGGACAAAAAGTGTCCTGCGTGAAACAGGATTAGAGATCACCTTTCTGCTTGAATCCAGGGGCTAGCTGGGCCTCCTGCCCTGAGAGAACCCTGAAAAACACTAACGCTCATCATTGCCTGAGATTATTTCTTATGGTGAACTGCAGACCCAGGGAGGTTACAGGGAGACAGAGAAGATACAAAGGGTGAATATAGAGAGAGAGTGAGTATATATATGTATACCTGTTAAAAAATAGGTTGCGGTCGCGTGGATTCCGACTCATAGCGACCCTTTAAGACAGAGTAGAACTGCCCCGTAGGGTTTCCAAGGAGAGGCTGGTGGATTCAAACTGCCAGCCTTTTGCTTAGCAGAGGTAACTCTTAACCACTCGACCTCTATATATATAGTATAATATAAGAGGAGCCTGGATGGTGCAAGAGGTTTGCGATTTGCTGCTAACCTAAAGGTCGACAGTTTGAATCCACTCAGCCCCTCCACAGAAAAAGACCTGGCGAGCCGCTTTCCTAAAGAATGCAGCCAAGAAAACCCTGTGGAGCAGTTCTACTCTGTAACACATGGGGATGCCACGAGTTGGAATCGATTTACTGCAATGGGTTTTTTATAGTTTAATATAATATAAAATGAAGGTAGAGCGAAAGGCTTCTAACTCATCTGACTGGAATCCCAGAAAATAGAATGGAAAATGACGTAATAATTAAAGAGATAATTGCTAAGAATTTTCCAGAAGTAAAGACCTGATTTCTCCAATTGGCAATAGACTCTAAGAACTGCTCAGGATGAACAAAAATAAATCAAAATTTAAATATATCATACTGAAATAACAAAACATCATGAATATATATATATATATCTTAAAAGCTATGAAAGGGAGAAATACATTATCCACGTGGAAATAACAGACTAACAGTAGTTTTCTCATTGGCAGTAGAAGCTAGAAGGCAGTGAAATAATGTCTTTAAATGGTAAGGAAAAATAACCTTTACCCTAGAATTTTATACCAAGCCAAAGAATCATTCAACACAACTTCAGACATTCAAAGCCAAGAGTTGACACCCACAGATCTGTACAAAGCAACTATTAGAGGACAGGGCAAGAAGGAAACAGTGACCAGAAAGGAGTCATGGAAGAGAGAAACAAGAGTGAACACAAAAATTAACACAATCTATCAGGGCAGTTAATAACATAATGATATTAAAAATAACTTCTTAGATTTAAAAAAGTCAAAACTAAACTCTGTCTAAAATTAGATTATGATAATGGTTGTACAACTCTAGAAATAAACTAAAAAATTGAATTGTACACTTTAAACAGGTGAAGTTTATGTATGTAGATTATACCTCAACAAAGCTGTTAAAAACAGAAAGATCATTTTACTGAATTTTTAGAAGTCCAGATATATGATTAAAAAAGACATATAAAATCATAAAGAACAATTTGAAATTGAGTAATTTTTTAAAAAGGCATGTCATGCAAATGCTGATTTTTCAAAGCTGTGACAAACAATATTAATGCCAGAAAATATAGAATCTATGCCCAAAGCAGTAATGGAGATAAAGGGGGACACTATGTAGTAATTAATGAAAGGTGCAATCCACCAAGAAGACATGATTAAATATATCTAATAATCTAACATAACAGTATAGTCCACAATCGTAATGGAAGGCTTAAACATATCTCTATTAGAAACTGATATACCAAGCAGACAAATAATTAGGATGTACTTCAGTAAAACTGAATAAAAGAAAAACAGGTCAGGGTGAGCTTAGGTCTCTCAGGAGCCGAGATCCTCCCAGGCTGAGGATGCTACTACAATAGGGGCATTCGCTCACTGCTTCTTTTTGCAAATAAAGTTTTATTGGAACACAGCTGTCATGGATTGAATTGTGTCCCCCAAAAATATGTGTCAACTTGGTTAGGCCATGATTTCCAATATCATGTAGTTGTCCTCCATTTTGTGATCTTCCTATGTGTTATAAATCATAATCTCTGCCTGTGGTTAAAGAGGATTAGGGTGGGATGTAACACTCTTGCTCAGGTTGAATCCCTGATCTGATGCGAAGGGAGTTTCCCTGGGGTATGGCCTGCACAACCTTTTATCTTACAAGAAATAAAAGGAAAGGGAAGTAAGCAGAGAGTTGGGGACCTCATACCACCAAGAAAGCAGCACCGGGAGCAGAGCACTTCCTTTGAACTCAGGGTCCTTGTGCCTGAGAAACTCCTCAACAAGGGGAAGATTGAGGACAAGGACCTTCTTCCAGAGCCGACACAGAGAGAAAGACTTTCCCTGGAGCTGATGCCCTGAATTTAGACTTTTAGCCTACTTTACAGTGAGGAAATAAATTTCTCTCTGTTAGAGCCAACCACTTGTGGTATTTCTATTACAGCAGCACTAGATAACTAAGACAACAGCCATGCACTTTTTTTTATGTATTGTTAATGACTGCTTTCACACTGCAATGGCGGAGTTAAGTAGTTGTAACAGGGACTTATGGCCCCCAAAGCCTAAAATATTTACTCTCTAGCCCTTTACAGAAAAAGTACGCTGACCACTGTACCATCAGGTCAGCTCAGGACAACCTAACGCCCAGGGAGAAATCCTCGAGGACTTGATTTAACCAACCTAAAAATCGAACAGAGCACCCACTGTCCAACCAGACATTTTCACTACCCTCCTGGAGCTTATACTGTGACAGAGAAAATAGGTGATACACCAGTTACAAACTTGGTGACTGTGACTAAACAGGAAGCATGGGGATCTGGTGGACCTCAAGCAGAGGACCTGCCCTTGTCTCAAGAGAAGGGGAAGCACATTTATCATGAGACCTTGAAGATGAGGGCAAGTTAGCCAAGGGGAAGAGTATTGCAGGCAGAAATGAGCACGTGCAAAGACCCAGATCTGAGAGACAGCACAGCAGGTGCAAGGACCAAAGGGCTGTCCAATGAGTGTGGGGCAAAGTGGATGGGATGACTCTGGACATTTGACTGGTTGATTCCTCAGGGAATCTTAGCATGGAGGTAAACAGTTAATTCTTAGCATGGAGGACTTGGGACTTAATTCTAAGGGCAATGGGACACTAATAAAGGCTTTTCGGTAAGAAAAGCATATGATCAAATTTACATTTTAAAAAACTCCACTCTGATAAGGGAGACTTGGGAATCCACACTCACGGAGACTAGGAAATGGGCTTGGGAAGGACAGAATCCCCCTGACCAAGAAGTGAAGCTCCTTATATCTACCGACACCAGGGGTGTGTGTAACTCATCTAACCCCCAGGCAGATAGGCCTGAGGTAATGAAAGAAACAGGGCAGTGTGCAGCTCTCCTGTCACTGTAGGAGATGGATCTGGAGTCTGTCAGGGTCCCTAGTTTTGAATTTTCTCTGGGGAGATTTGTTCTGCTTTCAATTTGATTTCTTCCCAAGTACTATTTTTAAAACATCTTGATCTTATCTAGGCTGAATTCAGGAAGAGGTTTTTACATATCCAGGTCAAGGACATAAATGCCCTAGAAGCCACCAGGGAGTGAGGAGGAGGAGGAGACAGGAGCAGGCGTGGGGGCGTAGAGGTCAGGAGTAATGGCTGAGCTGTTTCCCCGCTTCCCTGCAACTGTAAATGCTCTGATCATACGAGAGCACCTCCTTGGCATTTCTCTTGTGATGTCTTCCCCTCTGTAAAACCTTTCAAGGCCACCAGCACCACAGATTCCCCCTCACTGAGCTACTCAAAGAGAACCATAGAATTGCTTCTGTTCCTCTTGAATTTAGAAGTCACTTTCTAAGCCCCAAATTCTGATTTTTTTAAAAAGTCCTTGAAATATCTTCCACTTCTGACATTTAAAGATGTATGTAGGGTACTTTTGTTATAATCAAACCCAGCAAATGATTTCTTTCTCCCAAAGATCATTAGAAGAGGAAAGAAATATTAATTTATGCTAAGAAGTAAGAAAAAAAAGAAAAATATTAGCTTGCAAATAAGTAGATTGTGGGTTGATGGCATATGAGAGACAAAATGCAGGATACACTGTGCAGGGGCAGAATAAAATGGGGTCCCTTTAGCTAGACTACCATCCTAAAAGTTGGTGGTTCAAACCCACTGGAAACTCTGGTGATCTGCTTCTGTAAAAGATTACAGCCAAGAAAACCCTAGGGAGAAGTTCTACTCTTGTAACACATGGGGTTGTTGTGAGTCGTGAGTCGTGAGTCAGAGTCAACTCAAAGGCAATTGTTTGTTTTTTGCTGTTGTTATTGTTGTTTTAGCCCTGAGGGCTATGGCTGATGGAGAGGAGAGAGAGACATAGTGACCCTCTATGGACACATGAATATCCTTTCATCACAGCGTCACAGTTGAAGGGGAGGACTAAAGAATTGCTTCTAAAGAGAATAGAATTTTTTGTTTACTTTTTCCCATACAAAAATTTATACATACATTGTTATGTGACTCTAATTGCTCTTCCCAGACTGTGACAGCACATTCCTCCCCCCACCTCCATTCCCCATGTCCATTCAACCAGCTCCTAACCCTCTCTGCCCTCCCATCTCACCTCCAGACAGAAGCTGCCCGTTTAGTCTCTTGTATCTACTTGAGCTAAAAGCGACACTCCTCATGAGAATCGTTTTATGTCCCACAGTCCAGTCCAATCCCTGTCTGAAGAGCTGGCCTCAGAAATTGCTTTAGTTCTAGGCTGATAGAGAATCCAGGAGCCATGCTTTCCGGGGTTCCTCCAGTCTCATTCAGACCATTAAGTCTAGCCTTCTTACTAGAATTTGAGTTCTGCACCCCACCTTTCTCCTGCTCCATCAGGGACTCTCTGTTGTGTTCCCTGTCAGGGCGGTCATTGGTGGTAGCCAGGCACCATCTAGTTCTTCTGGTCTCAGGCTGATGAAGTCTCTGGTTTATGTGGCCCTTTCTGTCTCTTGGGCTACTACTTTCCTTGTGTCTTTGGTGTTCTTCATTCTCCTTTACTCCAGGTAGTTGGGATCAATTGATGCATCTTAGATGGCCACTTGCAAGCTTTTAAGACCCCAGATACCACTCACCAAGATAGGATGCAGAACATTTTCTTAATAAGCTTTGTTATGCCAATTGACCTAGATGTCCCCTGAAAGCATGGTCCCCAGACCTCTACCCCTGCTACTCTGTCCCTCAAAGTGTTTGATTGTATTCAGGAAACTTCTTAGCTTTGGTTTAGTCCAGTTGTGCTGACTTCCCCTGTAGTGTGTGCTGTCCTTCCTGAAGAGAATAGAATTTAATGACAAAATTATTCAGAGCTATTCTTTGTCTCTAAATGTATGCTTTTTTCATCTTCACAAAGCAAAACGTAACTCCAATACTTGATTCCCACAATGAAACCAGAGCACTTTCTAGCAAGTGCCTCATTAAAAAACCCATTGCTGTTGAGTCAATTTTGACTCATAGCAACTCTGTTGGGCAGAGTAGATCTCCCCCATAGGGTTTCCAAGCCTGTAATCTTTACGGAAGCAGACTGCCACATCTTTCTCCCACAGAGCAGCTGGTAGATTTCAACTGCCAACCTTTTGGTTAGCAGCCAAGTGCTTAACTACTGTACCACTGGGGCTTCTTTCTAGCAAATACAGTGTCTTTTAAAACCACAACGTGGTAGTGAATTGTACGGTACGTGTTATGGATTGAATTGTGCCCACAAATAGATACGCTGAAGTCCTAACGCCATACCTGTGAATATGATCTTGTTTGGGGAAATGGGATCTTTCTTTGAAGATATTATCAGTGAAGTCCTATCAGAGTAGAGTGGGTCCTAATTCTAATCCCTTTTGAATGGTGTTTCATAAAGAAGGAGCAGACAGAGAGACAAGGGGAGACAAACAGGGGAAGACACCACGTGAAGATCTGTCTACAAGTCAAAGAATGCCAAGAAATGCCTGAGGCTATCAGAAGCTGAAAAAGACAAGGAAGGATCTTCCCCTAGAGCCTTCAGAGAGACAGCAGGGCTCTACAGATGCCCTGAAGTTGGACTCCTAACCTCCAGAACTACGGGACAATAAATTTCTGTTCTTTAAAGCCACCCACTTTATGGTATTTTGTATGGTAGTCCTAGGAAACTAAGACAGCATGTGAATTACTATATTATTTTAACAATGCTGTTTTTAAAAAAGTGGGGAATTGTTTTCCTAAATGATTTCCTAATTCACTTCTAACATTCATTAGCAAATGTTTGTTGCTATTACTTTTGGTACTGGAGAAACATGAACTATTCAAGGGGCTTACAATCTAATAGGGAAGGGGCATGCAACAATAATTCCTAGGTAGTGAAATGGGTACTTCAAACAGAGAAAATTACAGAGTTTTAGAGAGCACAGTAGCAGGGGCAACTAGGGTGGTCATGGGCTGTGTTTGCAGGGTGGGGGGGATGTGCGTTTCTTATTGTAATTGTGTACTCCAACCACATGTACGCAGAAAATAACCTCTATTTAATAGCCTGTAAATAGGGTCAGCAAAAATGAGGGAAACTCTCAGTGAGATGGATTGACACAATAGCCTCAACAATGGTATCAAACATACCAACAGTCATGACCAGACAACATTTCATTCTGTTATACATAAGGTCGCCATGAGTCGGAGATGACTCAACGGCAGCTATCAACAACAAGAAGAAATAAACTAATACCTTAAAAGTTTAGTAATAACCTCTATTAGATCCTAATATTTAAGAGTTTTAGGTGCAACCATTATAATTTGTCTCTAACATGTTGAGAAAGCTCTTTTCCTCCCTCAAAACATTTAGAAATACCAAAATTTATTCCCAGTCTTAAATATGAATAATATTGGATCTATGTGCTTAAATCCTCAGTAATGTGATTTCTACTGGCTAGGAAAGCCTAAAAACTGAAATTAGATTCTGGAAGACAACTTGTTCCCCCTAACCACGCATCCTGAGCTCATATCTTTTAGAATTTATTTTGAAAACCGAGAGAATGAGGAAATGAGTATGGTGTTGAAGACAAGATAGTCAGTATAGTTCTGTACTAAACCTATACCAGCCTTCTTGGGTAGGATTTGTGATTAACAGCACAAACAGAATTGTGCTTTCATAAAATCAGTAAAAAAGAAGTTAACTCACATTTTTTATTTTGAGTAGACTTTTCAATCCATTCACCAATTTGTACCAGAAACCTATATACAACATACACATACACATATTCTCAAGATAATTAATGAATGAAACAGCATGACCATAAATGAGACAGTAGCCAAAAATCATCCATATTGTATATAATATTATGAAATTATTAATTCATTCTGTGAGTCTATATACAAGCATTGTAGTATTGTTTATCACATGAAAAGTGGGCAGCCTTTAATAAATCAGAAACACAACACCCCACAACGTGAAACTTAAAGGGAATGGCCTGGAAGAACATAGCCCTCAAATGCTGTAGACGAGCATAAGCCACTTACCCGTGAACATAAACTTGAGCAAGACAGAAGAAAACAGTGGATACCACTGTGGAGAGTCAGAGGGTTTTACAACCTTTTCCAACTTCAGTTTTCATCATTATAAAACTTTGAACAGAATTCAAGCTTTTTCAAGAACATTATCTATTTGCTTAAGGGTCAGTGCCCGGAAGGCCAACACAAGCACAGTTCAGTGACATCTGAGGAAAGGTCGAACATGCCCAAAGCAATAACCCCAAGCACAGAATACTTAGGAAACCCTCTGAGGGGTCAACAGAGTTTAGAAAGCGCTGATTTGCCTTGGAAGGACCAGGGGAGACTAGAGCAGAGAAGGCCCAGCAAGAGCACTGTCATTGTAGCTATGTCCAGATCTTCTTTCTACAAGACCCTCTTTTGAGAAGTTACTTAAAACATAACAGAACAAGAAAATGCCTTAAGTTTTCCCCATGATTTAAAAGATTACCTTCAAAAAGTCTTTGGGTTGCAGGTCCCTGGTGTTCCTGGCCCAGCCCAGAATTTTGTGGAGGCAGATAATCTAAAAGAACATCTGAAGCAGCCTTCTGCTCAAAACTTTGAGTGCACAGATGACCCTTGCACCTTGGCCTGAATAGTCAATACCTTTGGCTCTACCTGCCAGATGAAGTTCTGTGTAAGTACAGATTAACGATTTTTAAAAAGGCTCAAATTAACAGAAGGTCAAGTCAAATAAACACACACAGATATTAGATATCTCCAATGTGATAAACACGTACATCTAGTCCTCACCCTTCTTATTTTTAATCCTTCCATTTTTCTCAAAATGTTCTTATTTATTCTCTGCATGAGCCTCCCCTTTTCTGAATGCACCTCCCCGCGGCCTTCAGTGATGAATAACAGTTAGTGCTGATCAAGCCCTTATTGGTTGGCTGGTCCAGTTGTAGAGTTTTGCTTGTATCGCCTCCTTTGGTCTTCTCAACAGCTCTAGGAGTTAGCCCTTCTTTGTCTGTCTTCACATACCTAAGCAACCTTACCTGCTACTCTTTGCCAACAACCAGCCTACTGCGTGCCAGATACTGTTCTAAGCTCAGGATAGAATGAGTAAAACAGATAAGAATCTCTGCCCTCAGGAATCTTACATTATGATGGTGGAAGGGAGACAGACCATAAACAAGTAAACGTGCAGTGTGTCAGAGGGTAATAAGTGCTACGGATAAAAACATAACAGGAAATGAGTATGATAGGGAGGGTGTATAGTGGGAGTGTGTGTATGTCTGTGTAAGAGTGAGTCTGTGTGTGTAGCAGTTGTTGCCAATTTAAATGGCGTGATTGAAGAAGGGCTCACTGAGAAGGTGACATACGAAGAATGGCCTGAGGGACATGAGGAAGGGCTTTAAATGCCATTATGATGAGCTGCAGACAGTGTAAAGACTTGAACTTCAGTCTAGGAGCTGGGCAAGGCTAGTGTTCACAAACAGAGGTACAGTAGGAGACGGCTTAAGCAGTAAGTCCTTCACACTTACACCAACCACAGACTGTTTTTATGAGTCATTACCACCCTGAAAATCAACATAAACTGTGAAAATCCAGCTTGAGTTAGTTAACATAATATAACTGTTTTTTTTTTTTTTTTTGTGGGGTAGAGACTAGCGGAAAGAATGCTTTCTAAATTGGAGCTTCCTTAGGTAGGCTTGATTTTTTTCTTTTTTTAAAGTAAAGCTGTGTGGAAGGATGCAATTTCTATAATTTAGTTCATAACAGGGAGAGGCAGAATGGTACCATCGAAAAAGCACAGGCTTAAGGAGTCACAAAGAACTGGGTTCATATGCTGGTCTTGCCACTTACTTGCTATGCGATTTAGTTAAGGCAACAATAAACCAAAAACAAAACAAAAAACAACAACAACAAAAAACCCAAACCAGTTGTCACGAGTTGATTCTGACTCACAACAATCCGTGAGTGTCAGAGTAGAACTGTATTCCACAGAGTTTTCAATGGTGGTCGCCAGTGATTCTGCCCTCCTTAATTACATCCTACAGGATGAGTCTAGCTGGCTTCACCCTGAAATATACATGTTTAAGATTCTAAAATAACTGCCTCAACCTCACTCTGTCTAGTCAAGGAGTGCCCATTATGCTAGGTAAGGTATCAACAGTCTTGAAGCAGAAGCTCTACCTGGTAAGTCAAAGATATCCAGAAAAGGTTTACCCTAGGGATGATTCAATATTCAATGGTAGGGTAACAGCGTGAACTAATAACCCACGCTTTTTTTCTCTTTCACCTTCTTTTGTCCTGTGACACCCCCCCCCCCATACCTACCCAGGCAGTTAGGTGCAAAACATCATAGTTGTGAGAAGAGTTGTCACTGCAAAACGAGAGACAAAGATGTCCATTTATTAGCTTTTGAATATCAAAACCAAGGTCCAGGTTTAATACTAAAAGCTTTGGAAGTCTAGATGACCCAACTTTGCCCACTCTAGACTACATTGAAACTCTTTGGGCTGGGAGATTGGGGTCATCAAGGTGAGCAATAGAGTGTGACAAGTGTTAATTTTTGAGAAGGGGCCCTGCATGCTACCTCCCTTAGGGTTAAGTGAAGTCCACTGATGGAAAGGAATAATGGAATAGTACAGAAGACCACTGGTGTTCAGGAAGAGACGGCTTGAGGCAGACCCTCCATGTCCCCTGATGGCAGCTCAAGAGAGGAACCAATTTCCCCATCCCCCAAAAGATGTTCCAATGTTGGCCAACAGAGGGAGACACCAACTCTCAGGAGCAGAGGATGAACAGCAGGTAATACCGAGGGCTGCACGACGAAAAGGCAAGGACCCAGAAATGCAAAAGGCCATACATACATGGAAAACAAAATTCAACCTCATAGAGAATCAAAAAAGGGCAAATTAAAGTCATATTGAGATACTATTTATTTGCCTATCAAATTTGGAAGATAATGACAGTATTAAATGATAATGGAAAGATGTTTAAAATATTTAGAAAAAAAGTAAGTTGCTAAATAGTATATGCAAGCAAAAAGCATACAGTATGACAAGTGGCAAATATATATTTACAAAATGATACATATAATTCCAGATAAATATGTTTAAAATAGTAACGGTAATTACTCTGATAGGATAAGTGACTTTTATTTTCTTCTCTTGACTATCTATATTTACTTTATTTCATTAGGAGTTAATTCATTCATTCAACAAATACATACTGAGTTCCTACTATTCTGTTTTTCACTTACCAGATTGACAAAGATTTCCATAGAAATTTTAAAAAGTAATATGAAGAAATTCATGGAAAGCAGCAGCTGTACACATCTGTAGTTGAGTAAAAATTGTTCCCATTTACTGGTACTAATTTCTTGGAGTATAATTTGAGAATTTGTATCAAAGTCTTGCAAAATTGCATATACATTCACCTATGAATAATAAGAAGGTCCTAGAGTTTACCTCCAAAAAGATAATCATAAATTCATACAAAATAATTTATTATGGTAGCAAAAAATCCCATATACTCTGATGCCCGACAGTAGAGGACAGGTTCATAAATTGTTGAACCATCACATGATGTAATAACCTTTTCAAGACTTAATCTTTTTGTGTTATGAATTTTTTGTTGATGGCATGTGTTTTCAGTAGTGGAATACATGTAGATTAATGGGCTGTAGTTAAATTTTTGGTTGGTAATATGGATTTTGAGAAATATCATGTGGGCATACATTTTTCCACAAAACATTGGTGGTAGTCTGGCACCATGCTTAGTGGGCGCCGTCTGCCCCAAGGATCTTTGGAGCATGGCACCTTCCATTTTGTTACATTGGGCACCTCTGGTTTTTCAAATATGACACACATGCACACACAAAAAAAAAAACCAAACCCACCAGGGCTCCCTATCATACAGAAGGTATAAATATGTTTACAAGGATTATCTAGCTGTACAAAAGCCAAAAATTTGACCCAATCACACTTCCTGGATGCACTGCCTCATACCTAAGCCTTCTACCTTAGTGAATTTTTGCCAAAGACCATTTCTTCCATTTTTCACCATTACACAAGCCCCCACTGAAGGGCAGAATATACTTTTAGTGGGACAAACTGTCTCCCAAGAAACTTGAGAACCCAAAAATATTTGTGAGTGCGTTCTTTTCAAGATTCAGTAAAGAGATAATATCTATTAAGATGATATTTTAGTAGATTATTTTGTAATATGGAAAGATATTCACATTACAATGTTTAGTGTGAAACATAGTTCCAAAAGTTTCTAATTAATAGGTGATTCACACACATACATACACAACAACACTAGATATGAACATTAAACATATGAAAAGATATCCAACTTTACTAGTAATTTTTTGAAAATCGAATAATTTTTACCCATCATGTTGACAAAGATTAAAAAGACAAAAATATGTAAAGAAAAGGACAATCTTATTTACTGCTGCTGACAGTAAACATTACAACCATTCTAGAAGGCAATTTGACAACACCTACTAACAATCTTTAAAATGTGCATATCTTTTGAAACAGAAGTGCCATTTATATCAATTAAAAATAAGGTTAACAAATAAAATAAGTAAATAAAGGAATCTCACAGGGATTTAACTATAAGGATAGTTATAGTAGTTTTGACTGTAACAGGCAAAAACTATAAATGGTCTAAGTGCCCTGCAATAGGGAATCAGTTAAATGGATATGGTGACTTTATACAATAAGAAATCCTGAACTTCTGGGCAACATGGCTCTATAGTCAGAAATACCACGCCATCCCTCCACAGCAAATATCAGAAAAACTAAGTCAAACAGAGGCACACGTCAATCCTGAAACCCTAAGCATCAAATGAAGACAAAAAGAACTCAGCCAAGCACCAAATGGAATAAGGAACTGACAGATAACAGACAGTGAGGAGAGATACATGCAAAGACCCTGCCCACTGGAGAAGAAGGTGAAACGTATCATGCCCACAGACAAGCAAACAACAAAGAACACACAGCCCACCTGCTCAGACATAATCAAATAAAACAAAAAAGCAGGACAAAACAAACAAATCTACAATCAATAAATGAGGAAAATAACCACTGAATGCCCGGAAAACAGCAGACAATATCAAAACATTTACAAAAACTGGACAGGATGGTTCCAGTAGGCATCCAAAATAAAATATCAGATGACCTTCCAGTAGAAGAAAAGGCACTAGACCTAACTGACGGGGAATTCAAATCTCTAATATTCAGAATTATCCAAGAGTTGAAGCAAAAAACAGACAAAAATGAGGAAAAAAATAGACAAATTCATGGAAAGTACAGACAAAAAAAATGGAAGAATTCAAGAAAATAATACAGGAACAAAATGCTAAAATAAATTCACTACTAGAAATCATACAAAAACAACAATTAGAAATCCAAAAGGTAAACAACAAGATTTCAGAAATAGAGTGTCATAGAAGGGCTGAGGAGCAGGTTTGAAACGATGGAAGACAGGATCAGTGAAATTGAAGACAAACATTGGATACTACTCTGTTTGAGGAAAAAATCAGAAAAAAGAATGAAGAAAAATGAAGAAACCCTGAGAATTATGTGGGATACAATCAAAAGCAAAAATCTGTGAGTGATCGGAGTTCCAGAACAGAGGGAGAAAACAGAAGACACAGAGAGGATCATTGAAGAATTGCTGACAGAAAACTTCCCCAATACCATGAAAGATGAAAAGCTGAACATCCAAGAACCTCAATGAACCCCATATAGGATAGACACCAAAAGAAAATCACCAGGGCATATCATAATCATACTTGCTAAAACCAAAGACGAAGAATCCTGAGAGCAGCTCAAGAAAACCAAAAAGTCACATACAGAGGAGAAACAATAAGACTAAGCTTGGATTATTCAGCAGAAACCATACAGGCAAGAAGGCAATGGGATGACATATACAAAACCTTGAAAGAAAAAAATTGCCAGCCAAGAATAATATATCCTGCAAAACTCTCATTCAAATATGATGGTGAAATTAGGTCATTTCCAGATAAACAGAAATTAAGGGACGATGTAAAAACCAAACAAAACTTACAAGACTTATTAAAAGAAGTCCTTCGATCTGAGAACAAACAATATCAGACCACAGGCTGAATATAGGACATAGGATTGTACTAGCCAGATACCAGCCTAGGAAATGAACTCTTAAGGACTATGCAAAACCAAAAGAATTACAAAAGGGAACCAGAGTGGTTAATCTGTAAATGACAACAGCATCAGAACAATAAAAGAGGGAATAAATGGTGTAGGTATAGAACCTTCTAATGGAGAGGAAGTCAAGTGATACCAAGTAATAATAGACTGGTTCAAATCTAGGAAGATAAGGGTAAATTTCAAGGTAACCACAAAGAAAGTTAACAAACCTACTCATCAAAATAAACAAGAAAAACATAAAGTCTCAGTAAAAACAAAACCTACAAAAACAAAAGAGATGAAAAAAAATCCACAAACAAAAGAAACTCAGCACAGGAGAGTAAGAGGAACACCAAAAATGTCAGCACCACAAAAAAAAAAGCACTACAAAATGCAATCCCACTCCTAGGAATATATCCTAGAGAAACAAGAGCCGTCACACAAATAGACATATGCACACCCATATTCACTGAAGCACTGTTCACAATAGCAAAAAGATGGAAACAACCTAGATGCCCATCAACAGAAGAATGGATAAACAAACTATGGTACATTCACACAACGGAGTATTATACAAAGATAAAGAACAATGATGAATCTGTGAAGCATCTCATAACATGGAGGACATTATGATAAGTGAAATAAATCAATCACAAAAGGACAAATATTGTATGAGACCTCTACTGTATAACTCATGTAAAAGTTTACACACAAAAAGAAACAATCTTTGTTGGTTACGAGGCACGGGAGGGGTGAGGGGGAACTAAATAGATAAGTGGTAACTTTGGTGAAGGGTAAGACAGTACACATTACTGGGGAATCCAGCACAACTTCTACAAGGAAAGGTCATGGAAGCTCCACAGACACTTCCAAACTCCCTGTGGGACTGAACTGCTGGGCGGAGGGCTGTGGGGACCATGGTCTCAGGGAACATCTAGCTCAATTGGCATATAAGTTTATAAAGACAGTGTTCTACATTCTACCTGGGTGAGTAGAGTCTTGGGTCTTAAAAGCTTGTGAGCAGCCCTCTAAGGCACTACATTGGTCTCACCCCTTCAGGAGCAAGGGAGAATGAAGAGAACAAGATACAAGGAAAAGATTAGTCCAAAGGGCTAAAGGACCACAGCTACCAAGGCCTCCACCAGACTGAGTCTTGTACAACTAGATGGTGCCCGGCTACCACCACTGACTGCTCTGACCGGGATCACAACAGAGGGTCCTGGACAGAGCTGGAAAAGGATGTAGAACAAAACTCTAACTCACAAAAAAAAGACCAGATTTACTGGCCTGACAGACTGGAGAAACCCCTAGAGTATGGCCCCCGGACACTCTTTTAACTCAGTGGTGAAGCCCCTCCCGAAGTTCACCTTTCAGCCGGGGATTGGACAGCCTCATAAAACAAAACAGGACTAATGAGACACAGCAGTCCAGGGACAAGGACTAGAAGGAAGGAGGGGACAGGAAAGCTGGTGATAGGGAACCCAAGGTTGAGAAGGGACAGTGTTGACATGTCATGGGGTTGTTAACCATTGTCATAGGGCAATATGTGTACTAAACGTTTAATGAAAAACTATTTGTTCTGCAAACCTTCATCTAAGGTACAAAAAAATAAAAAAGGATTATCTATGTGAGATCAAATTGACAACAGCAACTCCAAAGGTTTGATGGGAAGCCTAGGGGACAGTGAGTTGAAGATAATGGTGAGGAATAATTTGAAAAAGGATAGTGAGAATAGCAGCACAACTGGAAGAATGTAATCGATGTCATTGAATTGTACATGTAGAAATTTTCAGAATGGTGTAACTTTGGCTATGTATATTTTCACCAAAAAGAAGGTCCTCAATGTCAAGAAGGGAGAGTGTTGACATGTCGTGGGGTTGTTAACCAATGTCGTAGAACAATATGTGTACTGACTGTTTAATGAGAAACTATTTGTTCTGTAAACCTTCATCTAAAGTACAATAAAAAAATTTAAAAAAAAAAAAGAAAGAAATCCTGGGGTATTTGAGTGTGGGATGGAGAGGAACAGAGAAGCTGGATTAATGGAAGCAGAACAACCAGAAAGAAAATATTGAAAACACAATGTGTATGTAAAATGTAAGCAACATCAGTGAACAATATGTATCGAAATTGTTAAATGGGAACCTAATTTGCTGTGTAAACTGCCACCAAAAACTCTAACAATATTTTTTTAAGAAAAGAATGGAAAAGATCTACCTACTCTGAAAGATATTCAGTAATGCATTCAGTTATTAATTGCTGCCTCAGGATTTTCCCAGGCACAACAATCATAATTTGAAATCTTATTATTCCACAGCCTTATCTACCCTAGAACTGGAAGAACCAGATGGTGCCTGGCTACCACTACCAACCATCCTCATCAGGGCCACAATAAATAGACCCTGATAGAATGGGAGAAAAACGTAACACAGAACCTCAAATTCTTAAAAAAAATCCAGAATTATTGGACCAGTTAAGAGTAGAGAACTCCCCGAGACTATTGCCCCAAGATAATCTTCAAACCTTGAACTGAAACTAACCCCTGAGGTCATCTTGTAGCTAAATAACAAATTGGCTCAAAAAATAATGCAAACCACCCCTAATTACTGTGCTCCTTTAAAAAATCATCTCTATGAGACCACAGAGCCAACAATTACTTTAAAACAAAGATGAGAATGTAAGGGGACAGGGAAACGAGATTAATGGAAATGGAACAACCAGAACAGAAATAACGAGCATGTTCATGCATTGTGAAGAATGTAACCAATGTCACTGAACAACTTGTGTAGAAATTGTTGTGAACCTAAACTACTGTGTAAACCTTAACCAAAAACAAAATAAAATATTATTTTAAAAAATGATAAAAAGAAACCCTGTTGCCAATGAAGCCAATGTTGGAAATCAATGTTTATTGTCATAGAAAAATGGGGAAAAAAAAACTAGCTATCATCAAGTTGATTCTGACTCATGGTGACGCCATGTGTATCCGAGTAGAACTGTGTTCCATAGGGTTTTCAATGACTGTGATCTTTTGGAAGTAAATTGCCAGGTCTTTCTTTCAAGGCACCTCTGGGTAAATGCAAACCCATCAACCTTTCCGTTAGTAGTTCCACCACACAAGGACTCCTAGAAAAATGACTATAGTAAACGGGAAAGAAAAAACAAGTATGTTAGAAAACACCACGCAGTGTGTGATGCTGTAACCGAAAGGTTGTTATTGGTTGTCTCTAGATGGCAAGATTCCTAATGAATTTCACTTCTATCTTTAGATTCTCTGAGTTTTTTAGAATGATTATTATTACTTTCATTCTAAAGAATTTTTTTACAGCTACCTGTGAGTGTGTATATGTGTAAATATAAAACTATATTTAGAATTTGGTATATTTTGTATACATAAAATTATTGTGTTCTTAATTATGTTATGTCATCATATAAAATAGAAGAAAATGCATTAAAATATAAAAGTGATTATCTGTAAGTTATAAAAATAGGAATGTGGGTGATTTTTATTTTCTATGTCTTACAAATTGTATACAATAAAAACAAACTACTTTTGTAATATAAAAGTTATTAAAGAAAAGTTATAACAGGTATGACAAAGTAATGGCTAGACAAATGTGTAATAAAATTTATACTGATAATGATTTTTTTTTAATATAGCTAGGATTCTGGGGATTCTCCAAATGCCAGCTGTGGTTAAGTCATTGCGTTTCTGACCCAAAGGTTCTGACATCCGCAGAAAGTATGGGGGCCTTATCTGGACATCAGAGACAAAATTTCTGTGGATTAGAAGATTTGTATCTGCATCACAATCCTGGTTTACCCTAATGAAGACCAGCCCAGTGTTGTAGCACTTGAAGCTCCAGCTAAGTGCTATGGTCCAATGGTCCTAAGGTCCTAAACCAAGAGGTAGCCACGCCCTACCGCAAACCTCTGCCCCTGGGCCACATCTCCTCAAAACTGTCTCTAATCTAAACAGTCCTCAGGATCACTTTTGGCTCAGTGCTCAGTGGCAATGTGTTGCACTCCCATGTCATGTCTGGTCTGGATTCCTGGAACTCCTCTATGCCCCATTTGTTTGGTCGCTTAGAGAAACACTGGAAAAATACAACACTTCATTATAATCTTCAAATCATGCTTCCTTGAAGGTGGCTTGGAAACAAAAGCAGTGAGTTGAGTAACCTCTACATATTTTTAGATGTTCTATGTTCCCCCTGTAGAATTAACAGCACCAAGTAAGACTGTTTACGCACAGTCTTAGCAAAATTTACTTTACAATTATCTTTTTTAAAATTTACTTTTCTTTAATCTCCACAGCTATTTATCTTCTTCAGCACTCAGTAGTATTTCAGAATTTTTAGTTTTGTTTCCCGCTTTAATGAGGAAACCCAGTTCAAAAATATAGACTTCATTCATGAGCAAATTTTTTCTCATATTTTTGAGTGTAGTAGTTCTTGCCTTTCCCTAAAGGTTCTTCATTGTTCATGAAGTTATAAAAATTGTGGGAGAACATCAGTAATTGGAAAAGGGAGAATAATAGGTGAAAAAAATTCATTGATAAATGGTTGTGCCTATGGCATTGGGTTGTCATTTGAAATGTCAAATGAATTCATTTACTACTGGAAAGGGGTAAGCCCTCCTGAAGTTTTGAGTGGAATGGGTTTTCAAGTCTCAGCTTTTCTAGTATTCCTCCCTCCTTAAAGTGATGTATCATTCCTCTGCTGGGGTAGAAGAGGAGGTGGTAAGAAGTGAGTGGTTGTTAACAGTCAAGCATAGGTCACAGTGATCTATGCCAAGTGGTTATAAATGAAATAGGTGATGCCTGCCACTCCCCAGCTTAAAGCACGGCAATTCATTCTTCATACAACATCCTCGGTAATGAGGAACAAGCTTTACCAAATTAGACAAACATGTTTTTGGACTGCAATCCCATTGCCTCATAAAATCAAGATCCAGAACTCTATACAAACTTTTCAGTCCAAGCGGAGGTTGGTGACCAAATACTTTTAGTGTTAAGGGAAAAAAAAAAAAAGAGTCAAATTATTTTTATTGCTTTAAGGAAAAAGAAAAAACAAGGAGGCAGATTATTTTTATTGCTATGTTACAAATAGCTGTTCATCAAGCTCTCTACTCTTATGAACTCTGGGTGAGTCCTTAAGACACTGGGAAACTTAACTTGAAACACACTGCTGTAAAGCAGTGAGCGAGGAGCCCTGGTGGCGCAGTGGTTAAAGCACTCGGCTGCTAACCAAAAAGTCAGTGGTTCAAACACACCACCTGCTCTGAGGGAGAAAGATGCGGCAGTCTACTTCTGTAAAGATTTATAGTTTTGGAAACCTTATGGGGCAGTTCAACCCTGTCTTATAGGGTCACTATGAGTCCGAATCAGCTCGATGGCAGTGGTGTGTATGTGTGTGTAAAGCAGTGAGCTACCCAGACCCGATTCACAACTTCATTGCTTCTCACTGACACTTGTCTAGGTACACACTTGAGAATGTCACAATTTTAAATAACAATGACTAAGAGCAATTGACTATGGGGACCCTAGTCATGACCTTCAAGTGCTGAAGAACAAAGATGTCACTTTGAGGACTAAGGTGCACCTGACCCAAGCTGTGATATTTTCAATTGCCTCCTATGCATGTGAAAGCTGCACAATGAATAAGGAAGACTGAAGAAATGATGCCTTTGAATCATGGTGTTGGCAAAGAATACTGAATATGCCATGGACTGCCAGAAGAACGAACAAATCTGTCTTGGAAGAAGGTACTGCCAGAGTGCTCCTTGGAAGTGAGGATGTCTCACGTACTTTGGACATGATATCAGGAGGGAACAGTCCCTGGAGAAGGACATCATGTTTGGTAAGCAGAAGATCAGCAAAAAAGGGGAAAACCCTCAAGGAGATGGACTGACATAGTGGCTACAACAATGGGCCCAAACATAGCAACAGTTATGAAGATGGTACAGGGCTGGGCAATGTTTCATTCTGTTGTACACAGGGTCGCTATGAGCTGGAACTGACCCGACAACACCTAACAACAACAAGAGTCATGAGCACCGAACCTCAAGCCAATGTAGGACAAAAGAAAGGACCTACAGCCAAGTTTAACCTGCAATTGACTCTGGTAGAAATGTCAAGTTGGCAGCCATAACACTAAGGGCCTTCCTTCAACCCAGGGGTTTCAGCAGACTCCATGTCAGAATCCACATTTCTCTCTCCCAGGATGCAGCCAGACACCCCTACCTTTAGACCACAACACTCCCCCACCTCCCCCCTGCCACACACACACACACACACACACACACACTGGATTTGCCACATCCTCACAGTACTCTTTATTGGGTATGAAGGTGTTGTTACCTGCATTCTCGGGAAATCATTTCAGGACCTCACACATTGCTCATGGGCATGTGGTAATGACAATCCCTATGTCTTAGTTATCTAGTGCTGCTATAATAGAAATACCACAAGTGGATGGCTTTAAACAAACAGAAATTTATTTTCTCACGGTTTAGGAGGTTGGAAGTCCGAATTCAGGGTGCAGGCTGGAGGAAGGTCCTTGTCTCTTCAGCTTGTTTCCTGGTTCCTTGGAGATCTCCATTTGGCTTTGCATCAATCTTCCCCCATCTCTGCTCTAGGTGCATTTAATCTCTTTCATATCTCAAAAGAGATTTACTCAAAATACACCCTACGCTAATCGTGCCTCATTAACATTACAAAGACAACCCATTCCCAAATGGGATTATAACCACAGGCATAGAAGTTAGGATTTACAACACATATTTTTGGGGGGCTCAATTCAATACATAACACCCTAGTTCTTTTTATTCTGTGCTATTGTATGTGCTTATCTTTAGTACACATGAATGTGTGTGTGACATTATTTGAATATTCCATATTTACAAATTCGCTTACTTGCTAGAATTTATTTGTAATCCCAAAATCAATACTCCAGGGTTTCCCCTATCATTTGCAGACAGGCACATGCAAAGCAGTGAAAAACTAGAGTTGCCCTATGTGCAACTGTTCCCAGCTGAGGTAGAACAAAGCTGGTTCAGTATTTACATTCTAGATGACTTTATAGAACATAACTACCAGGAATGATAAGAATCAAGTGTAGACAGACAGACAGACAGATAGATAGATAGACAGTAGTTAAGCTGAAGCAATGCATCATATTATAAGTTGCAATATTTCCCTCAAAGTCAGACCTCAAGGAATTCATCTTTTCCTTTTTCTTTGCCACAAAATGCTTATCAAATATGAATTCCATAACAATGTCCTCAACAATAGCAACTTATATTTGCCAAGCTTCAGGCTAGTGCTTTGTTTATATTAACTTATTTAATATATCCATCTATGTAATGATTTGTCTTTTCAGTTTATTATAAAACAGACATTCAGAGATGTTAATGTACTTGTTTAACTTACACAAATAATAAATAGGATTTAAGTACAGGTCTACTGGGCTCCAAACTCTCCGAAAGCAAGGTTGCTCTTTAAAGATCCTTACCAATTGTCTTAAGATAGCTTGTCTGATGGTTGCTGTTAGATGTTAGCACCTTCTACCAGAGGTGTAACTAAGGTATGGCAGGTAGGGCAGGTGCCCTGGGCACCGCATGAGGAGGGGCACTGTTTTAGTTATCTAGTGCTGCTATAATAGAAATACCACACATGGATGTCTTTAACAAACAGAAATTTATTCTCTCACAGTCCTGGAGGCTAGAAGTGCAAATTCACAGCACCAGCTCAGGGGAAGACTTTCTCTCTCTGTTAGTTCTAGGGTAGAAGCTTCTCAGTGCTGGGATCCTGGGTCCAAAGGACACACTCCATTTCCGGCTCTTCCTTCTTGGTGGTATGAGTTTCCTGTCCTCTCTGCTAGCTTCTCTTTTTTATATCTCAAGATACAAACTAATCCTGTAAATTGTGTCTTGCATCATTAACATAACTGTCTCTAATTCTGCCTCATTAACATCTTAGAGGTTGAGATTTATAACACATAGGATAATTCCATTAGATCACAAAATGGAGGACAACCACACAATCCTGGGAATCATGGCCTAGCCAAGTTGACACACATTTTGGGGGAACACAATTCAATCCATAAAAGGCTCTAATGAGTAGTTTCTATTGGCCATAGTTGTTTCCATTGCCAGCTGTGAGAGATCATTCAGCAATTTAAAACTAACTGCCATAGTAGCTATTTTCTGCAGCTAGGCCCCTGCCTTCTACTTTACTAATAAAAACCTAATTTTGTATAGATTTAGGCCAGACTCACACTCAGGGAAGGTGGGCCCCAGGCCCAGCCCTAGCTCCAAATTCTAAACCAGTGATGGTCTTCCAATTCTTGTTTTTCATTTGATGGGGATGAAGTTAGACACATGGTCCAGTTCTGACTTGTGAAATATAAGGAGAAAATCTACGGAGATCCTCCTGGGAAGTATTTTCTTTCTGATGAAAAGACAGAGATTTAACAGGAGAAAGCCTTTTTTCCTTTACCTTTTCTTCCTGTTTTCAACATTCATGTATGAGACTGTGATGCCAGGAGCTGCAGCAGCCACCTTGTGACTATAAGGTACTGTGCCAAACAATGAAGAACCACATGCTAAAGATGGCAGGGTAGAAAGATAGAAGAGGTAGGGTGGAAAAATAGAAAAAGCCTGGGCCTTGATGATATGATTGACTACTGAACCAACCTAGAAACCAAATAGTCCAGATTTTATGTTTGTGAAATAATTGCCTTTGTTAGTTAAGCCACCATTACTGGGATAGTCTGTCCTATGCAGCTGAATATATACTAACTGATAAAGTCAATAAGTTGCATCATTACTTTCCAAGGTTGTACAGGCAAACACACAGACACATACACAATTTTATACATTTTGAAGAATTTATTAGAGAGAATTCAGAGAATGACACAAGAAAGTAAAAAAAGGAGAGAAGGAAGAAACATTCCAAAGAAGTGATTCTTTAATGACTCATCTCAAATCTTAATTCCAATGACTTCTCATGGCTTCTCTGAGTGATTCCCCACTTCAGTGATTACTGAGTTCCCTCTCCTCCCTCACCCCGAATTCCTGATGTGTCACTGCCAATTTAAAACCATTGTTAAAGCACTAATCTATTCTCTCCTCTAGCTCTACTTCCTGGGTCCTTTTCTAATTATCAATCTTATATATATACCTTCTTCATGCACAAATTATCCATTATCACTTCTGATATTGCCTACTATGTCCTAAATTCCCCCCAAAAAATCACATTTGAGTTTTTCACTTCATAATAGGGATAAAATTCACAGCCATTGTAAGTTTGCATATCCTTCCTCATAATTTCCAATGTTGTTCCAGTCATCTCCCTTAAATCTCTAAGCCCCTAAACTCCTCCTGTCTCCTCACCCTGAGAAATCATTTCCTCTTTTCTTCACACTTCCATGGAATTCTCAATTCTTATTTCCCCTTGCAAAGGTCTGCAGCTGTGTTTATTGACACAGCTGTCAGATTTCACCTTAACTCCAGTGTCCTTTGCTCTCATTTTTATTTCGTTCACATCATCATAACATTTCTATTGAATCCCTCTTACAAATACATGGTCCTTTGAACTTCATAGACAAGCCAAAGAGTTTAGCTTTTCTCCTTGTTCATTAGTAATTCCTGGTTCATCATGAGCATAAGAAGAAAGGTTCCTTTTGTCCTTGGCTCATCCTAGCATTCAGTTCCTCCATCCCAGAGAATAGCCTTTGGCCAAAGCAGCCCACATTCCTGGCACATGTGAGAGGGGAAAGAACAAGGTAAAGTAGGGGTTCACTCTAAATACTGGAACATGGGCAGATACCTGGCAGGGGACAGGCAAAAAATATGCTTGTTATCCCTTGAGTAGGATCAGAATAGAGCTGCTTTTTCACCCTTATCCACTCATTCTTTATTTATTCACTAATAATTATTAGCTGCCATCTTTCAAGGCACTAGGGATAGAGTTGATGAGCAAAAGAGACATGGTCTCACGATGCTTACAGTCTAAAGGAGAACCAATAATAAATAAATAATCATACAAAATACCATAGAAATGGTGACAAAGGTGATAAGGGCTGTTACAGAAAAGTTCAAGAGTCTGTGGGAGAGCAAAAGAGAGGGGTCTAACTTAGACTGGGGATTTAAAGAAGCCTGATCCCTGGATGGCACAAACAGTTAAGCACTCAGCTACAACCAAAAGGTTGGTGGTTCAAATCCATCCAGAGGTTCCTCGGAAGAAAGCGCTGGTGATCTGCTTCAGAAAGATCACAGCCATTTAAAACCCTATGTAGCACAGTTCTACTCTGACACACACAGGATTACTATAAGCCAGAAGCCAGAATCAACTCGACAGCAACTGGTTTGGGTTTTTGGTTTGGCCTAAGGAAGTGACAGTTAAGCCAATGCTGAAGGAATTGGCCAGCAAGTGTGGGGGTAAGAGTACAGCATGTGAGGAAAAGCAGCACATATAAGTCCTAAGGCAGGAGAGCGCTTACGTACTAGAGTAACTGCAGGAAGGCCACTGTGGCTGAAGTGTGGTGAGAAAGAGAGAGAGAGCAGGCTGTGGTCAGAGAGGAGGGTGGAAAACTGATCATGCAGGACCTTGTGAGTCACCGTAATGATTTTTGATTCAGTAGAAGAGTAATGTGATTTGATTTGCAGTTTTAAAAGCTCACTCCATTTGCAGGGTGGTAGAGGGGGCAAGAAAAAATAAAAAAATTGATACTAAGAGAGTGAAAAACAACCCATAAAATGGGAGAAAATATTTGCAAATCATCCTTCTGTTAAGGGTCTAGTATCCAGAATATTCAAAGAAATATATATATATATATATATAATGTATACAGAAATCTCAATTTAAAAATGGGCAAAGACTTAAATAGACATTTCTTCAAAGAAGATGTACAAATGGCCAACAACACATGAGAAGATGCTCAATATCATTAGTTATTAGAGAAATACAAATCAAAACCCCAATGAGATAGTACTTCACAGCCACTAAGATGGTATTATGGATTGAATTATGTCCCTTCAGAATGTGCATCAACTTGGCTAGGCTATAATTCCTGGTATTCTGTGGTTGTCTACCATTTTGTGAACTTGTGTGATTATCCTATATGTTATAAATCCTAACCTCTGTGATGTTAATGAGGCAGGACTCAATCTACAAGATTAAGTTGTATCTTGAGTCAATCTCTTTTGAGATATAAAAGAGAAAATAGAGCAGAGAGGAGAGGGACTCAAACTACCAAGAAAGAAGTGCAGGGAGGAGAGCACGTCCTTTGGACCTTGGGTCCCTGTGCTGACAAGCTCCTAGACCAGGGGAAGATTGATGACAAGAACCTTCCCCCAGAATCGATAGAGAGAAAAAGACGTCCCCAGGAGCTGGTGCCCTGAATTTGGACTTCTAGCCTCCTAGACTGTGAGAGATAAATTCCTGTCTGTTAAAGCCATCCACTTGTGGTATGTCTGTTACAGCAGCACTAGATAAGTAAGACACATGGCTATTTTGAAAAAATTAAGTTAAAAAAATAACAAGTGCTGGTGAGGATGTGGAGAAAATTAGAACCCTGGAACATTGCTGGTAGAAATGTAAAATGATACATTGCTGTGGAAAACAGTGTGGCAATTCCTCAGTAAGTTAAACATAGAATTACCATATGACCCACCAATTCCAACGGAATTGACTTGAAAGCCCGTGATCAAACATAAACTTGTGTACAAATGTTCACAGAAGCGCTATTAACAATAGCCAAAAGATGAAAATAACAGAAATTTCCATCAACAGATGAACAGATAAACACAACTGTTATATCCATACAGTGGAATACTATTCAGCCATAAAAAAGAATGAAGTACTAATACATACCACAACATGGATGAACCTTGAAAACATTATGCTGCTAAGCCAGACACAAAAGGCCACATATTATATGATTCCATTTACATGAAATATCTAGAATAGTTAAGTCCATAGATACAGAAAGCAGATTAGTGGTTGCCAAGGGATGCAGAAAGGAAGGAAAGGGGAGTTATTGCTTAATGAGTATACGATTTCTGTTGGGGATGATAAAAAAGCTCTCAGACTAGATACAGATGACGATTGCACAACAATATGAATGTACTTAATGCCACTGAATTGTACCCTTTAAAATGGTTAAAATTGTAAATTTTATGTTGTGTGTATTTTGCCACAATTAAAAAAAAAAAATCAGAACAACGACAAATCCTAAAAACATCTATGTGAACAGAGAGTGCTTCCAAGTAAATTTTATGCATTCTCCAACTGGCAAACATCATTTTTTTAGCTTGGTTACTTCTATTGAGTCAAGGATGACTAAACAGGAATAAAACAAAATATGATGCTTACATACACAGAGCTCAATGATAAAAAGGGAACATCATCTTTACAATTTAAGTAAACAGACCTAAAAGTAACTTACTGTAGAATCCACATACACAGCAATGTAGAAAATTGTTTGGTGACCTAAATAGAAAGCAAGAAGGTATAGATTAAGTGAGACGAAAATAAAAGACATGAGGAGAGGAAACAATTCCATGAAAAGATAATAGAATAAGATAAGGAAGGAGAACAGGAAACTAAAAATCCATTATCTGAATTGAAATCTTCATCATAAGCAGTAAACAGCAAAGCCAATGCTATAGGTAATGGAAACAGTGACCCACCCCAAAAAAACCTAACCCATTGCCATCATGTTGATTCCAACTCATAGCGACCCTATAGGACAGAGTAGAACTGCCCTATAGAGCTTCCAAGGAGTACCTGGTGGATTCAAACTGCTGACCTTTTGGTAAGCAGCCAAGCTCTTAACCACTACACCACCGGGGTGACAGGGTAAGTAATGTCAGAATTCTTCCAGGCTGTAGAGGAAGAAGACAGAAGTATGAAAATGAATAAAGAGAGATTACTAATATAAACGATAGAAAATGGGAACTCAACATAAGTGTAAGGCTTTCTGAGGAAGAAACAAACCCAATAAAACTAAATCAATAATCGGAGGCAGGGCCAAGATGACGGAGTAGTCAGATGCTTCTGGTGGACCCTCTTACAACCAAGACCCAAAAAACAAGTGATTCAATTATATATGGCAATCTGGGAGCAATGTACATCAAAGGCAGAGTTGAGGAACCGGACAGAGTGGCAGGGGGCGGGTGAGACGGTTTGGAAGCAGCAAGGAGTTGCCAGACCTGACCCAGTGACAGCCTGAGCCCTTCAGGCCTGAGCAGCTAGTGGGTGAGCAGTGAGGCAGGCAAGCAGTCATGCTCAGGAGGCACATTTTCCGCACCGGGAGAGACTCAGCTCCAGGAGTCTACATGGCCACCAAGAACAGTGAGAAGCAGCCCTCGATCTGGCAAAAGATAAGTAATTGTGTGCAGCCTACCATGTGGATCAAAAACAACCCACTTAGGGAAAAACCTCTCTCCCATTTACCTCCCTGCTCCAGGCTCTGCACTGGGTCCCGGACCAGCTTCAGGAATTGCTGAGTCCCCTGGGCCAGAAGTAGGATATGCCACATGCCTGAAGCCATTCTCTGTGCCTTGAAGAGTAAACAAATTAACAAACAGGGGAAAAAATAAACTGCCAGCTCCCCTAAGCCAGGAACCCAGGGTAGACACATCTTCTTTGCCTAGGCACAGTCATACGAGATTCACGGAGTTTGAGTGGCTTTCCCCCTGCATACACTTGTGTGGGCCCATCTCTACAGCGTAGGCCCTCATTACCGCAGTACAACAAGGTATATACCAGAAGTCTAACTTCAACTCTTTCAGCTGCGAAGTGGCAGGTTCTTGACATTTGACACTGCTCTGCCCACTAAGCAGGGTCTTCACCTACAAACATCAGCGGTCTGAGGACTGGTGGCTCCACCCACGCCACCTAGCCACCTGAAATAGGGGCCCATGAATAAGAAGTGCCCTCCAGTCATTACAGCTAACAGCATTAGGTGCTCATAGTCTGGCTGCAAAACCCACCCACGTATGCGATGTGGGAACAGGGACATGCCTTCCTCCTGGACACTCAGGGGCAGCCATCAACCCCTGCCTTGCTCAGAGTGTGTCTCCCTGCTGAAGCCAGATGCCTGCCTACACCAATCACCCATGCCTGTCTAGGACTGTAAGCGAGAGCCTACACCACACACTTGGTAGCTATCTACCTGGGCACCTGAACTGAATCCATACAGGAGGAGTGGGCAGACTCCTGAGCTAACATACCTAGTAACAGATCTAACCACCTGGTGACAGGACATTAGAGCTTCAAAGTTGCCAATAATCAAACTAGCTCATATGAGCAGCCTATCTGGGCATATCAAAACAAAACAAGAAGCTAGGACACAGTAAGCTAACATAAATGAATATAATAACTTATTGATGGCTCGGAGACAACAGTCAATATCAAATCACATAAAGAGGCAATCCATGATGGCTTCAGCAAGCTCCCAAAATAAAGAATCTAGAAATTTTCCAGAGGGGGAAAATTTCTTGGAATTACCAGAGGCAGAATACAAAAGATTAATATACAGAACTCTTCAAGAAATTAGGAAGGAAATTTATCAAAACGCAGAACACGCAATAGAGGAAATTAAAAAGATTAGAGAAGAACATAATGACAAATTTAACAGGCTGCAAAAATCCGTAGAGAGACAGCAATCAGACATCCAGAAGATTAACAATAAAATTTCAGAATTAGACAACTCAATAGAAAGTCATAGGAGCAGAATTGAGGTAATGGAAGTTAAAATTAGAGAGACTGAAGATAAAGCACTTGACACCAACTTATTTTGGGGAAAAATCAGATAAAAAGATTTTAAAAAAATGAAGAAACCCTAAGAATTCTGTGGGACTCTATCAAGAGGAATAACCTATGAGTGATTGGAGTACCAGAACTGGTTGGGGGAGATAACAGAAAATACAGAGAGAATTGTTGAAGATTTGTTGGCAGAAAACTTCCCTGATATCGTGAAAGATGACAAGATGTCTATCCAAGATGCTCATTGAACCCCACATAAGGTAGATCCCAAAAGAAAGTCAGCAAGACATATTATAATCAAACTTCCCAAAACCAAAGATAAAGAGAGAATTTTAAGAGTGGCTAGGGATAAACAAAAAGTCGTCTACAAAGGAGAGTCAATAAGAATAAGCTCGGACTTCTCAGCGGAAACCATGCAGGCAAGAAGGCAATGAGATGACATATATAAAGCCTTGAAGGAAAAAAAACCGCCAGCCAACAATTATATACCCAGCAAAACCATCCCTCAAATATGATGGCGAAATCAGGGCATTTCCAGATAAACAGAAGTTTAGGGAATTTGCAGAAACCAAATCAAAATTACAAGAAATACTAAAGGGAGTCCTCCAGTTAAAAAATCAATAACTTCAGATAACAACCCCAGACTAGAACACAGGACAGAGCAACCAGATATCAACCCAGATAGGGAAGTCACAAAAGTAAATCAGAGCTAAAACACTGAAAATAGGGAAACAGATGTCAATATGTAAAAGATGAAAACATTAAAACAAAAAAGGAGGACTTAAAAAATGTAGACATAGATTTTTCATATGGAGAGGAAGTCAATGTGATATAAAGAAATGAAAGACTGGTATAAACTTAGAAAAATAGGGGTAAATATTAAGGTAACCACAAAGGAAACTAACAATCCTACAAGTCAAATAAAAAACTAGAAAAATATAAAGACTCAGCAAACGCAAAATCAACAACAATGAAACAGATGAAAAGAAAATACGTAAAGAAAAATGACTCGGCAAAGAAAATTAAGTGGAACAAAGAAACTGTCAACAACACACACAAAAAAGACATCAAAATGACAGCACTAAACTCATACCTATCAATAATTACGCTGAATGTAAATGGACTAAATGCACCAATAAATAGACAGTGGCAGATTGGATTAAAAAAAACCACGATCTGTCTATATGCTGCCTACAAGAGACACGCCTCAGACTTGACACAACCAAACTAAAACTCAAAGGATGGAAAAAAATATATCAAGCAAACAACACTCAAAAAAAGAGCAGGACTGGCAATATTAATCTCTGACAAAATAGACTTTAAAGTAAAATCCACCACAAAGGATAAGGAAGGACACTATATAATGATTAAAGGGTCAATACACCAGGAGGACATAGCTATAATAAATATTTATGCACCCAATGACAGGGCTCCAAAATACATAAAACAAACTCTAACAGCATTGAAAACAGAGATAGACAGCTCCACAATACTAGTAGGAGACTTCAATACACCACTTTTGATGAAGGACAGAACAACCAAAAAGAAGCTCAACAAAGACAGGGAAGATCTAAATGCTACAATCAACTAACTTGATCTCATAGACGTATACCAAAAACGCCACCCAACAGCAGCCAAGTATGCTTTCTTTTCCAAATCACATGGAACATTCTGCAGAATAGGCCACATATTAGGCCATAAAGCAAGACTTAACAGAATCCAAAGCATCGAAATATTACAAAACATCTTTTCTGACTATAAAGCTATAAAAGTAGAAATCAATGACAGAAAAAAACAAGGAAAAAAAATCAAACACATGGAAACTGAACAACACGTTGCTCAAAAACTGTTGGGTTATAGAAAAAATTAAGGATGGAATAAAGAAATTCATAGAATCAAATAAGAATGAAAACACATCCTACCAGAACCTTTGGGACACAGCAAAAGCAGTGCTCAGAGGTCACTTTATAGCCATAAATGCACACATCCAAAAAGAAGAAAGGACCATAATCAAAACATTAACCCTACAACTGGAACAAGTAGAAAGAGAGCAGCAAAAGAAGCCCTCAGGTGCCAGAAGAAAGGAAATAGTAAGAAGTAGAGCAGAATTAAATGAAATAGAGAATAGAGAAACAATTGAAAGAGTTAACAAGACCAAAAGCTGGTTCTTGGAAAAAATCAACAAAATTGATAAACCATTGGCCAAACTGACAAAAGAAAAACAGGAGAAGAAGCAGACAACCCGTATAAGAAATGAAATGGGTGATATCACAACAGACCCAACTGAAATTAAAAGAATCATAATAGAATACTATGAAAAATTGTACTCTAACAAACTTGAAAACCTAGAGGAAATGGACATATCTCTAGAAACTCACTACCTACCTAAACTAACACAAACAGAGGTAGAACAACTAAATAAACCCATAACAAAAGAAGAGATTGAAAAGGTAATTAAAAAACTCCCATCAAAAAAAAGCCCTGGCCCAAAAAAAAAAAAAAAACAAAGACAAAAAAAAAAAAATTAAAAAAGCCCTGGCCCGGATGACTTACTGGAGAGTTCCACCAAACTTTCAGAGAAGACTTAACACCACCACTACTACTAAAGGTATTTCGGAGCATAGAAAAGGACGGAATACTCCCAAACTCATTCTATGAAGCCAGCATAACCCTGATACCAAAACCAGGTAAAGACACCACAAAAAAAGAAAATTACAGACCAATATCGCTCATGAACATTGACGCAAAAATCTTCAACAAAATTCTAGCCAGTAGAATTCAGCAACGTATCAAAAAAATAATTCAGCATGATCAAGTGTTATTTGTACCAGGTATGCAGGGATGGTTCAACATTAGAAAAACAATCAATGTAATCCATCACATAAATAAAATAAAAAACAAGAACCACATGATCTGATCAATCGATGCAGAAAAGGCATTTGACATAGTCCAACACCCATTCATGATAAAAACTCTCAACAAAACTGGAATAGAAGGGAAATTCCTCATTGTAATTAAGGGGATTTATACAAAGCCAACAGCAAACATCACCCTAAATGAAGAGATTTCGAAAGCATTCCCCAGACAAGGATGCCCTTTATCACCACTCGTATTCAACATTGTGCTGGAGATCCTAGCCAGAGCAATTAGGCTAGAAAAAGAAAGGGCATCCAAATTGGTAGGAAAGAAGTCAAAGTATCTCTATTTGCAGATGATATGATCTTATACACAGAAAACCCCAAAGAATCTACAAGAAAACTACTGGAACTAATAGAAGATTTCAGCAAAGTTTCAGGATACAAGCTAAACATACAAAAATCAGTTGGATTCCTTTACACAAACAAAGAGAACCTCGAAGAGGAAATCACCAAATCAATACCATTTACAATAGCCCCCAAGAAGATAAAATACTTAGGACTAAATCTAACCAGAGATGTAAAAGACCTGTACAGTGAAAACTACAAGACACCACTGCAAGAAACCAACAGATACCTGCATAAGTGGAAAAAACATACCTTGCTCATGGATAGGTAGACTCAACATTGTGAAAATGTCAATTCTGCCCAAAGCAATCTACAAATTCCACCCGCATTTTTTAGTGAGATGGAGAAACAAATCACCAGCTTCATATGGAAAGGGAAGAGGCCCCGAATAAGTAAAGCATTACTCAAGAAGAAGAACAAAGTGGGAGGCCTCACACTACCTGATTTTAGAACCTATTATACCGCCACCGTAGTCAAAACAGCCTGGTACTGCTACAACAACAGATACAGAGACCAGTGGAACAGAATTGAGAATCCAGACATAAATTTATCCACCTATGAGCAGCTGCTATTTGACAAAGCCCCAAAGTCTGTTAATTGGGGAAAGATAGTCTCTTTATCAAACGGTGCTGGCATGAGTGGATATCCATCTGCAAAAAACTGAAACAAGACCCATACCTCACACCATGCACAAAAACTAACTCAAAAGGGATCAAAGACTTAAATATAAAATCAAAAATGATAAAGATCATGGAAGATAAAATAGGGACAATGCTAGGAGCCCTAATATATGGCATAAACACAACATGAACCATAAGTAACAGTGCACAAGTACCAGAAGAGAGACAAGATAAATGGGAGCTTCTAAAAATCAAGCACTTAATGCTCATCAAAAGACTTCACCAAAAGAGTAAAAAGACAACCTACAGACTGGGAAAAAATATTTGGCTATGACAAATCCAGTCAGCGTCTAATCTCTAAAATCTACAAGATACTGCAAAACCTCAACAACAAAAAGACAAATAACGCAATTAAAAAATGTGCAAAAGGTAATGTCTGACGTCATGGCGTAGAGCCTAGCAACAATGCAGGTTCCGGATAGAATCCGCTATGGCTGCCGCCGCCTTAGGGAGGATGAGGGGGGCCGCGCAAGCAAAGCTGTTGCCAGGGCTGAGCATCCAGGCCTCTGGAGGAATGGCACGGCTGCTGGTCTTGGCGCTCCTGCTTGCGTCCGCTACGCTGCCCAGTGCTCTAGCACTGACTGATTCACCAAGCCAAGCTGTATCCAACCCAGATGTTTCTACTGCAAATACGAGTGCTTTAACACATGAAAACCAAACCGGATCTTCCATTTCCCAGATCAGTACTACTGTCCTTTCCATAACTAGTACACAGAAAAGCGGAGGAGCATCTGTGGCCCCTCATCTCTCACCTACTACTTCTCAGCCCCAAGAGGACACTGATAACAATGAAGATCCTAACATAGAGGAGGAGGTTCTTATCACACTGAATAGTTCTCCAGCCACAGCCAAAGACACTCACGACAATGGAGATTATGGAGATTATGACTGGACTGCCAGCCCCAGGGATGATGACTCCGAGGAGACCTTGAAAGAAAACAGGGGGTACATGAAAATCGAACAGTGAAATCCTTTAAGACCTCATCCTCAAATATAGAAGAGGAAGATAGCCATTTCTTTTTTCATCTTCTTATTTTTGCTTTTTGTATTGCTGTTGTTTACATTACATATCACAACAAAAGGAAGACTTTTCTTCTGGTTCAAAGCAGGAAATGGTGTGATGGTCTTTGTTCCAAAACAGTGGAATATCATCGTCTCCACCAGAATGTTAATGAGGCAATGCCTTCTCTGCAGATTACCAATGATTATATTTTTTGAAGTACTGTGACTTGAGTTTGCTTATTATGTAATTTTATTTGCTTGACTTTTTATGTGATATTGTGCAGATATTTGCCATAGGCAGTTGGTACTTAAATGGGAGGTGGGTCCCTCTTTATTTTGCCTTGGTGCTTTGCAAATTAAATTCACAAACAAGGAGTATGTAATTTTTTATCTACACTTTTAGAGCTGAATTCAATCAGGTGTCCAAAGTGTAGAGCTGAGCATTGCCTTATGTTTACTGTTAGTTTTTTTTGTTTTAGATTTCTTTACTGTACTTCTGGAAGTATTTGTAATGTTACTTTTCAAAGATCCCAAACTTGTAACAAAATCCTAACATATCTGGTACTGCTGGACTCTGATTCTCTCTCTGCCATCCAAATACTATTAAGCACACATTATTTTGTGCTTCCAAACTGGCATGTACAAGGATATATGTGATAATACTTTGCATTTAAGTAATAATTTTTTTCTTTCAGGAAAACTGCTCTGGATATTTTTGGATAATTTAAACATAATTTAAGATAATGATATTGCTCAAATTGACCACACTTTTAGGTAACATATTAAATGTGTCTAGAAATTCTGGCAATAGAAACTTTGCAACCTGCAGTGGGCATAGATAAATGTTATAGGGATTTTTTTTGTTTGAATTCCTGAATTAAATTTAGAGGTAGGAACTGTGGTAAAATATTAAATACACATACAATTGCTTTTAGCTAGCAATTGATCGTAGCACGGGTTCCTCCAGTCTTCATGCAAGGGGAAAAATGGAAAATTATATGAGATTTGCTTACTTTGTTTATTATTTTATAGTAAGTTTGAATAAATCTTAGAGGCCATTATCACTTAAATAATACTGTATCTAGGTCTTTCAAATTTTAATTATACCTGAATAAAGTTGTTTGTATACATAAAAGATATATGTGTACACTGACCTTTCTTCCCCTTGTACGTGTTTTATTTTCCTTGTTTATTTACAGTGACTGGAAATTATTTACTATATTTTATTTTCACTTATCTTTCTATCATAAAGAATTGATCGATACATACATATGTGATTTGAAGCATGGTTGCCTTAAAGTGTCACTGTACAACTTTTCAGAAAATGTAATCCCTAATATTCTTTAAACACCCACCCACAAAACCCAGGCAAGTCCTTGGGTATGTGCTTCGTATAGAGATGGAAGAAGCAGGGCAGTTCATCATTTCTCCCAGGTGGACAATTTACTGTCCTGATAAGGAAGGGAAGCACAATAGAAATACACCTGAACAGTTTTATTGCAGTAATTTTTTTCATATTTGAAATTGTATTATTTAATATTTTGAATAAGATTTTTAAAAATAAATGGCAAAGATATAAAAAAATGTGCAAAGGATATGAACAGGCACTTTGGCAAAGAAGATATTCAAGCAGCTAACAGACAAATGAAAAAATGCTCACGATCATTAGCCATTAGAGAAATGCGGATCAAAACTACAATGAGATATCATCTCACCCCAACAAGGCTGGTATTAATCCAAAAAACACAAAATAATAAATGCTGGAGAGGTTATGAGAGACCGGAACACTTTCACACTGTTCCTGGGAATGTAAAATGGTACAACCACTTTGGAAATCGATTTGGCGCTTCCTTAAAAAACTAGAAATAGAAGTACCATATGATCCAGCTATCCTGATCTTTGGAATATATCCTAGAGAAATAAGAGCCGTCACATGAGTAGATATATGCACACCAATGTTCATTGCAGCACTGTTCACAATAGCAAAAGGTTAGAAACAACTTAGGTGCCCATCAACAGCTGAATGGATAAACAAATTATGGTATATCCACACAGTGGGATACTACACAATGATAAAGAACAACAATGAAGCTGTGACATCTTATAACATGGAGGAATCTGGAGGTCATGCTGAGTGAATTTAGTCAGTCACAGAAGGACAAATATTGTATAAGACCACTATTATAAGAACTCAAGAAAAGGTTTAGACACAGAAGACAACCTTCTTTGATTGTTACCAAGGTGGGAAGGGAGGGTGAGTGTTATTTACTAACTAGATTGTAGATAAGAATTATCTTAGGTGAAGGGAAGGACAGCACACACTACCGGGGAAGTCAGCACAACTGGACTAAACCAAAGCTAAGAAGTTTCCTGAACACAATCAAACACTTTGAGGGACAGAGTAGCAGTGGAAGGGATCTAGGGACCATGCTTTCAGGGGACATCTAGATTAACTGGCATAACAAAGCTTATTAAGAAAATGTTCTGCATCCTACTTTGGTGAGTGGTGTCTGGGGTCTTAAAAGCTTGCAAGCAGCCATCTAAGATGCATCAATTGGTCCCAACTACCTGGAGTAAAGGAGAATGAAGAACACCAAAGACACAAGGAAAGTAGTAGCCCAAGAGACAGAAAGGGCCACATAAACCAGAGACTTCATCAGCCTGAGACCAGAAGAACTAGATGGTGCCTGGCTACCACCAATGACCGCCCTGACAGGGAACACAACAGAGAGTCCCTGATGGAGCAGGAGAAAGGTGGGGTGCAGAACTCAAATTCTAGTAAGAAGACCAGACTTAATCATCTGACTGAGACTGGAGGAACCCCAGAAAGCATAGCCCCCGGATTCTCTATCAGCACAGAACTAAAACAATTTCTGAAGCGAACTCTTCAGACAGGGATTAGACTGGACTGTGGGACATAAAGGGATACTCGTGAGGAATGTGCCTCTTAGCTCAAGTAGATACAAGAGACTAAACGGGCAGCTTCTGTCTGGAGGT
The DNA here is from genome assembly GCA_030035585.1 of Dugong dugon. Lineage (NCBI taxonomy): Eukaryota > Metazoa > Chordata > Mammalia > Sirenia > Dugongidae > Dugong > Dugong dugon. The sequence continues at coordinate 130,951,726 of CM057461.1, forward strand.
GAGATGGGAAGGCAGAGAGAGTTAGGAGGTAGTTAAATGGACATGAGGAATCAGGGGTGGAAAGAAGGAGTGTGCTGTCACAGTATGGGGAGAGCAATCAGGGTCACACAACAATGGATGTATAAATTTTTATATGGGAAAAAATTTTAAAAATTAAAAAAAACCTAAATCAATAATCAATTAAATAAATTAACTTCCTGAGTTGAAAAATACAAGTATAAAGATTGAAAGTCAATAAAAATAGAACCATACCTGGTTGTTGTTGTTGTTGTTAGGCTCCATTCAGTCAATCCTGACTCATAACAAGCCCGGTAGGACAGAATAGAACTATCCCATAGGGTTTCCTGGGCTGTAATGTTACAGCAGCAGATCATCAGGTATTTTCTCCCATAAGTGGCTGGTGGAATTGAAACACCAACCTTTCAGTCACCAGCTGAGCGCTTAACAATTGCATCACCAGGACTTTTTTTTTATCCTTGTAATCTGAAGTTATTTCCAGGGGCAAATAACTTCAAATTACAAGGAGAGAGAAATGGTTCTGAAAGCATCCAATCTCCTCCACGGCCCCCCTAAAAAAGTTAACTTTTCAGACTAGTGTTGAGTGGGATTTCTTACCATGTTTCACAATCATTTTTAAAAATTACTGGTCTGTTATGCTGAGGACTTGATAATACTTAGTAAATAATTTTTCAACTCTTTACAAATGTAAAACACTGTCTTTGCCCAGGATATTAATAAACATTTGCTTTTTTCAATATTTTGGCACATAAACAGAGTTGCTTGTAGCAGAATAAATTGAGGTTTTTACTGTGAAGACAATTGAGAAATGGTATTTTCTATCTTTAAAAAATCCACATTAAATGACCTGATAATTTTCAGAAAAGACAAAAAACAAAAAAAAACTCCACAGGCAAATATAATCAGTTATCAAGGCTTTTCGGTGACATGTTCCATCTTGGAATTGCAAATAACCCTATAATAACTATGCATAAAAATAAGTATCTGCTATGTATCAGTTAGCTTTTGCTGTATGAGACATCACTCCAAAACTTAGGGGCTTAAAACAATAACCATTTTATTTGCTCACAATTCTATGGGTTAACAATTGCACTGGGCTAGCTGGATCATTCTGTTGGTCTTATTTGGGGTCACACATGTGGCTGCAGTCATCTGGCAACTCAGCTGGGGCTGGATGGTCTCAGATGGCCTCTCTCACAAGTTAGGTGGTTAGTACTGCCTATTAGCTATGCCACAGTTCTCCAGCCACCTAGCCTAGACTTCATATGGCAGCAGTATGCCAAGAGGACAAGCCCCCTGCACCTTTCAAACCTCTGCTTGTATCATGACAGCTGATGTCTCATTGGCCAAACCCAGAGTCAAAGTTGGAAGAGGCTACACAAAAAGGCATGGATATGGGGAGGCTTGTCTGTTACCGAAACTACCTACCATGAACTTCATCCATATAAACATGCTTAAATGATACAAATTTTAGGAATGTATTCTAAGGAAAAACATCACATGCATGCAAAACTGTTCACACAAAGATGTTCTTCGAAGCATTATTCGTAATAATGAAAAATTTGAAACAATATAAATGCCCAATTTTAGGAGGTTAACCAAACAAGACAATACGATTGAATACAATACCATTTTTTACAAGTCAGTGAATAAAAGATTATTTATTAGTATCGTGAAGTGTTCTAAACTGGCTTACGGTGATTTTTTCAGAAAGCAGCCTACAACACATATGATATTATTTCTGTAAAAATAAATATAATATGTACGGATGCACACACACACACACATCACATTTAAAAAAAAAGGACCAAGAGGTCATACCTTAAATTTTATCCATGATTTAGAGTATAATGACATAGACTCTGATGTAGACAGATGTGGGTGTGAGTAAACATGACCAAATTATTTAACCTCTCTGAGTCTGTTTTCTCAACTATAAAGTAGGAACAACTGAAATGGGTTCCTGTGATAATTAAGTAAGATAATGCTTGTAGAGTAGTACTTGACAAACTAAATAAAAATTTTATAGCATTACTCTAATTTGATAAGGAGTAATGTTTCTTTTTTGCGTGTTCCCTCCATTTCTCTCTGAGACTGAATTACTTCTGGTTAGTAACAAGATTAACTAAGAAGAGCAGTAAAAAAAATTTTTTTTCTTGGAATTACTGAAAATTTTAAATATGAATGTTCTTGTCTTGCTTGAATATAATGAGGTATACTTGGCTTTTTAGTGGTTATTTATCTTAAAATGTGAATTATCAGTTTGAAAGCAAATTTCCTATGAACTAATTTGAGTGCAAAACACCTAAGGAAAGCCACTAATAGTTGGAGAATTAACCTGTATTATGCCAGATCTGGAGTCCCTAAGTGGTATCAACAGTTAAGCCTTGGCTACTAACTGAAAGATTGGTGGTTTGAATCCACCCCGAGGTGCCTCAGAAGAAAGACCTGGTGATCTATTTCCAAAAGTTCACAGCCATTGAAAACTCATGGAGGTCTACTCTGAAATGCATGGGGTCACCATGAGTTGGAATCAACTCAGTGGCCTTTGGATTATGGTTTATGCCAGATCTACTTTACTATGGAAGATGTTAGATGCCTACCATCAACCAACCTCAACAGGGTGGTTAGAAAGAAATGCCCTTTATTTTTGGTAGGTTTCACTAACAACATTGCCATTCCTAGAACGTGATGTTTTGCACTCAAATCAGTTCATAGGAAGTTTGCTTTCAAACTAATAATTCACATTTTAAGATAAATAACCACTAAAAAGCCAAGTATACTTCATTAATTCAAGTAGGACAAGAACATTATATTCAAAAAAGTAGAAACACCAATTGCATTTCATAAATTTCAGTAATTATAATAGTCTTGCAAACTAAATGAAGTCCAGTGCATACAGATGGTAAAAGCATTTAGCTTTAAAACCAGCAACTGTTCCAGAGACTATAAGCTTGTGGAAGGCCAAGTTTGGGTTCCATATTACTTGTATATCCCATAACACAGCAAAGTACGTGACACAAGAAATACCTGGGGCCTGATTGGTTTTGTTGACTAATATCCAAAGCCCTTGAATGAATAATGGGGTGCTGCTGTCTTGGAAGTACAGGCTCAACTGCATAACCAGACAGAAAGGGTTTGATGTATTTTACAAAATTGCAAGGAGTTATCTGACTTTTTAAACATCTTTATGACACAGGAGCAGGGAAAATTTGAATGCATACTTAGAAATGTAAAAAAATGACAGCAAAACAACTTTCTATTAGGTGTGCAGTCCGTTAACAAGATATTCATCCCAGGAACAGATATGAGACCTGAAGCCAATCTTAGTGTGTTCCTCTCCTCCTCTACAGTGCTTTAATTCAGTTTTGAAACTTAATTCAGGAGAATTTTGATTTAAAAATAAATATCAAAAATCACATTGATTATGGGTAAGTTTGCACAGCTGATTAATGTAATTGCTGTCCATAAGTTGTACACCTGTAAAAAGTTGAATTGGCAAAAGATGTGTGATAGATATACCTAAAACAATGACCAAAAAAAAAAAAAAAGAGTAGCTGCTGAGGTTGCTTATGTGCAACCAAACACCTCATAGGTTTTGATTCCTTGATTTGGAGGTTTAAGGCCATGGTTTCATGGGCCATCCCAGTTAACTTGTCTAATAATGTGTTTAGTGTTCCTGTTCTACCTCTTATTTCATTGCATAGTGCCTGGGGCCGTAAAAGCTTGCAAGCAGCCATCCAAGGTACAGCAACTGGTCTCTGTTTGCCTGGAGCAACAGAGGAAGAAGGAGAGTCAGGAATAGGAGGAGGAATCGGAATGTGTAGCTAATTCCCTCCATAAACAACTGTCTCCTTTGTCATGAGACCAAAAGAACTGAATGATGCCAGACTACCATTGCTGAATGTTTTGATCAAAGACTCCATAGAAGAATCCTGATCAAAAGGGGTAAAACGCAGAACAGAATTTTAAATTCTAATGGGATCCAGATTTTCTGGAGCCAAGGAGGCTGGATGAACCCAAGAAACTATTGCCCTGAGATAATCTTTCAGCCTTCAACATTAAACCAAAAATATCCCCTGGAGTCTTAAAACCAAACAGTAGTTTAGATTACCTAGTGAAAAAGGTCTGCCTTGAGCAATCTGCTCTGTTAAGAACTGTCTATATGGGATCAAATCGACAACAGTAACTCAAAAGATTTGATAGGAAACTTAGGGGGCAATGAGTTTGTGCTAATGGAGCAGGAACAACTCAGAAAAGGAGGATGAGAATGGTTGTACAACTTGAAGAATGTAATCAATGTCACTGAATTGTACACGTAGAAATTGTTGAATTGGTGAATGTTCTGCTATGTATATTCTCAACAACAACAACAATAAAATAAATTATACAAAAAATAAATATTGAAGCTCTTTCTTTTTCATTTATTTTAAAAACGTGCACATGTCTAAAATTTTACAAAAATGATAAAGTGTGGTCATATCATGTTTTAAACTTTTTATAATAGGTTATTTCAAACATACATAAAAGCAGACAGAATAGTACCGTAATCACCCACCATCAACTCATGACCAATCCTGCCTCATCTATCCTCCTACTCCCATATTCTGAGACAATTCCCAGACATCCTGTTATTTCATCTATAAATATCTCAGTAATTAACTTAGAAAGTAAGGACTCTGTTTTTTTAATAACAGAATACCATTATCACATTTTAAAAATTTAACCATAATTATTTAATATCATCAAGTATACAGTATTTAAATTTCCAGTTATCTCAAAAAAGTTGTCATAAGTTGATTTGTTGTTGTTTTAAAGTTTGTTCATTTGAATTAGGATCCAGATATGGCCCACATATAAGCTCTGTCATGGATTGAATTATGTCGCCCCAAAAATGTGTGTATCAATTTGGTTAGGCCATGATTCCCAGTGTTCTGTGGTTGTTCTGCATTTTGTGATTGTAATTTTACATTAAAGAGGATTAGGGTGGGATTGTAACACCACTCTTACCCAGGTCACATCCTTGATCTGATGTAAAGGGAGTTTCTCTGAGGTGTGGCCTGCATCACCTTTCATCTCTCAAGAGAGAAAAGGAAAGGGAAGCAAGCAGAGAGTTGAGGACCTCATACCACCAAGAAAGCAGCACCAGGAGCAGAGCGTGTCCTTTGGACCCAGGGTCCCTGAGCCTGAGAAGCTCCTCAACCAGGGGAAGACTGAGGACAAGGATCTTCTTCCGGAGCCAATAGAGAGAGAAAGCCTTCCCCTGGAGCTGACGCCCTGAATTTGGACTTCCGGCCTACTAGACTGTGAGAAAATAAATCTCTCTTTGTTAAGGCCATCCACTTGAGGCATTTCTGTTAGAGCAGCACTAGATAACCAAGACAGGCTTCCTATCCATCTCCTTTTTTTTTTTTTTTTCTCTTGTGATGTATTTTTATTAAAGAAATCAACTTACTTGTCCTTAAGAATTCCCCTCTTGTCTGATTTGCTGATTACACTTCTGTGGTGTAATTGAACACATTTCCTCTACTTTCTGTATTTCCTGTAACTTGGGAATTGGATCTAAAAGCTTGATTGGATTCAATGATTTTTTTTAGAGGGGGGCAAGATTTTTTTATAGATGGCATTGTGTTGGATCGTATCGTTTTCAGTACATTTTTCTTTATATCTTTTCCTTTTTCATGTGCCTCATCCTCTCCTTTGTTTCACCAACACCACATATCTATAAATAATCCATATTAATAAGCCAGTGCATATCCCACCGTGTTTTCTCCACGTTCACTTAAATATGTCCATACAGATACACACTGTCATGGATTGAATTGTGTCCTCCAAAAATGTGTGTCAACTTGCCTAGGCCATGATTCCAAGTATTGTGTGGTTGTCCTCCAATTTGTGATCTGATGTAATTTTCCTATGTATTGTAAATCCTAATCTCTGCTTGTGGTTAATGAGGTAAGATCAGGTTATGTTAAACAGGATTAAGGTGGGATGCAACACCCTTACTCAGGTTACAGCCCTGATGGGGTGTAAGGGGAGTTTCCTTGGGGTGTGGCCTGCATCGTTTTTTATCTTTCAATAGATTAAAGGAGAGAGAAGTGAGTAGAAAGAAACCTTATACTACAAGAAAGCACCAGGAATAGAGTGTGTCCTTTGGACCTGGGGTCCCTGTGCTGAGAAGCTCCTAGATCAGGTGAAGAGTGATGACAAGGACACTCCCCTAGAACCGACAGAGAGAAAGAGCCTTCACCTGGAGCTGGTGCCCTGAATTCAGACTTCTAGCCTCCTAGATTGTGAGAGAATAAATTTCTGCTTGTTAAAGTCATCCACTTGTGGTGTTTCTGTTATAGCAGCACTAAACAACTAAGACACACACATATAGAGATTCCCTGTTTGCTTGACAAAAATGAGATCGTGGAAAGCCTTCCTAGTCAAGTGGTAGAGCTCTAATTTGCTCTTTTTGATGGCTACAAAATTGTATTCCATTTTGTGCATGATTTACTCAGCCATCCCACTACTGGTGGGCACTCACTTTTACTCCCAGTTCTTTCTGCCACAGCCTGTTCATATGTACTTACATACTAGCTTTTATTTTTATACGATGGATTCCCAGTAGTGGGATTTCTGGATAATATATATTCCTTATTTTAGTTGATGTTTCTGAATAGCTTTCAAAAAAATCTGTTGGAAATAACAATGTCCACCAGCAAAGGATGCGATCATCCTTTCTCCACAATCTAGAACAGTTTCAAGGAGAAAAAAAAAAAAAAAAAATAGCCACAAATGGGAGTTGTGGTTGGGAGGCAGTAAGGAGCAGGGGTCATACACGGAGAGGAAAAAGCTCCGTGAGATTCTTTAACTAGGAGTTAATGAGCTAATGGTAAATGATTCCTCAATGGAAAAGGCCCTGTCTATTCATCTTTGTATCTCCTGAGCCTGACACAGAACCAACAGTTCAGAATGCTCCCAAAATAGGGTCTGAAGACCCTCTAACTGTTGAGTTATTTTACTTCCTCTCCATTTCATGGAGTCCAGGGAGCTCTTTTCCTACTGGCTGGTACTGCATATTACACAATCATGTGTATCTAGCATCTGCTCTTAATTTCATTTGAAAATTTACCCATCTCAGTTAAGATTCTGGGAAAGAGAAGTTTAGAGGAAACCAGGAAACTTAGCAAAAAGATCATTCTTAAGCCAGGGAAGTTGTTTTTAATGCTCTACCTGAGGTAGTTAACAACAAAACTAGTAACTACCTCCTTTTTCCCAGTAAGAGTCATGTGTTTCTTACTAAGCCTCCACCCTTATTTCTCTCAAATTTCCTTCTTGCCAGGAATCCTTAGGGCTTCTGGTCATCCTTTACCTCCACTCTCACCCATTGTCTCTCTTGGTCCATCTACCTTTGCATAACTAGGGCCATCTGAGATAATATCCCCCACCCAAGATAATACCCTCCTACCTTTCCAGCCAAGACCTCTTGTTTGAGTAAGCTAAAGAATATGTGCTGTGCAGATAAGAAAAATCTCTCTCCAAAGAATCTATCAAATGTCCCCATGACTCAGTCCCTAACTATTAGTATATCTAAGGCCCTTACAGTATAAGGGAACAAAAGAGTAGCCTAGCGTCACTATAGAGAAACAAAAGATTAGCCTAGCTTCATCTTACAGTTGGGAGGCTCATGAAAAACTAAATGAGTACAAAGCCTGTAGTTGTGACCAAGCCTAGCTATATATTTATGTACAGCATTTGCAGTTAAGCTACTCTCATGTCAAAGGGGTTGTTAATTTAAAAGGGAGAAACAAGTGACAGGTTTCACTTTATATTTGAAATAAAAGAGCTATCTGTTGTCAAAGGAGGGGGAAGAAAATAGAAAATAACTTCTTAAAGCATGACTTCATAGTACCAATTCATAGTTATTCAGAGAAACACACTCCGCTAGCTAGTGACCTTGGAGACAGGATTTACTATCATGCCGGGAAGGAGCCGACCATGCATACTCCATAAAAAGCTTCACCCTCCTGGCCAGTGTCTCTTACAAGGGTGATACCAGACATACTCCGGAAGTTGACTCCTCCACAGCCTACTGTGCTGGGGTAAGAACTTTCCTCCACTTGACTTTCTTTTCAGGATTATATGTGACTAGGACCATCCCTAGAACAGCACAGTTGCAAGAAGCCCAATGTATATCGTCTGAGAAGACTCTGGGTCTGGATACTCTCCTTGTATTTTGGTGTCTGAAAACAGTAGAGAAGGTACTCTTGAGCAAAAGTATGGAGGGAAACATGGGAGGCACATAGCTGTAGAAAAAAAGATAAGGAGAATCATACCTTTCGTGTTCTGTCTATGGCAGTTTCTAGCCTTACCCCATATCATTTCAATCCAATTATCAAAGTTGAAAATTACATTTGAATGAAATCCATAGTGCAATCTTCTTTTCAAAAGGGAATCAGGAAAGAAATTGAATGGCAATTCAGTTCTGGATTTTTTTTTTTAAGCACCCTGGATGACCCGAAGTCCAATATACTAGAGTTCTGAAGTAGCCACTTTTATGGGTTGCATATTAAAAGCGTAGAAGGAAAGATAACTTAGCACTTAAGATGTGAATTTGAACGTGGGTATAGTTACAGTCTGGATAAGGCACCACTAACAAATGATTCCACTAACCGAACACCTGAATAGGACCATTTGACAAGGGGAGTGAGTATTCCAACATTGGTGCTAGCTACAGAAACTGAACTCTTGAATTGGGTAGGCTGGAACTGAGGGATATGCCAGACAGATGGAAAAAATTCTAGTTCCCAATATGCAAATAAGTCTAAACATTTGAGTTTTTTAAAAATCTACTTCGGAAGTTTTTCAAACAGGGCTGCCACTAGGCAAACTTATTAAGTAAGCAAAACACTGTTTTTATAGCCTTTTTCTGGAGGGTGGGGGAAGTCATTTCTCTTCGCCACTGCCATGACCACCTAAGGGCCTGAGGCTCTCCCCTACAACCTGCTTACAGGAAGGGTCCAATATTAATTATTTATACATTTCTTCATGTGTATTTAAATCAATATAGAATTTCTCTAAGAGGTTTTGTATTTAAGCCTTACTTTGACTTAAATACACATGAAGAATATTAAAGGGGAATTGTATATTTGGCACATTTTTTAACATCCTAAGTCTTTACCCGAGTAAATTCCAGTCTTGGTTTTTTGTTCTATTGGAGAAAAAAGATCTCGAATTTAAAGGGTTATAGCAGTGTCTAGACTTTACCTGGACAGACACATTCATTCATTCATTCACCCACCCCCAGCTGAACCATAATAAACTACATTTTTCAAAGGAGAAACTCAGGAGCCTGGGAAACCTGACATGTATGGTGATAACGTGGTATAAAAGGAAGCTGGAAACAAAATCAGTGAAGCACAGTTTGTACCTGCAGGTGTGACTAATGTGGGAGTGGGGTGGCAGGTGGGGGGAGGGGTCAGAGCACCATCTCCTCTCCTCATTGCCTGCAATCCCAGGACATGCCAGGTCAGCTGTGGGAAACCTGGTGAAGCAGACTCAACAACCCTGGCTGGTAGGCCAGGAGAGCGTGCATTCCTGTTCTCAGTGGTCTCAGTTCTAAGACTTCTTTAATAAGATCTCCTTATTGTGCCTTAAAACACAAATTAAGATCCGTAAATAATTCCAAAACCTCATTTCATTAAATTATTTTGATATCCTTGCTCACCAAGCTTAAAAAAAAAAAAGCTAAAAAAGAATCATCAGTGATTGATTTTCCCTACCTACTCTCTTAGGAGGGAAGAAATGCTAAATAAGCAAAGGTGTGTTGACAGAAAAACAAAAGATCAGGCAACAGAAACAAACTGAAGATCGCAAGCGATAAGCATAATTCAAAAATTATTGAAACAGCTTTTATTTCCAATGCACCAGGCCGTTTACAAAATGCTTCCATGTTACATTATTTCTTTCGACTGCTGGATTTGGTTGAGAGAGTGTGCCACAGCTAAAGGAATGTTATGATCATTTTTAAGTTTCCTCTAAAAGTTGCTAGATAAAAATCTACTATACTGCTGATTGCTTTAGAAACATGTGACCCACAGCTTCTTGGCTTCCTTCACCCTTTAAAGAGCCATTTAGTCATCACGCAGTGTCACAACAGACGTGACTCACAGAGCAAGCACAAAAGACAAGGAATCTTCACACATGTAGGTGCTCAGAGTTCAACGGAAGCCCAGGCGCCTCAACCTCAAGAGAATCAGCTTGGTTAGAGTGGCACAACTCTTCCTTCCCCTGTACACCGCAGAAAGATGGCAATAGTCCAAGTAAGTGCACAAAGAGCTTCTGTGTCTTAATTCGTCTTTAACAAGGTAACTGATGGCTGAGTTTTATCCCTTATTCCTTCATTTGTCAAGTCTGCCTTCAAATTTTCTTTGATTTTCCTCACTCTTATATAACTAATCAAGTTTGTTGTCGATTATTGCTATAAAGATGTGAAATATTTTAGAAGGTAGTGGTGGGAACTGGGTCAGTCTCATGACAGAAATGATCTCAGTGTTTACTCCATCTTGACTTAAACTCCCCCAGTTCCCATTTTGAATGCTCTTTTAGCACCCTCGAGTCACAATTAAACTTACACTTAGCTGTTATTCTCGGCGTACCTGTTTGACATCATCTGTAAATCTTATAATTAACTGGAGACCAGGGTGGGGAGAACTTCCAAGAAGACTAGGGCTCTCAGGTAAGTTTCTTCCCAGAACCACAGATTTGCACTAACTGCGGAACTGATAGTCTGTTTGCTTTAGCGATATTATCAGATGTTGGTTTACACTCTAAACTGGTTAGGAAAAATGCCTTCTAGGTCATAAGGAAACAGGGAAGTTTCTTACAGTGAACATTTGATCCCTAGGTACTGGGGTGATAGCAGTAAATCTCCTTCAGATCTTTACTACCTGCTTTATGGTCCAGTGGGTTGGTTTTAATTGACTCCCAAAATACAATGGGAAAAGGGGAAAGTTGGTTTTCTCGCTCCTGTGGCTTCTGCCACTAAATCCTGGCAGGCCTTGCTAAAGGCTCTATGATTCAAATGGTGATGTGGTTTTCTGTCTCAGTTGTTTGATTTTTAGCATTTGGGGGCAAAGTATAAATAAAACACATTTTTAAATTAAAAATCAGTTTACCAGTTTAAAAAAAAACAGTTGCTGCCAAGTCTATTTCGATTCATGGAGACTCCCTGTGTGTTAGAGTAGAACTGTGCTCCACAGAGTTTTCAGTGGCTGATTTTTTGGAGGTAGATTGCCAGACTTTGTTTCTGAGGCATCTCTGGGTTGACTCAAACCTCCAACCTTTTGGTTAGCAGCTGAGCACGTTAACCGTATGCACTAGCCAGGGACTTCAAAAATCAGTTTTGGATCCCACAAATAGCTCTGAAATGGCCCTCTACATTATTAACTCAAGGATAAGTACTGTGCCTTAGAATCCCTTGTCATATATAAATATGACATACATGCGTGCGTGTGTGTGTGTACATTAGGTGCTCTAAAAATATCCTTGACAAGATACTGCATAAAATGAAAGTTAGATGTTGTATTATCTTTGTATTTTTTTTTTGTTTTGTTTTTGAGATGTGAAACTATGCCAAATTTTTAGACCAAACCCCAATGTTTAAATACAAGAAAATAAATCATTGTTTCATATATTTCAAATGCAGGGAAACTGTGAATTGGTCTTAAAACACTTACTTTACAACAAATGTCACTTTCTTAAGGTACAGTCTTAAAAAACCCAGATCTTTTTCTTCTGCTCAAAGATAGCTGCTACTGAAAGCAATACACCGAAGGTTTGAGCACAACTTTCTGCATCTATACAATGCATTCTCTCTATAGTCTTTCCTGAAACCTTGCGACTACAACCTGTGATCAAGATACAATATATAATCTTTTCCAGTTGGGGGTTTCTATGCAGTGATCAAGGAGCCTTGGTGGCATAGTGGCTAAGCACTCAGCTGCTAACTGAAAGGTCACCAATTCCAACCCACCAGCCACTCCATGGGAGAAAAATGTGGCAGTCTGCTTCCATAAAGATTACAGTCTTACAAACCCTATGGGACAGTTCCACTCTGTCCTATGGGATAGCTATGAGTCAGAATTGACTCGACAGCAGTGGTCTTTTTGGGACGCAGTTGATCATAAATTAACCATGACTTTTAAAATACTTCCTAAACTGCCGATACTGTCAGGAAGCTTATTGACAAAATAAACATAGAAGGAATGGGGAATAATTGATTGTCATGGATTGAATTGTGTCCCCCCAAAACATGTGTCAACTTGGCTGGGCCACGATTCCCAGCACTGTGTGATTGCCCACCATTTTGTCATCTGATGTGATTATCCTATGTGTTATAAATCCTGACTCTATGAGGTTAATGAGACAGGATTAGAGGCAGTTATGTTAATGAGGCAGGACTCAATCTACAAGATTAGGTTGTGTCTTAAGCAAATCTCTTTTGAGATAAGAGAGAAGCAAGCAGAGAGACTTTTATCCTTAGAACTAAGAATTAAAAAAAAAAAGCAGGGCTTTCCTATAAGAACAGCAGCTGCACCTCCTCCAGGAGGGAGAGAGAGGTTAGGTTCCAAGGAAACTGTCCAGATGAATCTGCAAAACGGAAGCACACAAGCCTCTCCATGTCTCACTGTCTCACTTCCCAGAGTGTAGGCTGGGTACCGCGGCCACCTCCCTCCTGCCAGAAGCAGATGAAGGGAAATGTAGGTGGTAGAGGAACTTCTTCAACCATGATGATGAATACCATTTCAACTAATTCATCATCATCATCACCACCATCATCATCTTTATATTTTATTATTATTCGTTATTATTAATCACACATTCCAAAGAGCATTTTGTTTTTATTTTGTTTAATGTAACCACACTTCATGGAGGGTCCCTTGGCACCACTCTTTTTTTTTAATTTTTCAAATTCTAGTTGCCCAGCTACAGAATTTTTTGCACAGAAACATAATTCTGTATTCATATGAATTAGTTTGTAGTTCACTTTTCTTAAAGTGTAGAAGAAATCTCTGAAAGGCCACTTGGGTTGAAACAGAATTTTTTACTTCAATAAAAAGATACAAATTAAATGAAACGTAAGTTAATCACATGTACAATATCTGAATGTACAAGGGATGTACATGTTCAGTCCACTATCGGTGTTAAGTGCAGCCAAACACCTCGTGGGACTTGGTTCCTTGGTTTGGAGATTTAGGGTCATGGTTTCATGGGACATCCCAGTTAATTGACCTAGTAACGTGTTTAGTGCTTCTGTTCTACCTCCTTGTTCATTGTGTAGTGCCTGGGGTCTTAAAAGCTTGCAAGCAGTCATCCAAAGCACAACAATTGGTCTCTATTCACCTGGAGCAAAAGAGGAAAAAGGAGAGTCAGGAATAAGAAGAGGATATGGACTGCGTGGCTAATTGCCTCCATGAACAACTGCCTCCTTTGCCATGAGACCAGTAGAACTGAATGGTGCCCAACTATAATTACCGAACATTTTGATCAAAGAGTCCGTAGAAAAATCCTGATCAAAAGGGGGAGGGGGATGTAGAAAAGAATTCAAATTTTTGTAGATGTTAGACTTCCTAGAGCCATAGAGGGTAGATGAACCCCTGAAACTACTGCCCCGAGATAATCTTTAAACCTTAAACCAAAATATTCCCTGAAGTCATATTAAAACCAAACAATAGTTTAGCTTAACTAGTAAAAAATGTCTTCCTTGAGAATTATGCTCTTTTAAGAAGTATTATATGGGATCAAACTGACAACAGCAACTTGAAAGATGAGATAGGAACCTTAGGTGGCAGTGAGTTTATGTTAATGAAGAAGAAACGACTCAGAAAAGGAGGGTGAGAATAGTTGCACGACTTGGAGAATGTAATCAGTGTCACAGAACTGTACATGTAGAAACTTTTGAATTGGTGTATGTTTTGCTGTGTATATTCTCAACAACAACAAAATAAATAAAATTTAGAAAAAGAAAAAGAAAGCGCTTGTGCACAAGAACCCTCAAAAGAGCGTAATTTAGAGGGTTACTGCTAAATGCTCTCTATTTGATGTACTTTGGTGACAATCAACTTAGGTCATGATTGCAATTAGTTGAAAGTAAATAAAGATTCTACAAATTCCTGTCAGTGTGGTTGACTAGTTTTAGTACTGCTTTCTAAAAGGAAGCCTTTTCTGGAGTCACGTGGAAATAAAATCAAGAGGTGTAGGAGGAAATATCTAAAAAGAACTTTACATTTCTTATAAATACTATGCCTCACAATGACTTAGAAACATTATTTTCTGTTCTTTTTTTTTCAACCGTCTTTTTTCTTTTTTAAGAACAGAGGAAGGTAATAAAGGAAGTGAAATCAAAGAATCTCACTTTAATTTTTTTGCTAGGGAAAAGAAACACAAGAAGAGAGAGTTGAAAGAAGCAGAAGTGAGCAAGGATAGCAATTGCACTGCAATATTTTCCTATAACTGCTAGCAAGCAGTTACTACTAAGCATTCTACACAGCCAGTGAAAATTAGTTCTTTCCTCATTCTTTTTGAACCTTTTTACACAGTTTAGAAGTCCAGAGATCTAAGTTTTAGTTCTAGCCACTTTCTGGCAGATCACTTTACCAAATGAGTGTGATACCTACCATACTTAGCTGACAGAAATATGCTGACAAGTAAGCCAGATAAATATTACATGAACACCTTTCAAAGTATTTATAATTATTTAAATAGGAAGTGTGATGATCCCAGTCCACCCAGAGGTACCTTGGATGAAAGGCCTAGTGATCTACTTCTGAAAAATCAGCCATGGAGCACAGTTCTACTCTGACACATATGGGGTCACTATGCGTTAGAATCGACTCAATCACAACTTGTTTTTGCTTAATGCCAAGTATCACGCAAGGCACCGGTGCCATAGAGAAGTTTATGCATAGCCCAGGCTCCTAAGTTACGTGGGAATCCAGGTGGCAGTAGAGGATAGGGATTACAAACTAAGACTTTGGAATCAGAGTGGACTGGGTTATCAGTTCCAGAAATATCACTACTAACTATATCTTAGACTGCTCTTCTAAATTCGTCTTCTCATCTATAAAATGAAGATAATTTTGTTGTGAGGTTTAAATGAGACAAATATTTATAGATCCTGGAAGAGGGCCTAGAACATAGTAAGCAGTCAATATACCATAGCTGTCACTATCATCCCTACCAGACTTGGTCAACCAGGAATCCTGAGGACCATGGATTTTCTAGGAGTATATTCCGGATTCTGTAGTGTCAACTGACCAGCAACCTGAAGGGTAAGCCTGGAGGAGCCCATAGAGACCAAAACTCAACAGGCTCAGCCAGAATCCAGGCCTCACAAATGCTATGAGTGATAATTTGATAATTTCTAAATTCACTCATCATCAGTCAGAACAAGGCGAGGGGCCAGCAGCAGAACAGACCATCAATTGCTCATATGCAAGTTCAAGATGAAGCTGAAGAAAATTAGAACAAGTCCATGAGAGCCAAAGTATGACCTTGAGTATATCCTACCTGGATTTAGAGACCATCTCAAGAATAGATTTGACACATTGAACACAAGTGACCGAAGATCAGACCAGTTATGGGATGACATCAAGGACATCATATATGAAGAAAGCTAGAGGTCATTAAAAAAGACAGGAAAGAAAGAAAAGACCAAAACGGATGTCAGAAGAGACTCTGGAACTTGCTCTTGAACATAGAGTGGCTAAAGCAAAAGGAAGAAATGATAAAGAAAAAGAGCTGAACAGAAGATTTCAAAGGGCGGCTCGAGAAGGGAAAGTAAAGTATTGTAACGAAATGTGCAAAGATCTGCAGCTAGAAAACCAAAAGGGAAGAACATGCTTGACATTTCTCAAGCTGAAAGAACTGAAGAAAAATACAAGCCTTGAGTTGCAATACTGAAGGATTCTACAGGGAAAATGTTAAACGATGCAGCAAGTGTCAAAAGAAGATGAAAGGAATACACAGAGTCACTGTTCCAAAAAGAGTTGATCAATGTTCAACCATTTCAGGAGGTAGCATAGGATCAAGAACCAATGGTATTGAAGGAAGAAGTCCAAGCTGCACTGAAGACATTGGCAAAAAACAAGGTTCTAGGAATTGATGAAATAACCAATTGAGATGTTTCAACAAACAGGTGCAGCACTAGAAGTGCTCAACGTCTATGCCAAGAAATTTGGAAGACAGCTACCTGGACAACTGACTGGAAGAGATCCATATTTGTGCCCATTCCAAAGAAAGGTAATCCACAGTGACCATCTAAGATACTCCACTGGTCCCACCCCATCTGGGGCAATAGAGAATGAAGAAAACCAAAGACACAAGAGAAAGATTAGTCCAAAGGACTAATGGACTACGAGTACTACAGCCTTGAACACAACTAAATGGTGCCTGCCTACCACCACCAAATGCTCTGACAGGGATCACAATAGAGGGTCCCGGACAGACCTGGAGAAAAATGTAGAACAAAATTCAAACTCACTAAAAAAAGACCACACTAACTGCTCGACAGAGACTGGAGAAACCCTGAGACTATGGCCCCCAGACACCCTTTAACTCAGTACTGAAGTCACTCCTGAGGTTCACCCTTTAGCCAAAGATTAGACAGGCTCATAAAACAAACAATAATACACATAGCTCAACCTTGTATATGAGATTAAATGAGCACACCAGCCCAGGAGCAAGGACAAGAAGGCAGGAAGGGACAGGAAAGCTGGACAAATGGAAATGGGGAACCCAAGGTCGAGAAGGGGAGATTGTTGACATGTCATGGGGTTGGCAAACAATGGCACACAACAATATGTGTATTAATTGTTTAATGAGAAATTAACTTGCTCTGTAAACCTTCAACTAAAGCACAATAAAAAAGAAAGAGAGAAAGGTGATTCAACAGAATGTGGAAATTATTGAACAATATCATTAATATCACACACAAGTAAAATTTTGCTGAAGATCACTCAAAAGCAGTTGTAGCAGTACATCAACAGGGAACTGCTAGAAATTCAAGCTGGATTCAGAAGAGGACATGAAATGAGGGATATCTTTGCTGACGTCAGATAGATCTTGGCTGAAAGCAGAGACTATCAGAAAGATGTTTGCCAGTGTTCTATTGACTATATGAAAAGATATTCAACTGTGTGGATCATAATAAATTGTGGATAAATTGCCAAGAATAGGAATTCTAGAACACTTAATTGTGCTTATGAGGAACCTGTATATAGACCAAGAGGCAGTCGTTCAAACAAAACAAGGGGATACTGTGGGGTTTAAAGCCAGGAAAGGAACCACATGGAGGTGACCACAGCTGGCAGAATGTTGCTGACCCAGCCCAATTGGTTCCTGTTACTCATTTACTTTTTTCAGTGGTCAATGAACCAATTGGACATCAACTGACTCTGTGTACAGGTCATGTTCCAACGGCTCTCCTGACAGGGGCTGCTGCTCAGAGGTGGTATCTTGGCTAAAATGCTACTAGCAGTCAAAGATATGTGCTGGTTTGTGGCTGGACTTGGTTTCTTGACCTACAGGAGTGTGAACTTTAGTGACTGAAAAAGAACCAGCTCCTTTGCAGAATGACATTTGGGGTTGTTGTTGTTGTTGTTAGGTGCTGTCAAGTCAGTTCCGACTCATAGCAACCCTATGTACAACAGAACAAAACACTGCCCGGTCCTGCACCATCCTCACAATCACTGCTATGCTTTAGCCCTTTGTTGCAGCCACTGTGTCAAGCTATCTCTTTGAAGGTCTTCCTCTTTTTTACCGAGCATGATGTCATTCTCCAGGGAGTGATCCCTCCTGACAGCATGTCCAAAGTATGTGAGATGAAGTCTCACCATCCTTGCTTCTAAGGAGCAATCTGGCTGTACTTCTTCCAAGATAGATCTGTTCATTCCTCAGGGACAGGCTTTGCTGAACTCTGTGACGGGGCTGGCAATCCCTAGGATTCAGGCTGCAGAATGGGACACCAGCATCTGAAGATGACCCTCAATACAGAGGTGTAGCTAATGAGGGCAGCAGCAAGTTTTAATGTAAGCCCAGTGCTAGAACTAAAAAGCTCCCCTCTACTTGTCTGTCACCAGGGAAAAACTGGCTAATGAAGGGGGTGGGGGGGGGGGTTGTTTAGAGAGGATGAGGAGGAAAGAGGGAAGCCAACTGCTTTGGTTTGAATTTTTTGTTTTTCTTCAGTGGTTGTGAAGGTGAGCTTATCAAGAGTAGAAGGCAAATAGCTTGGTGCCCAAGGTCACTAAATTCTGAAGTCCAGTGCATCTTACCTCTTTTTTGCATGGAACCCAAAGCAGTCTTGTGAAGCTTTTTCTCAGGAAAAAAAAAAATTCTATTGTCAACTTTTAAACTTTTTATTTTGAAATAATTTCAAACTTATGGAAAAGTTGCAAGAATAGTACAGCCCAGATTCCTCAAATATTAATATTTTACCACAATTTCAATCTCATTCTCTCTTTTTTAGCATGATTTTATATTTGATTTTTTTTTTATTTTTTATATATGATTTTAATTTATTTATATACATGTTATCATTATTTTTCTGACCTGTTTGAGAGTAAGTTCAAGACATGATGCTCCTTAATCTTTAGATACCTCAGTGTGTATTTCCTAAAAAGCTGAACATTAAAAAAAAAAATCATCATATAATTGGTAAATTAATGTTAATGCAATATGATTGACTTAATCTACAGATATTATTCAAATTTCATTAGTGGACCTAATAATGTTATTTATGGCAAAAGAAAAATATACATATTTTTCTGGTCCAGGGTCACATGTTACATTTAGCTGCGATGTCTCTTTATACCTGCATACCTGTTGCCGTTGAGTCAATTCTGACTCATAGCGACCCTATAGGACAGAGTAGGAATGCCCCATAGGGTTTCCAGGGAGTGGCTGGTGAATTTGAAATGCCGACCTTTTGGTTAGCAGCCGAGATCTTAACCACTGTGCCACCAGGGCTTTGCCATGTCTCTTTAGTCTCCTTTAATCTGGGAGAGTTCTTCTGTCTTTCTTTGTCTTTTATGAGTTTGACATTTTTGAGGCGTATAGGCCATTTATTTGGTAGAATTTGTAGATCTTTCCCTGTGATGAGCTTTGGTTATGCACAGAAGTGCTGCTGTGTCCTTCTCAGGGCACTGCATCAGGAGGCACACTATATAAGTTTGTGACATGACTGGTTATGTTAATTTGTTTGATCACTTGGGTAAAATGATACCTGTCAGATTACTCCACTGTGAAATTACTGTTGTTCTCTTTTTGATCAGTAAATATCTTGTGGAGAGATTCTATGAGATTCTATGAATATTGTTTTTCATCAGAATTTCATCCAATAGTTTTAGCATTCATTGATCATTCTTCTATTTGAATCCAATAAAAATTTTATTATTGCTAAATTATGCATTGTTTTTAAACCCAAGCATTATTAGCTGTTAGAACACTTGTCTCTAAATAACTTTTGACTTTTCAAAACACACACAAATCCACCACCACAACAAAAAAGATAAACATTCAAAGGACAAAAATAAATTGCCATTATTAATGGTATGAAAAAGAATTGCTGTAAATAGGTTATTACTAATTTGGACTACTTGAAGTAATCACGAGAGAAAATTCTTACAAGTTTGGATCATTAATCTTTCCATAAGAAATAACTTTGTTAAATGGAAGTGTATACAGAAATGTAAAACAATGCTTACCAAAGTATTACCAAGAAGATGTACTACTGCAATATTGATTAAGAATCTGTTGATTACCCACTATTATAAAAAGTCAAGAATAGATATATATATGCAGAAGGCAAAGCTCTTTGATGATTACTAGGGATGGGAGGGAGAAGGAGGGGGAATCACTTTCTAGATAGTAGACACTTGTTACTTTTGGTGATGGGAAAGGCAATCCCAAATACTGATGAAGTCAGCACAACTTGACCAAGGTAAATAAAGACGCTAACAAGTACACGAGAAAAAGGGACAATTTTGGTAAATGCTATAACATATGCAATTTTGCAACAACAGTGAAAATAACCAAAAAATATGTGCGTGGTTACACAGGTAGATATGAATGTATATATGTGTATAAGAAGGCATATGCAAGTAAATACACATGCATATATAGGTGTATCTGTAGGCATACATACACATGTTTGTGTGTGCCTCATATATATCCATGTATATAACAAACCACATAGGAGGCACAGTTATGAGAAGGTTGACAAATTGTAAAAATTGTAACCAATGGCACAGAGCAATTTGTATAAAATTGTTAAAGGAGAACCTAATTTTCTGTGTAAACTTTCACCAAAAAAACAATAAAATTATATATATATAAAATTATATATTATATATATATTATATATTATATGTATTTTATATATATATATATATATATATATATATATATATATATATATATATATATATATATATATATAAAACAATCTATTGATCATTTTGCCTGAAACAATTATTACTATGCTGGTTGCTATCTTAGGCTGGGTTCACTAGAGCAGCAAAACCAGTAAAGCAGATAAATATATATAGAGAGAGATTTATATCAAGGAAACGGCTCATGCAATGGTAGAGGCTGGAACGGCCCAAGTTCATGGATCAAGTTAGAGGTTTCTCTCAATTCATGTAGCCACAGAGGCTGCTGAACCCAAGATCAGCAGGTTGGAGAGCAGGGCTCCCACTCACAGGTTGTGAAGATCAACGAATCCCAAGATCAGCAAATAAGCTGATAGCTCAAGTCCCAAGAACTGAAGGTCAGATGAACAGGAGGCAGCTGTAGGACCCAGAGCAAGCAAAAAAGCCAGAACATCTGCTTATACTCGGATGTAGGCCACAGCCCAGAGGAAACTCCCTTTCAACTGATGGGCTACTCGCAGCAGATTCCATCATGGCAATGATCGCATATAAACACTGAGAATCATGGCCCAGCCTAAGTGACACATAATCTTAACCATCACAGTCCACTCCTTGTCAACTTGGCACATGTACACATCTCCTTAAACCATACATAATCTCTGAATAAAGACAATTATAAAGTCATACTTGCATCTAACATGATACAACCAACACACATACAACCAAAACCGCACTAGCAGGGCGGATTTCCAGGCAACATGGCACTATAGACAGAAGCACCACACTGTCCCTCTATAGCAAAGACCCGTAAAACTAAGTCAAACAGAGACAAACGTCAATACTGAAACGCTAAGCATCAAATGAAGAGATAAAGAACTCAGCCAAGCACCAAATGGAATAAGAAACTGACAGAGAACAGAGAGCAAGGAGAGATAAGTGCACAGGTCCCCTATCATCTAATGCAGCATGGATTCACCATCTTGGACTCCTGTTGGTGACCGGAAAACAGGGAGTACAGGAAAACACCTTCACAGAGCTCCCAGCAGGAAACAGAACAACTGGTAACCAGCAATATAAGCTTTCCCACCCCCACCCTTCTTCACCCCAACTCGGCCTCCTCTAATTTTTGCGGTCACAGTCTTTTGGCTGAGAGGCACTGGCTTCAGCGAGGAGTTGCCAGACCTGACCCTGTGAGAGGCTGAGCCCTTCAGGATTGATCAGCTCAGGGGTGAGTGGTGAGGCAGGCAAGCGACCATGCTCAGAAGGCACGTTTTCTGCACCAGGAGAGACCCAGTCACCAAAAGTCCAAACGGCCACCCAAAACCTGTGAGAAGCAACCCTCATCAGTGAAAGATAAGTACTTGTGTATGGCCTACCGCGCAGATCAAAAGCACTCCTCTTAGGGAAAAACCTCTCTCCCATTTACCTCCCCACTCCCTGCTCTGCACAGGGTCCCGAACAAGTTTCAGCAATTGCCAAGTCCCCTGCGCCAGAAGTAGGATCCATCACATGCCTGGAGCCATTTTCTCTGCCTTGGAGACTGATAAAATTAACAAACAGGGAAAAAAATAAACTGCCGGCTTCCCTAAGGCAGGAACCCAGGGTATGCACAGCTCCTTTGTCTAGGCACAGGCATAAGGGATCCACGGACTTTGAGTGCTTTCCCCATGCATAGACTTGTGTGGGCCCATCTCTACAGCGTAGGCCCTCATTACCACAGTACTACAGGGTATATACTGGAAGTCTAACTTGAATGGTTTCAGCTGTGAAATGACAGGTTCTTGACATTTCACACTGCTCTGCCCATTAAGCAGTCTTCACCTACAAACAACAGGGGCCTGAGGACTGGTGGCTCCACCCATGCCACCTAGCCACCTGCGATAGGGGACCATGAATAAGAGGTGACCCACTGTCCTTACAGCCAACAGCATTAGGTGCTCATAGTCTGGCTGCAAAACCCACCCACCTACGTGCTCTAGGGAACAGTGACTCGCCTTCCTCCTAGACGCTCGGGGGAAGCTGTCAGGCCCCTGCCTTGCTCAGAGTATGTCCCCCTGTTGCAGCCAGATGCCTGTGCCTACACCAATCACCCATGCCTATCTAGGACTGTAAGCTAGAGCCTACACCACACACTTGGTGGCTATCTACCTGGGAATCTGAGATGAATTCATACAGGAAGAGTGGGTGGACTCCTGAGCTCACATACCTAGTAACAGATCTAACCACCTGGTGACAGGACATTAGAGCTTCAAAGGTGCTAATAATCAAACTAGCTCATACGAGCAGCCTATTAGGGCATATCAAAACAAAACAAGAAGCTAGGACACAGTAAGCAAACATAAAATAAATAAATATAATAACTTATTGATGGCTCAGAGACAACAGTCAATATCAAATCACATAAAGAGGCAATCCGTGATGGCTTCAGCAAGCTCCCAAAATAAAGAATCTAGAAATTTTCCAGAGGAAGAAAATTTATTGGAATTACCAGAGGCAAAATACAAAAGATTAATATACAGAACGCTTCAGGAAACTAGGAAGGAAATAAAGCAAACACAGACCATGCAATAGAGGAAATTAAAAAATTAGATAAGAGCATAATGACAAATTTAACAGCTGCAAGAATCCATAGAGAGACTAACAATCAGAAATCCAGAAGATTAACAATAAAATTTCAGAATTAGACAACTCACCGTGAGATTGAAGATAAAGCACATGACACCAACTTATTTGAGGAAAAATCAGATAAAAGGATTAAAAAAATGAAGAAACCCTAAGAATTCTGTGGGACTCTATCAAGAGGAACACCCTATGAGTGATTGGAGTACCAGAACAGGGGGGATAACAGAAAATACAGAGAGAATTGTTGAAGATTTGTTGGCAGAAAACTTCCCTGATATCATGAAAGATGACAAGATATCTATCCAAGATGCTCATTGAACCCCACATAATGTAGATCCCAAAAGAAAGTCAGCAAGACATATTATAATCAAACTTCCCAAAACCAAAGATAAAGAGAGAATTTTAAGAGTGGCTAGGGATAAACAAAAAATCGTCTACAAAGGAGAGTCAATAAGAATAAGCTCGGACTACTCAGCAGAAACCATGCAGGCAAGAAGGCAATGAGATGACATATACAAAGCCTTGAAGGAAAAAAAACCGCCAGTCAAGAATTATATACCCAGCAAAACCATCTCTCAATTATGATGGCGAAATCAGGGCATTTCCAGATAAACAGAAGTTTAGGGAATTTGCAAAAACCAAACCAAAATTACAAGAAATACTAAAGGGAGTCCTCCAGTTAGAAAATCAGTAACATCAGATAACAACCCAAGACTAGAACACAGGACAGAGCAACCAGATATCAACCCAGACAGGGAATTCACAAAAGTAAATAAAAGCTAAAACACTGAAAATAGGGAAACAGATGTCAATATGTAAAAGATGACAACATTAAAACAAAAAACAGGGACTTAAAAAATGTAGACATATTGGAGTCTTAAAAGCCTGTGAGCAGCCATCTAAGATACTCCACTGCTCTCACCACTTCGGGAGCAAGGAAGAATGAAGAGAACAGGATACAAGGAAAAGATTAGTCCAAAGGACTAATGGACCACAACTACCAAGGCTTCCACCAGACTGAGTCCAGTACAGCTAGATGGTGCCCGGCTACCACCACTGACTGCTCTGACCGGGATCACAACAGAGAGTTCTGGACAGAGCTGGAGAAGGATGAAGGACAATATTCTAACACACAAAAAAAGACCAGATTTACTGGCCTGACAGAGACTGAAGAAACCCCAAGATTATGGCCCCCAGACACCCTTTTAGCTCAGTGGTGAAGTCACTCCCGAGGTTCACCATTCAGCTGGGGATTTGACAGCCCCATAAACAAAACGGGATTAATGAGACACAGCAGTGCAGGGACAAGGATCTGAAGGCAGAAGGGGACAGGAAAGTTGGTGATAGGGAACCCAAGTTTGAGTAAGGACAGTGACGACATGTAGTGGGATTGTTAACCATTGTCATAGAGCAATATGTGTACTAACTCCTCAATGAGAGACTATTTTGTTCTATAATCCTTCATATAAAGTGAGAATAACAGCACAACTGGAAGAACGTAATCAACGTAACTGGATTGTACACGTAGAAATTTTTGAAATGGTGTATCTTTGGCTATGTATATTTTCACCAAAAAAAAAAAAAAGGGTCTCCCAAGGTGGAGAAGGGAGTGTGTTGACATGTCGTAGGGTTGTTAAACAATGTCATAAAACAATATGTGTACTGACTGTTTAATGAGAAAATATTTGTTCTGTAAAACTTCACCTGAAGTAGAAATTTAAAAAAAATTATTAAAAAAAAAAATGTCAAAACAAATCCACCAGCCTCTCCTTGGAACCCCTGTGGGGCAGTTCTACTCTGTCCTGTAGGGTCGCTATGAGTTGGAATTACCTTTATGGCAACAGGTTTGGGTCTTTTAATTGACAATGCCAGAATCCCTGAGTCGTGCAAACCGTTAACACGCTCATCTGCTAATCATAAGATTGGAGGTTGGAGTCCACCCAGAGGTACCTCAGAAGAAAGGCCTGGTGATCTATTTCCAAAAGGTCACAGACATTGTAAACTATATAGAGCACATGGGGTTGCCATGAGTCAGAGTTAACTCGGCAGCAACGGGTTTTTCTTATTGACCATACCTTGTATTTGTATGAATGTTATAGATTCTGAGACATGCTTGATTTTCAGGTGTTTGTTCACTTGGCTTTCTCGGCTACTTGGAAGGTGTCTGGATGCTCTCCCCACTATAAAGATGAGAGCGCCAGGTGACAGAGAGGTGATGTGACCTGTTCAGTGTCATGCTGAGAGCCGGGGTTCATCCTCGGACCAGAACCTGGCCCGTTGGTCTGCTGCTTTTTGCCCACGACACACCTTGTGACTGAAATACAAGAGTCATTTTCCAATCCCTGTGCTGTGTTCTGTCCAGGTAGCTCCTTTTGCAATGGGTTCCGGGTCTTTCCCCTCCTCCTTTACTGTTTCTCCTCGTTCATTCAGCATTTGCTGAGCACAGCGTAGTAAAGTAGTGCACCACAGCCTTGAGAGCTCATAGTCTCATGGAGGAAAAAATGAATAAATTAAAAAGCTGTCTTGCGAGGAGATCCAAAACTAAAACCAAATACACTGCCGTTGAGTCAATTTCAACTCACGGTGACCCTATAGGACAAAGTCAAACTGCCCCACGGTGTTTCCAAGGAGTGGCTAGTAGATTCGAACTGCTGAGATTTTGGCTGGTAGGTGAACACTTAACCACTGGGCCACCGGATCAGAGAGGTCTAAACAGAGCCCTGGGGGGGAATAAATGCAGACATAGATTTTTCATATGGAGAGGAAGTCAATGTGATATAAAGAAATGAAAGACTGGTATAAACTTAGAAAAATAGGGGTAAATATTAAGGTAACCACAAAGGAAACTAACAATCCTACAAGTCAAATAAAAAACTAGAAAAATATAAAGACTCAGCAAACGCAAAATCAACAACAATGAAACAGATGAAAAGAAAATACGTAAAGAAAAATGACTCGGCAAAGAAAATTAAGTGGAACAAAGAAACTGTCAACAACACACACAAAAAAGACATCAAAATGACAGCACTAAACTCATACCTATCAATAATTACGCTGAATGTAAATGGACTAAATGCACCAATAAATAGACAGTGGCAGATTGGATTAAAAAAAACCACGATCTGTCTATATGCTGCCTACAAGAGACACGCCTCAGACTTGACACAACCAAACTAAAACTCAAAGGATGGAAAAAAATATATCAAGCAAACAACACTCAAAAAAAGAGCAGGACTGGCAATATTAATCTCTGACAAAATAGACTTTAAAGTAAAATCCACCACAAAGGATAAGGAAGGACACTATATAATGATTAAAGGGTCAATACACCAGGAGGACATAGCTATAATAAATATTTATGCACCCAATGACAGGGCTCCAAAATACATAAAACAAACTCTAACAGCATTGAAAACAGAGATAGACAGCTCCACAATACTAGTAGGAGACTTCAATACACCACTTTTGATGAAGGACAGAACAACCAAAAAGAAGCTCAACAAAGACAGGGAAGATCTAAATGCTACAATCAACTAACTTGATCTCATAGACGTATACCAAAAACGCCACCCAACAGCAGCCAAGTATGCTTTCTTTTCCAAATCACATGGAACATTCTGCAGAATAGGCCACATATTAGGCCATAAAGCAAGACTTAACAGAATCCAAAGCATCGAAATATTACAAAACATCTTTTCTGACTATAAAGCCATAAAAGTAGAAATCAATGACAGAAAAAAACAAGGAAAAAAAAAATCAAACACATGGAAACTGAACAACACGTTGCTCAAAAACTGTTGGGTTATAGAAAAAATTAAGGATGGAATAAAGAAATTCATAGAATCAAATAAGAATGAAAACACATCCTACCAGAACCTTTGGGACACAGCAAAAGCAGTGCTCAGAGGTCACTTTATAGCCATAAATGCACACATCCAAAAAGAAGAAAGGACCATAATCAAAACATTAACCCTACAACTGGAACAAGTAGAAAGAGAGCAGCAAAAGAAGCCCTCAGGTGCCAGAAGAAAGGAAATAGTAAGAAGTAGAGCAGAATTAAATGAAATAGAGAATAGAGAAACAATTGAAAGAGTTAACAAGACCAAAAGCTGGTTCTTGGAAAAAATCAACAAAATTGATAAACCATTGGCCAAACTGACAAAAGAAAAACAGGAGAAGAAGCAGACAACCCGTATAAGAAATGAAATGGGTGATATCACAACAGACCCAACTGAAATTAAAAGAATCATAATAGAATACTATGAAAAATTGTACTCTAACAAACTTGAAAACCTAGAGGAAATGGACATATCTCTAGAAACTCACTACCTACCTAAACTAACACAAACAGAGGTAGAACAACTAAATAAACCCATAACAAAAGAAGAGATTGAAAAGGTAATTAAAAAACTCCCATCAAAAAAAAGCCCTGGCCCAAAAAAAAAAACAAAAAACAAAGACAAAAACAAAAAAATAAAAAAAGCCCTGGCCCGGATGACTTACTGGAGAGTTCCACCAAACTTTCAGAGAAGACTTAACACCACCACTACTACTAAAGGTATTTCGGAGCATAGAAAAGGACAGAATACTCCCAAACTCATTCTATGAAGCCAGCATAACCCTGATACCAAAACCAGGTAAAGACACCACAAAAAAAGAAAATTACAGACCAATATCGCTCATGAACATTGACGCAAAAATCTTCAACAAAATTCTAGCCAGTAGAATTCAGCAACATATCAAAAAAATAATTCAGCATGATCAAGTGTTATTTGTACCAGGTATGCAGGGATGGTTCAACATTAGAAAAACAATCAATGTAATCCATCACATAAATAAATAAAAGACAAGAACCACATGATCTGATCAATCGATGCAGAAAAGGTATTTGACAAAGTCCAACACCAATTCATGATAAAAACTCTCAACAAAACTGGAATAGAAGGGAAATTCCTCAATGTAATTAAGGGGAATTATGCAAAGCCAACAGCAAACATCATCCTAAATGGAGAGATTTTGAAAGCATCCCCAGACAAGGATGCCCTTTATCACCACTCGTATTCAACATTGTGCTGGAGGTCGTAGCCAGAGCAATTAGGCTAGAAAAAGAAAGAAAGAGCAACCAAATTGGTAGAGAAGAAGTCAAAGTATCTCTATTTGCAAATGATATGATCTTATACACAGAAAACCCCAAGGAATCCACAAGAAAACAACTGGAACTAATAGAAGATTTCAGCAAAGTGTCAAGATACAAGCTAAACATACAAAAATCAGTTGGATTCCGTTACACAAACAAAGAGAACCTTGAAGAGGAAATCACCAAATCAATACCATTTACAATAGCCCCCAAGAAGATAAAATACTTAGGAATAAATCTAACCAGAGACACAATGAAAGACACTACTGCAAGAAACCAAAAGAGACCTGCATAAGTGGAAAAACATACCTTGCTCATGGATAGGTAGACTCAACATACTGAAAATGTCAATTCTACCCAAAGCGATTTACAGATACAACACAATCCCAATCCAAATTCCTCTGGCATTTTTTCATGAGATGGAGAAACAAATCACCAGCTTCATATGGAAAGGGAAGAGGCCCCAAATAAGTAAAGCATTACTCAAGAAGAAGAACAAAGTGGGAGGCCTCACACTACCTTATTTCAGAACCTATTATACCGCCACAGTAGTCAAAACAACCTAGTACTGGTACAACAACAGATACAGAGACCAATGGAACAGAATTGAGAATCCAGACATAAATTTATCCACCTATGAGCAGCTGCTATTTGACAAAGCCCCAAAGTCCGTTAACTGGGGAAAGATAGTCTCTTTATCAAACGGTGCTGGCATAAGTGGATATCCATCTGCAAAAAACTGAAACAAGACCCATACCTCACACCATGCACAAAAACTAACTCAAAAGGAATCAAGACTTTAATATAAAATCAAAAACAATGAAGATTATGGAAGAAAAAATAGGGACAACACTAGGAGCCCTAACACATGGCATAAACACAATACGAGCCATAAGTAACAATGCACAAGCACCAAAAGAGAGACTAGATAAATGGGAGCTCCTAAAAATCAAACACTTATGCTCATTAAAAGACTTCACCAAAAGAGTAAAAAGACAACCTATATACTGGGAAAAAAAAAATTTGGCTATGACAAATCTGATCCACGTCTAATCTCTAAAATCTACAAGATACTGCAAAACCTCAACAACAAAAAGACAAATAACCCAATTAGAAAATGGGCAAAGGATATGAACAGGCACTTCACCAAAGAAGATATTCAGGGCTAACTGACACATGAAGAAATGCTCACAATCATTAGCCATTAGAGAAATGCAGATCAAAACTACAATACCATCTCACCCCAAAAAGGTTAGCACTAATCCAAAAATACAAAATAATAAATGCTGAAGAGGTTGTGGAGAGACTGGAACACTTATACATTGTTGGTGGGAATGTAAAATGGTACAACCACTTTGGAAATTGATTTGGTGCTTCCTTAAAAAGCTAGAAATAGAAGTACCATACGATTCAGCTATCCACTCCTTGGAATATATCCTAGAGAAATAAGATCTGTCACACGAATAGATATATGCACACCCATGTTCATTGCAGCACTGTTCACAATAGCACAAAGATGGAAACAACCTAGGTGCCCATCAATGAAAGAATGGGTAAACAAATTATGGTATATCCACACAATGGAATGCTACGCAACATTGAAGAACAGCGATGAAGCCGTGAAACATAACATGGAGGAATCTGGAGGTCATTATGCTGAGTGAATTTAGTCAGTCACAGAAGGACAAATATTGCATAAGACCACTATTATGAGAACTCAAGAAAAGGTTTAAACACAGAAGAAACATTCTTTGATGGTTACAAGGGTTGGGAGGGTGGGTGAGGGTTATTTACTAACTAGATAGTAGATAAGAATTATCGTAGGTGAAGGGAAGGACAGCATACATTACAGGAGAAGTCAGCATGACTGGACTAAACCAAAGCTAAGAAGTTTCCTGAATACAATCAAACACCCTGAGGGATAGAGTCGCAGGGGTAGGGATCTGGGGACCATGCTTTTAGGGAACATCTAGGTCAATCGGCATAACAAAGCTTATTAAGAAAATGTTCTGCATCCTACTTTGGTGAGTGGTGTCTGGGGTCTTAAAAGCTTGCAAGCGGCCATCTAAGATGCATCAATTGGTCCCAACCACCTGGAATAAAGGAGAATGAAAAACACCAAAGACACAAGGAAAGTATTAGCCCAAGAGACAGAAAAGGCGACATAAACCAGAGATTTCATCAGCCTGAGAACAGAAGAACTAGGTGGTGAGCAGCTACCACCAATGACCGCCCTGACAGGGAACACAACAGAGAGTCCCTGATGGAACAGGAGAAAGGTTGGAAGCAGAACTCAAATTCTAGTAAGAAGAAGTAAGGTCTGACTGAGACTGGAGGAACCCCGGCACGCATGGCCCCTGGATTGTCTATCAGCCCAGAACTGAAACAATATCTGAAGCCAACTCTTCAGACAGGGATTGGACTGGACTGTGGGACATAAAGGGTTACTCATGAAGAGTGTGCCTCTTAGCTCAAGAAGTTACAAGAGACTAAATGGCCAGCTTCTGTCTGGAGGTGATATGGGAAGGCAGAGAGAGTTAGGAGCTGGTTGAATGGACATGGGGAATCAGGGGTGGAAAGGAGGAGTGTGCTGTCACAGTATGGGGAGAGCAATTAGAGTCACATAACAATGTATGTATAAATTTTTGTATGGGAAAAATAAAAAAAAGAATAGAAGCTTCTCTTGATTCACGTAGCCACAGGGGCTGGCGAAGCCAAGATCGGCAGGTCAGAGAGCAGCCCTCCTGCTCACAGGCTGTGAAGATTGACGAATCCCGACATCCACAGATAAGCTGATCAATCAAGTCCCAAGAACCAAAGGTCAGACGAACAGGAGGCAGCCGCAGGATCCAGAGTGAGAAAAAAGCCAGAACATCTGCTTATATTTGGATGCAGGCCACATCCCCAAGGAAACTCCCTTTCAGTTGGTTGGCTACTCACAGCAGATTCCATCATGGGAGTGGTCACATATAAACACTGAGAATCATGACCTAGCCAAGTTGACACACAATCTTAGCCGTCACAGTTGCCAAATTGTGATTTTCTAATCCCATCTTTCCTTCTACATTTATTAGTAGCCTTTCTACCCTATGAAAAACCTTTCCCTCCATCCTCATTTATTTCTTATTTATTTATATCAGGATGAATTCATGGATTCATATTTTATTCAAATCCATTATTATCATTATTTATTTTAATGCTCAGATTGCCCCCATACTTGGCCAGTGGGAGCCCTTCAAGCTAGTGCCTCTGTACCTTTGATATGTCCCCAACATTCTTTAGCACTTCCTTACTGTATAGCACAAGATGTTCCAAGTTCTTCTTGTACTTTCCCAACCCCAGTCCTGAAATTAGTTTTTCCAAAGAGCCCTGATTTCTTTTAGCAGAAAATAATATTTAGAAATCAGGATCTGAGCCATTTGGTGTGTCCATTGACACTGGAGTGTCATTGCTTCTTGCTCATCACTTAGATTTAGAAAGTTATTTATTTCCAAATCTACCTTTCCATATTAAAAACCACAAGTTCATACTGATTCCTCCAGTTCTAATCCAACTCCACAAGGTTCATTCTAGCTTCCCCCTTTCCACATTCGTTACTCCCCTCTCTGACACTGTGAAACCTGCTTTCCATTATCTACAATATATTTACTTATTTTCTCAATCAGGCAATTTGACTTTTTTGGGTTGTTTGTTTTCTAGTTATAATGAAGACATAGATTTTATATGGTTTTATTTGTCTTGTTGAACTGTATATTTTTTGAGATGTTCTAGGAAATTTGGATTTATATAATTGCCATTGCCACAGCTAACTCAGAATTGAGAATAATTTTTGAATGCATGAAATACAATACATAGAATGACAAAGGAAACCCACTATGTCAAAATATATTCAAAATATTTGTGATATTGCTTCTTTATGAACACAGTAAATAACAAAAGTGTGGCAGGTATAATAACTGCCATAATTTTGAAGCAATGATGCGTATAAACCATATTTTCAGATATCTGTAAAAACTGTAATGTAACATAAAAATGCTTGTGATTACTACAGGCGACAAAATCACAGGTACTGCAAATGCTACTGTGGTTTATTGTTACTTTCGTAATTTACCCAAAAACCAAAAATCCAAACCCATTACCTTCGAGTCAATTCTGACTCACAGAGACCCTATAGGACAAGTAGAGCTGCCCCATAAGGTTTCCAAGGAGCACCTGGTGGATTCCAACTGCTGACCTTTTGGTTCACAGCCAAGTTCTTAACCACTGTGCCACCAGGGCTCCTTCATATTTTAGAGGTGTGCTAAATCACAGTTACATTTAAAAGAAAATAAAGATATACTCTTTTCCCAGTTAACTGTGCAAACCCTGAATTCTCAAAGATACATGGGACCTCTTTTGCCTGAGGTCCCATGGACACCCAAATTAGCCATCCAACTACTGGCAGGCCCCTTGGCCCTAGTAATCCTTTTTTATACACAAGACACAGAACCTACCTTCCTTGTTGCTTCCCTCCCCCAATCCCTTGCCCATTGTCCCTCCCCCTGGGAACTTCTGCTAGAAGTCATTGTACTCGAATAGAAAAAGCCATGAGGGGAGATGACCCTGCAGCAACAGTCATTACAGATGGAGATGTTGCTTTTGGCCAGTGGACTTTCATCCCAGGCTTCAGCACCCGTGGGCCAATGGCAATGTGCTGGCTCTTTCAGCTCAGAATGGATGCTGCTCAGCTCCAGTTCAGTGTGTAAGCACTCCAGTCCCCACTGCCTCTCTCTCCTGGTCTTCACCATGGAGGGCACAGGAACCCCCCAGAGGCAGTATAATAGAGTGGAAAGAGAACTATGTTCAAATGCCAGATCATCCAATTACTACCTATGTAGCTGTCTTAGTTATCTAGTGCTGCTATAACAGAAATACCACAAGCGGATGGCTTTGACAAACAGAAGTTTATTTTCTTGAAGTTTAGGAGGCTAGAAGTCCGAATTCAGAGCACCAGCTCCAGGGAAAGTTTTTCTCTCTCTTGTTGGCTCTGGGGGAAGGTCCTTGTCATCAATCTTCCCCTGGTCTGGGAGCTTCTCAGCACAAGGACCCTGGGCCCAAAGGATACACTCTGCTCCTCACTCTTCTTTCTTGGTGGTAGGAGGACCCACTCCTCTCTACTTGCTTCTCTCTTTTCTATCTCAAAAGAGATTGACTCAAGATACAACCTAGTCCTGTGGATTGTGTCCTGCCTCATTAACACAACTGCCTCTAATCCTACTCATTAACATCATAGAGGGTAGGATTTACAACACATAGGATAATAATATCAGATCCACGAATGGAGGATAACCACACAATACCTGGAATTATGGTCTAGCCTAGTTGACACACATTTTAGGGGGACACAATTCAATCCATAACAGTGGTCTTATGCAAATCACTTTATTTTTTTAAGCCTATTCCTTCTTCTATAACCAGACCAGTTGCTGTTGAGACACTATGTGTGTCGTAGTAAAACTGTGCTCCGTAGGATTTTCAATAGCTGAGTTTTTGGGAAGTAGATCATCAGGTCTTCTTTCCAAGGCACCTCTAACTTTTTGGTTAGCAGCTGGACACACTGACAGTTTGCACCACCCTGGGACTCCCCATCTATAAAATAAGACCAACAATATGCCCACTGTAACTCACAAGCTTGTTGAGAGGGTTGAATGGACTTACAGTAAAAGGGAGCCCTAGTGGCACAGTGGTTAAAAGTTCAGGCTGCTAACCCAAAGGTCAATAGTTCAAACTACCAGCTGCTCCTTGGAAACTCTATGGGGCAGTTCTATTATGTCCTATAGAGTTACTATGAATCAGAATCGACTCAATGGCAATTGTTTTCTTTGTATATATAAAAGTGCAGTGTGGAGTGCTTTACAAATGTAAGACATCATCATCACAGCATAATTATTACTGCTACCTTCATGCTTGCCTCTGCCTTAACATGACCACATAAAAAGTTTCCACTTTCTGCGCTGGCGAACATAAACCTCACGAATATGTAGTTTGGATGGTGATAAGGGCTATGAAATCAATTCCTATATTCAGGGAATATATTAAACAGTTATTTAATAATCATTTACTGAGAAGTCCAGACTTGAACAAATCACTAAGCTAGTTGAATTTATAAGTCTGTAGTTTTCTTAAAATATCTAAACATAATTTTGCAAGAGATGGTTACACCAGACCCCTGCCCACATAATTATACATTTTTAATGTATTTGAGAATGGGAAATTCTGCTACATGGATATTAATGTGCAACTATTCAGTAAGTCCCACAAGTTATTAAGCTACGGAGACCTCAAAGTTGTCTAAAAGTTGACTGCTTTAGAAATAATCACAGTTATACCACAAGAATTAATTAATTTCTCCAAATCTACCATATCTTAATATTTCCCTCTGACCTAGTTTTTATTAATTGACATTCCTTTACCCTTTCTCTCTTTAACTATAGATCTTTTGGGGGGTAAAAAGATAAAAGCAGAGTACCAGATTTCCTTGACAGACAAAGACAATATATTAAAATGAAGCATTTGTTATCTGAAATAGTCTATTCCTTACATAGTAGCAGAGTTATATACATAGTTCTGTTTTTATGTTTATATCTCTTATCACAGATATATATAGGAAAAAAAACTAGAAGAAAATGAACCAAATATTAAGTCAAATGTGATAATCATACTTTCTTCAAAATTTTTGCCATCGTTAAATTTTTGTTTACCTTGAACGTAAGTTACTTTCACAAGCAGAAAAAAAAAAGGATTAAAAACATCATTCAAAGGAAAAAAATAGGCAATAATTTTAAGAATACAAATTTTAAACTAAGTTTATAAAATTACTTGGCCTTGCATGTACTTTTTGATCAAGGTTTCCATGAACAGCCATGAATGCAGAAGTATTCCCAAGGTTTGAGCTTCAATTCAGGGCCAGTCAGTTGTTCTGTATGAGGGTGGGTCAGGATCAAGGGTGAAAATATTATGTGGACACAAAAAAAATGAGAACACTTTCTGGGTGATGAGGGAAGGAAATGAGCCAATAGGGGCCAGGGCTGCTCTTGCATGAGAAGGGGCCTGATGAGCTCCATTTGGGGGCTGCTGTGCAGCTGTGAGTTAGGCAGGACCAAATCACAAGGATACTCAGACCTAAGGCAGTCTCAGGCGCACAGCCTCAGTGCACGCTCAGGCAAATGCTCTCGGGGTCCTGTTCACTTCTACTACTGCTCTTCCCGGGCCACCGGGACCCATGGACAGAGTGAGATATGCTGAGTGGAAATGCAGGTACAGCCTTCTGAGGAACGGAGAAAGGAGCTCTTCACCTGCTTGATTTTAGCCCTAGGCTGCCTCTAGCCCTGACAAAATTAGTTTTCCAGGTGGTTCTGTGGCACTCGTGGTCAAGCATCATGGTTTTAAAGTGTAAATTTGCTTTACTTTGTGCTCTGTACGTGTAATTATTTTTATCATAGACATGGTGTCCAGAAAGGATCAAATTCGAGGATTCTGGATTAGGTTTGGGATACTGTGTCTTGGTCATTACCTCTCTCTCTCCCTATGTCTTCCCATTGCCCTCACCCTCCCTCCCTGCACTCACTGGTCACCTTGCACCTTAATACGCTCCACATTGAGTTACAATGGTCTCAGAGCTGGGTTGAAGGATGACATGAACATATTTAAAATAAGAAAATGAAAAGCAAGTTGGAAATATTTTCTTAGTGGTAACACTCTCCTTTTCCCAACAGTCTGAAAATAATTAGAAGTCTGGCAGAACAATTAGATGTTGAGCCTATCCTGGGTGTGGATTTCATGAAGTAGCCAAAGGTAAGATTTTACCATGAGAGTCTGTCTTTGAGATATATTAATTCATACGTGAGACTGTCATTATACCACATAACACCAAATGCCCACATCAACCCAATAACCTACTTCAACTTTGAGATGGGTCCTCCCTCCCTCTCTTCTGAATACGTCTTAATTTCTCTGAGTACTGCTTGTTTAGATTTTGCATTTCTTTAGAGGAGCTGTTTAGCATTAAATGGCCAGCTTCCCTTCGAACAGCCCTATGAGAGTTACTGGGTTTTTTTTAAATTTCACATTCATCCGCTCAAAATGCATTAAGATATCTCAAGTTCATCAACCCTGGATTGTCTTGGTAGTTCTAATCTGATTTTTCTTTTTTTTTTTTCTCCTAATTTTGAACACTCAGGATCAGGACACCATCTTCTTTTATGGTATGAGAAAAGAGTGCCCTTGTCATATACAGAAAGAAAAAAAAATGCTGCTTTTGTTGTTAGCCCTCCTAATCCTATGTGGTTTTCTGTGGAATTACAAAAGACAACTAAAGATTGCAGACATCACTGATAAGTACATTTTCATCACTGGGTGTGACACGGGCTTTGGAAACTTGGCAGCCAGAACTTTTGATAAAAAAGGATTTCATGTAATTGCTGCCTGTCTGACTGAATCAGGATCAACAGGTTTAAAGGCAGAAACCTCAGGCAGACTTCACACGGTGCTTCTGGATGTAACTGACCCAGAGAAAGTCAAGAAGACTGCCCAGTGGGTGAAGAACCAAGTTGGGGAGAAAGGTGAGTGACGTCAGAGGGTAGCCAGTGCTGAGTAAAATGTGTTCAGATTTTAAATGACCTTTCAAGAACATGCCTCCTAAATGCCAGCTGTGTACTTCTTCGGTCTTAGGGGGGCTTCTGAGTCATTACAAGTCTCAGGCTCTCTGTGTGCATGTAAGACACAGCCAAAGTAATCCACAGTCTTAAGTCCCAGTGGGTGAATTTAGAACCAAGGTGAAGGTATTAACTTTCCCTGCTCTTCTCAGTGAGGTACTATGTTGTTAGATGCCGTCAAGTCCGTTTCAACTCATAGTGACCCTGTGTACGAAACACTGCCTGGTCCTGCAAAATCCTCACAATCATTGCTATGTTTGAGCCCATTGTGGCAGCCATCTCTTTGACAGTTTTCCTGTCTTTCACTGACCTTCTACTTTACTAAGCATGATGTTCTTCTCCAGGGACTTGTCCCTCCTGATAACATGTCCAAAGTAAGACAAAGTCTCACCATCTTCACTTCTAAGGAGCATTCTGGTTGTACTTCTTCCAAGACAGATGTATTTGTTCTTCTGGGAGTCCGTGGTGTATTCAGTATTCTTCATCAACACCATAATAGAAGGCATCAGTTCTTCTTCAGTCTTCCCTATTCATTGTCCAGATTTCACATGCATATGAGGCGATTGAAAATTCCATGGCTTGGTCAGGCATACCTTAGTCCTCAAAGTGACATCTTTGCTTTTTAACACTTTAAAGAGGCCTTTTGCAGCAGATTTTTGCAATATGTAATGTGTCGTTTGTTCTCTTGACTGCTGTTTCCATGGGCGTCGTTTGTGGATCCAAGTAAAATGAAATCATTGACAACTTCAATATTTTCTCCATTTATCATGATGTTGCTTATTAGTCCAGTTGAGAGGATTTTTGTTTTCTTTATGTTGAGGTGTAATCCATACCGAAGGCTGTAGTCTTTGATCTTCATCAGTAAGTGCTTCAAGTCCTCTTCACTTTCAGCAAGCTAAGGTTGTGTCATCTGTATACCGAAAGTTCTTAATGAGCCTTTCTCTGATTCCGATGCCCTATTCTTCTTCATATAACCCAGTTTCTCAGAGTATTTGCTCAGTATACAGACTGAATAAGTATGGTGAAAGGATACAACCCTGACACACACCTTTCCTGATTTTAAACTATGCAGTACCCCCTTGTTCTAGTAAAACAACTGCCTCTAAGGTCTATGTACAGGTTCCTCATGAGCACAATTAAGTGTTCTGGAATGCACATTTTTCACAATGTAATCCATAATTTGTTAAGATCTACACAATCGAATGCCTTTGCGTATTCAACAAAACATAGATAAATATCTTTCTGGTATTCTCTGCTTTCAGCTAAGACCTGACATCAGCGATGATATCCCTGGTTCCACGTTCTCTTCTGAATCCAGCTTGAATTTCTGGCATCTCCCTGTCAATATGCTGCTTCAACCATTTTTGAATGAGCTTCAGCAAAATATTACTTGCATGTGATATTAATGATATTGTTCAATAATTTCCACATTCTGTTGCATCACCTTTCTTTGGAATGGGCACAAATACGGCTCTCTTCCAGTTGGTTGGTCAGGTAACTGTCTTCCAAATTTTTGGGCATAGACGAATGAGCACTGGTAGCGCTGCATCCGCTTGTTGAAACATCACAATTGGTATTCCGTCAGTTCCTGGAGCCTTGTTTTTCATCAGTGCCTTCAGTGCAGCTTGGATGTCTTCCTTCAGTACCATTGGTTCTTGATCTTATGCTACCTCCTGAAATGGTTGAACATCAACCAATTCTTTTTGGTACAGCGACTCTCTGTATTCCTTCCATCTTCTTTTGCTGCTTCCTGTGTCTTTCGATATTTTGCCCGTAGAATCCTTCAATATTGCAACTTGAGTCTTGAATTTTTTTCTTCAGTTCTGTCAGCTTGAGAAATGCCTAGCACGTTCTTCCCTTTTGATTTTCTAACTCCGGGTCTTTGCACATGTTATTATAATGCTTTGTCTTCTCGAACCACTCTTTGAAATCTTCTGTTCAGCTTTTTTACTTCATCATTTCTTCTCTTTGCTTTAGCTGCTTTACATTCAAAAGCAAGTTTCAGAGTCTCTTTTGTCATCCAAATTGTCAGTCCCCAAATGGTCTTTTCTTTCTTTTCTATCTTTTTAATGACCATTTGCTTTCTTTATGTATGACATCCTTGATGTCATCCCACAAATGGTCTAATCTTTGGACATTAATGTTCAATGTGTCAAATCTGTACTTGAGATGGTCTCCAAATTCAGGTGGGATATACTCAAGTTCGTAGTTTGGCTCTCGTGAACTTGTTTTAATTTTCTTTAGCTTCAGCTTGAACTTGCATAAGAGCAATTGATGGTCTGTTCCGCAGTTGGCCCCTGGCCTTGTTCTGACTGATGATATTGAGCTTCTCCATGGTGTCTTTCCACAGATGTAGCCAATTTGATTGCCATCCAGTAAGATCCACATGTATAATTAACATTTATGTTGTTGAAAAGGTATTTGCCATGATTAAGTCATTGGTCTTGCAAAATTCTATCATGCGATCTCCGGAGTCATTTCTATCACCAAGGCTATATTTTCCAACTACCAATCCTTCTTTGTTTCCAACTTTTGCATTCCAGTCACCAGTAATTATCAATGCATCTTACTTACATATTTGATCAAATTCAGTTTGCAGAAGTTGGTAAACATCTTCAATTTCTTAATCTTTGGCATTAGTGGTTGGTGCATAAATTCGAATAATAGTCGTATTAACTGGTCTTCCTTGTAGGTGGATGGATATTATCCTATACCGGCCACAAATGCTGCCAAGTTACTTGGGGATAAAATTTACAGAATATTAGAACAGTCTCCAAATTGTCAGCTAGATACCTGGGATCCTTATCTCACTACAATATGGCTCCAGAGTTCGCATATTTTCATAGGAAAAGACAATCATCTGAGAAATTGAGTGTAAGTGTCTTAGATAGTTGTGGTACGGTAAGCATTAGAGACCCACTCTGCATTATGTTCTGATAAATAGTTGCATTCTGAACTAGATGACTTTATTGGCTTTGAATGAAATTTGGAATATTCTCATGGATGAAGATATTTGGGGGCACAAAGAAAAAAAATGTGTATGATCTTTCCGTTCACATCTTCATCATATAGCTGAGACTCTGAACCTCAAAAGCAATGGTTTCATAAGGTTCCAGATAATTTTAATGCTTCCAAACACTTTTAACATCATACAAAAGTTGAATGAATGATCTTTTTTTTTAACCAAAAATAAACATGAAGTAGGTCCATGTTGTTCTTTGTCCATATAGAGCATCTTATAACTATTCTCTGGCTGTCACATCTGGCAAGGTGGGTAAAATAGACCAATGATGTCTGAGATTAAAAAGCAGAAAGTCTCAGTCAGAGAACTAGTATTTGGCATTCAGAACCAGAAGTAGAATAACAGCAAGTTGGCTTCCAGTAACAGAACTTCAGCACTTAGTTCAGTTTAGCCTCTCACACTCTGTACTATCCTTTCTCCAAACTGCAAAGGATTTCAAAGCAGGAGTATAATGAGAGGGCGGAAATAGCACCACTGTGTAAAGCAGGGGCTGAATTTCCATATTATTGGAACACACATAATCATGTGTGTTCATGATGGGCAGGCCAACCTCCACTACCCCACCTCCTTTCCTTCCTCTGTTCTAGGTCTCTGGGGTCTGATCAACAATGCTGGTGTTCTCGGAGTGCTAGCTCCCACTGACTGGCTGACTGTGGAGGACTACAGAGAACCTATTGAAGTGAACCTGTTCGGACTCATCAATGTGACATTACATATGCTTCCCTTGGTCAAAAAAGCTCGAGGGAGAGTTATCAATGTCTCCAGCATTGGAGGCCGGCTTGCATTAGGTGGAGGGGGATATACTCCATCCAAATATGCTGTGGAAGGATTCAATGACAGCTTAAGGTAAAGCAAGTTTGCTGACACTTTCCTCCATCATCTCCATTCTGCTGCTGAGCCCAAGCAGTGAATATTTTATCAGGCTTAAAATTTTCACTTGATTTTTCTTTATATCTCTTAACTTTTCCTGAAGCTTTCTAACTTCCTATTCCCTAGAGTGTTTTCCCTTATGTTTTGGAGCATTTTTATAACAGCTGCTTTAAAGGACTTTGATAATCCCAACATCTGTGTCACCTCAGCCTTGGCACTTGTTGATTGAGCAGGTTGAGATTCTCCTGGCTCTTCGTATGCCACGTAATTTTGGATTGTATGCTGAAGTATTATGAGACTATGGGTCTTGTTTAAATTCTATTGAGAAAGTTGATTTTTTTGTGTTAGGAAAAAAACAGGTTATCTTCAGGTCACAAGACTTCTGTAGGTTGTGATTCCAATGTTTGTTCAGTTTTCGAAGTCTTACTGTGCTATTCGGATCTGTCCGTCATGTGCACCAAACAGTAGCCAGTCTGGGATATGGAACATGGCTTAGCTCATAGTTTGGTTCTCTAAGTCAGATCCATGCATTCACATGTGGAATTCCTAAATAATTCTATGGAATCACTTTCCTGAGCTCCTCCCTCTTTACAATCTCCCTAGCTCTTTCTGGTTCCCTGGGACTCCCCTCCAGCCAAAAAGCACGGGTTTAGTCACTCTGCTCTGCCAACTACTTCCCACAACTTACTTACTCATTATGGGACCAGGCGGTGGGAGAAAGAGAGAAACAAAAAGAAACATAGTTTCTTTCCATCCTTTTAGGACCAACTCAAGGGCAATGGGTTTGGTTTGGTTTTTTAGTGTAGTATCTGAGAGCTAACAACAGCAGGGGAACTTCTACCCCATAGAACAGAAGGGACAAGGAGACAGGGAAATTTCCAGAACCAAGAGATATAGAGGCTGTCACCTTCAGTCCAGGGTTGAAATTAACCAGTGTTGAACCCACAGGGGGAATAACTAGCCCAACCTCTTTCTCTTCCCTCCCTCTGTCTGATCTACTGCCTGTACTCCCAATTAACTGTACCCAACAGAAGCCAGAACATAGTTAAAATACAGGTCAGCTTCCCAGGGTATAGAGTAGGCAGAAGAGTGGAGAAAGGGTCTGGAGGAACAAATAAAAGATATCGAGCTAAGTGGGGTTGTGATAGGCAAGAGAGAAGACAAAATTAGATATAATTTTTCCCTTCCACTCATTTGTTTATTGAACTAGTGTTTGTCAAAGGTGCATGTTAGAGTTTAGGTTTTAAACCATGATTTTATGGTTAGTTCACTAATAAAAAATTAGATTATTTCACTGAGATAAATAAAGATAGAATAACTCCATTTTACAATTTGATCAGATTGCCAGGTTTGATTCTCCCAGGAAATAAACACAATAATGCTAGAGCAGTGTTCTCAAACATTAGTATGCATTTGAACCACCTGAGTATCTTGTTGAACTGCAGCTTCTGATTCAGTAGGTTGGGGTAGAGACTGAGATTCTGCATTTCTAACAAGCGCCCAAAAAACAAACAAACCAAACCCATTGCTGTCCAGCAGATTCCGACTCATAGTGACCCTATAGGACAAGGTAGAACTGCCCCATACGGTTTCCAGGAGAGACTGGTGGATTCAAACTGCTGACCTTTTGGTTAGCAGCCAAGCTCTTAACCACTATGCTGCCAGGGCTTCAACAAGCACACAGGTGATGCCAATAGTCCAGGGATAGATCACATTTTGAGTAGCAAGGCCATGGGGGAAACTCCACTAGTTTCCTTGGTTCCCCCCAGTTACTCTATAAGCAGCAGTATTATAATAATATGTAAATATACTTAAAGATTTACTCTAGTTGCTTATAAAGAGATTTCAACTGAAGGGTT
Organism: Dugong dugon; assembly: GCA_030035585.1. NCBI lineage: Eukaryota > Metazoa > Chordata > Mammalia > Sirenia > Dugongidae > Dugong > Dugong dugon. Next base: position 130,994,364 of record CM057461.1, read on the forward strand.
TGTGAGATTCTGTTTGCAATGCAGCTGTTCCATGCGTAAAGGCAATGAATAAAGAGTTTTTATTTCTTTCTAAATCATGGAACTGGTACTGGAAAGGAGCCCTGGTAGCACAGTGGTTAAGAGCTCAGCAGCTAACCAAAAGTTGGCAGTTCAAATCCACCAGCCGCTCCTTGGAAACCCTCTGCGGAGTTCTACTCTGTCCTGTAGGGTCGCTATGGGTCAGAATCAGCTCAACAGCTAAGGGTTTGGTGCTGGAAATGGTATTATGCATGCAGGCCAAGGTCCTGTGGCAGCCCTAGAATTTTTATATATAGGAGGGCTTAGGGGCAGCAGTCTGGCTGGGACAAGGCTGCAACTCTTTAAAGTTGTATTTACCTAACAAGCATACGGGCTTTACTTACCTTGTAAGCTTAGTTGTGTGGCTTAAAGCCATTTATCTCTAGATTGTATGTTATTTTCAGAGTGGGAGACAAGTCTTCTCAATTCTACCCCCCACCCCCACCCCGCAGCACCGTTACTTTCAAGATCCTAAGAAGACCAGACTACAAGCAAGTAAAATACAATAAAATTTGGAAGTAACCTTTTTTTTTTTTTTTTAAATACAAGGAACACACCTTTCAAAATCTCTCCAGGTCAAGTTAGTATGTATTTTTTAGTAAAATATACTTCAAATTACCCAGTAGGTATGTTGCTAGAAAAAAAGCAAGTGAGATAAATTAAATCATAGTTTAAGTTCACTAAAAAATATTTTTTAAACATTTATGGTAAAGATTTTGATAAAATGAATAATTGCTTCCTTATATATTCCAGGTGGGAATACGAACTAAATTTAGGAAATGATTCATATCCTGGTTTGCTTTAAAGAAAGGGGGACCATTATTCCTCTAAAACCTTAATGCCCAGTAAATGAATAGATTCTTGGTTTTTTGCAGCAATATGATGAAAGTGCTTGCTGGGTGGCATAGGTAGCTGGTCAAATCAGGGTTGTCACACTGTGTCCTTTAGCATATAATCATGTGTGCTGCAATCTCCTGACGTTCCTAGAATGGAGATAAACTTGTCCTTCCAGGGTAATTATTAGTCCATTTCACCATAAGATACTTTGAGTACTAAGAAGAAACCTGTCCTTAATCTGAGTGCTCTTTGATTTAGTGAGACAGCATGGCCTAGGGAGAAGAACAGTGGCCTGAGGGTGGGTCCACCCAGATCCCTTTCCTATTTTGCCACTAACCAGCCCTCACTTCACCACCCAGAACTTCAGTTTCTTCATCTTCAAAATAAGAGGTAGAACAAGATACTCCTTCCAATGCATCCAATTCTGTGATTCCACTAAAACATTCATAAGAAAATAGTTACCCAAATTGCAAGTATTCTCCAAATAAATCTGGATTAAGCATCTCCAATGGGTTCTTTTCACAGACGGGACATGAAAGCTTTTGGTGTGCATGTCTCATGCATTGAACCAGGATTATTCCAAACAGGATTGTCAGATCCAATAAAGGTAAATGAAAAAAAACGCGCCATTTGGAAGCATCTGTCTCCAGACATCAGACAACAATATGGAGAAGGTTACATTGAAAAAAGTGAGTTTCTGGGTGGACCTGGGGACTTTTAGGGTTCAATGTCCTGGACTGCACAGAGGAAACGCAATCATAAATGATAAAACAAGGTCCCCAAAGTAATGCACCAATAGGGATCCTAAGTATGGATCAAGATTCCCCACTATTCCAATGCCATCTATTGCTTCTCCAAGTGTTTATAAACATTTATTGAACATTTACTAAGTGCCACATTCTACCTTATACACTTTATGAATTATATCATTTACTCTTCAAAAGAACTGTTAGAATAGTGAGCAGAGACTTAGAAAGGTGAAGTGTTCTACCCAAGGTTACACAACTCCTCCTGGTCATGCCAGGGCCTGAACCCAGGCAGGCTGACTCAAGACCCACAATCTTCACCTTTACACATACCTCCTCTTTTGATAAGCACCAACCACACCCTTAACACTGTTCAAGCTTTACGGAGCTTCCAAAAGATAGAGAAGGCTCAGACTGACTCTCAATTCGATTACAATCTAATTGACAACAAAACATAACCAAGTGAGACAATAAAAAGTGAGAGGTAACACAAGCCAGGAGATTGGGTCAGGCATAGAGAAATAATAATAAAGATTAGATAATGATGACTAACGTATACTGAACATTTACCATGTAATGATCACCATTCTAAGAACTTTACATGGAGTCTCTCATTTAAAACCCCCAAATAATCCTATAAAGTAGATACTATTATTACCCCCATTTTATAGAAGCAGAAGCCCAGAGAAGTAACTTGTCTGAAGTTGCACAGCTATAGAGCTACATTTGAACCCAGGTAGCCTGACTTTAGCATTTATCCATATTCTGGTCCACTGCACTACCATGAAGGAACCTTGGTGGCAAACAGTTAAGCGCTTGGCTGCTAACTGAAAGGTTGGTAGTTCTAGCCCTTCCAGTGGCTCCTCAGGAGAAAGACTTGACAATCTGCTCTCATACAGATTACAGCCTAGAAAACCCCGTGGGGCAGTTGTACTCTGTCACATGAGGTTGCTGTGAGTCAAAAATCAACTCAATGACCCCTAACAATAGCAACAGCACTACAACGTGAAACGAGGCATAAAAACTCTGATCAAACATCCTGTGTCAAGCCCCTGCTTCTGCCTCAAACCTCCTCGCCCTCTTAAAGTGCATTAGATATTTCTCAAACACTTACTGAGCTCCTGCTTTGAGCTAAACAGGGCCCCACCTAACTTTGGGTCACTACTCCATCCGAATTGTTACCTTAGGGTTGCTAAGTTTCCATTGCTGGTTGGTGAAAGTCAACTGTGGCAAGGTTCTAGGCTAGAATTTCTCTAGAGGGGGCTGAGAGGAAAGTCAGATATACCATTATTCCTCTAAAACGTTAACACCCAGCAAATGAGTAAATTTTTGTTTTTGAAAATGGGGAGTTTTAAAAAACAGCTGACTATTCCGCCTGTCCCCACCACTACACACAGAGAGAGAGAGCGAGAGATGCACACACAATGTGTATCAGCTAGAATGTCTGGTTTGACAAACCTCCCCAGATCTCTGTGAAACACTGCTGCCATTAAATGCTGTTTCTCACTCTCCGATTTTGAAGGTTCTAAGTAGATTCAGTCTAAGACTGATTAAGACTTCAGAAACAAAATCCCCCATTTAAAAGGGCTTTCTTTTTTGATATTGACATTGACACTTTAAAAAATACCTATGAATATTTCACCAACTTTCTTCTCAAAATTATTGTTGACATGGTCCTAGGTTCAGGAGGTCTGTCTGGGAAGTACCAAAAGGCGTGGAGTCTAATTTTGTACGGGTTGTTCTTATTAGAGTTTTCCAAGTCAGGACTTGGACATCAGCCAGACTCACAGTCCCAAAGTAGACTACAAATTTAAGGTCAACTTTCATTTCCCAGGCTGGGGTTTTCGTTTAAAATAGTCCCTGAGGCATATTAGGTAACCTTCTTAATTAGGCTCTTTGGAAAATTTGTGGCTACCAGGGCCTAAAGTTAAAAAGGAGGATTTAAAATCATAAATTTTTCCTTGAGAAGACACCACTCAGGCGTGTTTTAAGAGCATATGAGGAATGCTCCAAGCCATTACCAACCCCTTTATAAAATACCTACCGTTTTAAAAATATCTGAAAGACATATCATTTGCCTGAGAACTGGGATTTGTTGACCTTCCTCAGTCAGGGTGTTTGGAGTGATTATCTCTCTATTCATTGAATTATAGAGGCATTATGGTATATAAGCGCACTCATACCCACCCCGTTCCACCCCCTACACACATACACACAAGCACACGTGCACACCCACATTTCCTATAAACCGAGTACTCCCATAAAACCAAATCAGGAATCAAACCTATAACTTCCTAAGCCCAGGGGCCTCAAGAACTTTACGAAGTATCTTTCTCTCATTGCTTTAAAGCAGCGCTTCTCCAAGCTTGTGCCTCAGACCGGTAGCATCAGTTTCACCTGGAAACTTATTAGGAATGCAAATTCTTGGGCCCTTCCCCAGACCTACTGAATCAGAAACTCGGAAGTTGAGGCCAAATAATCTGTGTTTTAAAAACATTATTCTCCTAAGGGATTCTACCGCCTATTTGAGTTTGAGAACCACTGATACAAAGAAAGCACTGCTGCATCTTTTACTGAGGAATAGGTTAAAAACCATGACAATGTGCCTGAATTATAATGCCAAATTAAATTCCCTCATCTACATCCTCTCCTTCCCACCCTACTTTCACACTCTCCGTTTCCTCTTCTTCCAAAGAGTAAATGTGCTTTTGTTTCTTTGTATAGGTCTAGAAAAACTGAAAGACTCTACATTCTTTGAGAACGTGGACCTCTCCCTGGTGGTAGAGTGCATGGACCATGCTTTAACAAGTCTCTTCCCTAAGACACATTATGCTGCTGGAAAAGATGCCAAGAATTTCTGGATACCTCTGTCTCACATGCCAGCGGTTTTGCAAGACTTTGTATTGTTGAGACAGAAAGTAAAGCTGGCTAATCCTAAAGCAGTGTGACTCAGCTGACCACCAATGCCTGCCCCAGGCTATGAGATTAACTGATTTCAAGGTCTTGCTCATTTTCAATCCCATTCCTTACCTACTCCAGCCTGGACTCACTTAGAAAACCATGCTTCTTTTGATAAATAAAGGAATCCCACCATCTGTGGTGATTTCCCAGAGTCCTTTCTCAAGCTTTGTTTGAAAGAAGGACAGGCATAACATGTCACATGGACAAGACCTGCCCAATATTTAGGCTTTGCCTGCTTGGTATGACGTTAAGAGAGATCGAAAGACTTTTCCTCCAAAATGATCTTCACCACTGGCATACCCCACGCCTATAGTCCCCACCATTTACAGCAACTCCTTTGAGTTAGAATTGACTCTACAGCAATGGAGAGCAACTCCTTAAATGTTAAATATTTTTTCCTTAGCAAAATATTAAGAAATTAAGTAGAAAACTTTCATAAGTGGATTAGACTTATTCTGCTATCTTGCTGAAAATAAGGCCCTGAAGGACTGGAACTCTGTTCTGGTAAGCTTTGATGAGGATAGGAAAAAGATGGGTAATGAAGCATTAGGAGACACTGGTACAAGTTAAGGAGCAGTAGAAAAACACTAGGTGGACTGCAAGTAGGAGGGGAGAAAAAGAGAGCAGGAAGAGGGCTAAGAGAAAGACATAGTTATGAAAGCAGAGGTAGGGAGGCTCCAAGACAGCAAGCCTTCTACTCTATGGGGAGCTATAAAGGATAGACATCTTATTCAAGGCCACTGTGAACACTGATGCACACACAGATGTCTGGTGGAAGATGGGAATAATACAGTAACAGGATACCAACCATTCCAGAGAAGCAAAAATATAGAGTATTTATGTTTATTCTGGTGATTGTAAAAATAACAAGTGCCAGAATATCTGGTACAACTCATACTCAAGATGGTTGGAAATCTTTCATTTGAGGTGTCTCTGAAGCCCCATGAAAATAAGGAACTAAATTAAAAGCTCTCTTTAGCCTACAGTGCAATTAGGCCTGCTCCTTGCTCATATTCATGGCTCTAAAGTGGATTGACCCTGGACTCACACCTCCTCCAAAGGGAAAAGTTCCCTAAATGGATGTTTCCCCAGATCCTAGTACCCAGTATCACCCTCAAAGTTTCGTTGAATATTTATGTGAAGCAGCCTGGAGTGTCAGAACTCACTTGTCCTTTTTGCATCAATGAAGAAGATTAGAACCAAAGACTCAAGGGAGCAATTAGTCCAAATGACTAATGGACCACATGAACCACAGCCTACAAGACCCCGAGACTTGAAGAACTAGATGGTGCCCCGCTACCACTACTGACTGCTCTGACTGGGATCACAACAGAAGGTCCTAGACAGAGCAGGAGGAAAATGTAGAACAAAAAGTCAAAATCACAAAAAAGACCAGACTTATTGGTCTGACAGAGATGGGAGGAACCCCTGAGACTATGGCCCTAAGACACTCTTCTGATCTGGAACTGAAGCATTCTTGGAGATCACCTTTCAGTAAAACAATAGACAAGCCCATAAAATAAACAATAACACCCAAGAGGGACATGTTCCTTAAAACAATAGGTTACACAAGGTCAAAAGGACAACATTTGCCCAGAAGCAAAGATGAGAAAGCAGGAAGGGGTAGAAAATCCAGAGGAAGGAAAACAGGGAACCCAGGGTAGAAATGAGGAGAGCGCTGACACGTTGTGGGGAATGCAACCAGTGCTATGGAATGCTTTATGTACAAACTATCGAATGGGAAACTAATCAGCTCTGTAAACTTCCACCTAAATCACCATTAAAAAATTTTTAAAAGATTAGGGTTTCACAAATACTGTGTTTGCTTATGGGGTTTTTTTTGTTTGTTTGTTTGTTTTTCCCAGTAAAGAGAAGTGGTGCTCTGAGTACTATGGGGAGGTAACAGGGTAGACAGTCCCACTGTGGCTAGGTAGGATAGCCCTGGTGACGCTAATGAGAGAAATAAGGGGATCTTAGCTGAAACAAGGTGAGGGCCTCCCATCAACACCAGGCTGCAATCTAGTAAAAGACTAGTAAGTGACCAGACTTTCCAGTTTGGTTGGAAGAGATCATCTAGCCAGCATCTGTCTCACAGAGACACTTCCACTAACAACATCCCAATATAAGTTTCTGCTTCAGTGCCACCAAAGAATAAGTAGGCCACCACCTGCCAATCTTACTGTTGATTAGCTCTAGTTATTAGAATGTTCTTTATTATTTTTGAGCCAAAATCTGTAAGTGGGAGGGAGAAGAGGGGAGAAAGGGCCGCTGTTCCTGCTACCATCATAATAATAATTCACATTCATTGAGCCTTTACAACAAGCCAGAAACCACTCAGAGTGCTGTACATGCATCTTCTCACATAGTATTCACAACGTTTACACAATAGTCATTTTTATTATCCCATTTTACAGATGAGGAACAAGATACCCAAGATTTTTTTTGGCTCTAATAATTCATCATTTCTAAATTACACCTTGGTAAAATGTTAGTTCTCAAAAATTTTGAATAATTAAACAATGAATTTTATAATCCAAAATACTTTCTTAACCTTCTTACTGGAACTCTGGAGCTATCATAAATGAGAAATTTTAAAACTGTAAGTGTCGAAAGCATAAGACAAGCCTCCTGGCCAGTGATTCACATGTTCTTGGTCCCCGGAGAGAAATGATGGACAAGCATATTCAGGCTCTTCTCGTTTTCCCACTCACTCTCCACTTCCTGCGGCAAACACCCTTCTAAGAAGTATGGCTTTTTTCACAAAATGTTCATCCCATATATTACAAATTCCAGTGCTCCTTTCTGAATGAAACAAATAAAACAAGGTGAGAATAACACTCTTGTCAGGAAGTCCTCCTAAGGACTCAAGTCTTCTATAGACTCCTTCCCGGCAACTCCTTCACACCTGCAAGTGGAATGGAATCTGATTTGAGTCCTGGGCCCCAGGTGAAATTTTTTTTTTTTAATTGTGCTTTGGATAAAAGTTTACAGAGCAAATTAGTTTCTCTTTAAGCAATTAATACACATATTGTTTTGTGACATTGGTCGCCAACCCGACGACATGTCAACACTCTCCCCTTCTCGACCTTGAGTTCCCCATTACCAGTTTTCCCGTCCCCTCCTGCCTTCTTGTCTTTCCCCAGGGCTAGTGTGCCCACTTAGTCTCATTTTGTTTTATGGGTCTGTCTAATCTTTGGCTGAAGGGTGAACCTCAGGAGTGACTTCGTTACTGAGCTATAAGGGTGTCCGGGAGCCATGCTGTCGGGGTTTCTCCAGTCTCTGTCACAGCAGTAAGTCTGGTCTCTTTTTTGTGTGTGTGAGTTAGAATTTTGTTCTACATTTTTCTCTAGTTCTGCCTGGGACCCTCTATTGTGATCCCTGTCAGAGCAGTCTGTGGTGGTAGCCGGGCACCATCTAGTTCTGCTGGACTCAGTCTGGTGGAAGCTGTGGTAGTTGTGGTTCATTAGTCCTTTGGACTAACCTTTCCCTTGTGTCTTTGGTTTCTTCATTCTCCCTTGCTCCAGACAGGGTGGGACCAGATGAACATTTTTATCACTGATTTAGAGGAAGGCACAAAGGCGTCCATCAGGCGAACACATAAACAGGTGGGCATGGCAACCCCATGTATGTCAGAGTTGAACTGTGCTCCAAAGACTTTTCAATGAATGGCTGATTTTTCAGAAGTAGATCACCAGGTCTTTCTTCCGAGGCACCGCCGGGTAGACTCAAACTTCCAACCTTTCAGCTAATAGCCAAGTGTGTTAATCCTTTACCATCCAGGGACTCCAGTGAATACATAAGAAGATAGAATCTTCTGAAATGCTTCTGTGAGTGCTAACCATGGGCTAACAAGATGAAATTAAATAGGGAAAGACGCAGGGTTCAGCTAAGTTTCTCAAAAAAAGTAAGCCGGGAATTCAGAGCCACATTGTGAAAATGGTGTAGATGTGTTATTCAGTAATCAGTTCAAAGTGAGTTAATGGAGTGATGTAGCAGCCTTCCCAAGGGGGAAGAACAGAAAATGATGCTTTGATCTTGGTGGTTTAAATTTTAAAATTACAAATGATAAAGTAATGGAGGTGATGACCCTGTCTACTCTCAGCTCCTCAGAGCGCTGGTAAAATTTTGCCTTCACTATTGGGAATCCCACTTTCATAGAGCCGTAGACAGAGAGGGTGGCCAAGAGATCAAGGTTATCCAAAGTGCAGTCTATTTGGGGAAGAGCTGGAGAACCTGGGCTTGTTTACATGGAAGAGGAGCCTGAAGGGAGATGTGAAACAGGAATTAAATTCTTCTGAGTGGCACACAATGGTAGGCAGCCGTAGTTGATAGACAAGCACAGGAGGGATAGCTCTTGGGGTGGGGATGCTGGAGAAGGGACTCAAGCAATATGGGGTCAGAGTTTCTGACTTGGTTGACATTTGAGGATTCTCACAAACCTAAGACAGTATAATTGGGAGGGGAAGGGCTTTCCTCAGGTAAGTTACCTGCCAGTATATAGATCATCAAGAATTTCCAGTCTCTCAAACCTGAGGAAGCAACAAGCCAAATGTCTCTCACACCCTTTCTCACAGAGCTGAAATTTTATTTATTCAAGACTTGAGAGCTTGCCTTAGCCTTCTGTTAAGGAGAAAGAAGAGTAATTCTCAAAGGGGAAGTAATAGACATCAGGATACATTTGGGCTAAATTTCAGATCTTGCCCAGACCTAGCCTGGTTGTTAGCACAGGGAAAGGGAGGCTGGAAGGATTCCTTGAGTCCCCAGGTAACTTTCCACCTGTTTGTGCAATTGCCAGAAACATGTGTTCATTTTTTAAATTAGGTGTTATACATGGATATGTATAAACAAGAAAACAAACGAGTAACTAAATAAAACTATATTAAGGGTATACTGGGAAAAGTTAGCCTTCCTCCCACACCAGACCTCTAGTCCCTAGTTAGGAGTTTCTACACACCTGTCCTTCTCCATATGTGTAGATAAATATGTTGTTATTGTTTGCTGTCAAGTTGGCCCTGCCTCAGGCTACCCTATGTCAATAGAACAAAACACTGTCCAGTCCTGTGCCATCCCAGGGATCAGTTGGAGATCATACTGTTGTGATCCGTAGGGTTTTCATTGGCTGATTTTTCAGAAGTAGATCACCAGGCCTGTCTTCCTAATCTGTCATAGTCTGGAAGCACCACTGAAACTTGTACAGCATCATAGCAACACGTGGTGGCGGCTACACACGAAGTGCATTATCTGGGAATGGAATCTGGTCTCCTGTATAGAAGGCAAAATTTCTCCTACTCAACAACCTCTGCTTTCATAGATAAATATAGATGTATAGCTATCCTTCTTACATCTTTTTTTACACAAATGTTAGTAGTACTAGACCCTACACACTTATTTATATCTTACCCTATAAAATGTTCAAATTTGAATGCACAAAAGACTAAAAAGCCTTAAAAAAAAATGCTTTCTACTCAGGCCCAGTTAGGCAATAGACAGTTATGATTCCATCAGTTTTCCTTCTTCAGTGCCAACATATAAAGTTATTAAATAATAATGTTGTTATTTTTTCATTAAATATATCTAAAAATTAGTATTACACCCTGGTTTCCACTCCAACTTAATGCAGCAATTATCCTTACCTTTGATAAACTAGGGAGTCCTGGTGGCAAAGTGGTTAAAGTGCTTGGCTGCTAACCAAAAGGTTGGAGGTTCGAAAACACCAGCCACTCCACGAGTGAAAGATGTGGCAGTCTGCTTCTGTAAAGATTACAGCCTTGGAAAACTGACTTAATGGCAGTGAGTCTTGTTTTTTAGGTTGATAAAATAAGAAAGGAGAGAAGTGTGTTGATTATAAGTTTTTAAGAGCGCGACCCTATTTATCAACAATAGCAGTTACATGTCTGATCACCAAGGCATTAATAAATGATTCAGAGGTAAGTTCTCCTCTATGAGAAGTTAATTGATTCTTTTAGGAACCATTTAGAAAAGGTTACATTCACTTTTTGGGATAAGAGTGTTGAATTCACTGAGAATCAATTCCATGACATCAACAATCAAGGGCTTTTGAAAGTTAGACACTGATTGAAACTTCCCTATCTTTATTTTGTTCTTTTTGTTTTGTAGATGAATAACCAAAGATCCATTTACTTGACTTTTGGCTAAAGTAGCAAATGAAGCATTAACCAAGTTGCCCTGTCTGATTCTAAAAGCTAAACCTTTTTTGACAGTTTTCTGCTAAGTACACCACTCCTCTGCTGTGGGGAAAAGGGGTCACCATGCTGATTATCACTTAGGAATGACAGAGGGGAGCCATATGACGGTATTAACGTGGCATTGGTTTGGCAGAAACATGGGGTAACAGCAATCCTTAGGAGTTCATCTAGTCCATCTTTTTGCCTCTAAGCATCCTTACCAGATGAGTACCTTAAAAAAATTGTGAGACACCTGCCTAAAAGTGCTTCACAAGCGGTTAATAGCAAAGACTTAGAGATTGAGCAGCTGGAGTCAAAATCTAGCTCTGCCCTTAGCATTGGCTTGACCATTGGCAGGTTACTTAATTTCCCTAAACCTTACTTTCTTCCTCTGCAGTATGAGAATAGTAAGAGTACCTACCTCAGGAAGGTACGAGAATTAAGTGAATGCGTGTCAAAACTTAACATTGTCCTAAATAAATGTCAGCTATTGTTATTGTTCATGTTGTTGGCACCTTCTCAAATTAGCTTAGGCTCTTGGTAAAACCTAGCTATAGGTCAGCCCCCTCTTGGCTGGTTATTTGGATGGATTAACCAAAGTCAAGAACAAAAGCAATATTCTCAATTTCACTCTTCACAATTTTAAAAGTTAAGTGTAATAAGAAGGGATTGGATCCACAGTGGAACACCCATAATGATGAAAGGGAGGAAAACCAAGAACTGTAGAAAAAGACAACACAAAACATCCGTTGGTCATCATTTTCTCAGCACGCACTCTGTGGAGAGTCTGACATGAGGTGCTGTGACTACAGAGGAATGAAGTCTGAAGCTGGAGGACTGGCCTAACAACCCCTCAGTTACCAGAAGATGTTCAAATCGAGGTGGCAGAGTTGCAAGGCCCCTTAGATCTCCTGACCCACTTGCTAATTTCAAAGAAAAGGAAGTGGAGACACTGAGAAGGAGAGACTTGAGTAAGATTTTTCGTCATATTCACGACAGAGCAAGGATCAGATAAAAAATGGTCTTGCTCTGTTGTTAGAAAGATAAGAAAGTTCTCTTACACAAAAGAAAAACTTACTCCAGAGAGTGATCAGAATAGAGAAGAAAGAGCCCCACCATCATCATCCCTGAAGAATTTCAGAAATAAGACATTGACGATGATGATAACGATTGTTATCATGTACTGAGCAACTACTACATGCCAAGCACTGGGCTGAGTGTTTTTCATATATGATTTCCTCATTTAATCCTCACACAACAACCTTGGAAGGCGGTTATGAAGAAGAGCAGACATCAGGGAAGATAAGCTATTGACCCAGCTTCTCAGCTAGGAGGTGGCAGTTGGAACTGTAAGCTTCTACTTTCAACAGCCTCCTAAAGGCAGCCACCAGAGATACAGGCTGCTAAGTGCCCTTCTCATCCTGTGAATAAATATTTTCAGAACATCCAAGCCACAGCAAGGAGAAGTTTTGTCTTTGATTATCAATGAAGTAGACTCATTTGGTCTTCAATATAGAATTTTGAACTATGAAAGCATCATTATAGAAAATAACTACCACAATCATCTTGGTGTACGAACAGGTTCTCATACAAAATCTTTGGTAAATTTGGGTCTGGTATTGATTGCTTTTGTGCAGCCATACATGTGCTGAAATCATTGCTTTTCTCCTCTGCAATGACATAGCAGCATTTCCCCTTGCACTTTTCAAGTACAGTGTAATGAAACGCAGTGGAAGCCACAGGAAATACTGCAGTCAGGTTTTGAACTTGAGACATTGCACTTGACCCAAGAATTATAACAGGGATACTGTGGAAGAAAAAGGGGGTGACAAAATTGGGAGGTCCGAGCCCTTCTCTAGATGACAAAGCAGCCTGGGATGACAAGAGAAACATCAGCTGGGGAATACTGGGGGACCTGACTTATGGCTCTTGATTACAAACGTCTCCACTTAAACGCAAACGTAGAGCAGACTAAGTGCAACTCCACTCGGGTTGCCTCCTTAGCCCCCAGCAGCAGTGTAATGGAGGAAGGATACATGAGAGAATACCTGTACTTCTAAGTACTGGCATATCGCCCAGTATTTAGTACTATATTTGGCTCCACATCAGATAATAAGCATTTCCTGAGAAGAGTAGAATTGTAGAATTGCAGAAGATCTCTCTCTGCATCCCATCCCTAGATGGTTAAAGTGGCAACTGCTCTTCCATCACAGCAGGAAGGGAAGTAAGCCCCTCTGTGCTTGTGTAAATTGCAGAGGAAGCTTGCAAATGTACCTTATGAGGCAAAAATAAGTTAACGCAGATAGAAAATGTGAATGAATAATAGTAGAAAGACACACATTGATTGAATGCTTTTCATGTGAATGTGTGCTACATGCATTACTTAGTAACATAATCCTCTCAGCAACCTTATGTGGTAGGTGCTACTATTGTGCTTCATTTATAGATGCAAAAACTAGAGATTTGGGGGAGGTCGAGTGACATGCCCAAGGTCACATACACACAAGTGACAGAACTGGGAATCAATCCTGGTTCATCAGACCTGTGGGTGTCACCACCCCTCCTACCCACCTCCCCAACAGGGCAAGGTTTCAAAATGACCTTTTTCTGTGTTATGATTTACTCCTCTTTTTTTAAAGTAGTTAAGGCTGCAGTAGGAGAAGTTGGTCTGTAAAATATGCCCACATTTACCTATACTTCCTAACCACTAACCAATTGCCATGGAGTTGATTCTGATTCATGACAACCCCATATGTGTCAGAGCAGGGCTATGTTACATAGGGTTGTCAAATGGCCTATTTTTTTGGAAGTAGATGGCCATGCTTTTCTTCGGAGGTGCCTCTAGGTGGACTCAAATTCCCAACCTTTCCATTAACAGCCAAGCATGTTAACTGTTTACACCAACCAGGGAATCCTATACCACCTAAACCAAAAAACCAAGCCTGTTGCCGTCAAGTCACCACCTAGGCCACTAATAATACCTCTTTTCCCCTTTCGTATATACATGGAAGGCAGAAGAGTATTTTTTAATTAACTCAAACTCTTCTGTGATAGGAGACCCTGGTGGTGTAGTGGTTAAGAGCTACGGCTGCTAACCAAAAGGTCGGTAGTTGAAATCCACCAGGTGCTCCTTGGAAACCCTATAGGGTCGCTATGAGTCAGAACTGACTTTGACAGCAACAGGTTTGATTTCTTCTGTGACAGGGAAGCCGCTCCAAATAAATAGAAGATAAAAGAAAATTAGAATCTGAAGAGATTTTAGTTTTGTTAGGAAAAAATTTTGATATTATGTTGGAGTGGGTCACTAGAAAAATCTATTCATGACTTTTACTGAAGCCAGAAGCTCTAAATCAGCAAGACAAGAGTTGTCACCCTCTGGAGGTTCTGTGCCAACACTCTGGGGCAGCGCATTAGTGGGTCTCCTCATTCAGCCTCCAGCCAACAGGCAGCTCCAGATTCAATGCCAGTTTCTCATAATTGTCAAATAGCAAATGGCCACATCTAAGCTGGAAATGATTGTATGGGCTATTTTAGGGTCAAGTTTGAAAGAGATTTACCTTGTAAATCAATTAAAAGTCTATTACACTATACTTTTCTAAAGGGAAAGAACAGATTCATGAATACAGCTGATGTAGCTATGTGTCAAGCGAGTAGGAACTGGGAAGCTGTTTCAAATTTGGGAAGAGAGACAGACAAGAGGCAAATGGGCTGGTATTTACTGAGAGGCAGCAGGCACTTCGCATATGTTCCCTCTCCTTCTCACAGGACTCTTACCAAAACAAACCAAACTCTGCTGTGGAGTCAGTTCTGACTCTGTAGGACAGGGTAGAACTGCCCCATACGGTTTCCAAGGAGCAGCTGGCAGATTCCAAATGCCAATCTTTTGGTTAGCAGCTGAGCTCTTAACCACTGTGCCACCAGGGCTCCAGGATTCTCACAGTAAACTTGAAATACACGTATCTCTGCCGCCATTTTGAAGGTGACAAAACTCAGAAAGGTTAAGCGCTTAGTCCAAGGTCACGCTGCTGGCTGACGGATAATAAAGGCATTGAACTCTAGTGTCTTTAACTTCCAAATCCAACCTCTTTTCCACTTCATGAACCTGGTTTCATTGTTGTAATACTCAGGTGAGTAAGGAAATCCTGGATATGGTCTGTTTCCCTTCTCCAATGGTTGTTACCTGGGTGCAGGGCACTTTGGCTTCCAGGGTGTTAATAGACAAGTCAGTTCCTGCAGCTGCCCCCTTCCTACCTCTATTCCCTGCCCCTAGCCCAGAGGGTAAACGGAAATCAAGTAAAATCCCCTTCTTTGTCTCCAGACCAATGATCATTTTTTGCCAGGATTAAAGCATGCAATTCGAATGATGCCACTTGGACACTAGGGGGCGCCTGGTGCTCATAAAATGCCTGGGATCCCCAGCAAGCGTCCTGTAGCTCCTTTCAATGTTATTGGACCAAAAAAAAAAAAAAAAAACAAACCCATTGCCATCAAGTCGATTCCAACTCATAGCGACCCTACACGACAGAGTAGAATGGCCCCATAGGGTTTCCAAGGCTGTAAATCTTTATGGAAGCAGACTGCCACATCTTTCTCCCTTGGAGTGGTCGGTGGGATCGAACCACCCACCTTTTGGTTGGCAGCCAAACACTTTAACCACTGCACCACCAGGACTCCTTCTATTGGGTAAGAGCATATATAGTCTGTTCCTGTACCCCTAAGAAGTATCACTTGTAAATGGATCAAAACCTACCAGGTTTTGAAACAAATTTGTTTCATTTGTTCAATAAAAGAACCGGTTCCCACTGTCTGATGGAAAACCAGCATCCTCCCAGTTCAACTAGTACTAGTTCCTAGAATAACCTAGAGTAGTAACACAGGACACAAACAATCAATGATAAGTGTAATAAAAACCCAAGTGATCAAAAATACTCCAAGGCATAAAAATAAATAAATGATAACCCCATCTCCAAAGTCCCACCTGTCTCCTGAGCTCACTGTGCTTACATGCCTTCTTGGAGAAAGGAGCACCAATGAAGTCAAGCACTTGGAGAAGCTGTTGTTGGTTCCACCCAGAAGCCCAGAGAGCAGCAGAAAGAAGGGATAGAGGCAGGATTTTCTCATTTGGTGAAGCCTGCTGCAGAGGGCCCAGGTGCCCCCACTACATGCTGGGACCTTTCAAAGCTGGGCTCTTGGCAACAGTCTTTGAAATGACTGGGTGCTGGCAACACAGGTTTGGCATTAATATGCAAATACAAATACTCAAGTCTCCTTTGTGCTTTGCATCTTTTAAAAAATTCAGCCACTAACCATGACTAACAAAAAATAAAGGAGAAAGAAAAAGTAGTATGACCTTTGCTTGGTCTCTCCCACTGACTTCCTCACGCTGAAGCCAAAAGCACTTTTGAGACCAGAGAGAAAGATGGCTGGGGTCTCAAGTAGGAGACGGGAAGCTTTAAGCACTAAAGACATTTCCAACTCCCCTCTTTAACAAAAGCTTTGCAATAAATAGGCACTACTCAGCTCTGTCAATCAATCTCAGTTGCTCTATTTTCACAGCCACCAAGATGCATAAAAAGAGAAAGTTTGCAACAAAGCCCTTGTCGGTGGATTCGGGGAAATCATGGGGAGGCGTAGTGGGGTAATGTCTGTAAACTTGCCATGCCGGTAATTGTGCGTATCATTTCCTTAGAGTCCCTGCATCCTGTCACTCTGGACTGCATAATCACTTTGGCTTCCATACTCCTTCCTTTGTGTGCCTGCTCCCTGGAGATGGGCCTGGATGGAGGCACCTCAGAGGCAAGCAAGTCTCTATAACAAGATGTGACAATGAGTTTGGGGAATTTGCTGGCTAAATGTAATTATAAATAAGAACTTTGCATCATTAGCCATGGCTTTTCTGAGACACAAATGGGAGTGGTGAACCTTTCCTGTCCCTGTGGGGGTGGGGGGGAGGGCGGGCAAGGGCAGGCACACAGCAGGCGTTGACTAACGACCCGATTAGAAATCCACCCTGCCCACAAGGAAAGGGACAAGTTCAAGTAAAGCCTGAATCAACAGTCAAACCAAACCTAATACAAACAGTTGAATTATGAAGAAACAAAAATACTTGTTCAGTCTTTTGTATGTTTATCTTGTATGCTGATACTTTGCTGAAATCTTCTATTAGTTCCCGTAGTTTTCTTGTGGATTCTTTGGAGTTTACTGTGTATAAGATCATGTCATCTGCAAATAGAGATACTTTTACTTCTGCCTTACCAATTTGGATGCCCTTTATTTCTTTTTCTAGCCTAATTGCTCTGGCTAGGACTCCAGCACAATGTTGAATAAGACTGGTGATAAAGGGCATCCTTGTCTAGTTCCCGTTCTCAAGGGGAATGCTTTCAGACTCTCTCCATTTAGGATGATGTTGGCTGTTGGCTTTGTATAAGTGCCCTTTGTTATGTTGAGGAATTTCCCTTATATTCCTATTTTGCTGAGAGTTTTTATCATGAATGGGTGTTGGACTTTGTTAAATGCCTTTTCTGCGTCTATTGGTAAGATCATGTGGTTCTTGTCTTTTGTTTTATTTACGTGATGGATTACATTGATTATTTTTACTAATGTTGAACCATCCCTGCATACCTGGTATGAATCTCACTTGATCATGGTGAATTATTTTTATGATATGTTGTTGAATTCTATTGGCTAGAATTTTGTTGAAGATTTTTGCATCAATGTTCATGAGGGATATTGGTCAGTAATTTTCTTTTTTTGTGGTGTCTTTACCTGGTTTTTGTATCAGGGTTATGCTGGCTTCATAGAATGAGTTTGGGAGTATTCCATCCTTTTCTATGCTCTGAAATACCTTTAGTAGTAGTGGTGTTAAGTCTTCTCTGACAGTTTGGTAGAATTCTCCAGTGAAACCATCAGGGCCAGGGCTTTTTGTTGTTGTTGGGAGTTTTTTGATTACCTTTTCAATCTCTCCTTTTGTTATAGGTTTATTTAGTTGTTCTACTTCTGTTTATGTTAGTTTAGGTAAGTAGTGTCTTTCTAGGAATTTGTCCATTTCCTCTAGGTTTTCAAATTTGTTAGAGTACAATTTTTCATAGTATTCTGTTATGATTCTTTTAATTTCTGTTGGGTCTATTGTGATATTGCCCAACTCGTTTCTTATTTGGGTTATTTGCTTCCTCTCCTGTTTTTCTTTTGTCAGTTTGGCCAGTGGTTTATCAATTTTGTTGATCTTTTCAAAGAACCAGCTTTTGGTCTTATTAACTCTTTCAATTGTTTTTCTATTTTCTATTTCATTTAATTCTGCTCTAATTTTTATTATTTGCTTTCTTCTGGTGCACACAGGTTTCTTTTGCTGCTCTATTTCTATTTGTTTGAGTTGTAGGGTTAATGTTTTGATTTTGGCCCTTTCTTCTTTTTCGATTATGTGCATTTATTGCTATAAATTGACCTTTGAACACTCCTTTTGCTGTGTCCCAAAGGTTCTGGGAGGAAGTGTTTTCATTCTCATTTGATTTTGTGAATTTCTTTATTCTATCCTTAATTTCTTCTATAACCCAGTAGTTTTCGAGCAAGGTGTTGTTCAGTTTCCATGTGTCTGATTTTTTTTTCCTTGCTTTTTCTGTTATTGATTTCTACTTTCATGGCTTTATGTTCAGAAAAGATGCTTTGTAATATCTCGATGATTTGGATTCTGTTAAGTCTTGCTTTATGGTGTAATACATGGTCTATTCTGGAGAATGTTCCATGTCCATTGGAAAAGAAAGTATACTTGTCTGCTGTTGGGTGGAGTGTTTGGTATATGTCTATGAGGTCAAGTTGGTTGATTGTAGCATTTAAATCTTCCATGTCTTTATTGAGCTTCTTTCTGGATGTTCTGTCTTTCACCGAAAGTGGTGTGTTGAAGTCTCCTACTATTATTGCGGAGCTGTCTATCTCTGTTTCCAATGCTGTTAGAGTTTGTTTTATGTATTTTGGAGGACTGTCGTTGGGTGCATAAATATTTATTATAGTTATGCCCTCCTGGTGTATTGACTCTTTAATCATTATGTAGTGTCCTTTCTTGTCCTTTGTGGTGGATTTTACTTTAAAGTCTATTTTGTCAGAGATTAATATTGCCATTCCTGCTCTTTTTTGATTGTTGTTTGCTTGATATATTTTTTCCATCCTTTGAGTTTTAGTTTGTTTGTGTCTTTAAGTCTAAGGTGTGTCTCTTGTAGGCCACATATAGACAGATTGTGTTTTTTTAATCCATTCTGCCACTCTCTGTCTCTTTATTGGTGCATTTAGTCCATTTACATTCAGCATAATTATTGATAGGTATGAGTTTAGTGCTGTCATTTTGATGTCTTTTTCTGTGTGTTGTTGACAGTTTCTTTGTTCCACTTAATTTTCTATGCTGTTGCTCAATCTTTAGAAGATGAATTATACCCATTTTCAAAATGCCTGGCACCCTTTGAGAGGAAAGGAGCCCTGGTTAAAGCACTCAACCACTAGCCAGAAGGTCGGTGGTGGGTTCCACCAGCCGCACCTCTGGAGAAAGATGTGGCAGTCGGCTTCCATAAAGATTTACAGCCTTGGAAACCGTATGGGGCAATTCCACTCTGTCCTATAGGGTCACTGTAAGTCGATATGGACTCAGTGGCAATGGGTTTGGTTTTTTGTTCTTTGAAAGGAATCAGAGTTCATGGACATTGCTTTGGTATTCTCAGTGAGCATAGATTTCAAGCTTTCACTGCAGGGATAGAGTAGCGAGATATAGGGATGGAAACAGGGCAAATCTATATATGTTATCTGATACAGCAGAGGTAGAAGGAGGTAGCCTTACCGTCCAGTGGAATGAGGCTGCCATGCTAATACAGATAAAAAAGAAACTCTCGTAGGTTCCATGTCTGCTGGCTGGTAGACTATCACTCTGCCCCTAACCCTCACCCACCCTTCCAACAGCATTCTACAGCTGCTAATTCTCCTCTTGTTTTTGATAACCGACCCTGTCCTTGGTGTGAAACAAAAGCCACTCGTGCTACAGCTGCTTCTGTGAGCCCTGCCTGTGCCTCTACACAGAGCCTTCTTCTGAGACCTCAACACTGTTTAACATTTCTTGTCTAATTTTATCTCCTGTACTGAGATGAGGACAGATACTAGGAGTCGCATTTTTTTAGATAGAAAAGTGAGACCCAGAGGCCACAGATGACCTTCCCGGGAGTACAGAGAATCAAAACAGCCTCTGAGAAGCAAGATGTCATTTTCCCAGCCCCCTGAGCCACATTATCTCCTGACTGAGCAACTGCACTCCTGTGTTTCTCTCTGCATGGCCTTAGTTTTTTTGCCTCCTCTTGCAGATCAGTAGAGGGATTTTAATGCCTTAGATCCACTGCTGGACAGTGGACACACAGATGCTTTATTTATTTATTTATTTATTTTGGTGACTCTCTTAAGATGAGGTGGGCACAAGGTTGTGGGTGAGGTTGAAACTACTTATTGAGATTAGGTTTAGGAATTACCTTTTAACTTCTCTACGTAGTTTTTTCCCTCTGCTTTTATTATTAGGGATACACTGGTATTTTTTTGAGAATAATCTAGTATTTTATAACATGAGAAAGGAACTGGGTTGTTTTAGACAAACATAACCTTCAGGTAGCGTGTTGGATGCTTCCTTTGGTCAGCCTCCAGGGTCGAATTTCCTTTCTTCTAATCCTTTGGCAACAAGTCCCAGCATTCTTATTACAGACAGGGGGAGGGGAAGGAGCCAGTGGGAAGTGATTTGGCTGCCCTTTGGGTGAAAATTTGTCAAATCAATTTCCTGTAGCTAACAAGGAGAGGCAGGGGACTAACTGGAAACAATTACTGTACACCTTATATAACCTGTTTGGTCGAGTAACATGTGTACCCATCTTGCTAACTCCTTATATTCTTCCTCTTTCTTCCTCATTAAAGGCAAGGTGGGAGGAGACCCCAAGCTGAAATTCACAGGGTAAATCCCCCACTTTCAAAAGTTGCCTAGTGTTGCATCCCCTAGTGTTGCACTCTTTCCCTGTCTTTGTCTTCCAGCTTAAAATACTTCCTTCCCCAGGAGCCACAGGAGCCTGGCTGGGAGAGAATCTGATGGCCACTCCCAAGATGGTCCTTGATGCTGAAACTCAGCCAGCTCCCAACCAGCTGGTGCTCCCACACTCTCTCCTCAAGTTGAGTTCTTCCCCTACAAGAACACTTTCTAGAATGTTAAAGAGCTGAAATACCTTTAGTCTTTAGTCTATACCCCTTCAATTTTTCAGGAAGACCTTGGGTGGCACAAACGGTTTGTGATTGACTACTAACCTAAAGGCTGATGGTTCAAACCCACCCAGGGTGCCATGGGAGAAAGACTTGGCAATCTGCTTCCATACAGATTACAGCCAAGAAAACCCTATAGAGCAGTTCTACTCTGTAACACATGGGGTTACCATGAGTCAAAATCTACTTGATGGTAATGGGTATTCAACTTATTCAAGAATTTTCTGTCCTGGGTCTGTTAGTCAGCTCCAGAGTGCCCACCTTCATTCTTTCTGGAGGTGCAAGGGGACCTACAGACTCTTTATTATGCAAACAGAACTCCCCAGTGTGTGCTCCCCACAACAAGCTCTGACATGTCTGAATTCCAGGACAGAGCACAGAATGGGTTCCTTTCAGAAACCTATGCCATTAATTATCTGCTTGGGATTTAGAATGATTTTTCTCATAGAAACAATGTGTCAACTGGTGGTCCAGGTCCCTCTTCAGCTGGCAAGAGCCAACTGAATCCAAAGTGTGGCTCAGCTGTAGAACTAACAGTATGAGGTTCAGTTCTGTGATTTGGCAAAGGAAGGTCACACAATCAGGAGGGACGAGAATAAAGAAAAAGAGAATGTCTTTCTCCTTTCCTGGGTGCAGGGCCGGTCCTGGGAAAGTGCCTAAAGCAAACCAAGCGTGTCGTTGGCTTCCTACCCTCCTCTGCCATGCATCCCTTTTCCAGTACCTAACAGTCTCTCCTCAAGCACTCCAGGGCCACTGCTGTCCCAGCACCACACCCAGGCCTGGCCTGCCCATCAGGATGCTCCAGATACCAACATTAAGTCTCTACCTGCTGCCTCTCTTCCACAGTCCTTCTGCACAGATCTGTTGTCTCCTCTGGGCCATGGAAGGAAACCAGCTGAAGCAGCTCATGCCCAAGTGTGAGAAACGAATGTGTTTGATCCTCCCATGAGTGTTTGTAAGAACTCTTGGTAGATGCTCAGATGGTATAAGAAGCAAGATACAGGAAAGCATCTCTCTCTCTCTCTCTCTCTCTTTTTTTTTTTTTTGTGGTAAAACATATATAACAAAATATTTGCCATTTCAACTATTTTTACATGTGAATTTCAGTGGCATTAATTACACTCCCCCTGTTGTGTAATCATCATCACTATCCATTTCAGGAAAGTACCTCTTAAAGAATAACTTTGGTTGTAAAGTCCCTGGAGCCCTGGTGGCCCAGTAGTTAAGCATTTGGCTGCTAACCAAAAGCCAGCAGTTCGACTCCACCAGCCGCTCCTTGGAAACCCGGACAGTTCTACTCCGTCCTATAGGGTCACTATGAGTCGGAATCATCTCGATGGCAATGGGTTCTTTTCTTTGTTTGTTTTGGTTTATGAAGTCCCTGGGTACAGGGAAAGGTTAACACACTCAACTGCTAACCAAATGGTTGGAGGTTCGAGTCTACCCAGAAGCACTTCAAAAGAAAGGCCCGGTGAGCTACTTCCAAGAAATCAGTCATTTAAAACCCTGTGGAACATAACTTCTACTGTGACACACATGGGATCACCATGAGTCACAGTAAATTTTGTGGAAACTGGTACTGGTTATGGTTTAATGAGCACTAGCTTTGTTACAGGCCCTGTGCTAAATGCGTTACCTTCATCATTTATTCAGCAAATATTTAAGCATCAAGAGCAATAGTGTAGGTACCGGGGATTAGCACAAATGAAACAAAACCATCTGTCTTCATGGTGCTTCCACTGTAGTCCATTATCTCACTGTTTTCATAATAATCTAAGAGGCTGATATTTATCCCCATTTCACTCAGTAAAAACCTGTGGTGCCTAGAGATTAAATAATATACCCCAAGACCATAGCTGCTAAGTAATGAAACTAGGCCTCCAAGCCAGGCTGTTGAGGATGCCTTCATGCTCCTCAACACTGGGCCCAATCTCCATTCTGCCGCCAAAGCAGGCCCCCACTACAGACGTGGTTAAAAAAAAAAAAAAAAAAAAACACTGGATTCAATTGGCCCAAGCTATTCTTGCTTTTTCTCATTCTATTCCCTGCCTTATCAGCTGAACTCATGGACTCTCAAGAGATGCACATTTCCCCCATGCTGAGGGAGTAGGGAGAGAGAATGGGCAGAAAGGCTGGAGGTCACAGATGTTATGTGAACTGGGGACAGTCTGTTTGACCACAGCCTCCATGGTCCTAATTAGCAGTTTTCTCAAGCCTCCTGAAGCTTCAAGAGAGAGTAATTTTAAAGGGGTGAGTCATTGTGTAGATAACTCAGTCTTGAAATTAAATATTTAGGATAACAAATCCCTTCAACGTGATGGTTACAGTTGTGTGTCAACTTGGCTGGGCTATGATCCTCAGTGGTTTGGCAGTTATGATGCAGTTTGGCAGCTTTGTAATGATGTAATCACCTCCATAATGAGATCTGATATAATATAATTACCTCCACGATAAGATCTATTATGAGCAGCCAATCAGTTGAAAGGGAATTTCTTTGGGGGTGTGACCTGCATCCAATATAGGTAGAATTTCTGGGAAAGCTGGCTGCCTTTTGCTCTCTCTGGATCCTGTAGCTGGCTCCTGTTCATCTGATCTCTGGTTCTTGGGACTTGAGCTAGCAGCTGACCTGCCGATCTTGGGATCTGTCAGCCTCTGCAACTGTGAGCCAGTGGCCTGCCATCAGATCTTCTGGTCTTTGGATTTGTCAGACTCCACAGCCTGTGAGCCAGAGGCCTGCTGTCTGACCTGCCGATCTTGGGTTTGTCAGCCCCTGAAGCTATGCGAGTCAGGGGAAGCCTCCAGCCTGACCCACGGACTTGGGACTTTCCAGTCTCTACAACTATGTGAGTCATTTCTTTAATATAAATCTCTCTGTATATATATTTATATGCTTCACTGGTTTTGCTTCTCTAGAGAACCCAGTCTAAGACAAATGGCTATTAACTGGAATCTGAATAATCAGTATGTTTAATGAAAAAAAATGAATAAATAAAATAAGAAAAATAAATAATTCTCACTTTGCAATTCAATGTGAGACATGCAGTCAATGAATTTAAGAAGCCCATTCTATGCAAGTAGAGACATCCAAAGAGGCTGTGCCTCAGTTTCCTCCTCCATAAAATGAGGATGCTAATGGCAGTAGCTCTCTCAGATTGCTGTACAGTCTAAATGAGATACTCATGAAGAGCCCTTAGAGCAGTGTGTGGCTTATGGTAACTTCTCAGTAGCTATTATGAGGCCTATCTAGAAGGTTCCTATTATGGGGTTTCTATCTACACTGCTCTCAAAAGACCAGAAACCTAGCGTGGTTTTATGAAGAGTTTTGGCAGCATTCTTAAGTTTTAGGAACTAAATGACACAGGAGGGGTGGAGCCTACTTACCTACACCCTGGTAAACTCTTAGTAATGACTCATTTCCTCTCAGTAACCTCCATTCTCGATTAGCATGAGGTTAACTCCTCAGACATCTTTTAAGTACAATTTGGCCATTCTATTCAATTAAAAGCCTTTAAAAGTCCCAGGAGCCTAGAAGAAAAAAGTCAGAAAATAAATTTAAAGGCACCTTATAATGAGCATGCATTAACTCCTCTGAATTGGTAAGTGTTCGTGACCGAACCATCCTGTGAGAGAGACAGGATAAATATATGTCCAGAGGATCATTCATGGAAGCTTGGGATTCAGTGGATTTCTTTCTTGCCTTAGCCTTTGACTTTTCTTTCAGCTTGCTTATTTAGTATTCATTCACTCTTTTATTTATTTATTTAACTAAGGGTTATTCAGCACCTATTAAGCGTCTGGCTGCTGACCAAAAGGTCAGCAGTTCGAATCCACCAGCCACTCCTTGGAAACCCTATGGGGCAGTTCTGCTCTGTCCTGTAGGGTTGCTATGAGCTGGAATGACTCCACGGCAATGGGTTTGGTTTTGGTTTTGGTTTTATTAAGTGCCAGGTTCAATGTTAGAGGCTGTGGATATAGAAGTGAAAGCTCACCATTTCCCTGAGACAAGTAAAAGGACACTTATTATGCTTGGCAAGACTAGAGTGGAGGTGAGCGCAGAAGGTCCGTGAGAGTGTGGAAAAGAGGCACGCATCCCACTTGACTAAAGAAAGACCCACCCAGGAAATTACCAATAAAAATTACGATACAGCTTTCTGAGCTATCGTTCATTTTGAGGCAGAGGTCAGAAAAATCTTTCGAGGTTTTTTTGTTTTGTTTTTCACATTTTCCTGCCTCTTTATTTCCCAGAATGCATGCCTGGCAAGGTCAGCACAGAGGAGACACACCACTGATATTCAGCCTGTCCTAGCAAATTTATTTCTGCACAGAAGAAATCAAGGAATTTGTTCATTATATATTCAAACACTAATGACTTGCATGAAAAACGGTTAAGGTTGGTTGGGGCAGCTAGCCAGGGCTGGCCTGGCCCTTCGCAGTGGAGAGAAACTGGCACCTAGCTGGGGAAGGAGCATCCCAGAGCCAGCCTACCATGATGAGGTCTCTGTATGAGTGAAGCCTTCTCCTCTGAGGACCCTCATTAAATCGAATCAATGTTAACTGAAAGACAAGATAATAATGCACTAGGGCCAAAATTGGTTTATCCGCCCTCCATAGGTAGGAGCCCTAGTGGTGCAATGGCTAAGCGTTCAGCTGCTAGCCAGAAAGTTGTTGGTTCAAATCCTCCAGCTGCTCTGCAGGAAAAAGACCTGGCAAGCTGCTCCCCTAAAGATTACAGCCTAGGAAATCCAATGGGACAGTTCTACTCTGTAACATGGGGTCACTATGAGTCGAAAACTGACTCAACAGCAGCTAACAACAACAATAGGTACAAGTCACTTGGACAGGAAGGCTTGATAGGAGTTAGGGAAGGTTTAAAGGCTAGGAAGCTGTTGTAAAGGCTGAGTGGAACAGAATGGAGAAGGAGATAGGTCTGGATGGGCTTCAGGTAGGCTAGTTTCCTAGCTAAACCGTCTTAGGACTCTGTAGCATAATGGCGTCTGAGTTAGGGTCCTGAATCCAACACTTAATAGATGTAAGACCTTTTGCAAGTTACTTAACTTCTTTTCCCTCAGGTTTCTTATCTGTAAAATGGGGACAGAAATAATAATAATCTAACCCATAGGTTGTTAGGAGGATATAAACGAGATAATACTTGGAAAGTACTTAGAAGAGTATCTGGAACATAAACTGTCAATAAATATTTGGCTATTACTACTGTTGTTGCTAGACAGTATAGTTCCCTAACAATCTGCTAGACTTGAAATGGGCAAAAGGCAAACTGTTCCTTGGTCATAATCTTGTGCCAATACGTGTTGTGTTGTGCTTTATAATTTATAAAACATCTTCTCAATTTTCTTAAAAATGGTAATAATAACAATAATTCCCTTATAAGCCTTCAGGAAGGTTAAATGAGGTACTCCACATAAAGTGTTCAGTAAATGTTAGCTATTACTTCTTGATACTATTTCCTGTTACCTAGCAGATCCTCATATTTGTGGGATGAATGAGTAAATATTATTCTCATGAGAGGCCTATGGAGTCTATTATCTCCATTTTTTAGATAAGAAACTGAAGCTTAGAGAAGTTCAATAGCCTGCCTAAGGTCAACTGGTTAGTGAGTCATGATTCCAACTCACATATGAGTTCCAACTTGAGTTCCCTTTCCAAAATACCAAAGCTGACTCCTAAACCATGGGTTGGGAACATTTGCTTGAGTTATTAACGTGGCAGCTTTCCATTCTAACACCATAGCCTTGACCCATTCGGAAAAGTAACTCACATGTACATCACAGCTGATTAAGGCACTTCCTGCTGGGTGGGGCTGACCTGTGGTTCCTGCCATCTTTCCATAGGCTATCACACCTCAGAGATTGTCCAAGGACATCTTGGGGAGGAAAAAAAAGCCCCCAGATACCAGATTGATGATTAAAAATTCAAGTTTCTCTTCCAAAGAACAGAAAACATGATTAATTCATTTGACTTCTGCAGTTATCTGTTCTTTAATCCAGAGATCACTCATGAACTCCCATCCCGTCAAAGTCAGCAGGACATCGTTTGTCTTTACAGGGGCTCCTGTTCCTCCAGCCGGCCTCACCCTCTGACTAGGCCTCATCGTGGGCCTTAGGAAACTCAGTACGGGCCCAAGGCCCCCATGAAAGTCCCCTGGAGCCTTGGATCTATGAAGGATGCTTGCAGGGGTCTCCTGTAAAGAGGACCCCCTGCATACAACTTTCAGCCCTGAAATTGGCAGGTAGGCTTTCTGATACTTCACAAAAAGCATTTGCTAAAATGCATCTTTCTGACAGCTCACCTAGAGACAGACAGCGTTTGAGGATAAAAATTATGATATAATCGAATCTGACTTCTTTGAAGTTGCTATAACAAGCTTAGAACTTACTAAAATAGCTGCAGTGGGTTTGAAATAAACTAAATTCCACCTGAAGGTTGGAGGGGAGATAAATCATTGAGCCACAGCACTTTGAAGCTAGAGGGGAGCTGAGGTAACCTTGTCCAACCCCCTCATTTTCCAGGTAAAACTACTCATCCCCAGGGAATTAAAATGGCTTTCTCAAGGTCACATGGCCAGTTAGAGCTTCGCCTTCTCAATGAGGAAGGCCACTTGCCAACGTGACTGCAGTCTAAGGTCGTTTGCACCCAAAGCCTAGGTACTGACTCCATATGTGGGCAACAATTTTCTGGGCTGTAAATAAAGGTCTCCATTGCCCTTTACTGAATGAATCTGGTCCCTTTATAATTGGGCAAAATGGTAGTAAAGCACTGTGCCAAGAACAACCCGAGGGTCCCTGTCTTTTAAAAATGAAATATTCCTCTCAAGTGCTTTATTCTTAAAAACTGCCAGAAAGTAAAAACATAAAAACTCACCAAAACAAAAACCTTGAAGCAATATATATACAATTTGCTGTTTTCAACTACCAGCAAGTCAGTGCTTGATTCATGGCAACCCATGCACAATGGAACAAAATGCTGCCTGGAACCGCACCATCCCCATGATCAGTTGGGGATCAGACTGTTGTGATCCATAGGATTTTCACTGGCTGATTTTCAGAATTAGATTGCCAAGCCTTTCTTTTAAGTCCTAAGTAGTCTGGAATCTGTTCAGAATCATAGCAACATGCAAACCTTCCTTAACAGGTGGCTGAGCATGAGGTGCACTGACCCATAATAGAACCCAGGTCTCCCACATGGAAGGCAAGAATCTACCACTGAATCTCCACGGCCCTCAAATTTCTTTTGTAAAAGATAGGGACCCTTGGGTTGTTCTTGCACTCTTGAAAATAGACTGCTGGAAGTATCAAGCATTTCTAGCATTTCTTATTCCCCTGGCCCCTAAAAGGCCTCCCAACAAAATTACAGCCAGAATGAGACTAAGGGAAACTGTCACGGATTGAATTATGTCCCCCCAAAAATGTGTGTATCAATTTTGCTGGATCATGATTCCCAGTATTGTATGACTGTGTACCATTTTGTAATCTAATGTGATTTCCTTATGTGTTGTAAACTCTATCACTATGATGTAATAAAATGGATTAGCGGCAGTTATCCTGATGAGGTCTACAAGATCATATAGCGTCTTAAGCCAATCTCTTTTGAGATATAAAAGAGAGAAGTGAGCAGAGACACACGGGAACCTCACACCACCAAGAAAACAGTGCCAGGAACAGAGCGCATCCTTTGGACCTGAGGTTCCGGTGCTGAGATGCTCCCAGACCAAGGGAAGACTGATGCATCACAAGGACCTTTCTCCAGAGCCAACAGAGAGAGAAAGCCTTCTCCTGGAGCTGATGCCCTGAATTTGGACTTGTAGCCTACTGGACTGTGAGAGAAGAAACTTCTCTTTGTTAAAGCCATCCACTTGTGGTATTTCTGTTACAGCAGCACTAGATGACTAAGACACTAACAAATAAGAACATTACTAAAGAAAAGCCCCTTGTAGTTGGGGATGGGGCCATAGGGAAGAATGAAGAATAAATTCATATGTCAACAAAGGTGCTCAGAAATTCTGTGGAAGGCCCAACGTCTCCCTGGCCCTGGCTTGCTGGAATAAGAAATGTTGATAAGACACGTATGATCTAGGTAAGGTGTGACCTGAATATGCACTTACCTTCCTCAGTTCTGGTTTTCATATCTTTCATGTCTAAGGGCATTGATTGCCTTCCCCATCACCCTCAAATGACAATAAAATGAGGTCAAACATCTTATCATTCCCACCACAGCCTCATTACAGACAAGGCACATGCATCCTTTCAAAGGCCCAAATAAAATTCTATCCACCCTAACATCCTCCATTAAAAAAAACAATAAAGAGCAGACTTCTTGGTTTAGAACAGTAGTTCTCAAATCTGACTGAACATTATAATCACCTGAGGAGCTTTTAAAAATAAAAGAATGCCTCTTCCTTTTCCTCTCTTCTTAATAAATGATAATAACCATGACTACTAAGAAGGGCTTGCTTTGTGCCAGGCATTGTGCTACACTCTTTACATACATTTTCACATATGTCTGTAACAACCAACCTCCTGATTTTACAGCAGCAAGCAGCCGAGGCTCAGAAAGTTTAACAGCAGGATGGCCTAGCCTCTATGCTGAAAGCAACTGGTTAGAAATTCATCTTCTTGGCAAACGAATATTATTATTAAGGGAATACTAGTTATCAGAAGAACAGGAATATGTGTCTTTCCTCTCTGGTCACCATCAGCATTCACTGACCGACGATATTGTCAGCTAAGCGGACTCAATGACATCTAATAGTTTCTAGAGACCTATTCGCTTCCTACCACTTTTTCCAGAATACCATGGACACAAACAAATCCTGCATAGACATTTGTTGATTTTCAAACAAACTGCTCTGGATTCACTTCCAGGAAGAAGTGGCACAAAATACGCCCGTTGGTATAGCTGAAAGCACTCAATGGCCCGAGCTCTCTGTATATATAGCAAAACATAATCAATTCATGATCGGGGCTTAAGAAGCACACACAAGTCTGATAAAATACACATTTATTAGAAAATTTTCAGCAGCATCATTTCCAGTTGTTTTTCTAATCAAAGTACATTTCAAAGTAATTACAAAAGCACTCAAAATATGAGCAACAAATATTTTGAGAACTCAGAAATAAAATAATCAGTAGAACATGTTCCATTCATTCACCCATGCATCCATTCATTCGTTGTTTAACAAATGTGCAATATTAGAACAGAGAACCAGAAATGCTACTTACTAGGTAAATTGTATATTCCTGCCATGCTTCCCAGATTTTCTATAAAACAATCCTTTTGTAGAGACTATACCATTATTCAAAAGAAGAGCTAGACTGTACAGTACATTCTGATACAAGTGTATGAATTTAGCCAGAAGACTTAAAAAAGGCTCAATAATAGTTTCCCTTTCTATTCATGTTCAACTTAGGAAATAAATAGTAATTATAATGATATTTTCACACACAGAAACAAAAACCTAGTTTAGACGTTGCTTAACCGGTATTTGTTTTGCACCTTACTTTATGAAGACACAGATTTGGGTTTAGTAATTCAGCGACTGAGCCCCAGTTACCAGGGTAGGTGAGTACCTGAGATGCCAGGCTATGGTCCATCAAGTGAAAGCGTTCATTCAATTAAATACAAACTTGTTGCATGACACATGCACTTAATAACTTGGAATTTTCTCACAGACATTGCAAATAGAAATGTTGGCTTGGAAGCTAGTGATATAACACATATGTAATGGTTCGTTCTGGTTAGATAACGCAAACATGCAGAAGAGCTAAACTGAACTGCATTTTCTACCTTCTGCATTCTCTGAGATGTCTACAGTCAATGTCAATCCAACATACAGTGCCCTCATCCAATACAGCTATTGACTGGGTTGACACGCAATACTGAAGATTAATTAAGTGCCGATGTGTAAAAGCAGATCCAAGAGTGAGACCTGGATTCATTTCCTGGATAATTCTATAAGAAATATGAGTGGCACCTCTTCTTTAGAAATGATTAAAGGCCCCAAGTCAATTGTTTCTCTCATTGATTCATTTACTATAATGATCACCAACCAATTCAGCAGATACTTTTATTAGCAAATTCAATGACATTATAATCTTTTCAAGATTTACAAATGTACAATATATTTATAGCATTACCTTCGGACAGCTTCAGTGCAAAGATATACATATAGTACATTGTGATAAGTATTTGTAAAAATATGAGACAGCGTAAGTAAAAAAAAAGAACACAAGGCATAATTTCCAGACACTTCCAACTGTAAGGCGAAGAGGAAAATATATATATGTAGTTTTTTAATAAAGTACTGAATGTTAACTTTTTTCATCTGTTTGTAAAAAATATATGTGCAAAAGTGTGTTTCTAGTTTTTCCCTAAATAGTTGGCATAGCTATACCTCAGAGTCCTCTCTAACAAGGTTAGCAGTGTCTTTAAAAGTGTCCTCTGTTGCAGTATAGACTGGAGTTGGGTCTCTTCTTGGAGGGATTTCAGCAGGGAGAGTAGGTGATGGAGGTGGGGCCTCAGTAGCACTGCCCTTTTGCTCTGTCTCCATCTAAGACCACAACAAAACACAAATCAGCCAGTTGTCTCCCCAACAAGACTGTGTGAAGGAAACTAATCTTCACCGGTTTGCACAGAATAATCAGAGTATATTTCCAACTTAGCCAATGAGTTATTTCTAAGAAAGAATGCTGGTGCTAAGAAAAATTTTAAGAAATTACCTCCGCATAGATTGGATTTTCGAAGTTGGTGGTTTGTTTCAGTTTTCTTTTGAAGAAATTCCATTTTGTTGCCTAAGTGGAAAGGAGGAAAAAATAATAATAATGGAATTTTGGGTTGGGTTTCTTTTCCCTCTGTCTAGGTTTTTAAAGTTCTTCTCACTGAAGGACAAATCAATTTGGGACCATGTATTTGGTCAGTGTGGGAAATTATCCAGTACTTTCTCTGATCCCTGAACAGTAACTGAAACTTTCTAGGTTCTTTGCATCTAATTTGAAAGTACTTCTTTGATTTGAAATTTATAGTTTACAGTCTGTGCCCATAGTACCTAGAGGTTTTGACAAGTAGATCACCCTACCTACTTCTCTTACACAGGTAAGAGATTTCTCCAGGGGCTTCCTAAAAATTGAAGGAAAAAGGCAAATTATAATTTTTGTTTCCTAAACCAACGTCTTGACCCTGGGTCAACTCAAGAGTATCCCTGATCCCCTCATCATTTTTTCCGGTAATCATAATCATAGCATTAACAAAAACTAACATTTACTGAGTGCTTACCATGTGTCCTGGTGGCGCAGTGGTTGAGAGCTATGGCTGTGAACCAAAAGTTTGGCAGTTTGAATCCACCAGTCACTCCTTGGAAACCTTATGGGACAGTTCTGCCCTATCCTATAGGGTCGCTATGAGTCGACAGCAACGGGTACAATGTGTCAGGGACTACTCTAAGAGTTTTACAAGCTTCTAATCTTCCCAACAACTCTTGAAGTAAGTATTTGTATTATCCCTATTTTGCATATTAGGAAACTGAGTCACAGCAAGATTAAATAACTACGCTATAGGTAGAAGAGCCTGCAGTGATCACCCAGGAGACTCAGAAACCCACAAACGGAGGAATCCAAACTGGACAGGTGCTTGTGGTCGCAATGCTGGCCACAGTTCTACTCAGAACTGGGCCCAAATCTGGCTGCAACTTAGAAACCTGGCAAGGGACAAAGGAACAGGCAGCTGCGGTAACCTATATGTTTTACGGGGTGTCTCTTGCTCTGTGAAATTAGGGGACCAACATGTGAAGGAGTGGGGAGCACGTGACCATGGGAAAAGATCGGAAGGGCTATAAGTAGAAAAGGCCATTCACTTTAACCCACATTTAATGAGTATCCACTCTGTACATGGTGTCAGCAGGGGGAAAATGACATTTGGGTCAGAGCCCTTGTCCCTGGAAGGTCAAAACACTCAAAAGTCATTGCTTCAGTAGGAACTGGCTACCTGGAGTTAAGCAGTTACCAACCAGAGAAATAGTACGGTGACTTGCATTTTTCCAGCTTTTGGAAAATGATAGAATAGAGTCATGGGAGTTCACATTCTTTGAGTTTTTAAGCATATTAACAGATGAAGGATAAATTCTTGAGACTCCCTGGCACAAGAACATTAACCTAGAGTGATCTTCCCCAAGCGCCCCTGCTGCCTTTGAGCCACACTGGCCGTTATCTCAGTGCCCAGAAGGCAATGGATAGAGAAGATCCCTGGAGGACAAACCTTGCAGTGTCTCAGTTGATTAAGAAAGTGAAGTGCTGCAGAGATGGAGACGAGAAAGAAAGGGACTGCACTTGGCACAGATCCACTCTCGTTTGAGAGTGTTCTTCGTTTTATTTCTGATGACTAATTTACAGATTAGAGGTTACAGCATCCCACAATATTCCCCTTCCTGCTCAGGCTGAGGGATACCTCTCCATCTAGTGAAGATCACTAGACTTAAAATGTATTGAGAGAATAAGTTGAAAATATGAAATAAATCTGGCACTGCCTTGAGGGTGAGTCAGGCTTAGGAAACCAAATATATGACATTTAAACATTTTGGTGCCTGTGGAAGGTTAGTCTGCAAAATCAGTTCTGGGAAACACTTTTTTAAAATGTGTCTTAAAGAAAAAGTTCAGTCCCTTGAGAAATATGAAGCTGAAAATTCTTTTCTAAGACATTTGTGGGTGTGGGAGTATGTGTGTCTGACAGAAGAAGGAGTAAGAAATACTGAAAAATGGGAAAGAGTGGGCAAAGAGATCTTTCATACAAGCTCTTCTCGTTAGCACCTAGTTAGTTCACTTTTATTTTGATCCAAACAAGCAGAACAGAACCAATGTCTGAGGTGCTTAGAAGTTGTAAATCCAGTATGACTTCTAAGTTAACTTTGTGAACACCAGTAGATTGTACAGTTGGAGAGATAAGGATTGTATAAAAGGATATAATTTCCAGCTACCCTTAGACCTTTGCTTCTTTACATGACTGCAGAGAAGGAATCACAGAATCTTAGAGCTGACATAGACATTTCAGAACCTGGGAGTGTGTGTATGTTGGGCGGGGTCAATGAACTGGGGAGGACACTATTAATATTTAGTGGACAGGGGCCAGGAATACAAAAATATCCTGCAATGCATAGGGTAGTTTTATAGCACAAAGAACCATCCACCAAATATGCCAATAGTACCCCCAGTGGGAAACACTTTTAAGGACTCCAGTGCCCAGAGGTGGAATGATTTTCCCAGAATAAAACAGCTAGATCTGGGATAGCTAAACATGTATCCATTCAAACTGGTGATATATTATCCTCTGATACAGAGTTTTATATAAAATTAATTTACTGGATTTGTCTCTGAAGATAGATTCCCACTCTATCTGCCGGTTTTTGGGGTTTTTTTTTTTTTTCTTGTCTGTTTGTTTTTGTTTTTAAATCTCCAGAACTAAACTCAGTGTCTGGCATTGATTGAACGATTGGACGAATGACTGGATGATGGATAAATGGAGATGGATGGATGGTAAAGATATACCAGTGCCATCTAGTGGTCAATGTAAGTAACAGGCGTAGACCAATGAACAAAACACATAACCAATAAGAGAACAAATGTGTACACTGTAGAAAAACTACATTGCATAAGGGAGGGTCTTTTATATGTATCCTTGATGCAGTGGACTGTCTATTCATACTGAGTCATTTTCTCAAACTAAATGTTCCTGGTTTGTAGAGGCTGGATCCCGAAGTCTACAGCCCTTTTCTGCATGCTCTCCAATGTCACAACAAACATTATTCCCAACATAATGTTTAAATGTAGCTTTACTTGGTGTAAAGTTTTTCAATTCAATATTCTTAAATCAATTTTTATTAATCGTCTATACAGCTTAGGATCTGTGAGCCTGTCAGAATTTCTCCCTATTTTGCCTAGGATTAATAGGAAGTTCTTTGCAAAGTTCTTCCCAAATCTATCATTTCAGTAATCAGCCACTGTTACCTGAGTTCCATTAGCACTTGAGGAAGTCTCCTTTGTCTCTGGAGCTATCTCAGATGGGCTTATGGAACTTTCATAACTCTTGTTAACCCCACTTCCAGATTCAGTCACCTGTGAACATATTGGAAATCTCTATTCAGTTTTGAAAGAATTCAGTACTAACGATGTTTGGAAATCTCTATTCAGTTTTAAAAGAATTCAGTACTAATGATGTAAAGCTGCTTATCAACTCATTGGTTCTTGTTTACCAGGTTGTTCTCCCACAGACATGACCATGTGCCATTTTTATTGTATAAGACAGACCTGGCACCCCAGGACTGAACACTGCTTCTACCTCCCCAAAATCAGGAACAACAATCACTAAGTCATCTCATGCCTTAATCCTGGGAGGCAACTAAACACTGTCACTTGTTAATAGCAATTTCTATTGTGTCCTCTTTCTCCACTTACTCCCACTGTTCATTGTATTTTTGGATAAAAAATAACACTGGTTCTATGTTGGCAGCCAAATCATAGAAGGGTGGCATGAATAATTCCCCAAATTCACTGGTGAATTGAGAATCCTATCCTTGGATATTTGGAATAAACTAATAACTTCAGGGGACTGCTTTAAATAAGTTGAATTTTTGAAACAGCAGGTAAAATGAAATTAATATTCCTCCAGACATTTTCTGCAATATTCATGTGATCCCAAGGTCCCCCTTTTAGACCAAATTACCATGAATCAATAAACTATCAGGTAGAAATTCACTACTGTTCCTTTATTTTTACATTCACTACTTCATTACTTCTCAAATTTGGATATATGTTTATATACTTGGCCACATTTTATTTCAGGTGCTTATAGTTTTGCTATCTGGGTATCAAGGGATATCAAACAATCAGGCAAAATGCTTTCATGATTCAAATATTTCCGACCTTAGGAAAGCTGTTCGTAAAACAAGCATTTCTATCTAGTATAAAAACGTACAATATCCTGTGAAGTTTAGGTGTTAATAATGAAAGGGTAGGTCACTAAGGTCAGTTGTTTCAACAAAGGAAGTATTATAGGTTGGCAGCTGACAGGCATTGGAAGTGGTGTTGAGCCAACTGATCCAGACCTAATGAAAAGTTCTTTCCCTCCATCCATACGCCTATCTCATCTCCCAGCTCCTCTTACTGATGACTGAGTAACAGGGCTGCCCAAAGGAAATTTAGGTATCCACCTATCAGTTGTGGAGACATCTGCACTCTTTAAAAAAGTACGGGAAAGCAAACATAAGGAGGGCAACCACCAGGCTCTCCCTTTGACTCACCTCAAACCACACTCTTGTGATACCAGTAATAACCTAGAGAGTGTCTCCAGTCCCAAAAATCTCTGCGTAATGGCCGACAATCATTAATTCACTCATTTCACAAATATATCGAGAGCCTGAGATGTGTTAAGCACTGTTTGCCAAGTCTTCTGATGGGCTTATACCTTTTGCTCAAACACCACTCAGAACTCTCAACAACTGTGCAACAAAACAGGATTCTGGTTGTTTTCACGTGTTATGTCTGTGGGTCAGTCTTGTCCCTGCAGACGGTGAAGCTGAGAGATGGACGTCTGTGCTTCCTTCCATTTGGAGGGAAGTTTAGGAGAATTCTAGGAAGTCATTGTTCAATAGAATGAAATCCAGCAACAGCACTAACTAAAAGAAAGGACTGTGTGGTTTCTTACTTGGGTTGGCTGAACCATGTTGACAGCATTGTCTCTGGATGAGTATATTGGGTTTTCAAATATTATAGGTTGCTTGCCTATCTCCATGTCAAAGTGTTCACTCTGATGAGAAAAAAGGAGGAAGAGAGATATCACACACTATGCTGGTCTGGTTCACACAGAGGAAGGTGCCTTCCTCACACTTGGAGGAATGCTAGATGCTATGCCAAATTTACCCCAACATATGATGTCCTAGAAAATGCCCCCCACCCCGGGGAAAAAAAATCAGTATAGACACAAGTCCTCCATGTAGTAAATGATTATTTAGAGCAACATAAATTCGCTAATACACTCAAGAAAACGGAAACATTCTTCCTACATCAGAATTTGCTCTGATTCCTTAATACAAATAAATCACTTGGGGATTGGGTGTGGACAGCCTGAACAACAGACAAAAGGGTGGTTGGTAGAAGAAGAGCAAGAAGAAGGAGAAGGGGAGAGAAGAATGGGTAATAAATTTCCCAACAAGGAAAAAAAATAAAGATTTTGGAGAAAGACAGAATACTGAAAACGATTTCCCAATACTGATTATAGGGAGTCCCTCTGTGCCAGGAATGTGCTCATCTCCTCATAAGCTGTCTCATTTGGTCCTCACAGAAGGTATTACTGTAGCCATTTTACATATGGGGGCAGTGAGAGAGAGATCAAGCTCCATGCCTAATATTACATACTTAGAGGTGGCAGAGTATGTATATCAATGCCCATGGAAACAGCAGTCAAGAAATCCAACAGTGTGTTATTACATTGGGCAAATCTGCTGTAAAAGACCTCTTTAAGGCGTAAAAAAGCACAGAAGTCACTTTGAGGACTAAGGTGTGCCTGACCCAAGCCATGGTGTTTTCAATTGCCTCATATGCATGCAAAAGCTGGACAATGAAGAAGAAAGATCAAAGAATTGATGCCTTTGAAATATGGAGAAGAATATGGACTATACCATGGACTGCCAGAAGAATGAACAAGATCATCTTGAAAGAAGTACAGCCAGAGTGCTCCTTGGAAACAAGGATAGCCAGACTTCATCTCACATACTTTGGACATGTTATCAGGGGGGATCAGTCCCTGGAGAAGAACACCATGCTTGATAGAGTAGAGGGTCAGTGAAAAACAGGAAGGCCCTCAATGAGATGGACTGACACTGTGTCTGCAACAATGCGCTCAAACATAGCAATGATTGTGAGGATGGCACAGGACTGCTGTACATAGGGTTGCTATGAGGCAAAATCGATTAGATGGCACCTAACAACAAGAAGGTGCCAGAGCTGGGATTTGAACCAATCACTGACTGTAAAACCACTGTTTTTTCCTACCACTTATACATTGGTGAAAAAATACATGATACTAGGAAAAATAAATTTCTCCATCCCTTCCTTTATAAATACAAAATGTCATCAAATAAAAGCAAAACATCATGCTCTCTCCCTGCAACAACAACACACACAAAAAAAAAACAAACCTAAGACTGTCTAAGATTCCAATTCAACAGTGTGGCTTAGAGTGAGGGTAAATTTCAATTTTATTATTAATGTCATTAAATACATTTCTGCAACAAATCTATGTTTCCTACCTTTGACTATACAGTGAGGACTTGATTCTGAGAGGTATACGATATTTCCTTATTCACTAGGTTAATTTCATTCTTAATAAAAAGCGTTTACATTTATTTTGTGACTTAATCTTCAAATAATCATTTTGAAAACACACTCACCATCGCCACTGATCTGTCAATAGCAGACTCAGGCCCAAAACTAGATACTCCAATATCCATGGTAACATCCGTCCCTGATCTGAAGGTCACCCCATTTCCATGTTCAGACGATTTGACGAGACTACTTAAGCTGAAATGAAATAATCAAAACAAAATATTTTTTAACAACCTTTTCTTCATTTTTCTCCATAAATCTTGCTTAAATGAAATGCTCAATTCTCACTCTGAATTTACACATGTCAAATACGGTAAAACCCAATGCCTTTAAGCCAATTCCAACTCATGCTGACAGAGTAGAACTGAGCTCCATAGGGTTTTCTTGGCTGTAATCTTTACAGAAGCAGATCACCAAGCCTTTCTTCCCAGGTACCACGGGGTGGGTTTGAACTGCCAACCTTTTGGTCAGTAGCCGAGAGCAAACCGATTGCACCACCCAGGGATGTTCCAAAAAAAACCAAACCCATGGCCTTTGAGTTGATTCCAACTCATAACGACCCTATAGGATAGACTAGAACTGACCCATAGAGTTTCCATGGAGCACCTGATGGATTTCAACTGCCAACCTTTTGGTTAGAAGTCATAGCTCTTAACGACTACACCACCAGTTTCCTCAGGGATGTTAGCTAACTGGAAATGTTAAATAAAGCACATTCCTGAATGCTTGGGATCTAACAGAGGGTGGGTTGAGCACTTACAGGAGTGAAGCCTGGTCCATCAGCAAGCCTCCTGTGTACTCCGTCAACTGCAAGTCTAACCTAAATGCCCCCCAGTAGGCACAACCACTTGGCTTTGATACTTGCCACTCAGTCTTTGGAGAAACACTCAATCAAGAGGTTGTGATCTAAAGTTGCTGCTGTAAATCCTCACAACTTTTTGTTTCTACAGAATACGTGAACTGTGTATTGTACCTTTTTTGTGGTAAATATATTGGTAATAAAACGTTTGTTATTTCTATAATCTTCACATGTATTATATTTTTTTTAACTTTAAATTAACCAAATTATTAGTATGGTCACAACACACAGGCTTCTAATATTAATATTCCACATCATAAAACTGACCTTGGCAACTTGGGCAGAGAAGGTAAAAGGGAGCCAGTTTTCCTATAGTGGAAAAATCCTCCAATCGCCAAAGCTCCAATTATGATGACAAAGATGACTGTCAACAGTGCTGCCACTGCTTCTGCCAAAGAGGGAAGAAGTGAGCATTGCAACACGTGAGGGAGGAGAAGGGCCAACAGAATTAAGAGCAGAAGCTGGAGATGAGAACCAGATGCTTTTCAAAGACCGGCTTAAACAGAATACATGACAGCATTCAATTTAGAGGCCATAGAGTATTTCTAGGTTGCTCTTATTCTTGAAACTTACTTGTTCCTGGAGGAACGCCTTTTGAAAATCCTATTTCACAGTAGCTTCCAGTGTAGTCACTAGGACACCTGAAAGTAAAAGGAGGGTCATTCACCAGCCATCCTGTCTTAGGCTTCGATTGCAATTTATAACCCCATCCCAAGATCGAGAGAACTTTGGCTGAGTAAATCACATGTTGGACAATGTATCCTGTGTGACTTTTATTTATTCTGCTGAGAAATGACAAGTAGAAATAATAGTACTCCACTTTCAGTGGAGTAGCAATGCCTAGTCATAGTGGCACCCACAGGGTCAGTCTCAAACAAATCTGTCGGTTTCTTCCTTAGAAGGTAAAAATGGAAACCATGATGGTGTTCTATCCTTTGAAATGCTTTCATTCAATACCATTTAAAGACATCTATTTATCTTGCTTGTTTCTCAAGAATCCTCTTTCCAAATCTTTAGTCCAGTCTTTCTGCATGTTATGCATACGTGGTATACTAAGGCAGCCTGTTCACAGCCATTCTCCCACAATCCTACTGTAATTAACAGTGCCATGTGAGCAGGAAAAGAATTCTGTTTTCATTTCTCTAACTTCTTCCTACCCAAAGTGTGGTCCACGACTCTGTAGCATCACCTGGGAGCTTGTTAAGACTGCAGAATGCCTGGTGGATGAGAACTGGCATTTTAACAAGATCCCCAGCTGATTCTTGTGCACATTATGGTTTGAGAAGCACTGCCTTAGTTCTCTGTGGGCTCTCCCAAAGGAAGGCAAGTGGGTTAAAATATGAAAATTAGTGAACCATACACCTCTGAACTCAACATTTAGACTTACTTGCATTTGGGGAGGTTATTCTCATCAAAATAACAAGTTCCTCCAAACATACACCTGCATGCGGGGGGCATGGTGATAAGAGATTCGATGGCTGCAGAAAGGGAAAGCCATGCACGTGTTAGCAGGCCATAGTCAGCAGAGCACCCACCCCATGCAAACCTGCCTCATGCCCAGAGTCAGGGTAGGGTGGGTGAACAGGGGTGGCTGATTAGTCTCCCTGCCAAAACATTACCTTTCCTTTGGGCAAATGAATTTCCTTATCCATAATATGGTCTTGGAGAGTAACATATATTTGGTGGAAAGAAAGGGGCAGTACGTAGCATTTTGCCTCCGAAACGGGAGAGGCGCTAGATTCCGGAGCAGACATTAATAGTTAAAAGAACCGTCTGGTAAAGGAATCTCTTAGGATGTTTACATTCTCATTTGAAGTTTTCAGTACTCTCCCTCTGAACCCAGTTAAAATCAAGAGTTCAATTTAGGCACACCTCAGAACTTCAACCAAAGGCTCCAAAGCATCAGCTACTGATCAGCAGACACTTAGGTACATTAATGCTGGATAGCTAGATAGGTAGAGATCTCCTAATTTTAGAAGTACTCCAAAACTGCCCTTGCTCTGGGGCCTCCTCCCCACTCAGCCCCCACATACTCCCTGGATGTGCCTGATGGGCCACTACCAAGAAGATGCTCTAGAAGTGTTGCTTGCATTTGTCTTTATTTAAGGAGTTTGGATAGTCTCTTGGCTCAGTCCCTCAATCTAAGTCTCTATTTAAATTTCACTTTATGAGAGAAGCCTTCCCTGAACACCCTGTCTCCCACCCCACCCCCCAGCACACCCCATCCCCCTTATCCTGCTTTATTTTTCTCCGTATACTTTTATTTATTGGTTTCTCTATTTATTGCCCTCTATTTATGTCCTCTCGGAAGAAAGGTCTGGTGAAAACGCTATGGAGAACAGTTCTACCCTGACACACATAGGGTCACCATGAGTCGGAATCCACTCAACGGCAGCTGGTTTAGTTTATTCATTGTCCTATTAGAATATAAGCTCAATCAGAGCAGCAGATTTCTCTACTTTTGTTCACTTCTGTTATCTTCAGTACTTACAACAGTGTCTAGTACAAAGTACATAGTACATAGGGCCACTAGGGTCGATACGAGTCAGAATCAACAATGGATAGGAAACTGCAGGATGATTTTTTAATGTACTTATCAAGCACAGGATAC
Source organism: Dugong dugon (assembly GCA_030035585.1). Taxonomy (NCBI): domain Eukaryota; kingdom Metazoa; phylum Chordata; class Mammalia; order Sirenia; family Dugongidae; genus Dugong; species Dugong dugon. The sequence goes on from CM057461.1 coordinate 131,036,264, forward strand.
TAGTTAGAGACATTAGTTATTACCTATGGTTGTGCAATAGGATTCTTATTAAGTCCTTAATTTAAAATATACATTGAAAAAAGGTCTTGCCCAAGAATAGCATTTAGATGAGAATTAAACCACCACCTAAGGTCCCTGGGTGGTGAAAACAGTTTTCAAACCCACCCAGAGTCCCCTCAGAAGACAGGCCTGCCTGGTGACCTGCTTCTGAAAGGTCACAGCCTTGAAAACCCTATGGACCAGAGTTCTACTCTGTAACACACGGGATTGCCATGAATCTGAATTTATTCAACGAACAACCAACAACTACTCCTTATTCTAGCCTCCATCTCCCAACTACATAAGGGACCTTTCAAAATGTGACTCTTTCCAGTGGTTAAAACTTCAGTTGTCAAAATGAGCATGTGAGAAAAACAGTGAGCATCCTCTAGCCTTCCCCTCTGTGCTGTTTAACCCCCTCCCACCTCAAGAGCATGGTTCTCCACCTTGAGGCACTCCAATTAAGGCCAAATAGATTCCTAAAGCAAAAAGAATCCAGTATGAGGTGGAATAAGAAGTCTTACAGAAAACCCACTCTTCAAAATATCTTTTTAAAACAACACAACAGTAGATTCAGGGACACTGGATCTGTATTTCTGGAGATCTTAACAACGAATTATCAGAAATCATTGGGACACAAGTTCTGTTTGGCCCCTGAAGTTTCACTCAGCTCTGTTTATATTTCTCACATTTTTCATCCCTCCTCTGGCCATCCTTATTCTAGTCTGTAAAGGACCCAGCACACAGGGATTCCTGCAGAAGGTGACACACGGACAGGCGAACTCTTTTGCGGTGCCTAGGCATTGCCTTACCTGCATCACACTGAGTGATGCTCCCCTGCATAAAGCTGGAACCTTGAGGACAGGCACAGCTGTATCCTCCAGGTCTCAGTAGGCAGAGGTGACTGCAGACATCTTTACAGGGGTTGGGCACTGGAAAGCAAATGAGAACAGGGGTTAGGTTCTGAGGAAAGAATGAACACCCCAACCTAGGATACGGCCATCGACTGGGTTGTGACTCTGCCAGGTGGTGGCAGGGCCCAGGCAGCATCCCAACACCTCTAGGTCATGTGCCGCCTGGCTACTCATTTACACTGCTGTCCCTTGCCACCCCAACATAGTGACACAGACCCTCTGTGCCATCCATTCCATTTGCACACCACGTGCATTTTCTATTGGTTTCATCTGTCTCCTCTATGAACTTATCAGGTTTCTGAAGGTAGTTTCTGTATCTAGCTGGCTCATTGCATAACTTCAAAATCTAATCAATGCTAAATCAACTTGAGATGGCTCAACAGGAGCCCATTATTATATCAATATTTAACATTACCAAACTTGGATAAGTCATAATATATGGTAAGATATAATCCAGAAGATGTGATTTCCACCCCCATTCTGCAAGGAGAACTTTCTTCTGGGCTTCAGTTTCCTTATTTGGAAGATAAGGGAATTTAGAGGTATGATTCCCAACCATGGCTATATATCAGAATCACCTGGGGAGCTATTCAAATATATGGCCACCTACCTAGAGAAGTTCAGATTTAAATTGGTCTGGGATGGAGTTCAGGCATTACCATTAAAAGCACTTCAAGTGATCCTAGAATCTTCTGGATTCTAGGCATAGCTATAAAATAATAAGACATTTTCCAAAGGCCCCATTCAAAATCAGCCTCATTACCATTTTGTCAGCCTTCTAGAGTAGAGCTTCTCAAGCTTTAATATGCACACACATCACCTGGGGAATCTTGTTAAAATTGAGATTCTGATTTAAAAGATCTGGGGTTGGGACTGAGAATATGCATTTCTAATCAGCTCCCATGTGATGTGAATGCTGTTGGTCCACAGCCCATATTTGAGTAGCAAGGGTCTGAAGCAGTGCTTCTAAAAGTGTGGTCCATGAACCAGCAGCATCGGCATCACTTGTGAACTCTTGAGAATTCTTCAGCCCACCCTAGGCATATGTAACCAGAAGCTCTGCAGGAGGGGCCCAACAATCTGTTTAACGAGCCCTCCAGGTGATTCTGCTGAGTGCTAAAGTTTGAGAACTACTGGACCAGAGTAAATGCTAATCTAGCACAGCTGGTCTAGGCATCAGACCTACATCTCATCAGTGCTTTCCAAAGGGGGCCCAGAGCATGAACTGGCTGAGATGCTTTTCCTTCTGTGGCAGGCTCTCCTCTCCCTGAACTACCAGTACTAGACTTCCTTCTCTGCAGAGACCAGGTGAGGGGCTACCCAGATGTACTGTGCTCTCCCCTCCTGCCTATAAGACTGCAGGAACACTTAAAGCACAAGTGCTTTTATTACTGGCAGGGTCTGGAGTGTTTTGGAGAGGGGTTGGAGAGTGAACAGTCACTATCATCAACACAAGCCGAGCTACTCACTAGAAAAGGCATTTGCCACAAGCATATTCTGTCTGGGATCTCAGACTGGAGTTCAGTTTACCAAGGCTGACTCAGGGTCTCACTGAACTTACAAGAATTGTAGGCTCTCCCCATGTTTCACATGTAGGAATGGGAAGGGAGGTGACTTATCAGAGGCCTCACAGCTATAGAATTAAACCTGGACCTAGGTATGCTGACCACTGGACCAGAAGGGAAAGGCACTGAACTTTGGGTTGGGCAGAATCATTTATGTAATTAAATGCATCCATTAGTTGTTACTAAGTTACTAAATCTTTCTTAGCCTCGGTTTATTTGTGAGACGAGGATAAAATCCTCTTTGTAAGGGTTTTGAGAAGATTAATTGAAGGAACAGATGTCTGAAGAGAGAATATGATGTACAGAGCCCAGGTCTATTTCCTTTACTCTTCTCAAAAATTTCCCTTCCCTTTCACCTTGCTCTGTACTACGCTGAAGGGTGATTAGAACACAGGTAAGCTGATGAAGCAGGGCCCAGAACTAAGAAAATGAGAAAGAGGGGAGGAGAATATGACTGATAATTTTAAGCTAAGGTTGACATATCTCAGGATAAATTGACTAGCCTGGCCTTTCAACTGCAAGAGTGGATAAGACTTCTGATGTCCATGAACTCATTTTGTGACTCAGCAACCCAGCTTGTACTTATCAGAGTTCCAACACCTGCTGGGTCCTGTTGCCTACAAGTACATATCCATAACTCTAAATAATAATGAGGACTAAAATATTTTTACTTCATATCTGCTGCTAGTGGTTTACATAATTTTATTTGCTATTCAATTTTATCTTCATTTGGTCAAAATAGTTAAAACACACACATTTTTTTGATGCACCAAGAGATCAACCTATTATTATCCACTACCATTTTCCAACAATGTAGTCATTAATTTGAAATAAGGTTTCCAGATGATAAGGAGGATCTTACTCTATGGTACGTACCTGACTGATTGTGTCTGTGTTGATGAAAGATTCGAACTTGAGTGAGCCAAGGGCTCACTGTCAGCACTTTCACTCTATCTCCATTCCCAAATTTATCTTCCTTCCATACTTCTCCCCTTTCCTTCGATGTCCAGTATATCTGTCCTTCGAAGACATCCAGGCTATAAGGGCTCCTTGCTGCTTATCCCCAGGGAGGGGCGGGGGGTGGGGATACAAAACAAAACAAAGTTATTGAAAAGAAAAGATCCCAGCACCACTTCTGCTATCCCTAATGCAATACCTAGAAATTCCCAGAACATTCTGGTGGACTGTCATTAGGGAACTCAGCTCCCTGTACATGTGACCATGAAAGCACACTGACTGGGAGATCAAGATTATGAAAATTAATCATCATTAATCAATTGCCTGACACCAATTATAGGGGACTAGTTCACTTTCAGGAGCCCTGGTGACACCGTAGTTAAGCACTCAGCTGCTAACTGAAAGGTCAGCAGTTTGAACCCACCCAGCCACTCCATGGGAGAAAGATGTGGCAGTCGGCTTCCACTAAAGATTACAACCTTGGAAACCCTATGGGTAAGTTCTACTCTGTCCTACAGGGTCCCCAGGAGTCGGAATTGACTCAGCTGCAACAGATTTAGCTCACTTTCAATTTGCTGATTTTATCTTATGTTTAGAAAACAAATTTGTATGGCAGATCTTTTTCCTTTGAATTTAAGACACTACTGGTCAGGGAGAAAAAAATATGATATGTGCTGGATTGTTGCAATTCTGCAGGGCCTGAATAAGAAATCAAATGTCCCTCTCCTTCTAGATGTTTCCTGATGTACATAATGAGCAATCTAAAACTACCATGTCTGGAAGTAGTTATACATGGGTTAACATTTGCACACATATACCACACCTCTATCAGAGCAACCTAACAGGAAACTCAGTTACTCCTATATCAGCTGCTGAGTGGTATTTGTTTTAATTATTTTGAAAGGACAAAAAGGACTTAATTATCACTAATGGATTCATCTGCTTTAAATTACAAACTGGGAGCTGAGGGGTGTCTAAGAAACTACATATAAACTATCTCCTAAGATCAGTGTTCCTTTTTGAGAAAATGGGCAAAGAGACCAGAAACATAGCAAATTCTAATCCATTTCTAACCTTCATTCGAAATGACTCTCCTGTCAGTTCCATCATATTTTATGGATTCAACAACGTTCTCCTTTGAATCACTCCAGTAGATCCGGTCATTGTTCAAATAATCAATGGTAATGCCTGTTGGCCAACCAAGGTTCTCAGAAACCAAGATTTGCCGATGCTGCCCATCCATCCAGGAACACTCGATTTTAGACTCTCTTCCCCAGTCAGTCCAGTACATAAGCCTGTAACAGAAGGTTTCTTCATTGTAGCATTGAATCTTGTGGAGCTTCTCCACTAAAGCAACCATGGGCTTCTAGTAGGGTAATAAACTGTTTTTCTCAGTGACCTGGGTGCTAAGCGACACTGTTTTTATACTTTACAGAAGATGGAGAGATGAAAGGGAAAACAAATACATCTGTGGCCAACTCTGAAGGATATATATTCAGAATCTATAAAAAGCATAATTACAAAATCTGTCCATTTCTCAAGAAATATTTATTGAGTGCCTACTGTGTGATAGGCAATGAGATATAAACTCACGGAGTTTATGTTCTAACTATTTTACAATCTGTATTTTGCATCCAGTTTATACTTGATAGTAAAAGAAAGTATCTAAGCATCATAGATTGAATTGGGTTCCACCAAAATTTGTTGTCAACTTGGCTAGACCATGATTCCCAATATTGTGTGATTGTCTACCATTTTGTGATCTGATGTGATTTTTCTGTACGTTGTAAATCCTAATCTTTGCCTGTGGTTAACCAGGCAAGACTAGGTTATGTTAAAGAGGATTAGGGTGGGATGAATACCTTTACTCAGGTGACAGCTCTGATCCAATGTAAGGGGAGTTTCCCTGAGGTGTGGCCTACATCACCTTTTATCTTACAAGATATAAAAGGAGAGAGAAACTACCAGAGCCATGAGGACCTCACACCACCAAGAAAGTGTTAGGAGTAGAGCACACCCTTTGGACCTAGGGTCCCTGCGCTGAGAAGCTTCTGGACCAGGAGAAGATTGATGACAAAGACATTCCCCTTGAGCTGGCACCTTGAATTTGGACTTCTAGCCTACTGGACTGTGAGAGAATAAACTTCTGTTTGTTAAAGCCATCCACTAGTGGTATTTCTGTTATAGCAGCACTAGATAACTAAGATACTAAGCAAGCAAAGAGGATGGCCTGACATTAAAGAATTACATGGAATTGCACCACCTCAAATATCTAGTGGGACCAGGCAGGTGAGATAAATGTGGAGAGCGGACCAGTTATGAACCACAGAGAGCTGGGGAGAGCAGGGCCCTGTCTAAAAGGACAGCCCACTCAGGTCCAGTCCAAACTGCATCTGAGGATACAGGCCTACCTAGTGTTAATGGTTCTTCTGATTTTTTGTGCCAGAAACTGAGATTTTTCTTTCTTTCTCTTAATTTTAAATGTTAGCAACTAAGTAAGCAAATTTAAAGCTCTGTATAGACTTGAAGCACTTACTAATGAAGATCAAAGACTATAAGCCAAACATGTTTATGGCCCATATTTATACTCTGGCTACCATTTTGCAGCCTCCAATCTAAACCAATTGTCAGGTTTAGACTATACCTTAAGTTCTTTTGAGGAATATGTGGATTTTAAACAAATTGAGCTTTGGAAAAAACGTGGCCACAGACCTTCTCCCTAATCAGAGTAGGCCCAAAGCCTGTCATAAAAGGCTCAACAACTGACAAATAGGACCTTGTTCAGTTCTAATTAAAAACAATGTACATTTGAAAGAAGTCAGTCACAAAGGAACACATACTGAATTTGTAGGCTATGTCCAAAATAGGCAAATCTATAGAGACAGAAATTAGATTAGTGGTTGCCAGGGCTGAGGTGTGGAGGAAGGATGGGATGACAGCTAAGTGGCGCAGGATTTCTTTTTGCGGTAATAGAAATGTTCCAAAACTGATTGTGGTAATAGATAACACAACTCTGTGAATATAATAATAGAATTGTATACTTTAAAGGGGTGAATTTTATGGCATATAAATTATATCTCAATTTTTAAAAAACTGGTACGCAAAATAAATTTTCTTCCTTCACGACATTGTCCAAGCTTATGTCCATGTCCTCTGCTTATGTAGCCCGCCCCGTCTCCCTTTGTCTATCTATATCCAAGACATCCTTCCAGGTCCTGCTGTAGTGCCACTCTCATCCACACTGATCTTTCTGAGATCACATACTTTATCACCTATTATATTTCCAATGGGTCCTAATCTTCAAGGTTCAGTTAAAATGCAGCTCCCTAGCTATAATCTTCTCAGATCCACTGCAAGTAGTAGACCTACCACAGCATTCATAATAGTTTCCTGTGGCACTCATCCTTTTCTACCTTATATTATAGCCAGCAATTGCTGAATAAAGTAACAGGATATTATTTTATCTATATTTGTAAACAGGGGATAAAAAGTTATACCTAATTGATAGGGCTTTTGTAAGATTTAAATGAGTTAATATGTACGTAGAGCACTTAGCATAGTAGCTGGCACATGGTAAGAACATTATAAGTGGGGCAATTTCAGTACAATTTGAAAAAATCATTAAAGACATGTACTTTTATGAGAATCCACTGGAAAATATCTAGAATATAAAGAATCCTTCGCATACTTACCCTAGTTTGGGATTCACAACAATTGCAGCTGGTTGATCTAATAGGCTGAAAATGAGCCACTTTCTGTACCTTCCATCAAGCTTAGCCACCTCAATCCGTTTCGTCCTGGCATCTGACCAGTAAATATGCCTGAATTTAGAGGGACAAAGTTAAATAATGGAAAAGGCTAGACTGGTCACTTCTGGGGAAGAGATCTGAAGATAAGGTCATTTATTTTGGAAATTTTAGCCAGCAAGACAGCTACTCAGATACCCAGGATCAGACATAGTGCCCCTCTCTCAGGAATGTCCCAATCTCTTCAGCCAAGGGCCATCTTTGGAAGGTTACACATGGAAGAGTGAGGGATGGAGGGGACTCCAGCCTTATCAGCCAAAGCAGTTGAATCAACCAGGATCACTAATAATGGCAGACAGGCTGACCTCACATCAGTGAGGCATGTGCTTCCAGGAGGAAGTCATAAGGCACCTATGGGCGGGCCTTTTAATTCTGACTGTTCCCATAAGTCTGTTTCCTCCTCAGCAAAGAGCACTACCAATTAGGAATCTGGAATCAGCTCAAAGGATGATTGGAAATAGTCCTTCAAATAGACAAACTCAACAAGGCCATCCTACCCTTATTTACACTCCTTAAGGCTGCAGGTCTCATCCTCTTATAAACAGAAAAAGTTCCAGAAGTTTCTTTATTCAATAATTCATTCAGGCTGAGAAAGAGGTAAAACTTCAAACAAGAAGATAGACCTGCCATTGCTTGGCTAGCTTTCAAGAGGAAGTGTTAAAGCTGAGAGTTCCAACTTCCTGACTCTAGTGACAGTTTTCTGAGGGCTTGCTTTCTGACAGAAAACACTGAAATGAGCCTCCTTTTGACTTGAAGTCACAGTGGGGATCTAATTAACTTCTTTAGAGATGCTCAAATCTTTCAGAAACACCAGACAAGTTTGTTAAAAGGTGAAAATTAATTTATACTGCAAATCACTCTCCAGGAGGGCAGTGAGTCCCTGAACTTTCCTTCTCAAACATTTTTCTATTATTCATTCATTTTCAAGAGCACAGGGGTGTCTGTGAATGCTTGTCCACTGATTCTAATGTATCACTTCCCTACAAATGTCACTCCAATATAAACATCTTCCTCAAAGAAGGAGCTTAATAACTTCTCCACATCAGTTTGCCATCTCATGCATCTACCTGATGATGATCCTATTTAAGGTTTCGACTTTAGGGTCATCCAAATGTGTGGTTGTGGTCCCTGAGATTCTAGAAGTTTTTAAGGTGCAGAATGGAACCCACATCTCTATTAACTCAAATCCAAAGATTAAACAGGAAAGTCGAATTTCCGATCAGTTCAGTCTACATAGCCTGATAAAAATGCAAGATGTGGATTAATCATTTCCAAAATAATTACCATATAGAGAAATATTTCATCTCAACTGCTTTGTTGAGAATTGTGAGACTATCCCATTTTTTCAGCTAATAAACTACACTACCATGCTGAAAACTGATTTTGGAATCCAGAACTCTGAAAGAATGCTCTCCTAGATATACTATAGAATCTTGACCTTGGTGATTCTCAAAATTTTCCATGGCACACATAGAATATAGAAAATGGTAATGTTTATATAACACACTGGAGTAAACAGCGCTGGTTGCTGGAGCTAGAGCCAGCCTGGGCCTCACTCAGCTGTACCAGGGGCTGAGTATTCATATCTAGACCCAGCTATAACACAGACAGCAGCAGGGAGCTCTGGCAAGGAAAACAGAAATAAGCAAGAGAGTGGTAAATTTACCTTCCAACCCAGTCCACTGCTAATCCATCTGGCTGTACTATGTATTTCAGGTTCAGGTCAACTACCTGCACGAGATTATTGCCACCAGTTTCGAAGCTGGGGATATAGGCACGTTTGATTGAACCGAAATTAGAGCCCTCGCCTAGCACAGAGTAATATACGACACCTGCAGAGGAAAGACACGTGGGTCGGTTTCATATTAAGAACATCTGCTAAGGGAGGAACTGATGAGTACCGTTCATTATTGGCAGCCCCCCCTTTCCACAGTTTCTTATAATACAAATAATTCAATTACACCTATATGATAAAATCCCAAAACCTCTATGCTTGAGCTATTAGGTACAAAGGCTTTATCTGATAACTTATTGATATTTACTTAATCACCTCAGTTTGAGGGTAATTCATTAAAATATATTTCAGCCAAGAGCCTATGCACTCTCATTAGGATCAAATGCTAGTTTTAAGCTCTAATTTGAACTGAATATATAGATAAACAAGGGCCGGGCTGTGGAGAGTTAATAAAGGAGCCATGTAAATAAGAAGTCCAAATTATGTACAGACTACAGATCAGCATTTAAAAAGACTGCGATTTTTAAGGTACATGCTGAGAACCTGCTGTTTTTCTAGGTTTACATTCTCAAAAGACTTACAGTATTGCATAACTAAGTAAAAAATACAACAATAATAAATCTTACATTGGCATTTTCACATCTATTATCACATTCAATCTTCAAAGCAACCTCAGAGATAGGCAGGCAGAACAGGTTACTACACTTATTTTATAGATTAAAAAAAATGAGACCTACAGAATTATTTAAGGTCATAAAGCTAGTAGATGAATGGGACTGGCATAGAAGGTGTGGTTTTTTTGTTTTTTTACTCTCTTGCTGCATATATCATCACCTCTACACCTTACAGAGCCATGAGAGACTCCACAATAGGAGTTATTTCTTGAGCACCTACCCTATACACTATCCTAGATGCTGGACAAGGTGTTAGGTACATAGAGATGAGTTAGAGCCAATCTCTGTATCCAAAGAGCAAATGAGGAGAAAAATATGTGGACATCTACTTATAACCCAATATAACACATGCTTTAGTAAAAGTGGGTATAAAATACTACAGGCTCAGGTGTGAGCAATCATGGAACTCTGCCAGAAGGAATTACAGGAGGTGACATTTGAGCTGAGTTTGAGTAGGAATTTTACAAGTGTACAGTGGTAGGAAAAATAGCATCTCTATAAGCAAAGACAATGAAACATTAAAGTACAAGGAGATGTGAGGTGGTACTGCAAGGATAATTCCCAAAGATGGGGGAGAAGGTTTGGCAAGAAGTCAAGAAAGGTTGACTGGGATCAAAGGCCATGAAAGATGTCAGGAGCAAGATGGATAGAAGGAGCTTCCTCTTCCAGTCATGCAACAAAATTCACTCATTTAAAAATAAAGTCCCCACTGGCCTGACAAAGACTGGAGAAACCCCAACAGTATGGCCCCTGGACACCTTTTAGCCCAGTAACGAAGTCACTCCGGAGGTTTACCTTTTAGCCAAAGATTAGACAGATCCATAAGACAAAACAACACATCAGCCCAGGAGCAAGGACTAGAAGGCAGGAGGGGACAGGAAAGCTGGTAACAGGGAACCCAAGGTCATGGGGGTTGTTAACCAATGCCATAAAACAATATATGTACTAACTGTTTAATGAGAAGCAAGTTTGTTCTGTAAACCTTCATCTAAAGTTCAATAAATAAAGTCCCCAAAATTCAACATCTTAAAATTTAATTAATTCAATTAATACCAATGACAGATGTCAAAGTTTATACTTACCGAGGCCTGTGCCCTCGGGATCCCAATCATAATCAATAGCTTGAATATGCTCCTCGTCTTCAAGATAATCCAAGAATTTCTCAGATGAAAGATTATATTTCCGAATTCTAACGTTGTCAGGCAGTAGCAACAAAGGAGGATTACCTGTAAATAAATGAAGAGCTGCTTTACCTTTCTGAATTCCACCTGAAACTTTTTATATACAGTAAGATATACAATGCATAGCTGGTATCCCCTCTCAACTCTTACTTTAAAACATAAGTTTTTAAAGGAATCTATCTCTGCTAATCAATAGAGCTGACTACCCAACTGGGTTGCAAAATCAATTACTGTGGACATTTTTGTCTCTATTTCAGGTAAAAAGCTAACATATTTTGTTAGGTATATTATCAATTCTTTATTCTTTATTAAGGAGGAGGTTTAGAGCAAGGCAAAATGGAGAAGGAATTTTTTCCCACTTACTAACCCCTAAATAATCTTCATTTTCACTGATTTCATTTCTTCATTCATTGCCATTAAACAGACAAGATTTAGACATTCCATCTCATGAAGAAATAGCGTTTATAGCTCTAGTAAAAATCTACCAGAAAGTCATTCCTTACTTTTTACTGACAGATATCTTAGCAGTAATCAGCTCTATGACCCAATTTAGCTCCTAGCTAATGAGGAAAAACAAAAAACAAAAACCTTGTTCTTGATTTTTACCTAAAGCAGCTATTTCATTGATGACACATCCCAAGAGGCACTGTTTGGAATTTTTTATTTAATTTACTTGAATAATGTCAGTCGAATCCAATTTAAGTAACTTTTAATAGATCATTTTATATATTCCCTCTATCTTGAATTATTCTAATTTATTTCAGTCATGTTCTCCGTACAAAGATTTAAACATTTCTAATTTGCTGCTTAATTACCAGACCAACGGTTCAAATGCCTTTACCCTAGTTTTCATTAGTGTCAAAAATGTTTGGAGGGTAAAATATTCAAGCATGCTAGTCAAATAAATGCTTTAAGAACCCTATTTATATGAAGAAATCGAGCGACCATTTAGCCATTGTACCCTTAATTTGCAAAATAAGCCTATTTTCTTATCAAGTCCTTTAAACTCTAGCACAAACTCCAAATCTATACTGTCTATACCCCTAAATAGGGTATACTGATTTAGATGAGACCTCTGGAAAGATTATACCTATGACATATTCTTCCTCTTGTCATTTCTGTCTAGTACTTATTACTGCTTTATATCAGGTCTGATCCTCAGATACCGGAATTAGGTTAAAATGTAGAACTAATGATTGACTCCTGTCTGTCTGTGATCTGGGGGAGAGGGGAGAATCTGTCAACAGAGCATCCTAGATTTGCCCCAATTCAATATGAATGGTTTTGTGACACATCTTGAATTACAGGGCCTTGGATCTCCACAGAGGTGGGAGCTAGAGGGCTTCATTAATTTCCTTTTCTTGTCATTGGAGCCTTTAGAGGGTGACATCTCATCCACTTTTTGAAATTTTTATCAAGGTTGGGCAAGAGGCTAAACCCAGAATATAAGTAATACCAGACTCTTATCATTTTAAATCTTATGTATTTGTTGGGGGATTGCAGTGATGGTTTTAAGCTAGCAGGTGAGGAAAAAGAAGAGACAGGATGGGTATTGGGAGAGAAGTAGCTGGTGAGTTAAAAACAAGACTCTTAGGGACTGACATTTATTTTCTGGTATTTCATTACTATTTATTCCCCCAAAAGCCAATTAATCCTAACATGAAACCACCGTACCGTCAGCTGCACATCGTTTTCCGTAGGGCTCACCCATAGACGTGAATCCCTCCACACAAGCACATTCATAACTTCCTTTGGTGTTATGACAGTCCTGGGGACAAGTCCCAAACTGCTCACATTCATTGATGTCTGCAGGCAAAAAAATAAATAAATAAACATGCAACATTTGCTCCCACCCATTCCTTATAGACCCTGCTTCTGTTTAAATTCACATTCACAAAGAGGACTGTGAAGAGTACAGATGAAAATAAGCAACAATAGCCAACATAGCTGGAACACTTAGTAAGTTTCGGACAGTGTGTCACATGCTTTTTCATTTAATCTTCCAAAAATCTTCTATGCGGTATAGACTATTATTAAGCCCAAAGTCCCAAAACTGGTAAGTGATAGAGACATGGTTCAAACTGAAAAGCTTGAATCGGCTCCATAGATGAGCAAAAATTTCCCTCTTAGTAAAGTAGCTGTCATTTTGTTGTTGTTATTGCTTGACATCACTTTACTTTTGCTCAGGAACAGGAGTCACTGATTTGGATTTTCAGCTGAGTTCTTAATAAGCTTCAGCTCCCATAAGAAATCTTATAACCATCCAAATATGACACATCATGAGTTAGAAACAGTAAATTCAAATAAGAAAAGAAAAGTAAAATCATACTTATCACTTAACATCTTGATAAGTTACCTTCCAAGTCCATACCTCAGAACTCATTTGTCTGCCCTAAGTAGGTATATAATAAATACATGCTGTTTGACTTATGAAGAAAGTTAAGACTTGTGTTTATTTTTCTTTTAAATTATCTCACATGTTGATACTCTGACAGCCATCTCACCAATGTGTTAATAATTCATATCAATTCCAAAAATATTTCCTGAGCATGCACATTGCTAGTATGTATGTATGCAGGGGGGTAAACCAATTTAACCTCATTAAGGGAATTAAACAGTGATTTAATAAAGTGGAATGAGTGGAAATCTATGATGCACAAGGCTCTCCTAATAAGAATTGAAGGAAATATACCTTGACATAAGTTTCTGTTCGAAGTACCCGCTTTGTACCCAGGTCTACAGGTGCAGATAAATCCTCCTTCATTTAACTGGGTACAATTATGTTGACACAGATTTTCAGCACATGATCTTTGTTCTCCTAAATCTGAAAAAAAAAAAGAATCCCAGCATTACAAACGAAAGGTATAAACTACATAACTCACAAATGAACAGTTAAGTGGTATACCAGAGTGAACGCCTACCCATCACCAACTATTCTCTGACTTGCCTAGAGTGAGTCATGGTCTCATAAGGCAAGAGTCCTTAACAAGAGCTGAAACCATGTAAAACTGTGCGAGTCTTCCTCAAATCTGATAACCTTCTTGCATTCATTTACATTTCATTTGACCATTTTAATCCATATAACAACTGGATTCCCCAGATCCAGACATATAAAATCACTCAATTTTTCATTTTATGAAGAAGGAATAAGAACTACTAGACAGAGAAACAGCAAGCCAATCTATCTTTATAATCATATAAATAGTATTTGCAACCTGAGGTTAACTTCTTTCTTTCATAGCTCAATAGAGCTAGAAATAGTAATGTCTTTCCAGGTTTTTAAATATTTTTAAAAGATCAAACATAGGTTTCAAGTACCTCAGTGAGGAGGTGGAAGAGGAAGAGAAGGAGAGAGGAAGAGGATGATGAAAGGAGAAGGAGGAGGAAAAGGAAGACAAAGGAAAACTTAAAAAAGGCAAATGCATTAGCAACACCCAAGAACTGGTATTGTAAAGAAGGATTTTATGCCTCGGCCAAAATATCAGCCACAGCAGAAAGACTGAATCCCACATGATAGATCCACTTAGTATCTGAAAAGTGATGCTACCTCCATACCCAAATTAATGTCTGTGCTACTTATTCCCTTTAAATAAACCCTGCTTTTAATTACATGCCATCTAAATAAGAAGCACTGTAGTCAGTTTTAAGCCTTTTGACAGACACAGGCAACTAAAAAAGAAACCAGTGTTTGACCCAAACTCCTGGAACAGTTCATATCAATCTCTGGACATCAGAACCAGAATCTGCCATCCAGCTGTGCAAATCCCCTCATGTTCGTGCTTTTAAAATATTTCATCAAGTCACTTCATTACGTCAAAAACGCTATTATAGGCAAAGCAACTAGGGTCACATAACAATGTGTGTATAAATTTTTGTATGAGAAGCTTGAACTGTAAACTTGCACTGAAAGCACAAAAAAAAAAAAAAACAGAAAAGAAAAGAAAATGCTGTGTGACCACAACCAAGTTACTTATGCTGTCAGAGCTTGATTTTATAGATGGAATACAAACAGCTACCTAATAGGGCAACTTAGATAGCGTGTGTGAAAGCACTTCATAAGCTATCGAAGACTATAAAGCTGTGAATTATTAGCATGTCATTCCAACATTTCCACCACAAGATTGATCTAGAACTCTTTCAGTTGTGTTCATCACCCTTTGCCTACACAAAGCCCACCCTCTACTTAAATAAAAATAAGTGCTCCTTCCAAGGTTCCCTATGGCATTCCTGTCTTTATCAGCTACCCTTAGTTGACATCTAAAGCCACCTGCCAAAGGTACTGCATGTATAGCTTAAGATGAAAAAATGTGCAGAGTAATAAGCTAAATATGTGGCTACAAGGTGTTCAGAAGCATCTAATGAACTGGTATGAGGATGTGCTCTGGATACAGGTATACCGAAGTTCAAATCCTGACTCCACCAATTAAGGGTAGGGGGTCTCTGGCAATTTATATAATCTCTAAGGGGGTGGTAAGTGGTAATTAAACCTAACTCATAGGATTCATTGTTTTCAGGATTAAATGAAATAAACCAATGGACAGTGTTTAGCACTGTGTCTAGTATACCTTCTCACTTATCAATTATCTCATTATCTGACATTTCACATTTATGGCTACGGTAAAAAATCTACTACATTTGTGCATTAACAGTGTATGTCTGGCAGTTACAAATGTACAAGGCGAGAGTACCACTGACTTTGATGGTTAAGGTTATGTGTCAGCTTGGCTGGGTCATGATTCTCAGTGGTTTGGCAGTTATATAATGACATAACTTGGAAGTTATATAATGATGTAGTCATCCTCTACTTTGTGATCTGATGTGGGCATCCTCTACTTTTGCATAACACTGATTTTACATAACAACCTGGTCTTGGAAGCTAACCATGTCAATAAGTGAGAAGAGGGTGTATAGACTAAGTACTCCATAACAGGTAGCTATGGTCTGAATGATATCCCTGGGTGATGCTAATGGTTAACATGCGCAGCTGGAAGTTGGAGGTTTTAGTCCACCCAGAGGCACCCCGGAAGAAAGGCCTGGTGATTTACTTCTGAAAAATCAGTCACTGAAAGTCTTATGGAGCACAGTTCTACCTTGACACACCTGGGATAGCCATGAGTTGGAGTTGACTCAATGGCAACAGGTTGGCTGAAGTTCAGAGCACAATTAATCATGTGGTTATCATCTCCTTTATGTTACTGAACACTTTAATTAGGTAAACATGAGTTACTACAATGACATATAAAAATGAGTATATACTTACTGCAACCCGTTTCATCAAAATGGTCACCACAGTCATCGACATTATCACATACATAGTGCCGTGGGATACAATGTCCACTGCCACACTTAAATTCATCTTCTGTACAAGGTCTAGGGGTTGGAGCCCTACCTATAATTTAAGAACAAATTGAAGTCAGAACTTTTCTTCTGTGAAACAAGATGCTTCCCCCACGTGGCAGAAACAGTTATTCTTCACCAAATCAACACCTGCTTCCCAACATTTCCCAGTTTCCTTTGCACTTAGTTTGGAACCATGACACTAGTTCTGGCCAATTGCCTATGTCATTTCTATACTAAGCAATTGAAAGCCCATGTGCCTCTTACCCTGCTATGGCAAGCTTGGCAATATATATTCCAGGTGGCATAGTTACAGGATAGAGGAAGGCTGTGCAACCTACACTGGCCTTTATATGAGTGAGAAATATGTCTTAGTTATACCACTAAGATTTGGGAATTTTTGGTTGCAGCAGCTAGCTTTCATTACCCTGAATAATACAAAGAATGGTAACAGAAATAGCATAGTTCCACAACAAAAACACAAAATAGATGGCAACGCTTAACAGTTGAGAGGCAAGCGATGAGGAAACTGATATTGGAGGTAAGAAAGATGGAGACGTGTTATGCAATGACAAAGCATTTCATAAAGCTGTCGCCTCTGAAAAATTAGAAGGCAGACCACGTGTTTACTGAACTTGTAGATCTAGATAAAGAGGTTGGAAAATACAATGTTAGTAATGTGCATTGGTTGCCATTACCTCAGTTTGGCAAGGTAGATAAGAATGAGATAAGCTCAGGTAAGAACTGGTTGATTTATAAGCAGAAATGAAAGAAAATAAAGTCCAGAAATTTGTAATATGGGAAAAACCAACTGTTTCTAGATAATAATTCTTAATTTTAAAAGGTTTTGAGAGGCAAAAATCCAGTAAAATGTCTCAGTTATATAAAATGACTAGCCATCTATTTTTCTATATAGCTTGAATGTAACTGACAATCAGTTGAAACACAGGTGCATTAGGGCAAAGAAACAAAATACATTCAAGAGCTACGGGAAGAATAAAAGCTTACTGCTCCCCCTTTCAACTCTCTGCTTTGACCAAGTCCCACAAATGTCTTGCTCCACCAAAAAAAAAAAAAAAAAAAAGGGCAATATTAATAGGCAAAAGGGAAAGAGGGAAATGTACTCAAAAAAAAAAAAAAAAAAAGCTTTATTTCCAGTTTCACATCCTTTTGAGTTGTACCTCAAATAAACACCATAACAATCTTATAGCCACAGGTTCATCTCTGCCAAAAAATAAAACAAATAGGTACAAATGTTGTAATGTAGTCAAAGTCTGCACTGACACACAGACCCCACTTGAATGGGAGCTGGCAGGGAGTCAAGGCACAGAATTCTAAGGCCACACAATACAAGGGATATAAAATGGAAAAATCAGGCATTTATGTAAATGTTCCCAGATAATATCATTTTAGGAAAAAAAAAGGGCAACTGCAGTCAGGGAAAATAACTTTCTTTACTGGCTTTTCTATAGGTATATTAAATTGCCTAGAAAATTGATCAATTCTCTCCTTCAATGGATAGATTTCAAAACATTCTGAAAGTAAAGAAAATTCACAAATTTTTTAATATCTAAAATATTAAATGCAGCCAGTTTGAGATTTCTACCTTAAACTAATCTATCATTTTTCTCCTCCACAAAATGCACTTTTATTTGAAAGAAGGCTATTAGGTAAGCTCTGTTAACACCAGTGCTGCCTTATTTAACATGGTATTTTCAGTTGTGAGTTGAGAAGGAATAGTGTCATTCACATCCCTAGATTGGCAGTTAGGTTGGAGAGTGCCCAAACAAACTTCATTTTAGAAAATAAATAAACCATTAATCTGTGAAATAGCAATGAATCTTGGAAGAAAACTCAAGCAATATTTCATGTTTGCTTTTTAAATGTTTAAACAAAGACTAAAAAATTAAGGGACTTGCCAATATCTTGCTCAAATGAGATAGAAATAAGTGGGCAGTGCTGAGAAAGACATGTGCTTATACAGTCTTGTAAACAATTTTCTATCAGCACACAGAGATCTGCAGCCATAAGTACAACTTCTCTATAGAAATAACTGAAATCCAAGGGGTACATTTTGCAAACTGCAGACAATTTGGGTCCCTTAGCTTTTCCTTCTCCCTTTTGATTTTTGCTTACACTGCTCCTCCCTCTCATCACTTCCATCTCCACAGTCATCCACATGGTTGCACAGCTTGTGTCTGTAAATGCATCGATTGTTGTCACAACGGAAACGGGATAGTGAGTCACAGGGAACATTAACTGAAAGGAAAGACAGACAAGTTAAGTGTCAATATCTGAAATGCTCCCATGCCACTGCCCGACTTGTTTATTTTACTCATTCATTCATTTGAACCAATCAATCAACAAATTCATCTTGAGTATCTATTATACATCATGACACTATGCTAGGCACAAGATACAATGGGGAACAAGAAAGACACAGTCCTTGTCCTCGTGGAACTTTCTAGCAGAAAAAAAAGATACTACAAATTAACCATTCAATTATAACTGTGATAAGAGCCACAAAGGAGATGTGCTATGAAAGCATCTACTGAGGAAATCTGGTATAGATCGGGGTGGGAGGGTGGTCAGACAGGCTTCGTATGGGAAGGTTCTGAGTTATGAAGGAGCATGGCAGGTATTGAGCCTAAATGAAGGACTCTGTGGCTGCAGCACAGAGTGAGGAGGACAGGGGTGGCCATAAGGGTGGAGAAGCCATCAGGACATCCGAACATGGGTTCTTATCTGAATGGCCAGGGGGCCATTGTTTGGTCCTTCTAACTGTAGCTGTCATTGTCTTTTCATTAAAGTTTTGTGCTATGATGGACTTTCCTTTCCCTTCACCTCTTACATTTATCAGACTCTGAGAGAATTTATCTAACCCTGAGAGTTAGACTTCTAGCTGTTACTAGAACCCAGATACAGGGGACACAGTCCCTTACGTGTGTACCGAGAATTTGGTAAAGTAAACATATACGTGTGTTCTTACACATGAAGGACTTGGGCACTGTTTGATTTTCCTTCTGCCTTTGCACTACACACAAGGATCAAAAGGATAGATTTGTAATCAGGTTACTTGGGGGAAAAAGTCAGATCCAAGAGCTTGTTCTTGGAAGTATTATAAGTAGAACTATTGCAGGAATTATTTACTTTGACAGGTAAGTGCAACATTATAAAACAGTGTTGACCACTGTTTAACGGGGTGATGTACCTGCCTCACCCAAGTTTTAGTTTACTCAGGATGGGCAACAACTTGGAAGCAACTTCCAAAGGATTCCTTTACGGAATGTTATACACGCCTAAGATATTTTTCACGATTCATCAGGTTAAAAACAAAACAAAACACAGTTCCTAACAAGTAAAGAGGTAGGAAGAAAAATGTTGTGAGGAAAGGAAATACTCTTATGTAACATTTTCAAGAGTCAAATCTCTGGACTAAAAATTAGTGATAAATCTAGGAAAGGAAAAGAAAGAGGTGATGTGAGCTTCAGAAGCAAATGGCAGCAGAATCCGACTGGGGACTAAGTTCCAACAGAAATACTCCTGGGGACCTCCTATCGTGCACTGAGGGATTTTACTTACACAAAATTCTCAAACTTCAGCTTCTATCAGAATTACTCGGAGGGCTTATTAATGCAGAGACTGCTGGACCCTATCCCCAGAGATTCTGATTCAGCAGGTCTGGAATAGGGCCCACCAGTTTGCATTTGGAACTAGTTCCCTAGTGATGCTGGCATCCCTAGTCCAGGGACTCTACTTTTGAGAGCTACTGTCCTAGCAAACGAACTATTTTTGTTCTATTTTCAACCAGGGGACTAAATTAAATCAGCTAAGGAGTTTTTGAAAAACTATATATGCACAGGCCTATCCTTGGAAATCCTGGTTCACTGAGTATAGGCTTAGGGTGAGGCCAGGACACATGATTTTTCAACCCTCCCTCCCCTGGGTGATTCTGACATGTACTCCAGTTAAGATTCACTGTTTTTAAAAAAAATGTACATGTGCCTCACACAAGAGAAGGGAAATAGATAACCTTGAATTAGGATGTTAAAGGCAAGTGGCTTTAATTATTAACTAGGAGGAGATGCTTCAATGGGCACCAAAAGTAGGATGGAGCAGGAGAGTGAGCCCCCAACACTCAGACTTTAACCACAACAGGTCTGTCTATTTATTGTGCTATCAAGTAAGATTTCTTTTGAAGAAATTATTTTCCAATGCCATGAAATATTTTAAAACCATGGATGTTTGCCAAATTTTCTCATATTACTTGGCAGGAAGGCGAAGTGAGATCACACTAATGCTGATCATGTGTCGCAGGCCTCAAAAATTGTACAATAACTATCCTACATACGGCATGTAAGAAATATCAAGATTTTGCCAGACAACACCATTCTCATATACTCCATTTTTCTCCCTCTTACTGCACAGGTGAAGTTCTTCATCAGAACCATCGCCACAGTCATCATCACCATCACATTTCCAAACTGGCTGGATACAAACATGGTTTTTACATTCGAACATAGTAGCTGCACAGTATGCACCATTGGGAAAGCGGGTGGCTGTTGGTAGGGAGGAGACATATTCAAATTATTAGAAAAACTTACTAGTTTTGGAAAGCAGCCCTGCTATTTTTCCATTAGCTCTTTCCACTATAGCCTGCTTTTCTTTATTCACCAGATGTATTGTGGCCTTAAACTGTCTGGGCTTCTGATGGATTGTTTCCAAGGACAGTTGTCTAAGCCCAGTTGGGTTCCACAAGCATCACAATTTCAATGACATGAATCATCTGGTAGTTAACACTGGGCTTTTTCTCCATAGGTGAGTTCAACTCCTCCACTGTGTCAGGATTGGCTTTATCCATCATACATTTATCTAGTCTCTTTGAAACTTATGATGTGGCAACCACATCATTAATAATAGCAATTATAGATAATCATTAGCAATATTTATTCAGTGATTCTTGAAGACTAAAATGTGAATGATCACACTGGCTTTATATTTCTAATGACATTTTATATCATGCAATTCAGTAATCATGAATATTATAAATTTAGTGGGTTCTAACACTCAACACAAATTCTTTATACTAGTTTATTCATTGCTCAAGTATTCTTTTTCTACCTGAAACGTTTTTGTACAATGATTTATATAGTAGGTCATAATATATAAATACTTTCATTAGCACAGTTTACTTAATACATTCTCTATTGGAAATATTGTTAACAACATGCACTTGAATGGCTACTGTGTAATATATAGATATATAGATATGGAGACTTGGACCCTAGGTGAACTGATAATTATCAATGGAGGCAGAATAAAAAATATCTATGGCGTTCTAATCTAAGAAGTGGTGGCTGATGGGAAAGGTGTGGTCTAAACTTCCATATTCATACATTTTGGGTCAACATTACCACAGGTATCTAGAGACTTACGACAAGTGGCTTCATCAGAGGCATCGAGACAGTCAGCAATTCCATCACATTTCATTTGCTCAGGTACACAGTGTCCACTCCCACACTGAAAATATCCAGGATGGCAGGTTTTCAGCTCTGAAGAGAAAAGACTGGCATTCACAAAAGGCTTTGTCATTCTCAGACAGGTATTAGCTACATGGAGTGAGTACTCCATAGCATTCCTATCCATGCCCAGTGACTGGCTCACAATTTGTGGTTAATGAATGAATAAACTCTCAAAACTCACCCCTCCTTAAGATACAGAGCTAGAAGTACCTATTGCCCCTTCATTAAATAATCTCCAGCTCTTAAGCTTTTCCTCATAAATCAGAATTCCCAAACCATAATGAATTTTCTCACACCCAACACTTGATCAGTGAAGAGATATAGAAGTTACTCAAGTTTTATAATTCCTATTGCAATATTCTGACCTCCATGCCAGGAGCTACAGTTATATATTCCGTAGGCCGTATTCTGTAGAATAGTAGGAAAACCAATGTTGTTTTTGTTTACAAGGCTGATGCAGATTACAGTTAATCTGACATTCAAATTAAAATTAAAATTTTTACCTATTATCATTGATCTAGACTGCTATAAGATTGAAGCATAGAAAATACAGAGCAGAAAGTACTGTATTAGGCTAAAGTTTATATGTTACATGAGTTACACAAAAATCATTTTACTCTAAAAAATCTTATAAACACTAATTTGAAGTCCCTCTTTCTTTCATATATGCAGGTCCTAGTACAAGAGTCTATAGTGACCCTCTTAAAAAATTCTGCAGTTACCGCAGTCTCGCTCATCTGAGTTGTCCTCACAGTCATTGTCATGGTCACAGATCCATCGAGACGGAATGCAGCGCTGATTGTCACATCGAAACTCACTCTCCGTGCACTCCCGGGGAACTGAAAAGGAAAGTCACGTGGCCATCAGTGGGCACCAGGACTCACACACGAGAAACAGACCAAAGTGCCCTCAGTACCCAAAGCCCTCCTTTGTCCCACATTCCAGAGGTCTGCTTGGGCAGATTGTCCACCCTCCAAAAACAGACCTACTACTTCAAGTCTGTAAAGTCCAAAGGTGATTAAATCTGATGATTGTAATTTTTTACTTCATGAAACTCTAGGTAACCTCTTTTATAAACAAAATGCCCACAGATATTTGCAGGTATAATCGGCATCCTCATTTTTTTTTTTTTAATTGCCTGTGACAAATGATGAACACCTCTTACTTTGAAAAGGTAACTAAAGTTAGATTGTATTTCATGTTGATCAATTCAAAATTGACATATATCATTAGTCGATGATATAAGTTGTTTTCAAAATATACCCAATTACTCAGGACTGACCATCTGGTTTGGTGTGACCCAGGTCTTTGGCTTCCTTTTCTTAACCTCACTGCCCAATCCTTGTAGTCAGCACCTTCACTGGGTGAGAAGAACTGAAACGTGGCCTATTAGCTAGCTCTTGATGTTTTTGGTAGCTGCCATCAAGTCATGGCGACCCCATGCACTGCCCAGTCCTGCACCATCCCAATGACAGTTGTGGATCAGACTGTTGTGATCCACAGGATTTTCGATGGCTGATTTTCAGAAGTAGATTAGGCCTTTCTTCCTAGTCCATCTTGGTTTGGAAACTCCACTAAAACCTGTTCAGCATCATACCATCACACAAGCCTCCACTGACAGATGGGTGGTGGCTACGCATGCGGTTCATTGGCCAAGAATCGAACCTAGTTCTCTTGCATGAAAGGCAAGAATTCTACCACTGAACCACTATTGCCCCCAGGTAACCATTAGCAATACAAATACAAAAAACAATACAAATACAAATTCTTCCTCCTCTACTAGTAAGTACGGGTATTCTGGGGAAAGAGCTTAAGAAGCAGTGTGATGAGTTAGCATCTTTCTTTGCTCTACCTGATTTTCTATTTCTATTTCTGTTCTATTTATCTTATATATGTCCTTTATTTTAAGTCACCTAAGTTCTTTTTGGAAAATGGGTATAAATAAATGTAACAAAGATAAAATTCAGCAAACATCCTCCCAAAGCTTGATTATAAACATCTCAGGAGGACTAATATTAAGAAAAAGTAAAAATGTACCAACCACAGAAAGCAAGAGATCAGACAGCTGTCTTCATCCTACCATTTAAGGAGGAATGGAATAGACAGTTGAATTATGGAAAAAGGACAAACATCACAGCTCTGGTGGTACATAAGGATAACAGAACCCTGAAAACTCACCACAGTTTTCCTCATCTGAGTGATCTCCACAGTCATTTTCACCATCACATCTCCAGCGAAGAGGGATGCAGTAGTGATTATTGCAGCGGAAATCCCCCAAAGGATTGCACGTCATCTCCTCTACAAAGCAGTTATTGCAAAGACTTCATAAGCCAATGGCCAAGAAATGCACAAAACTGGCTTCCTTGTGAGAGTCAGAGAACTATGCTACCATATTTTGAAGTTGATAGAGAAATGCCAGCAACATTCATTGTCAGTATTCCTCTTTTATCTAACTTGAACCTATCCTACGGCTTGAAATTAGATCTGTTCCCTTTTGTAGAAAATGTTCAAAAACTGAATTGGTATCTGGCTTATATTTGAAACAAAGACCTGGTAAGGAAGAGCTAAAATGATACCACCAGAAAATAGGACATTTGTATCACAGTCTTCGGTCAATTAGACTCCTCAGTGTTATTATTAAAATAACCCATCATCTTCCTTACCTCTGTTATTGGAAATAACACACACACACAGATACAAATTTAATTATATGCCTTGTTGTTGATTGTCATCGAGTCAGTTCTGACTCATGGTGACCCCATGTGTGCAGAGTAGCACTGCTCCATAGGGTTTTCAAGGCTGTGATCATTTAAAAGCAGATCACCAGGCCTGTCTCCCAAGGTGCTGCTGGGGGGGTTCAAAATGCCAGCCTTTTGGCTAGTAGCCGACCGCTTAACCATTTGCACCACCCAGGGACTCTGAAAACATGCCTAATCTTGAGGAATTCCATCTTTCCAAGTTGCCAGAGTAGCTACAGCTGTCCAATAAATGATAGGGAAAATCAGAGAGACATTCAGAATATGGAAATTCCCAATAAAAAATGGTTTGATTTGGAAATTCTCCTGTTTTGAAGATAGATACCAAGTCTTTTCTCTTCCCCTGTTTTCCACATATTTCAATCAATAAAATTATAAATAATGATTCCACAAGTTTCTATAATTTTAAGTTTCTTCCCCAATTACAGCATTCTTCGGAATAATCTTGTAATATGCTATAAAAATGTAACATGTTATTAGAACAATCAGCTGATGGCCCTTTTTCAAAGGTGATCAGAAGGACACGGGAAAGCCACTCTCATCTCCTAACACCGGCACTTAACACAACAGTTTTCTTGACACTACCCCATCCCCAGTCCCAGTCACTACCCCCACTCCCCTGGGTCCCTCTTACCACAGCCTTCCTCGTCACTGTTATCCCTACAGTCATCAACACCATCGCACACTGTCCACTGTGGGACGCAGCGGTAGTTGGTTTTACAGCTGAAATCTGTATGGTTATCGCAGCGATACGCAGACCCCACTGAAAAGGGAGGAGGCAGCAAAGTCAGAACTGAAGTCTCAGTGCTGCTCCAAAACTGCACAAGTAGATACCTTTCCACTGTCACATTAAAAGTGTAACAATTACCACAGTACCAACTAAATTGACTCTGGCAACATTGTGTCTGGTTTAAGGTTGATCTGTTCACCAAACCAAACCAATCCCACTACCGTTCAGTCAATTCTGACTCATAGCAACCTCACAGTTTCCAAGGCTGTAAATCTCTGTGGAAGCAGACGGCCACAGCTTTCTCCCGCAGAACCACTGGTGGTTTCAAACTGCTGACCTTTTGGTTAGCAGTCAATCGCTTTAACCACTGTAGCACCAGGGCTCCTTTATCTGTTCACCAACAGCAGAAGAATAGAGTTTCCTAAGTATCCTCACTATCTCAATAAAATAAAATAGCAATACAACCATTCACTTTAACTTGAGCTTGTTTTCACCTCCATAAAACAGGAGTTGGTAAATCCCACCTTCCCAACCACACAACATTTCTCTTAGGCAACATTTCTCATATACAAAAATGGAAGTTCTTATCATATTCTGGGTGGCTAGACATCCACTGAATCAAGAGAAGGTATCTGTAGGACATATGGCTACATTTTGCCTTGCAGTGCCAGAGGGAGAGCCCCAGGCACCTGAAGCAGGGAGCTCCACAGCCTCTGTTTGTTTCGCTGCTCCTGGCCCTCCCACAGGAACTTACTGCATTCCTGGATGGGCTCATCTGAGTAGTCTCCACAGTCATTGTCATGATCACACTTCCAAGACTGGGGGATGCAGCGGCCATTATCACACCTAAACTGGCCCGGGAGGCAGGTCCTGGTGGTACAGTGGGAACTGTCTTCATCTGAGTTATCCAAGCAGTCGTTCTCCGAATCACACTGCCAGGATTCTGGGATACAACGTTTGTTGGCACACTGCCATTCATTGGACGCACACCGGTGATTCTCTGCAAGCAGGGGCATTTACTTGGTTATCAGCTCAGGAGGCATCAAAAATAAGAGCTCCTAATTTACATTAATCAATCCTGGAGAACTGAAGCATAATTTCTTTTTAGAAATCAACTGCAATCAATCAACTACATGAGCAGTTATTCTTTTGACTATTACTGTCTCCCAAATTCTTAAATATATTTTCCTTGCACTCAGAATTAGTACATAAGGATTGAATCACTGATGGCCTGTGAAATCCACCTTCTCCTGTTGGACAATGGTTTTCAAACTGTGTTTGTTGCTGCTGTTGTTATTTGTCTTTTTATGGAAACATAAATAAATATTACAACTGAGAGTCCTTGTTTCAGTTGGAGGTGTGGAATCTCATTCTACCCTCAACGTTAGCTCTCCAAGAGGATTCTATGCACCTGGTGATGAGCCACCAATACAGACATCTTACTATTTATCTCAACCATTTGCATTGTAGTCCTAAGGACTTTGACCAGTTTTTGGCTTATGACATTCAATAAACCCCCACAGAATCCCATCTGTACACAACTAACTAGAGAAGTGGGCAAAACAGGCATAAAGCAATCAAACCCACCACAAAGAATACGGTCTTCATCAGACCCATCAGGGCACTCTTGGTGACTGTTGCATAAAAAGTGTGAGCTGGTGCAATTGCCATCACTGCACTGGAACTGTCCCAAACGACAGTAGCGTGGTGGACAAAGGGCCGGTTCATCGGAGCCATCTGCACAGTCTCTCTGTCCATCACATTTCCACCAGATAGGAATGCACCTGCAGAAAGAAAATGCAGCACTTCTCTAACAAAGGAGGACAAAGAAGGAGATAACAGCTTTCTGAAGAGAAGGTGTAACGCTGACTTTTGAGTAGGGGAATGCATGAGTTCCCCCATGGCCTAGAAGAGGATAGATTAAACTGGTCTGTCTTCAGAGAAAACATAACCCGATGAGATAGAATAGATTTTTTAAGATCTAAATACACGCTAAAAATGTAATTTGGGTATAATGAACACATTTCTACCATGACAAACACTGGAGTGTGTGTTTTGGGCTGTGGCTCTAGTAGCAGTGATTAACTGTCTACCAGGGTGATATAAAAAGACATTCATTGGGAAGCTGGAAGGTACTAACATTTGTTGAGTAGCTGGTTCATGATAGGTGCTTTCCTAGATTCTGAATCTAAAATATGTAATCTAATCAGCAAAATAATCTGCCACTGAACCTTAGATGCTATGATTTAAGCCACTTTCTGACTTGGTTCCCCTAGTCATAAATGGCATGTGGCCATTAACAAAGGGAAATAATCGGAGGTCATGTTTCATAGCAAACACAAATGATCAAAAATGAAATTGAATGGATAGCACTGGATTCTATGGCACAGTTAACTAAAAAGCTAGGTCAGTATATGTATGGAAAAGACAGTGAGAGTCTATCACTACTTTTAGTAGTCTATGGCTACTTTTCAGTATAAACTCTGCCCCTGAAATTTATGAAAATTTATGGTAAATAAGAAACACACAGTCTACATATTCTCTACAGATATAAAAACTTGCCTGTGTAGGCAGCACAGTTTGGTTACCAGATTCCTTATATTCATGGAGGGAATTATCTGACATCGGAGCCTGGTACTGTTAGTGAATTCAAATTAATTACCTAAAATCTTGGCTCATTAGAAAACCCACCAATGTGTGTCCAAGGGATGGAGAGGCACTGAGGAGAGAGAAGAAAGAGCCTTACCTTTCACTGTCAGCACATAAGAACTGGGTGCTGGAGCACATGGGTAGGCAGCGGGTAGTCCCACCGAGACGGAGGGTCATGAAGTGGTCTGGACATTCGCAGGTGAATCCTTGGCCTCCCTCTTTGATGAGGCAGAGATGAGAACAGCCACCATTGTTGACACCACAAGGATTGTCCACTAGTGAAAAAGGAGCAAAATATATGTTCATTTTCTTAAATAGAGTATCAAGCACAGATTAACTGATCACTCACCTTGACATTAAATTTATTATCCTAGTTCAAAAATTGGACAGATGATGTGAGCAACACTGTGTTTAGAGAAAACTCATTTTTGTGTTACTGGAAGTGAGGCATAGACACTGGTATTTTGGGCTAGAAAATAGTGTGTTCCTCAAAGTCCTAGGAGAGCAGGTGGGAAACTTAGCTCATATCCAGAAGCTAGGGTAAAGATTCAATTTCCAGCAGACGCTATAGTCTCTCATTGTAAAGATACGAGCAACAGAAGTTTGGACAAGAATGATATGGATGGATAAACTGAGCTGTGTCTAGGTCACCATTTAGAAGTAAAGATTAATTTGAACTTCTGCTAAAATGTTACGAGCAATATTAACTTCCAGAAAGAAATATTGAATATTTTTTATTTTGCTAATTCCCAATTTTTCTTACTGCCCAGTTTATCATACATTTTAACAAGACATCACAACAAAGCAGGCCCACAAAATCCAGTCTGTCCCCAAAGTATTCTCTAAGCCTTTGCTAGAATATCTCTAAATCATGAATGGCTTTAATTGCCTCTTTAATTAAGAGGAATATGAGCTCATAAGCAAATAACTGAAATGTATTGCTCTCAGTGCAGGAACAACATCATGGGTACATGACACAATGTCATACACAAATAGATACTTAATAAATTATGTTTTATAATGACTGCAATTTTCTTATAAACATTTCTTTTAAAATAGATTGATCTTGGTATTAAGGAAAGATCGTTAATTTCTTAGGTGTCATAATCAGATCTTGTGGTTATGTAGGAAATGCACTTAGTGCCAGTATGTCATATTTTTAACTCATTTTAAAATACTTCAGTCATCCCACCAAAATAGGTCTAGTAAATATGGCAACATAACAACTGTGAAGTCTTACCAAGAAAAAAAAAAGAATTTAAAACAGCCTTTCCCAGTGGTAGGGAAATAAACTCCGTAAGCTCGATTCTCAGCATACACTTTGAAGAAAACATTAACAAGTAACACCACACCCTTCATAAATCAGGAAATTCATGCTTAAGGAGACAAGAATGACACACACATAAACTAAAGCAACTGTGCCATACTTCTGAACCACTGACTCACCAATCGGCTGCCTGTATGGATGATACACGTGGATGTCAAATGGTCTATGTGTTGTGTTCATGAGCTCCATCTTATTTGATCCATCATATTTGTTTCCCTTTTCAACTGACCGCGTATTCCAATCTGTCCAATAAATAGTGTCTTCAAAAATAGTAATAGCAAAGGGGTGTGGCAGTGTCCCATCATACACTGTGTGCCGATGGTGGCCCTCCAAATCAGAGTACCTGGGGTTGTAGGAAGAAACAGTCACTCCATGAAGAAGATAACCCCACTCCTCCAATGCCTTTAAGGATCAATGGATTAACAAATCAATTAATAAATGTCTACTGGCGATTATAGCCTAGAGAACCCCATGGGATAGTTCTACTCTGTCAATATAGGATTGCTATGAGTTGGAATCAACTCAACAGCATACAACAACAGAGGTAACTGAAGAAACCCTGGTTAGTGCTCGGCAGATAGACAAAAGGTTGGTGGTTCAAACTCACCCAGCAGCTCAGCAGGAGAAAAGACCTGGCAATCTGCTCCCATAAAGATTACCAAAAAAACCAAAACCACTGCCATCAAGTCGAAGTTGTTTCTAAAATACAGGCCCCAAAACCTGAACGGGAAGAAGACTGAGCTAGCCACTAAGAAGCTTGATAATGTTAGCCATGGGTTGTTAAAAATATTTTCCAAAATATAATAATGTATGGTAACAGAGAAGCCATAGGAACTTGAAGACCTACTTGGCTTCTGTCAATAGGAACGTAGGTAAACAACCAGTCCTTAGTTATCATGTATTAAAAAAAAAAAAACATAGACCAGACAGTAGCCCTGAGACCTTGCACGATCTCTGTATAGAGATCTCAGACACATTTATAAGTATATTTTGTCAAGTACATTTTAAGTATATTTTGTCAAGTACTTGCTGGTGCATCCAAATCTGTACTAACTGTACTAAATGTACTAACATGTGCTAACTGGGGAGAATTCTGAAGGAATATCCCAGTTCCACAAGAGAGTTCTGGAATTGATTAACTATGCCTGTCATGAGCATAGGAAGAAAATGCGTTAGCACATGTGACAGGTATTCATCTCTTCTCAGTGGCATATTCAAGACAGCATGGGGTTAGGGAGCTTCAAAAATTTCCACACTGACTTTGGCAACAAAATAAATTTAAAAGAATGCAGAATTTCTAAAGGCCTCTAAACTTAGCTCTATTGAATTAATGTCACCTCTGTCCTTTTGAATGCAACAAGCTGTAACTGGGTACTTGTC
Source organism: Dugong dugon (assembly GCA_030035585.1). NCBI lineage: Eukaryota > Metazoa > Chordata > Mammalia > Sirenia > Dugongidae > Dugong > Dugong dugon. The sequence goes on from CM057461.1 coordinate 131,066,836, forward strand.
CACAAAGACACCGCTACTATCTAAGTAGGCCACAAAATAGACATATACTGGTTATTTAATAATGTGTATTATATTTTTAATTGAATGGTATAATATTTAACACATTTCTAAAAAATTATCCTATTACCAGCCTCTACTCCTACCTAAAACACTTCATTGTACTTACCATTAAAAAAAATTTTTCCAATACTTTTGTTCTTTTTTCAAATACTTAAAACCATTAATCATATATTTGATTTGGAGGGCAAAGTAAAGGGATAAAGAAATTAGCATGAGTTGAGCACTAAGCAGATTGATTACCACAAGGGAGGTATTGCTAGCACCAGTTTCCTAGATGAAAAATAAACCCGGAGGTATGGCTCCAAAGTTCACATTCTTTCTACCGCACCATACCACAAAGCTCAGTAAACCGCCTGTAGGCACTTTTAGTTAGCAGTGCCCTCAGAGTGACTTCCAACACACAGGCCAGTTAGGGGCCACATGGGACTAATACACTGGAAACTCAAACTTGGTATTTGGAATAAGGAGGTACCCAGTTGTTTTACTCTTCTCTATGTACATACTCGATATAACCCAGGTGTGCATCTGCCCAGTACAGTCTATCATTGGTGTAGTCAATGGTGATGCCGTTGGGCCACTCTATCTTGGTAGAGATAATCACAGACTTATTGGTTCCATCCATGCCAATTCTCCCAATGTATGCATGGTAACCCCAGTCTGTCCAGTAGACGTGCCTGTTTGAACAAACACAAAGAATTAGTTCCTGAAGCCAAAAGAATCCAGCAGCCAAAGATCATAGCTCTTTCCATGTAGTTTACATTCTAGAGTCTCTCAGAAAGGAAAGAGAGCTAACCAGAAACAATCTGTAAGAGAAAAATGGGCATGATATATAGGAAATGCTCAAGAATGAACATGATTAACTATATATTTCAGTGGATTTGACATGGAGAGTCCAGTAAAGATGTGTTTTGACCACAATTTTCTTTGCTTGCGGCTGAAACATGTGACTTGAAAGGTAAAAAAGTGTGTCATGCCAAAGAAAACAGAAAAGCTTATGAATATCATTTGAACAAACCATGCTACTAACCATTATACTAAACCACTTACTAGATAGGAAAAGTGGAAGGAAAACCACAGCAAGATATTGGCCTTGAGATAATTATGTGAACAGCCTTTTGGTAATGGAGACAGAATAAGGGCATAAAAGATTATAGTAAGACAATACCCATATCGTGGGTGAAGCACGATTCCCCTGGGATTTTCAAAGCAGAAGGTGTTGTTCACATCCACACAGTGCTCAGCCAGCTTGCGGCGGAATCGACCATTGAGATCAGAGACAAAGAGGCCATCCAGTCCAGCATCCAACCAATAGAGCTTTCTGAAATAGAGAATTGATCGTTACTGATACAGCCACATTGCTAGTGAGCTGTGCGTAATTTACCCAGGCTACCTTGTAATTACACAGACAGCTGTTAGAAGGCATTTTTCTCAGGTAAATGAGAATAGGAGAAACAGGAAGTTGACCTTCTTGCAATGAGGCAACAGAAGATGCAAGAGTGTGTGCTATAATCTCAACTTTAAAGTCATGCCACATACAGAATTCTGAGGACACACATCACATGAGGAGTCTGGTTTTACTTTCTTCATGAAGCATAAGACATCCTTCCCAGTCAACAGGAAAGCATAGAGGAGCAGAGAAGCTGAAGCAATAAGGTCATGAACTACAGTTTAAATGGTGGAGTAAAGGAAACAGAATTATCTAAGCACACCACTGGAAATTGCCCAGCATAGCAATGGGCTGAATGCTTCAGTGAATCATCCCTCAGTGTCCTCTCCAGTTAGCTGAGTGGCCAGCAATAGCAGAGCTCTTTACTCCCTTATGATGCTCTTCTCCATAAAAATGACACCATAAACTCTTAAAAATCACTATATTTTAGGCTCCGTGGTATCGTATTTGAGTATCAGGTACACAGCAGGAAAAAATATATATATGCCAAAGTATTCACTATATTCACATAATGCCCCAAGTTTAAAAGATCAATTCCCTATTAGTGAAAAGAAAATATTTTCTTACCTGGTAACCCAATCTACAGCCAGACCTTCGACAGCTGGTAGATCTTGGTTTATGACTGTCTCTCGATTTGTCGTATTCAGAAACATTCTCTCAATGACTTTCCTCTGTACATCAGCCCAGTACAATCTGTTTTCTACTCGGTCAAAATCAAGTGCCACAACATTGCCTAGTCCTTGTAAAATGATAGAGTAATACTCGCCATCTATAGCTAGCTTTCTCAAATAGTAACGGTTGCTAAAAATGAGATAGGGTGTGATGTTACTATTCTGCCGACAGCTCTTTCCATCTGGCTCACGAAGATAGCCTGGGGCACATTTACAGATGTAGGAGCCCATTGTGTTCTCACACTTCTGGCTACAGACAGAGGGCGTCTCCTTGCATTCATCAATATCATCACAACTCCGCTTGTCAGACATAAGCTTGTAACCAGGACGACAAGAACAATAGAAACTGGTTTGGGTGTCTGTGCAGTTCTGATCGCAGCCACTGATTGAAGGGTCATTGCACTCATTAATGCCTGTAGGTAAAAGACAGTTATCAGAGGACCTAAATGACCGCCTAACTAATGAACTAGTCCAAAAATGGTTTGTATAGCTACCTTACATATGTCCTGATCTTCTGATTCACAAGCAATAGTGATTTTCTGGCAACTTTTTACTTAGAGGATGGACTAGAGAGTCCTGATAAGTCATAAAGGGTTGAGTATCTACATTCAGCTTCCCCCTTTTCCCTTTCCCAAATCTTCTGTTACACTCACCACACCCTCTCTCATCACTGCTGTCGGAACAGTCATCTAGGCGGTTGCAGATTTTCGCCAGTTCAATGCAGTTCCCATTGTCACACTTGAACTCATGAGGGGGGCATGTGGGTTCTGGGGTCCGGCACAAGTGCTCCAGCTCATCAGATTCATCTTCACAGTCATTGTCCCCATCACAGATGTAGCCCTTTGGAATGCAGAGCCCGTTCTGACAGGTAAACTGATAATCAGTGCAAGGCGGGTAAGTGCAGTTCCTCTCATCACTGTAGTCACCACAGTCATTGCGCCGGTCACACCTGTGTAAGGACACCCAATACCATACTTGGAGAGGTTAACAAGTCTCAGCTACGACCTACCTGGGGCTTTGTTCCTTTCTCCTCTATCTATCCGGATGTCAGGTCAACCATTTCAATGACATAATCACCAGCCCCCTCGGTTTTCTTCCCCTCAGAATCTTCATCCACCCCACAATCTCCAGCTCTAGAAGAATCCAACATTTGGTATTCCACATAACTTCTCCAGGTGCTATTTGCTACCACTGGAAATTTGAGTCTAGGCCTATTAAAAATAATTACATTCATTTTCCCCAGGTGGTATATTAATTAAATACAACTTTTATAACCTTAGTGTTTATTAGATCTATTCATCAGATGATGAGAAAGCTTATGGGCACAGGCAATACCCTGGGTAGCCATAGGATACAAGTACCCATACCCAATTGGAAACTCATAGACATGTCCTCTAAAAAACACTTATCTTCAAATTGGGGTAGTCAGTGGTCCTATTCCTTTCATCTTTCATTTTAATACTCCTGACAGCTATCATGAGATGTGAGTTGCTATGATGATGGAAAGGAGGACAAACTAGTAGATGAGTATGGAATATTGACAAATGACGAAGGTATTTCATAGTTCTACACACTATCTTGGGACCTAACATTCCCAGGCTTCACGAGGACAATAAAATTTTCTGAAATTCTGTAAGTCACACTGGGCTTTCTTCTCTATATTATCCCAAGATCCCGTGAAAGCTGGATAAAAATGGGCAAAACTAATGTTTGACAAATTCATAAAACAATTAACCATGGAGACGAAGGAGAATGAGGGAGGGCATTAAGACATTAGTTAAGTTAAATGTGGCCAGTTTTACAACCGACCTATGATCAAAATCTACTAACCAGCACTGCCATCCACGAACCCAGGGCACTGTCAATGTGATTTATATCAATGTGTGTGCATGTAACTGTGAAGCGAGGTATCAAAGCTTATTTGGTCTCCTGGGAACTATTTAACTCATTTCCAAATGATTTGAGACACCAGTGTTTAGATCTAGTTTAGATCCAGCCCATGAGTTAGGCAAGTAATTACCACATTTTTAGACCCACAGGCACATCAGTATTCTAGTGAACTGCTCACAGGTTCTTCAGAAGCATCAGTAATCAGCAAAGAGAAAAAAATCAATAGGAAAAATGATCCCCTGTACCACTGTACCAAAAAGGGGGAGCACATGTTCTGCCAAGCAAGCAAGAGGGTTCATAATAACAAAGACAGCGGAAAGAGAAATACTCCTTGTACCCGTGGAAAGCCAAGAGGGTCACCTGTTTCAAGAAAGCATTTTCTTATATCAAGCCCACTTCACTCATTTCCCTGGCTCCCTGGCCACATAATGCCTTTCATGGGCTCTTGGCACTTTTGCCTTCATGGGCCCCTTTCTCCATAAAAAAATATTACAAATTGTGTTTTATGACTGCATGGGTATAAAGGTAAGTATATTAATATTATATATTAAAATTCCTTTTTTTTTTCTTCTGTTCTTATTTTTCTTCTGATTTTAAAAGAAATTCAAACCTTTCCACAGGCCACAAAGTATTTTGGGCCCTAGGCACTGCATCTACTATGCCAAATAGATAAGTCAGTCCTGCCCCCATGGACATTTGAGGTTTGCTGGGGAAATTTTTACTCCCCAATTCACCTGTACGAGTTCTGGATACAGAGGCCATTATTACAGGTGAATTCATTTGCAGAGCAAGATCTCCTGGTGCAATTCTGATGTTCATCATAGGCATCACTGCAGTCTGCATCGCCATCACACACCCAAGCTTGGGGAATACACCTCCTGGAGGGAGGGACACTGTTTACACAGAAAAACTCATAACTTGCGCAGGTATGATTCTCTGAAACCAAAGCACAGAAGAAGCAAAAATCACATTAGAATATATTTACTCCGCACCATTTTTCTCTTCCTTTAGTATACTGTGATGGATGTAATTGTGTCCCCCAAAAATATGTGTCAACTTGGTTAGGCCATGATTCCCAGTGTTGTGTGATTGGTCACCACTTGCTCATCTGATGTGATTTTCCTGTGCTGTAAATTCTGTCTCTATGATGTTAATGAGATGGTATTAGTGGTGGTTATGTTAATGAGGCAGGACTCAGTCTATAAGATTAGATTGTACCTTTAGCCTATCTCTTTTGAGATATAAAAAAGAGAAGCCAGCAGAGAGACATGGGGACCTCATACCACCAAGAAACAAGAGCCAGAGAATAGAGTATCTTTTGGACCCAGGGTCCCTGCACTGTGAAGCTCCTAGAAGACTGATGACAAGGACCTTCCCCCAGAGCCAACAGAGAGATAGCCTTCCCATGGAGCTGGCACCCTGAATTCAGACTTCTAGCCTCCTAGACTGTGAGAGAATAAATTTCTGTTTGATAAGGTCATCCTCTAGTGGTATTTCTGTTACAGCAGCACTAGATGACTAAGACAGATACTCAACATTCTGAGGGATAAAAAGAAATGGGAGGAAAACAGGTAGACAGATCACACTGCATTGGTAATTACAATCCACAATAAAAATACCTCCAAAAATTCCATTTTAATTTTTCCATAAAATTTCCATAAAACTTTTCCCTTAAGGTTTAAGAAACTAGACACCAAAACTGTAATATTTTGGTAGTATTTTATAGTTTACAAAGTGTAATAACACAAGTATTTTTATGCTAATTCTACAAGTGAGAAAATTGAAGCTCAATATGGTTAACAGCCGGGGATTCAAACTTTTTTTTTTCCTCCAAAAAAGATGTAGTGCTTTTTCAACTACATTATAGCTATCACCCCATATAGAATTAGGGTAGATGGAGAGACATATGTCAACAGGAGTTTTTTTAAAGCATCTAAGTGGATGACAGCAAACAATTCCAGAGAGAACATTCTGTCAATGTGCATTCAATTAAAGAGCAATCTGCCTGAGCACCATACTTTCCAAAACAACCCTACTGTGTTCTGCTGGAATGTGACTCTGTAGAGGAATTAACTGGCCTCACTTACCACAGTGATGCCTTTCATCCTCATCGCTCATGTCCCCACAGTCATTATCACCATCACAGATCCAGTTTCTTAAGATGCACCTTCCATCATCACACATGAACTGTTCACTGGAGCATGTTCGCTCATAGAACACTGCAAAAAGATAAAAAACACTCTCATTGAAAACAGCTGTTTACAGTTCAGAATCTTGGGAGAGATCTGTTGTAGCATGGGTTGTCTAGGAAACTTGAAACAGCATTATCTAGTTGTATATACCTATGCCAGGTCCTCAAGGAGACCCATTCCAGTGACCAATGGTTTGAGGTTAAAGTAGTCGATCAACAGTGCCCTAAATATCTGTGATGAGATGAGATTTGTTATTCCCTTGCAGATAAGGTAGATAAACAACAGTACTTTCCAAAGGGAATATATATTACCTACACCTTCACGTTTCTATTTTTAAATCTATTTTTCAATCAAAATCATTGTGCAAATCACCACCCCTAGAACTCCTGATCCTCAATTCCTGGCTCTCTTTTTCCTTTTTCAAATAGCACTTACCACCTTTCAGCATATTATACAATTTACTTATTTGTTGTCTTGTCTGTCTTCTCTCACTAGAATATAAGCTCCTTGCAGATAGGGATCTTTGTCTTATTCACTGATGTAGCCTGTCATAGAATGAATTATGTCCCCCCAAAAAATGTGCGTATCAATTTGGCTGGGCCATGATTCCCAGTATTGTATGATTATCTACCATTTCATCATCTGATGTGATTTCCCTATGTGTTGTAAATGCTATCACTATGATGTAATAAGATGGATTAGCGGCAGTTATATTGATGAGGTCTTCAAGGTTAGATAATGACTTAAGCCAATCGCTTTTGAGATATAAAAGAGAGAAGCGAGTGGAGACACATGGGAACCTCATACCACCAAGAAAGCAGTGCTGGGAGCAAAGCGCGTCCTTTGGACCTGAGGTTCCTGTGCTCAGATGCTCCCAGACCAAAGGAAGACTGATGACAAGGACTTCCTCCAGAGCCAGCAGAGAGAGAAAGCCTTCCCCTGGAGCCTGAATTTGGATTTCTAGCCTACTGTACTGTGAGAGAATAAACTTCTCTTTGTTAAAGCCATCCACTTGTGGTATTTCTGTTAAGCAGCACTAGATAACTAAGACATAGCCCCAGGGCCTAGAGCTAGGTAAATGCTCAATAAATATTTATTAAATTATGCTTTAAATTAGCCATTCGTGATTCAACTAATCAAAGTGTCAGAGGCCCATAACCCAGGGCCACTTCAAAATACACCTAAGACAAAAGAAAATTTAATTTTAACTATTAAATATACAGCACAATGATAACAGTCAGGAGAAACTGGTATGACAGGAGTGGACATTGATACAGTCTTTTTGAAGAGACATACCCCCTGTGATACAGCAACATCACTTCTAGAAATCGAGCCTATAAGAATCTTTCCATATATACACAAAGAGACTTATAAAAAGATGTTCATTGCAGCATTATTTTCAGAAATAATCTAAATGTTAAGATAAAAACTCATGGAACATCCATACTTTACAGTAATATTCAGGAGTGCAAAGGAATGAGGTAGATCTGTACTTGCTAATAAGCTGACAAGATGTAAAACACACACACACAAAAGACAAACTGCAGAACAATATATATAGTAGGATCTCATTTGTGTTTTAAAAAACATGATATATAGATAAATGTGAGGAGAATCCACACCCATAATTAAGGAATGAGAGGACTGGAGAAGTGGGAATTTTAGGGTTTTTTTTTTTTTATATATCTCTAATATATTTCTGCATTTTAATTACTACAGTGAGAATGAATTCATATATAGCTTCTTGCTATTACTTTGGTTCTCTTGGGCAAGGCTTCAAGACTTCAATATGGTTCATATATTTGAACCACTCTCTAAGGCTATTCTACTCAGTTATTATCTTCCTTACAGATCCTCAAAGCTCCATGTACCTTTTTCTTTCTACAAAACATTCAGTATTGAGAAAAAAGAACTTCGCAAATAGCACCAAACTATTAACCACAGAATTTCAACCGGAGAGAATAGAAAGCATTCTGAATTCACCTGTAACTCTGCTAATGGTTCAAGGAAATATTCCAAATGTAAAAAGTTTTAAATAGGTTAGTAATTACTGCAGCAGTGTTTATAATAGAGGAAAAAATGAAAACAGTCTAAATGCTTAATAATATAACCACTCAATGGAATCTTATACAGTCATTAAAAGAGTATGAAGACTATATAACAGGCATCAACAAACTGTTTATTAACCAGATAGTAAATATTTCAGGTTTGTAGGCCATATGGTTTCTTATTGCACCTATTTGACTCTGCTATTATAGCACAAAAGCAGCCAGAGAGAATATGTGGCTGGAGTACAGCCATAGTTTGCTCACCTCTGTATGGCAATATGATTTAATAGCAGACAGAAAAGCAATGTAGAAGATCGTTATCTTCATACTTTTACAACTATGTAAAAAAAAGTGCATGTATATAGATGAGAACTTGCAATGGTAAAAAGCAGCCTCCAGATACCAACAGGGACACAATAGCCTCTAAGCACAAGAAGACCCCTGGAACTTCTTGAGAACCTAAGATGGTCATGGGGACCTCACCTCATAAGCTAGCACAGAGATAGAACCAGAAGAAGGTATGTGCCCGTACTGTGCACCTGTCCCATATATATGATGATTCCAATCACTTCTGGATCCTCCCTCAGACTTATGGGCCAGAACTCAATCAAATTCAAAAATTCCAATTTGGAGTTAACTAAAATTAACTGAGTGATACAAGCTAGGCACTATACTAGGTGCACCACCAACATATCTCATTTTACCAAGATCATCCAGCAACCTCCATGTTCTACACAGTGACAGATCCCCACACAGTGCTCTGCACTAACAAGTCTTCAGTGAATGTCTGCTGAGGGGTTTCAGCATCCCAGCTGGCAGCAGGAGCAGGGAGTGTCACCATTCAGCAGCCATGAGCCTGCTCTGTGTTTGGAGTGGCTGGAAGAGACAGAGGCCATTGATGCTTTTCAATCTTGCTTACTCTCTTACCACAAGAGGCAGGTTCATCAGAGCCATCACCACAATCTTGGTCTTGATCACAATACCATCGAGAAGGAATGCATCGCCCAGTCCCACACAGGAACTCGGTGTCGGTGCATGTGTTAGCAGCTGGAGGAGGTGAAGAAGATAAAACCCATGAGCAACACACAGCTTGTTCCCCATTAATCTTAACCATCTGCCTTTTTCTATGAACTGGATAATAATTACCAGGAAAGGAAGACTGGGGAGGGGAAATAGGTATTTGTATAAGCCTTCCATAGGAAGGGAAGAGTATTTGAGAGAGAGAAAGTCAATACTGCTCTAGTTTTCCAAAAGAAAAAGAAAAAGTTAGAAATATCATGTATCTATTATACATGAAATCAGCTACACAAATTATATAAAATAACGTGTAATTTCAGAAATTCCTTTGAGATAATAATTGAAAGCAAAAGCACCAATGTGAGCATACCTGAGCTCACCCCACGCCCAACCTTTTAGCCATATTAGACCATGTCTCTAGGGAGTTAGCAACATTCTCCTCTTACTCACCCTCGTGCTATGGAACATTTATTTGTGTAAATGGAAGACTGTACCTATGTCGGAACACTGATTCTTTTCTTAAATAAACTTAGGTAGTCCTGGTCAGGTGTATTTCACAAACTGCTATGTGGGTCCAAACCAGAATCAAATCTTGTAATTCGTCTAGTCTACAAGGCTCCCTTGTTTTGGCCCATAATATTTGAAAGGTCAGCAATAACTCCAATCTGTCTGGCCCTATCTGGTGTATGCTTCCTGAAATATGCTTCCTGTTCTTGAACTGTAGCCTGCTCTGGTGAATAATTATTATGATGTCCTTTGGTTTCCTTGAGAGGACTAGGGACCAGAGTTTAAGTTCATCTATCTTAAACATACATCTACCTATTTACATGAATAGGAACTTGTTTGATTGAACCAAAATGCTAAATATGAGATAAAAAATTTATGAAATTCAAACATAGTAAGCAGATATAAAAATTCTTTCAATTATAGTAAAACCTGCAAAAGCCAGAACTGTGCAAGGCAAGAACCTGTCAGAGAAGGAAAACGCAAATATTTCCCACTGCACCCTGTAAAAGATGGAAAACAAGACAGTGGAAATCCAGCTCTCACCGGTTTCACTGTATTCATGGCCATCATAATCATATTCACAGTGAATAATAAGGATTTATGTGCCATGGCAAAACCTGGAGTTCCTGAAAACAGGAGGCCTTCAACACTCGGAGAAATAGCTCTACAACTGTAGAACGTTAGGTACCAAAGCAGGTCTCTGGAAGAAATATTTGGGTTCTGGAGTATCCAGCCAGGGAACAGGGAGAAGGGGCTTCTAAGGCCCTTCCAATCACATTCTAAAGCAACTGCCTACCGCTTCTCCTTACAAGGTTAATTTGAGATAACAAATTGAAACTAACTCAAGCACCCAGGTTGTTTAACTTGGCATTAGCTCAAGACATACATCCCTGGAACCAAAGAAAGAGATGTAGGTCTAAACACTCACCGCAGTAAGTGGCACTTTCATCACTCATATCTCCGCAGTCATTGTCTCCGTCACACAAGTAAGTGCGAGGAATGCAAATGTTTGTATTCTGACATTTTGTGTATCCAGGCTGGCAAGTTCGATCAGCTTGAAAGAGACAATGAGACAAACATTTGGAACACATCCAGCAAATATATATCATATAGAACGTCCATTTTAACAGGTTTATTCACAGAACTCAAACCACCAGAAGGGAGGTTGGGGGAAAGGGGCTGTTTTCATTATTTAATAGCATCAACAAGAGTCCCAACTCTTCGTTAAATAAAACATGGCATCTCCACACAACAGAGGATCATGTAGCTATAAAAGGGTTGGAAGAAAATCTCTGTATTATATACTGACAAGGAATATCTCCAGGATTTAGTGCTAATGGTAAGAAAGTGAGATACAGAACAGTAGTCTATTTTTTGTCTAAGAAAAAGGAGGATATTAACATGTATAAATATATATATATATTCCTGGGTGGGGCTAATGGTTAGCTGCTCAGCTGCTAACTGAAAGGTTGGAAGTTTGAGTCTACCTAGAGGTACCTCAAGAGAAAGACCTGGTGATCTACTTCCCAAAAAATCAGTCATTAAAAACCGTATGGGAGCACAGTTCTACTCTAACACACATGAAGTTGTCAGAATGGACTCAACAACAACTGGTTTGGTATGTACGTGTGTATACATACATAATCTCTTCTTGTTGTTGTTAGTTGCCGTTGAGTTGATCCTGATTCATGGCAACCCCCTGTGTGCAGAGCACAACTGAGCTTCACAGGATTTTCAAGGCTGGACCTTGGCCTGACTCCCAAGGTACCTCGATGTGGATCCAAACCAAACTTATGGTTTGTAGTCAAATGCTTAAATTTATTTCTAGTAAGTAGGCTTGCTTGCACTACCCAGGGACTCCATACAAGCATGGAGGGAGAAATATGCTTACATTTAAAACAACAACAAAAAGACAAACTAATGAAATTTACCATTCTTATAGACAGACTGGGAATACAAGGATGAAACACCTCTGTGAAAATATCTTGTGATATAGTTTTTACTTTGTAATCATGTATACTATTTTATATAAATGAAAGCAATGAGACAAAAATTGACAAAAGTAGTTCTTAAAATTTGGAAATAGTAACAAATGAAGCTAACTGTCTATCAAGTTGATAGCATAACCATACAGGGAAGAAAATGGTTTTAAAGTGACTTTAAAACTAGTATTTCGATTGTATATTCCTAGCAGGACATAATCTAAAGACAAAAACGACCTAAAGCAGTAAATTGAGTTTAGCAGTTTTATTGTTTAGTAGTAATATCTGTGTGATTATTTGGGGATGATTATTATAGAATAAGGAAAATAAAGAATTATGTTAATGTTGTTAGGAACCAAGATTCTAAGTATAAGAGGAGACACAATTACAAAAACTAAGAAGTAAAAAAAAAAGTAATCATAAATTTAAATGGGAAGTACCAATATAAATCTAATTTTTTTTTTTCCCTTAAAAACTATACTTCCCAGCTGAAAAAGCCTAGAAGCAATGAAAACCAATGAATGGGCACCATGACACTGTGGTAATTCTAAATACCACAAAAGGAATTAAGTCTCCTTGGAGAAGTGGCTAATTCCAGGTCTGGGACAGGAAATGTGCAAGACAAGCCTGAAGTGGAGTCATGTCAAAAGAACACAGGAGCCAATTTGAAAACATTCCCACTAGCCTAAGATAGGACAACTGACCACCCAAAATAATAAATGACTACATTGTACTAAAGCTGAATTATGTAAAACTGATCACATATGTTTAAACAAATGAGAACAATGTAATACTAAAAAATTAAAAAATAACAAAGTAACAAACTAGTTAAGGGAAACTTCTTTCTTACAGAACTTCAGCTAATAAATGTGGAAGGAGTAACAAAATTTAAAAATTCCCGTTTGTAACCCTTAAAGAAAGATTCAGGCTGACAACACGTGAATCTACTAGTTGATTTTATCATCACTTAAAAGTGGGACAAGCAGGACTTACGTGCTTCATGATGTGATACAACAGGAAATACATAGCTCCTCCTAGGAAGTATTGTTGACAAAAGAATTGAATCTAACATAATCAAACCTCTAGGTCTAATTTCCAGTTAATAGGAACTGACTGGCTCAATCGTGGTTTGATTTGCCTCAATTATGTAATTAGCCAAATCCAGAAGGTAGGACATTCCACAAGACAAATAACCCAGTTTTACTGAGATAATTGCAAAACTCAAAGTGCAGCTCTTGTCTGAATCATACTTAAAGAGAGCAAAAATTTGAATATGGACTGGGTACTTAAGAATATTAAGTAATATTAAGTAATTATAGTTTTCAAAATCTCAGTGATATGCATGTCTGTGAGTTTCGTTAAAATTCTCAACCAAAAACAAACCCATAAAAAAAAGTTGGGGAGAGATAGATTCGCCTTTTGTTGATGATTGTTGAAGCTGGGTGATGGGTCCACTGTACTACTCTTTCTACTTTAGAGTATGTTTGAAATTTCCCCTAATAAAAAGTTTCTTAAAAAGCATACCCAAATAAATATTGTGTGTAACTCTATCTACAAAACCAGTGGAGCATACCCAAAATAAAAATATCATATTTGGTCTTACACTCTGTTCTTTTATTTTCCTGCAACATTAAAGTACCTATATCAGAATGTTTAGAAAATCCAATTAACTAAAAAGTTATTTACCAGAAAAAGAGACAAATCATTCCACTTTTTACACAGTTTTTGGTACAACAAACATTAACTACAATACCTTTATATAATAATTTTTCTCAGAACCTATTGGTAAAGCTTTAGATCAAAAAGTGTTGAAGAGAAGTTTTAATCTGGCAGACAGAGAAACAAAGGATAAAACATTCAAGGTTAAAATATTCAGTGGTTATATGCATCCCCAATTAGAGTTGTTTTTAAAAATCATTTAGTAAAATAAAAGGAAACGTATGAAAAGGATCATTGCCCATGATCTAGTACTTCAGACCTCAAAGCACAGTAAGTACTTAAGATGAACTTACGGCAGTTTCTCTCATCTGAAGTGTCATTATCGTGGCAGTTGTTTATACCATTGCAGACATACTCAAGAGATATGCACCTTCCATTACTGCAAGCAAATTCTGTGCTGGTGTTACAGGGCCTGAACAGACACCCTGCTTCATCACTGTTGTCACCACAGTCATTGTAGTGGTCACAGCGGAAACGGTACTGGACACACCGCCCATTGGCACAAGTGAAGGCTGTCCATGCGCAGGTGTGAAAAGCTAAGAAACATTGAAGAAAGCCTTTGATTAAACCATCATCCTAATTTCTAAAAAGATACAATCAAATCAAATGGAGTTTACCTTTCAAGGCAAAACAGCTGCAAAACGGACTCCATGCAAAGTGAGATAACGCTTCAAATTAGTCACATTAATTTTTTAAATAGGTCATTTATAATTTAATATGTTGCATACTTTTTGTAAGCTAATGAAGTATTTAAGCAAATGTCAATCTCATTGCATTCCTCTATAATCTCAATTTAAAAGTTTATGTCAAATACCCTCCTTGAGTACTGTGCTCTTTTTAAAAAATTAACTATAGGAGACCAAATGATCAACAGCTACACTAAAGCATGGTTGAGGAGGTTGGCGGGAGGGCGGGCAGTGAGACAAAGTTAATGGGAATGAACAACTAGAATGGAAACAATGAGAAGAATGTAACCAACAATATGTGTAGAAATTGTTGAACGGGAACCTGTCTTGCTGTGTATACCAAAAATACAAGTTTATCTCAATCACAGGAAAGAATGCAAATAGAAACTCCCAGGCCCTACATGGTCTGCTAGAAAAGGTAACTCACCTCTGAACTTCCTGGGAATGTCTACTGTGTTAAATTGAGGATTGGGAGTGATGAAATTATTTGGTTAATGGCCCTTCTACTATCACCTATTGGAACCCTTAGTCCTATGCTGAGTCATGCTCAGCATGCACCAAGCAACATACTGTTTTTTTATATGTTGTTTCTCCTGCTCTCATAAGAACCCTCACAATTTTCTCTTATTCCTCACAACTCACCACAGACACTTTCCAGCTCATCACTGCCATCGCCACACTCAGGGTCATTGTCACATTTCCACTCCTCTGGGATGCAGCGCCCACTGAGGCAGGTGAACTCGTTCCCACTACACCGGGTACCATTGTCTACAATGCAGTGCTTATTGTTGTTGGCCAGATACCAACGGCCCTCAGCTGGACACTGGCACTCAGCACCATTTGGACCTGAAGAAACGTAGGCCCAAAAGAGTCAAAAGATTTGTGTGGCAACCATTCTTATTTTCTCCTCCTCAGTAGCACTCCCAACAGCTCCTACATTAAATGCTCTACAAGATAATCTGCAGAAACTCTACCCATCATTTACCCTTCAAGAACAACCACACAATTTCTAATAAACGTGGATAAATTACCCTAATCTTTCAACAATCACCTTTCATCTACATCAAAACAAGAGCAATGATTCTCCCTTCTCAGCAAAATTTGCAATAAGTATCAAAAGGAATATTTTCCTATGAGTTTATGCATAATTTAACCCCTAAAAATATCACTATAAATGTTAAAATCTATAAATCAGATCTCCTAAGTGGAAGAACTAAAGGTAAGTCATGAACTGCAGCACCCCAGAGCCATCATCTTGCTTTCACCTCTGTCAAAGTTGAATTTAAAATGTCCACTTAAGGAAGAAGGAGACCCAGGAATCAGACAAGGAATTGTCTAATTGTCTCCATGAACTACTGCCTCCCCTTCACTGAGACCACAAGAACTGGATGGTACCTGGCTACCATTACTGAAGGTTTTGATCAAGGATACAAGAGGTGGATTCTGATTCAAAGAGGGGTGCAGGGGAGGGGATGTAAAACAGATTCTTATGGAATCCAGACTTCCTGGACTCGTTGAGACTGGAGAATGACCCAAGGTGAAGAACGTAACCAATACCACAGAAGTGTATATGTAGAAACTGTTGAACGGGTGTGTATTTTTCTATGTATATTTTCACCAAAAAGAGGATTCCATGTAAGATAGAAAAGAAACCTGCCAAGATTATCCTCGCAAAATACAAAGCCAAAATCTATTATACAGATTATCCTAAAATCAGGGCCAAATATTCCTGCAGTCTTCCCTATCAGTTATCATCATTATTACTCTTCATGTGAAATGACTCACCTGGTGCACAGATGTGGCTGCAGCCCCCATTAAACTGACTGCAAGGACTGCTACATTGACGTTGCTCGCTCTTTCCAGAAACGAGAATACCCATGGGAGGGGTGGGTAAATTGGTGACCATTACAATCTGACCTGACCCATCATATTTGTTAGCTCGGTAAACTGACTTTGTGTACCAGTCAGTCCAGTAAATATACTGGCCATAGACAGTCATGGCAAAAGGATGTAAGGTTGTGCTGACAATGACCTCACGGTCCATGCCTGTTAGAGAGCTGCGTTCAATCCGCTGCCTAAAATGAAGTAAAAAAAAATGCCGAAATTTAGAAAGTGTAAGTTTTCCAAGTAGCAGCCCAATGGTTAGACCCAATCATTGCTTTACATAAGCCCCCAACATACTGCAGTAAAAATGTATCTTCTGGTGATAAGAGGTATTTACTTATCAAACCATGGCTTATATAACTCACTGACTTCCAAATACTAATATAGCCTACAAGTAATCCTACAGAAGGAACCAGGCTGACATTAGAAACAAGAAAATTATTAAATAATTCATATAAAGCATAAAACTCAGTGCTTACCACATAGTATACAATCAATAAAATGTCGATTACCTTTTCCTCCCACTCCCTCAATTACTGTTTTGATTTCACATTTACTGGATACCTGAATACACAAAACATCACTGCTTCATTTCAAATGAGAAAATGAAGACCAGATACGGTGCTCAGCGTTACAAGACCAAAATAAGGAACGTGAGCAAGAAAAGGTTCCTGACATGCAGGCACCAACTATAATAAACTATTCCATTAGGGTGATTAGAATCTGAGCAATATAGGGGGTTCTTGGAGAACTTACATATAAAATTATATGTACATAGCTCGACAGAGAAGAAAAGTTCTATTTGAGAAGTTGACCAAAAGGCAAAAGTAAAGAAAAACATTTTTAAAGGACACTGAATGATAAGCCAGTCTGCATTCATGTTTTTTATAGCAGTTGCATGGGCCTGTAGATTATAAATTGAGTAATTTAATTATATTTGTAATTTAAATTTGAAATTAATTCATCTAGTAAAGCCTCTTTAGATGTCTTCCAATTAATAACTATTCAATCTCATGACACAGATAAATTTTCACAGCTATGTTCACCAAGCTAGAATATAATATAGTTCCTAAAACTTTGATTCTACATTTTAGCCATTCTATTTGGCATATTATATTTTCATCACACTACACAAAGCCTTCTTGTTTGGAAGCAGGGGGGAAGAACTCTTCTTTATCAACACCACATGTGTAACACATACAGGCTGGCATCTGCCCAGTAGAGAAGCTCCTCCTCATAGTCTAGAGTGAGCCCATTGGGCCAGACCAAGCTGCTGTTCACAATGGATACCCGGAAGTTTCCTCCCAGTGTGGCTCTCTCAATTTTGGCATTAGTACTCCAGTCAGTCCAGTACATGTACCTAGTCATCCAAAAGGAGTCATAATTAATTCACTACAATAAACCCCATTTTAAAAACAAAACAAAACAAAATGGCAGCGTCCTTTAATTGCAAATTGCATTTTATATGGCAGAAGAAACCCTTCTCCATTCCCAACAATAACTTGCCCAATAAGGATTTACTGAGTCAGTGCACTGATTCTCTAGAATGCTGTCAATCTCTCTAGCATCAAAGGGAGATGTGCACTGCATCCTCTTGCCCGGGGGAAATAACTCAATGCTCTTTCATTCTTGAATCTGTAGCCACAGTGTTATAAGCTCGTAAAATGTTGGCAATCTATGAGTATAAAATAATTTCAGGCTCCATCCTCCCAAAAATAGACAAAGACATGAATATGATTAATAAGATTATGGCATACCCTCGGCAAGGATCTAACACAACTGCTCTTGGTCTTAAAACACGAGCTATCACAGTGCGATTAGAACCATCAACGGCCATGGAGTTAATTGTCTGGTTGACGTAGTCACTGTAATAAATTCTGTTATTGATCCAGTCAAAGGCAATGCCCTCAGCAGACCCGATATCTGGACACACAAACACACACACAAAGGCATCAGAGTCTCAATACACATTTTTGAACCACTCAGCTCATCAGCTGCAACTGGAAAGCACTTACCTGAAGCAATGACTGTTGAAGAACTACCCCCTGAGTACAGGTTAACATAGGAAATCCGGCCACGTCCAGATTCTGAAGTTTGTGTGAAGTAGATTCTATTATTTATGCTGTCATAGTCCAGGGCCACAGCAATTCTTTCCACATTTATTGCACGGAAAGGTGGGCTGTGGTTTTCAGGGTCCAGCTGCAAGCTTCTTAATGAATTTTCCAAGGCAAAGATGAGAACATTTTCAGTTGAAAGGGCACAGCTCTTGCCATTACTTTCCACAGTCCCAAAGGCACAGCCACATTTTGGAGTCTGCAATCCAGGCAGAGCAAAGCAGAGATGGGAGCACCCACCATTATTTTCCATGCAAGGGTTGTTATTGACCTCTGCTGGTGACCGGGGCTGGACCTGCTGGTCAAATATGGTCACATCTCTTAGCCAGTCAAGATTGTCCCTTATCACTGTTGGTGGTTCTGTGTTCCCTGGTTCTTTGCTAGCCTGGAGGATTTTTTTCAAATTCCTATCTACCCATATGATAGAATTTCCAAAAACAGTGATACCATAAGGAGTTGGGTAACGACCACCAACACGAATCACTTCAGATTCACTGCTAATAATATGGGTCCTTGTGATCATATCTAAAGAATCATCAACCCAATAAATATAGCTATTGTAATGGTCCACTGCCAAGCCTCGAGGTGTGACAATGCCTTCTGATACAAGCACAGTTCGATTGGTACAGTCAAGAAAGGCACGTTCAATCTTTGGCCTCTGCCCGTAGTCGGCCCAGAAAAGATATCTGTTCTTGGGATCTACAACAATGTCCCTGGGCATATCCACTGTGGCTTTAAGGAGAATACGGCGGTAGGTAGTATTGATTCTCAGAACTTCTATCAGTGTTTCAGACACAAAAGCATTGGTAAAATAAAGATTTCCTGCAGGAAAATAAAGAGCATGACGATGAATGAATAGCTTTTCAAATTCAGAACAGGCTATTTAAGAGATTTGCATAAATTTATGTTGTCTTTTCCAAGATTATAAATAAATGTCTCAGTCTTTACTTTAATTGTAATAAATATTTAGTTACAGAAGTTAAAGAGATAGCTTCTTCAAATTTAGAGTGAAGGTGCCTATCATCAGGTTCTTAAGCAGATAAGAACTCATAGCAAATGCCATGGCCCACTTTCTGCTAAAAGTTGTATTTTCCAGAATGTCCTTCCTCTTCCTCTTGAAAAACTGAATATTTAACCTCTAATCTAGGTATCTGTTATGACAGTATAACTTCTACTCCAGCATGATGAAAGAAATAAAGAGGGAGAGCCAGCAGCATTTCAGGCTGCTACCAATATCAAAATGCTCTTAATGCTTAGCATTAACAATGCTTTTCATAGTCTTTCTAATTTCTGTCCGTGTTTTTATTCCATGGACCTTCTAAACCAGCTAAAGAAAACTCCATTCCCTTTGGACATCACAACACAATGTAAATGCTAGAAAGAAAGGCCATGGTGTGCAGATAGTATTATGAATAGAGGGTGATCCCAAACGGATTCCATGTAGTTCAAAGTCTATTGTTGAACTACTGATAGTTTACCAAGCTACATCAATTTGGAGACCTACAATTAATACTATTCCTTTATCTGACTCAAAATTTCTCTAGAAAAATCAGATACAGAATATGATACTGATCTATTCTTTTTTCATTACCTATGTCTAATGATAAACACATGCACACACACACACATTTGTTCATCCCCAATCCTTTAATCTAGGGCTTGGCAAACTTTCTGTAAATGGCCAGTTAGTAAATACTTCATGTTTTGCAAGTTATATGGTTTCTATCACAAGTACTAAACTCTGCCATTATAACACTAAAGCAGCCATAGACAGTACATAAACAAATGGGCACAGCAGTGAACTTGATTTGACCCACAGCCAGTAGATTGCTGACCCCTGCTTTATCTATACCCTCAGAAATAAATGTAGCGAATTTGTGATCAGAAACGGGATTTAGGAAGCCAATTAATGCCTTATCTAACTGCACTACCATACTTACTATTTGCAGAAAACTATTATAGTACCTATATTTTCATAATACTTGTTAATGTTTCTAAGTGATGCAAACTTACCAAGCTTGATAACACAAAATGATACCTATTTCATACAGAAGGGGACTATATTGTTTCCAAGTGTATCATTAAAAATGAGTGGTAATTGAAAATTAACTGCAGGATTCAATACAACTAAATTAATACAACATCTTGTTAGACATTTCATTATAACTACTAAGACAAAGTACCTAATGATTAAAAAGATTTTTATATGTTAACAAGGAGAAACAGTTGCTTTAAGGTAAATGGGCATTGTTTTATGGTTTATATTGTTTTATGGTTTATATTATATTTTAATATGCCTTTCTTTGAAATATTTAGACATTTCTGATTCAGAAATTAGGTGCATTTTTCCCTGCAGTTCTAATTATGGTAATAATAAATCAGTTATGAATCTGTCACCTGAAACACCTTATTATTAATTTAGTATATATGTAGCTTAGTATAAATCCACAATTCAATTTACCTTAAATGACTTAACTAATTGCCTAGAAAAACAGATCTGTAGCACATGTAACTAGGATGAACTTTCTAGTTTATGTATAAAATAAGACAGTGAGACAGAGCCCCACAGTGTTGCATTAAAAATTCTGTTTCCTTTGCTGGCACGCCTCCCCTCAGCTCTGCATTTGAATCCTGCTTTTGCTTGGAGTTAATATGTAAACCCCATTGCAACTGCATGGTATGATTCAGAACGCTGCTGACATAACTTGTATTAACTCCCTACTTGTCTGCTTGCCCTTGGGGAGCAGTCTTGGCGGCAGCTCCGACTGACTCTCTTTCCTTGTACAGTGACATAAAGGGGTGACTTTCTTGTTCTCCCACCTCAGACTCATTTATTGGCCAATACAAGTCATGCTGAGCAAGAACCTGGGGTTTCCACCTGGTAACAGGGATGCAAATACAAAAAAAATCACTGTACAGCTTACCTACCTGCTACCCAATCCACTGCAATACCCCGGACACCATTCTGTCCTATCCCATTTGTAACAATATTTGTAAAATGAGACCCATCTGGTTTGACTCTACGGATTGCATTCTGAGATGCCACAGAGCTGTTGAAATCACACCAATAAATAAAGCCAGAAGACACATCAACATCCACATGGAGCGCATTTCGTCCTGGAACATTGAAGAAAAGATCATTAAACAATGCTCTAGCTGGAACTACAGTTTTGAAATGTCTAACCTTTCTTCTCTCAAACCCTCATTCCCAGTCTCTGCTCTGACCATTGACAAAACAAAACTATTTGTTTCCTAGTTGCAATGAGTACACCTACCACTCAGATCTTGGTTTCCAAACACTATTTACCACAATAAGGAATCTGAGCTCCTGGGAAGAAATGGCTGATTACATACAGGCTTGGGGCAGGTGGCCATTGAAGTGGCTTTCCCTGGCCAAAGTGGATCAATTGGAGCATCAAAAGAGCAATCATGGTAATTGATTATAACACATTGAATTAAAAAGAGAAAAACTTGAGTGATATTAAAAAGAGTATAAAAGAGATCTCTCTTTATAGAAGAATATTATCTAATAAACAGAGAAGGAATGATAGCATTAGAAAATTGCCATTTTCCAACAGCCAATTAAATAAGCATTTCAGACAAGGATCATCAATGGCTACTACAACTGAGGGAAAGGTGCTTTTAAAAAGGCCTTAAAAATGTGTGTATGCATATGTATTATACACACATGTAGACAGGGAGATTGAGAGCTCAAATGTGACATTTTAACAATTGTTGAATCTAGTTGGAAAAGGGTAAGAATGTTCACTTACCTTTCTTACAACTTTTCTGTACAAGTTACAAGGTGGTAACTTAAAAATCATTTGAGATATGGGAAGACAAATAGGAGTGATGCACATGTGACAATGGTAATTAAGCAGGAGCGCGGGTGGTACCAGAAGCACTCTGACTCATCTCACCGTACAGACTTCCCACCCTCATTGTCCCCTCTGCCTTTTCTCTTTCCTTTTTACCCTCTATTTCTATCTTTAGCCTATAGCACACCCTTTGTGATGCTAGTAAACACTTAGTTCCTCTTGGGCTACGTAGGCCTAGAAACCTCTTGGTTCATCTAGAAGACAAGTTATTTCATACATTCACAGTATGTAAGAATAAAATGCTGGAAAAATATGGTTACTAAGGAGAGACTAATACTCTGAACTCATTTACTTCAATTCACTATGTATATATCAATAAGTCAGATTGGGAACTATTACTAACCCAACTAGTAATATGCCTTCCATCGTAAATCTCTACTAACAGTCAGAAACAAGGCCCAATTCTTCAGAACTCTGAAATGCTTCTTGCAAACACATGCTACATTCTGTACTGCCTTAGGCCTGTGGTTCTCAGTGGTCCAGCATGCTCTAAATGCAAAGTCTTTAGCCCCACCTCAGACTACAGAATCAGAACTCTGGGGCTGGAGCCCTTACCTGTTTTATCAAGCCCTCCAGGTGTTCTCAAACACTACTCTAGATTTGAGAACCACTCTGCATGAAACAATGGACAAATGCTTTCATGGCATCAACAGTCTCTATCTGGCACCAGATGGAGCGAAATCTTTCTTATATTGGAATTGACGTACCTCGGCCTGCCACTGGAACCATGGCCTGTGAGTGATCTGACAATTCCAAGCTAAAGCCTTTGATTGCAGACAGCATCGAAACAACAATGAAAGAGCTATACTGAGAACAGGTCCGATTATCAAGATTGAGTTTAAATCCAGTGGCACAGGCGCAGGAGAACAGCCCTCCTGGTACAGGCAGGCAAATCTGCTGACAGGCATTCAGGTTGTTGCTACAGCCATTTGAGGAATCAGCAGAATCTAAACAAAATCAAAATCAGTTTTTAACTTTTGGCCTTACCTAATTGCCACTCAAAAAAAAGAAAAATTAATAATAACAAACGTATAGCATCTGAGTTAGTAACATACAAACAATATTGGAGAGACTAGAGCTTATATAACTAATACCTGAAAGTATTAAAACAGTACCACAACTACTGCATAATAGAGAATAGGACATGTAATAAAATTAAAAATAAAAAGTGACAAACCTAGGCTATTTGATCATCTTTGGTTACAGACTGTCAATACTATAAAAAGTAACCTCTACATCATAACACTAATTTAAAAGGGCAAATAAAAAATGAAAAAAATTTTAAAAATATTCAAATAAGCAATATCTAAGAATATCCCTTTTATGATTAAAAATTCTATCCTGTTAATACTTACCCAGCAGTCATCCAACAAATATTTACTGAGCACCTTCTAGGTGCCAGGTAATATTCTAGGCACTGGGTATACAGTAGTAAACAAGATAAAGTGCCTGGCCTTATGAAACTTACATTCTAACAAATATCTAATATCTCAGAGAGTGCAAAGTAATGAGCTAACAAGTGATTTTTAGGAGATGGTTATCATCACTTTTAAATGGTATTTTATGTAATTTCGATTGTTTGCATATATATGTGCATTGGTCTGTACGTATGTGGGCATGTGTGTTTACATATATAAGTATGTGGGCATGTGAACGTACACTGTACATCCACACATGTGTATGTTTCAGTGACAGATACTTACCATGCCTGTGATAAACTCGAAGGCACCTCAGATTTGGAACATTGTCTCTCAAGACTACTTTGTTGGCCCCAGTTGCCTTGTCAACTCGTTCAATGACCTCATAGTCTTTATCAGAATAATAAAGGAAGGAATCATAGACAGCAATTCCCCAAGGATGGGAAAGGTGATATACCAGGATCATTCGATTTGTGCCATCCACATTTCCTCTTTCAATCTAAAAGAGCAGAGTTTTCATTAGTTTTACTGAATTGTAGTGCAATGAGAGAGCGATTTTAAATTAATACATCACATTTATATAGCACTCTATCCATTTTCTGATTTGATGGTCACAACTACACTGGGCAGAGGTCAGGAACTGACAAGGAAGATGGGGCTCAAATCATTCAGTTAACTTTCTTAGATGCCTACTCCCTATGTATAATTTTCTAATCAATTAACACTTTTTTTTAATGTCTAACCATGGGCCTTTACAGAGGAGCTGATTAACCCTAGGTTTAACATCTCTACCAATGACTTCTGTATGGGAATAGGAAATGTGCTCCATACAATCACAAAAGATAGCAAGACTGAATGGGGGCAAAAGGTAGTGGTGTTGTATTACCTATTTTTATGCAAATGATGTGCAACTTCTGCATTTGCTTGCCAGCCTCATCCCCTCCAGGAATTATTGTAAGGGTGCTATGCTAATTTTTTTTTTTTTTTTTTTGCTGGCTAAGATTAGCTGACTAAGCTCAGCTGAAGAGTTAAAACCCTAGACCATGGTTCTAAACTGAGGGTGATCAATCTTCTTTGTTATGGTTCAATAATGAGGGCCTAATCAAGGCTGGAGAGAGGGGCTCAGATGGTGCAGGTAGGAGAGAAAGGCTGGACCTGAAAGAAGAGGCTATAGACAAATTGCCAGCATTTTGTAATGATTAAATGAGGAGAGTGAGGGAGAAGTAACTATTTAGTAAACTATTTAGTAAATAGTTTCTACTTCTTATTACAGAATATAATGAATTAATGAATATAATGAACTCAACCTTGGAGTTTAAAATTACAAGGGAGTTTTCACAAGTGTGTCAACCATATAAGGACATTAGAGAAGAGTGTAGTTATGATCAGACACTGAGCTCTTAGTCTCTACCCAACTGGAAAGCTGAGAACTTTGAAAGAAAAGCTCTAAAAGGACAAGTTAAAGAAATGAGAAATAAAATTATTTTGTCTGAAGAAAAACAAAGGCTGAGGAAAAAGAGAGTTTAGATTTGCTCTAGGGAAAAACTTATTGAGAGAAAGGGCAATAAAACACTGACACAAGTTTCCAAGTGAGATTGCTCAATTACAAAAGCTCAGCAGTGAAGACCAGAAGAAAAGGTGATCATACCACTCCCGTGCTGGTGACTGCCCAGTAGAGTTTCTGCTCTTTGATGTCAAGAGTGATGAACTCCAGGTGGTCAAGGTTCCCAGTGAAAAGAATTTTTGAAAATGTGCCATCCATGTTAGCACTTGCAATCTTGGCAGGAACCCCACTGTCAGTTCCTTGGTCTGTCCAGTACAGTTTCCTACAACCATGAAACACACCAGCATTTCATGAAACAGAAGGCAGACTGGGGTGAAGCATCTATAATTTAAATATTTAAATGAAAAAATGTATGTTTCTTGTCCTCAAATGCTCACAATTCAATGGATGAAGTCTTGTTGCATACAATGTGGAGGGGTACTTCCTAGTCATTATTGGGGTAAAAGCCATTTACAATGGTGTCAAAATCAGGAGGTTAGGGTCTTCCATTGGTGGTTGAAACTTGGTCAGGTTGGAAGCTTAGAACAAAGATCACTTTTCAATGACCAATCCCTCTTCAAAGAATCACATACTACCTAGTACACTGGGGTGGCCAAAGCTAATATACCTCCCTCCTGACCTGCTGGCTCCTTACTACTCAGAAGAATTAAGTCCAACTCCTTAGCATGACATTAGAAGTCCTCCCCATTAGAAGTCTTCCATCTGGTCTCTGGTTCTAACACTCTCCACAATCACACTAAATACTGCCATGCTTCAGTGCCTTTAGAAGAGCCCTGGTGGTGCAGTGGTTAAAGCACTCAGCTGCTAACTGAAAGGTTGACGGTTCGAACCCACCAGCACTCTGTGGGAGAAAGATGTTATCAGCCTGCTTCTGTAAAGATTTACAGCCTTGGAAACCCTATAGGGCAGTTCTAGTCTGTCCTATAGGGTTGCTATAAATCAGAACTAACTAGCAGTGGGTTTGGTTTCTGACCTATGCCTTTGTTGTTCCCTTGACCTCAGATACGACTCTCTAGTTGCAACCCATTTTCCACCTACCGGAAACCTTCTCATGCTTCAAGGTCTATTTCAGATGCGATCTACCCCCTACATTCAAAAAATTAAAATTCCTGAAATTTTGGCTTGTTTGGAATTAATTTTAAATCCAGTGTTATTAATTTAAAGAACACAGAATAAAATTATATCATTTACATTAACTATAACTCAGAGCTATTTCTCTTTCTCAACATATGTTGTCATATGAAGTCAGAAAATGCCCTAAGTTGGAAATATTCCATTGTATCAGACCACGACATTAACAAGAACGGTGCTGTAGAGAAGATATGTAAACCCTCACCCACGAGCAGGATCAATAGTTATGGCGATTGGAAGACCAACTCCAGTAGCTGTCCCATCATTGGTAATCAGTGTTTTCCTGTATCTCTGATCTCCCCTGAGAGTCAAAACCTAAAGCATAAAATCACTTATTAGAATTAAAAACAAAGAAAGTTCAGATGAAGGACAGCCTACATATATAACAAATTCCAAAGCATGGTTAAAGATGAATGTATTTCAGGGCTATGAGGAAATCCACTCAACAGAAAATGAAAGTAGGAACAGCAAAATTATCTCCCCAATTCCTATTTTCAATTCACCTAAAATTTCAGGAGAGGAAATTGATTTAAATGGGTAAAACATACAGAACTACTGCTTGGGAAAACTGCAAACATGTCCTAAGAAAAACTTAAGCTAAGAGAAAACCCTAGAAGACAAATGCTAACTCCACAGCAATCCCATACCCCAGTGACCGTGTCATGGCAATTTAAGTGGTATGTTACTGCAAACACAGTTGGTCAAAATCATGTGAATTCTGTTCCAAGTCAATGGCCTGAGTTAAAACACTTAAGTTCAAATCCCTGCCCTGTCAGGTCCTAACTCTATGATCTGGGGCAAGGTAATGCTACCTCCCATACAGCGTGCACAGGACTGTGACATAATACAGTAACCTGCAAAAGCTGGAAACTGTGTAAGACAAAGAAACCTGTCAGAGAAGGAAAACGCAAATATTTTCCACTAATAGAGAACAATAGAAAAGTATTAAGACTATACTCCATCAAAGGCAGAAAACGTGCAAGAACCGGAAGAACAAGACAGTCCCATTGAGTTGCGGGTCTCACATGTTTATTTTTTTTATTGAAGCAGGACAGAGTGGGCAGGCACAATAATTCTGTGAGGTAGATACCAGTATCATGCCCATATTACAGATGAAGGAAAAAAAGAGGTTTAGTGTCTTTCCCAATGTTATCTATTTTTAATTATTATTATTGCTATATTATTCCTCTAGAGTAATCACAACAGTAAACCCTGAAACATGCCATAGAAATATGGACAGTAATAGAAACCGTATTCCTTCATCAATTTCTTACGGGAATGAGGAATACTGTTCTTCATCTCAGACAGTCTGAGAGGAGAGGAGAAAGAGTAAGGAGTTAGAAAATGTACCTTAAGGTTTTTCTCTAAAATTCTTTTTCAGTGCAGATATATATTTATGTGTGTATTTGTATTTCTGCCCACCCCACCCCCCTCCTTTCCTTCCTCTCTCTTCTGTATTTTTCCCCTCCTGCTTGGACTAAAACAATTTTTCCTTTTCAGTTTGCCTCTCTCTGCTACAATTTCTCCCCTTTTCCTAGAACTAAGTGCTCTTTGATTCAAGGAAAGTTCCTTTCCTTGTTTTCTGGAATACACCAAGCTCTCTCTCACTCAGCCATACTTCACTTTGCCACTAAATAATTTCTTTTAGTGAATGGGCACACAGCTACCCCTAATGGAAAACAATTTCTTCAATGCTTCTCTTATTTTCAAGTTGAAATTAAATATGAATTACTCTTATGCTGAACAGTCTATTGTAGAGATAAGTGAACCCTATTCCTGCTTTCTAAGTAATCTAACATTTACCTGAAACAGTCACCTACAATTTATATCAAAACTACTTAGAAAATGACTAAAGCAGAAACCAGTGAAAACACTAAAAGGGCAGTTTACCCTTGGATCATTACTCTCATAGATCTTTTCTGGATATTCTAAATATATTGATGATTTAAGGGAAACAGGGCTCTGAAATTCATAGGGTACCTTAGCATTATGACCTACTTTTTACTTACTGAGCTGTTAACCCCATTTTATAGACAAGGAAGCAGAGGATCAGAGAATTTAAGTAATCTGTCCAAGGTCAAACAGCTTGTGAGTGGAAGAAATACAGTGCTGTCCCTTGTCACAAATTTCATTTTCATATCTGAGGGTCTCTCAGGCCCTGCTAATCGCCCCTCTCACAAAACCCTCCCTTTTCTTTATGAATTTTCATTTCCAAAATTATGAATTAATAATCCCTTACATCATATTAACCTTGTCCCAGAAGGGAGCAAACCAATACTAGTCAAGTTACCTCTGAATTACTTTACGTGATTTCATACCTACTCCTCATCTAGAATTTCTTCTGGAAATTAAAGTAGCAAGAGCACTTATCTCAAAGAGGATAGTATCAAAGGAATTAGAATCAAGTTTCTACTTTCTGTTTCACTGTATTGGAGCCATGGAAAGATTTGCATCTAAGAACATAGGTAACCATGAATTTGCTTTAGAACTGAAACAGCATTGAAGATTAGATGAAGAAAAATAGCAAATATTTCCCTCCTACCATAATCTTTACGCTGAATTCTTCACAAAATATGTTTGTAAATCATCTAAAATCCTTTTTTAGGAACAAGAGGAAACAAAATAGGACAGAGGACCCATTAAAGTGGTTTTTACCTTAGTTTCAGAGACTTTGATAGTCCATACTAACATTGCTTCCCCTTTCCATATGAAAGCATTTCATGAGTATAGATTTTACATAAATCAGAAACCAGTGTTTGTGTAAGTAATATTATGGAATCATTACCTCAATTGACTGAGTTCCAGGGTTGGTATAATAAAGGTTTCTTGATATCCAATCCAAGGCCAAGCTTACAGGAGATCCCACAATAGATGCAGGGACAAACACCATCCTGTTGGTGCCATCTGTCTTCACTCTGTGAATTTCACCCTTGAAAGAAAGACAGCAGAAGGTGAGCCCTTCCAAGGCCACAGCTTCTGAATGAAAACACTTTGTTCATTGCAGGTACTACTAGATGTCACTTGAAAAAGCCAGCAAATTTTCAGTGCCATCAGATAGGCTCACTATGTATAAGGCCAATGCCGCCAATGTGTGTCACAGGAATACACAAGGCTTACCATTCAGGCTACCTCTGAATAATTATTACAGGCATAAGGAGTGAGGAGGCCAAGGGTATATCTTAGGTAGAGGTGACAACTGTCAAACACACAAATATTTTTCATTTCTTTCTCATTAGTATTCTCCTTGCCCCGTCCTCCCTGGTTATGAAAAGGGGCCCAAAGGGAATGGAGGAATACTCATTTTTATCTTCAAAGCAAAGATTCTGGGTGAAGGCCCCAGTAAGCCACATCAAGTGCTTTGCCTGGAATTGAGTTATCTTTTTCTATGCTAGTCTTAATATCTTCTACTAGCTTATAAACTCCTGAAGAGCAAGCTTTGTGGCTTCCACTTCTTAGCATGTATTCTGCAACTGAAGCAGCCAGATCAATGCAGGGCAAATAGTAGGCACTCAGTAAATATCTACTGAATGAATAATAATACCCAATGGCTTAAATTTGTTTATTATCCTAAAGTTAAAGAGGTTCCTGATCTGTGTCCCAGGCCAAACTCACATTTACATCTCAGTGAATCAAAAAACTTGATTTCTGGACCATTTCCCTTTTATTAAAGTTTTCCAGTAATAAGACATCAGTGCCAGCAGACTCTTTGAGAACAACATATGCACTTTGAATGGTTTTTAAAACTTACTGGATGCTCAACCCAATAGATGAATTGCTCTGAATCGTCAAAGTCAACATCATAACCGTTCTGCAGCCCTGCTATGGGAACCATAGCATCATTGCTCTTCTCCTCAGGATTAAGGGAGATCCCAAAAATTACATGCTGTCTTACAGTTATTAAGAAAGGTTTTTCATCTGTGAAAACAGCAAAACATTCATCATCAGTCATTTAGAGAAGTGGAAGGCAGTAGACTGTTACCATCATAAGGAATAGAATTCCTATACACACAGTAGATACATCAGACAATCCCGGGTCTTCCATACATTTCAGTGAGTTACTGGGTCACTGACCATCCAGCTACACATACAATGGTTTCTGGACTTTTCCAAGGTATATCCAAACCAAACCAACTCATAGTGACCCCACAGGACAGAGTTGACCTGTCCCATAGGGTTTCCAAGGCTGTAAATCTTTACATAAGCAGACTACCATATCTTTCAATTGTGGCTGGTGGGTTCAAACCGCCAACCTTCCAGTTAACAGCCAAGCTAACTGTACCATCAGGGCTCCCTCAACATATATCAGTATATCATTATTTCCTTAATAACTTGATAAACCATCCAAGCTTAATAGTCAGAGGGTCTGGGGACCATGCTTTCAGAGGACATCTAGGTCAACTGGCATAACAAAGCTTATTAAGAAAATGTTCTGCATCCACTTTGGTGAGTGGTGTCTAGGGTCTTAAAAGCTAGCGAGCGGCCATCTAAGATGCATCAATTGGTCCAAACCCACCTGGAGCAAAGGAGAATAATGAACACTGAAAACACAAGGAAAATATTAGCCCAAGAGACAGAAAGGGCCACTTAAACCAGAGACTCCACCAGCCTGAGACCAGAAGAACTAGACGGTGCCCGGCAACCACCAGTGACCGCCCTGACAGGGAACACAACAAAGGGTCCCTGACGGAGCAGGAGAAAAGTGGGGTGCAGGACTCAAATTCTAGTAAAAAGACTAGACTTAATAGTCTCACTGAGACTGGAGGGACCCTGGGAGACATGGCCCCCAGACTCTCTGTTAGCCCAGAACTGAAACCATTCCTGAAGCCATCTCTTCAGACAAAGGTTAGACTGGACTATGGGACATAAAATGATACTCGTGAAGAGAGAGCTTCTTAGCTCAAATAGATACATGAGACTAAATGGGCAGCTCCTGTCTGGAGGCGAGATGAGAAGGAAAAAAGGGACAGGAGCTAGTTGAATGGACACGAGAAATCGGGGGTGGAAAGGAGGAATGTGCTGTTACATTATAGGGAGAGCAACTAGGGTCACATAGCAATGTGTGTATAAATTTTTGTATGAGAAACTGGCTTGAACTATAAACTTTCACTTAAAGCACAACAGAAAAAAAATACACACACACCAAAAAATGATGGCTAAATTAGGGCATTTTCAGATAAATGAATGATAAAATAGATTTTAAAAGTGCTGTTATGGAAAGAAAACAACAGAGGCACAAACTGATCAACACCTCAATCTTTCCAAGGGTTATGGGAAAGAAGTTGGGTTTTTTTGTTGTGTGAAAAATACGAAAAAAAAAAAAAAAAAACACAATCAATGAAGCAATCACCTGTGGTCCTTGGCCTACATCAGAAACCTATTTTGGATTGGAGGTTATTTATTATAAGGGCTATGGAGGGTTACGTTTTGGTTTTTGGCATTGCAGCAACATATTTTTTAGAGAACAAAATAATATTTCATACAGAGAAAGCTTTCATTTTAAATTTTATAGCGGAAAAGTTGAAAAAAATAGAAATGTCCTGTAAATTTTCCTCTCCAACTGCAACCACTATTGGCATTTATGTGTGCTCTCTTGCAAACTTTTTAAATGCATGGTTTTACACATAACGCTATCACATGGAATATTCTAGGCACTTCGTAAACACTATTTCAATAGCCATTAGATATTTATACAATGGTAAAATATCTTCACCTATAAATGTACACAAGCCTTCTAAGCTTCTTGTTGAAACAAAAATGTGCAAATTAGTTAACATATACTGAGTGCTCATTTACCCAGCTGGTACTCAGAAACCAATTGGGAGATACAGAAAAACACTGGTGGAGTTATTTGTGAGACAAAAGGTACTACCCAGAATTAACACTGATCAGTCACCATCAGATTAGTAATATTGATTACACCAATCCCCAACGCACAGTCCAGTAAGATTTCTGTGGTGAAAGAATGCTTTGTATCCAAAATGTCTATAGCCAAGTTTAATCTTCTGCTGAAAGACTCTGAAGACAAACTAAATTAAACCACGTCAACAAGGATTAGGTGCATAATAAGGCTCCGAAGAAAAATGGCAAATTCCAACCCCTTTGTAAGCAATACCAATAATTAAAATCTTTCATCATGAAAGTATCATTGTAAAATATTACATGTTGACAGGATTTGATTTTCAGTAAGCCTACATTTGCATAATCTGTGAACACCATAAATTTCCTGGACTCAATATATATTTTCCATTTGAAAACTAATTTTCTCACTAGATTAACTCTTAATTTAGGAATATTTTATTATTAAAAATTTAATTTTAACTGATCAAAGTGGTCCACAGACATTTTTATCACTATCTAAACACATTCACTCCTCTTACTGAGAAATAAAAGAAACCTAGGTTTTAAGCAATGGAGAATGATTTTTATGAATGATTTTATACTTGAAGTACATACCCTGAAAGAAATCTCTTTTGTGAATTGACTACATCTTTTCCTTCCTTTCTTACTATACTTTCAACATACTCTTCAATTAACCCAGTAAAATATCTCTAGGGTGAGATGAAAGTTTCATACAAAATATCAGATA
Organism: Dugong dugon; assembly: GCA_030035585.1. Classification (NCBI taxonomy): domain Eukaryota; kingdom Metazoa; phylum Chordata; class Mammalia; order Sirenia; family Dugongidae; genus Dugong; species Dugong dugon. The sequence goes on from CM057461.1 coordinate 131,099,630, forward strand.
GGAATAGTAAAGGTACTGAAGTTAGAATCAGAAGACTTAGGCTAGAATACTCACTATGGACACTGGTTACAAGAATAAAAAAGAGATAATTATCATAGTTTGTCAGAAACGTGAGGGAAAATATGAAGTTTAATATTGTTCAATCACATGCAACATAACATTAGCTCTATATAAAGAAATCATAGTATAACCGAGGTGCTCAGTTAAACCACTTTGTACAACATGTACTACGTAGATACCTTCTGAGTCCAAGACAACACAGTACTTGCTCAGTCAGCAGGTGAGTTTAGAGGCTCATTGCTTTGCACAAACTAGGACAAGCTACTTGCTCGGGATAGCACTTAAAGGGAATACTGTACCTCTCAAGCAATTCACAGACTCACGAGAGAGAAGCCATCCTGAAGGACACGTACAAGAGTAAAAATCTGGCCCCTGCGAAGAAAGCAGGCATAGATGGCTGCAGGGGGAAGAAGCACATGAATTTATACCTGGAATAGAAGAAGAAAAGAAAGCATTTGTGAATGTTAAACAACAGAGTCAAGCTGTTATTATCCTCCCCCAGGATCCCAGTATTTGGAAGTACAAGTACCTTCCCCAGGGTCACACTTTGAACATAAAACTCATAAGAAGGATAAGAAGGAAGAGTTATTTGCCCAATGTCACTGATCAATCCAGCCCATGATCGGATTATGAACAAACAGCCGCTGAGTAATCTGGACCTTAGTAATAGCAATGTGTCTCCTTCCCTGACCTAAAAAAGATCAATTTCCTTTTGCATTAAATGAAACCAAGTTGTGAGTTTACTAAGTGACCTTGACAATTACCTACTCTTGTCCAACTTTTTATTCTCTACTGATGGCATCTTGGTAGGGAAGGTATTTTAGATATGGTGGTGAAGGAGGGCCCCCCTAGCAAAGTGACATTAGAGCAGAATACTAAATGATATGGAAGAGCAACTCATGCAGAAATATGGAGGAGAAATGTCCCAGGCAGAGGGAAGAGCTAGTGCAAATGTTCAGAGGTGGGAAGTACACTAGTTGCTGAACCTTAGTGAAGTCCAGTATGGTGAGAGTAGATGAAAGAAGCCCGGAGGTAGCAGGGCCATTGGAGATTTTTGAGAAGAACACTACCAAGGCCAAATTTTTAAATTACCTAGCCAGCACACATCCTAGGATGACTTTGAATGGCTGAGGACCTTTAGGGCAATGTCACCAAAATATATAAGCTGGTAGAAATAAGAGGATCTAAGGGACTATCTGGTCTACATTCTTCTCAGCTGAGGAAACAACCTCAAATCAAGGTCAAAGAGGAAAATGACTCCATTTTGATATGCTGCTGTTAGATATAAGGTTTGAGTTCTCCATGGTAAATAAAAGTAACAGAAATGTTAGGAATGGGGAAAGCATGGAGGGGGAAGTTTAGTAAAAAAAGAAAGGAAAATCTATTGCTCAAACAAAAGGATCTGCAATAGTGTGCATTTAGCATGTTTTCCAAGCTACTGATAGGCAAGATGTCTTTCTGTATCACTTACTAGGTGGTTGTTTCACAGGGTGAACTGCAGCAATTCCAAGGGGCTGGTGAATATCATAAATTATGACTGACTGGTTCCCCCCATGCCACTTGTTGGCTTGCATAACTCGATGAGTATAGCGGTCAGTCCAGTACATGGAATCTTCAAAGAGAGTTATGGCATGGGGATGCCGCAGGATCTGTGAAGCAGAAAGAACAATGAGACCTCACCTACAATTAAAAGGATGCCCACCCGAGAAAATGTTTTCCTTTAGCATTTGATTATGTAACAAAGGTACAGAGACAAGACATAAAATATACCACTTGTTTTATATCCTACTACCCAACTAATGGAAACCCTGGTGGCATAGTGGTTAAGAGCTATGGCTGCTAACCAAAAGGCTGGTAGTTTGAATCCACCAGCTGCTCCTTTAAAACCCTATGGTGCAGTTCTACTCTGTCCTATTGGGTCGCTATGAGTTGGGATCAACAGCAATGGGTTTGGTTTGGTTTACCCAATTAATTTAAAGTATTTACACATACACATTTTTACACTGGACATCCATTTTACAAATGAAAACAGAAAGTAAGATAACTTATCTGGAGCACCTATCTATAGGTTTCTCATCCTCTACACACATTATCACCACTCCTTGTCTGGTGCTATTTCTACCTTCTTATTCTGCCATCAATCTGATACAGCTTAGACGCATATTTCCTAAAGTAAGGATGCCTTCCTAGGGTCTCTTCAAGTCACATGAATTATAAACAATGAACTATAAAACAATGGAAATCTTAAATAGAAGTCATTAACAGCTCTTTCATTGCATTTGCCCATTTAATTTGTGAAAATAAATTCATTGGATAAAAATATGAAATACATGGCAGGCTATGATTTAGTTGAGAAATTTAAATGTAACTGAATTATTAATTTTTAGTTAACACGATTTTTAAAGATATAGAAGCAACAGATTCACATCTATAGATAACAAAATCACAAGAGCAATTAATCATTTCTGGCCAGGGCACAATCTGACCATGAACTATTATTACTACTAGTAATAAAAGGATGGATTACCCATCACTGGACAATGTTTTACATAGACATTTCATAAGTTAATTTTTTCTTAGTACTCCACCTGCTTTCTACAAAACCACTATTGTAATTTTAGTTTTCTCACTACCAACTTACCAAATCACTGGCTATCACCTGCCGCCGATGATATCCATTGTAATCACAAAAGTCTATGTAATCAAGATAAGCATCCGTGAAATAGATCAGTCTATTGCTATAGTCAATGGTTAAGCCATTGGGCCAGAAGATCTTGTCCTGGACAATGACAGTGCGCATACTGCCATCCATGCTGGCTCGTTCAATACGAGGGTGATGGCCCCAGTCAGACCAGAACAATAGATGGTCACTGTGAAAAGAATGTAGTTACCTATTGGAGGAGATATATTTCCTTTAAATACAGATCATATTTATGATCTGCTTAAAATAAATCATCTTCAGTTCATCTGCACAGTATTTATTATTTCCTCTGAGTGTCACAAATTGTAATCATAATGCAATCGCTAGTCATCTGGGTGTTTTCATAATGTTCATAAAACATGTAGTACATTATGACACTGAAATGTCTCAATGTCAATTCATGTTTGTGTACAACCCATAAACAGTTGATTTAGAAAAAGCTATCTGTCCTTGTTTGTCTACCCTGTCACGTTTAAGATAAGAGTCAATTTACTAATCAACAGGGATTAATCATAAATTACAACATCCTGAAAGTTAGCACCACATTGAATACAAGTAGTCCCCAACCTACGACGTATTTGTGTTCTTGTACAACTTATTGTTAGCAACATGTACTACATACAATGTGGCAGTATGTAATTTGCTGATGTTATCCTTCTCTTGCCAACCCCTAAAGACAAATAAAGATCAGATTTATAAAGACAGTGATAGTAAAAGGCAGTAGTAATGAAAACTGAAAAAAAAAGGTATTCAACTTATGTCAGAACCAACTTACAGAGTCATCAGAGCAGAGCCCTGTCGTAAGTTATTACTTGTAATAACTGGCCTAATTCATCGTCCGGTAGAATAGAGTCTAAGTTATAGGATCTATGTAAATTCAAACTGGTCCGTCTATGAAATATCACTGAATGTAATTGTACTGCCAAGCTAATAAATCAATATGGACTTAAGATAAAGCACACAACCAATTGCTCTTATTTACTTTAGATAAAGGAGGGATAGCAACAACCAATTGTCTGCCTACCATTTCTATAAAGATGTTTAAACAAAGATCTACTTTAAATTTTGCAACATGCATATAGCTGCATCATGTTGTTTTTCTCCCATTACAATCATGTCAAGGAAACAAAGCCAAAAAAGTCTTACCCAATTCTGGGATCTAATGCTAGTCCTCTTGGATTTGTTATGTTTTCACTAATCAGCACAGTCCTGTGGCTCCCATCCATTTTAGAGACTTCAATTGTTTCCAGAGCGTAGTCTGTCCAGTATAGATTGCGACCTACCCAATCTATTGCAATACTTTCCGTCATGGTGATACCACTGTCAATTATCTAAAGACAAAAGGAAATAAAGGGAATAAATGAGTGAATACATGGAAATGATATGAATTATAATTGTATGAATAAAGCATCTAATTTGTCCTATGTATATGAGTATTAGAAAAGTTTGTCTTCCCATGTAGCCAACAATCCACCATGTCAGCAGTACTATTTTCTAGGTAAAATACACCAAGGTTTAATAGAATTAAATACTCTAAGATAACTATTTTTGGATTGGTATGTAGTTTCACTTTGGTCTCAAAGGTTTTTTAAATTAAGCAAAAACTATATCCATTTGCTAAGTTGGCAGGCCTATAAAATGTTATAATGCTGCCACACCGAGAGTACAAACAATAACCATGAAAGGTCAAAAAAGCTGCAACTCTGGGACGAGCCTTAAGAAACATAACTAAATTAAAGCTAATTTAGCTCCCCTGCACTTTCCTCTGCTCTCATCCACTAGAAAGGTTCTCCATCACATGGCCTGAAATTCAGAATCGTAGGTCTGCCTTCACTGACCACACTCTTACCCAAAATACCCATAGACAGGAAAACCACTCAAGATAGATGTACTTACTACTTTTCTGTCTGTTCCATTTTGAAATGCGCTCCAGATTTTGTCCTGAATTATGTCAGACCAAAATATACGCCCACTGATTGAATCGAAATCAATAGCTACGATGTGAGAACCATTTTGGACCAGTGAATAGATATTGTGGATCTGGGAAGTGAAATTGTCAGCAACAATTTTGTTCTGACTTGCCACCAATAACAGCAGACTGTCAAGTGCTGTCCAAGAAAAAATGCAAAAATGGCAATGATTGTGGATGAAAACAAAATTAAAGTGTCTCTTAAATATTTGATGTGATACTTTTGATAACAAAAGGAAGATATATTAATACAAAGAAACCCGTTGCCGTTGAGTTAATTCCAACTCGTAGAGACAGAGTAGAACTGCCCCATAGGGTTTCCAAGGAGCGGCTGGTGGATTCAAACTGCCGACCTATTGGTTAGCAGCCAAGCTCTTTAACCAGTGCACCACCAGGGTTCCAAATACACTATAGAAACTTCTTTTTCTATCTTCCACTGCTAAGATCTTTTTGTATATCACCTCACCTGAACCTCACAAGATATTGAGACTTTGGAAGGTTATGTAACCTGTCCAGGTTTCCATCTGACTCCTAGTCAACATCATCAAATGCCTACATATGACGTATGATCCTAAGTTCTAGGATGTGCTGTTAAACTGGCTAGAGTTAGTTCACTTTCAAGCTCAGTCATTACCTTGAGCTCTGCAAGTCCTCCCATCACCTTCTAATATGTAGCCTGCATCACACCAGCACCGGAAAGAACCTCTCTCATTGTGACAGTGCTGGCTACAAAAGCCTGGAAAATCACATTCATTGATGTCCTCACAGGTCTTAGAATCATTGCCAAGTAGGAATCCCAATGGACATAGGCATTCAGCCCCAAAGGGACCTTGAATACACTGATGAGTACAACCAGCATTATTCTCTGAGCAGCTCTCTTGGTCTAGAATAAAGGAAGAGAATCACAAAGGGAAAGAGTCAGGAATCTTTGTTTCTTTGATTCACTCCCAGGTGATATTTGCCATACAGTCCCATGCCACCTTCAATGTAATGCCCCCTTGGAAGAGTTCTACAGGCAATTCAGGGTCTGCTCTGATTTGCCTGAGAATTTGTTATCCTTCACATCCAATGAACTTATACCACCTTCTGCACTACAACCCTCTGCTATAATTGTTTAGTGCGAAGAGAGAACCTTGGGGAAAAATTGACATCAAGAAACACAATTACCATTGATAAAGCATGCAAACAGACCTAATTGCTTCCCACTTGCCTCCTCTGCCTTTGACATTAAACAGAAAGTACTGGAAGATCTATGGAAGTTAATAATGGAAGGGAAAAGTTAATTGGAACATTAGAGGGCACTGATCCACTAATACACCATCATTCCTTACTTTCAGGGCCAAAATGGCAATGACTGAAGCCACCCAAAGACAGGTCATATGCCTAAGGATACGAATGCCCTCTATTTCCATCTATGCTCTCACTTACTTATGGGAGTTATAATACAGAACATGCACTAGAAGGGGAAGTAAGTCAAAATAATTAGGACATTGTCTGCACAAACACAAAACATAGGAAATCACGATACTTCACAACCATACCTGGCTGCGGTTCATCTGAGAACGGGCATTGATTAAAAAGGAAAGAATGAAAGGACAGTAGTTAGGATTACATGCCAATCACAGCATTTGCAATCACAGCAAACACAAATCGCCAGACTTCATTTGTTTTGTGGCAAGCTCTGATTGAAATTAGAAAATATGAAAGTTAGAAAAATGTATGAGCACATTACAAACAGAAATCAAATTTAATTTAACAATCTACTGGCATCACTTAGTCTCATTTTCCTAAACAATTACATAAAAAGAAGTAAAAACACAAAACCAAGTGCAAAGGATTTAATGAGAAATATTATCTGGTGATGATTTATTTGAATTATAGTTAACCCCACACAGATTGGAACTCAGAATGAACTGAAATGTGTTTCTAAAAAGCTACACAGTGATTCTGACATGGTGATGTCCACCAGGGTACCGCTCAGAAAGAATTTATGGCCAGTAAACTGTGGTCAAGAAACTTACTGCAAACCGGGGACTCGTCTGCCCCATTGGGGCAGTCAGGGGTAGAATCACACACCGCACTCAGATTCACACAGATGCTAAGGCCGGGGCACTGCCATTGCCAACTGGGGCAATGAAAAGCCTGAGTAGCGCAGTCCCTCTCATCACTCATATCCCTGCAGTCATTGTCCCCATCACAGAGCCATGATTTGAAGATGCAGTTTCCATTGTCACAGAGGAAATGAGTTGGAGGGCAGGTTTTGGGAAGGCAGCCAGAGTGCTCATCAGATCCATGGATGCAGTCTGGATGCCCATCACACTCCCAGGTCTCCGGGATGCAGGCACCGTCTGCTTGGCACTGAAATTCATCTGGGTGGCATATACCAGGAGGCCTGGTTGCTGGAAGAAAAGCATTTGAAAAATTTGTGAATGCAATTCAAAATCCCTCTTACAGACTAGATTCAGAGAAAATTATTTAGGTCCATAGTAGGTTATAATACCTAGTATAACAAAATCTGAAATAACATAAACTCTTCTCCCACACTATGGTACACAGAAATATTTGTATGTGTCAGATCAGTGTGTCTGACAACAAACTAAGAACATGATATGCGACTCTTAACTAGAAGATAAATACCTGACTCCAAAGAATATTGTTTTTCCTGTGTTTCTTATTTTCATTCAGGTGCAGATTTGATAATAAAATTTATCCTCACTCACTATTAAAAGAACCACCGGTGCATTTCAATACAGTTATGATGATTTTGAACTTCATATCTTTAATATGGATACTGTAATTTTCCCTCAAATAAGCTATACCCAATGAAACTGGCATATAAAAGATGGCAGTAAATTTCTGAGTGTTTAATTTAACTAACTTTTCTTTCTGTCCAGAGATTTAAAGACTTCTGATTGGGGAGAAAGAATTGGTGAAAATCTACTTTTTAAGATACAAAAGAAATGGGCGATAAAAAATGATCTCCCTTATAGTTCTACAGCCTGTGGAGATTCTAAATTCATCCCAATTATATTCCAGGAAGTCCTCCTTGAACCCTCCAACTAGAAGGAAGTTCTGTTTTCTGATCTTCCATATCTGTACCATTTTTAAGGATCTTACCTTCTGTAATCTCTCTTGCTAGGTCATATATAACTCTAAGAACAAAGGCCATATATAATATCTTAGCAAATATTCAACAAATAGTAGCTGAAAGAATGCATTCATTAGAATCCATACCAAATACAGCTTAGTACCATTTCTATACCATGATTTGACCTCCCTATTGAGGTTCCAAAGAAACCAGTAATTTGTGATTTGCTAGGAAAAATTAAAAGCAAGAACAAAAATACCTCAGAAATAGAAGACTATTAAAAGTACTTCATTTGCTAATTATTTGGTAATGCCTAGTCAGCTTTATTGTATGTTCAATACTGTATTCCTCTGAGAACACTTTGTAATTTAGATTGATTTTTGCTGTAATATCCATGTTGGTAAAAATGGAATGATTCTTTCACCTCAAGTATGCTGGGTATATGGTACTTACGACAGCCTCTCTCATCAGAGTGGTCATTGCAGTCAAAAACCCCATCACAAACGTATATGTTGTTAATACACTGATCCCCACTCGCACACATGAACTGATAAGCAGTGCAGTTAAATACTAAGGATGGAAGAGAAAAGCATTAGAAATTAGCTTAGGGGGAAACTGCTAAACTCATTGGAAGTTTTCTAAGCATGATGAATAAAAACAAAGCAATTCACTTACCACAATCAGCCTCATCAGATCCATCAACACAGTCCTTGTCCCCATCACAGACAAAAGTTAGGTCAATACATCGATGATGGTCCAGGCATTGAAACTGAGTAACGTGGCATGTCTCCATAGATCCTAATGTCACCCAAAAATAAAACCAAGTAACAGTTTATTTCTTGTTCAATGTGTACCACAGCCAAACTGAAAATGTTAAGTGGCTATAAAAGTTATCTCAGTTGTAAAAGTATTCCAGATTCCTTCCACCAGCCAGAGAACTCAAAGCCAGGACAGCTTTTGGAAATAGGTATAGGAAGATTACAGGGCAGAACCTGAAACTGTGATTACACCTTGAAAAACAGACCACGCTAAGAAAATTAGCATCATGTTCTTGAACTGGGACTACACCTCATAAAGTACTATTATGTCCATGACTCTAGACCAAAGCTAAGCAATGGAGCCCAAATGGGCAGCATGGTGGGTATGGCCCAGATGCCTAGTAGCAACAGTGTGTAGACAGATCACAATGACCAGATTTAATCTAAAGTCTAAGCAAAATAATTCTAAAAGTTCCTACTTTGCTGCTCCAGCCACATTATGAAGTTTGAAGGGGTCTTAAAGCTCATCTACCACAGAAGAAAAGTGACTTGACTACTCTTGCAACCAAGACTAGAATTTAGCCCAGGGAAATCTGCTCTACCTTAAACTAGCATTGCAAACATGAGAATAAGCACCAACTAAAAGGAAATCAAAACTGGTAAGATAAAAAGCAGGTGGACGAGATGGATAGAAATTTAAAAACCCCGGTGGCATAGTGGTTAAGAGCTATGGCTTCTAACCAAAAGGTCAGCAGTTCAAATCCACCAGGAGCTTCTTGGAAACCATATGGGGCAGTTCTACTCCATCCTACGGGGTCACTCCGAGTAGGAATCGACTCTGACAGCGGGGGGTTTGGGTTCTCTGGGGGGGTGCCTAGATTGCCTTTTTGCCTGTATCAAATGAACAGAAAAAACACTAGCCAAATGTTTTAAATATATGAAGAACTGTTTGAGGGATTTTTTTTTCAGTTTCTACCTAGACGTTTGTTTCCACAGGCACTGTATTGTTTCCAGAAGACTTGTGGGAAGACTATAAGCATCCCATACACAGGCGCATGCCTTTGTTTTTATAGCCTATTGGTATAGGCTATAGAATTGACACATGGAATAAAAATGGCTAAGATGCAATGCAAATCATGTGAGTTTTATAGGAAAGTCTGCAAAGGTCTTTTTGCTAAGCTGACCAATCAAGAGAAACCAGTTCAAAACTTACCACAGTTCTTTTCATCAGATCCATCCCCACAATCATTATCTGTGTCACAGACCCAGCTTTTTGGGATACACAGGTTATTATCACAGGTGTACTGGTTCTCAGCACAGGAAACAGGTCTTTGAGTGGGGCAGTTCTGTTCATCGCTGCCATCCTCACAGTCATTGTGCTTGTCACAGTGCCAGACTGAAGGGATGCATTGCCCATTGGCACAACTGAATGCTGAAGGTGCACAGGTATTATCTACAACAAAAACAAAGGGTCATTAAGACATTTGTTTTTACAACCTTATTTTTTCTGACTGGCTTCATTACATTAGATAATTGTTGTTAGTTGCTGTTGCTGTTGAGTCCCTTTGAAGCAGTGTACAAAATAAGGAGAAATGTGGATCAAGTGATGACAACATCATCATCATCAACATTATTATTGGCTGACATTTGTTTGGTACTCACCATGTACCAGGGAGTTTCTAAGTGCTTTACATATATTTTCCTTACAAGAATACTATGAGGTATGTATAATTATCTGCATTTTACAGATGAGAAAACTGAGGCTTTAAGAAATTTAGGAATCTGCCCAAGAGTCAAGATCTAGTTGATGTGACTCTAAGGCCCATCCTTAACTTCTAAGCTGTACTTAGTCCCATCACAATTTCAAACACATAGATAAAAATATTCAGGCAAAAATTTGCCACAGGAAGATGATACACAAAAGGAGGAAAATTTTTTCTAAAATCGCACAAGTGGGCACATTTTTTCAAATCTATCAGTCTCCTTTCCCTCCAAAAAGACAGGTTATTATTGCTACTAATCTCACCTTTACAGAGATTTTTGAGATATCAACTGTCCTCTATTTTTATTTTAGTTTTTTTTTTTTTTTTAATTTTAATAGAATACTTTGCCTTCTGCTTAAGCTATTAGGCCCCAATCAATGCTAGCAACTATCTGTAACATTACCTATGAATAATATTTATTGCCTAGCTTCCTAAAAGCTTTTGGAGTCCATGTCTAAAAGGTATTTTTTCCCATATGGGTAGCCCAAGTTTATTTATCTTTCATAAAAGCACTCTTCTCTATGCACTATTCATGTCAGGAAATACCTCCAGTGTATGGCTACTTACTAAATGTGCCACATTGGTGTTCATCACTGTTATCGTGGCAGTCATCAATCCCATCACAGTGGTAGTGACTGGGCACACATCTGCCATTATTACAGGGGAAGGAATATCTGCCACACTGCTCCATTGGTGGTTCATGAGCCAGGTCTTCCACGCATGTCACGTGATCAGAGCTCAGGCTCATTCCATAAGGGCAACCACAAACCCGCTGGAAATTTGGCACCGGAAAGCAGAAGTGGCTGCAGTCGCCATTAGGGTTGGTGGGTCGACTGCAGTAATTAGAACCTGAAAAAGCAATGCACAGAGATAGTAAGTTACGCACATTTCTATTTGGTTGGTCACAGGTTTGGCTGGCGAAGGAAAACAAATAATAAAGAACATTTTTCAGACCCCATACAAGAAATTAGCTTCCTCTTGGGGATCAACATGCCAAAATGTAACATTCTAATTAAATACAGAAAAGCACTATAAAGCAGTACAATCACTGAAATTACTGTTTGTCCTGAATTCCATCATGCAACGCTTTTAGGGTTAGCAGAACTGGACACAGTCTTACACTTTTTACCCACTTAGGATGATAGGAATATAAAACTATCAGGAGTTATATTAAATAATAAGTATATAAAGGGAAAAGGAGCCACCATATCAAATAAATACATGCATATAAGAGAATCTGGCAATCTTACTTACCGGTCTGGATGTCAGCATCATACGATTTCACGTGCATTATGTTACTGACGAATTCTCTGATAATGGTCATTGCCCCACCATCAGTTTTCCTAACTCGAACAATAGCACCCAGTCTCCAGTCGGTAAAAAATACATACTCTAAGAAGGAAAAAAGGTGATTAGTATTTTTAGTCATAGCTCACTTATAAATCCGCTGGGAAAATACAACTCACTGATAAATGCTTCTTGCAAATGTGAGAAACGTCGCCCATAAATATCAGTAATATTGTTCTCTATGATTTGTTACTCTCTAGAAATGACTCTTTGGAAACGTATATACCAGGGTTCAGATTTAGGCAAGCATTTAGGCAAAAAAAAAAAAAAAAAAACCCTCAAGATTCTTCTATAGAGCATTGGATAGGGAAGGCATGGTAAGACATAAGGCTAAAGCATTAGCCTGCTGGGTGCTCTCAGGCAAATACATAACCATTGGAGGACTAGCTTTTCTCATTGTGAAAATAGATTAATTATCTCTAAGCTCCCTGCCAGGTCAAACATTCTATATTCCAATTTTAAAACACTTTAACGTCTTAGAACACTTAAAAATTTTTTATATTCTAATGTAACCAGCTTTTCTGGAATTGCAAGAAGATGACTATACTGCTACAATACACAGTTTTATACAGTTTTATTGCTTCAAAACATACCTCCCAAGATGGTAAGTCCAAATGGATGTGTCATCTGTTCTATATTGCTCAGGGTTCTTCTATCTAAACCATCAAAAGTGCTGTGCTCAATTTTGTCAAAAAAGGCATCTACCCAGTATAATCGTAAAGCACTAAAATAACAAAATACTGAAGTTAGACGTTATCCAGAAACTATCAAAGCAACCCTTTACACTGAGGGCATTCAAAAACAATGTGTTTAGTTGACGTGTTTATTAAACGAAGTTTTGAAAACTGAAATTATATTCCTTAAAAAATTAACATTTTTATGGTCCCCAGAAAGATACATTTACTTTCACAAGGTGGTTTTTAATTGTCTTAGAAATTTCTTTTTTTTCCTTGTGAAATCAAGATACTGATAGTAATCTATGTTTAAGGAGTCCTGGTTAAGCACTCGGCTGCTCACTGAAAGGCTGATGGTTCAAACCCACCCAGCAGCTCTGTGAGAGAAAGACCTGGCAATTTGCTCCCGTAAAGATTACAGCCTAGAAAACCCTATGGTGGAGTTTTACTTTGTCACATGGAGTCATTATGAGTTGAAAATTGAACTGGCAACAAAAATATGTATCTCCCCTTTCTGTCTCCTATAAACTACTTTGGCATTATCTGTAAATGACGTCTTGTTTTTTAAAAGTTCGCCCAGAGTGCATATAAGTAAATATACAGTTGTCGATTAATTGATTCCAAAGGTTTCCTGTCCTCAAGATGCACCCTGTAAGAAATTACATATGACCAGCGATTCATCAAATCCCTGTCCCACTATTAACGAGGTTCAAGACTTATCTCCTCCATACTGACCTTCCACTACCTCCTATAACTCTTGTTCCCCTAGCAATGTCCTGAGACTATTCATGAATGCATTAGACTTTTTCCCAGCAGTAGCTGACCAACTGTTTGTGTTCTTTGTGTTTTTATATCATTCTACATCCTTTCCAATAACCTCCTTAAAAAACTGAAGACAAGCAGTATCAATTTTCTCACTCCCTCATATTACCCCAGTATGCTTCATGTGTTCCAAAATAAGAGGGAGCTCAGTAATGAAAACAATTATTACTTACCTCCAATCTATGGCCAACCCGTTGGGCCATCCAAGAGTAGTGTTTACTATAGGCAAAGCATGAGATCCATCACTCCATGCTCTCATAATTTTAGCGGGACGGAGCCAATCAGTCCAGAATATATACCTAGAAAATGAGGCGACAGATCTAGAACATTAACGTTGGGACAAACACAGATTCTCCGGAGACTTGCTGTAACTAACTTCATTCCCTCTATATGTTATTATGCTTAGCAGATTTAGTGGACCATTCGTTATCAACATGTGGCCAAAATCACAAGCACGAGAAAACATTAGCTTTTTATTTGTAAGGTTCTTTTGAAACAAAACGCACCCACACCAGAAGCAGTATATGGATTGTTAGACAAACAGGCTTTGCAGTCAGACAGGCCAAAAGTTGGATACTAACTGTTGCTTAACAGCCCTGGGTCCTTGGCCAAGTTACTTTACTTCTCTCAGACTCAGAGTCTTTATCTCTAAATGAGTATTATACAAATCTCATTCATAAACTAGCTTTTGGATTAAATGAGATTATAATATATGTAGAGTGCTCACTACATGCTGCATAGTTCAGATCTGTTCTTTAAAGGCAAGCACTGAAAAGGAATATTGTGAACTCTTTTACCTTTCTTGTCTGACACTACCAACCATAAAATAGTAAAAGATGAAACTTTGTGGTCTGAAAGACTTTTTAATCTGAAAACTACTGAATGATTAAGCAAGTTTCGCTAAGCTTCATATCAATACATTAAAGCAGGAAAAGAATTTGAGCCTTTCCTGATAATTCTGCTGCATATTCATTCCTTTTCTACTGAATCTGTATCACATTGCTAGGTCCTCTGCAACTGTGAAAAAAAAAAAAACCCGCACTGCAGTGAAGACTGAGAAAGCTGAAACTAAGAAGAAAGTTATCTGAAGCTGATAAAGTGATTATTTTATGCTAAAGGGATAAAATTTAAGGTGATTTCAATTTATACAGTTCAATCTTATATTTGTTGAACTTGCCAGATCCCTATGGCATCACTTTTCAATGACTGTAAAAGACATACAGTTTTTCAAGCTCTTGGAAAAACATAATCACACTTACCCCATGATAGGATGAACTACAATTGATCGTGGGTTATTTAAATTCTGGACTATTTCTCGTCTCGATTTATCAGCTATTCTCATGACACTAACAGACCTGTAAGAAGCCTCTGTCCAATAGAGATTCTTTGAAATCCAGTCAAAAGTCAAACCTTCAACATTTTCCACCCTGTTAGCTGTGAGAATTTCTCTTCCTGCAAGTTAAAATACGGACATGGTTTAAATTAAGTGTATTTAAATTAAGACATATATTTTACTACTGCATATTTAAATTTTGTGTCAGTGTTACAGCATACTTCAGTAACACATGGAATTCTTAAGAAAAAAAGAAATGTTGACGAGCAACATAAAACATGAGATAAACCTAAAATCTATCTGTTCAAGAGTTCAGATCTCAAACAATAGATATGATTCTGATAAACAGAACCTGGAATGGTATGGTCTGAATTTACTCCCTTCCAGAAAAAAATTTCTCATTGCAGAACATGTGAATAAGAGATACCTGAGTTCACCTACTCACAAACACCACCCACAGACAACTCTGATGAGCTGACACCACCAGGTACGACTAGGGGGTAACCCTGAGATTATTACCGCCCAACTCTCTCACCAACAGTCTCTCACAGCCACATGGTTGCCAAGTTTGGAAAAAACCAGCAAAGATACTAGAAAGGAAATCAGAACTGGATACATGAGATAAAAGACCACGTCCCCCTGTCCATAAGATGATAAAGAGAGAGAAATACAACTAGAAAGGA
Source organism: Dugong dugon (assembly GCA_030035585.1). Classification (NCBI taxonomy): domain Eukaryota; kingdom Metazoa; phylum Chordata; class Mammalia; order Sirenia; family Dugongidae; genus Dugong; species Dugong dugon. The sequence goes on from CM057461.1 coordinate 131,114,828, forward strand.
ACTGGGGTTAAGGGTGGGTTGCATTTTTTTAGGAAGGGAGAGCCTTGAGCATATATAAATATGATGAAGAAACATCAGTAGAAAAAGAGAAGTGGCGAAGAGAAGGGATAATTGAAGGAGCAGATTCCCTGAGGGTTTCAATCAACCAATCTTGACTTTAATTTGATGTCTGACAACTCATTTTCTGCATATGTGCTCAGTGAAACTTAATCTTCTCAGTGGAGGGGCTTAACCACTGACTGTAAGACTATTTTAAAAGGTATCTTGCTCAGCAGGTAGACATGAAGTTGATAAAAGGCATGATGAGAATTCCAGTTTTACAAAGCAGACCAAAGCTGACCTGTGGAGGCACCTACAGGAGACTTAGCCTCCATGTAGCTTAGAAACATAGCACTGCCTTTTGGTAAGAGCTAAGTTTAATTAGGAGCCCTGATGGCACAGTGGATAAGAGCTCAGACTACTAACCGAAGGTCAGGAGTTCGGATCCACCAATGCCTGCAGAGGGGACACATACACACACAGAAGCCCTCAGCGTATCAGCAACAGGTTCTGAGAAAGGCAGGGGCCAAGGAACTAAGGGGGATCAGTTAAAAGTGAGGACAAGGAGCAATTATACCCCCAGGTCCCTCCAAGATCCTCTGCAGCCATGCTACTCTCCGGTCTAACTCCTCTAACAGATCAGAGAACGTATTCTCTGAAGAAAGTAAAGCAGAGAGGCTGTAGGCTCAGGGATTCACAACAGAGGGCTGAGGCGGCCCATCCACAAATACAGACCTTCTGGTAAGCTTTTTATAGCCCCATCCCTAATACCAAACAAGGTCCTCAGCAATTTGGAAAAAGCTTTTGCTTCATGAAACAAAAAAAATAAGGAACCCAAAGAAAATGGAAACAGAGGATGACTGACTTTTTAAAATGTAATTAATATCAGAGAATTAAGAAACTGAATTTATAAAACAATAACAAGTTATTATGAAACAAAGTAATCAGAGAACAAGAAACTTCTTCAAAATTGAAAATATTATAAATGAAATTTAAAAAATTCAACAGAAATGTTGAAAAGTAAAAGGCCGAATCTCACAGAACAAAATGATACAGATGAAAAAAATAATAGGAAAAAACAAAGGATTAAGCTAACATTCTACTACTACAAATAACAGAAACAGTGAATGGAAAAAAAAAAGGCAAGAAAATTGGAAGGACATATATCTCAAGATTAAAGGAATGACAAAAAGATCCTAAAAGTTCCCAGAGAGAAACAATAAAAACACAATAATAACAATATAAATGGTGCTCAGAATGGCACTGGTAAAAGTTTCTCTATACAGCTAGACAGTCAAAATTCCAAAAAAATAAGCCACCCTATTTCTCCTTCTTAGGAAACTACTAGATAATAATGTTTCAGCAAAATGAGGAAATAAATCTGGAAAGTGGATGGCCTGCCAGAAACATGAACTCCAACACAGGAAGGTGACAACAGGAAATCAGAAGACAAGAGCTGTGCAACACATCCAGACAGAAACAAGTCCTAACTGGAACAAGGGAGAGAGGTCTCCAGCGTGGGGGAAATATTACTGTCTTTAGCTAGGCATTTCATTAATCTTTTGAGCTTTTGGGGCAAATATATGATAGTTACATAGAAAACTAAGCAAACGAAAATGGGCAGTTGTTAACTCCAGCAATTCGTTCAAGAATGTCATCACAAAATACTACTTGGCTTAGCAGTAAATAAATATTAAATATTAAGTTTTATTAACAAATATTAACACCAACTATTAACTTAACCTACAAGTACAATGTAGCTTTTTAGGGAGAATTGGGGGAGAGGATTCGAAAATTAAATCCTCATCTATAACAAGGAAGTAAGTATCTAAAATGGATAAGTCGAGAAATAGTTGTATAAGCAAAGTATTTAGAAACATGGAGACAAATAATAAAAGAAATAGCTAAAAAACTGGTAAACAATTACCCCTGGAGAGCAGGTCTGGGTTAGGGGTGTAGTGGAACAGGTTAATATGGTTTTTCATTGATAATAGCGATAATGATAGCTAACATTTACTGAATATTTACTATTTTCCAGGAATTATTCTAGATGCTTTACATGAATTAACTTAAAATTCTCTCAACTACCTTACAAGATATGTAGTAGCTTTTTTATCATTCCTATTTTTTCAGATTATGAAAGTAATCTGCCCAAAATTACACAGCTAGATTATTTAGGGAGCCAGGATTCAAAACAGGCAGTCTACCTGCTGAGCTGGACCTCTTAGTTGCTACATTACATTGACTATTTATTTCAAATTGCAGGTTTTCAACCCACTAGCTATATGAAAGAGAAAATACCCACCGTCTGTGTATGAGGCAGTTAAGAGGAACCCTCAGTGAGTATACTCGGCAATACGGTGAACGGATGGGACCAACTGTCAGGTGCACTCATTAATCTTAAATCAAGAAGCATTCAGTCCTTCAGAGAATCTCAGAATATTTTTGCTGGACGATGTCTGAGAAGGACTCTAATCTAGTGATCCTAACTGGGAGCAGAAATAGGAGTGCCAACTCTCATTCGCAGGTGGTGTTCCTTCCTGTTGTTATGGATTGACTCACATTCCCCAAAAATATGTGTTGTAAATCCTAACCCTATACCTGTAGTTATCATCCCATTTGGGAATGGGTTTTCACTGTTACATAGAGGCAGTATTAGTGTAGGGTGTGTCGATCTCTTGAGATATAAAACAGCCCGTTAAGCAAGCACAAACACATGAGCCAAGGAACCCAGGAATAGCTGGGAAGACACAAGGACCCTTCCCCAGAGCAGAGAGACTTCGCCTAGAGTTAGCACTCTGAATTCAGACTGTTAGCCTCCTAAACTATGAGAAAATAAATTTCTGTTCATTGAAGCTCACCTCCTTGTGATATCTGTGTTATAGAAGCACTAGATAACTAAGACACGTCATCATCCAATAAATTACGCCAAAGAAAAGCGTGACTGACCGCAACTGATGACTGTAGATTCTAACAGAATTCCAGTCAGCTAAAAACTTGATTTACTGTATTTCACATAATTCATGTCTTTTTAAAAAATTATTATTCCAGCATAACCATTAGCAAAGACATTCCAGGATACCTTAGAGAGGTCATCTCATTGGACCAAGCTGACTGCTAGAACACGGGAAATAGCCTCAATCCAACTAGAGCTGTCATACTCTTGACATTAAAACTATTTGTAGGTTAATTTTTATCACTGTTAAAATATACCTTCATTTATAAGTTGTTTTGAAAATAAAGGAAAGGTGTTTGCTTTAAGTTAATCCATAAGAAAAGCTAGCTTAGCAAAAGACCCTGTTTAAGAAGTGGATGCAAAGTTTTACTGAGCAAACTATCATTATTATTATTATTGAAAACTTACAGGGACAACACACAAAAGAAATATCCTTACTCACCTGTGCCATCAATATTTTGTCTACAAATCATATCTTGTGCTGTATCTGAAAAAAAGATAGTTTTCTCTTGGGCCCAAAAATCAACCCCAACAAAGAAAGAATGACTTCTCGTGACTGGAACCATGACATCTTTCTGGGAAGTGAGGACAGGCGGGATCCCGCGAATGGCCAATTGGGATGAAAAGAGCAGGAACTTCTTAACAGCTGTAGGAAAAGGGACGCAGCATGGTCAGCCACAGACATGGTTCTGGTGCTCCCCAAATTCCAGAGAAATTACCTATACGTCCATACCAAAAAAACCAAACTCGTTTCTGACAAGTCAGTTCCAATTCATAGCAACCCTACAGGACAGAGTAGAACTGCCTCATAGGGTTTCCAAGGAGCAGCTGATGGATTCGAATTGCCAGCCTTTTGATTAGCAGCCAAATGCTTAACGACTGTGCCACCAGGGCTCTAATATGTCCACAAAGCACATATTATCATTCAAAAATGCATGTATGAATGTAAAAAATAAACTTTTGTAAAACTTAGTTGGAAATAATGGGAGGAAGGGAAGAAAATGTATCCTTAAGATAAATTTATATAAAAGGTGCTGACCACAAATAGTATCAACTGAACTCCATAATAATTACATCAAAATTTCCAAGTTTGCGTTAACTTTTGTATAGAGGCCTACCCCAAGAAGTCTGCTGCAGTTTTTGAGGTATCAAGACCAAGAAAATAATAATTAAACAACAGCAACCAGGTGAATTATTTTAAAAGAAATAAAGGAGAGAAAGAAGGGTGGGGAGAAAAGGAAAAGCCTGAGGAGGAGAGAGTGACAGTACGTCAAGAACGAGAAAGGGATGGTTAACAACCCCACTACGCGTCAACACTGTCCTTACTCAACCTTGGGTTCCCTATCACCAGCTTTCCTGTCCCCTTCTGCCTTCTAATCCTTGTCCCTGGACCGCTGTGCCTTATTAGTCCTGTTTTGTTTTATGGGGCTGTCCAATCCCCGGCTAAACGGTGAACCTCGGAAGTGACTTCACCACTGACCTAAAACGGTGTCTGGGGGCCATACTCCTGGGGTTTCTCCACTATCTTTCAGGCCAGTAAATCTGGTCTTTTTTTGTGAGTTAGAATTATGCTCTACATCCTTCTCCAGCTCTGTCCAGAACCCTCTATTGTGATCCTGGTCAGAGCAGTCAGTGGTGGTAGCCGGATACCATCTAGCTGTACTGGACTCAGTCTGGTGGAGACCTTTGTGACTGTGGTCCATTAGTCCTTTGGACTACTCTTTTCGTTGTATCCTGTTCTCTTCATTCTCCCTTGCTGCTGAAGGGGTGAGACCAGTGGAGTATCTTAGATGGCTGCTCACAGGCTTTTAAGACCCCAGACGCTACTCACCAAGGTAGAATGTAGAACATTGCCTTTATAAACTGTGTTATGCCAATTGAGCTAGATGTTCCCCGAGACCATGGTCCCCACAGCCCTCCGCCCAGCAATTCAGTGTCTCAGGGAGTTTGGATGTGTCTATGGAGCTTCCATGACCTTTCCTTGTACAAGTTGTGCTGGCTTCCCACACAACAAGGACTAGAAAGCAGAAGGGGACAGGAAAGCTGGTGATAGGGAACCCAAGGTTGAGTAAGGACAGTGTTGACATGTAGTGGGGTTGTTAACCATTGTCATAGTGCAACATGTGTACTCTTTAGTGAGAAACTATTTTGTTCTGTAAACCTTCATCTATAGTGAGAATAGCAGCATAACTGGAAGAGCATAGTCGATTTCACTGAACTGTGCATATAGAAATCTTTGAAATGGTGTACCTTTGGCTATGTATATTTTCACCAAAAAAAAAAAGGTTGAGAAGGGAGAGGGTTGACACGTTGTGGGGTTGTTAACCAATGTCATATAACAATATGTGTACTAATGTTTAACGAGAAACTATTTGTTTTGTAAACCTTCACCTGAAGTACAATAAAAGAAAAGAAAAAAAAAAAGAATGAGAAAGGGAGCTGGAGGTATACTCATAAAAAAATAAATATTGAATGAGGGATTTTAAAACAATGTAATGTTGACATTGTTTTTAAAACAAGGGGTTTTTACCTGAATCTAGAATTACCTACAAAGTTAACAAATTCATCTGAGGAAGAATAAGAACAAGCATTTGTCAATGGCATAAAAAAAGTGTTGGAAAAGTGAAAATAAGAGAAATATATATTGTAAGAGAGCATTCCAGCATCAGGTGAGGCATTCAAAGGGGAAAAAAGGAAGCATACAAGGCAGGAAGGAAACCAAGAGCATAGAGGCAGATATAAAGAGAAAGGCTGAACTGAAAAGTCAAAAACTAGTTGAGGAATTGAGCCACCCCAACGCTCAGGAGTTTACTTTAGAATATAGCAATAAAGCCAGGTAGGACTGAGTTGTGATTACCTGGCTTAAAGGAGCATAAGCGGTGGTCTAGAAGTCAATAAAAGTGTTGAGAAGTATTTCTCAGTCACGTTAAGACTAACAACTAAGGTGGAAAAGGTATACACACAATACAGAAAAGAACTCAAAATTAAATCATGTGGAATGTCAAGACCATACTTAATAAAAGGAGACAAGGGTTTCAGGAGGAAAACAAAGGGGAAAGAGAGCCCAAGAAAACCTTAGGCATGGAATTGAAGAAAAGTACCAAAGGACAGGAGTCCCTGGATAGTATAAACAGTTAAGACACTCTAACCGAATGATTGGAGGTTTGAGTCCACTCAGAAATGCCTCAGGAGAAAAGCTTGGAAATCTACTTCCAAAAAAAATCAACCATTGAAAATCCTATGGAGTTCAGTTCTACTCTGACACTCATGGGGTCGCCAACCACATGGCAACTGGTTTGGTCACCATAGGGCAGAAATTTACATCTTCAAACACAGCTCTGTGTGTAAAGGGGGGAGATGCACTGTGGGCTACGGAAAGCTTATCCGTGGTTAAGAGGGAAGATGGGGAGCTAGCCCAGTCCAAAAGCAGTAGTTGTCTGGGTAGGGGCGTGCTGCCTGCCGGAAAGACAGTCCAAAACAGACTTCTTACCAACACAGTGGTGGTTGTCGTCAGCCAGGTCGAAGCCAAGGGTGCACTTGCAGCGGTAACCCAAACCGTCATTATCTAATATGTGGCTGATGACACAGACCTGTTCACAACCCCCATTGTTATTTCCACAAGGATTTACAGCTGGAGTAAAGGAAAAGTACCAATTAGAAATGTATAATTATCCAAGACATGTAACGTCAATTTGAGCCCTATAGATGAAACACAGTAGTAATGGGTTTGAAACTCAATGGAGACATCACTACCCATTACCGGGTACACTCACTCACCCAGTTTCACTGCTCTCAAATTGGTGGTGGCAAAAAACAGGCCTATTGCCCCATAAAACCAAATGGGACTAATGAGGCACAGCAGCCGGGGACAAGGGCCAGAAGGCAGAAGGAGACAGGAAAGCTGGTGATAGGGAACCCAAAGGTTGACGAAGGATAGTGTTGATGTGTTGTGAGGTTGTTAACCATTGTCACAGCACAACATGTGTACTAACTGTTCAATGAGAAACTATTTTGTTCTGTAAGCCTTCATCTAAAGTGAGAATAGCAGCACAATTGGAAGAGCGTAGTCGATGTCACTGAACTGTGCATGTAGAAATTTTTGTAATGGTGTATCTTTGGCTATGTATATTTTCACAAAAAAAAAAAAAAAAAAAAGGGTCGAGAAGGGAGAGAGTTGACACGTTGTGGGGTTGTTAACCAATGTCATAAAACAATATGTGTACTACCGTTTCATGAGAACTATTTGTTCTGTAAACCTTCACCTGAAGTACAATTAAAAAAACAAAACAAAACAAAACAGGCCTACCACAACTGAATACATTTAGTGGTTCTTCTTCTCAACAATTATGTCAGGCTCTGTCTTCCAACCTCAGTGATCAGAAATAATTACCAAAGATAATTTTAATACCATTTTTATCAGTTGTAAGATACAATAAATAGGTATTACTCACTGAATGCTTATTTTGTAAGTATGCTAAGTTTCACCTAATAACTCTAAGAGCTAAGTATTTCACAGAAGAGGAAACTAAGGCTCCGAAAGTTTAAACATTGCCCAAGATCATTCAGCGACTAAACAGCTAAACTAGGATTCAAACCCAGATCTGATTCCAAAACCCTGTATGTCTGCAACACAAACCACTTTATAATTCCAAAAGCCACCTTCAAATTGGCAACCTTGGGAGACTCACTGTACACTGATTATAACACTGTCACGGCTTCGATTTACCAGATAAAGCATATATTTTCCCAGGATAACTACTTTGAAGGATAGTGATCTAAGTATATCAGTTCTAGTGTTTGAGTTGTTCTGTTTTTTAAATCAATCTAGCTTTTCTCCATCCTAAACAAACCCATCTCTTCACAAGAGAATTTTAAAGCTAAACTTGTCTTCCTCTAAATTACTGTTCATCAATATTCAACTGTATACCAACATATCATATTGCTTTTTTTGATCCATAAAAGTTATATACATTTCAAATAGACGTGTCAATGTTCAATTTAAACACACAAGCAAAATGACTGAAAAACAACAGAAGATTAACCAGTCCCCGAATCAAAATGTTTCTTTTCTTTGATAAGTGATCAACCAGAGACATCAAACCCACTTAAGTCTATGACAGACCTAACACATATGACATACACAAGAGAGGAGAAGGAAAACAATCTCTCTGACTCCACCGAAAAGGAACACTTAGGCATGTCATTTTGTTCTTTTGGGCCTCAGTTTCTTCAACTGTAATATTAGAGGGCTGAAACGGGTTTCTCCTAGTAGATTTAGGATGGACATTTTGGGTTGTTTTCTTTGGTGCTATACCCCTGGCACTTGCAGGTACCAAAAAATAGACCTGAAATACATCGATTTCTCCAGAATACCCATCTAGGTAACTTTCTAGGTAACCCTTCATATATTTGAGAATAACACTTTGAGAAAAACTTTGAGTCCAAGCACAGTTTCTATGGGTCTGGGGGCTCACCTCTGCGCTGTCTGAGGGAATGGTAAACAGTTACTCCATAAGGTCTCAGGGTGGACTGGTAGTATACTTGTGGGTTGGTTTCTGTGAACTTATTCGCCTTCATTACAGCCATCTTTGTCCAATCAGTAAAGAACAACTGCTCTTCAAACACGCTTATTCCATAGGGATGAGGAATGAGCAAGCCTCCATGAACTACTGTCTTCCTGTTACAAAATATATGCATATATTGTATGATTTTTTTCTTGTTTTGCTTTATTTTGATTAAAGTGCAGTCAGTGCAATAAAATGCCCAAAAAACTTACTGTCTTATTACTAACATAGAATATACAGAAAACATACATTAAAGATACATGTGTATTGCCATCAACATTTGATAGGATTTTCATGTTCTCTTATATATATACACACACACATATAAAAGGGCAAAGATGTGTAACATCATTTTGAGTTCCATAGATGAAAGAGAAGAACCAGGGCTTGGGAATCTGGTGCCTTCAAAAATTATTTCCCACTGAATCACTGACCATTTCTCAGCAATTAGGGAGCAGGACAGTGAGTGTTCAACCCACAATATGAAAGCTGAGAAACACACTAAAGTTGGGGGGGAGGGGCGGGGACAAAGGGCCTAAGGTGGCACATTTAGTGCACACCCAATAATAACATGGTACATGAGCAAATTCCAGAACCCTGAATGCCACCTGCTGGCAGAGTAACATGCAGTGACGATGATTTTAGTTCTGTTCACAAGCTTTAATATCCCTTTAATGTCTCCTCACAGCCAGCAAACCAGTTAAATCTTTAACCTTGGCATAAAAATATTTAGACTATATAAAGTAACGTCAAAACACCCCAGTGAAAAAGAAACTTAGGCAATTTTGTCAATTGTTTTTATACAATATATTGGGTTTACTAATTTTTTTTTCATTAAATTACTTCATGTTCTCACTGTGGGGACCAGTTTCAGTGATAGGAAGTCATAGACTTCATATCCAACCATTTCATTTAACCAAGCAGAGATTAGTCTAAGACTATAAAATGCAGTGGCAAACTGAGATAGCATCCTGACAAAATATTCCTTTCATTGAGAAAACAATAAAATCAAGTCATTTGGAAAAACTAAACTGACCAACCTACTTGCTGAATTCACTAAGAGTAATTTTTATTGGCCAAAATTTGAGGACATGTCTTAACCATTTTTTATTTTTTTAGATATTAAAAGGAGAGTTAGCTATAATCAGAGTAAAGAAAAAATTATGCCATATTCTACCTTCAAATATTGCTGTAAAAATACAATAAGTCATAAATTCTCTTTGAATCTGAAATATATTAAAACGAACAACCCAACCCACTGCCATCGAGTCGATGCTGACTCATAGCAACCCTATAGGACAGAGAAAAAAAACTGCCCCATAGAGTTTCCAAAGAGCTCCTGGTAGATTTGAACTGCCAATGTTCTGGTTAGCAGCCGTAGCTCTTAATCACTACACCACCTGGGTTTCCTGAAATATATTAGGGCAGAGTAAAATCCAATTAATTCCCACTGGATAATGTTAATGAATAATAAAGCTTAAAGATAAAATGGTCCTTTATCCCAAGAATAAGGGAACCCAGAAGAATAAATGGACTCAGGAGTTAATAAAAATTATATGCTCCATCTGGGATTGGGAGAAGAGGTAAAGAACAAATGCTTTAGGTAATATTCAATGTGTGTTATTATGGAATACAAGAAAAGCTAACAAATCTCAGAGCTGGTCACTTCTTGGAAAAGATCATTCAAGTTGTAATGTCAACCAAAAAGTTAATATTTTAATTCTGGTCCTTCTAAAGCCAAAAAACTTCTTACCTTTGAAGTCCATCATAAGTTACAGTCTCAATGTAATCAAACCGGGAGTCAACCCAGTAAACACGCTTTGATACTATATCCAGAGTTATCCCAGCAGGCCATCCCAGCTTTGATTTTACCAAATTTTTACGGGCACTGCCATCCATGAAAGCCCTTTCCACTGTAGGCTCCCCCGAAAGATTCTCCCAATCTGAGAAAAATAAATAACTACAAAAGAAAAACAAAAGATGAAAGGGGTCTGTTATTTTACAAGTTTACCAGGAAAATATTTGTTTTAGACTGTGTGTTTCAATTAACGGAAACTTCCTCCAGCTGACTACAGAACCACAGCGTATAAAACAACAGAGCTAAAAATTCTTATTCCCTTTCTTAACATTCTTGCCTCTTACTTGGCTCTGTCTTTAAGTATGTTTCCTCAAAAGTGGAGATTAGGAAAATTTAAAATTGAAGAAAAGTAATTATTATCAGTCTTGCTGGATGGAGTCACACTAAACAACTTGTAATAAGATATTAGCATTGACATTCAATCCCACTAGGTAATGAGAAAGTGCCCCTTTTCCCTTTTAAAAAACTTTACAGCCAATTGATGTTAGAGTAATCATCTTAACAATGGTGAAACATAAATAACCCCAAAAACATTAAGTATTTTAAGGACACCAGTAGGTAGAATTATATTTCATCAACTCCTTTAAAGCTACTATGAATAGAGATTAAAATGAACCTACAATTAATCCAATGGATGTTCAATGTATAAAGGGAGAGAGAAAACTCCAAAAATAGAGGGATAGTATGTATTCACATCACTTACCCAATAGTTGGGTCTACGGCGATTCCTCTAGGATGCCCCAAGTTTTCAGTGATAAGGGTAACCCGATCACTTCCATCCAAATTTACCAAATCTATGCGGTTGACCTTGGTCTCCACCACATAAAGTTTATTATTAATCCAGTCCACAGCCAAATTCTCTGCTACGTCAACAGAAACATTGAGAACTTCTTGGATATCTAAACTATTAATGTCAACTGAAAAAACCTGAAAGAAAAATCAAAATTATTTTAATTCTTAAGCATAACTAACTGCAGACACTGTTTTCTTACACTTCATTCAATGTAACATTATACGTTTCCCCTTCTTAGCAGTTGGTATTAAGACATAAAAGCACAATTCTACCGAAGCCAAACTGAAATAACCTTAAACCTAATAACAAAAAGGACACAATGTGTAGAGTTTAACATGCAGTATCTCATTTAGCCCTCTAAACAACCGTATGTAATTGGTACTTAATATTACTAACATCCTCAGATTCCAGTGCAGTATCTCATTTAAGCCACTAAACAACCCTATGTAATTAGTACTTAATATTAATAACATCCTCAGATTACAGATGAGGAAACTGAGTCTTAGTCAAACAGCCAAGCAGGTGATGGAGCTAGAATTTGAACATGAGTTTCTGTGACTCCAAGGTCTGGCGTCTGGCCTCCTAACCACTAGCCCCGAGACACACATCCATTTTGCTTAAATCATTTCTTAGGACCTAAAAATCAATACAGTCTTGCTAGAGTCCATGTGTGTCATAAGATGAAAAAAGAATTCATAATATATTATTATCTTCAACCAACAAATCCTCAGCTAATACATGCTGTACAGCTAACCAAGGTGAGGAAGGCATTTGAGATAGCACCATTTTTGCCTTCTGTAGGTCAAGTAAGAGCAACTGGTGAAAAAAATCTGGTTCTATACAGTCACAGGCTTCTCAAAAAGAAAGGTGGCTGTTGCAAGCTTTAAGATGGCTAAAATTTTAGTCTGGGCTCAAGAAACTCTCCTGGCCCAAAAGCAGACCTAAGAAAGCCACTGTTACAAGAGCCAGACAAAAAGAACCACCACCACCTTCCCAACCCCTTTATCCCTCCCTGCCGCAGGAAGGACCACAGGCCACAGGAATGTGTTGTTTGGCCTGCCTTTACGGTGTTTCTTAAAAATTTGAGCCAATACCAGGAGAACATGCAGAAAAATCCACATTTCTTTTCCTTTAACATGTAAAAGATCTGGCAGTACTGGACCTTCAATATTACTTGGCAACAGTGCTGGAATGTGCAGAAATGGGCCCTTCAAACAGGGCATAGCTCTCCAGTTCCCCATAATACCACCCCTCCTGGCTAGTGCTGAGTGTGAACACCCAGCCCATTTACATGACATACCTAGAGACCACATAACTTTTAGGATTGCAACCTACAGCCTAGAGGCAAAAAAAAGATAACCTAAACTCTAGGCTGGTGCAAGTGCTGGCCCTACGAATAATGAGAATAATTTTTCTTTTAAATACTTGAACTACTTAACATATTTATGACATAGTCTCTCAATTTTTGTACACCAATGCTGTACTTTTAACAACATTAATAAATATATTATTCATGTCTAAATGAGGAAACTAATTTCTAAATTCAAGTTAAGGCAGGTGGCCTTTACTTGCAAGACCCTATACCATCTACCTTTCTGAGATAAAACAAATAATACCATGAAAAGCACTAACTTGACCATTTCACTAACTTGATAATTTGACATCAAGAGGGCAGCTAAATGCTCTACCATTGGTTTCCGTAAAAAATTTAATTTAAGCCTGTGGTTTTTTTGGTGGAGGAGGTGATTAGCTGTATTCAAATCATAATTGTTAATAATCCAAATTCAAAATCTATGCATTTCATTTAAATAAATTAAAATTTATTAATGAAACAAGGAAATTAAGAGTCTCTAAAATTTATATGTCAATATTCTCCACTGCATTACTCAAAGTTGAAACTAAATCCCTCACACTTTCCAAATAAGACAGTGTAACAAAATTTTGGCTGTTAAACAAAATACTGTCAATATTTGTTATCCAATCCTCAATTATAGTTCCATTTAGAAGATGCAAGTAAAATCTGATTTTTATCATCCAGGAAAGCAGAGTACTTTTTACATTTTAAATGATCAGGTTTCAAAAATTACTACCAAATATCTAACCAGTTTTGAAAGAATGTCTACTATTTCTTTTAATTAGGCTTTTGGACTCCATTTCGAATAAAATTAAAAGTTGCTCAAAGCTTATCCATATAATAGACTGCATTGTATAATAGGGCACATGTAATAGTATAGCATGGAAAAGGTGCTGATTAACATAAAATATCTCAAGGGCCTTTTTTGTTACAAAACAAAGGAACTTTCCTCTCTACTCCCCCCAAAAGGAAAAGCCATCAACACTTTGTGCTCAGGGTTCTATAAGCTCCTAAAATAGGCTCCTGAAATTTCTATTTACCTTATCTTGCATGATGTCTGTCCAAAAGACCCTGTGCAGGTCATAGTGAAAATCCACACCCACAGCCACTCCCCGGTGCTGAGACTCTACGAGGATCTGGAAGCTCCTTCCATGAATGTCACCAATTAGCAAATCCCGACCATTGGAGAAGATAACAGAGGCCTCACCAGCTAAACATGAAGATGGAAGGCATTACTACTCCCTTAGGTAAGCAAGGATGGTGAAGTAACTTACAATTGATGTGATTTATGCTTTTCCAAATGCTTTCTTCAGTGTTACCTTACTTGAGGTTTAAAATAAACCTCTGAGGTAAACACTATATCCATTTTATAGATGGACAAATTGAGGTACAAATCACAGTTAGGAAAAGTGTCCTGACTCTAGCAATGCACCTTCAGTGACACTGAGGAAAATACATCAGGTGTTTGCAAGAGTTATTGATCATAGGGGCACCTTATGTCCATGTGCAATTTTAAATTGTGTTAAACGGAGAACACATTTTAAGGATTACCAAGAGATCACTCTGCGAAAAACATGGCAAATCCAAATTGCTCTACCTATATACTCACAGGCATGCAAAATAACCTAAGTATAAAGTTATTCTTTGCAGTCTTGTTTGCAGTAGCAAAAGATAAGAAATGACATAAAAGTCCATCAGTAGGGGACTAGTTAAATGTACAGCCATATAATGGAACATCATGTCACTATAAAAAAAAATGAAGAGTTTTCTGTACTAATATGTAATACGGAAAGCTCTTGAAAATATATTGACATTAGCAAGATGTTATCACCATATGTATAAAAATAGGGTTAAATATCTCTATTTGTACATTCTTGTATATACGTAATTGTTAAAAATCACACAGAAAATCAGGTATTTCTATCCCAAAACTACTAAAAAATGTGCCATATATCAATTCAAATTCAGTATGTCCTTTCTGAACCACATCTTCATAAGTTTTACATAAATTTACCAAATTTATTGGTAATAATAATTACCAAAATTATTTCTATAGGTATCTGTCACCTACATTTGTGATACCAAAAAACAAACCCACTGCCATCAAGTCGATTCCAACCACAGCGACTTTATAGGAACAGAGTAGAACTGCCCAGTAGGGTTTCCAAGGCTGTAAATCTTTACAGAAGCAGATTGCCACATCCTTCTCCCACGGAGCAGCTGGTAGGTTTGAACCTCCAACCTTTCTGTTAGCAGCCCAGCGCTTTAAACACTGCGCCACCAGGGCTCCTTACATTTGTCACAGGTAAGTTAACTTAAAATTAAATAACCATTCCATGATTAAGTGTGGTGGGTGACATAATAGCCCAGGCCCAAAGTGAACCAAAACCAATAAATATATATTTAAAAAGGTCATCATTAATCCACAAAGAGATCCCTAATCATCAAAGCATCAAATTAATGTTGATCCATTCTTCCTGGCAGCAATTGGGTGCCGGGAGCCACTTGTGATCTGTGATGAAAAAACCCTGCCATCAGCATTAACGTGTATTTCTTTTGTCGTTTGCTATAGAAGGAGAATTATTAGTCAAAAGTTTACTGTTCAGATATACAGTGTCCATAATTTACTCACAGGAAGTGCTAGCTTTGCAGTGCCGTTGATGCTCCAAGACATACCCTTCTGCACAGTGGCACTGGTGATGGCCAGTGCGGTCTTCACACATCTGGGCACAAATCCCCCATATCTGGCAATCATCAAAATCTGCCACATGAGAAATAGACATTTGTAATCATATTTACCAGCTTTTCTTGTGTACCCTTTGACAAAAATCCTGGAATAGTTTTTTAAATCTATAAGAAGGATAACTTTGTACAACACTATCTGGATTCATAGTCCTATTGTATTGCATTTTATTTATTAATGGTGGTTTATAAATATCTGAATTTTGGTGTGAGTGCTTCCTGTCAAAAGAGTGTTTTCTAATATGATAGCCACTAGCCCCCTGCGGTAATTTAATTAATTAAAATGAAACCAAATTAATAATTCTGCTTCTCAGTCACATCTGCCACATTTCAAGCGCTCAATATCCACATATGATTAGTGGTTACCATAGTGGAGAGCGCAGATACAGAACATTTCCATTATTGCAGAAAGTTTTATTGCACAGTTACCTTTACTGAGGTTACAAAATCATAACCAAAATTAAAATTTTCAAGACATGAAAAATGTCCTCATCTACTAATTTATTTATTATCCAATGTCCATCATATTACAGAGCTCTGTTCACTGCCATACAAGTCCCAGTTATGTCCCTCTTGACCAAATATAATTGACATATAATCAATACAATATGGGGTGGAGAGAACAAGTCAGCATATAAAAAGGCTTGAGGGGTACAGAAACTGCCCTATCTTGGGAAGACTGGTGCCAAATATCTTTTGTTTGGCCCTCCAGGTTCACACCCACTCTCCATCCTCTTCCACCTTCCCTGGGAGGGGGACCTCTATAGCCTATACCAACAGGGTTCCCATGCCCTCTGGTTCAAGTTAATTTTAATTTCTGCAACCATCGCACTCTCCAGATTTCTAGGAGTCAATTATATTTGCAACAAATGTCAGAGTTGTGAACTGGAATCTCCCACACCTGCTAGGTGGCCCACCATCCAGTGACTTCCAACTAGAAAAGCCCAAGACCCTGGGAGCAAGCTAACAGGTCCAGTTATCCCTCTAGACCAAATATAACAACAACATGGGCCAGTTTATCTTTCTTTCCGAGGACTAATCAAAGAAAAGTATTTGGAGGTGACAAGGTAAAATGACATGTGTTATAGAAGGCCCTCATTGATCAATCTCTTCTGTGCCCTCTCAGCCCTGAGAAAGCTCCACCTGAGGCTTCGCCCCAGTAGGAATGAAAGTACAGGACATTCGTCCTCAAACTCCTAGAATGTCATGACCTCATTTTGAATGCAGGGCCCACGAGACTATGCTTAAGAGTCCAGAGTCACCCTGGCAACAGGAGTTCTGATGTGAAGCAGAAGGAAACCCAAGGCAGAGAAATCCTTGGGCATTAATGCTCTTTCCGTCACCTGGACTATGACTGCTTTAAAGAGACAAATGATTATATAAAATCTCTACCACTTTTAATGACTCATTAAGATTGTATCCTTTAGAGACTGGAGAAACCCCGAGAGTATGGCCCTCACACACCATTTTAGCTCAGTGGTGAAGTTATCTCTGAGGTTCACCGTTCAGCCTGGGAGTGGACAGCCCCGTAAAACCAAATGAAACTAACAAGGTACAGTAGTCCAGGGACAAGGGCAAGAAGGCAGATGGGGACAAGGAAGCTGGTGATAGGGAACCCAAGGTTGAGTAAGGATATTGTTGATGTGTTGTGAGATTGTTAACCATTGTCATAGGGCAACATTTGTAGTAACTGTTAAATGAGAAACTATTTTGTTCTGTAAGCCTTCACCTTAAGTGAGAACAGCAGCACAATTGGAAGAGCATAGTCAATGTCACTGAACTGTGTGTGTAGAAATTTTTGAAATGGTGTATCTTTGGCTATGCGTATTTTCACCAAAAAAAAAAAAAAAAAGGTTGAGAAGTTAGAGGGTTGACTTGTTGTGGGGTTGTTAACCAATGGCATAAAACAATATGTGTACTACTGTTTCATGAGAAACTATTTGTTCTGTAAGCCTTCACCTGAAGTACAATAAAAAAAATAAAAATAATTAAAAAAAAAAGATTGTATCCTTTAAACCACTGTGGAGAAAAGTAAATTAATACCTATCATCAATTAAAGTGAAGACAAGAAAAATGAAAGTAGAATTGAGTGTCTTCATGAGAGTAGAGAAGATAGTGGAACCACATAAAACACTGAAACACTGCTTTACAAACCGTCCCCCTCCCCAGTACCTTCCCTTTTTATTCTTTGTCCCCTCCTACCAGCAATTACTGCTTTGGAAATAATTCAAAAAAGCCTTTTTTTAAAAAAAAAAAAAAAAAAAAAACCCTTTTTAGCTTAGACCCCTTTGGACACTCTGATCCATCTGGCTGTGTGAAATCCCACCATGCTGAATGACCTTCCTGCCCTCGCTCTACACCACGATGTCATTCTGTCAACAAACAGCATGTCCTGTCAATCAGAAACAATGAACCCGGGAAAACTGCTTCAGCAAGCCGCAGAGCTTCCACTGCTAGGTCAAGACTATTAGAGGCAGATGAATGGTAGAAAGACACAAGATTTCATGTCAGGATTATTTAACTTTATTCTTGATCACCACTTAGGCATTCACTGGGGAGCCATGTCTCAGCCGATAAACATTGCAGAGGTTTCCAACACCTGAAGCCTCTGTAATGAGTCAGCCATGCAGAGGAGGACAGACAGTATTTGTTAACTTGAAATGCCTGAGAAAGCAAACCAAAACAGCAATTCTCCGAAAAGCTCAGCTGAAACAAGTGTAACTAGTTTCATGTCATGTATTTAAACTAAAGAGTTCTCTTTACAAGGAGAGTGTAAAGTATTCTTTGAAATAAATGTGGAATAAATGTTACACTTGGCTTCAAAATTCAGGGGCAAATGAAGGATAGGGAAGCTCACAGAAAAGTTCTCTGCAGGTGGCAGGGGGCTTCATATTCACAAAGACCCTCAAATGTAGACTTTTGAGTTTATCTCCAAATGAGGTTGTCTGTACTGAAATCCCAGGTATATTATTGAAAGCATTGAAAAGAAGATGTTCATTATGGAACTTAGACTAGTGCACCATTATCAGCCCACACTACCCCCAATGTGATAATAACTGACATTTTTATAAATCCTGAAATTATCTTGTGCGTAGCATAATACTGTAATTTTCGATATTACATTGATTAATAGCTTAAATGTAAAATTTTATAACACAATAAGTTCATAATGACGGGTTGCAAAAAATTGAAGTGACCCAGAACACTGACTTTTAAGAAGCTGAGTCAGAATCGACTCGACAGCAAGGAGTTTAGTTTTTGTTTTTTTGTTTTTTGTTTTTTAATACATGGAAAAATAACCCAAGGCTCATCACAGATCTAGATATTGGAAAAGATGTTGGAAAATGTACTGTCTGGGCTTTAGGATGGAAAAAAGATTGAGAACAGATTGTGGGGCAGCACAAGACTGAATTAGGAAATCTGAAAAAGCAAATCACTTTTACTGAAAATATTTCATGGCCTATCAAGTTCCAACTGCAAGGCAGCTCAGTTCCAGCTCCTCTTTGGGGGTTGGGAGAGAAAAAAAAGAGAAAAGCTGATGTAATACTGAGAATGCGTCTTCTGGTATTTCTATTGGAATTCCTTTTCTACTAAGAGAAAAGGGAAATGCCTAGAGAAGTAAAAGACTGGAAATGGGATTGGCAGCTGGGTGGCAGTAAAGGGGGGTGGAGGGGTCTGACATTTAGCAAAGACAAAGGGGCAGCTTCACACCACAGATGAGCACCACTCAGAGAAAAAAGGGATGCTGTCCTCACAGGGATGCCAGGACACACAGGCAGGAGTGCCAAAGTTGAAAAGCCCCTTAACAAATGAGGATGTTCTTCTGAAACTGTTTTAAATTACTTGAAGACATCCCAAATGTAATATAATTATATAATAATAACACAAAAAGTATCCTGCTGTTTTTTTAATGCCAGTTGCAGATCACAATGTTTACAAAATGTTTGGAAATCATTAATAATTAGAGAAGGGGTGTTTCTTAAATATTTCAGCATTTTCTCTGAGTCTCCAGGATCTCTGGGTCTGACTTGTATACGTCATTCGATCTTAACATGTCTGGGCAAACATTGGGACACAGTCCTGGTATCAAAAACCTAAAATTACCTACTTTGAACACCATAAGGACAACCTCAAGTGGACTGCTTTACTGAGTATAAAAATCCAGTTTTTCTTGACATATGACATGTAAATGAACCCCAATATTACAGATTTCTCAAAAGTTCCAAGTTTAACTTGCAAACAAGAGTTTATTTCTGGTGCTAAAATTTTTTGGGGGGCTATGTGTAATTATTAAAATCAACCGTGAGCTGACACTAAAGACTGACTATATTCATTACGTTTACCCAAATTCAATTTTAGAAATTATTTTAGAAGAAATACTTCTGCAAAAGTATTTCTTATGCATGCCTTGTTTGTTTTTATCCAGAAAGCTCTGAAGAATCTAAGGATTACCTAAAAAGCATAAATATTGTGGGGGAAAAAATGAATCATCTACATCTGGGCATCCATAGATGACTACCAAACTTCATTTTAATGAATAGTTTCAGTTACCTTCCGGGTGCTTTCACCAACACTTCCTGATAATATGTTTATTGGGAAGCAGTGAATTTGTTTACGGTGATGAGAAATGGCATTGATTAAGGGTAATGGTTGTACAATCAATTTGAGTAACTGACATCACTAAGCTGTTGAATTGGCAAATGTTGTGTGATACGTGTTTTTACAACAAACAAAAAAAATAGACAAGCTGTTGATGCTGTTTATGTACCTCACGGGATTTGTTTCCTTAGTTTGTAGGTTTAGGGTTATGGTTTCATGGGACACCCCAATGAATTAGCCTAATACTGTTTTTAGGGCTTCTGTTCTACCTTCTAGTTCATTGTGTAGTACATGGGGTCTTAAAAGCTTGAGTCACCATCCAAAGTACGATTGATCTCTATTCACCTGGAGCAGCTGAGGAAGGAGAGTACAGAATCAGAGGAGGAAATGGAATGCATGTTCCATGAATAACTGTCTCCCTTGCCTTGAGACTAGACAAAACAGATAGTGCCTGGCTACCATTACTGATCATTCTGATCAAAGATACTACAGAAGAATCTTGACCAAAGAGTTGGGGGGGAATGCAGAACAGAATTCAAAATTTTCATAGAATCCATTTCAGGAGCCATTGAGGCTGGATGGACCCTCAAAACTACTGCCCTTAAACTAAAACTACAACCTGAAGTCTTCTTTAAATCAAATGATAGTTTGATTGTGCTCTTTTAAAGAATTATCTACATGGGATCAAACTGACACCAGCAACTCAAAAGGTTAAATGAGAAGCTTAGGGTGCAGTGAGTTTATGTTAATGGTGGTGGAATAATTTGGAAAAGGATGGCGAGAATGGTTGCACAATTTGAAGAATGTAACTGATGTCAAGGAATCGAACATGTAGAAATTGTTGAATCGGTATCAGTTTTACTGGGTGTACCATTTTTTTAACTTTCTTTTGTGCTTTAGGTTAAAGTTTACAACTCAAGTTAATTTCTCATACAAAAATTTATACATGTATTGTTATGTGACCCTAGTTGCAATCCCTGTAATGTAACAGCACACTCCCCCTTTCCACCCCGCGTTTCCCGTGTCCATTCAACCAGCTCCTATCCCTTTCACCTTTTTTTAAAATTCAGAAAGCAGAAAAAAGAAATAGAAATTGTTCAAAATAGAATTGTTGAAAAGACCCTTGGCCATGTCTAATTCTGCCATTATTAAGACCTCATCCTAATCACAGTTGGATGCAAAGTTGGCTCACATCAGAATCAATCTCCACGTGAGATAAATCATTCTTATAAGTCAGATAGGAGACGTGTGGAGAAATATTTGGTGCACTGGTATCTAGTTCAATGCCAGCCAACAGCTGGAAGCATCATGATAAAGAATGTTAGCTCAAAGTAGAGGAATTACCAACCAACACTGCCTGGGTACCAGCCCACCAGCATGGTCACTACAGCAGTAGCCTGGTGATCCTCTGCTGGATCCTGGGGAGTTTGAGCATCCTGTAGGAGAGGCCAGGAGAGGAAAGCAGGGGTACTTGGTGGGCTTTGGGAAGTACAACTACATCAAAGAATTTCAGTATACAATAACCTGTATGACCCTATGGGCCCTGCTTCCAAATACTTAAAAAGAGAACACAAAAAGATTTCTCCATCATCAGGTAGTGGGTGGGTTTCTTGTAGTTAATCAACTCACTCATCACAGAACCACTGTTTTGCCTTGTGCACCTCACAAAAACTTATCAGAGTTTTTAAGACTTTGTATGTTTGTATGATACAGGTTTTCTGTGAGCACTGGTTTGCTCTTTGCTATGACAGACCTCCCTGATGTCAGAGATCATAGAATCCATCATAAAAGAGCAAGAGCTCCCACCTGTCACTTACCAACACAAGTACGAGAATCATTGCTGTTGATGATATAACCTTGGGGACAATAACACACCCCTCCAGATGGCGACTTGTAGCAGTTGTACTGACAGCTCAAGATGGGACACATAGACACACCTAAACAGACAAAAACACTTTGTTAAATGAATGGTAACTGCTTGACAACTATGAAATAGAAGCTTTTTTTCATAAGTAAAAGTTAAGTAACCATGTAGCAGAAGTAAGGAAGATTCATCAACATTCAAGCCTTACTACAATATGATGCAATAAAAACTCAACTGATTTTTCTTTTTAAAAATTTTTTCAAGAGGTTATGACTATGTATAAGTGATTTGAAGTGCTGTTTATGGAAAAATCAGGTCATAAATCTATCTTTGTGTCTATACCGTAGAAAGGGCCAAGAACTTCCAAGTGACTAGATTGAGAATATATACTAAAATGTCAGCCATGGCTAGCTTCAAGTGGTGGAATTTTAGGTGACTTTTTTTGTTGTTGTTAATTTTTATTTTCTAACTTTTGTACTGTGACTATATATCTGTTGTATAATTCTTATAGCTTTTTAAAAATGACTCTAAAACGAAATGGCAAAAAAAAAAAAATTGCCAGGGGACCTCATACCATCTAGATAGCAGTGCCGGGAGCAGAGCGCGTCCTTTGGACTGGGGTCCCTGCACAGAGAAGCTCCTAGCCCAGGGGAACACTGAAAAGAAGAAGGCCGACAGAGAGAAAAAGCCTTCCCCTGGAGTTGATGCCCTGAATTTGGACTTTTAGCCTACTTTGACTGTGAGGAAATAAACTTCTCTTCGTTAAAACAAAAAAAAAAAAAAAAAATTTCCATAGAAATCTCTGCATATTTAAATAAAGTTTTGTCACCAAAAAAAAAACTAAACTAGGGTTTCACTTATATGGCCATTTCTGGGCAACCACTAGATACTTTAGTTAGAGAGTATACTATTGTAAAATCAGAGTCATAAATTCTTTTACAAGGCAGTCAGCTGTCCACAACGTTGATGGAAGAAGCATATTTCTATAGTCACACACACACATCCAAAATATGTATATATACCTAACTCCTGTCAGTTTCCTCACAAATGAGTGTAGTAACACAATACATCATCTAACAACACTGGCATAGCAAACTCATTTAAATTTCACCAGAAGCATTCTATTTTAGTATAGCAGACAAGACCTTTTTCCATAAATACAAGCCAGGAAAGAAAAATCTCTAGAACACCTCCAGAGCCAGCAAAATTTGAGAGAAGAGAAAAAAAAAAAAGCCACAAATTTTTTTGAATCTCCTCCCGTCAAGAGATGGAGTCTATTTTTCTCCAGTCCATTAAATCTGGGCTTGCCAAAGTCACTTACTTTGGCCAGTAAGACATTAGCAAACACGACATAAGGAAAGGCTTGAAAAGAGCTTATACACTGCGGCTTGCCCCTGAACCACCATGTAAACAAGCCTGGGTTAGCTTGCTGGATGATAAGACACATGTCCGTTGCCCAGCTAACATCAAGCCAACATCCTCACATGTCAGTGAGCTAGCCAGCCCATAGAACTGTGAGAAATAATAAATGTTTGTTGGTTTAACCCACTTTGTTTGGGGGGATCTTGTTATACAAATGCTGATATACTCTATATTGGGGAATCTATTACAGAGAAACAGAAACATCTTTATCTGAAAGCTACCCAGTTAAATTTCCATACCCACCACAATTTCTTCCTGCAGTGATATTGGTTTCATCTTCTCCTGCTGGGCAATCTGGAGTCCCATCACAAAGTTTTTCAATTGGGATGCATTGTCCAGACTCTGGACAAGCCCATTCTCTTGGGTAACATTTACGATGATACTGATCACTGCTTTCTGAGGAAAAAAGGAGTTAGAGGCCATATGAGAGGTGGAGCCACCTTTTTTTTTTTAAGTCATGGGTAAAAGAGGATATAGACCAGATGAACAACAGAAATCTACACATGACCTATCTTTTATAATAATAATAAAATAATAGTTTCTTAATTCCACCATTAGCCTTTCACTGAAATTCTAAGGAGTGGAAATATAGAATTATTTGTTTCACTCTTTCTAGGGGAGGCAACTCCCTACCAGGTTATGAGGGTGAGAATGGTAGCGGAGTCATCTTCTTCCCCACCCACCGAATCCCTAAAACACTCCTTTAACACCACTCAATCCTGAGGCTGGCTTTTTGACACAGAAAATTTCTAACAAGGAAAGGAGGATAAACAAGTTCTGAAAACATGTACCGCATCCATCTTCATCTCCATTATCATCACAGTCATTTTCTCCATCACAAACCCAGCTTTCATGAATGCAATTGCCATTTGGACAAGTGAACTGGTTGCTTTTGCAGCTTACGTTGGCTGGAAAGAAACAACATCTTCACTCCAAAGACATAAATCACTTGGAAAATTCAAATTGCTCACCTCACTGTCTAAATCAACCTATACACTGAAAATTCTACAAAATTTAATCCCTCAAGTATCTGGACCAAATTTAAAAAAAAAAAAAAAATTATAAAGGAGAAAGAGGAGGAGAAGAAGGAGAAGGGGATAACAGCAGCTTTGAGTCCAGGGAATTAATTCACGTTCCAGTCTCCTTTTACCAAGATTAAAAACAGGATGGTGTACTAGGGGTTGACATAGAATAGAGAATGAAGATGCTACAGACATGCCAGTGTCCAACAGTCTCTTGCTTGACCACAAGCACTGTAACTGCTATCTAGGACCAAATAATTTTGAGTCACCAATTCCATGATCTCATATTCACAGAAATAAGCCCAGGTGCCAGAAAGGAAATCAGGCATGGCTCATTGAAAACTGGGGTAATAGTCAAAATATTTAACAACCCCCTAAGGCACGGGCACCAACCAATCAAAATATGTGTGGGGGGAAAAAATCATTCATTTCTAGTAAATAAATGACCACAAAGAGCTGCCAGCTTATTGGAATTGGTAAAACTCTCTCATGGAGTCCTCTATCTTTACACATTCCAGTAAAATGGGTCCAGAAGTGGAAACAATAAGAGAGAGGTGGTTCACAATGCAGGCCATAGCACTGTCAGTAAAATAGAGTAAAGAGAGGAGGCAACAAAAGTTGCCTACACTACATAATGCCCTCTTAAGACTTTCCTCACTCTAACTTTAATGTGGTAAGAATTTCTAAGTAAAGAGGAGAGGTAGAACCATCGCTATTAGGAATTTTCCTCTCTCTTCTTTCAAGCCCTTCTCTCACTCTACTGTTGAGATTACCAGACTCACTCCTGAGGCCAGGGTAATGTGAGAATCTAAGGAAAGAATGCAAACTGTCTATCATCAACCCTTCAACTCTACACAGATCCTTGGAAGATAAAATTGCTCAGGTCCAGCAACACTGCTAAGGCTCTTGCCACAGCCCCTAAGTGATCTTCTGGCTTCATCAACCCTTTTTGTTAAGAAGAGTGGTAGAGTTTATTGAAAAATAAAAACAACTCCTAACAACATGAGCCAGGATAAGGAAATCACCGTACCGCAAGAATGTTCATCGCTGTTGTCTCCACAGTCATTGCTACGGTCACAGACAAATGATTGAGGAACACACTCTCCATTGTTGCATTGAAAATAGGAGCGATCACATACGTGAGCTAGGACACAAAGTTAAGAAGGGAACAAAAGAGAGAAAATTTCAATTCCACCATCCCAGCCAAAACGGAAAGGGTTAACTGGAAATTTAATCTCATAGGAAGATTCTACCTCAAGTTTAACAAGAGATTTTTATTATTCAGGGGTGTGCTGATAAATGTTTAACAATCAGTTCTTCAGGCTCTTGTTTGTAGCGTTTGTTGATTATCAAGGTGTAAATACTCTCAACATGACTGAATTTACCAAACCCCGGAGATGGGAAAAGATGTGCATAATTTGGCTTCTCAGCCAGTATGAGCCAGCTCCAGCACACCACTGCACATCGAATACACGTTACTTACTGCAGTTGACTTCATCAGAGTTGTCCCTGCAATCAATTTTCCCATCACACTTCTCACTAGTATTATAGCAGGCTCCGTTGGCACAAGTCAACTGCTCACATGTTGGGTAATCTATAAAAAAAAAAGAATGGAAACAGCAGACAAACCTTAAATTAAGCCATTTCTTCAACAAACATTTCTTGAAAGACTACTATATGCCTGCACTAAATGTTGAGTATATGTTGATAAACAAAACAGACACGGCTCCTGCTCTTATGGAGATTAGAGTTGGATAGCGGAAAGAGACAATCACAGTGACACAAGTAGCAAATTACAAACTGGATTAAGTGTTAAAGTGAAAAGTATGGGTGGTAGATTTAGAGGCTCAGGGCAGTCTCCCTGATGAACATTCTTGCGGTACGGTGATTTCCTTATCCTGGCTCATGTTGTTAGGAGTTGTTTTTATTTTTCAATAAACTCTACCACTCTTCTTAACAAAAAGGGTTGATGAAGCCAGAAGATCACTTAGGGGCTGTGGCAAGAGCCTTAGCAGTGTTGCTGGACCTGAGCAATTTTATCTTCCAAGGATCTGTGTAGAGTTGAAGGGTTGATTATTTAAACTTGGAACCACCTTTTACATAATACAGCTAACTAATGAAACTAATTTAACACCACATATGCTTTGGGAAATGAAGAGCCATTTATTTCACAGGAGAATCATAGAAAGAAGGCAGACCTACAGGTCAGGAGAACTGGGACTTGAGTCCAGTGCTGCCACTCAGCAGCTATTTACTCTTAACTTGTCATCATTTCCTTAACCATATATTTGGGTAATTTGCTTCACAGGGTTAAAAAAGAAAAAAACAACTGCTGTAGAGTCAACCTCAACTCATGGCAACCCCATGAGTGTCAGAATAGATAGAACTGTACTCCATAGGGTTTTCAGTGGCTAATTTTTTGGAAGTAGATCACCATGACTTTCTTCTAAGGAGCTTCTGGGTGGACTTGAACCTCCAACCTTTCAGGTAACACCCAAATGCACTAACCAACTCCACCAACCAGATACTCCTTTTAAAAAGTACTGGTACAAATATTCTATGATGTATGATGATCTACTCAATTGCATAATTCAAATTCTCTCCAAAGCTTCCATTCACATGATTGCAAGTCATTGTAAAGAATAAATATTTTGAAATGCATGGCAATGTTCAAGCTGCAAGCCAACCAGTAATTATCCCAGGTAGCTGTTGCAGTTAAGGAGTCTTTAAAAATATTTTAAAATCCCGCCCTACATGATTTGCCCTCCTTACAAATGTGATATCTTCCCAGTTTTGTTTTTTCAGTGTTTCTCAGATTGTCTTCAAGTTTCTTTTTAACCAAGCACAGCACCACACCGAGGCTGAATTTTTCATTTAAGAACACAGTTTGACGGTTTCACAGACATATACAGATACTTCAGATTATTTCTTGCAGTCTCGAAGTCTCCTTTCAAGCAAGACAGTGCACAAAATTCTGTTCTAAAGCTGTATTGAACTTACTCCATGTTAACAAGTTGCATCCTTCAAAAAAATTGTTTTCTATTTTTATATAATGAAGGAATAAAACCAGATCTGCGTAAGTTCAAAACTACTCAGGTGTCTATAAATATCTAAATGGTCAAAGTTACAGAACAATCCATCATATATTAAAATGGAAGAATATAAACAAATGATTAAATTTTAAAATTTAACTTAGCGACAATCTTTTCTTTACTGAATTTTATTTTATTTTTAAATAGTCCAAGACAGAGCTAGTGCTTAGGGTTATTGCTATCTTTTTATCATGGAGATGGTATGCACTGCAAATCCCCCTTCAAAAATCGGTCACATAACTTTGTTTATTAATTCTCCCTTCAAGAGATTCAAGAGGCCAGTTGAGTCAAGCAAAGTGCTTCCCTCCCGCTGTGTGCAGGATCACTCCTGGAGTCAGTAGTTATCTAGCCTTAAGAGCAGCAGCAAGCAACAAGCAAGAGAGAAATCTTAGAAAACTTATTTGCAATAGTTAAGTTACCTGTCAGGAGGAAAATTTACTTAGGCTTGGACTGTGGCTATCTCATTTAAGGTGACTATTATAGATACGAAGGAGCCCTGATGGTACCATGGTTAAACGCTCAGCTGCTAACCTAAAAGTCGTCAGTTTGAACCCACCCGCTCTGAGGGAGAAAAGACCTGGCAATCTGCAAGCCTAGGAATCCCTATGTGGGCAGTTCTACTCTGTCCTATAGGGTCACTATGAGTCAGAATTGACTCAATGGCACACAACAACAACATTGTAGATATGAGGGATCTGGAACAGATGTGCTTCAGGGGGTCTCATGTCTCCCTGTCCTGCTTTTTGAGAGCCAGTGCCATAAAAATGAATGGGTGTTACATATGAATTTACCACAACTAAAAAAAAAAAAGTCAGGACTGAGACCCGAAGAAAGATAGCTGGTAAACCTGGGTTCTCGAGGAGGGGGGAAAGAAAGTTGTGGTACTGGTCAACCCAGTTCTCCAATGACCTTAGTGTGCCAACCATTGTAATCGATTAAGAATTTGGGCTAAAATTTTTTAAAAAATGTTTAAAAGCCTATGAAAGCCAGCACCTGTGTAAGGTAGAAACTCAAATATTTTCCACTAAAATGTTTAAGACCACACCCTGTCAAAAGCAGAAAACTTGCAAGACCTGGAAAAACAAGGCAGTCCTGTTGAGTTCCGGCTCTCACAGATTTCACTGTAGTTTGTATTAGTTAGCTTGCTGTATAATAAAATACCCTATATAACTTGATGACGTACACACACACAAAAAAAAAACTAAAACAGGACCACTGACATAGTTTACAAGCACAGTTCATTCCCCCAACAAACAATAAAGCCAGCTTTGTGTCCTCAGGCAGAGTATTGTGGTGGTCAGAGTCAGCCTTCAACAGTCTGAACAAGGAATGAACAGCTTTCTTGTCTCTACCCACACTGATAATGAATCTCTCTCAATCAGGACTCCTCTTCAATCCCTCCACACCTTCTAGTCTCTTCTGTGCATGCCTACCCTGGTGTACAAGCATAGGAAAGATCATGCAAAGCTCCCTGGCTCAACTAAAAAATACTAGAAATACATGGAAAATTCATTTCCAAAAGGTTTTCCTTCTTTGCAGACCCACACAGAGGGAAGAGGTCCAAACTGTTCACACTGAGCAAAGTAAGATAGGATGTTAACGAGTTTCAGTGTACCCCAGGAAACAGGAAGGCACAATCCTGTGAGCTTCCCATTGGGGGACATAAAAAGTCTTAATTTTTTTGGCTTATTTGTGTAGCAAAACCGAGTCTAACCTTGCAGTTTCTTTTCCCCCAAGGAGTAAATCTATCATGTGGCTGCAATGCCCTGCAGAATTTAAAGTACAGAGAAAGTGTAAAAAGAGGGAAGTTCATATACAATACCAGGAAAACTCCTTTTAAATTTTGTCTTAATGGTAAAGTTGACTATTAACTAAGCCCCAAATCTCTAAAGTTTCTCTCTCACAAAAACCCATTGTGAGAACACCCTTTCTCACACCACTCCTTGATCTCTCCCAATTCCAAATGATGCTTGGTCAGGTTTGTTGCCCCCAAAATACACACACATACTTATGTAGGTATACATACACCAAGATTAATGCTTTGAGATTTTTCTTTTTTCTCTGCTAATGATTTGATTTGGAGCAAGAAATTTCCATGGCTATAGTTTGAGGACCTTGGAGGCATCCCAGAATGAAAATCATTTACAGCACAGTAAGATACAAATATAGGGCACTATTCTTCATTATCTTGACAGGAAGCCTGTGAATACCTTGACAAAATGGACACAAAGAACATAGAAAATTCAAACTGATTATAAAGAAAGAGAAGGTAGGCTATGAAACTTAAGCCACGGTTTAAAAGAAAACAAGAAGTTACTGACACAAGTGCTGTCCAGACACTTGGGACTTTTCAAAGTCCTAGCGTCATCCTTGTAAATTACTGTGCATTACTCCGGCTAATCCAGGCAAAGTAATGATTTGCCAGGAAAGGTTTACTAATTTGGCCACCTGCACTGAGTTGCAAGTATTACTCGCAAAGTTAAATAAGCAATAACTTGTCTAAGTACTCAAAATGTATGAACTCATTTCATCCTGATAACAACCTTGGGAAGTGGATACTATTATTATTCCCATTTTACAGATTAGGAGCCTGAGGCACTGAGAAGTTAAGTAATTTGAAAGTAATTTACAGATGGTAAATAGGAGAGCAAGAACACAATTCCACCCCATATTTCTAATCCTAAAATAGATATATCTACTGCTTATAGGCTTCCGAGTAAGTAAAAGGAAGAAGGGAAAAATTACAGAAGAAAAAATGGAATGGAATGGAATGAAATGGGAATAGAAAATTTTAAAAAGAGAGGGAGTATGGAAAGAAAAAGAAGAGAAAATACAAGGGAAAAAGAGTTTTCCTGTCTTCTAGTTTCTCATCCCACTTTGGGAAGTTTGGAGAAGTGAAGCCCATTCTAGGTTTCAGCAACTTAGGCATTTCCTACAAAGAAATTCAATCTGGTAAAATGTAGGAATCCCAGGAAACTCTATGCTAGGAAACATAGGTTTCTAGAGTGTGAACTACAACAATCAGGAAAGGATTAGCAGAATTGGACTAATATCAAGTTTGATTTGAGCATCATTCAGGAAGTCAAGGTAAACAAAGGAAACACATCAAGTTTTCGTTCCCTGCTCTCTTTGTCACTAGCTGGGTCTCAATCCTCAAATCGCTATCTGGTCTCTATCCTTGGTAAATTAATCTTAGACCAAATTGTGCCTGAGAGGTCTACTCCAAGGACTCTGAATCTACAGCACCTCTTTCTTCCCATACACAAAACTATCACCAAAATCTACAAAGGAGATAATAACAATAAGAAATGTAAAATCTCACATAGCTCCTAATATAGAAGTAACCTAGCACCAAGATGGAAAAGATGAACAAATGTTTATATTGTGCAATAGATTTGGTGGCACTGGTTCTACATAAAGGAGCCCTGATGCACAGTGATTAAAGTACTCAGCTGCTAACCAAAAGGTTGGTGGTTCCAACCCACCAGCTGTTCCAAGGGAGAAAGATGTGGCAGTCTGCTTCTGTAAAGATTATCGCCTTGGGAATTCTATGGGGCAGTTCTACTCTGTCCTGTAGTGTGGCTACGAGTCAGAATCAACTTGATAGCAACAAATACATAGGCATTCTGAGGCTACGTGTTTTCATTCACAGCCCCACAACGCCTTGGTCCCATTCGTTACCTCTTCCTTATGGTTATCCCCAGTGACCCAGCTAGGCAAAGCAAACAGACAAAGTCTAATGGAGAAAACAGAAAGATTGGCTGCACCACAAGGGTATTACAGGGTACTTTCAAATCGCAACTAGAACTGGTGTGGGACAGCCCCCCTTCTGAGAAAATGGCTCCAGATAATTTGAGCAAATCAATGCTGGATAAATGGCAGTGTGCTAGGAACAAGTTATTCTACACAGTGATATCTTGCTCCTAAAATTCTATTCAGCCAACACATAGTTACTGAGATCCTACTTTCTAGAGTCAGTAAAACTGGATAAAGAGGTAAACAAAATTACAAGTAGAAATTCTCACAGATCTTTTTAAATGTTTCATTCAACAAATAATTACTATGTACCTTCAGGTGTGATAGGTACTGGAGATAAAATCCCTTCTCTCCTGGAACTTACTTTCTAATGGGCAGGGTGGGGAGGGGGAGAGATAGTAAAATAAATATACCAGGCAGAAAAAATGTAACAAAGAATAAAGCAGAGTAAAATGACAAACAGCGACAGTGGGAAGTAGCTCTTTGATACAGTGATATATGAGCAAGGACAATTAGATGTAGACAAATGGAGGTCATTGATGACTTTGGCAAGAATGTTTCCAGGAAATTGGCAGAAATAAAAGACTGTTTTCTGTAGGTTCAACAAAGAAAGAAGAAATAGAGTCAGTAACAACAACTCTTTAGGTAACTTTGTTACCTAAAGAGAAAAAGGGCAGAGAAATTGGACAGCAGCTTAAGAGGATCAAAGGTTTTTATTAAATATGGGAAATATTTATAATGTGCTTGTATTTTTATCTTTCCTTAATGTTTAAGGTTCTAAATCCTGCCTCAATGGCAGGAATCGGTGATGTAACATATAAGATGGGGTCAGTGGGGAGTCCCTCCCCTTCTTCCTTCTCACCTTGAGTACAGAGAGGACAGTAAGAGCAAGGCTCATTGGGCAGCTTAAATGTGGAACTGAGTTTGAAGAACAGCATGTTCTTCACAAGTCCTCACTGTCCACAGAATGACTTTAATTTAACCGTCCACTTTATTCCCTCCAACTATCAGATATATAAAGGAAAATGTTTAACTCCTAATGAGCAGAAAGTCAACAGAAAAAAACTTCAGGGACAAAGCAGCCCCAGTAACAGGCAGACCAAATGCTGCTGATTATCAGCAAGAAAGCCTTCACTGTAACAGGGACTTTACCCTTTCTTTGGCATTCCTAAATAACAAAAAAGAAGTGCTGGAAACTGATGAAAATTAGCAATAGTTTTACTCATACCTAAATCATTCTAGTCTGGTACTCAATGAAACAAAACAATATGTTTATCTAAATGAAAAAAAACTGAATTATTTTTGAGTGACCAGTCACTTCAATGTGACAATAATTGCTGCATTGTTCTGATATTTATCTTCGACTCTGCGTGAGTGGTTTTTTCCTTGATGCTAATCCCATTAGAAGTAGAATGGGCTGCGGTTTTGAATCTCTCTGTTCCTTTTTAAAAAACTTAATTGACAAGCTGTTTAATATCAGGTGCCATTTCACAGATGGCCAGATTACATAGTAAAATAACTTAATGAGAAGAAAAAAATGGCTTTTTACCTGTTTCAAAAGCTTTTTCCATATTCAGAAATATTTCTCAAAAATATCTTATGCATTTAGGCACGTAGCAGACAAAAAGACCAAGTAATATGAAAAGTTCACAGTATACCAGATTTATTTCATGGATAATCTTTTTATTGGGTCCTTAATACTCTCGTCTTCCTCGCCATCTTGAGCATTCTCTTACCTCCCTGCCCCCTGGCTCTCTGGAAGGAGGCTTACATATCGCTCTTTGTTCTGTAAAAGGAATGCCTGGAATGGACACAAGGTGCTCTGTCTTGGAGCTCGATCTTAGAAGCTTGAAAGGGTAGGGACTATAACCTAGGGGTCTGGTCTGATAGACAGGACTATGAACTAAGGGGTCAGCTTCCTGATCCTTTCAAATAATTGGGAGGAAAAAATAAGTCCTTCTTTGGAGCTTTTCCAACATCCATTACTATCTTTAGGTGGTTTCTAGGTGCCTAATGTATGGAAATGCCTTCCTACACTCATTAATCCACTGCCATCGAGTCAATTCCTACAGATAGACGTACTTCTCAGAAACAGAAAAATAAAAGTCGTATTCATAAGCTGATTCTAAGTTTGCCCACACAGGAAGATTCCTATGCATCATAAAAATAGGATTGGTATTAAAGGGCATCCTTGTCTTGTTCGTATTCTCAAGGGGAATGTTTTCAGCCTCTCTCCATTAAGAATAATGTTGGCCATTGGTTTTGCATAGATGCCCTTTATTACGTTGAGAAATTTCCCTTCTATACCTATTTTATTGAGAGTTTTTATCAGGAATGCGTGTTGGACTTTGTCAAATGCCTCTTCTGCATCAAATGAGATGATCATGGCATAACACATTTTATAAAGAAAATGTTCTACATTCTACCTTGGTGAGTAGCGTCTGGGGTCTTAAAAGCCTGTGAGCAGCCATCTAAGATACTCCACTGGTCTCACCCCTTAGGCAGCAAGGGAGAACGAAGAAAACAAGGTACAAGGAAAAGATTAGTCCAAGGACTAATGGACCACAACTACCACGACCTCCACCAGACTGAGTCCAGTATAGCTAGATGCTGCCCGGATACCACTACTGACTGCTCTGACCGGGATCACAACAGAGGGTCCTGGACAGAGCTGTAGAAGTATGTAGAACAGAATTCTAACTCATGAAAAAAGACCAGACTTACTGGCCTGACAGAGACTGGAGAAACCCCAAGAGCATGGTCCCCGGATACCCTTTTAGCTCAGTAATGAAGTGACTCCCGAGGTTCACCATTCAGCCAAAGATTAGACAGCCCCATAAAACAAATCAAGACTAATGGGGCAACAGCAGTCCAGGGACAAGGACTAGAAGGTAAGAGGGGACGGAAAAGCTGGTAATAGGGAACCCAAGGTTGACAAGGGACAGTGTTGACATGTCGTGAGGTATTAACCATTGTCATAAAACAAAATGTGTACTGTTTAAGGAAAAACTATTTGTTCTGTAAACCTTCATCTAAAGTACAATAAAAAAAAATTAAATTAAATTAATTTTAAAAAAAAGAAACTTGATTAAAAAATTCTGCCCAGCTAAGGGCTGTGGGGACCATGGTCTCAGGGAACATCTAGCTCAATTGGCATAACATAGTTTATAAAGAAAATGTTCTACATTCTACCTTGGTGAGTAGTGTCTGGGGTCTGTAAACAGCCATCTAAGATACACCATTGGTTTCACCCCTTTGGGAGAAAGGCAGAATGAAGAAAACTAAAGACACAAGGGAAAAATTAGTCCAAACGACTAATGGACCACAACTACAATGGCCTCCACCAGACTGAGTTCAGGACAACTAGATGGTGCCTGGCTAGCACCACTGACTGCTCTGACAGGGATCACAATACAGGGTCCTGGACAGAGCTGAAGAAAAATGTAGGACAAAATTCTAACTCCCAA
The DNA here is from genome assembly GCA_030035585.1 of Dugong dugon. Taxonomy (NCBI): domain Eukaryota; kingdom Metazoa; phylum Chordata; class Mammalia; order Sirenia; family Dugongidae; genus Dugong; species Dugong dugon. The sequence continues at coordinate 131,149,356 of CM057461.1, forward strand.
AAAAAGACCAGACTTACTGGCCTGACAGAAACTAGAGAAACACAGAAAGTATGGCCCACAGACACTCTTTTAGCTCAGTAATGAAGTCACTCCTGAGGTTCACCCTTCAGCCAAAGATTAGACAGGCCCATAAAACAGAAGGAGACTAAAGGGGCACACCAGCCCAGGAGCAAGGACTAGAAGGCAAAAGGGGACAGGTAGCTGATAATAGGGAACCCAAGGTTGAGAAGGGAGAGTGTTGACATGTTGTGGGGTTGTCAACCAACATCATAAAACAATATGTGTACTAATTGTTTAATGAAAAGCTAGTTTGTTCTGTAAACCTTCATCTAAAGTACAAAAAAAAAAAATTTCTGCCCAGATATTTTATAAAGCTCACTTCCTTTCCTTCATCTGTTCCTGGCATTTACCAAATATTAATGGTGATATTTGAAAGCAAGGGCAGGTACAGCATATATTGAACATAGGTTGTTAGGGTACAAGAGCTAAGGTATAATAATGCCCACAGAATATCAACACTTAAACAGCTGTTTACTCATATCCTGCCAGGTTTTTTCTGGAAGGTTCATTGGCAAAGTTGTGAGGCAGTCGTACTAGTGACTTTAGACTTGGCTGCAGGATGTTCACATGGAAAAAGTCCAAACAGTCTGTTTTGGCTGCCTTTTATTCTCCCCAAAGTAGCATTTCCTTCAGTTCCATTGTGTTTGCAATAAAGCACTCACTTCTATCTACTAGTAAATAAAGGATAAAAACACAGACTGTTGGCAGGTGGCACAGGCCTCTGGTTCTCTCTGAAACTTGCGTAAGGTAGGACTTCCCCTTTCTCTAAATAAAGTCCTTCACGAAAACCAATCACTTATGTTGAACCCTAGCTCTGCCACTCATTCTGCAACCCTGAACAAGCCCTTCTGACCTTTGAAGTTTTAAATTCTTCAATAAAGGATCTACTGTTTGTTATTTCTCCACAAGTACTGAAAGGAGAAGTGTTTCTTGGCTTATGAATGTTTCTCCAGCTAATTTGTGGTATCTAGACACAAGACACCCACTACCATCTCTAAGTGAAGAGAGACCTAAATCGAAGACAATATAATCTCCTTCAAAACAGAGCATTTAAGTTGGAAGTTAGACCAAAGGTAATCTGGAAAATGTTAAGTGCCAAAGAGTAGAAAAACCAATGAGAAATTTGACCTAGAAACTTAGCACAGTAATGTAATAAAAGTTAAAATTGACCAAACTGGAATTGGTACTCAATGTACTCAGTGATCTTTTGGGATTCCATATTAACATTAAAAGTTCTTCACTTCAAAAAATATAGAAACTTGATGTGCTAAGGCAGGACATACTTAGTAAGTTTTGTTAAAAATAGACTCATATCAGAGCATCACCCCTAATCCACAAAAGAATCTGCCAGGAGATTTCAATAACAAGAGGCATATTGTAGGCATTTCTGTCCATCAACAAATCTAACAAATTGATTAAAATGCCAGAGGGACAAGAGCGAAACCAAATACAGTGCAAAGGCTGAAATGAACTCACGGCAGTCTTTCTCATCAGCTTCGTCTGAGCAGTCTTTGACATGGTCGCACCTGTATTCGTTTGGGATACACTGCCCGTCGGAACATGTTATCTGATGGCTTGAGCATGTCCTCCCAGCTGCAAAGGAGAAAAAATATCACTTAACTTATAACTACTGCCAAACACAGCCAATATACTGGCATTTACCAAATATTAATGGGAATATTTGAAAGCAAGGTCAGGTAGAGCATATATTGAACATAAAGTTGTTAGGGTGCAAGAGCAAAGGTATAATAATGCCCACAGAATAGTATCAACACTTAAAGATGTCGGTGTAGGCCACCATATTATCAGTATGTGTTAAGAATACAATACAGATTGAGAAGCTGGATTGTCAGGATGAAGGAAAAAATAATTTTGCAGATAAAGGCATTAATCAAGGATCTGCAGATATAGCTATTCAATGAAGATAGGTCCTCCTCCTCATTGAAATCCCAATTTAAACAAGAAGAATATGTGTCTAATGTTAACAGTTGTTATTCCTCAGTGGTGGGATTATGGGTGATTTTCTTTTTTTCTTTATACTTTTCTCTTATGCAACCTTTCTACATTGACTATGTGTCAATTTTATAAACATCAGGTTTGCCTCTTGGTGAAATGGATAAAACCAAAAGATTTGATGCCTGCAAAAATGATGTGAAAACTATTCTGTAAGTCTGAGCAGAAATTATCAGGATTTAGTAGCATTATCTTATCATGAGATTTTTAAATCGTCCATATAAAGAGAAACTTCCAGGGAAAATGTGATCCTCTAAAAAGGAATATAATCCTCTTATGGAGGAAATAAGTTTTCCCCTGAATGGTAGAGAAAAAGGCATTATTACACAGAGGTTCCTATACTTCTATGTAATAAAGATACATAGATTCTTATATCTTGATTTTTTGATAAAATAGGTATCTGTTAAGGGATGATCCATCAAAACAAGAAAAACCTTTCAAAAAGACAAGTGGACAATGGCCATTTTAGAGTTCATACTTGAAAATTCAAACATATAAACATTACCATGTCATAAATAAGATACAAAAAAGTGAACCATAATTACCACTCTTTTCCATGTTAATTGATCATATCTTTCTTCTCACCTTTTCCCTTCTTTCTGTTTAACTAATAAAATGATTTTATTATGAATGCGTCCGTCATGTAATTCTTGAACAGCAAACAAAATTGTCCCAACAGGTCAGTTTCTGGTTTTATATTTTCTTCGATTACTTTATGAGTTAAATTTTACTTCTACTAATAAAGGCAGAATAGATAGACTTTTTTGAGAAGACATTTAAGTGTCTGAATTCTGCCTGTGGCAGAGACACAATTTTATCTGAAGATTAATACTTTCCCATTAAATTTCCATATAATTTAAGTATATATTTCCAATTTACACATAAATTTAAACATAAAAATAAAGAGTTTACTTTTATTTCTGAAAGTCATGAGGACTCATAAACAAAGTATAAAAAAGACACTGGAACAGGTGCCAGTATTATTTTAATTACCTTGGCCTTCTTAAACTCAAGCCTAAACCAGTCTGTATTTTGTGCTTAAGTTTTCAATGGGCTTACCAGGGAGCAATTAAAAGCTCACTCAAACATAGAGAATGACAAATTAAAATTACATTTTTTCCCTCAACCAATCCAATGCTGGAATTCATTTGTTTCTTTATTCCACAAACATCTACAGAAGGCCTATTAAATGCCACAAAGTATGCCCAACAATGAAAATATAAAATGCTTTCATTATGAAATATATTTCACGAGATTACAGATGAACAAGGAAAACTGCCTCAATCTGCCTATTTCTAATACTAGTTTTATAGTTTCTGCCAGTATCTTACGTGGGTTAAATTTTATTTCCAGTGGCAGAGGTAAAATACATACACCAACAAATATAGACGGAAGAGCAAGTTTAGGGGGAAGATTATTAGTTCCAGTGGGGACACCTTGAGTTTTAGGCACCTTGGGGATGTACAGGAAGCAACTGAATATACAAGACTGAGGTACGGTGAGAAATCTGGGACTTAGGCATAGACTGGGGATCACAGACACATAAGGGGTCAGTGAAATTAAAAGAATGGCTAACATTATCCTGGAGAAAATGTACAGAGTGATGAGAGCTGCTAAGGACAGGGCTCTGAGTAACACCAATACCTAAGGACTGAGCAGAAGAGGAAACCAAAATAAAATGATCAAAGCAGTAAAGAGAACCAGGAGAATGAGGAGTCGCAGCAGTTAAAGGAGTAGTGTCAAGATGAAGAGAGTGGTCACCAGAGTCAAGTGCAATAGAAAAGTCCATCCAATATATGAGGAAGAAAAAGTGCCCACTGGATTTGGCAATCAGGAGTTCTATGGTGACCTCAATTAGCATAACCCATCGCCTACAGGACAGTCCCTATAGGACAGAGTAGAACTGCCCCATAGGGCTTCCAAGGCTGTAAATCTTCATGGAAGCTGACTTTCTCCCACAGAGCAGCTGATGGGTTCGAACCGCCAACATTTCAGTTAGCAGCCAACCACTTAACCAATACACACCAGGGCATAGTGGTGGCATATTTTGTCTGTGGTTAGAGGACATCTAAAAAAATGCAAGAATTACCTTATGAAATCCATACTCATTTAAAATGGTATGTACCATTTCTTATAAATAACTGCTATAAACTTATCTCCAGTCCCTTCCCCAAGCAGCTGTCCTTAGTAGTTCCCATACCCTCTGTAAAGTATTATTATTAGCGTGGGGTCATCAGTCACACATTGCATCACAATCTACAGCTCAGAGTTCATCCTACTCTTTGTGGGGAGCAAGGGAAAATGAACCAAAATGGCACATCATGCCAAGCCTTGGGGATACAAAGCTGAATAAAGCATAGTCATTGCCCTCCAGAGATTCACAATTTACCCCCATCCTGCTCTGACTGCATACCAACTATCCTCAGGTCACCCAATCTTTCCCTGGGACCTTATGGATGCCCTGCAATGTGATATACTCTGGCCAGTCAGAGTATATCATATCCCTAGATCCACAAGGAGCCTGCAGGATTCTCCACATAAATTTCCTAGAAATAAGGATTTCATCCTGCTCCTTACTATGCCTGTCTCTTTTCCTTCTTCCCCTCAGTACTTCTGAACTACAATCCCCCATCTCCCACTCTCAGATCTGGTCCCCCCCTCATATCCTCCACCTCAAATCCTGACATATAACTGGGCCTAGTCTGGATATGCCATACTCCTGTTTGATTTGTCCAAGCCTTGGCCATGCCTTCCTTGGGACTGCCATTTTGTACCACTGTCACCCTCCGTGGCCCTACAAAGTTTGCTGGTTTCCCCTTAACCCCTTTGCACTGATGTGCCCTAACAGGCTGTTTAATTATAGTCTTTATCCTAGATTTAAAACAAAGTCATGCTTATGGGAATTTTAAGAATCTCTATTATTTTCTTCAAAAGATCCTTGGCATCTAATGGTCCAACTGAAAACAGTTCACACTCAAGCTGGACTAAATTCCTGGGCTAAATTCCAATCTTTTATAAATGCATCCAGGACCTATTGAAGGCCAAGGAGTCTCCATCACTAGTTATCTAAAGACTAAACACATTCCCATATGAAGGAACCCTCAAAACATATGTTTCTTCTTCGATCTTTGAGGACAATGGCTATGCAAAAATGCCAGCCAGATCTTGGACATTTAGAATGATCTAAACTGGCACAGAATGACTCTAAATGTCCAAGATTTGTGGGATGTACATTTAGTGAAGCAGAATATGTAAGGTTCAAAAGTGAATCCCACACAGGGATTAGACCTGAACTCTTTCAGAGCACAATCTGGTCAAGAGCCTGAGGTGACTCCTTGCAGCCTGATATCTTCTCCCCAACTTCCATCTCAGTTGACTCTAGACTTGCTAAAAGTTTTGTTTGGTCTTATAAAGAAATAATCAAAGAATGCTGATATTCTCTCTTGTAGATGTTGACAGTTGCATCATAGGGATGTAAAATTTGGGACATCTGCAGCTTTCATGTAACCATGAAAAGCCAGTTGGATAAAGATGACAGAGCAGAAAAAATGGAGAGAACTTGGATAATGTTATTTTATTCAGCCAACAATTAATTAATCCTGGAACAACTCTACATTTAATCTTCTTATTACATGAGATAATAATTCCCCCTTTTTGTTTAACCATTTTGTATTGGTTTTGCTTCCTTGCAGTCAAAAACATTTGCACTGATACAAGAATAATTTTAAATTATACAGATATCCTTAATGGAGAAAGCAATGGAATGATACACATAATAGACATCTTTCTCACAGGGTGCCATCTTACAGGTACCCAAGATTACGCTCATCCAAAATTATTTTCAAATCCATTAAAACACTCTTTTCTTGTTTGATCCCAAAGAAATTAGAATTTAAGGGGTTCTTTCAGGTTACTGCTCTGAACTCCCTCAATGTCCAGGAATGCAGCAGTTGTCAAGGTCCTTCATTGCTGTTACATTCTTTCTTGTTGCAGCTCATCTGATGGTGGCTGCAACAGCAGTCACTGAACTAGCTACAAAGAATCCCTCCAACTGACCTACCTACAACCTCCTACCACCATTCAATCCAAAAGAAGAGGGTTTAATCTCCTGGGGTGGAAGGGGTGGCAGATTTGAATGCAGAGTGTACTACAGGAGCAAAAGAACGTATCCAACTGCCAACCACACAAATGAAGAACCCTACCTGTAATGTATTGTTTCTTTCTTGAGTATAACATAATCCAAATTAAAATACTAAAAACCTATCCCATTTTGAAATTTCTGGGATATATTCATAATTCTTCAACACATTCACATTCTCAGCATCATCCAGTCACTCAGTGTGATTGCATGCATCGATTCCAGCACAACATGTATAAGTAATCACAGCACTGCGTATAATGTTGATGACAGGTCAGACTTTAAGTATCCAAAGGGACAAAACAAGATTCTTCTAGAAACGCTTACGGCACTGCTGATGTTCATCTGAGCCATCTTCACAGTCCATCTCCTCGTCACACACCCAGGACTGAGGGATGCATGCCCCACTAGTATTACACTGGAAATGGCCTGTCTGGCAAGGTTGGTGAGCTAAAACAAACCAGAAAAGGACTCATTATGGCAAACATCCAGCCCACTACACCAGCAAGCAACGCTTATTTTCAAACATATGTATCAACTCCTGCTCAATATATTTGAAGGCAAATAGTAAACAGCCCTCATACTAGAGTCTATGGACTTCAATCAGAATTCACTGTCAAATAATCTCAGCAATGGCATTACAACAAACTGAAAACCCAAAGTAATATAAAAACAGAGAAGAAAACAAACAACTAAAACACACGTACCCACAAATTTATGACAAAAATATTAAATTAAAACTTTAAAGTTACTTAAAATTTATTTAAAATTAACCATGAGTTATTATTATTTGAAAAGTTTTGCAATATCTAATAATGAAGCATCATGATGAATTGGAAAGCTCATGAGATTTGGAAAAGATCCAGTTTCCTGAGACTCAATGTATGCCTCATAAAATGGGGACTATGCCTATCTTATAGTTTGTTGTAAAAATTAAGTTAGTGTCACGTAATGTTAGTTGCTGTCACTACTGTTGTTGATATTATGGTTATTGTTATGGGACACTGAAATGCAATAACAATCTCTGAAGAGTTGTTGGTATAATCAGTCATTTATTTCTTTATCCAAGAATACACTGTTCTTGTCTTTCTGAAGATCATGTCCCTACAAAATGTGATCTACAGACCAGCAGCAACACCTGGGAGCTTGTAAAAATACAGAATCTCAGGTTTCACACCAAACATACCAAACCAAATCTACATTTTAACAAGCTCCCCCACGTAATCCATTTGTGCATGAAAGTTTGAGAAGCACTGTTAGGACCTATTCCCCCTATTTTCATTCGTCCCATTTTCAAACTCTTTGTCATCCCAAACAGCACACCAAATTTTGCCTCTTCTGTTTGTGCCATAAGATGGACAACAATTTTTCAGCTCATTTCCTGATTTGTGGATGCTAGCCCTGGGCCCTTTAACTATCAAAATGCTTAAAATTGCAGTAGTGTGACTGAGAGACTATGGCAAGCTGGGAAAACTCAAGGGTTGGGCTTTGTGTATGTCACTCATCAACTGTGAGGCCTTTAGCAAATGACTTCTCCAAGTCTGTTTACTAATCTGAAACCTAACTCAGAATATTGTTCAGAGAATGAAATTAAGAAATATATGTTAAAGTAATTTTATAATTCGTTAAATGTTGAGTTAATATACCTGTAACTGAAACCAAACCCGTTGCCGTTGACTCATAGCGACCCTATAGAACAGAATAGAAACTACCCCATAGGGTTTCCAAGGAGCGGCTGGTGGAGTCAAACCGCCAACCTTTTGGTTAGCAGCTGAGCTCTTAACCACTGCACCACCAAGGCTCCTGAGTTACTATACTATCATACTTTTTAACTAGAAATTTTTTTTAAACATAAAGCCACACTGGCCAGTTCTGTGATCTCTTTATGATAACCCACACAAGTTGCACTGCATTCTTTATATAAAAATAGATCCTTTCTTTAGTTACAAACCACAGTAGTTTGGATATCATTATTTTTGTTTGTTCCTTTTAGTGCACTAAATTTCCAGGGTGACTAAACAGATACAGTTGCTTACAGGCTTAGATAACCTTCCCCAAATTTGTTTCCATATCCAGTTCGTGGTCATGGGATAAAGGCAAGACAGAAACGAATGTGAACTGAATCTCTACCTAAGAAGGGAAAAACATAACTATTAATACCATCGGTTCTTTATTCAACCACAGAGACCTCAAAAGTCTTGGGCCCAGTCCTGGCTCTATCACTAAAGGCACAGCTCTTTCTCTGTTACAGAAGAAACCACTGTGAAGCTCTTCTCAGTTTTTGTCCTGGCCCCTCCCCACTTACGGCAGCCAATTTCATCCGTGTTATCGATACAGTCTCCGGCCCTATCACACCTCCAGGTTACAGGTATACAACGCCCATAGTGACCCCATGTGACAGGGAACTGCCCTCCATAAGGTTTTCTTGGCTATAATCTTTACAGAAGCAGATTGCCAAGACTTTCTCCTAAGGAGACAGTGGGTGGGTTTGAACCACCAACTTTTGGTCAGCAGCTGAGTGCTTAACCATTGCACAACCAGTGCTCCTTACCTTGCTTTTTAAAATATTTATTCAGATGTTTGTGCCAAGGAGAGAGAGTTCCATGATTAAGAAGGTTTATGATTTGACTTACAGCTCTTGAATCAGTTACACTCTGAGTGGCTGAGAGAAGTGGCCTTGGTTGGGGAAGGTGACATGGTGATGGGGGATCAGGAACTAAGCAGCTTCCCATGTGCAGATGGGTCAACTCAGTGTTTTTATTTCTAGTTATTTTTTTCTAAGGAACTAATCAGTGAACTAGTCAAAGATTTATGTATAAAGATTTTCATAACAACATTATTTATAATAACGGAAATTGCAAACCCCCTAATTATCCAATAATAGGAAAATAATTAAATTTTGTTATATTTATCAACATATTAGAAATGGTTACAAAGACTTTCTAAATGTTTTGGAGAAATATTTATAATATAATATAATTAAGATAAGGAGACAAAATTTTACCTATGTCATATATGAAGGGAAAAAAAACACACACAGAAAAAGAACAGAACGTTAACAGTGATTGTCTTTAAGTGAAAACATCATGAGTAACTTCATTTCCTTGACTGCTTTTTTCTACTTCCCCACTCTATATTTTTTTAAGTGGCTTTTATTATTAAATCATATATATCAAGCTATAGCCCGTCATTCCCAGATATGGGCTAATACTTTGGCTTTAAAAAAATAATAATTTATAAGATGCCAGATCTGTAAGCTCATCTCTGCAAATAATAAAAAACAGGAAAAAAAAAATTTCCTGTAACCAGCCAGAGTGCACAAACTTGGCACCAAAGGCTGCCACATCATCAAGTCGTCCTGGTGATGCTAGAATCTAACTTAAACAAGTTCATTTCATTCAACAAATATATCCAGCAATTTCCTTGGGTTTCCCTAGGGGACTAAGTTGGCAGTTGGAAATCCTCTGAGCTTCCCTAAATATCTGGCCAGTGACCTCCCCCAGCATTATGTGCCAAATAAGAAAATTTTTCTGAAGAGAGCAGCCAACACCAGCACAACTTGGAGAAGACTCAAAATTAGTCTTTCACAAAACCCAAGGTGGTAGAGGAGTAATTTTCAGGGTTGGAAGAATAATTGTATTTTCCCAATGTATTTAAGCAATCATGTTAAATTACTCATTTCAATTTTTGGCTAGTTAACTCAAAATAAGGTAAATATACAGATCAATTACCTACTCCTAAAATAAATAAACAATGTGCTATCCTGACTTGTGTAAATGCAGGCATATCAACAGCATGACATAAACAGAGTTAAGTGATCTATTCCTAGGGGATATAGGCTACTTTGTTCACAGAATGTTCAAATCTGATTGTCTGGTAGTGACATCCTGATTTATAATGTATGCTGCAAATGGTCAGAAACTTCCCTTGGCTAAATGGTGGTACCGAGTGGTACAGGAGTACGTACACCCAAATACCTTCTATAGACTAATGCATGATGGTGGTTGGTGGTGCAGGTCTGGGGTTGGTGGTGCAGGTCTCTTATCAACTACCTTTAAAACACAACAACCTCCCTTGCAAAAATGCCCCTAAGGAATGTACAAATTCACTCTGGAATCCCAGAACTTCTCATTGGATTTTGTTCTACAAAGCAATATTTCCACAGGAGATTAGGGGCTTTGGAGGTTTAGCTATTAACACAACATATATTAAATCACTTTTATCAATTAGGTCTATTGTTAGTAATCCAATGTAATACATTTGTAAATTCAGTACATATGTCTCCTTTAGTATCTAAAAACTTCTGATTGAAAACTTATAACACTCTAAAGGTCAGTTCACCTACAAATAGCTTCACATTATTATGGGAAAAAGAATAGCATAAATTTAGAAAGGGAGTATACAGAAGAAAATTCTCAGAACAATATATTGTCTCTTTTGAAAATATCTGTAATTAATGTTGTTTCTTAAGTAACTTCTATTACAAGTCAAATTTTGAGGTTGTGATTGTTTTTGCTAAAATGTGACATTCAATAACATCATGAAAAAAACATAAAATAGATACCCAAAAGTCATTTTTTAAAACACTTCAAATTCAATTATTTAAAATCACATAAAAAAAAAAAAAAAAAGAAATCAATAGGGGAAATTTTGCAAATAAGTAACTCTTTATAATTAGTATTTTTCACAATTGATTTCCCAAATCAGTTATCTAAAGTAATATATCAAACCAAATTTATTCAATTTATCAATAGATCTACCATAATTCATTTGTCAAATTCACCTTTTCAATAGTAACCTCCAAGCCTGTTATAACTCCCAAAGGATGGTTGTTTGGAAATTTCTCCCCAGAAAAAACAAACTGATGCTTTATCATTGCTGGGTGGCCTCCATGCGCCTCTGGTGTCAGAATCCTGTCGTTCATTCTGTTATAAAGGGAGTATGTGCTGTTTAAAAACAAACAGCTGGTGAAAAGGCATAGATTGAGTCTGACAGCAATTGCAGGTGCCTTGATTCATGGGTCTACTACGAGTCAGAATCAACTTAAAGGGTGTGCATGCGTGCGTGCGTGCGTGCGTGCGTGCGTGCGTGTGTGTGAATAAGCATTTCTGAGTGTTTTATTTTAAGTAGCCTTTACCCACAACCTCCCCAAAGGTCACTAGATATCATCTACACTTTATTGTTTGATAGTTTGAATGAAAAAAATAAAGTAAGTTAGCACACTGGAGTCAACCACTAAGTTTAAAGGATAAATATTTTAAAGAGTAAAATTTAAAACTTTTTTAAATAAATTATCTCTAAACACTCAGACTCAATCAACCCTGCTTTAACGGAAAGCTAATTTTTCAAACAAGTATTTTCATAACTCTCTTGCAAATAAAAACCAAGGAGGAAAACATCATAACCCACAGTAAAATGAAAACCTTATTAGGAACCAGCCAGCCATTGACAAGGACCCACTAGAACCAAATGAACACCCTGCCTTCCCCAGCACTAGCCCCTGCCTTTCCCAAGAATCATAATTAATGTGCAAAGATTTAAAAAAATATACTCATATGGTGCTTTTATGCACACACTGTTCTATGCACTTTGCCAACATCAACTCATTTAATCTTCAAAACAACCCCGTGAGCTTAGATGTCATTATTATGAACATTTACAAATAAATTGAGGCACAACATAGCTTAGTAACTCATCCAAGGTCACAGAGTAAATATGTGCAAAGCGAGGGTTTCAACCTGGAAGTCTGATTCCAGCATCTATGTTATATTGACTATTAATTTATGTTCCCTTTGATCAAAGAAAAATTTTATTCCACCAAACTCAAAATTTGAAAATTTGATTTTTTCCAAAGTTGCTGTCAGCATTAATTGAGTTAATTAATCAAGCTAGTGTGGAATCTATGGTGCTTATACACAGGTTGGAGAAGGAAAAGAAGTCTAACTGGCAACTAGCATTGCACTTAAATATTCTTGGACAATCAAAAGCAATGCAGGGAAATCAAAGAGTTTTGACCTCTTCAGGAGAATTTATCTAGAGCTGGGGATAAACTTGTTTTCCAAACTTCTAGATCCCCAAACCTGGAAAAAAACAAGAGTAATCCTTTCTTCATAAATAGCCATATCCCAAGCTTCCTGGTTTAAGTGTTAGACTAAGAATGTGTTAAGATAAGATATTAGAGTAACAAATAGTGGAGGGGGAAAGTCCTTTGTTTGTGTTCCAGGGCAGGGGACAGCACTGGATTGAGAACACACTTCTTTATCCTTTACAGCCTCTAGCATAGCGCTGGGTATGCATGGGATAGTCAATGCACATTCACGTAATGATGCTTCCCCTTTGTAAAATTCAGTCTGTTGGGACCATTATACACTAGGGCTATATATCAGGACAAACAATGAGACTTTAAATAGAAGTTCACAATCTTAAATCTACAGAAAGAAAATAAAATCTGGAATTTGGAATAAAAGGAATATCCAGAATTCTTAAGAAAAACATTAACAAGTCATATTAAAAACAGATTCATTCTTTAACTTTTGCCTATAAGAGTTCCTTTTCAGTCCCATGAATTCTCTTTCCAGTAGAGAACGGCAAGTCATAGTCAATGAAGCATTGTCCAAAGTTAACGGAGTAAGGTAATTTATATGGCAAATTCTATTTCCATGCTAGATCCTCTTAACGTCTGCTGATCCTTTCAGACACTTGGTCTATGAGGAGATACATGTGCTCTTTTAAAAAACATACACAACTAATCATGTTAATAGTCCTACCTTCTCTGAACTCAAAGAAATTTTAAAAGGTAATTCCTTAACTCTTCCATAATTTTTTACTTCACTTTTTCTGTATTTCCATATTTGTTATTCCCTTTGTGTTAATAGACATGCTTCTGATGTTTATAAGTTGGGTGTTGGTTTACTACAATTCCTACGCCTTACCCTCATCAACAAGACCAGACACCCTCTGAAGGTTTAGGGTCCCTTGCTTATTTCCAAAACTTTATACTCTAGCCATAACAGCAGGGGTAACAAATTGTGTGGGGGACCCTGTCCTGCCTAATGTCAACTGATGGAATTGAAGACTCAGCTGATGGAACTGAAACAAGACATGCACAACAAACCAACCTACCACTCTTTCTCTGCCATGTTTCAGCTTCCTGGTTTTCAAAATAGACTACCAAATAGGTAGCTGGAATTATTTTGTTTTTTCAATCCACTTTACAAATCACTGAGTCAACTGCTTTTTCCAAATTATTGTTTCAGAACTCTGATGTTTTGTTAGAGTAAAACAACATCAAGAGGATGTTTCAAGAAGTCAAGGACTTTGGGCCAAAATCCAAAGTCAACTGATGAGTGATCATGTAGGCACATCATTTAACTGCAAAAAAAAAAAAAAAAAAAGAAGAGGAAGAAGAAGAAAGAAAGAACTAAAAGAATACAATGTTCAGGAAGATACCAGAAGAAAAAAAGATAAAACATGGTCCTTATTTTCATAGAGTTTACAAGCTAATTAAGGGCAAAAGTTAGCTATACATTATAAATTAAATAGCCATGCAACAATAACTGTTACTTAATGAACATCTACTATGTGCCAGGCAACATATAAAGCCTTACATACATCGATTGAATACTCTATGAAACTTATGATGTGAAAGGTATGCTTATTTAATAGAAGGAATAATGAGTCTCAGGGACATTAACCAACTTCTCCCAACGTCACACAGGTAAAAAATGTCAAAGTCTGACTCAGACCCATGATCTGTGAGAGTCCTCTTTTCATTATCTCACTTCCCACAAAAAAAATGACAATTCTGTTTTCTATACATTATTTCACTTATCCTAACAACAACAATATTAGTAGCCCCACTTCACAGATGAAGAAACTGAGGCTTGACCAAATCTCACAGCTAGTAATTGGTGGAATCATGATTCACACCTAAGCAGTCTGACTCCAAAGCTATGCTGTATGAAGTAGGCGATTTGTTCCAAATAAGCAGCAGAGACGATAAAAATCAACTGGTCTCAGGGGTGGTGGGGAAATAATACCACGGGCTAAACTGGTCAGAGATCTTCAAGAAGGAGAATGACACTGCACAGGGCCTTTGAGGATGAGCAGGATTTGGGTGGGCGGGTGGAGGGAGGGACCAGGCTTGGTGTAGGGTGGAAACAACTTAAGGGGTTAAGAAGCAGAGGCAGCCTTTTCAAGGCCTAATGAGCAGGCCTCCATGGCCCACGGGGAAGGAACTTCTTGGAGAGTAAAGGGCCTTGAATGCCAAGCAAAAGAGTGGCATGATCAAATGTGTAAAGGAGAAACCGGAGGGAGAAGGGTTTAAAGATGATTCACACCAGTAACTGTTAAAACCAAAGGTTACTCTGGGTCAGTAACAAGCCTGTGCTAGGATGGCTCCACTTCATTCCCCAGAACTTTACCCAGGAGGCTGCCAGCAGAGGTGGATCTCACCTTGCAGGCCCTCCAGCTGGTCCGGGCCTGATCCAAAGCACCTCCATCTATGTTGCAAATTGCAACCAGGTTCCCCAGGATGCCCAGTGCTGCTAAAGGTATCCTAGTCCCTTTACCCAACCCCCGTCATCTGAACATACAGCCCACAGAATTCAGCCAGTCCTCAAAACAGTCAGTTGATACCAAAAACTCTTTAAAAGCCAAACCCCTTGCCATCAAGTCGATTCCAACCCACAGTGACCAGACTGCTTAAATATTTGCTTAGTAATCAAGATAAAGTTTCTGGACTATAAAAGAAGAATGCAGCATCAGGATTGGAGGAAGACTCATTAATAACCTGCAATATGCAGGTGCCACAACTTTGCTTGCTGAAAGTAAGAGGACTTGAAGCACTTACTGATGAAGATCAAAGACTACAGCCTTCAATATGGATTACACCTCAACATAAAGAAAATAAAAATCCTCACAACTGGACCAATAAGCAACACCATGATAAATGGAGAAAATACTGAAATTGTCAAGGATTTCATTTCACTCGGATTCACAATCAACACCCATGGAAGTAGCAGTCAAGAAATTAAACGACATATTGCACAGGGCAAATCTGCTGCCAAAAAACTCTTTAAAGTGTTAAAAGCAAAGATTTAACTTTCAGGACTAAGGTGTACCTGACCCAAGCCATGGTATTTTCAATCACCTCATAATGCGTGCGACAGATAGATAATGAATAAGGAAGACCAAAGAATTGACATCTTTAAATTACGGTGTTGGCAAAGAATATTGAATATACCACGGACTGCCAGAAGAAGGAGCAAAACTGTCTTGGAAGAGGTACAGCCAGAATGCTCATTAGAAGCAAGGATGGCGAGACTTCATCTCAGGTACTTAGGACATGTCATCGGGAGGAACCAGTCCCTGGAGAAGGACATCGCACTTGGTAAAGCAGAGGGTCAGTGAAAAAGAGGAAGATGAGATGGATTGACACAGTTGCTGCAGCAATAGGCTCAAACATAGCAATGACTGTAAGCATGGCACAGGGCTAGGGAGTGTTTTGTTCTGTTGTACACAGGGTGTCTATGAGTTGGAACTGACTCAATGGCACCTAACAACAACTATCAGAGTAGCCTCTCGAGTCTAGGAAATGGGAAATTTATGTTACCGTCTTTTCTAACTGAGCTACTCTTCTCCATTTTCAGTTAACCACTAGCTACCTGCCTGTCTCCCGTTCCCCTCCTGCCCAGTTGCTTACATCATTTACTTTTCAGTAAGCACCTCCCACCCCTGCAACCAGGCTGACAGGCAGTTCATACCAGCAGAGCATTAAACAAAGCCACACTTCTCAGGGTTTTTAAGAGGACACCATTGGCATTTAGGGTGGGATAATTATTCATGTTGCAAAACTGTCCTGGGCAAAACGGGATTATAGCAACCCTAGCCCCCACCTGCTAAATGCCGGTAGTGCCCATCCCCCAGGACTCAGACAAGAAGAAATACCCCCATATATGTCCAAATACCCTTTGAGAATGGCAGTACCACCTCCCAGTTGAGAACAACTTAGAACCTCTAAGCAGCTTGGACATTCAGAGCTCAAAAGTCTTAACCCACATGAAAGAGATCATCTAAGAAAACCCCTGTAATAAATTCTTCCCTTCTAAAGATAATAAAATTTCTTAAACAGCAATCCCACTGCCTCCCACCCATCAATAAGAGGACCTGGGATTGGGAAATATCATGCTGCAGCTGCTAGTACCAGCAACTCAAAATGAACTCCCCTGGGAGTGTGATAAAGAATTGAAGTTCCAGGGAGGCCTGCTTCACCCTGGAATGCTCCACAGTGTGGTCAGTTTGTCTCCACAGACTTACCCATTCCAAGGAGGGGGGTGGATCACATCAGAAGAAAACAAGCTGAAACTCTAAAATCCTCAAGCAGTTCTGCATTTATGTAAAGGATTGTTGCTATGGAAAACAGTCATAAACACACCTGCTTTATAGTACAACCTTTTCCTATCTACATTATTATCAGAATAAAAAATAATTTCCTCTCCCTACCCCTGCCACATACACTCACAAAAAAAATATTAATTGAAAAACATTTAAATGCTTGAGACATCCAAAAGAATCTCCGAATTTTTACCAAGAATATTCAGCAATGAAAACTTCCTGCCAGCCAGTACCAAAATACTGACATTGTATTCATATTAGTCTTTTCTGTGCTTGCCCTGAATAATCCATGCAGTGCTTTCTCTAACAGCTAAGTAACTGAGGTTCCTGAAGATGGACTCCCTCTACACATTAAAGAAACCTAAGCCCAAGAACTTCCTCCTCCCCCATAACCTCCAGGGACTAACTGGTTATCTACCCCCCTTTAATGGCCAAAGACCTCTACTGAGAAGACACTGCAAAGAACACCATCCAAACAGAAGAAAATTTAAGATAGTCTGCCTACTGGGTTACATAAGGACACAACGAATCAAAATATACTTAAGGAAAAAGTAAACGCCCTTCAGCACCTAATGATTTAAAACATCCTATACAAAAACTAGGAAACCCTGGTGTCATAGTGGTTAAGAACTATGGCTGTTAACCAAAAAGTCAACAGTTCGAATCTACCAGGCACTCTTTGCAAACCCTGTTGGGCAGTTCTGCTCTATCCTATAGGGTCACTATGAGTCGACTCGACAGCAGTGGGTTTGGTTTTTGTTTTTTTTTATAAAGAAACCACTCCCATTTAAGAGCTGATTTTTCAACCCCAACCTTCTAAAGGATTCCTATATGAGCTTCCTGGTTAGTAATATAAATTGGAAAATGGTTGAATGGAAAAAAACACTGAAGAAAGAAAACACAGGCAAGAGAAGTAAGCTGCTACTACACACATCTCCAGGCAGGCAGCTTTCCTGCTCACGGCTTATAAATATTGTGGTAGACCAGCTCTCATCTCATACAGCATCAAACCAGAGTTTTTCTTATTAATTAGGCCTAAATCAACCATAAATCAGATGGGCACAGATGCATTAAAGCTGCAAGTATCACTGTTACTTTGGTCATCTTAACAAGCAGATTAGATTGCCAAGCTATAAAATGAACAACTGCTTGATAACTGGAAATTACAATAGCGAAATAGAAAATGACTCCCAAATGATGGCTTTAGTGATTCTCTATAGTTGTAGGCTAAAATGTTTATAACTACTAAATGGATCTCCTTGAGTGAATCATACAATCAACTTGCTGTACTCTTACTCCAAAAGTCACGATAATCACTAAAGAAGAGAAAAGAATGAGGAGAGGCAGAGATGGAGAAGGACAAAGAGAAAAGGGAGAGAAAGGAAGAGAAAAATGGAGGAAAGGGGGAAACATGGGGTGTCAAGGTTAACAATCAGTGTGCAGACACTAGATTTAATGAGACCTAGCATCTTGCACCTTAACCTCAAAGCAAAAAACCAAACCCATTGCCGTGTCTCAAGCAGGTACAAATTGGCAACTATTCCTTATTCAGCTATAGCCCAAATTCAGACCCAGCCAGTATGTAACTGCTAAGCGGGTTTATAAATCACAAATTATATGCTAGGAACTAAAGAATCTTTCAGCCTACATTTTCAATAAATAGAGATGAACCAATGTATATCATTTATTCTGAAGCAACCCATGTTTCAATATCAATAAACAACTCTGATGACAACCCTGATCAGGAATGATGACGTTTATGATGGGCTCATTACATTGTTACTTACAAAAGCACTAAACCTGATCAATAGTTTAACTATTAGGAAAACAGTTTAAGGGCAGGCATGCGTGCATGCGCACACACACACACAAAACTCAATCTTAAGGAAGCTATGGATATGTATGGTTTCTGCCAAAGTAAAAATTTCCTTAAGCTATTAAGAAATACTGTGCAGCAAGAATGTCAAAAGAATTACACCCTTAAGTTTAAAAGTCTTTTCTTGAGCAATAGGCACTGACAATTAATCATCTAGTAAACTGAAGTCAACATTTTTAAATATAAAATGCATCATAAGTCATTTCCTTTTTAAAAAAATTGGTTTTGCTAACATTTGACACAATGTTTTTGTAATGACCTGACACATGAAAATGGTTGAATTGAAACACTGGAAAAGAAGAAGCAGAAGAGGTTAAGTGATCAAAAGTAGGGTGATGGTCAGGTGACAGGAATTTATTGTGATTCCACATTAAATGGAAAATTCCAGAAATAAACAATTCATAAGTTTGAAATTTAGCTATGTTCTCAGTAGTATGCTGAAATCTCGAGCCATCCCACTCTGTCCCTCAAGGGACATGGTGAATCATCCTTTGTCCAGTATATCCACTGTGTATACACTACCTGCCCATACAGTCACTTAGTAGCTGTCTTGGTTATCAGATGGACTGTCGTGATATTGCAGTGTTTGTGTTCAAGTAACCATGGGTGACAGCCATCTTGTTTATGGAATGGTTCTACCAGTGCTTCAACCCAGAAGTGAAATTACTGTAACAATTCTTTTAATTGTTTGATTTTATTATTAGTTATTAATCTCTTATTATGCCTCATTTGGAAACCCTGTTGACATAGTGGTTAAGAGCTACAGCTGCTAACCAAAAGGTCAGTAGCGTGAATCCACCAGCTGCTCCTTGGAAACGCTACAGGGCAGTTCTACTCTGTCCTATAGGGTCGCTATGAGTCACAATCAACTCGACAGCAATGGATTTGGTTTGGGTTTTTTGGTATGCCTAATTCATAACTTTAACATAGGTATGTATCTATATTAAAAAACATATTATATATAGGGTTCGGTACTATCCACAGTTTCAGACATCCACTGAGGGTCTTGGAATGTATTCCCTGTGGATAAGAGGGGACTACAGTGCCTCCTGGTATCCAGTTGGGCTTCAATAACTGAATAATATATGATGCTTTAAAATACATAGATGTAGGCAAGATGATTTCCAGAAGATGACAGTCTTGAGATCCTGATGTTTTGTGGACTTTTCTGATGGATCCTGCTGTTAAGACAATCTCTTCCAATTTAAGGATCCCTGGTGGTACAGTGGTTAAGCACTTGGCTGCTGACTGAAAGGTCGGCGGTTCAAACCCACTAGCTGCTCCAAGAGAGTAAGATGTGGCATTATGCTTCCATAAAGATTTGGAGCCTTGGAAACCCTACTGAGGCAGTTCTAATCTGCTATGAGTTGGAATCAACTCTACCAGCAACAGGTTTTGGGTTGGTCTTCCAATTTCATTAACAATTTTTAGCAAGCATCTTCAATGTTAATCTGCATGAGAGGCCAGCAATACTCTAAGAAATCTATCCCAAATCACTGGGAGTTTATTTAATGTTCAGGTAATTCCTTGCTAATTCAATAAAGGATGAGACTTCCAACACTATACAAAACACTACTCTGGACAGGTAAGAGTGCTCAGTTACCCCTCCACTCCCAAAAAAGGCTACAAGAGCGCATCTGGCTCCACAAATCAAAAATTAATTTTTATTATAAGCAATTTGTTAATATAACATTTTAGTTTCCCTGTAACAGACTTGGAGCCCTGGTGGCGCAGTGGTTAAGAATCTGGCTGCTAACTAAAAGGTCAGCAGTTTGAATCCACCAGCCTCCTTGGAATCTATGGGGCAGTTCTACTCTGTCCTATAGGTTTGCTATGTGTTTGGTTTTGGTTTATGACAGACTGTAATGGAAAGCTG
The DNA here is from genome assembly GCA_030035585.1 of Dugong dugon. Taxonomy (NCBI): domain Eukaryota; kingdom Metazoa; phylum Chordata; class Mammalia; order Sirenia; family Dugongidae; genus Dugong; species Dugong dugon. The sequence continues at coordinate 131,169,714 of CM057461.1, forward strand.
ATTTTGCTAACTTGCTATTGCTATTACATTTGTTTTCATGGTAGAGTCACACTAAATTTTCTGTCTCCTCTACTATATTGAGTTTAACAGATTGAGCAAAAAGAACTTCAGCACATACTTCACCAGCAGGGCATCTGTTGCACCAGGAGTTCTTTGGCACTGGTTTGTTATGCCTGGGCTCTAACAGCAGTTATAGGTCTCCAAATCCCTTCCACTCTATAAATGTCAACACTTTGTATTATAATGTGATTGTGATGACTTGAAACAACTCAATAGCTTGTTGACACAGCATTAACAATATTATATTGTCACCAACTGATATCCATGTATAATGAAATGGTGTTCAGGTTTTCTGCCCATGTTGAGTCTATAATGTCCCAATTTGAATAGCAGCTTAAATAAAATTACAAGTTTTCTATAATGATTGACAGAAACAGAAGTAAAAAGGTAATGTATTTCCAACATACCATGCTCATGGATAGGCAGACTCAACATTGTGAAAATGACAATTCTACCCAAAACAATTTACAAATACAATGCAATCCCGATCCAAATACCAACAACATTCTTCAAAGAGATGGAAAAACTAATCATTAACTTATATGGAAAGGGAAGAAGCCCCGAATAAGTAAAGCACCACTGAAGAAGAATAAAGTTGGAAGACTCACACTACCAGACTTCAGAACCTACTATACAGCTACAGTAGTCTAAAGAGCCTGGTACTGGTACAACGACAGATACATTGACCAATGGAACAGAATTGAGAAACCAGATGTAAATCCATCCACCTACGGTCACCTGATCTTCGACAAGGGCCCAAAGTCCATCAAATGGGGAAAAGACAGTCTTTTTAACAAATGGTGCTGGCAAAACTGGATATCCATCTGCAAAAAAATGAAACAGGACCCATACCTTATGCCGTATACAAAACCTACTTCAAATGGATCAAAGACCTGAATATAAAGTCTAAAACTATAAAGTTCATAGAAGAAAAAATAGGACAAACACTTCAGGCCTTAATACATGGAATTAACAGGATACAAACCATAACCATCAATGCATAAACCCCAACAGATAAGATAGATAACTGGGATTTTCTAAAAATCAAACACCTATGCTCTTCAAGACTTCACCAAGAGTAAAAAGAGAACCTACAGACTGGGAAAAAAGTTTTGGACAGTACAAGTCAGACAAAGGTCTAATCTCCATAATCTACAAGAAAACCCAACACCTCTACAACAAAAAGACAAATGATCCTATTAAAAAATGGGCAAAGGAAATGAACAGACACTTCACCAAAGAAGACATTCAAAGGGCCAACAGACACATGAGGAAATGCTCGGATCACCAGCCATTAGAGAAATGCAAATTAAAACCACAATGAGATACCATCTCACCCCAGCATTATTGGCACGAATCAAAAACACTGGAAATAACAAAGGTTGGAGGGGCTGCGGGAAGATTGGAACTCTTATGCACTGCTGGTGGGAATACAAAATGATACAACCATTTTGGAAAATGATATGGTGCTTCCACAGAAAGCTAGAAATAGACATACCATTCGATCCAGCAATCCCACTCATATATCCTAGCAAAACGATGGAAACAAATTAGATGCCCATCAACAGATGAATGGATAAACAAACTACGGTACATACATACAATGGAGTACTATGCAACGAGAAAGAACAACAATGAATCTGTGAAGCATCTCATAACATGGATGAAACTGGAGGACATTATGCTGAGTGAAATAAGTCAATCACAAAAGGACAAATATTGTATGAGACCTCTATTGTAAAAACCCATGAAAAAGTTCACACAAAAAATGTAACAATCTTTGTTGGTTACCAGGGATGGGAGGGGTGGGGGGGGAATACTAAATAGGCAATAGATAAGTGGTGTCTTGGGTGAAGGGTGAGACAGTACACAATACAGGGGAAACCCGCACAACTTGTACAAGGAAAGGTCATGGAAGCTCCATAGACACATCCAAATTCCCTGAGGAACTGAATTGCTGGGTGGAGGGCTCTGGGGACCGTGGTCTTGTGGAACGTCTAGCTCAATTGGCATAACACAGTTTACAAATACAATGTTTTACATTCTACATTGGTGAGTAGTGTCTGGGGTCTTAAAAGCCTGTGAGTGGCCATCTAAGATACTCCACTGGTCCCATCCCTTCGGGAGCAAGGGAGAATGAAGAGAACAGGATACAAGGAAAAGATTAGTCCAAAGGACTAATGGACCACAGCTACCAAGGCCTCCACCGGACTGAGTCCAATACAGCTAGATGGTGCCCGACTACCACCACTGACTGCTCTGACCAGGATCACAACAGAGGGTTCTGGATAGAGCTGGAGAAGGATGTAGAACATAATTCTAACTCACAAAAAAAAAGACCAGATTTACTGGCCTGAAGGAGACTGGAGAAACCCCGAGAGTATGGCCCCCAAACACCCTTTTAGCTCAGTGGTGAAGTCATTTCCGAGGTTCACCATTCAGCCAGGGATTGGACAGTCCCATAAAACCAAATGGGACTAATGAGGCACAGCAGTCCAGGGACAAGGGCCAAAAGGCAGAAGGGGACAGGAAAGCTGGTGATAGGGAACCCAAGGTTGAGTAAGGATAGTGATGATGTGTTGTGAGCTTGTTAACCATTGTCATAGGGCAACATGTGTACTAACTGTTAAATGAGAAACTATTTTGTTCTGTAAGCCTTCATCTAAAGTGAGAATAGCAGCACAATTGGAAGAGCGTAGTCGATGTCACTGAACTGTGCATGTATAAATGTTTGAAATGGTGTATCTTCAGCTATGTATATTTTCACCAAAAAAATAAAGGTCGAGAAGGGAGAGGGTTGACATGTTGTGGGGTTGTTAACCAATGGCATAAAACAGTATGTGTACTACTGTTTCATGAGAAACTGTTTGTTCTGTAAGCCTTCACCTGAAGTATAATAAAAGAAAAAAAATCAAAAAAAAAAAAGGTAATATATTTCCTAAGATTTTACATAATCTGTATTTTAAGTATCATAAGTAACGGTGGTAAAAAAAAATCTATTGTCACTATTATAAATGCAAAACTTTAAGCATGCATTTAAATAGAATTTTAGAACTTTAGTGCTAGAAAAGTTATGGTTTCAGTAATAAACTATACTAGAAAGTACATACAATAAAACCTCTATTAAATGCAACACAAATAATTAAAACCATTTTTTAACTGGAATTTTGTCTTTATTACACTTTTAAAAAGGCAATCACAAAATAAATTGATATCAGGGTTCTAATCAAAAATAGAGTTTTCAGTGGCCATCTCAATTTTGGGAATTACAGTGTCTACAGCTACATTTCTGATTAGCCAATGAATGAATGTGCTGACAGTCAGAATATTAAAATATGCAATAATTAAATTTCACAAGAACTTTAGATTTTTCAATAAGACTTATTTGAAGAAGATACGAATGGAAAAAACTACCAAGAGGCAAAAAACAAGAGTTCCAACCCTTGCGATAGCACTGACTCCATCCCCTACATCATTCTAAACTTGAATGTCTTCATGAGGACAGGAACTGTTTGTCTTATGCGCTATTGAACCTTCACTCAATAAATATTTTTTGCTTAGCATCATGCACTTGGATTTAAATTCTCTGATTCACAGTTTTCTTACCTGCAAAATTTCTGACCTGTAAAATCAGGTTGTGATGGATTAAAGAGAGCCTTATAAAAAACTAGCACAGCGCCTAAAGTACAGAGGTCCCTCTATGAAGGGTGGGTCCCTCCTGGGCACTCCCATCCCTACTCCAACTCAAACATTCTAAAAGTTCTAGGAAGTAAAATAATTGGGAATTAATACCTTCAAACAGGATCCATTTTTTCCCCTAATATCTGATTGAGAGAAAATCTCCAAAACCTGAGTCACCTTGCTTAGCAGGAGGCTCAGCATTGAAAGCAAGGATGATGGTGGTTGCCTTACCCGCTGCCCATAAACAAAGCAACTGAAAATTAAGGTTGATTCTAGGAAACACTGACCAAGATAGAGACAAAAATCAAGCCACTCCTGCCACTGATGTCTGATATCCTTTTTTATGCATCTACTATTTTTTTCCAAGGAGTATTTTTATAATTTTATCTGTTTAAATCACTCTATCTCTGGTGGTCCTCTGGAATTTTGATGTGAAATACTGCAAGTGTATAAATTAAACACACAAAAATTGATAATAAATATAAAGGCTTTCCCAGAGTAGGCCTCAAATCATTATACTGCATACTAAACGTGGACATGATTGTTTTTCTGTAGTCATAAAATGATTTGATATTGTCCTTTGCTCATGCCTCATAGGTACAGAATTGAGGAAGTCAAGAAATGTGGGATTTTAATCAACTGAAACTAAGGTAAAAACTTTCCAGTTAGAAAGTTCAGAGATTCTCCAGGTCCTAAGGCAGCCTGAGTGGTGCAAATTGTTAAGTGCTCACCTACTAGCCAAAATGTTTGAACCCACCCAGAGGCACCTCGTAAGACAGGCCTGGCGATCTGCAACTAACAACAACAACCAGGTCCTAAGTTCAAAGGCATGAAATATAAAATGCTTCCTAAAAGCATTAAAGATACTCATTTTCCTCACTCTCTAAATTTTCTCTTAGATATTTAACAGAAAAATGCTATAACAGCAAGCATGTTTTTTATGACTAAAATAATATGTGCTAACCCTTTACAATACATTCAAAGGAAAACTTTATCTTAAAGTTATTACCTTCCTTCTGGTTGAATGAGAATGTATAAACCTAGATACCCAACTCCTCCAAAAAGAAGAAGACATCCCAGTGCCATGACCCCACCCTCACTCTCCCCTGGTAAGGAAACAGAGACCGTATCACCCTCCTAAGTATTCTCCACTGAACAGAGCAAATGCTCCAAACTCAACTCAATCCCAAAAAAAACATGTCATATATCGAAGCTCTGGTAAATCATTCATCTATGTGCTTTTAAGGATGCAGAATAACAATTGTCAGGAAAGTACTGTAAGGGAATAAACCCTTTGCCCACAACAGTTTAGCCCTCTGCAAGCAAACCAGTACAACCATCCCATCTCCTGCCAAAAGCTAAGTTAAGCCAGTTCTTCTCTGAGAAGGTTATGTTCACTGTTTACTATCAGCATGCAACACTTCACTAGGCTTGGTAGGTAAAGTTACAAAGAAGGAAGAAATGAAACTTAATAGACTCTTCTGATAGTCCAGGAATGAGGTGATTACGGTCTTGTCTACTTACATGGTACCACCTCAGCTTCATTTCCCCCAGCTCCATCTAAAAATCCTTTCCTTCTCTTTCCCTTGAATCTTCATGAAAAGGTCAGAGTTTTCATGGCTCACCACCCTGATCCTCAAAATCTGCTCTCAAGTGAACTAATTCACAGTAAGTTTTAAGTGATTTTTAAAGTCTTCCATAGGTACGCGCACTTTTCAACGGAAAATAGGAAGCCCTCAAAGAAAAATAAATTTTCTAATTGTGGCATTTTAGGCATCCTCTAATGCTCAAATACCTTCCTTACCAACTTACGGGGCAGATTTTAGGAGGATAGAGTATCTTATCAGGGCTCCTAATATCGTACCATATAGGTTATGGTACGTGTATAAAGCCATCTTTGCTGTTGCCAGAAACCTCGTCAGCAGTGAGATAGCATTCTTCCATAAAAGCACAGGCCGGTTAAAATACCGTTCAAGGGCTTTCCAGGAGAACTTTGTGACATCTCTGGATCAGTAACATGTTTTAGATTAATCTCAGCTGAAGAAAAAGGCCCTAAGGAAATACTGCAAAAGCAATGACTTCAAAAGCCTAAAGAGAGTCAGCAAATGAACATGATTTATTGAAACACTATAGATTTGGTTTTTTGTAAGCTGAAACACTTCACTCGTCTATTTCTAACTCAAGAAAGGCCTTCCACTGGAAACACAAGATTTACCAATTCTAACCAATGTGAAATATATATGTATATGTGCATGTAGACACCCACATACAAGGAAGCCCAATGTTACAAAGCTAATTGATCAAGAAATGAACTTGATTCTCATTCCTAAAAGTGCACTTGTATATAGTGCTTATTTGGCCATGTGTTTGTTTTCTACCACTTTATTAACTCAACATGTTTTGATAAATTTGCCACCCTATTGGTTCAATGCCTACTAAATTTGAATACATCATTTCTTCAATTGTAAGATTCTGTATTTCCTTTCATTTATTCATTCAACTCAGCATATCTAAAAGCCTACAGCTTCTACAGTAGGTTGAGATGTCTGCATGCTTCATATACTATTATAAAATTTCAGGGGGTGGGGGGAGAATGCTTAGATGTCAAGTAACTTTCCACAGTGTTAAATACCTTGAGTCATACAGCCTGAGTTGAAACCCCAGGATCCACCCCTTTAAACTAACCCTATGGTGGGCATGTTATTTCATCTCTTTGTGCCTCAGTTTTCTTATCTAAAAATGGGCATAACAAAAACAGAGTGAGATAATAATGCCTAGCACATAAGTAAGTGTTCAACAAATGTTGCCTATTACTACTTTTTAGACAAGTGTTTTCTGATCTTTTAAACTACATATAAGATTGCTTCCTTTGGAAATTTAAACTTTTTTTCTATTTCATATATATTTGCTTGTACTCTGTTATTGTTGTTAGTTGTCATCGAATCGATTCCAACTCATGGCGACCGCATGTATCCAGAGTAGAACTGTTCCACAGGGTTTTTCAAGGTTGTGATCTTTGGAAGCTGATTGCCAGGCCTGTCTTCTGAGGTGCATCTGGATGAGTTCAAATAGCCAATCTCTCAGCTATTAGTTAAGTGCTTAACCATTTTTACCACCCAGGTCCTCTTTGCTCTCCTATATGCATAATCTGAAACCTGGACTGAGATTTTTTTTTTTTAATTAACGTAATTATAATGTTATCCCTCCACCCATAAAAAGCTGAGTATTAAGTTATTACTAAAACATCATCTTCATTTTGAATTATCATCTCTCTCCTTATACCAGAGATTAAAAAAGAAAACACATCTGTATTCAAGATGAAAGTGAACTAGAAAAATAGAACTTAATTCACAAAGATAGACAAATTAGTAAAGTAAAACCTTATGGATCACTGATCCTGGGGATGGCACAGGACTGGGCAGTAACTCATTCCATTGTTCATGGGTCACCATGAGTTGGGGGCCAACCCCATGGCAGCTAACAACAACAACTTAACGAAATAAACTCTTTGGCACATAATTTCTCTGGCTGATCATAGCTCTGTTCTTAAGACATTGTCAATAATTACTTTTCAAGAGTGTTTAAAACATTTAGTAATAATAAAGAACTTGTGTTTCACCAGTTGCCAGTGAGTCGACTCACAGCAACCCTATAGGACAGAACAGAACTGCCTCATAGGGTTTCCAAGGAGTGACTGATGGATTCAAACTGCTGACCTCTTGGTTAGCAGCTGAGCTCTTAACCACTGTGCCACCGGGGCTCCTTGTATTTAACTGAATAATAATGACCGGTTGCCTCAACATAGATAATCCAAAGACATTATTAGTGACATTTACTGAATTATTAAGCTACACATTACGGTATTACTAAACCCTGATATCAGCATTCAAATTTAAAAATTCTCCTCACTTCATCCTGGAGTTTTTGACTGGATGACATTTTGAAAAAGGCCAAGAATGGAGGAAACATAGATGATACATCTCACAAAAGAAAAAATCCAGAGCTTTTTCAAAACGTAGACTGCTAATGGTGTCACCGTAACAACCACGAATAAAGAGGGTTCTGATATGCAGAAACCAGAGAAGCAGCAATGTTTCTAACCTCAAAACCACGGAGGTACATGTTACATACATCTCTGCTGTATAAGATCAAAGGCTAAAGTCAACTTCTAGCATTCTTTTGGCACATGCTATATGCTTATAATTTCCTATCACTGGTCTAGTTCTACCCTTTGGAGACATTCAGAATGTTTTATTGTTCTTCCTCATGATGGTGCTAGTCATTTTCTTTCTGATTATTCTCTTCTCCAAATGAAACATCCTCAGCTTTTCCATCATTCCTCACATAACATGGTTTACAGTTCTCTCATCATCCTCGTCTCTATCCTCCAAACTCAGTTCGAATTGTCTACGACTCATCTCAAAATGCGGGCTTTAAAGCTGAACCCAAGATGCTCAGCGTCACTGGAACAGCTATGGCCAGGACACTAGTGGCCTACCACAACATTTATTCTTCCCTTCCTCATCAGTAACAGAAGTCACAACTTTACTCAGGTTGAAAATGTGCTCAGCTATACGGCTACATTGCCCAACCTCTCTTCAGCTAGGTGTGGTCATGGGACCAAGTTTGAGCAATGAGATCAGATGTAAGCAGTAGTGCTGTTTAGGACTTCTGGAAGAAGGCACACCCTTCTTTTCCTTCCTCCCTTCATACTATCTGACATAGACAAGAGATGGCTATGACTACAGCAGTCATCTTGGACAATGAGGTGTCCTTAAGAATGCAAGCTACCAGCAGAGGATGGTGGGACAGCAAGATAGGTGGCTGGATCCTTGGAACTTCTAGACCAGCCCTCCACTGCTAGGTGTGAGACAGACATATATGTTTATCTTCTTACCAGATTTACTGGTCTGAAAGAGTCTGGAGAAACCCCGAGAGTATGGCCCCCAGACACCCTTTTAGCTCAGTGGTGAAGTCACTTGCAAGGTTCACTGTTCAGCCGGGGATTGGACAGCCCCGTAAAACAAAATGGGACTAATGAGGCACAGCTGTCCAGGGACAAGGACTAGAAGGCAGAAGGGGACAGGAAAGCTGGTGATAGGGAACCCAAGGTTGAGTAAGGACAGTGTTGACATGTAGTGGGGTTGTCAACCATTGTCATAGGGCAACATGTGTACTAACTGTTTAATGAGAAACTATTTTGTTCTGTAAACCTTCATCTAAAGAGAGAACAGCAGCACAACTGGAAGAATGTAATCGATGTCACTGAACTGTGCATGTAGAAATTTTTGAAATGGTGTATCTTTGGCTGTGTATATTTTCACCAAAAAAAAAGGTCGAGAAGGGAGAGGGCTAACACGTCGTGGGGTTGTTAACCAATGTCATGAAACAATATGTGTACTGACTGTTTAATGAGAAACTTATTTGTTCTGTAAACCTTCACCTAAAGTACAATAAAAAAATGCCAAAAAAAAAAAAATAAAAGTTTATCTTCTTCAAGCCAAACAGTTGTCTTTGCTACAAAAGCCCAGAGTAGAGCAAGTCGATCACTATCTATAGGTGATGAAGATGCTTTACTACAACTCATGTTGTTCTTTTACCTTTCCATTCAACAAAGATTTCCTGTTTATGCATGGCCCTATGCCAGACATAGGATACCAGAGGAGGCAAGCATGACTCACTCTTAGCATCAGTGGTCCTACTCTAGAGGAAGAGATAAAGTACGTATACAAATAATTATAATTCACGGTATGATGACAGGTGTTGTAAAAGAGGTTCAGATAACATTCAGCGGAGATCAAGAAAGGCAATGTGGAGGAAGGAGCACTTAAGCTAGGAAGACGTGGGTCTGAGGGGAGGGTATGCTTGGCAGAGGGAAAAAACTAGAAGTAGCAAAGAGGTAGGAAAAGTGCAAGGCATGACCAGGATAAAGCCACGTTCTTCATCCTATGTCACTGACAGATCCCTTAATATTACAAAGATTGTGCTTGAGGCTGATTCCCTTAAGTGAAATAACAGATGTAAATTTTCAAGATCTATGACATCCTCTAAAGCTACTCACTGCCTTCGTGGAGTCAGGTCAATTCACCAGGTATTTACGGAACACCAACAGTTTTGCTGTCAAATGAGAGCTTCTCCCAATCCATAGGGTCACTCTAAGTTTAAACAAACGTCACCAAACACTTTACATATTTTAAAAAACACCTGAGGTTGATAATTTGCCAATATTCTACTTACCTGTCAAAAATATTTCCAAAGGGTATATTCTGAGATTTAATAAACTGTAAGTGCACAAAGCAAATGTATTTCTCCTTTTCTTCTTAAAATTGGTTTATTCATTTATTTTATTGAGTATATGTTCAATAAATGTTACAGAATCTTTACCTAAACTATATCTAGTCTAAGTAAGGACCTAAAATTAGCAACGATGCATAAGAAAAGGTGTACCTCAAAGTGTCTTGATTCATATTTGTTGAGAAGAGGTTTGTATTCCCTCATCCACTTGCCACACTCTTCCCCAACAGTTTTACCTCCTAAAATAGCTGTTTTTTCCACCAGCAAGTTCTACGGATAGGGAATTTGACAAGTGGTTTCTTTATTTCAAAAGACCACAGCATGGTGGCTGCTCTTAGGCGCTGACCTACCCAAGACTGGTCAACTATGAATGATTTAGCACAGGTTCCCTGTGGGGCCAAATGTTTACTGAATACTCACCAAGTGCAGAACCTTGCATGCTCATAATGACCTTTAAATCTTCCCAAGAACCTGTAAGGTAGAAATTGCTAACCCTTATTGTAGAGTCTAGGAAACTGAAGCTCCTGGAGGATGATCTCATCCCCTCTCTGCCCCCACTGCAAAGTGGCCAGGCTAAATCCTCAGGCTCCAGGTCCAGGTTGTATCCCAACACCAGAAAGGGTTCGGCCACAGATTAACCATGTCCCAGGGAGAATCTGCTGAGACAGTTGATCTGTGGGCAGGGGTGGAGGAAGGGCAATGGGGGAATGGCTAGAGAACTTCTAAAATGCTAGGAAAAGCCCAAAGTTTTGCTTGGCCACCTGGGATTTAAATTTACATTACTGGTCTCAACTCATTCCCATAGTTCAGGCTACCTTCTATACCTTCAAAGGAGCCCTGGTGGCACACTGGTTAAGCACTTGGCTGCTAACCGAAAGGTCGGTGGTTCGAACCCACCACCTGCTCCTCAATGTGGCAATCTGCTTCTATAAAGATTACAGCCTTGGAAACCCTATGGGGCAGTTCTGCTCTGTCCTACAGGCTTGCTATGAGTCAGAATGGACTGGATGGCAGTGGATTTGGTTTTTGGTTTTCTATACCTTCAAGGAAACTGTAGGAATTTTCTCTTTAATACTCTATAAAAATTGAGTCATTTTAACATAGGATTTTTTCAACTACATAAAGGTTTACTAAATCCTTAAAAGTTATTCAAGATGCCAAATATTCCTCCTTGAAGCAATCCTAAACAACCCTTTAGTACCCACATCCTACAATGCAAATCCCATGAGTATTCAATGCCTTTCAGAATATGCACTGGTATATTTGAGGTCACAGAATACAGTTTTTTTAGTGTTCCTGCTTACATGTTTCAGGACAAAATAAAGTCATGTAAGCAGAGAAGAGAATTTTCAATAATGATTCTAAAAAGTAACAACATTTTAGTTGTATATTTGTATGGTATTTCAAAAAATGCAATCAAGTTTTAGAGACTAATGCAATCAATATATCCAGATAGTTCAACAAATTCCCTCTAAATAGAGCATGTAAGGTATTCATTAAAATTTACCTGTAGCTAAGAGCCAAACCCTGTTTCATTTTATTATATCCCCCATCCAGAAAGAAAATAAAACATTGAAAGACTTAATTGTACAAATTTATCCAAGAGTGAGTGTCAGCATTAGTTGCTACACCCCCATTCTCCCTTAATGTTACTATGTACACACTTACTTATTAAGTTTCATTTTTCTGTATCATTCTTTCAAAATGTGCTGAGGTGAAGGAGCAAAGGTGTCCTGCAGCCTGACTTTTCCTTAAAAAACGATATATTAAAAGTTACCTTGGTGTGTTCCTCTCAAACCTAAGCTTGCTTAAGCTTTCTCATTAGTAAGAGCTGGGGCAAGGAGAGGATGAGATGAGAAAGAGAAAATCGCTAATTTTCATCAATAAACTAAATCAGGAAGGAACCTATACTAATCTTAGGAGTACAATTTACTGATTTAGTCATTTATTTACAAAATTGATGGAAACGGTTAACAAGGAGTTAATTGATTAAAGTCATCTGATTACCAGTTAATTAACCACAGTGACTTAATTTTCTTTGAAAACATCAACTAACCATTTTCCAGACATCAAGTGGTAAATCTTTAAATAAAAAATAAACCTCTGTCCTCCCCTTCAAGGGAGATTTCTGAGTGTGTTTTCTTTGCAGATTCCAAACTAGCAAGAAACCAAGTTTGGGGTAATATTTTTTTATATGATTATACTGAAAGATCCTCCGTCTTTCCAGAGGTTTTTTGTTTGTTTTGTTTCTCTATCATATTTTTATGCAAATAACACTAACCTTCTACATCTTTTTACCAACCACTCCTTCCCTCCCCCAACCAAGTGTTTTTGTAAATGCACTATACTAATTTTATTTACAGCAACATATTAAAAAAATTAGCATAGCAGTACTTACAGAAAATACTTCCTGGAGGTAGGGAGTGGTTGGGAAACAAATGTAGAAAGCATGCGTTATTTGCGTAAAATACGGTAATAAAGAAAAACTAGCCTCATAACTTTATTATCTGTGCTATTTTGAATTACTTCAAAAATGAGTTAGGAACACTTGGAGGGGAGGGTGATGAACTGTTCTGTTCCTGGTTTGTGGTGGTGGTTGCACAAATCTATACACATATTAAAATTAATAGAACTGTACAAAGTTAATTTTATCCTATGTTAATTGTAAAAATAAAATAAAGCACTACATTAATGCTAATACTCAAAGCTCATCCTTATAAAACTGTAAAATTTTATTCCCTTTTTTACAGATGTAAAATTAAGGCTATCTACTTGTCCCTACCTCAAAAAAAAGGGGAAGGGGGTTTTAATAAAAACAAGCACTGTTAGTGAAAATCAGAAAGAATACAATAGTCTATGTGTCTCTTGTCAACCAGTTCTCAATTAGCAGATCCACTGCTTCTGTGAAACAAAAAGAGAGTCAACTGTCTGTTCTACAGATGAGCCAACAGCACAAGAGGGCTCTGGACTGTGGCCTTGACAAATCAAGCCTGGACCTCCTAAAGGGAAAGAGTGCTAAGGCCTTCATAAAACTACATTTTCCCTTCATTTCTCATTCCTTCAATGACAGTAAAATGCTTGAAAAATAAACCTGGATTACAGTGGGATTCTGTTGCACATATTCAAATCAGTATCAACTATTGAAGACCCCTTACAGGAAAGTGAAAGTATTCGATACAATAAATACGCAGTCTTTTTAGCTCAAGTCCCACTTGGCGCCATGTTTTCTCTTGTCTGCACTATTGTGTTTAATTATTTACAACAAGAAATATCTAATTTTCAGTGTCTTCTAGTTAGTAAGTTCAATTTTTAAACCATGCATTTTGCTTTTCTCTAGAATCTCAGCTTCCAATGATTACTTAGCAAATTCTTTCAACACTTCACTGCACCAAATACTAGGGAAGAAGTAAATTTTTATATCAGAAGAACTGGAAAAAAATTCAAAGTGTTGGTACATAAAAATTAACCATTTAGCAATTGACTTTAGTATTTGACTTTATTCATTTGCAAATTCTTTATTTATTACATACTAATTGTGAGGAAAAATAAGATTTCCTATCAATAGTCATCATTATGGTCTAGAAAAATTATAATTGCCAAGCACATTCAAATCCAAAAGGCTCTTCTCAGCCTCACCTGGCACTGATGAATACCTAAGCAATGATTGACAGAGTCTTGCAACTCTTGTTGCTTTATGGGCCAACCTCTTGTTTGTTCTAACAATCTTATTTCAACTGAGCTAACCAGAAGAAGTAGAGCCATATTAGAAAGTAGGGAGTTCTATCACTGAAGGCTATTTAACAGATTAACAGCAGAAATCTCCCCATAAAGCCATCCTAAGCAAAAAGACAAACCATAATACCTTCCCCCCTCCCCCCAGAAAAGCTGGATTTAGACAAAATAATTAAGAGATGAAGTTGGCTTCCTTTCAAGACTATCTCTTATCTTCTGGTACCTTCTTCCCCTGTCACGCCTCATCAAAACATACTAGCCTTGGATCTCATTCCCTCTGAACCTTGCTCTGGCAAATGTTTACTGTGCAATACTATCTCAACTAATTAATACAACCTACAGGGCTAAACATTTCTGCATCTTAACAGGAGTTTCATGAGAAACAATGTCTTACTCTAAAGAACTGTCTCTAAACATGACAAAGCAGACATCTTTGGCCAGGGTGAGAAGTGCTTTGGGGTCAAGAGACCTTTTAGCACATTGGCAAATGCTTTCTCCATCTCTACAAGAGCAGCCTCCTCTGGGATGTAAATAGATTCAGTTCTCACTTGGCTGTTGGCGACTTTCTTCTAAGACTTGGAATAAGAGAACTTAGTAGGTACTTTCATCAATATTAAATAACAATAACCCTTAAAAATCTATACATAAAAAACAAACCTTTATGTCACTGCCATCCCTAATATGAAATTAGAATAGAACTCTGATTAGGTACAGATGTTTTGAATTAAAAGACCTATAATTACAGAGGATGTTTCCAGATAATGGAATAAGAGCATAGGAGAAAGTTAGCAATAACGAATCAGCCAGTACCTAAAACAGTATAGAAGAATGACTAGATTAAACTATAAATGTACCCTTCTCAACATAGGATATTTTGGACAGGGCCTAGGTCATGGGAATCTCTCTGTCCTTTGTAGTAGCTAGTTATATCATGCCTGGAGCTTAAGGTCTCAATCAACATGTACTGAATAAATGAACTACCAACAGTAGCCAAAAAATGTCAAACGGTTGTACCACAAAGGTATAGCCTTGAAATGAGGTCACTTTATCATAATATGGAGCCCTGGTGGTGTAGTGGTTAAGCTGCTAACCAAAAGGTTGGCCGTTTGAATCCACCAGCCACTCCTTGGAAACCCTACAGGGCAGTTCTGTCACTAAGAGTCAGAATCAACTTGATGGCAATGCATTTGGTTTGTTTTTTGTTTTGGTATCATAATATGAGCCATTAAATGAGGCTTTGTTTGATAGCCTACAGAAGAACTATCTTCTACTTGCTCCTAACTATCCACAATGAAAAGGTAAAAGAATATGAGCTCTGGGTTCAAATCTCAACCACTTACTAATTGGATGGTCTTGGACAAAATTACCTCACCAGCCTTTGCTTTGGTCCTTCACCCCTGAAATTCATACTGTTAATAAAAAAAGTAGATAAGTCAACACCTGTAAGCACTGAGAACAGTGCCAGGCACATAGAAAGAGCTCAAAAAAAAAAAAAAAAGCTATTATTATTATAATTAATTCTTGCAACTTCTCTACCTATATATGCATATAACTGAGTCATTCCCCTACTTTAACCTGTTTGATCACAGTTGCATATGGAGTCCTCAAAAGACTGGGGTCTGAAATACGAAAGATTGTGTCCAGTGGACAAGCAGCTGTGGGCGCTTTTCAGTAGTCTGGGGCCCTCTTTGGTTGGGCCCATTTTTCCTTCATTCATCAGGAACAAGACACATGAAAAGTTGTAACTTGACGTGATGTGCTTTCCAGCACAGTCCACGCTGCCTCCCTGAGTTGGGAAACAACTCCCCTCTTCAAAAAGGGTCTTTTGTTTGATCAAGACTGTTTTCACTGTGCGCAGGTCTCAAACAGCTTTCTTTTGTGTTCTGTTTAAACACAGAATGACAGTCCACCCACATAATGTCTAAAAACTTTGGCTTATCTTTTTGTAAAAGCTACTGTATCAAATCTGTCCTAAAAATAGCATAATGACCCATTCTGTATGGACAGGGGATTCTCACAGGATAAGCAAGTGTCTAGGGTGGAAGTTAAAAAGGCTAATGCAGCATAAGCTACTCTCAAATGCATTGGGAATCACCAGAAATGGGGAACAGCAAGGCAGAGAAAAGGGGAGAGTCAAATGGAGAGAAACAGCGTTGCTAAGCCACTTGCTTTAATACAGACAACAATTTTCTTTTTTCTTCATCAGGACTAGGCCTCTCGGGACTTGTTGGGGGGGATTATAAGACTGCAATACCAGGGACATGGGGATGCACCAAGGACACCTCTTCTTAGTCTTGGTGTCGTCCATGGTTGCATCCATCCATTCATTCCCATCCATTCATTCATTTAACTTATATTTATTTAGCCCTATTCTGGACACTGGGGATAAAGCAATGAATTAAAGAGATGAAAATCTCTTCCCTTGTGGAATTTACAACTTAAAGAGGAGACAATAAGTAAGTAAATAAACATATAAATAAGTTACATGCTTTATGTCAGGTGGTGTTGAGTGCAATGGACAAATAAATCAGGAAAGAGGAACAAGAAATGGCCATGTAGTGGGGTGGGTGCCAATTTTAAATGGAGTGGTCAGAAGGTACCTATGATTAAAGACCTGTAGGAGGTAAGGGAACAAGTCATGCACAACCTGAGGCAAGAGCATTCAGGAAGAGAGAATGCAAGCACAAAGGCCTTAAGGTGCTCACTATGTTGAGAGAGAAGCTAGGATATCATTGTGCCTAGAGCACTGGGAGCGGAGGTTTGATATGATGGGGATGAGGTCAGAGGTGACATGGAGGGCAGATGGTTAGGGTCTTAAAAATCATTATGAGGACTCGGACTCTGACTGTTTGAGATGGGAAGCTGTGGTAGACCCAGAGATGCACCATCCAGATTCTCCTTCAAGGAAGAACTTGCTATGAGCTGCATGCAGGAAAGGACTTTCTACCTGTGCTCAGCTCCTTGGGAACCAGCATCAACTGCAGAGAGCTGTCTCACCCAAGGTCATGCCATTCCAGTGACTGAGTAAGGCCATTTCAATCTGACACAGGACACTTCCCAGAGGTTCCCCCCAGGTTTACTGAGGCTTTGTCACGGTTCAACCTCTTTCTCTACCCATTCCTACTTCCTCCCCTTCCTTCACCAGGATTGATCCTAATAAACATCTTGCACCCCAAACTCCATCTCAGCATTTATTTCCTGATAACCCAACTTGGGTGTGGCAGAAGCCATACAGAGGAGCTTGTGAGCAAAGAGTGACACAATCTGATTGATGTCCTAAAAGGGTATGTTGTATTAAGGAGTAGGAAGAGGAATAGAAGGAAAGCAGGGTGATCAGTAAGGAAGCTATTGCAATGATCCAGGTAAGAGATGATAGTGACTTGGATCAGGGTGATAGAGGTGAAGGTGGTAAGAAACGGTTAGATTCAGGATATATTTTGAAGACCAAAGTAACAGGATTTCCTGGTGGATGTGGGTTATAAAAGAAAAAGAGGAGTTAAAGTAGACTCCAAGGTTTGAAGCCTGAGCAAGGATGAAGCAGACCATTTAGTGAGATGGGGAAGTCTACACAGAAAGCAGGTTTGGGGCATTAGTGGAGATCAAGAGTTCAGTTTTGGACATGTCAGGTTTAAGATGACAATTAGACAGCCAGGCGGATGTGTGAAATAAGCAGTTGGATATGTGTCTGGAGTTTAGGGTAATGGTCTGGATGGATTCATAAATTGGAAGTTGTCAGCATATAGATGGTATTGAAAACCATGAGACAGGATGAGGTCACCAAAGGAATAGTGTAAATAGAAATAAGAGGCCATCGAGATGGACAGGAACAAAGATGAGATCCAAGGAGACAAAGAGAAGTCAGCAAGGTATGAAGGAAAGCAGGAGGACATGGTATCTTGGAAGCCAAATAAAGTCTCTCATAGAGGAAAGCAGGATACACTGTGTCCAGTGCTGCTAATCAGCTAAATAATACAGGAGCTGAGAATCAATCATTGGATTTAACAGTACGACCGTCTTCAGTGATTTTGGCAAAAGAAATTTCCGTCAAAAGTGAGAACAAATGCCTGAATGAGATGGATTTAAAAGAACTGGAGTAGAGAAATTACAGATCGTGGATATGGACAAACCTGTCAAGGAATTTTGTTTTGAAGAGAAACACAAAAAATAGGGTAATAGCTGAAAGGAAATGTGGGGAAAAGAGAAGATTTTGTGGAAGAGAGGAGACAGTTGCTGAGCGATGAGAAAGAATGGGCTCTAGAACATTAACAAACTGACTGGACTTAAAGATCATGGTAAGTTCATCCAGAATAACAGTAGGAAAGACAGAACATATGGGCTGAAGTGCAGGTGATGATAGCTGAGCTTTGGAAGCTTGTGGAAATTCTCTTCTGATTGTTTCCAGTTTCACGCTTATAAGAAGCAAAGTCAACATCTGAGTGTCAGGATAAGCCAGAAGGTGTTAGAGGTTTGAGGAGAGAGATGTGAAAAAGCAGAAGAGTGAATGCCACTTGAAATTAGTTTCATGAATTTAAAGTGAGGCCAGTCCACATAGTTATGTGTTATGAGATACAGATGCGAAGAATTAGATTTAACCAGGATTGTGGTTTTACAGAGCACAAAGCAAGAAAAAGGAGCCAGGCTGCCGAAAGTGTATGCAAAAAAAAGGATTTTAATGAGTCATAAAATACAAGCTAAGGAAGTTAGTAAATGAGAGAAGTGAGGGACAATGGCAAAATCAACTGACTGTAAATCCCAAGAGGGTCAACAATGAGTTGGGGTTAAGATAAATAAAATGAGCTATAAGGTTTTCCAGTACTCCAATCACGTACGTTCCATCCATGGAATAGACGGTCACTCTAGAAGCCAATGGGCTCTGTCACAGATGCTGGGATGAATTTGATTTGGGTTTCAGAAAGGATTAGAAGATCTCCAACATTTGATTTGCTCAATGAATCTAAGGTTCTTAGAGTTGGAGGAAGGACTTCAAGGGTATCCAGAGAAACAGCAAAGAATACAACTCAGACACACAAACAGTCATTGGCCAGGAAAGGAGATGATCAGGAATGGAGACAGTAAATCTCTCAGCCTTAAAGGAGTAGTTTTCTTTGTTCTTGTGGCTTACCTTTAACAACCCCACCACCCAAAAGAGATTTAATAGGGTATTCTTAACTCCACTGGAAGGAATCTGCAGTGGCAAATAAGTTCATCTCTGAGTCTCAGTTTACTAAACTGAAAAATGAGAGGGGTTACCAGTTGTTCCCAAATTGTCCAATTCTCAGAATCACCTGGAAACTCTTAAAAGCACAGATTCCCATGCCCCTGGTTTACTAAGTATGGGTTTTAGCCTAAGAATTCATATACTTTTTAAAGCTTCTCAAGTGATGTGGGGAAACCCTGGTGGCATAGTGGTTAAGAGCTATGGCTGCTAACCAAAATGTTGGCAGTTTGAATCCACCGGTGCTCCTTAGAAACCCTGTAGGGCAGTTATACTCTCCTTTAGGGTCAGTATGAGTCAGAATCGACTTGACAGCAAAAGGTATGGTTTTTTGGTTTTTAAGTGATTTTGATGATATGCCAAGTCTGGGAAACTACTGACTTCTATCTAGGGTCCTTAAAAATTATGATGTTCTATAAGTAACTGTAATGAAATAATGCTTTTGAGGACATAACTGAAAGCGTCTCAAAGTTTAACTCTCCCTAGATATGAGCAAGGAAACACGTAGCCCCATTTGCCCTGGAAGGTATACTACCAACTGTATGGGAAGCCAGACTGAAAAACAAAACTGAAACCAAGAAGGAGACAGTTAAGAAAAACACAAAGAAAGGGAATTGGAGCCCTGACTGCACCTTACCTGAACCCCACCCAAATAGTAAGATTTTTTACTTATGAGTCAATAAATATTCTTCATTGTTTAAGCCACTTTGAGTTGGGTTTCTTGTTTCTTGAAACAAAAAGTATCCTCCACACCCTTCCCCACATCAAAATTAATCCAGTATGAAAGTACATGCTAGCATTTTCTCCTCCCCTTTAGTGAAATTAAAATGTGGGGTTAAGTTGGCATAATTCCGATAAAAGACTTCCATTCTTAAATTCAACTTTATTTAATGATTTTCCTATGAAATTTCCTATGAAATAAATTTGTAGCCTCAGAATCCTTTAGGCTACAAAACAACCTTCTAGAATTCCTGTAAGTCCTTTTTCAGCCTTTACTTAGAGAAGTTTTTCCTTGTTAATGAAATAAAAACCAAAGAACTGGGCCCAATGTGATGTGTAAATCTCTGCCACTATATAAGACAGAATGATTTTTATAAGGGAATCCAAGAAAGCCTAGCATAAGAGAACTGTAGCTACTTTCCTCTTCCCCTCTTTCAGGTTCTCAACACCAGTTAGATCCTCAAAAGTAGATATTTTGTTGCTTAATGTGGATCAGTAGACCAATGAGTAAGGGCTTATTTTCAAAATTACTAGAAATCTTCATGTGTTATTGGCTGATGGTACATAAACTTAAAGGAGACCTCCAGTATTGCTAACAAACTTGGATTTCAAGGTCTGGACAATAAACAAGCCATTGTATCCATGGTAACAAGTGGCTTAACTTTTCAATGCACAGAATGGTAATTACATTTCCGCCTTTCATTCATTTCTCACTGTTTCCAATAACCTCAGGGTCAGGCATGACCTGAGGGCTAATGACCAAAAGCATTGAGATTTCAATGTGAAACTTCAAATTGTCTAATCTGTCATTTTTCTCAGAGAGATTTACGTTTCCTTGTATTGTGTTTCAGGGCTGTCCTAAGTCAGAAGTACCCTAACATAAAAGTTAACAATCTTACTACTGGAATGAAAATGTTGCCATTTTCTTATCTCATGTTATTAGAAATAATACTTAAAGAGCAATAAAATAACCATGGGCATAGAATACACGTACCTGGTATTTCTGGATTAATCCAGTGGGGTCTGAAAGATATCTACTATTTATAGCAGAAGTCCTTAGGTTAAGTGCTAGGGTCTCTTGGATATGTAACAAGATGTACTCTGTCTCCATGGAAGCATCTGAGCTTGTCTCCAAACCTGTCTTTTCTATACTTTCTCTCTCCTTCATGCCCATAGTCAAGGACTTGTGCCTGGAATAGGGGCAAAGTCTTAGGAATATCAACAAGGGCGAAGAGAAGGTTGGAAAAGAAACAAGTTACTAGGAGTCAACAGAAAAATGAAATCCTATAATGGATTCAAGGGCTCCTGTACTATGATCTCTCAGCTCATTTTCCAGAGCCTTCCTGTCTATCACGTCCAGATAAGAATCCTTTAGGCTACAAATGAACCTCCTAGAACTCCTTCATTCTCCCATTCACGTAAACATGGAACACCATGTCTTTTATCTTACTGTTTCCAATGCTTTTTTTTCCTTCAATTAATTGAGTTATCCCAGGACTGCCTGCTCCTGAGAAACTTCTATAGTCTCTTCAAGTCTGTCTTCACGTATAAAATGAAAATAACATCATGGGTCAGTTTGGTCTGATAAGGTGTACTGGACACCTGTTGTTTTTGCAGCCCAAAATCCATTCACCGTTCTTCTGCTAAGCCTTACCCCAGTTTCCCCTTGGGGTCCACCCTTAATCCATGACCTCCAGGGTCAAGCATGTGACTGAAGCCTAAGCCATGCGCAACCTTCATGGCCCTGGACATAGTGATTAGTTTTCCAGTGAGCACAGGACCCAGACAGAGCCCCTGAGGTGCAACGGAGACTTTTGCAGGGAACAGAAAGACAAGAATTCTTGCTCTCTCCCAGTGGCTATGACATGAAAGAGTGTGGCTCCAGGAGCCACTGATAGCCATGTTTAAGAATGGAGTCACCTCAAAGCCAAAAGATGGAGAGAAAGAAACTAGATTGGCAAGACATAGTCTAAGCCCTCATTTTATATTAGGTTGAACCAAATGAAACCATTGATATTTGAGTACTTCTGATCTAGAAGAACAGCAGTCTCATATAGTTCAACCTAATAGGTGTACCTGTTCAATGACATATTTCAATAAATTTCCTTTTTGGCTTCAGAAAGTTTGACTTAGGTTTTTGTCATTTGCAAACATATATTATCTCATGTTATTCGAAATAAGACTTATTTCATCAGAGTCCTGGTGAATACATAAGGTTATTGTAGTCACCAAAACAATGTCAATATGCACAGGTGTATTATTCACAGGACCACCTGTAAAGAACATACCAAGATACCACAATATCTTTCTTCCCTTGTGTTTGGAAAAAGTCAAATTTATGAAGAGGAGTAATAATGATGACTAGAAACCTGCATGAGACTTCATAGTCCATAAAACATTTCACACACATTACCTCATTTAGTCTTCCTAGCATCACTGTGGGGAAGATATATAGCCATTTTATGGATTTTAAAAAAAAAAAACTGACCCAAGCAATTGAGTGTTACACTGGATCGCCCAGATCGTAAATGGCAGAGCCAGGATTCAAATCCATATCGTCTAACTCCAAAATCGCAAGCCTTTCCCACTTTATCTTCAGTGCTGAGACTGTCAAGAAATTACTTAGGAAACATTTGCATGGGCCACCGTGGAACATGAACATGAAGCACCAAAGAAATGCCCCCTGACATTTCAAAACAACTACCAAACTGACAATATTCAAGAAATAGCCCAAAATATGTCAGGTCCTTCTAACATTGGCAATATCTGGGGCAGGGTTATTAGGAACCAGTGAATGCCTATCTCAGAATCTTAAATGCAAAGTTGCAGCCCATTTTAATTAAATCTAGACTTCTCTTTTCAGTTATCATCTTCCTTAACTTTTCTGTAGAATTGATACTACTGACTCACTAGCCCACTGTAGACACTTAATGTAGACACTGTAGACACTTAATATGCTATGGTGGTGATAATTTTTTTAAGTTCCTGAAGATCAGAAAGTTATTAGGATATGATATAACCATCTGGTTCTACAAAAAGTTTCTCTCAAAGGTCTTTTCCCCATACTAGAATAGGGCTTCACAATTAGTACCATTTTAGTTGTTCTATATCATGCAGTCAACCTTTATAGTCCCTTTCAATTCAACAAATTTTTGTAAGCACCCTCTATTTTCTACTTAATCTGTCCTAGCTACTAGGACTTAACAGAAACCCCAAAGCCAATATTACAATGTTTTTCTTTTTCTGGTCACCTAGGAAAAACAACTAGGTTCTCCATATCATTATTTAAAATGATAAAGAATTTTTTAAATAAAAATCTTTAAAAACCTGTCATTGTTCTTAGACTGCCTTCCCAGAGAACATGGGAAGACTATTCCATACCTAGTAATTATACTGAATAAGACTAAAAACCTAGTTGCATAGCTGACTGCACTACAAAATCCAAAAATGAGCTATGATGGCCCAAGATCTGGAGGTATTGTCCTTGAGAGTTGGGGCATTGCAGTGGTATAAGTTCTGGACCAACTGAAAGCACAAGGCACATGGTTGTATTTAATTATCATAGAATTCCTCTTAAGCCTGGGACAGAGGACTCTACAGCCTTATCAGATCAAAGACCACAGCCTTCAGTATGGATTACACCTCAACATGAAGAGAATAAAAATCCTCACAACTGGACCAATAAGCAACATTATGATAAATGGAGAAAAGATTGAAGTTGTCAAGGATTTCATTTTACTTTGATCCACAATCAACACCCATGGAAGCCAAAAAAAAAAAAAAAACCAAAACCAAACCCGTTGCTGTCGAGTTGATTCCAACTCATAGTGACCCTATAGGACAGAGTAGAACTGCCCCATAGGGCTTCCAAGGAGTGCCTGATGGATTCGAAGTGCCGATCTTTTGGTTAGCAGCCATAGTTCTTAACCACTATGCAACCAAGGTTTCCACCCATGGAAACAGCAGTCAAGAAATCAAAAGATGCAGTGCATTCAAAAGACACATTGCACTGGGCAAATCTGCTGCAAAAGACCTCTTTAAAAGTGTTGAAAACAAAGATGTCACCTTGAGGGATAAGGTGCGCCTGACCCAAGTCATGGTATTTGCAATCGAATCACATGCATGCGAAAGCTGGACAATGAATAAGGAAGACAGAAGAAGAACTGAGGCCTTTGAATTGTGGTGTTGGTGAAAAATACTGAATATACCACAGCCTGCCAAAGGAACAAACAGGTCTGTCTTCGAAGTACAACCGGAATGCTCCTTAGAAGCAAGGGTGGTGAGATTACGTCTTACATACTTTGGACATGTTGTCAGGAGACAGTCCCTGGAGAAGGACATCATGCTTGGTAAAGTACAGGGTCAGCAAAAAAGAGGAAGACCCTCAAAAAGATGGGTTGACACAATGGCTGCAACAATGGGATCAAAAAGAAGGATGGCGCAGGACCAGGCAGTGTTTCGTTCTGTTGTTCATAGGGTCGCTATGAGTCAGACCAACTCGAAGGCACCTAACACCAACAACGCCTCATCAGGTAAGTCAGAATCAATACAATAGGAATCTAGAAATCTCCCCAACCAGCCAGACCAGAGACCTTCATCTAAGAGGATGTTGCTGTTGTCGTTAGGCACCACTGAGTCAGTTCCGACTCATAGAGACCCTGTACACAACAATAAGAAACACTGCCTGGTCCTGCACCATCCTCATAATCGTTGCTAGGTTTGAGCCCATCGTTGCAGCCACCGTGTCAATCCATCTCGTTGAGGGTCTTCACTGACCCTCTGCTTTAACAAGCATGATGTCTTCAAAAAATAAACAAACCTGTTGCTGTTGAGTTGATTCTGACTCATAGGGACTCTATAGGGTTTCCAAGGAGTGCTGGTGGATTCAAACTGCTGACCTTTTGGTTAGTATCCTGAGCTCTTAACCACTGCACCACCAGGGCTGCATGATGTCCTCCAAGGATATGCATCTAAAAATGATCAAGTATGAACACTGGGAATGATAAGGCATGGGTTCACATCTTAACTGTCACATTCTACATGCCCATAGGCAAGGCACTTAGCCCCTCCCTCTCTCCCTACCAACTTCCCAGGTTTAGTTAACTATCTGTAAAACAATGCAAGTTGACCAGTTGATATCTAACTTTCCAGCTGTAAAAAGTCCTTTTAAAATGGAACATGATTGAAAGGAGTTAAGGTAGAAGCCCTGTAAAGACTGGCAAGGAAGAACTTCAAGTAGAGAAAGAGGAGTCAACCGCTGTGAAATAAAAGCAGTGTAAGTAGTGCGGCATCAGAGATGAGATGGAATCAAAATGTTGGACATTTGTTCTTGGCCCCATAATTCTTTTAAATACATAAACTTCACTGGAAGATACAATAACCACAATCACAAAAGCTGATACTATTAAGAACATAACTAAACTTTCATTGGATTAAAAAAGTGTTTTTTTTTTTTTAAGTTAATACCATTTTCTCATACAACTTCTAATCACATCCTGGGATCAGGGGATTCCTCAAAGACCTGTTTGTGAAAAATGCCTAAAGAAGACTTTCCTATGTACATTTGAAAACTGGAAATGTGAATAATAAAGAGTATGCTAATTTAAGTGTTGATATATATAATAAAAGTAACTACTAGTTTATGATCATTGTCTAAATGCTTTATACCATTCCAAGTACTTTACTTATTTTATCTCTCTATGCTCATAAAAGACTTCAGGGTAGATTCTCTTTATTATCATGCTAATTTTGCAGATAAGCAATCTGAGCCACACCAAGTTAGGTGACTTCCCCAAGGTCACACAGCTAGAAAGTAGTGAGGTTATTACTGGAACCCAGACAGCTTTACTCCATAACCCCGTATCGACCAAATTTTTTTCTTAAAAAGCAGTATACAAAATAGGAGAAGCTGCAAATAATGTTTTAACTACAGATGTGGTATAATTCAAAAGAGAGAGAAATGAACCATAGAGCATTCATAGTTCTTCTCTTCCTAGTTCTACTGATTAAAAATTTGCAGTGAGGTCTCACCTAAAATGTGGTTCTTAAATAAAAGCATCTACAGTATCATCTGATAAGTAGGATCAGTAAAACAGGAATCTACAAATCTCCTCAAGCTACCAGCTGCAGACATTCAGAGGACATATATCAAAAAATGGTGAAGACTAGAAATGAGGGCTTTGGATTCAGGTCTTAGAAACCTGAAAAGAGTTTCTGAAAAAATACCCACAGGTATAAAGCAGGTGGATCTTTACCTTATATGGTAAAGATTTGCAAAATGCCCCTCAGCTCCTTTTGTAACCACATAAGGATATTAATTTAGAGAGCATGACATTTTAATACAAAAGAAAAGAGACAGAGAAATGCTCAGAGAGAGCCATATTCTATAATAGTTAAATTATGGACTCCCTTGGGTCTGCCATTTTCTAGCAGTATGACCTTGGGTAAGTTACTAAATTACTCTGTGCCTTATATATAAAATAGGAATAACAAGATAGCTACTACTTCAAAGGGGTACCCTGAAGATGAAATGATTCCATAAGTGTAAAGTACTTACAACAGGACCTGTGTGTGTGTATGTGTGTGTGTATGTGTGTGTACATATTATTATAAAATGGAAGATAGATGGATTTAAACTATCAAGAAGAGTAACTACAGCTTATTTGATATACCATCAACTCAAGGAAGAAAACATCTGTCTTGGTTGTCAGGGTACATTCCCAGATAAATCCAGCCAAGATTTCCTTTTGCCAGTCATTGGAAGAAACATACAGTAAATTCGATGGCTATATTTAGGACATGAGTTATATATAATCCTAAACACAGTCTCAGATTAAACCTTCAACAATAATAGATGAGTGTATTCTTTCTTGTGTTACCAACACTGAGAAAAGGTGTTCAATGGAATTGCTAACGGTCTCCCCCTGCCTCCCTTCCCTTTCCAAAGATTTTTGCAACACCATTGGGGTTTATTGCCTTTCCACACTTCTTCCCAGGAAGTCTGAAATGGGTGCTGTTAGGAGTTGCTGTATAATTACTTACTTGATTCCCTCTAAAGAGCTTAAGTTAAGAATTTAGGAAAGAAAGCGGATTAACCATTTGAATACATGCCACCGCCCATCCACAAGCCTTCCCCTCCCCTCCCCCCATAAGTGGGGGCTTCCACAGTCCCCACCCGTCAACCCCAATATATGATCCAGGAAAATCAATTTATTGCATTGCCTAATCCTACAACAATAGGGGTTTCATTTTCATTGCAGGGCAATTAAGTTGTCCGACGGAAAGGACGGAGCAGGAGGGGAAAGGGGGGACTCTCTCATCCCCACAGACAGATTAGTCCCGTGGTGGCTTGCAGCGTCCGTTCTGTCTGTCTGGTGGTCGGTCACACGCAGCGCCTGGCTGCTACCTAGCAACGCAAAGCCAGAGAGAGAGCTCGCCGGTTCCCCTGCCTCCTCTTCACCCTTTCCATTCATCCCTGCTCGCTCGCTCGCTCGGTCTCTCTCTCTCCCTCTCTCTCTCTCTCCAAACTTGCTCTTGTGCCCTCTCTATAAATTTCGCTCGCTCTCTCTCCAAACTTGCCTTCTCTCCCCCTCCTCTCCCTTTTCCTCTCCACTTGCTATTTCCCTCTCTCCTCTTCCCCTCTTACTATTTTCATTCTCTCCACTTCTTCCTCCCTCGTCTCTCCAAAACTCTGCAACAACTTACGAGAAGTTTAAAGCCCTAAGACCAGAAACTTAGTGCATTCAAGCCCTCAAAACTCTGGCCGCGCAGACCGGTCCCATTCATCAACACAAAAGCCCCCACTCCCGGGTTGGAAAGGAAACTCTTTAAAAGAAAATCCTCCAGCGTATCAGCCGCTCTCTCGGCCAATCCCACCTCGCAGCCTTATCGGCTCGTAAAGGATCTGTATCATGAGATGCGGTCCCTTGGGGGTCACCGCCGGACCAAGTTTCGCCAGTGATTGGGGGGGCGGAGGGGGAGGTGCCCTAGCCCGTAGCCCTGGGCGCGCGAAGAGATCTCCACCGCCGAGCGTTGCAGGTGGAAAACTGCGCACCAAGCAGCGCAGACGACAGCTCAGCCCTGGTGAGAGTAAATCCGTGGGGCTAGCAGGTTGGAAACTCTCTGGAGATAACTTCATTCTCCGGACGTCCAACCACAAAGTGCTTTCCAGAAAAGTCGGGAAACACCTCCACCCCACCCCCGCCGTGGGAACAAAGACGCGGGTCCCCGTGGGGTGCGCTGTCACCGAAACCGGCAGGGCTGCTTTCTCAAGTTTGCGGCTGCAGTGTTGCCGTGGCGAAGGAGGGGCTCTTCTGCTAGCCGCTCTCAGGGCAACCCGAGCGCCCCAGGGGGAGCCGCTCCGACGGCGCCGCCCTACCCTAGCCCCTGCCCCGCCGCGCTCCCGTCTGACCGCCCGCCCGCGGACTGGACCCAGCCACTGCCGGGGAAGCCCGCGGCTCCGCCAGAGGCTCCGACCGGCGGGTGCAATTACCTTCGCCACTGGCCAACGCCAGGCAGGCGGCCAGCGCCAGCAGCAGCGCACACGCCGCTGCTGCGGTCTGGCGCTGCATCCCTGGGATGGTCTCCGCGCGTGGCCGCCGCGGCCCTGGCCTCACGGTTCCTTCCCCGGGAGGTGGGTGCGCGTCGCACGCAGCACGGTAAGAGCCTCTGTTAGCACACACTCCTTTAGGCCTGCACCTCTGTCTGCTCCCGGTGGCAGAAAGCCGGCTCGGGCCCTGGAGGCATCCCGTTTTCTACCCGCGCCAGTCCCCACCCTCCGGACAGTGTATAAAGCCCTTTAGACCCGACGGCCCCGGAACTAGCATGCGGGAATCTAGCGGGGCAGGCCCCCTGCCGCCCGACCCGCCCCCTGCACTTTGCAACGCTGGGAGAAGTGAGTACTCAAAACACACGCGCGCTCACACAGGCACACTCCACAGTCACACGCACACTGACAGGTACTCAGTCTCACACGCACACTGACGCACATACAGTCGCACACACTCCACAATGACTGACAAACACAACTACTCTCACACGTGCACACACACTCCTCACAGTCACTCATATGTGCATACACACTCCTCAGTCTCACACTCTCTCACACACACACACACACACACACACACACACACACACACACACACACACACACACACACACACACACACACACACACACACACACACACACACACACACACACACACACACACACACACACGGGCATGCGCTACTCTCGCCTCTCTGCAGGATTCGCCCTAGCACAGAAGCCAGTTAGGCGGCCCACAGGGGAATCTACCACGGACACAGTCTCAGAAACTAAACGAAGAATGTAAAGTAATGGAGAGGGGGAAAAAAATGTCAAGAAGAGTAGGGAAGAGAAGAGAAAGGAAAAGAAAAAAAGATGGAAAGAGAAAGAAGAGGGACAAAGGGAAGGGAAAGAGTAAAGGACCTACTGGAGATATTTGTCATCTTCATTCCTAGTCCGGAATGTCTTGATTATGCCGATTTCTTTTGATAGGATTGAAGCTACGGAGATAGGGTGCCCTGTGTTTTTAAAAGTTAGGGAGGGTTGGGTCCTATTTTGGCTTTTCTTAGCCACCACAACTACATGTGTCAAGGGCAGATTACGCTTCTTACAAGTCTCCATTTGAGGAGCAATTCATTTTGAAGTAAAATTGAAAAGAACGAAGATCATCTTCGTGCAGATGCTCATTTGTAGGAAGGAGAAACACATGGGGTTCTGGGAACCCCGCGGTACCCTTCTTTGGACAGGCTGGCAGGGACCTGGCCCTCGGAGCATTGCGAGTGAACCTTACACTCTTCCTTAGAGAATCGTCCTCAGCCGGTATTTGTCAACAGAGCTGACAGAAGGAAAGATTGGTGCAACCGATTTCTCTGCCTTGAGAGAGCAGTCTGCGAAGGGGGTATTTGTGGATCTGGAGTCATTCCAGAATCTACTGCCCCAGCCTCTGCACCAATTTGGTAGCGGGGCCCGGGAATCCTGTCCTGGTCCAAGGAGTCCGTTGTCAGGAGCGGTTTCCCACAGCTAAAGGCCGTGGAGGCCGCAGCCCTGGCTACACGTGGCCCCCGGGCTGCGTCCCGCCTCCTCGCCATCTCGCCGGGGCGAGAACCTGCCAGGAACTGCCAGCCCCTTCTCCCCGGAGTACCAATCGTCCGTGGCTCTGCTGACCCTAAGGGTCCGAAGCGCACAGCTTCCGTTGGCTTCAGTGGTTGGTACAACTTTGGGCAGGAGGGGAGAGAGGAGGTAGGTGCTGTTCTTGAGATGAGAGAAGAAGGGAGGGAGGGAGGGGGGAGGGAGGAAAGAAAAAAGGAAGGAAGACAAGAAATTCAGACGAAAAAGTAGAGGTGTGAGAAAGGGCAGAGAGATTTCGTGGCTAGATTTGGAAATCCAAAGTTCTCTGGCCAGAGTCTCTAGAACGCTACTTGCCGCACTGCACAGTATTTTGTGCGGCTCTGAGAGGAGGCAGAATTGGAGACTGGAGGGGGCAGCGGGCTGAGAAGCGAGCAGGACGACCCGGGTAGGAGGAGGGGAGCGGTGAGGTGCCAAGATGCTACACTCCAGTCTCCGCGGGTGATTTATGCCGGTTCCGGGCGGCCGGAGCGATGGTACGAGACCGCGCCGGGGTCACGCAGCTCCGACGCCCGCCGAGGCCGCGCTGCATAGTCAATCAGAGTCCCAGCACCTCGGAGTTACAAAGAGCGGCCGCCAGTCCTGGGAAAGCGCGCGCGGCTGGCCGGGTGGGAGGGACGGAAGATCAAGCTCGCGGGAGGGCCTGGGCTCTCTCCCAGCGCGCGCGTGGGCGTGGGGATTGGGGGTGCAGGGGTACGCAGGCGCGAGCGCAGGGCAGTGTAAGAGTGCGTGCGTGAGTGTGTGTGTGTGTGTGTGTGTGTGTCCTTTCACTGTAGTAGCTGGGGCTCCAAACATTCCTTTCTGCACTGAAAGGTTTTCCTCATTGTTGTTGTCTTTGTGTTCCAGTGTTGCCAACTTACTGGAATTCCTGACGTGGTTGCACAGCAGGGCTCAGGCTGAGCAAACTAGCCAGCTGCGTTTGTGTGTGGGGCCGACCCTGCCGTTAATCCCAGAATAACGCAGGGGAACGGGAGAAGCAGGGAGGGAGGGCGAGAGGGAGGCGAGCAAAAAAAGGGTGCAGATGGGGACCACTAACGGCCCAGGGCCCATCATTCTCAACACAATGTATGTAAACTCACACATTCACACATTTTTCCACTAGAAAATTCCATTTTTCTCAGTACAATCTCAATCTCGTGATGCTTGAAAAAGCATCTTCTGCAGCCTGCACCATGCACGTATTTATTATCTCCAGAATCTATGCTTGAAAATGCCTCTTGCTGGATTGGGACCAGCATCTGGTAAAGCCCAAGCTAATTCAATTGTGACTTAAGCCAGCATTGTTTCTATATAATGCAAAAGTGTACATTTTTCCCCACATTTCTCTCTCCATATATGTATTACAGGATTTACAGAACATTTAACCAAAAGAGACAGAGGAGGAAGTGCTGAAAAGTGAAATTTATCCTGGAAATTTTATGTTAATTGATTTCCTTGCCGTATTTTTGGCTTGGCTGTATTATTTTACTTATTCTCTCAACACCAAATTACTGGAAATATTTCCAAAACATCTGTTCCTATCCTAAATCAACTTCTGCTTCCTGCTTCAAGTGGGCATAAAGTTATGAAATCACCTTGGGTAAAATTCAACCACAGTTTGCTATTTGTCCAACCCAGATTTGCCTCCTGTGCACCACAGAGCCAACTGCCCACTGGACAGCTCCTATCCAATGTCCCAACATCTCCATCTCAACATAATGGAGCCTGAACCATGAACCTCCAGTGGTCCCTATCTCAGAGGCCAAACCAGAAATTTGTCATTTTTGCTCTTCTCCATTTACCCTCATCCATGTGAAACCAACCATGAAATTCTGTTAATTCAAATTCCTCAATCCACCCATTTATCTCTCAGATCAACCCACCTCTCTCAACCTCATTGCCAGTAGCCACCAACCTCTTACCTGAATTATAGCAAGAGCCTCAGAATGGGCTTCTTGCTGTCAGTTATGCCCCTTCTTATCTATT
The DNA here is from genome assembly GCA_030035585.1 of Dugong dugon. NCBI lineage: Eukaryota > Metazoa > Chordata > Mammalia > Sirenia > Dugongidae > Dugong > Dugong dugon. The sequence continues at coordinate 131,201,536 of CM057461.1, forward strand.
TTCCATTTTGTAAACAGAATGATCTAAAGTCATATTTCCACCAGACAAGTGCTTACAAATAGAAACCATTAGAAGGTTATGAAATCAATTTAGGAGGTCAGGACGAGGATTATTTTCAAATGAATTGGAACAGAATAGAAACTAAAATAACTTCTATGCAGAAAGGATATTTTTTTTTTTCATAAAACTCGTTTCAGTTATGCATATAGATGTGTATATACCTATACATACATATACTGTGTCACCATGTAAAATGTATTTCTTATTATGCATCTCAATCAAGAAAAATTTGAAGTATCTCTCTACAAATTACTTATTAATGCAAAAGGGAAAATAGTAACTTTAAGTGGAGAAACTCAGCAGACACCGTATTGAACAAGTGATCAAAGTTAACGTAACAATCAAAGTGAACATGAGACAAACTAACATCATGTGCCTCCTGATATGACACACTGTGAAGGACACAGCAACACTTCTATGATATTCCTGCCAAAATGCATAACCTGAATCTAATCATGAGAAAACATCAGACAAACTCAAATTGAGGAACATTATACAAAATTACCTGCCTGTTTCTTCAAAAATGATAAGATCATGAAAGACAAAGAAAGGCTGAAGAACTATTCCAAACTGAAAGAGAATAAAAGAGATATGACCACAAAATGAAATGCACAGTGTTGAACTGGATTGTAGACTGAGGGGGAAAAAAAAGCTCTAAAGGACATTATTGGGAAAATCAGAAACATTTTAATATGAGCTATGGATTGAATAATAGTATCATATCAATGTTAAATTTTCTGATATGGATAGCTGTAAAGTGGCTGTTAAAGAGAATGTCCTGTTCTTAGAAAATATGCACCGAAGTTGGAATCGACTCAACAGCAACGGGTTTTTTGTTGTTGTTTATTTGGGGCATGATTCTGCAACTTATTCTCATATGATTCAGGGGGGAGAAAAGTGTGTGCGTGTTGTGTGAGAGTGTGTTTAGTATGAAGAGAGAGAATCATAGGGCAAATGGACAAAGGATATGTGAGAGTTTCTTATGCTATTCTTGCAACTTTTCTGTGAGTTTAAAATTATATTAAAATAAAAAGATTTCTTTAGAAAAACTTTGCATTAGATCATAAGTTCACAAGGGCAATCCTAATTGTCTCCCAGTGTTTGCTCTTATTATTCCCTCAATTTAGAACATTCTCCTCCTCCAACTCTTCCCTCACCTGGTTAATTCCTATTCAATTTTCTGGTCTCATCTAAAATATTCCTTCCTCCAGGATGCTTTCCTTGACTCTATACTGAGTTAGGAGACTCCCCTGTGTATGTCCTAATAGCTCTCTTTACTTCCCTCAGTCCAGCACCTGTTACACTTTTTGTGTTTCCTTGGCCTCCTCAAAGCTCTTCTCCCCATTGCAGCCAGAATAATCTTTTTGCAGTCATTAAACTGACCATATCACTCCCCTGATTATAACTCTTCAATAGTTTCCTATTATTCCTGGAATAGAATCCAAAAATGTTAGCATGGCCTGTGAGTCACTGCAGGATCTGGCCCCTGAACATCTTTCCAGGCTCACATGACAGTCACACTGGCCTCCACTCAGTTCCTCAAACATACTGCAGGTAGTCCCCGACTTACGACCTATTCGAGTTACAATGAACCACACATAGGACCATCCCTTTATTTTGTACCTCTTACCATTAGTCATATATACTACATACAATGTTGCAAGATGTAATCTGCTAATGTTATCATTCTCAGATGTAATGTTTCCAACCCCCAAAGACAAATAAAGATAGGATTTATGAAGATACTGATAATAAAAGGCAATAATAGTGAAAACTTTAAAAAAAAAAAAAAAAAGGAGGTATTCGACTTAGGTCAGAAAGGATTTATGACAGAGTAGCGGTCAGAACTGCACCTCCTACCTATATATGCTTTCCCAGCCTCAAGGGTGAGATTAAGAGGCCTAGGAGAGAGAGGCAGAAGTTCATGAAGCTACCCAAGTTTCCGACAGCTCTACTGTTCTGGTTCCTAACCTAGTAATCCCCCTTTTGCATGAGCAAACTTGAGAGGATCTCTGCCCCTTGCAAAACAGAACCAATCTGAAACCATCCTTAAAATGTGCCAAAAAGGCATCTTAAGGCATCTTACCTATCAGGCAGTCGGAGTAGGCTTCTGATGTGATAACAACAGCAATCCACAAGAGAAAAGCATTGTATTTATTACACTTTGCTTGAAGCCTTTTTTCTCTGTTACAACTTTTGACTTGGTAGCCTCAGGACTAGGTCGTAGGCCATGTGCCTGTGCCTGCTGGGTGGCCAAGGTCAAGAAAGCCACAACGAGACCTAAAGGGACAATCAGTACAGCAACAATACTTTCCAAACCAAAAATGGAGACGTCAGATATAATATGACAAGGGAATCCTCCTGATTTGCAAATATTTGTTATATAAAAAGTCTTGGCATTTCTTCTTGGCCTTTTGGCCAAAATCAAGCATGAAAAGTCTTGACAAGGTTTAAAGAAATAATAGGAACTCTAACAAGTCTCTAACTTGAAAAAAAGTTACACAAAATGAAGACTTTCCTGAAAAAGTCCAGGAGTTAAATTCACCATCACAGGGAGGCTTTGGAGTCAGCTGGGGCTAAGGCTGGCACAAATGTTCTGATGAGGCTAGTACCAAAGTCAAGAACAAGTGCAGTGATACTTCATAAGTGCAAGGGGAAGAAGGCTAGGAATTCAGTTGTTGTTGTTGTTAGCTGCTGCCAGGTCTACTACCAACTCATGATGACCCCATGCACAACAGAATGAAACACTGCCCATTCCCACACCATTCCCATGATTAGTTGAGGATCAGACACTTTTGATCCATAGGATTTTTTCACTGGCTGATTTTCAGAAGTAGATTGCCAGGCTTTTCTTCCCAGTCCATGTTAGTCCAGAAGCTCTGCTGAAACCTGTTCAGCATCACAGCAACCCTCAAGCCTCCACTGACAGATGGGTAGTGGCTGCACATGAGGTACATCGGCCAGGAATCACGCATGGAAGGAGAGAATTCTACCATTGAACGACCACTGCCCTCAGGAATTCAGTATACCCATTGCCGTAAGATACCCGTTGCTGTTGAGTCCATTCTGACTCACAGCGACCCCACAGGACAGAGTAGAACTGCCCCGTAGGGTTTCCATGGAACAGCTGATGAATTTGAACTGCTGACCCTTTCATTAGCAGCTGAGGTCTTAACCACTGTGCCACCAGGACTCCAGGAATTCAGTAGCAGGGTCAAAATGGTTAGCCTCACTACATTTAAATTCCTCTCTCTTAGGAGTAATTTTTGAAGATAAAGGTCAGTGGAAACATCTGGCTGGGTAATGACTCTTAAGGGTCAGAAGACCAATGTAATTCCATCAGTCCCACAGTCTGCCTCTTATCTCAGAGATTGTGAAAGGGTGGAGGTTGTAGAAAGGTGTGTGATAACAGCTAGTGTACGTATGAATAAAAGGCTTACATAAAGTCAAAATGTGTGATTTTTCTACTAAAACCAATTGGGACAATTACCTCAGTGTCATCATGACATATAAAACCAGTGTTCAGTGTCCATAGGTTTGGGGGCATGCATCAGAACCCAGCCAGGATCCACATTAAAGGAGCCAAGTTCTGTCTTGTTCATCACTAAATTCCCAGAACCTAGAATAAGACCTGGTACATGGCAGGCCCTCAAAAAATGTTACGTAAATGAATGAATGAAATAAAACAGCATAAACTCTGTAGTCAGCTTCTGGCATTCAACCTGAATCAAAATCTCAATAGTGGGAGTGACCTTACAGGACACAACTTTTGCTGAAGAGATTTTGAGATCTTGAGTACTACAGAAGGTGCCCTAGGGGTATTTCAGAATTTTACCTTCTTAGCAGAAGGTGGCTTTCGGGCCTACAGTTTAACCTTCCAACATGAGTTAAATAGAATAGTATTTTTCAAATGCACCCAGGGGACATTTGGCAACATTAAACAACATTTTGGGGTGTCTCAATTGAAGGGTTCTACTATCATCCAGTGGGTAGAGGCCAAGAATGCTGCTATACACTCTACAACGCACAGGATAGCCCCCAAAATGAAGAATTATCTGCCCCAAAATTTCAATAATGCAAGGCTGAGAAACGCTGAAAGAGAGCAATCAAATGGTCAAGAACAAAGTCATCAAATCCATTTAAAAACTACTTCTGCTAATTTCATCTTCCTAATAATTGGACAAGCCAGAAGAAAAAGACAACAATTCAAGGACCAGTCTAGAGAAACAGACACTAATATGAGGCATTTCAAGAAGTAGTTCAAAATGGAGAAGATGAATACTGGTTTCAATCAGGGAGCCCTGGCAGCGAATTGGTTAAGCGCTCGGCTGCTAACTGAAAAGTCGGCAGTCCAAACTCACCAGCCGCTCCACAGAAGAAAGATGTGACAATCAGTTTCCATAAAGATTTCAGTCTTATAAACCCTATGGGGCAGTTCTACCCTGTTCTGTAGGGTCGCTATGAGTCCGAATTGACGGGAGAGCAACAGGCTTTTCGTTTATTGGTTCTCTAAGCTTCAGTGATGTTTAAGTAAATACAAATAAAACAAAAAAGTACTTTCCTCTCCTCTCTGGTTGACTTGAGCCCCAACTCAAATGTTTCTCCTTTGTGGTAAAATCCCTCCATCTCTTCCAAAGAGTCTCTTTTCTGTACTCCCATCCCACTAAATGCTTACCTTCATTATAATTTGCATCACATGGCAAAAATTACTTGATTAAATTTACATCACCTCCACTAAACGTTACACTCTTCAAGGTCTTCTTTCTTTTTTAATAAACTTTGTCATTTTAGAACAGATTTACAGAAAAATTGCAAAGATAGTGCAGAGTCCCCATATATCCCACACTCAATTTCTTCCAGTATTAACTTCTTACATTAGTATGGTACATTTTTCATAGTTTTTCATAACTTTGAGGACTAAGGTGCACCTGACCAATGCCATGGTATTTTCAATCACTGCATATGCATATGAAAGCTGGACAATGAGTAAGGAAGACCAAAGAAGAACTGATGTCTTTGAATTATGGTGTTGGCAAAGAATATTGAATGGACTGCCAGAATTAACAAATCTGTCTTGGAAGAAGTACAGTCAGAATGCTTCTCAGAAGTAAGAATGGAGAGATTTCATCTCATGTACTTTGGAAATGTTATCAGGAAGGACCTGGAGAAAGACATCATGCTTGATAGAGGGTCAACGAAAGAAAAAGAGGAAGACCTTCAAGGAGATGGACTGACACAGAGGCTGCAACAATGGGCTCAAACATAGCAACAGTTGTGAGGATGGCACAGGACTGGGCAGTGCTTCGTAATGTTGTACATAGGGTCGCTGTGAGTCAGAACCAACTCAATGACACCTAACAATGACAACAACAATGAACCATTATTGTTACATAATTATTAACTGAAGTCTATACTTTATTCAAAAAGGAGCCCTGGTAGCACAGTGGTTAAGTGCTGGGCTACTAACCGGAAAGGTCATCAGTTTGAACTCACCAGCTGCTCCATGGGAGAAAAGAACAGGAGATATGCTCCTGTAAAGATTTCAGCATAGCAAACCCTCTGGGGCAGTTTTACTCTGTCCTATAAGGTTACTATGAGTCAGAATTGACTTGGCAGCACACAACAACAACAACATATTTTATTCAGTTTTCCTTAATTTTTATCTAATGCCCTTTTTCTATTCCAGAATCTCACCCAGGATACTGCATTACATTAAGTCATCATGTCCTCTTAGGCTCCTTTTGGCTCTACAGTTTCTTAGAATTTTCTTGTTTTTGATGATCTTGAAAGTTTTGAGGAGTACTGGTCAGGTACGTTGTATATTTTACCTCAACTGGAATTTGTCGGATGTTTTTCTCATGGCTAGTCTGGAGTTTTGAGGACAAGACAACAAAGGTAAAAGGTCAATCTCAGGTACTATCAGCATGACTTACACTGTCCATGTTAATCTTGATGACCTGGCTCGGGTAGTGTTTGTCAGGTTTTTCCACTATAAAGTTGTTCTTTTCTCCCCCTACTCTTTAGAAGGAAGTTACTATGCACAGCCCATGCTTAGAGTGGGGAGTTATGCCAGACCTCTTTGACGTTCAAGTAAGAGAATTCTTCTGCATGGGACATTTGTCTCTTCTTCTCCATTTACTTATTTATTCAGTCATTTATTTATGTCAATATGAACTCATAGATATTTGTTTTATACTTTGGGTTATAATCCAAAGTATTAATAAAATTATTTATTTTATTGCTCAAATTATTCCAGATTTGGCCACTGGGAGATCTTTCAGTTGGCTCCAGTGTTCCTTTGACATAAATTTACTATTTTGTGGGAGGGGAGGTTTTGTTTTGTGTCTTTTCTTTTCTTTTAAGCACTTCTTTATTTTCTGGCACCACAAGGAAAGGACTCATAGTTTTGTCTATATAAAAAGCAAAAAAAAAAAAAAAAAACAAACAAACAAACCAGATAAGCCATGTTGAAAGACAAACTGAGAAAACATTTTTTTACATCTATAGCCAAAAAAGGGTTAATGTTATAATATAGAAACAATTCTTGAAAACTAATAAAAAAGTGAGTACCCCATTAGAAAAATGATCTGACAACACAACAGGTAACATTTATGTAGCGTTTATTATGTCCTCGGCACAATTCAGAGTGCTTTATGCATATCAACTTATTTAATCCTTACAGCAACCCTGTGAAGTAGGTACAATATAATTACTCTTATTTTACAGGTAAGGAAACTGAGTCCAGAAAGGTTAAGTCATTTGCCCAAGGTCACACAGCTAGTTAGCAGTTATGGAATTTGATCCCAGTTTGATCAGCTCCAGAGTATCTTAGCTTGGACTCTCCCTGAAGGTAGAGCTATGATACAGAGATTTATACGCATGTAATTTATTTAAGAAATAACTCTGAAAAGCAGTAATGAGAGATCAGAGAGAGTGAGACAGGGAAAGAGGAAAAACGATGGTGTCACTGCTGTGGATACCTGTAGCTCAGTCATTCTAGGACCTCCTGAGGAGGGTATACAATGACTGCTTCCCAGAATTGTCCACCTGAGGATCAGCACGAAGTATTTATCCATCAGCTTCCATCCCTTATTGGTTGAGAGTTATCCACAGGGGAATTAAGTACATGTGTGCATGTGTGCTTGCAAAGTCCACCGGTGTCTGCAGCAATGCATATGCTCCAAGCAGAAGGTAAAAGATATGTCATGGGCACCTGAAGTGTACTGTTTCCATTTTGAGATGAGTTGAAGCCCACATGAGGAGCCCAAGCAACCAGGCAGTTGTCATACCTTAAGGTTCAGTGGTAGTCTTACTGTGTCCCTGGTAGAATCGCTTCTCCTGGGAATCAGGACCTCCAATCTAGCAGAGCCTAAGGTGGCTGGAATGGCAAGCAAATTCTTAGGTGATGGTGAGAGGCACCAATTTTTCTTCCACTCGTTGAAGACAGAGCATCATATATCTGCCATATACTGCATCCTTAACAATGGTTAAACCTTGGCTGCTAACAGAAAGGTCAGCAGTTAGAACCCACCAGCCACTCCATGGGAGAAAAGACCTGGCGATCTGCTCCCATAAAGATTGTTGTTGTTGTTAGATGCCGTTGAGTCAGTGTTTCAGACTCATAGCGACCCTGTGTCCAACAGAACAAAACACTGCCTGGTCCTGTGCCACCCTCAAAATCGTTGCTATGCTTGAGGCCATTGTTGCAGCCACTGTGTCAATTCATCTCATTGAGGGTCTTCCTCTCTTTTGCTGACCCTCTACTTTACCAAGAATGATGTCCTTCTCCAGGTCCCTCCTGATAACATTTCCAAAGTACATGAGATGAAATCTCTCCATCTTTGCTTCTAAGAAGCATTCTGGCTGTACTTCTTCCAAGATAGATTTGTTCGTTCTTCTGGCAGTCCATGGTATATTCAGTGGTCTTTGCCAACACCATAATTCAAAGACACCAATTCTTCTTCGGTCTTCCTTATTCACTGTCCAGCTTTCCCATGCATATGAGGTGACTGAAAATACCATGGCTTGGGTCAGGCACACCTTAGTCCTCAAAGTGACATCTTTGCTTTTTAACAGTTTAAATGGGTCTTTTGCAGCAGATTTGCCCAATGCAATATATTGTTTGATTTCTTGACTGCTGCTTCCATGGGCATTGATTGTGGATCCACGCTTCCATAAAGATTACAGCCTAGGAAACCCTATGGGACAGTTCTACTCTGTCCTATAGATTCACTACGAGGCAGAATCGACTCGACACACACAACAACAACAAAGGACACCACACCAACCTCAGTTTTATCCTTGAGCTGGTGACTTAAATGAGAATTTAATAGCACATTCTGTTGTTCTGTTAGGGTGGCTGCTTCTGAGCTATGAGGTACATGGTAGGACCTCATAGGTATATGAGTAGGTAGGTATATTCCAAGGATATACCCCCATTGTTGCACCTTCTTCACTATAAATGGGTTACTTGTTCTGAGGCAATATTATGCAAGATTCCATGTTGGTAAATAAAGCATTCTGTACGCCCTCAGATGATAGTGCTGGCAGAGGCACACATATTCAGAGTGTCTGCCGATTCTAGTGAGAACGAATTACTTCCCCTTCAGGGTGAAAAGGGTCCAGTGTAATTAACTTGCCACCAAGGGACTGATTTTTCTATCTCTTCTTGTGTTAGTATTGATAATTTTTGCTTTTCTAGGAATTTGTACATTTCACCCAAATTGTCATATATATATTGGCTTAAATTTGTTCATAATTTCCTCATATTATCTTTTTGGAGCCTGCGTCATTTATAATATCATTTTTCATTATTATATTGGTTATTTGATGTCTTTTCTCTTTTTTGTTGATCAGTGTTGTCAATTTTGTTGGTCTTTTCAAAGAACCAACTTTGGGTTTGTTTTTAATCAATTATATTTTTGTTTTGTATTCTGTTGGTATCGTCTCTTTCATTATGTCCTTCTTCCTACTTACTTTGTGTATCATATACTGTTAAACTCTTTATTTTACTGTATTTTTCAGTTCCACAATTTCCATTTGAATCTTTTTTACAGCACCCAGTTCTCTTGTGAAATTCTCCATTTTTTCATCTATTTTCTTGACTATGTCAACCATGATTATTTTAAAGTCTATGCCTGGTAACTCCAACGTCTGGATTGCCTCTTTAGGAATTGTCTGTTTTTTCACTTTTTTTTTTTTTTTTTTTCAGTCATTTCATCCTAGCTCCTGGTATGCCTGGTAAATTTGATTAAATAACTTACATTGAGTATGAAAAATTGTGTAGACTGTAGATAATGCTATTTTCTCCAGAGAGGATTTATTTTCCTTTAAGCAAGCAGTTAGAAAAGGGGTAGTCCTTGAGTCAACCAGGATTCGGTGTCTCAACACTGGATGTTAGTCTTTTTGAGGGCTGAACTATTCCAGGTTTGTGTTTACTATTAGGATATAGCCCTTAAGTTATCTCAGTGGAAAACATGGAGGATTTGCAGGACTTCTCCTCTTCCTTGGTGGGTCTTGAGCTCCAGTGTTTCTCACCAGCACCATGATACTACCTAAAGCTCTGATCAATCTTTTAACACCGTAGCTTCCACTCTATGGTAGACCTCTAAGTTTAATGCACCTTACAAATTGGAAATGCCTTGAGGTTGGAAAAGTAGCAGAGAATTTCAGGCTTACCTCAGTGTTTTTCCTTTCTCTTTTGAATCTTGGTTTCTCAAGTGCTGTCTGTCTTGTTGCTCTCCAATGCCTTTAAACAGTTGTTTTATATTTTTAAACCATCAGGTGGTTTGCTCTAATATAAGCTATTCCATCATAGCTAGAAGTTGAAGTCCACACTAGTAATTTTAAAATGCAAAAAATAAGCTAAAATAAAATGAGATTCTTTTTCCCTATCTTATTAACAAAGTTTAAAAAACTGAAAGGTGCAGTTCTAGTGAAGATATGAGGAAATAGGCATGCTCATACACTGATGATGGGAATGTAAACTAGAGCAGTATTTTTAGCAATATATATATATATACAAAATGTTAATATACGTGCCTTGGCCCAGGCCAGGAATTCATCTTAGGGACAGAATGTCACAAGTTTGCAGGGTGTAGTTCTCAAATGTTTACAAAACCAGCTGCCCAGATATTGGTAATGATTACACAACATGATTAACGTAATTGATGTCACTAACTGTACACATGAAAAACATTAAATTGGCAAAAGTTGTGTTATATATATTCCTACAACAACAACAGTTGCCACTGAGTCAATAACAAACTCATGGCAATGCCATATGTATCAGTAGAACTGTGCTTCATAGGGTTTTCAATGGCTGATTTTTCAGAAGTAGATCACCAGGGCTTTGTTCTGAGGTGCCTCTGTGTGGACCTAAACCTCCAACCTTTCAGTTAGCAGCTGAACATATTAACCATTTTTATGACCCAGGGACTTCTCTTCCTAGCTGTTTAGGGGTCCACTTATTCTTTAAATTTAATTAAAATTTGTTTATACATAATGTTAATGTGAACATGATAGCTTTAAAGTAGCATTTAACCCTTGAAATACCTCAACCTAAAAGGCAAATTAGGTTAATAGAAAAGTTTTTTAAGTTAGAGTAAAAACAAAAATACAACCTACCATTAACAGTGTTTGGGAAGGTGGGTAGCAGTGGGGCATTGATCCTCTACCATCTGATTTCGTTGGCCACAGTAATTGTGGGTAAATCGACAGAAAACTCTTTCAGTCAAGTAGTTCCAAACAGCACTCTTTAAAACTGATTTACTACCAAAAACAAAAACAAAAAACTGATTTACTACTTATGTGACTGATTTATAGTCAAAATGCTTTTATTATTTCTCAAATCAGAAAATTGGAGGTCCTTTATAACACAGGTTTCAGAAAAAAGCCCTGCAAATTCTTTTCTTCTAGCACAACCCCTTCCAGTGGGCGGATAAAGATAAGGGTATTTTTCCATACCTGAGTGCCTTTGCCTCCACTGTCTCAAAGTCAGCTGGTTTTCATCTGGGCTCCTGTCTTCACTCACCAGCCACAGTAAGGCTGCTTTCTGTTGTCCCTTCTTGTTGGTATGATTATTTCAACCAGTAATTAGACAATTGTCCCAGTTATAAAAGAAGAGAAAATGTATTAGAACTAGGACCTTAAACCTGTTTCTGTCAAGTCGATTCCAACTCATAGTGACCCTACAGGACAGAGTAGAACTGCCCCACAGCGTTTCCAGGGAGTGGCTGGTGGATTTGAACTGCTGACTTTTTGGTTAGCAACCAAGCTCTTAACCACTGTGCACCAGGACCTTACAAATTAAATTTTTTTAACTTTATTTGTCTTTCATAAAAACCTCTTATTTGTAAGTTGGCTCTAACTTACTTCCTATGTCATTAGAAATCAGTTATTAGAAATTTTAAGGGTTAGCTTATCATAAGCATTAAACATTATTTTTATCTTGGTAATAATGTTTGAAAAGATCAGTTTGCAAAGTTGCATGAATTTTTGTTCTGTTAAATTGTGTGTGTGTGTGTGTGTGTGTGTGTAGAAAGAGAGACATGCCTGATAGCAAGGCCAAGATTGAGCTCTAGTCTGAAAGAATGGAATAGTAAGAAATGTAAGAGTGGTTAGCTCCAAATGGTGGGATTTGGGGTGATTATTCTCTTTTTTAAACTTTCCTGTACTGCTTAAATTATCTACAGTGAACATGTTATCCTTATGAAAACAGAAAAAGAATACTTAAGTCATACTTATTGGCCACAGTATGGTTTCCAAAGTTCATTTGATCATCTAGCTTACTCTTCACAACTTAAGAACATTTAGGAAATTTCTTAAAGTTACCAACAAGCTGATGAACAGCCAGAACTCAAATCCAGATATCCTGATTGCTAAACTTGGGTTCTTACTACATTCGTACTGCTTTGTTGCACTGTAACAGAAGTTGACTACAAAAGAAATTGACTTTTCCAGGACACTTAAGCCAGCTGATATAAGCTCTTTCTCCAAAGTCCCTTGGTTTGTATTTTATAACACTAAGGATCAGCTCTTGAAAGACCTTTAGGGCTGGCTTTTTCTCTTTAAGATAATACCCTCAGTTGGCTGATTTTATATCGCTTTCTGTAAGCTACAAGACCCTTCATTTGAAACCAATCTAAAATGAAAAATAGGGCACCTTAATGGGGGGGCGGAGGGGAGGCAAGAGTATGAATTCCTTCTCTCCTTAGATAACAGATTGACTCTAGTTTCAGCAGTGGACATACTGTAGTGAATGCAAAGATGTGAATGGCAAGGAGATGAGTTCTCAGTTTAAGTTTTCAGCAGCCCACGACTGATCTTGGTCTATGGGTGTCATTCTCCCTTGTCACCTATTTTATGGCTGTCCTGACTCCACGATCCATAGCAATAGCAAATGGTAGTCACCAAGGGCCCTCACCAGCATGATATGGCATTGTGGCCCTCAGAAACACACTTTTAATTGGGAGAACAAATACTGTTCACATTAGTGATGTCAGAATGAATAAAGAATCTGAGGTTTGTAATACAGGTGTTAGGTCTTTTATTTGACCTGTGTGCTTATTTTATATACTCTTCCTGAGATACAATTTATTGCTTTCAGAAAAAAAAAAAAAACTTGACAAAAATTTTATAAGGCACAAAGACATAGTGTTTCACAGAATACATAAACAAGTCCTGAAAACAAGCCATGAAAGACTTTTCAGACAGTTAACGTTGTTATGTCCTGCCTTTAGCCTATATCCATTTACTGAATACACATGTGCCAGGCACTGAAGTTAGAGAAATAAGCAAAACTTTGCTAAATTTGAGGAATCTGTGGTTTAATAAAGCAATTCAGCCTGATAAATATTATGATAGGGGTATGCACAGAGTGGTATGGGAGCACAAAAAAGGAAGCACGTAACTCTACTTTGGAAGAAAACAAAGGGTCAGAGAAGAAAATGATCTATGTTGAATATTGAAAGATAAATAATTCATGTGGCTGACAATACAGGAGAAGGAATATAACAATCATTCATTTGGTACATTATAGCTCCCAACAACCTTATATGGTTGGCACTTGACTACTAAACTAAAAGTTGGCAGTTTGAACCCACCTACAGGTGCCACGAAAGAAAGGCTTGGTGATCTGCTTCTGTAAAGATTACAGCCCAATAAGATCTAGAAGGATGCACACAAATTGTCAACAGCCATTTGGAGAGGAGGGAGAGAACATTCACTTTATAATTTGAACATTTTGGTATTGTTGTATAAGTCTTTCTACATTTGTAATAAAAATATACATATGCATGTAAAAAAATAAAAAAGATTACAGCCCAAGAAAACCCTATGGAGCAGTTCTACTCTATAACAGATGGTGTTGCCATGAATTGGAATCGACTTGACCGCAACAGGTTTGGCTTTTGGTTTTGTCTTAGATATATTTTTGGAGGCCAAGGTTATGGATTCCCTGAAAAAAAATTCTTTTGTCAATAAAACTACTTACTAGATACTTAACACATCCTAAAAAGGTAGGAGTCTTAGATGCTGGTAGCTCTGCAAAAGGGCAATGTAGAAAAACTCTAAATATTTACTAAAAATTTACTATGCATTAGGCATACTACCTAGTCACAAATTTCCCTAATGGAAAGGAGGCCTCAATGCTTAGAGGGCACTGAGATTCAGTTAAGGATGATGGTATAATTTAGGAATGAATAAGGGTGATGGTTGAACAGCATGATAGACACAATTAATGCCATTGAACTGTACATGTGAAGATTGTTGAAATGTCAAATTTTTTTTTTACATATATATTTACCACAATAAAGAAAGATATTACTCTAACTATTCCAGGGGTATTTTTTAACATTACTAGAAAAGTTTAAGACTCCTAAAGCAATGGCTTTTATATATCACGGTCATTTTAGCTTCTAGCTAAATTTGATTGATTTCCCTAGATCTGGCAAAAACTAAATGCAATGAAGGTCAGTGATAGACAGCCAGCTTCCTCTACTTTCCTTTTGCTAGAAAAGCTTTGTATATGGCAATCAACATAGACTAAAAAGTACCTTCTCATGTTTTGGTTGCTGGTATTTTTGTTTGTTTTTGTTTTTCTCCTTGTGGGCCTCAGAATGTCTTGCTCTTTTTCTGCAAAGTGATACAAACCGCTACTCAGCCACTTTTTAAAAGCAAATGCGTAATTTTAAACATTTATACTCAAAATGAACTCAGTAAGTTGTTTGGCTGCATTATCCTTTAGGCTCTTCAAGTGGCAGCAGTGTTTCAATGGCTTGACTCTGCTCACATAGTGGCACAGGCAAATTCATCACTATTTTTTTCATTTCTCCAAGCTTCCCTGTAGTTGAATGGATAAGAGAATAAATGGAATGCTCATAAACCACTCAAGTTTTCTGATTTTTTCAATGACACAGATATATCTTCTTTCTATTCCACATTAATTCAATAAATGATCATTTCTTTGTCATGAATCAACAACATGAAAGGTTTCTCCACAGACATTGTATGGGATAGATGCAAAGTCAGCTAAGATGTGGTTCTTGTCTTCCAGGGGCTAACAATCTAGAATAGAGGTCAGCAAACTGCAGGCCAAATCTACCGGCTTTTTGTATTTGTCCAGCGTATAGCTAAGAATGGTTTTTATGTTTCTATATGGTTGAAAAAAATCAAAAGAAGAATAACATTTTGTCACATGTGAAAATTATGTGAAATTCAAATTTCAAAATTTGTCCAGAATTAAAGCTTTATTAGAACAGAGCCACACTAATTCATTTACACACTGTCTATGGCTGGTTTTACACACAACAGCAGAGCTGAGTAGTTGTGACAAGACCATATACCCCACGAAGACGGAAATATTTACTATCTGTCCATTTACAAAACAAGTTTGCTGACCAGTGTTCTATCTAAAGGATGAGGTGAAATCCATATGGAAATAACAGCAAATTCAAGCACCATGCTAGTAATACATACCCTGTGCTGAGTGTCAAGGGATTGCAGAGATTAGGCCCATTGGGGTGATCAAGGAAGGCATCATGAAAGAGGCAGCATTCGAGCTGGTCCTTGAAGGACAGCAAGGATTTCAACAAGTGACTATACAGAAAAGAAGAATATTGTAACAAAGGGAACAGTTTGCACACACAAAAAAGGAAAAGTGTAAGCCAGAAAAGGCTTTGGGGATAAGACATCCCAACTCTACAGTCAAAAGACATTATTGGGAGCAAAGAATGTGAATAGCCCAGTCCTTGTTCCTTCGTAATTGAATACTACAAATCATTAATAATCACCAAACACCACATTTTAAGTATTAAAAAAAAAAAAAATCCGTTGTCATCAAGTCGATTCCAACTTATAGCAACCCTATAGGACAGAGTAGAACTGCCCCCATAGAGTTTCCAAGGAGCACCTGGGGGATTCAAACTACCAACCTTTTGGTTAGCAGCCATAGCACTTAACCACTATACCACCAGGGTTTCCATTTTAAATATGGTAGCACTTTAATTCTCACGCAACAGTATCATCTGGGATTCACTGCATTCCAAGAGTTATTGGAGCAAAGTGTGTTAAAAATTGTATAGTCTGCAAAAAGGAGACACTGGGATTGGATTGGTCAATAGTCACACTATTGGTGATTTGAATAAGGCAGACATGAACACTCTACCCAAATACCACCCCCAGTGTTTTATAATTGTATTTTGGTATGGCAAGTCTATATCTGCATGTCTGGTAGCTTGAAAGGCAGTTAATAAAAAAAGTGCTAGTTTCCAGAAATCCTGTATGACTGCCAAAGTAGATGAACTTTGTCAGTAATCCAAAGGTTATGAACCCCCCAGCTTGATGGTCACTAAGTAGTCAATTTTTTACCCCTTCCCCAAGGTGTTTTCTTAGTTAGGAACCTTCCCAGAAAATCATGTTAGAAAAAAGCAAAGCTCCAACCCTTGGACCCTAAGATGATTAAGGTAACTGTTTTACTTGATAAATCATGGGGAAGTTAGAAAAGGAAATGTTTATCTCTTACTGCTGCCTTTGTACACGTTAGAAGTGTAAGGGGCTTCATCAGCAAGCTCGACCATGCAGCGCTGCTGTGCCATGGCACCACTGTTCCAGGGCCCAGTAGCACTTCACAGGGGAGCCTGGCTGGGGACTTAGTGTTATATAAAGATGATATTTTCAGAAAGGTCCCCCAGATCCTCCCAATAATAAAGCCTTAATAAGCCTATCATAGGCAGCCCTCAAGGTTATGAGACACACCACCTGAGTTCAAGTCCCAACTCTACTCTCCATCAAGCTGTGTAAACTTGGGAAGTTATTTAACCTCTGTGATTCAGTCTCTTCGTCTGCAAAATGGGATTAATAATAGTGCCTACCTGATAGGGGTTTTGTGAGGATTAAATGTTCAGTAAGTATCAGTTATTATCACTGAAGGCTCCAATATATGAGTCCTCTACCAAAAAAAAAAAAAAAAAACTAAACCCGTTGCCATTGAGTCAATTCTGACTCATAGCGACCCTATAGGACAGAGTAGAACTCCCCCATCGGGTTTCCAAGGAGTGGCTGGTGGATTTGAACTGCTGACCTTTTTGGTTAGCAGCCATAGCGCTCAACCACTATGCCACCAGGGAAAATAAAAATATTCACTGCTCTCTTCCTGCCCAGGAGTCCTCAGTCTTCCCCAGGGTCTATTCTATTAATGATGCCATGTTTCTTACCATATATTATAAACTTCCATTTATGTAAACTTGCTTTTTTGACCACCATTCATCAGACCCACTGAAGTCCTTTGTGAGACATAATAACCTCAGCTGTAGAAAAGCCCTGCCCTGTAATTTGTAAGAAGAATGAACAGGCTAGAACTCTTCGACTTGACTATCCAGAAGCAGACAATCTGAATTGCATTGTTCACAGCTGAGGTCTCCACAGCGAAAATAAGACTCTTGATGACCTTAGAACTCCCAAAATCAAACCAAATCCACTGCTGTCAAGTCGATTCCTACTCACAGCAACCCTACAGAACAGAGTAGAACTGCCCCATAAGGTTTCCAAGGAGCATCTGGTGGATTCAAACTGCCAACCTTTTGGTTAGCAGCCTGAGCTCTTAACCACTGCAGGGCTGCTTAGAACTCCCAAAGGTCCCAAAAAGATCTGTAAGCCCTTGTTGACTAAACTGATATGCCTATGACTTTAGAACTAGGCGTGTTATTATTGGAATAGAAATCAATAGTGAAGGCTACTAACTTTTACTACTCAAGAAGTCTCATAAACACAAAGCTAAGTAATGGCTGGACAACATGAAGAATGTAATCAACGTCACTGATACTTACTGCATTATACATGTAGAAATTGTTCAATTGGCGGATGTTTTTGTTGTATATATTTTCACCACAATAAAAACAAAAAACAAAGCTAAAGGGGAGAGGGGAGCTGGTTGAAGAATTGTTTGTGAAACGTCAGCTATTTCAGAAGAGCATTATTTAAGATTGAAGTTTTGTTTGTCCTTACTTATCAAAGACCTGATATAGTGTCTAATTTTAAACCTTTCCAGTGAGTGTGTCATTATTTAGACTTCTGAAGTGTCAAAGAGCCATTTGGGTCAATGGATTAATTCTGATAAAAAGAGAAACCTCTCAGAAAGCAGTCTCACTTGCTTTGAAAGTTTCTGAGCACTGTACCGGAATGGATTATAAATAATTAATTTGTGTCTTGGCTGCTATGGACTCATCAGCAAAAAAAGAAAAAGAATGCCATTTTCCCTTTTCCCATTCAAGAAATACAGCCAAGTCTCTGTGTTCTGAGTTCTGGGTTTCTCTGCCCCAGGAGAGATAACAATGTTTTGTATTTCCTAAGCTTTCTTTTGGGAAGGCTCATCCCATCCAAGAAAATGACCTTAAGTCTTCTGTGCTTCCAAAGAAACGAGGTGATTTATCTGGTCTCTCAAGCACTGTTGGATCCCTGAAAGACCAGGAAAAGAGAGGGATGGGATCCTATAAGGAAAAGAGGCCTACACTAGCTACCCTGCAGTGCCATGGATGTTGAAGGGGGCTTGTGGGAAACCAGAGTCTTGGGAATAGCAGTAAGCCTCCCAGTGACAAAGCCTGCAGAAATTAGAAAGGACCTTGGTGAAGAATATCTCTGGAGCCAAGGTGACCAACAAACAGTGAAGGACGAAGTCATGGCAGAGGCATCAAGTAGGGAGACAACTGGATTGATGGTAGTGACCATTATGGTTCAAAGACCCAGCCCTCCCCACAAGGTTCTCCCCACAAGGCCAAGGTTCTTGTACAAGCCAATGACAGGTGAGTGATTTATATTGAACTGTTTATTGACTTGGCAAATGGGAATTCAGAAATAGATTGAATTGTATTTCAAAAATCAAAACAACATGACAAGTTGTTATAGAGAAATTCATACCTGTTATAGATTATTTTACTCACTCATAAAGTGGGAATAAAACATCCATCTCAAAGATTATTGGTATGACCAAATGAGACACACTGTGTAGAGTGCATTTCTAATGTTTCATATACTGTTATAGATCTCCTAGGACTTGTTTAGCATGGTCTTTCCTCCCGCAGCAAGAGTGTTGACTGACTGACACCACTAGCCCCAACATCATCTCTCTCTCTTTTGCACTCAAGTAAGTGAAGGCTCAGTTCACTGCAGCCAGCAAGGGTAACTCTGTGAATGTCAGGAAAAGGAGATAGGTGTAATAGAGACAGATCTATGGCCAGGCCTCTACTCTTCTGAGCATTACCTTCCTTCTTATAGCATAGCATACGTTATGCTAGCATAAGACTACGAAGCAGAAGCTCATGGGGTGGAGCCCAGGCTCCACTTCAGGCCAATTAAATCAGAGTCTCTGGGAGTAGGGCCTAGGCATTGCTAATTGTTAAAATCTTCCAATTGATACTAACCTGCTGATTCTAACATGCAGCCAGATGGAGAACTCTGACCTTGAGAATGCTATTGCTTAGACAATATTAATAACTTTTTATAGACCTGTGCAGAAAGGTTAAAGAATGGCTTGAAGCTGGTTGAATTTTCAGTCAATTATTGTAAGATTCCTGTTAGCCTAATTATGAATTTCTTTTGTAAAATACGTATCTGTTAAAGGGTTTTCTAGGTCAAGTCCATTTTTTCCCTTCCAGGGAAATTGATTTAACCCTATTCCTGCACAAAAGAGAATTCTTAATGTTTGTTTTTTTTTTTTAACATCTTAATGTCTGTTTGTGTGTGTGTGTGTGTGTGTGTGTGTGTGTGTTTGGACATTTCTCTTATCCGCTCTAGGAATGACCTCTGAAGTTACAGTGACTTTTAAGCATGGTTATTGTGAATGCAGAAACCTAGTCAAACAACTCAGAAGCTTTTATTCAGCCTGAAAGTCACCACTGTGACTCCCTTTGAAGAATTATATTGAAGGTGAAGTGGTTTAAAATTCTGACTCCAAGACTTAGAGGAGTCAATCCTGAATTATTAATTGATTATAACTAATCAGGCAATATACAGCTAACATTTAAATAAGCATCTAAAGAAGTAAATGTACCACCCTTCTCAGAATTTTAGTAAATATTCTGTAAACAATTTCTTAAAAGTAATTAAGGGATTTCTTGATTAGTGAAACTTCTTAAACCAGGGATAATCACTTTAATATATAGTTTTGTTTGTTGAGTTTTTAAAGCACATTTTAATAGTTAACGAAAGTTGTTATAAATATCAGTCAATATAACCAGAAAAGCAAATGATTTTCCCTTTGGGGGGAAAAAAGCACCAACTCAAGAAAATACAGCAGCACAAAACAAAATTTAGAAAAACAAATAAATCATATAAATTGAGAGTTATTGGTATTATAAAAGTATTTAACACAATATTATTTTAAATTCTGGACTCCCCAAAGACTTTTAAAAATTAATATATGAAATTTAATTTACACACAATTCTAATCAGTTTCGCCTAGTGGATAAAATGCATGGGAGTTTGGAGGCAAAGAAATCTTAATATGAAATCCCAACCTATCCTCTTAAGCAAATTACTTAATACGTGGCTCAGTTTCCCTATGTGTAAAATAGAGATACTAAAATTTACCTCATTGGGTGATAAAGATTGAATAGTAATTAGCTAATTACAGGTCACATATTAAATGCTTTTCATTTATTAATTCATTTACTCCTCACAATAACCCCATGAGATGGGTAGAATTATTACACCCATTTTGTAGATGAGGACACTGAAGCATACCAGTTAATTGACCTGCCCAAGATTACACAGCTGACAAGTGGTACAGCCAGGATTTGAACCCAGGCAGCTTGCTTCCAGAGCCTATGTACTTAACTCCTAAGAGACAGAAGATAACATGGATGCTGTATCAGTGTCTGGTATGAGTAGGTACTTCAACATAGATGGCTATCATGACTTCCTGGTGACATACCTCTTATTTAAAAAAAGGCATAACCGTATTTATAGACCAAAATTTGGGGGGCTAAAAGAGACTTTAGAGATTTTTTTTTTCAGATTATCAGATGAGGAAACTTCAAAGAAATGCATGATTTGCCCACAATAACATAGCTAGTAAGTGGCAAAACTAGGACTGCATCTAGCAGTTGGTTGAGTCCAGCGCCTTCTCCACCACAGCATGCTTTATCCCTGATAATAAGTTGTTGAAGAAAAATAAAGCTACTTTCCTCTCCATTCTCCACATGATAGCACTTTAAGCATGTCCACCAACTGCCTGCCAATCTTGGAAGTCCGTCTCTTGCTCCTCCCAAACAATTAACTACAGCAACCTCTACTGTTGAGCACTCCCTGTGTGCTAGGGGTCAGAGACTGTGCTGAGGACTTTGCACTTAGTACCTTACTTCTCTTCCCAACAAACCTGAGGGTGAGGTTATTCTTAACTGGAAGTACACAAGAGGATGCAGCTTAAGAATGTTTAAGCTATTTGCCCCAAGCTCCAACACCTAGAACTGCCTTAAATAGGAGTCTCAAACTCACAGCCCGGCTGATAATACATGGGCCGGGCTGGTAGGGCTGGTAACACTAAAGAATTAATATGGGTCATATGGGTCATATTTAAGAAAAACATCCACACCATTCTACATTGTATAACTTGGCTACTGCTCAGCTTCAGCCAGTTGTTGTCCTTAGAGAAGTCAGTCCTAGTATTACCAGATCCCCTACTTTTGTAACAAAAGCCAGATATCAGATTTTTGCAAGAATAACTCAATTTTCAATGTTGGCAATAAATTTAATTTTTTTAATCCATAGTTAATATCATACTCAATTTTTTAAATATTATTATTTTTTGAAGAACACTATATAGGATAATATTGCCAAGGCTAAACAAAATCATCTGTGAGCTGTAGTTTGGGGAAAAAAGGGAGATTAGTTCCATTTCTTCTTATCTTTTAGTTTCTGATAAATATCAGTTGATTTAGGTAGAAACAAATGACTTTCTAGACAACACAATAAGAGAAAGGGACAGTGTCCACAAGTCCGTGGTAGGAAAAAAAAAGTCAACTCATTAATTAATTGGAATCTCACTTATACATCTTCCATAAAATATAATCTTAGGTGTTCTTAAATAAGCGCTTATGGCTCAATGACAAGGGTTAATGTACAAAAATTCTGAGTATCAATTACTGCAAATATAAATATTATATGAAATTTATGCATATCTCCTTGACAACAAATTCACTGGAGTAATTTTAAACTAAACCAAAAATCAACTCATTTCTTTATAGCAAAGTTTCTCTTATCTACAGCTAGTCAAGGCAGCATTAAGGGATGTGCAGATAGGTTTTGTTTTTCTCCCAGGAAGGACAACTTAAATGAAAAACCCTCTGGTGGAATTATAGCAAAAAGGAAAAAAAAAAATCCTATTTTCTAAAATCTCTTTAACTCTGGTTCTCAGATCTCTGAACTAGAGATAGGGCTGGAATGTGGGCAGAGACTGGGAGTAGTAATGTGGAATCTCTTCAATGGACTTGCTTCTGAGCACACCATTTTTTAAAGAAATTTCCTAATATCACTCAATGGAAAAAAAAAATATGTACATAATCTCTGGGCCTCAAAATAAGGGTTGAGCAAATACTTGCATTTCCATTTCATTTAGACCAGCCATTCACATTAGTAACTACAGTATTTTCATTCGTCTCTTTGTTTTTGTTTTCTCCTGTCAGCTACATAGAATTTTTTAAAACAGTGGCTGTGTTTGAAGCTTTGAAACATAAATTATTTTGGATGCGTCATTGCATTTGCAAAGACATGGCTTTTGAATAATATGTCCTAAAAGATGGAAGGAGTATAAAAATACAGAATAAAATGAGACTCAGAGGCCCATTTTCCCTTTGAGTTTATGTCTAACACAAGGGTTCATTCTCAAGTTCAGGAAGAATCATACCCCTTTCATCCAAATGAAACTGTAAAAGTCAATTATTTTGTGTAATGTCCAACACAAAGCTTGATGCATAGTTAAGTAGACCATAAATGGAATTTCTCAACTATATGGGAAACGGAATTTTGTAAAATCTGAATTCTGAACAGTATTCAGTCCAAATGTTTGCTCTTTGAATTTATGTTTAATTTCATAGGTGTCTTTGGTTTAGTTCCTGGCTTGAGACACACAAAGCTGGAACCTAGGAGTTTCAGTGCATCTTAAATAGGGAGCAAGGGGCAGTAAATAACTATATGGACCAAATTAAAATGTTGACAAGGGGTCTTTCCATTTCTGAATGTCTAACTATGTAAAGAAAGCCTAGCTCATTCCTAAAATTGACCTATATATTAAAAATCAATGTTCTTATTTCAATGAGAAAAGGAAAAGTGAAATTGAAGAAATTTCCACTATCCTTCAAAAGAATTTTTGAGCAACTCTAGATGCAAAGAAAAAGAGCAGCTTCATATTGGAAGTTGTCATATTTAAAAAGAAAGGTAATTAGCAAATGGTAATGCAGACCTCTGAGACAACTATCAAGATTCTTCTAAAAAGCCATTAATAGTTATTTTAAATATAAAATGGACCAAGTTTTCTATAATTAATTCAGATTTTGAAAATGTATATAACTGCAAGAGCTGCATTTACTGTGGTGGGCCTATAAGGATGGCATATTTTCCATGACAAAGCTCTTAATTAAAACTTTTTAAAGGTGGAAATCATGGCAGAAGATCAAACAGTGAGAAATAGGTGGCAGGCCATAGTCAGTTCTACATCAATAGCATTCAGCCTCCTCCTCCTCCTATTTCTTGATAAAAACCCATTAATTCCCACTCCCTTCTGCACTAACATTCATTTGAAGAAAAATATGCTTGGACCTGCCTTGCACATGCCTTTTACATTGCAAGGAGGAGAAGTGCAGAAACATGCTCAACAACTGAAATAGTTCTGCTCAACTTAGCTGTGCATCTGGCACCTCTGCCCCTCCTCCATCCACCTACCATGTCCTTGCAAGACCCAGGGGAATAATTATCATCCCCTTTACTGCCTGGGGTTGAAAGAAGATCAGATAAGGGCACTTAAAAGGTTATACAGTGACCAAGGAGAGGACAAGATTTTCTAACCCTGGGCTCATGGCAATAACTAGAAACCTACAATCCCCTGTATTTTTCCATATGGTTTGGGCAAAAGACTGCCATGAAGTAGCTTTTTATCTATTGTGTTTATTAAACAAATTTGCTTATTTTGTAGAAACTGAACTTCCAGGAAATAATGAAAGAACTAAGGTGAAGGATTAAATATGTCCACTCTAAAATGTGAACCTCTGTCTTACTTATAAGGAGCCCTGGTGGCACAGCGGTTAATTGCGGGGCTGCTAACTGACAGTTTGGCGATTCAAACCCACCAACTGTTCTGCGGTAGAAAGATGTGGCAGTTTGCTTCCGTAAAGATTACAGCCTTAGAAACCCTATGGGACAGTTCTACTCTGTCCTAGGTCCTATAGGCTCACTTTGAGTCAGAATAGACTGAACAGCAACGGGTTATGGTCCTGTTTGTTTCAATTCTTCCTTTAATGTAGGTGAAACAGAGCCCCTCAAGGTCTTCCATATAGTTGGCACCCAGCCAGTACTTTAATGTAGGTGAAACATAGCCCCTCAAGGTCTTCCATATAGTTGGCAACTAGGCAGCACATATACATTTTTAAGTATACTTTTAAATTAAAGAGTAAAATATATACACAAATCATTAAGTATACAATTAGATGGATTTTCACAAGCTGATCCATGTTGTCAGCACACAGATCAAGAAACATTACCAGCATCCCTGAGGCTTCTCTTATGACCCTTTCAGTCACTCTTCTTTCCCAAGGGTAACCGCTATTCTAACTTCTAACAAATAGATTCATTTTAGAAAATGTATTTTTTATGCAATTGAATTGTATCTCTTTGTGTGTACCTGGCTGTAGATAAAATCTGGAGATATGTACTCGGCCAACATAGCTGTCCCAGGTATTTATTATTTGACCATTTGGCTACAGTGAGTACTACATAGTAATGCCATTATGAAACAAAAGACCCCAGATTTAGTCCCTGCTTTGCCACTAATCGGAGCCCTGGTGGTGCAGTGGTTAAGAATTCAGCTGCTAACCAAAAGGTCAGCAGTTCAAATCTACCAGCCACTGCTTAGAAACCCTATGGGGCAGTTGTACTCTGTCCTACAGGGTCGCTATGAGGCAGAATCTACTTGAGGGCAACAGTTTTTTTATTTATTAAGCACTTATAATGGGCAAACATTGTGCCAGGGCCTTTACATACATCATCTTATTTTTTTAATGCAAACAATGCTGTCAGTCAATACCATTATTATCATTCTTATTTCACAGATAAAGAATCTGTTTGTATCTAGCCCAAGGGCACACAGCAAATGGCACTAAATCCCCCTCTTTGCCTTTCTGAAAGGACAGTTTGACTCTGGGTTTGGCAGCAGTTACCAGCCAAAGGCAAAATAGAAACTAGAGATCAAAGTTCTGGATCCTTGTTGGTGAAGGCCAGAGAGGTAAGGGAAAGTAGCCATTCTTTTTCACATTGTCCCTGGTGGGCAAATTGGACCCTTTCAGAAGCTGCATTCTTTCAAGGCCTAATAAGTTAGACAGCAACAAGGCTCTAAAGGTGCATTGAAATACTGCTCAGGAAGAACTACAGATCAACCTGCTGCCAGTCCCTGACATTCCCGGCCAGACATTCCCAGCCAACGTGTCACTGAAGCTCGTGAGGCAATGACAGGCCAGAGCAATAGGGACTTTTGCTGCAAATCAAAGGCAGTCTCTGTATGTGCTAAAAACATCCAACGCTCCCCCTCTGGACACAAACACCAACCATATCGACCATATCTCCTAACCCTTAGAAGCCAAAACTGCTGAATCACTCTAAGGGGTCTGTTTTATACATTTGTAGAATTACAGGCCCCTGAGGCTTTTCAAAGGGCCACTTACTGACCAAAGTTCCTAAATATTGCACTCGAGAGGAAGAACACAGCTTGGTAGCAGGTATCCCCCAGCACTTAACACCCCAGGGTGTCCCTAATGATCCTAAGGGATATGAAGCAATATTCTGAAAATGCTGAAAACCATATGAAACCTCCCATCCTTGGGATGGGAGGGAATGTTGAAACCCAGCAGCAGAGTGCAGCAACTCCAGAAAGTTAGGAATCACTGGTTACCTGTTAAAGCTGTATCTTAACACACAGTGACTGCATTGGTTTTAGAAAGATTACTGGCATTTTGTCCAAACACTTTCAGTATCAGCTCAACATTATGGAAGCGTGAATTTGGGGCCATAGCAACCCAAAATAATCACAGAGGCTCATTTGGGGCAGCCCTGTTTAAAGAACGACAACTACCAGATTTTAAAAAATGAAATACTCTCAATCTAGTTAAAAAGCTAAGAAATAAATGAAATCAAATGACATTATTTTAATCAAATGAGGGTTTCTTTTTAAATTTTGTTTGAGACTATCCAGCTTTATTTTACGATATGCTTTCTTCTGGCCCCTTAAAATGTTGCAGCGTGTCTTGGGGGACATGATATGGCTTGGCTTAAGTGGACCACCAGCTTCTAAGAAGACTTATCAGCCAGTGTAAGATAAACAGAAGTCAGAGGTATGTTTAGGATTGTGGAAGGGTTTGGAAGGAGGAGGAGGAGAAGGGGCCCCGAAGACTTGTAGATGATCAGAGGTGACGACGTCCAACTTCTCTGAGTTTCATTTCCACTAATCTGGATTGGCAGGTCTGACCAATCTCTTGCCTCTCAGTGCCACGTTTAAAATCCTAAGAGATGAGAACATCAGAGCACTATTTACTTATAGACGCTAAGAGTCAGAATCGACTCAATGGCACACAACAACAACAAAGTATCAACTCTACTCAGAATGAGGCAGATCTATATTAACTGATATGAAACAACATCCAAGACACGTTATTAAATGGAAAAAAGTTTCATAATGGCATGTATATTGTACTGCCATTTGTGTATAAAAAGGGAAGAGATACGTATGCATAAATTCTTGTGTATGCTTAAGAGGGGACTATACATACAACCTTTTGTAGGTTTACCTTTTATCTACTTTGGAAAATTAGTAATAAAATAAAATACAACATTTCACTATAAGAGCTGTATTTTCTGGATAGCAAATATTGATTTGGCCTATGAAAATTTTAAATTTTACAGAGACTACTGTGCAAAAATAAAGTCACCCGATGATGTCTTACACAGCTAGTCAAGCTTAGCACAGAAAGATTTTAAAAGTCCAAATGCCAGTCCACCTTGTTAAAGCTGCTTCTTTTGCTGCTATTTTTAGCCTTTTTTTCTTCTCCTCAATTTTCTAAAGATCAAAATCTTCACAGTAGTGAAAGAAAAATGACGAAGACTTTAAAAGAGAAAATGTATCATGTTAGTTATTAAATAAAATCACTCCACTAACTCTCTAAAGAGAGAACTACCAAAAAGTCATTCAAGTGTCATTTTAGATTTCTCTTTCCCTAACTACCTATGAATATGAATCAAGATTGACACCCAGTGGCCAAATTTAATCTTTTTTTCACTGAGCTGCTCTTTCTGTGTGATTAGCCATTTTCTAAAATTTCCCCTCATCTATTTTATGTTGAAAATATTACTTAAATCTATGACTTGTTTACTGAAAGTGAACTGTCTCTTACAGGGCCAAGTCAAACTTGTAACTGTTTGTTCACAAATAATTAATAGGCTTATTTCTTTATCTTCTTTACTTGCATTTTTTTACCTAACAATAAAAAGTAGTTTGCCTTCAGTTGACAAAACAATGTATTCAATTTCTAGTAGTAACTAATGGAACAAATTAGAATAATGTAGCAAACCTAATTAGACAGTCAAATAATTTATATCCATAACTTTGCTATACTGAATAGCAAAATTACGTATTTCTGATAACTAAGCTACTTGCAATAATTAAACATTGTAATAATTCTCATTTTAAAGTATGGAGGGTGATATGATTGTTCATAAAATATGTTAATTAAGGAAGCCTATCAGAGTGTTATTTTACCTCTGTTTAAAAAGAAGTAAAAAAAAGCCATAAAACATAAAATTTTGTAGAAAATGTCTCATATGAGCATTTTGAAAGTTTTGTGAGAAAGTTTAGATAAAATGTGCATTGTGGCATCCATTCTTAGAGTTCTAAAGAAGAAAACAAAAAACTTTCATTTTGATGAAATTATTTTTCTAGGAAATACATCTGACATGTTTAACACAGATTTCCAAACTGGAAAGTTGTGGACTTCAGCGTTAGATGGAGCCAGAAAAAGAAAAAGAAAAAAAGAGTCAGACAGATCAAAGTCCAAATTCTAGCTGGATAATCTTGGCCAAAAGAGCCATGGATGGTGCAGATGAAGGTGGTGCAATGGTTAAGCGCTGGCTTAACCCATCCAGCAGCTCCAAGAGAGAAAGACCTGGCTATCTGCTCCTGTAAAGATTACAGCATAGAAAACCCTACAGGGCAGTTATACTCTGTCTTATGGGGTTGCCACGAGCGAAAAATCGATTCGACAGCACCCAACAACAATAATAACAATCTTGGACAAGTGCCTGAATTTTACTGAATTTCAATTTTTTCCTCTAAAATGGAGGTATTTATCCTGACTTGAGGATTAAATGAGATGAAAATAGATCATGGTGCCTGGCAGATAAATATATAAACAGGAGCTATTATTACCACCAGCCGTTCCTTGGAAACCCTATGGAGGCAGTTCTGCTCTGTCCTATAGGGTCGCTATGAGTTGGAATTGACCTCAACAGCAACAGGTTTTTGTGGTTTTTATTATTACTACCAGAATACCAGAGAAAGCAAGGTTATAAAAGTCAAACCCACATGAAGCAAACATTTCCTTAATCCACTTTCCAGTACCTGCTTTTGATGCAGGAAAGCAGTGGCCTAGATAATCTGAAAGTGTAAATAATCCAAAGGATCAAATAATCCAAATAAGATCATTTACAACTGGGTTTGTATGATAACGTATTTTTATGGGCTATTTAATGTCACAGTCATTTTTAAAATAAAACTTACAATTGGATTGAAATCCAGGACTCCCCAAACTTTTTTTCCTATCAGGAATGAAAAGTTTAGTGCATACCCTACAAATCTCCATATATAATGTATATGTATTAATGTATTTTAAAATAATATACATGCACTATTATGTTACTTGTTACATACATTATAAAATATATTCCAAAGAGAGAAAAAATTTAAGTATGAGATAAATATAAATCAAAATAAAGGCATTCTCTTCTATCCCCATCTCCCAGTGGAGTACCTTGTACATGTCTGAGGTGATCCCCGCTGTTCTGGAGGCAATTACCCTAACAGTTCTCTGACTCCCTACCAATAAAGGGGAGACCAATATATAGGTTGGTAGTTCAGATCGGCCAGCTGCTACTTGGAAACAAACCTTATAAGGCAGTTCTATTCTGTCCTATAGGGTCACTATGATAGAGAATCCACTCAATGACAAGAGGTTTATGAACTTGGGCAAGTCTCTTAATCTTGGTGAGTCACAGGGTCCTCTTTCATCAAAGGAGGGTAAGAATACCTAGAAATGATAAAGTCCATAAAGCACAGTGCTTGGAGTACAATATTATTATTAACTACTTAGAGCTGAAAGAAGCTTTCAAAAGTCATTTTAAAAACCAAGACTAGATCATGATCATTAGCCATTAGAGAGATACAAATCCAAACTACAATGAAATACACTCTCACCCCTGCAAAAATGGCACTGATCAAAAAAAAGTGGAAACAACAAATGCTGGCAAGGTTGTGGGGAGATTGGAATTTTTATACACTGCTGGTGGGACTGTAAATTGGTACAACCACAATGGAAAATGGTATGACACTTCCTCAAAAACCTAGAAATAGAAATACCTTATGATCCAGCAATCCCCTCCTAGGCATATATCCTAGAAATATAAGAGCAGTGACACAAATAGAGATACGCACACCCATGTTCATTGCAGCATTATTCACAATAGCAAAAAGATGGAAAAAACCTAAGTGCCCATCAATGGATGAATGGATAAACTGTGGTACATACACAATGGAATACTACTCAAGGATAAACAATAATGATGAATCCATGCAACATCTTATAACATGAATGAATCTGGACAACATTATGCTGAGTGAAATAAGTCAATCACAAAAGGACAAATATCGTATGATTTCACTTTTATAAAAAGTCAAGAAAAGGAATACCCACAGAAAGCAATGTTCTTTGTTGGTTACCAGGGATGGAAGGGGGAGGGAGGAGGATAGTAGACACCTGTTATTTTGGTGATGGGAAAGGTAATACACAATATAGGGGAAGTCAGCACAACTTGACCAAGGTAAGTGAAGACACTGAGAGGTGCACAAGAATAAAGGACAATTACGGTAAATGTTATAACATATACAATTTTTCAACAACAGTAATAACAACCAAAAAATATGTGTGTGGTTACAGAGATAGATATGTATGCTCTATGTGTATAGGAAGGTATATGTGAGTAAATGCATGCACATATATAGGTACATTTGTAGACATAAGTTGTCTTAGTTATCTAGTGCTGCCATAACAGACATATCACAATTGGATGGATTTAACAAACAGAAATTTATTTTCTCACAGTTTAGGAGGCTAGAAGTCTGAATGAAGGGTGCCAGCTCTAAGGGAAAGCTTTCTCTCTTTGTCAACTCTGGAGGAAGGTCCTTGTCTCTTCAGCTTCTGCTTCCTGGTTCCTTGGAGATCTCCATGTGTCTTGGCATCTATCTTACCTATCTCTCTTCTGCTCACTTGTTTAAATATCTTTTATATCTCAAAGGAGATTCACTCAAGATATACCCTACACTAATCCTGCCTCATTAACATAACAAAGACAACCCTTTCCCAAATGGGATTATAACCACAGGCATAGGGGTTGGGATTTACAACACATATTTTAGGGGAACATAATTCAATGGATAACATAAGTATATACATATTTGGGTGTGATACATATATATTCATATATATAATAAAATACACAGGAAGTTAGGGAGACCTTCCTAGACATACCTGAACACCTTGCAGGATTGGTTTACTGGGTTCAAGGCCCTAGGATCATAGTCTCATGGAACAACTCAGTCATTTGGTATAGCATAGTTTGTAATGTTCTAAGTCCTAGTTTGGTGAGTAGCATCTAGGGTCTTAAAAGTTTGGGGAGTGGCCATCTAAGGTACAACTGTTGGTCTCTTCCCACCTGGAGCAAAGGAGAGTGAAGGAAACCAAAGTCGCAAAGAAGAAACTAGTACTAGTCCACAGGAACCACAGCCTCTTTTAGTCTGAGACCAGAAGAACAAAATGGTGCCCAGCTACCATTACCAACTAACCAAGGACACAACAGAAGGTCCCAGATAGAATGTGAGAAAAATGTAGAACAAAACTCAAATTCACAAAAAAGACCAGACTTACTGGACTGACAGAGACTAGAGGAACCCTGAGACTATCGCCGTATGATACCCTTTTAACTTGGAACTGAAGCCTCTCCCAGAAATCTCCTTTCAGGCAAATAATAGATTAGCTTATAAAATAAACAATATCACCCTTGAGTACTGTGCTCCCTTAAACAATCAACTATAGGAGACATAATGGTCAACAATTACCCAAAAGCAAAGATGAGAAGGCAAAGAGGGGCAGAGAAGCTAGATAAATGAAAGCAGAACAAACAGAATGGAAATAATGAGAATGCTGACACATTGCGAAAATGCTAACCAATGTCATGGAAAAATTGTTAAATGAGAACCTAATTTACTGTGTAAACTTCCATCTAAAACCCAATCAAATATTCAAAAACAAAAACTAAGCCTAGAAAAATCCAGTCTCCTGGATTTTTAAGTCTGGGAGACTTCCCAAAAGCCACACAGCTGGTTACCGACAAATCCAGAAACAACTTGTTGTTTTTACTGAGCTGTTTGCCACCTCAAAAAGTGTGCTATTACAACGAAAAGATTAGTCCAAAGGACTAATTGTCTACAGCTACCAAGACCTCCACCAGCCTGAGTCCAGTACAGCTAGATGGTGCCCGGATACCACCACTGACTGCTCTGACCAGGATCACAACAGAGGGTTCTGGACAGAGCTGGAGAAGGATGTAGAGCATAATTCTAACTCACAAAAAAAAAAAAAAAGACCAGATTTACTGGCCTAAAACAGACTGGAGAAACCTCAAGAGTATGGCCCCCAGACACCCTTTTAGCTCAGTGGTGAAGCTACCTTCGAGGTTCACTGTTCAGCCTGGGAGTGGACAGCCCAGTAAAACTAAATGAGACTAACGAGGTACAGGAGTCCAGTGACAAGGGCCAGAAGGCAAAAGGGGGGTAGGAAGCTGATGACAGGGAACACAAGGTTGAGTAAGGATACTGTTGATGTGTTGTGAGATTGTTAACCATTGTTATAGGACAACATTTGTAGTAACTGTTAAATGGGAGGCTATTTTGTCCTGTAAGCCTTCATCTTAAGTGAGAATAACAGCACAATTAGAAGAGCGTAGTCAATGTCACTTAAATGTGTACGTAAAAAGTTTTGAAATGGGGTATCTTTGGCTATGTGTATTTTCACCAAAAAAAAAAAAGCTGAGAATTTAGAGGGTTAAAATGTTGTGGGGTTGTTAACCAAAGTCATAAAACAGCATGTGTACTACTGTTACATGAGAAACTGTTTGTTCTGTAAGCCTTCACCTGAAGTATAATAAAATATTATAAAAAAAAAAAAGTGTGCTATTAGACAAGGTATTCCTCAGACTGGGAATTTAAATTTTGCCATCAAATTTCCCATAAATTTTACTCCATGTATATTACATGTGTAATCTACATAGGGGTACAACAAAAAGTTACCCACATATTACTGTTACTATATGACATCTTGAAAGAGCCCAATATGCCACAGAGAAAAATATGTCCTATAACCAGTACCAAAAATCACTTCAATACATTTTACTTTTAAATCTATACAATGGAAAAAGCTGTGGTCTAGATGGAATACTGCCTACGTTCTAGTCCCAATTATGACATAAGTAAGTCACCTGACCCCTCTGAACCTTATTTTTCTCATCTATTAAGCAGGGGTGATAATATCTGCACTTGTTGCAACAAGGGCATGCAATAATGTGGGTTAGTGAAAGAATTATTGCTAGTGCTCCCTGCCCCAGAAAGAACAATAGAATTACACACACACACACACACACACACACCAGGCATGAGAATTCAGTATCCTCCCAGCCCAAAAGACCTGTTCTCTTTAGAGAATAGACCAAGGACTACCCCACTAGGCCACAAAGAGTCTCATCAGCAAACAGCACTGACACTTTCTGCTCACCCTTTTCTTGTCCTCTGATCCCCAGAGGAAGTGTCCCCAGGCTTGGACCTATTCTGAGCTACACCCTATCAGCAGCCCCAGGGCCTCTACCCTATAGACTAATCTGGTTTGCCTGGGATAAACCGTGGAATTCCAGGCAGCCAGGTCACAGAATTTCCTATATGACCTCTCCCTGCCTAAATCATCTGAATCCTTAAGACTGAGCATCTGGCTCACCTATTTAGAGTGCTAGTTCTTTACTACAACTGATGTTTTACCCTGAAATCAATACTCCAGCTAAGAATATATGCCATATTATGGACCTACTATGTGCCAGGCACTGTGCTGGGTATTTACATAATTATTTATAAGCTTTACAACTTGTGAGGTGCTATTATTATTCCACTTTACATTATAGAAAATGAGACTCAGAGAGGTTAAGTAACTTGCCATAGTCACACAGCTAGGAAAAGGAAATGCCAAGATAACCATTTCAGTCTGGCTCCAAATCCCATGCTCTTTCTAAAACATTTCCCATCTTGATTCCCTGCCTAGTCACTGGTATACCTACCCCCACATTCTGGATCCTGTTTCCTATACTTTCCAGCTTCTGAAAGGCGTCCTTCCAGAAACCACTGGACTGGCATCCACCACTATCTGGAATCTCCTGCTTCTAGACTTACCCACTAAATAGAACACATATTGGAGCCCACATAAGAATTCTCCTATACATGTATATGCCTTAATTCTCTAGTTGTCTGACAAGCTCATATTGCTAGGCCCTTTAGGCCCAGGAAACCCTGGTGGCATAGCTGTTAAGAGCTATGGCTGCTAACCAAAAGGTCAGTAGTTCAAATCCACCAGGTGCTCCTTAGAAACCCTATGGGGCAGTTCTACTCTGTCCTATAGGGTTGTTATGGGTCGGAATCAACTCGACGGCAAGAGGTTTGGTTTCCCGTTTAGTTTTTGGCCCAGGGTACTGGATTGTCTGGCCACCCCACCTGCACACTAGTCCACTTCTCTGTTGACCAAACACCAGCTTCCTCTTATTTCATGCCGCTGATATTCCTGAGGTTCTAGCATGCTTCACATAGTAGCCTCAGTTACAACACATATAACATCTTTATTACCTCCCTACAACGGTGACTTAAGGAACTGGCAAATTATCCACTACGTTGGAAAATACCACATTTCATTTGGATGGCTATTTGCGACTCACCATTAAAGAAAAAACAAAACTATATGACAGCAGGAATTTAAGCTTAAGCTTGTCCTTTAAATACAAAACAGTAATTTGAATTTAAATTTAAAACATCTTCTGTGAGTACTGAGAAAGCAAAAATCTTTATAATCTGTATATTACATGGGGATCAGAGTGGGATAATGCTCTCCCTTTCTCCCCCAGTTTTAAAACCCAGGCATATTGTTATAAAGTCCCAATAGAGGGCAATAATCCACATGAAATTTTAATGAGTTCACTTTGATTCTCCAAGTTCTGAGAAATGGAGAAAGCATTAAAATTAAGTTTTTATAGGCATTTGAAAAAGATTTAGAAAGCATAAATTATCTGTGATGTCCTAAGCCTGGGCCTTGCAAATCTTATGGAATGGAAATGTGTTTGTTACAGGTCACTTTACTGGAACAAGCTTACTTGATTTAAAAGAAATATCCTATATTTTTCATTTTCTAGTGACCAAAGCTGTCTTCAAAGTTAGAGCTTTAGCTATGATCCCGATTATGTAAATATAGGAATCAACTTAACAAAATTTAGATTAACAGCAGAAGATGGGCTCAGGGGCCTAGAAGAGTCAGCACAACTCCTAGATTAAAAAATGAAATGTGAATGAGTTTAGTATGCAGCAACTGTACAGCAATTATTTAAACAACTGTTACCCAGTTTAGACACAGGATAACTCTGTCCCTATTACCAAGAGAGAGTGTCTAGAGGAAGGCAGGCCAGCTTTGCTCTAATTAGACTTTAGGATGTGATCACACTCACTGCTCTCCCCTCCTTCTTGGGGACTGAACAAGTATCAAAAGTGGAATTTCTCTGAGGAAGGAGGATTCACTGACACCAAGTGGGTGGGGGAAACACCCCCCCTTTAAGTATGTGTCTTCTTCAACCAGTGACTGTGCTTCACTTTAGTTGGCTTTGTTTTCTTCTATGTCAGAAAGTGTAAAGCTATAAACTCTACTATATTCATGATGAACAGTAACACATGCCCCTGGCAGCACTTCGTACAATAGCCAAATTGCTAAGAGAATCTTAAAAGGTAGAGATCAGAACTAATTAGTGTCGGTGCCCTAGAAAAACAGCTAGAGTCTACTCAAAACTTCAGACTTCAAAGAGGACAAAAGCTGGTTTCCACACAAGTTCCCATTAATGTTGACAGGGTCATAGATGGTCTTTTTCATGACTTGCTGCTATAATAGTATCGTGTGTTGAGAGAAGATTTTCTTGCCAAGGAACCATTCTGATTTTTTTTTAATTTGCAACTAAGAAACATCAGAAGTCTTCCAGCTAAACATAGAAATCAGCCTTTACATTTTCCTAAGCCTCTAATGGGGATGCTCTCAACTTGATGTCATCAGGAGGAAACTCATACTGGATGCCCTGGAGGTATGGGTGGCACTTCCTGTTACTATTTGATGTTGACATTTTAGTTCTTTTTCCTTCCTGTTTCCTCCTGGTTCAGTGATGGGGGTGGAGAGCAGTTGCTGAGTGATCCCACAGTAGTTTTGCAACCATGGGGATTTTCTTGTACCTTGACATTCCTTAACTTTTTATCTGTTGCTCATATATAACAGACTACACAGCATAATCACCAAAACCACTGATTTTCCAAGGGAAACAACCAAAAAGTTTTTATTAAAATTTCATAGTTCCATATCAAACCTTTGCTAGGATAATAGTTAATTCCAACTCATGGCTAACTCATGTGTTAGAGTAAAACTATGCTCCCTAGAGGTTTCAGTGCCTGATTTTTCAGAAGCAGATCACCAGGCCTTTCTTCCAAGGTACCTCTGGGTGGACTCCAAACTCCAGCCTTTCAGGGCATGAACTGTTTGCACCACCCTCTGTCTCCTTAGCCTCATAATCCCTAGTTATTCCTGGTTCCCTTGAGGCTTTTTATACCTATCTATCCTAGAACAAAGAAGCCAATTGAGTTGGTTCATCAGTTTTTCAACTCACAGAAGACACAACAGTCTGAAAGCAAAAGTAAAGAGATTTGAGTTGCAAGTGCTTAAGAAAATCAGGGATGGTTTGTTTTGAATTCCACTAGGATTTGACTTGGAATATCTCAGCTAAAGCCTAAAAGACTAAGCATAGAGTTTTATATTAGGGACAGCAGTGGTTCCAGATATAAAGTAAGGACAGACTCTTATCCCGACAGACAGGGTAAAAGACCTTAGGCTGGGAGAAGGAGGGAAGTCCAATCCAAGTGAGGGGTCTGCTCCTGGTTCCCACTTACTTTCACCTTTGATGAAATTTAGGCTATCCCATGATTTTCCTGATCATTCTTAAGTAATAAAAAGTCCAAATGGTCACATCAAGTTGCAGAGAAAGTCCCAATTCAAGAAACGCAAGTATCCAATCCCAAGCAACTACCAAAACATAGAATCTGATTTATCAGGTAAAGGTCTCCCCTCTCTCAACTGGGACCTTTACACATAGGTAACCAAAGAATGGAACATAATCCTCCTTCTCTATTTTCCCACCACAGCCTTCTACCCCTTCTCTCCTAGCTTGCTATTTTTCCAGCTATGCTTTTTGACTCCTCAGGGGTCAAAGCAGGAGGAAGGCAGAAGAGAAAGGGGAGCAGAGAAGTTTTCTTTGATTAGGACTGTCATAAAATGGCTCCCATTCTCAGGTCTGGTAGGTGTTTGAAACTGGCTCTTTAACTCACGGTCCTTTTTCATGAGTCTCTAAAGATGTCCTCACTGGGAACATTAAACTGTGTTTCTAGCTATGGAAGATCCATTTTCCCCTGGTTAGCTATTCCACCCTCAGTAATGCACAGTCCATTTTTTCTCATGGGTCCCCATCACCGATCCAGGCTTGGGCAGGGTTTAAAAGAGCCCCAGACCTTCTTTCTGCCATGTGGCCATATCTGGCCCAGAGGAAGGCCTCACACATCCTTTACTCCCACAGACTCTGAGAGTGCTGCCGAACTACTCAACAGCATCCTCTCTTCTCCTCCCACCTTGGATCAGCCGATTAGTCTGCCCCTGCCGTTAACATTTTCTTTGTTTTTTTTTTAGTAGTAACTATCTTTATTCTCACATTGATAAAGACATTTAACTGATACTTTACAGTATAAACAAGTACTGTGCATTTTGCTTATAAAGTGACTTAAAAGTATTCCAAACATTATACAATTCAATTTGTACAAAAAGCAAATTTCCAAATAAAGCTTTGGTTAGTAGAACTGATTACTGACAAATCCATTTTCCAAAGTTGTTCAAGAAAAAAAAAAAGAAAAATCTTATCCACTAACAGGTATTTCTTGTACAATCAAAGCTTTTTACTATTTACTAAGATGAAAATATGATAATAA
Source organism: Dugong dugon (assembly GCA_030035585.1). NCBI lineage: Eukaryota > Metazoa > Chordata > Mammalia > Sirenia > Dugongidae > Dugong > Dugong dugon. The sequence continues at coordinate 131,238,980 of CM057461.1, forward strand.
TTGCTTTTAATTTTCAAGTCTGGGTCAGCTTTTTTTTTTTTTCATTTTCATTTACATAAAACTACAGGATAGAATCTCCAGGATAGATCTGTAAGACTGTTAGCTTCTGTAACTGCCAAGATGCTTCCTAAAAGTTACACTACTGAAGACAGCCATTTCAAGTATTAATATATTGCACTGGGGATAAATCGCTTCTAATTTCCCTTGGGAGGGTAATTTAGTATCTACTTGCACTACCCAGAACCAAAGCTTATACAATATCTGAAAAAACTAAGTGTAGCCCCAAACTCAGTATTTTTACAGACTCTACAATGCATGGATTATCTTTTATTCATATGAAAGTAATATAAAATGCTACTAACTTAAATAACAGTTTAACCAAGTTAATCACAAAACTTCAGACATTTTTCTATTAAAATTTTCCAGTCCATTGAGCAATATTTACTCAAAAATATCATGAACTTAAACATCTCTTTTAAATTTACTGTTGTTTATGGTGAACTGTACATTGATGTTCCTTTTATGATTTTTTAAAAATTCTACTTATATAACACATAATTCCAAAATGGAAAAATGAGCCATCACTAAAATTCACTGGGGGGACTAATATTCTTTCATAGAAACAATTTATAAAACATTTTATTTATTTCAACTCGGCTTTTTTTAAATAGATAAGCTTTTCATCTCCATTGTTGTGTAATGACTTCAAAGCATAGTTTAAACAAAGATAAACAAAATCAAGGAGAATGATAAAGCATTCCTTACTTTAAATACAAATGCCTTAAGTGCCACATACATGGTGATATATCACAGAAAAGAATTTACATGGTTTAGAAGATTACAGAGCAAACTTAAAGGTTTATACAAAGCTAAACTGCCCCCCTTCTCGTGTGTTTATTTTCTTTTAATTTGATCTTGGCTCTGTATCTATCTTCATATAATAACCACTGCATGACATTTATCAGTTTTCTCAGTGTTTCAATTACATATATATATCTCTTTTTCCTTAAACAGCTTTGTAACATTTGAGAACATTCAACCAATCTTTTTCATTAACTACAATTATCTTGCATTTTTCTCACAAAATGCTCACTTTCCTGAGCTATATTAAACACCTTATAACAGGTGTATATATAACTGAAGATTCTAAAATGTCAAGTTTAAATTTTAAAAAATGCATAGAAAACACAACATTTTGGAAAACCTATTCATACTCACTTCTTGTATATTTTAACATATAGGTTTTGTTTCCTTCAGACTTTAAAATGCTTAATCTTTCTATCATTTTCACACCTGAACACCTTTTTTAATTTTCTGAAATTTCATTGCTATTAGGCTAAAGAAAGCATGGATTTTTCTAACCAAAACTGGTCTGCGGGTCTTCCCATTAACAACCCATATATACGCACTGCAAATTTCAAATTTCTGTGCCACAAAACAGAATTACATCAGAACTACAGTAATTAAACTTACATTATAATACAATATGCTTAAAGTTAAGGTGCTGTTCATCATGCCTTACATCATGTGGTCTTTACCAAGTGGGCATCATGTCTGGAAACCACACCCTACCAAGATACTTAGACACTTCCCAATGAATCTGCTCCAAACTGTACTTTTGGTCAGAAGTTAATACTTCTTCCATAATAGATAATTGAGACAGATGGCCACTGCACAGCTTCACAAACTCAACAAAGACACTGCATGAGACTTCACATTCCCCTAGTCCAATAGCTGATAAATTTTTGCAGCATTCTGCATGCGAATTAACTCTTCATCACATGGACGTAATCCATTAGCACATACTACTAGTTCAACTAGTCTAGGGCATGTCATTCCCACATGGCCAAGCACATCTTTTTTTTATTGTACTTTGGGAGAAGGTTTACAGAACAAACAGTTTCTCATTAAACAGTCAGTACACATATTGTTTTATGGCATTGGTTAACAACCCCATGACATGTCAACACTCTCCCCTCTTGACTTTTTTTTTGTGAAAATATACATAGCCAAATATACACCATTTCAAAAATTTCTACATGCACAATTCAGTGACACTGATTACGTTCTTCCAGTTGTGCTGCTATTCTCACATTAGATGAAGATTTACAGAACAAAATAGTTTCTCATTTAACAGTACACATGTTGCCCTGTGACAATGGATAACAACCTCACTACATGTCAACACTGTCCTTACTCAACCTTGGGTTCCCTATCACCAGCTTTCCTGTCCCCTTCTGCCTTCTAGTCCTTGTCCCTGGACTGCTGTGCCTCATTAGTCCCATTTTGTTTTATGGGGCTGTCCAATCCCCCGCTAAATGGTCAACTTCGGAAGTGACTTCACCACTGAGCTAAAAGGGTGTCTGGGGGCCATACTCTCGGGGTTTCTCCAGTATCTTTCAGGCCAGTAAATCTGGTCCTTTTGTGTGTGTTAGAATTTTGTTCTACATCCTTCTCCAGCTCTGTCCATAATCCTCTGTTGTGATCCTGGTCAGAGCAGTCAGTGGTGGTAGCCAGGCACCATCTAGCTGAATCTAGGACACAGGATCGTACCAGCCAGATACCAATCTAGTAAATGAACTCTCAAGGACTATCCAAAACCAAAAGAAATACAACAGAGAATCAGAGCAGTTAATCTGTAAATGACAACAACATCAGAACAATAAAAGAGGGAATAAACAGTGTAGGTATAGAACCTTCTAATGGAGAGGAAGGCAAGGCGATACCAAGTAATAATAGGCTGCTTCAAACTTAGAAAGATAACGGTAAATTTCACAGTAACCACAAAGAAAGTTAACAAACATACTCATAAAAATAAAGAGGAAAAACATAAAGTCTCACTAAAAACAAAACCTACAAAAACAAAAGAAATGAAAAAAAAAAAAAAAATCCAAGCACGTCTTTGCTTACTGATCTCCCAAAGTAAAGATGAGTGGTAGGTGTTTCATAATGAAAGAATGGGGTCAAATTCCTCTTCATATAAAAAAAAATACATCACTAAGTTCACTTTGGTGTGAATGTCTGATGAAAGCATCCCAGCTGCTCTTCTGAACAGTATGGAAGCTTGTCTGTCCAGGATTCTCACTGACTACATCAATGCGCAAATGTTCTAATCGCACATGTTTTTCAGAAGACAAAGCAAGTAGCAACTCATCACTGAGTAAGTAGTAGTTCAGGGACAGTTCGTGTAAGCCATGACACTGATCAGCCACATAGGGGATACTTGCTGGAGAGACATGAGGACAGCTGCTCAATTTTAGCAGCTTGAGCATATCACTGTTGTTGGTGACTAGTACTTTGAGGGATGGATCATCTACTGGGGTATCGTCTATCTTCAGCGAGGACAGGGCTCTGGTGTTTACAAACACAATCGTCAGTGCAGAGATAAAGTGAGACTTCAGTAAATCCATAAAACTTGGCGGAGCAGTTGAAATAAGTCCAAGTGTTTTTAAAAAGCAATCTACAAGTTGCCATCATATACCACAAGCTGCTTCAGCTGATTCTTTGCTGCTACCCACACACACAAACCACCGTGATTTCTTACTCTGGAGATCTCAAAAAGCCATTCCACTTTTCCATCTCATCTATGTTCTCATCATCACTGCCATGATTTCCAACATGTCCCTTGAAGCTGACATACTGTAGATGGTTTGAATGTCTTTTAATAATCTGCTCAGCTCTGGATGTGTAGCTTTCAAATAAGATATAGCTGGCTGATTCAGTTCAAACTCAAAACATCTTCACAAGTCAGGCATATGAAATACCTGGTTCCAGCTTTGGCAAACTTGTGAGGCAGTGAGCCCGATCAAGAAGAGGCAAGTACTTAAGTACTCGAAGAATAATATCCTGAAGGAGATTACCCCATTCACAAGTCTGAGAATGCTCATTTGTAGTCCTCAGTTTCTTGGATTTTTCTGCAGTGCCTTCTGATGAATTTTGGTCAGTATCTCTTCCTCCACGTTTCATCCTGCTGCCGGGGGCGGCTTCCCCCACACACCACCCCGGGCTTTGAGGAGGACGGCGGCGGCGGCTGGTCCCGCGACTCTCAAAAAAGGCCCCCAAGGCCTCCAGCTTCGCGCTCCTGTCCCCGCGGCCCCCCGCGCTCCGCCCGCATCCGAGACGCTGGTCCCGCGACGAGCGCCAACGCGGTTCCCCCTTTGCGGCTCTGGCTGCCCAGGGAGAAGTCTTCCTTCTCAGTCCCATGCCGTCTGCGTTCTTCTCTGTCGAGAGACACCCTCAGCGAGCTGGGGCCACCGCGTCTGCCTTTTACATTTTCCAGCCAAAAGCCAGACAGCAGTTTACACAGCACCCCCACCACAACTGCATAAGGTATTTATCAAGATTTCTGAGGAGCTCTTCTCAGCAGGCGTGAAATGAGAGAAAAGTACCCCAGCCACAAGGAGGAAGGGAGGGTTCACTTCAAAGACACCCTCTATCTAATCTCTTTTCCCATTTTCAGCCCCATCATTTTAAAATTTCATTATGAGGAAGGTTTAGAAACTTCCCTTAAAATTTTGCAAATCCTACTGGGTGATCTTCTCACAATCCACTCTGGCATCTGGTATATGTGTCATCTTAGGATCTCAGCTGAGACTTCCATTTATATGTCCATTACAAGTGTTCTCTACTATTTGGGGAATAAGGAGTCATGAAGAAATTGAGTTCCGTTATTATAGAGAAAAAAGAAAGTTAACACATCTAAGTTACCACTAAATTTTTACCCTGGGTATGATACAAGGGAGCCCTGGAAAACAGGGAATCCCTGAAGAACCCAGTGGAGACAGAAACTACTCTCTAGCCAAGAGAAGAAAAGCAATAGAGTGAGAGGTAAACAAGTTGGTAACCATCTGCAAAAAAGTCAAGTTTCCTTTCCCAAATAAACATCAGGAAAATCTTGTGTCATCACACCCCTGCAGCCCCAGAAAGATGTAGTTAGCCAGGTGATGGCTACTGAAGCTTCCATCAAAGCAAGAGGTAAAAGTATTCATTCACAGCCAAACCCAAAGTAAGCAGAATCAGAAGCACCAGTGCAGAGAGATGATGGTTCAACTGGAATGAACTTGAAAGAAAATTCTGACTTACGAGATTGGCTGCACTCATGAAGAGTGTGCTTCTTAGCTCAAGGAGATACATGAGACTAAATGGGAAGCTCCTGTCCAGAGGCAAGATGAGAAGGCAGAGAGGGTCAGGAGCTGGTTGAATGGGCATGGGATATCGGGAGTAGAAAGGAAGAGCGTGCTGTCACAGTATAGGGAGAGCAAGTAGGGTCACAAAACAATGTATGTATAAACTTTTGTATGAGAGACTAACTTGAATTGTAAACTTTCACTTAAAGCACAACAATTAAAAAAAACTATAAATTTAAAAAATGAATAAATAAAAACAAGATTGGCTGCTTGCTGGGCATTTCAGAAAATGTTGGACGACTGAACACAGACTATGTGTGCCCAACGGCTTAAACAGACAACTAGATGAGGAGTTAAGTGGTATTGTTTGCAGGTAAGATGAATGGGTAGTTTGGGATCGTGCACAAGTTCTATGTGAGATCAATCCTCCTAACGTTTGATGCGGTTCTGTTTACTAAACTTCTTTTTTTTATTATTTTTTCCCATACAAAAATTTATACATACATTGTTATGTAACTCTAATTGCTCTCCCCATACTATGACAGCACACTCCTCCTTTCTACTCCCGATTTCCCATGTCCATTCAACCAGCTCCTAACCCTCTCTGCCTTCCCATCTCACCTCCAGACAGAAGCTGACCATTTAGTCTCTTGTAACTACCTGAGCTAAGAGGCACACTCCTCACGAGTATCACTTTATGTCCCACAGTCCAGTCCAATCCCTGGCTGAAGAGTTGGCCTCAGAAACTGTTATAGTTCTGGGCTGATAGAGAATCCAGGGGCTATGCTTTCCAGGGTTCCTCCAGTCTCAGTCAGACAATTAAGTCTGGTCTTCTTACTAGAATTTGAGTTCTGCACCCCACCTTTCTCCTGCTCCATCAGGGACTCTCTGTTGTGTTCCCTGTCAGGGCGGTCATTGGTGGTAGCCAGGAACCATCTAGTTCTTCTGGTCTCAGGCTGATGAAGTCTCTGGTTTATGTGGCCCTTTCTGTCTCTTGGGCTACTACTTTCCTTGTGTCTTTGGTGTTCTTCATTCTCCTTTACTCCAGGAGGTTGGGACCAGTTGATGCATCTTAGATGGCCGCTTGCAAGCTTTTAAGACCCCAAATACCACTCACCAAGATAGGATGCAGAACATTCTCTTAATAAGCGTTGCTGTGCCAATTGACCTAGATGTCCCCTGAAAGCATAGTCCCCACACCCCTACCCCTGCTAGTCTGCCCCTCAGGGTGTCTGACTGTATTCAGGAAACTTCTTAGCTTTGGTTTATTCCAGTCGTGCTGACTTCCCCTGTAGTGAGTGCTGTCCTTCCCTTCACCTAAGGTAATTCTTATCTACTATCTAGTTAGTAAATAACCCTTCCCCTCCCTCCCCACCCTCGTAACCATCAAAGAATGTTTTCTACAGTGTTTAAACCTTTTCTTGATTCTTATAATAGTGGTCTTATACAATATTGTCCTTCTGTGACTGACTAAATTCATTCATCATAATGACTTCCAGCTTCCTCCATGTTATAAGATGTTTCAGGGCTTCATCGTTGTTATTTATTGTTGCATAGTATTCCACTGTGTGAATATACCATAATTTGTTTATCCATTCGTCCGTTGATGGGCACCTAGGTTGTTTCCAACTTTTTGCTATTGTGAACAGTGCTTCAGTGAACATGGGTGTGCATATATCTATTCTTGTGATGGCTCTTATTTCTCTAGGATATATTCCAAGGAGTGGGATACCTGGATTGTATGGTACTTCTATTTCTAGCTTTTTAAGGAAGCGCTAAATTGATTTCCAAAGTGGTTGTACCATTTTACATTCCCACCAACAGTACATAAGTGTTCCAGTCTCTCCACAACCTCACCAACATTTATTATTTTGTGTTTTTTGGATTAATGCTAGTCTTGTTGGGGTGAGACAGTATCTCGTTGTAGTTTTGATGTGCATTTCTCTAATGGCTAATGATCATGAGCATTTCCTCATGTGTCTGTTAGCCACCTGAATGTCGTCTTTGGCAAAGTGCCTGTTCATATCCTTTGCCCATTTTTTAATTGGGTTATTTGTCTTTTTGTTGTTGAGGTTTTGTGGTATCTTGTAGATTTTAGAGATTAGATGCTGATCGGATTTGTCATAGCCAAAAATTTTTTTCCCAGTCTGTAGGTTGTCTTTTTACTCTTTTGGTGAAGTCTTTTGACGAGCATAAGTGTTTGATTTTTAGGAGCTCCCACTTATCTAGTTTCTCTTCTGGTGTTTGCACATTGTTACTTCTGGTTTGTATTCTGTTTATGCCATGTATTTGGGTTCCTAGCATTGTCCCTATTTTTTCTTCCATGATCTTTATCATTTTAGATTTTATATTTAGGTCTTTGATTCACTTTGAGTTAGTTTTTTTGCATGGGGTGAGGTATGGGTCTTATTTCAGTTTTTTCCAGTTATGCCAGCACCATTTGTTAAAAGAGACTGTCTTTTCCCGAATTAACGGACTTTGGGCCTTTGTCAAATATCAGCTGCTCACAGGTGGATGAATGTATGTCTGGATTCTCAATTCTGTTCCATTGGTCTACGTATCTGTTGTTGTACCAGTACCAGGCTGTTTTGACTACCGTGGCGTATAATAGGTTCTAAAATCATGGTGCGTGAGGCCTCCCGCTTTGTTCTTCTTCAGTAATGCTTTACTTATCCAGGGCCTCTTCCCTTTCCATATGAAGTTGGCAATTTGTTTCTCCATCTCGTTAAAAAATGCCATTGGAATTTGGATCAGTATTGCACACCAGGCTTTTTTTTAGAAGCTCTAAAGGACTCTGAGAGAAAATTTTTTTTTCCTGATCGTATTTTTGTTTGGTTTGAGAAGGATATATTTTTATGTCCCTTAGATACAATGGATGCATACAAATCAGTCCAGTTTTCAATTCCCTTTTGTGGCTTCCTGGGGTATTATTTACTGCTCCGTGATCATTCCCAGACCATGAACATTCTAAGGCTCCATCTTCTGAACAGGGAGGAACCCAGCCATTTGTAGGGTAGTTACCCTGCCCACAAATCCAGGGGAAGGGGAGGGAGGTCTATACTCTTTATCTGGTAAATTTAATAAACCATGCTATGGTTGTTTTTTCCAGATTATGTAAGGATAATCCAGGAATTACAACCACATTCCTGATTAACTAGAATTAACAATGATAACAGCATTGACAGTGAAATGGAAGATACCCCAAATGCCCCAGTTATCTAGGCTGGATTGAAGTGACTTACCCTGGGGGAACGAATTTGTCTCATTGGAAAGTTTACCATTTATATGGCTAGTTTAGAGTTAACTGACCTAAAGCAGAATGTAAATACCATAAGAGAGATTCAGAATGCTCTGGGGATTAAAAGGCTAAAAGGGCACATAGGTTAGAGGAATCATGAAAAACCTCGTAAAAGAAGCAGCTACACACAGAGCTTCCAACCAACTATTTAGGATTCCACCCTTAAATATAAATAAGTGCTCAAGTCTCATTAGACATTTCAGGAAGACAACAATATGGAAGAGAGAGTTCAAACCAAGCATACAATATAGAAAGAAAGAAAAGGAAGGAAAAAAGAAAACTTGAAAACTCAACAGGAGAGGCATGATTCAAGGAAGAAAAAAAAAAATTAAAACAAACTAAAGAAACAGCCTTAGAGAAATAAGAGATGGTGCGTCCTTCAAAAGAATAGGTGATACGAAAACAGACAATCTGAGAACAAGAAATAACTATTCGAAATTAAAAATCTAGTCACTGAAATTTTAAAAAAATTAAATAGAATAGTAGGAAAATAAAGTCTTCCCAGAGAGTAAAAAAAGAGAGAGCAAGACAGTACAGGGTGCGGGGAGGACAAAAAATACAAAAGATAAGAAAATGGGAATATCAATCATGGTTATCAAGCATTTGATAGAAGACCAGATCAGTGACTTAAAATTTTTGAGAGAAAATGATGTTCAACCTAGAATTTCAACCTAACATTGCATACTTGGTCAAGCTTTACAGTAGACTAAAAGTCCAAGAATAGTCCCAGGATGACAGCCGACTTAGAGAGCAATCAGCCCAGAGTGAGCACCAGAGGGCTCTGGTAGGAAGGCTCCCAGAGAAAATGAATGAAGTTAATAGACTATCTAACATGCCTGCCATCTGGAAAACTTTTGAAAGGAGTTTAACATGTCTTATGGAAAAAAAAAAAAAACACAATAACTGTACAAGCAAAGAAATTAAATCATAATAAGAGACTTGGCTCAGTAGTGGGCAACATTTATATAGTACAATAATATTGTCACTGTTAGTTTAACCAAAAATAATGATATAATTGTATTATGATGATGGAATGTTGTTGCCTACACAACATTCATTCCTGCCCTCCTCCACCTTCCTCCACCCAGATTCTGTTGAGATGTCTTTAGGAAGGGCTAATCGCAACCCCCAGCCCCAAGGCGTAAATCCTGATTAGTCCCAAACTCATTGCCATGGGTCCATTCAGACTCATAGTCTGAATCCCATAGTTTTCAAGGCTGTAATCTTTACGGAAGTTGACTGCCACATCTTTCTCCCGCAGAACAGCTGGTGGGTTAGGTTAGCAGCTGAGCATTTAACCACTGTGTCACCAGGGCTCCTTTAATAAGTCCTAATCAAATTATGAGAATCCCATTTGCTTTACTTGTCATTCTTTTAGGAAGAGGCATGCCACCGGAGTCTGTTGGAGGGTTTCTTAAACAGAGATGCAAGGAGAGTCAGTTCTCCTCTTCTTCCTCTGGATGCCGTCATAATGTGGAAAAGACAACTAAATTTGCTGCCACCATCCAGCAATCATGAGGGCAGTTAACCTGAAGGCAAAGTCAACACCCCAAAGATGGCAGAGCAAAAAGCTCAAAAGTACCTGGGTCTTGATGATGCCACTGAATTATCCAACCCTGGCGAGGCACTATTTTCAGACTTATATTAAATGAAGACAATAAATTTCCTTATTAAGCCAGTAGAGTCAGTTTTCTGGCTTTTCTTCACGTGTTTTTTTGGGAGTGGTACTTTTTGTTTTGTTTCCTTTGTGGGGGGAAGGGGAATGTAACCAGGTGGTAAAAACAAAACACCAAAACACGCTGCCATCAGGTCATTTCTGACTCATGGTGAACCCATGTGTTACAGAGCAGAACTGCTCTCCCTAGAGTTTTCTGGGCTGCAGTCTTTTAAGGAAGCAGATTGATGGGTCTTTTCTTCCACAGAGACACTGGGTAGGTTGGAAACATCAACCTTTAGGTTAACAGCCAATTGCAAATCAATTGGACCATCCAAGGACCTTCTTACCAGGTAGTAAGAGTGCTAAATCTGCATCTGCCATAATAGGAAATACATCATATAATATCTAAAATTGTTAAATTAAGGTATAGCTGTATAAATCCTACATTTAAAAACATAGAGGTAAGTACTCTGAGAAACAGCTAAAATAGCAGAGAGTGGATGGGTGCGTTAGGTAGCAGGACTGAGAGTTACAGAGGGATGCAATAGGATAGCCTAGTAATTCCATTTGGTTGTTTTTAACTATGTGAGTGATTACTTTGATAAAAATACAAAATAATTATAATAAATAAATCAAGCAAACAAAAACACAGAAAGTTGTAAGGTCACTGATGTAGAGAAAAACTTGAACGCTGTTTTTCAAGTTAAAACAGAAAGGTTTATTAAGGGTTTAAAATAATTGCAGTTGGGGAACTACTTAGTCCAATGAAAAACGGAACCAGGTAGTCCCAGGGCGGTTTCGTTATACAAGTACTCTTATAGAGTAAAAAGAAGAACCAAATCGTAGGGAGGACAATTACAGGAAAATCACTGACTATTGTAATAATCACACTATGATTGGTTACTGATTATTAACAGAGTTAGTGATTACAGGTGGTTTCATAGGATGCTTAGATCGTGGTCACAAGATGCTTACATGTATTTCATTTGTCTATCTTGCAAAAATACCTTGTTGGCAATAGCACCCAGACAGCACTCTTCCTGAATATGTGTATTTCGAGGGGTACGGAGAGTCACTTGGTCAAGATTCCTCAGGGCATGTGGTTTCACTTTGATCACCTAGGAAAAACATGTTTTTCTCAAAAACATAGCTGTTAGTTTAGAATCTAGATTAAAATTAGATAGCATGGTCAGCATATTATGCCTCTGTCTCACTGAGTGCACAGAAAGTTTTCTTTTCCAGAGACACTTTAAAGAAAGGTTCAGTTCCCCATATGGCTATCAAAATAGATATTAACATCCCCTCAGAAACAAACCAGCTAGTCTTCCAGAAGCTGATACAGTCATCAAAACCATATTGATCTTTCCATGCTATCTACCAAAGAGTTAAATTGGGGAACAACCTGGATCTTTTTAATTACATGATGCAACCCTAAGACAGTTTCAGACAAGATGGGAACAAGACGATATACATAATCACATGGTGACAACATGATGAGGTTGCAATCACATGACTTCCCAGTATTCTTTCCCCAAGTTATTTGCTAACAATTTTTTTTAATTAATAAAAATGTCTTCTACAACAGCCCAGGGACAAGGACTAGAAGGCAGGAGGAGACAGGAAACCTGGTAATAGTGAACCCAAGGTGGAGAAGGGAGAGTGTTGACATGTCGTGGGGTTGTTAAGCAATGTCATAAAACAATATGTGTACTGTTTAATGAGAAACTATTTGTTCTGTAAACCTTTATCTAAACAACAATAAACAAAATCATAATAAAGACTGTTAAAAAAAATGTCTTCTAGCTCTCATTTCTCTATAATTCAGATATACAGTTTTACTCTCAAGGTCTTAGCATTTTTAAGGGCTCCAACATGAAGAAAAGATCTGTATAGCAAACCTCCATGATTTTACAACTGTTGGACAACATTAAGGTCAGGTAAAGGAAGCTGATTTTTGGTAGTCAAAGAAAATGAAAATGTAAGATTTAGTCATTCTTTTGGAGGAAAAAAGAATTTGTCATTCTGTCAAATGTAATGATTTCAATTCATTTATCTCTATGATTTTTTATTGAGAAATAGGATATTAAAATTCACACATTTCACCCAAGGTTGAGTAAGGATAGTGTTGATGCGTTTTGAGGTTGTTAACCATTGTCATAGGGCAACGTGTGTACTAACTGTTAAATGAGAAACTAGTTTCTTCTGTAAGCCTTCATCTAAAGTGAGAATAGCAGCACAACTGGAAGAACATAGTCGATGTCACTGAACTGTGCATATAGAAATTTCTGAAATGGTGTATCTTTGGCTATGTATATTTTCACCAAAAAAAAAAAAAAATGGTCAAGAAGGGAGAGGGTTGACCTGTTGTGGGGTTGTTAACCAATGTCAATGTCATAAAACAATATGTGTACTACTGTTTCATGAGAAATTATTTGTTCTGTAAGCCTTCACCTGAAGTACAATTAAAAAAAAAATTTATAATTAAAAAAAAAATTCACACATTTCAGAACAAAGTTTAGCCATTGATTTCAACCACTGGGCCAACAAGCTTTTCACTAAATCAAATAATGAAAATGACTCAGATTTGCTTTCTCTTCTTGTTCCCTGATCAGCTCTTGACAACATGGGCCTGAGTCTGGTATACGAAAAAAGGGTGGTCACTTCATAGGGCCTGGGAGAATCAGGGAAGGGGACCAAGACATTGTGATATTAACAGCTCCTGGTCCCATCATTGATTAATAGCACTTTACACTTCCATGCCCTAGTGTTCTCATCAGTAAAAGTAGAGAATTAGGCTCAATTCTTTTTTTTCTTTTCTTTTTTTTATTGTGCTTTAAGTGAAAACTTACAGTTCAAGTTAGTTTCTCATACAAAAACTTATACACACATTGTTATGTGACCCTAGTTGCTCTCCCTATAATGTGATAGCATACTCCTCCTTTCCATCCCGGATTCACCATGTCCCTTCAACCATTTCCAGTCTCTTTCTGCCTTCTCATCTTACCTCCGGACAGGAGCTGCCCATGTAGATTCAAGTATCTGCTTGAGCTAAGAAGCACACTCTTCACGAGTATCATTTTATATCTTATAGTCCAGTCTAATCTTTGTCTGAAGAGTTGGCTTTGGGAATGGTTTAGTTCTGTGCTAACAGACAGCCTGGGGGCCATGTCTTCCAGGGTCCCTCCAGTCTCAGTTAGACCGTTAAGTCTGGTCTTTTTACTAGAATTTGAATTCTGCACACTAGTTTTCTCCTGCTCCGTCAGGGACTTTCTGTTGTGTTCCCTGTCAGGGCGGTCACAGGCTTGATTACTTCTCACACAGAATTTTCAGATATAATATTTTAATATTTAATAATTTGATGATATTTTAACATCTGGAAACTTTTAAGTCAAGTTATAAAATAGACCTATTTGGTTTTAACAAGAGAGTGAAAACACCTCAATGTAGAGATATTCTGTGGGTCAGGGATGGAAATGGAAATCTTTTGAGAGTAAAAACGGAGAAAGAAAAGCAGACTAAGATCTTTCCTAGGTTCCAGACCTAGAAAACAATCGCAAAGTGTGGAGAAGGGGAGTTTTGGGGAAAAAAAAAGATTAAAGTAAGAAGACCTTTTTTCGGCCCCTCTGGATCACGTGCAGCTTTATGCAAGTTTGCCTGGGGCCGTAACACCCCAGTCTGAGAACAACTCTGTACCAGAGTGGTTCTCCAAGTCTTAAACCACCACATTATGTTGCCAGTGAAAAATATGTTATTAGACTTAACTCTAAAATTCTTCTGCAGCCCCTTGATGGTTTCCTCATTATCTTTCAAAATTTCCAGCGTCACAAGAATAGTGTTATCTTGTAAAGAGAGGGTTTCTGCCCACAGAGTAAGACCGTGAATTTGTCTGGGGACCTTCGACATCCTAGTCCATACAGCCAATTTTAACAGACATTTCTATAAGGCCCTGAGTCTAAAGCAACCAGTAAGTTATTTCCTATATAACTAAATTAAACATATAAGAATCAATCCTTAAAATATTAAAAGTGAATTCCTGAGATCTCACTGGTATGCAGCTTGGTATTCTCTACAGAATTTATTATAAAGCCAGGAATATAGTTGTGATTTGATGTAAATGTTATTTATTTGCTGTTTCTCAGTGCAAGAGAATAGTTGAGAATAACTATGTTTTCTTGCAAAGAAAAAGATGAAGGATATTTAACAAGCAATTTTTAACAGAAAGTGCTATGTGTTCACTTTATTAAACACTAATTCTAAGGAGAAAAGACAAGTTTGAATACTTTCAAAGTACTCTTTTCCCTGCAAACAACTTAATCGTTAAAACCATGTATTTTGACTTTGAAAGATTAAACATATAATGATGCCTCAAGGTTAGTAATTACTGCTGTATTTGAATATATCATAGACAAAAAGAGTTTGTTTTAAAACCTATGCTTTTCACATGAGAAACAGACCAAAAGAAGTATTCTCATTTTGGGAAGGTGCCTCTGAGTATGTCTCACTTTTACCTTTTATTATCTTTTTTTTTTTTTTTTCAGGTCCAAGAAGACCCAAAAGCTCCTTTTTAGCTCAGAGTCTTCACACAAGTTCTTCCTCTGCCAAGAAAGCTCACCCTTCCTGTCACCTCCCACTCATTGCCTCCTTTCTTCTGACTAATTCCAGTCATTCTTGAGGATTCAGTTGAAGCCCTCTTTGTCCTCTGAGACTAGGATAGGTCCTCTTGTTATACACTCTTATAAGATCCTACACTTATCACAGTAGTAATCAAATAATTATTTTTGTAATTAATTGTTTCATGTCTCTTTCCCCAAACTAGACAATAAGTTGCATAGGGGCACAGATTGTGTGTGTGTGTGTGTGTGTGTTTTTCAGTTTTTCAATATCTAGTATAATGCTTGGCACATTGTACGTGGCCAATAAATACTTGTTGAATAACAGAAAACAGGACAACAAATGATTTTTGAAGACATTAAAAGATTTTCAGCCTTACTCATAAAGAAATGAAAACGAGAACATCAGTGAAATACTATATTTTCCACTTATCAAATTGAAAAGTTAAAAAAATTAGATAATACACTGTGTTGGAAGAGTGTGATATGATGGTGTGACAGGTGACCCCTGTTGAGTGGTCTGAGTTGGCAGTCTCTTTGAAAGAAACAGCAAAATCTTTCAAAAATTAAATGTATATACCCCTTCCACCCAACAATTTCACATGTAAAACTTTATTCTACAGTTATACTCTCATTTGTATGCAAAGACACATGTATCAAGGATGTTCACTATTTTGTTTAAATAGAAAACGTATCCTAAAATCTTACAATAGAAAAAAGTTAAAGAAATTATGTACAGCCAAATACAGCAGTAAAAGAAGAGAATGAGATAGATGTATATGTACTGATAAATAATCATATCCAAGACACGTAAGTGAAGAATATAAAATGCAAAGTGATGTGATATTATACTCCTATTTATTTTTGTTAGAATTTTCTAGCATGAGCATTAATATATTTTTAAATACAAAAACTTGTTTAAAAATCTGGTTTCGAGTGAATATTTTTCTGGCCAGATAAATAGAGTTTCCACTTAGACCTTTTTTTTAGAGAATTTGCAATTAAAATATGTAAGATGACTAAATTCTGATTCAGATTATTTTGGAAATGTTCTCATTAATGTACATTTATTACATTTCTCTCTTTAGAAGAAATGGTTTCTTATATTACTGTCATGGATTGAATTGTGTCCCCCCAAAATATCTATCAAGTTGGCTGGGTCATGAGTCCCAGTATTGTATGATTGTGTAATCTGATATGATTTCCTTATGTGTTGTAAATTCCATCACTGTGATCTAATAAGATGGATTAGTGGCAGTTATACTGATGAGGTATAAGATTAAAAGATTAGATAGTGTCTTAATCCAATCTCTTTTGAGATATAAAAGAGATAAGCAAGCAGAGACCCATGGGAACCTCATACCACCAAGAAAGCAGTGCCAGAAGCAGAGGCGTCCTTTGGACCTGAGGTTCCTGCGCAGAGAAACTCCCAGACCAGGGGAAGATTGATGCGTCACAAGGACCTTCCTCCAGAGCCGACAGAGAAGAGAAAGCCTTCCCCTAGAGCTGATGCCCTGAATCTGGACTCGTAGCCTACTGAACTGTGAGAGAATAAATTTCTCTTTGTTAAAGCCATCCACTTGTGGCATTTCTGTTATAGCAGTACTAGATGACTAAGACAATCACTAATAATTATTTTTAAACAGAGAAATGTAATAAATTTATGCTAAGGAGAGTCCCTCCAAAGCAGCTACACGCTGCCTGCTTTCATTTAATGTATAGGTACATTTCTCTTCTGAAGTGGAAACCAATATTTATTTATTCATTCATAACAATATATCTAGCTTAATCTCTATGGCCATGTCTTTTATGAGAATTGTATATTTTCTGAAATAAATTCCATTGAGTTTTATCCTTAAATACTATTAAGAAAAACAAGGTTTAGCGGGTGAGACAGCTGCAGCTATTAGCTAGCTGATGCACTGTCACACCTAAAGATATCGTTATAATTTTATCAGACTACGAGTCAAAAAAGTGCACAGTGTGGGACAGAGTATCTCATATGCCTGGAATCCTAGTGAGAGTACTGCCAAACATCATATGCATTCAACTAAAATCCTGCCAAACTGATCAAGGCTTTCAGAGTGCAAGTACACCTCACCACACAACTATCCTAAAGAATATGGCTGCTTGTTACTAAAACAGCATAACCTGACCTCAAAAATTTGCTATGGAGTAAAAAATGTCAACTCATTAAGACATTTCTAGCTACCTCGACATCAAGTAATTAATTGTTAAATATCAGTGAAAAGGTCAGCAGTATTTTAATAAGATCAGTAATTTTGCCAGAAGGATTTGATTAACGTATATGGTTTTACAGTAGTTTAAAATTGCAAAATACCACTTTAATAAATAATATTAACATAATTTCTATACAAAGGAATTATTGACCTATTTATGATTTTATATTAATATTATTTGTAAAAAAAAAAAATTTTGTAACATTGTAGAAATGTGCTTAATAATTTTTGACCAGACTGAAAAGGCAGAGAGGAACGGTTGATTTTGCCATAAAGTCAGGCTGCTCAACAATGAAATAAATTGTTTTAAATTAAAATGTCTTACTACGTCTGTCTAAAGCTAATCCATTTTAGACAGACACAAATTTTTTAAAGTTCAATCATGATCTTCAAGTAAATAAATGGATAAATATTAAAGTTCCAGGAAATTTAATGTATCATTTTAAGCACCTAGAGATAAAAAGTCTACTTCCTTAAAAATAGCCACATTCTTTCTGGAAATCATAAGGCATAAATGGTCTCACAATTTCTTCTATTCAAATACAACATTTTTAAAAATAAATCTTAGATCAGATGAGATAAATTAAGGCCACAATATTCTCTCTGATGAGCCTGTTCTCAGTTACACAACCGGGAACTTAGTATTGAAACAAACAGGGCAAGCAGGGGCTAATACCCATTTCCCATTCACATCACATAATATTACAGATTTCCAAATGGATGCCAAGGGTGGCCACAGATGGAAATCCCATGAAAAATGATGATATTCCAAATCACCAGTGTGAGGCTGCAGGGCCCATCAGGGTGAAGTGAACGGCAGAGGGAGGCTTGTTGGTCAGTTTATGAGTTTGTGAAGTGACCTAGGGCTGGACGGGAGCGTAAATATCACGCCTTATAAACAATCCTAAAATACTCTGAGCAAATGCCATTCCTAGTGATAAAATCCAGAAGTGGACCAATAATTTTCTAGCCCTCTCATCCGCAGCCTCCATGGTGGAAAACTGTTACCTGCTGAGATTTCAGAAAAGGCTCCGTTTTTCTGGAAAGTCGACCTGGAAAGAGTTTCTTTTGAAATCACATTTTGGGGCTCCACCTCTACAACAGGGTCTCTTCAGCCCCACCCTTGTCACTCTGCCATCTGCCCACCCCATGGCCCCGTGTGTCTCCCTGACACCCTATAACACCCTACACACGCGTTCCTCTCTCAAGAAGCACAGGGTTTGCTTAAGGACTCAGAGGCATTTCCAAGTTTCCAGGCTCTGGCTCTTGATCCCTAGGGTGGATGGAAAGCTGGTGGAGGGACCTGGGGAGCTGAGAGAAAGAGCTTCCAGGGAAAGCTGGAGTGCAACCCCCAGGCCACCCCCGGGGTTGGGAGTGCTGGGGTATAAACCTGGAACAACCACCAGAGGGAGGCGGAGGAGGCCAGGGGAAAGGAGGGTCAGGAGGGTTTCCTCCAGTCCCCAAAAGGAGGTGCCAGATAAAAGTCACAGAGCTGGAAGTGGAGACCTTAGGAGACCCCAGCCAAGGTCGCTCAGATTCCAGGACCCTCATCCCGGGACATTCTTCTGCACCCACTGGAGCAGTGCTAGGGGTTCTACACTGTGCATAAGGCTTTGATCTCTCCTAGGAGGATAACTGCCATTCAAAATCTGAGTGACTAACCAAGCTCTCAAGCCAAAAACTAAAACAGTATTTAGAGTACTTTCATAATTAACCTCTAATTCATCTATCCTGTCCAAGAATGCAAGGAGAGATATCTCTAAACCTTTTTGTCCCAGTGTTATCCACCCTGCAGCTCTGGCCCCTGTGATCTGTGGCCCGTGTTTACTAGAAAGGGATACCCACCTTTCCACCACACTCCTCCTGTACCCTACTTTTCATTTTAGTACCAATCCTGTACTCCCCAAGACTCTCACCATCCTTGGGACAGACTCCAGTAGCAGATGAATTAGCAAGGTTTTGGACCAGAAAGCCATCCATTCAATCCCTCTACTTTGTGTCCACATTCTATTACCATCACCCTACACAGCCTGCATCACACATCCTGCCTGGACTAGAGGAAGGCTTGAAACCTAAAGGAAGTAGGAACACCCCAGATATGTTGCTGTAGTTAGTTAATATCGAGTCACTTCTAACTCATAGCGACCCCATATGTTACAGACTAGAATTGCTCCACGGGGTTTTCTTGACTGTCTTTCATGGTCCAGGCCTATCCTTCATGGTCCTACTGGGTAGGTTCAAACCACCAATCTTTAGGTTAGCAGTTGAGTGCAAACCATTTGCGCCACCTAGGGACCTACCCCAGATATGTTGTTGTTGTTGGGTGCCATTGTGTCAATTCCAACTCATAGCAACCCCATGTGACAGAGCAGGACTGCCCTATGGGGTTTCCTAAACTGAAACAGAAACAGATTGCCAGGTCTTTTCTCCCAAGGAGCTGCTGGATGGGTTTGAACAGCCAACCTTTTAGTTAGTAGCTGAGGGCTTATCCATTGTGCCACTAGGGCTCCTTACCCCACATATAGACGTAGCATATTTTAGACACCATTAGTCTTGCTCATGCTTTCTTCCCAGGATTTCTCCCATTTCTTCCTTTCTTTTACCACTGCCTCCTTGGTTTATGCCCTTCAGGCCTGAGCGGCTCATGAGTAAGCAATGAGGCAGGCAAGCAGCAGTGCTCGGGATTATAGTAATTACCTCTAGTTTTCTGCTTCCAATCTCTCCCTCTTTCTAATCATCCTACACACAAATATCACACTACCTTTATAAAACATTTTCTCCTCGTCACTTCTTTGTCTGAAATCTTTCAATGCCAACCCACTATCAATTGAATGTTAATAAAATCAAACTTCTTTTTTCAGATTTCATTTTAAAATAAAATAAAATTGAATTAATTTAATTTAAAATAAAATAAATTCAACCATTTTTACATGTAAAAATCAAACTTTTTAATCTGGTTTTTAAAACCCCAAACTACCTTTCCAGATTACACAAATTCCCATTTGTTTACAAACTATACTCCAGACTCACCTTAACATGGCCTATTTTGTGCTCTTTTTTATGTTTTCTCCCTAGTCTCTAATGTCTTATCCATCACTACCTATCAAAATTCCACCTATTCCTCAAGCCTAGGTCAAGAAGCCTAGACTTGAGGATGGCCCAAGATGGTGGCTTAGTCACACACACCAGGATGTTCCCCTACAGCAAAGACCCAAGAAACCAAGTGAAACAGATACAGATGACAATCCTGGAAGCCTGAGCATCAAAAGAAAGGATGAATAATTAGATCCAACATTTATTGGAAGGAGAAACTGAATGAAGACAACAATGAGGAGAGTTACAGATCAAAGGTGTCCTGCTAGCCGGCCCGGTGCAGAATGACCATCTTGAGACAAAGTGAGCAGCAACCCCAGGTGAGGAGCACAGGAAGGTAACTTCACAGAAGTCCCAAGAGGAGACATAGAAACTGTACATACAAGCCTGGAGTGAAGCAAGATGAGCAGGACATGATCTGGATCTACGAAGAGAAAGTACAGGAAGGCAGGAGAGAGCTCCAAGGATCCTGGTGATCACAGAGCAGGGAGGAAGCCAGGAACTGGAGAAGGACTACTCACCCCTGGCCATTAGGGTGAGTGGTGCACATGAAATAGTAGATCGATAGGGTCAGCAGGAGGTCCCCCACACAACCAGACTCCAGGCAGCACCTCTCCACATTTGGCTGGCTACAACCTATGGAGAGTGCCCCAGTACCCACACCCAGTGACCAGAGGAGCACACTCCCCTTCCCCACTGTCCTCCTGGTGACCAGCAACGTTAGCCTCCCTCCATTCCCACCACCCTGCCCACTCAGGGACCATGGTATGAGTCCTCCCTCTCCTCCTCAACCAGCCCCACCCAACCTGCAACCAGCAACGCATATCCATCCAGCCCCCAATCTCCACACCCTGCCCATCTGGGAAGTGGCAGTGCACACTCCTGCACCGCTAGACCAACAAACAGAGGCAGTACATGCCCACCATGTCATCACCTCCCTGCCAACCTGCCCATCTGGCAAGTGGCAGCATGCAATTCTTTACCACTGGACCAATGACTGGTGGCAGTGTGCGCCACAGCCATCACCGCACTCACCCGGGTATCAGCGACATATGCTCACCCCACCCCCCTGCCACTGCCACCCTGCGAATCCAACAATAGTTGGCAAGTGCTCCTGTGCCACCAGATGGTGATCAGCTAGAGCATTCAGACTCCACCGGCCCTAATATATCAAAACAAGCAAACAAAAAAATCAGGACAAAACAAACAAACACACAATCAATAAATAAACATATAAATAAACAAAATAACATCTTAATGACTCAAAGAGAGCAGACAATAACAAATCATATGAAGAAACAGGATAAGATGGCTCAAACAAGTCAGCAAAATAAAGGGAAAGAAAACGTTCCCAAGGAAGAAATGATAATGGAACTACCCAAGAAGGAATTTTGAAAAACTTATATTTAGGATTCTCAAAGAGATCAAGGAATACAAAGAAAAAAACCCTAGAAGTATTCAGGAAAACATACAAGAACAAACTGACAGACTCAATAGACAATTAGAAACCATACAAAAGCCAACACCTAGAAACTCAAAAGATGAACAATAAAATATCAGGAATAGATAACACAATGGAAGAACACAGAAGTAGAATTGAATCAATGAAAGAATCAGCCAAATAGAGGACAAATCCCTGGATACTAATTTGTTTGAGGAACAATCAGAAAAAAGAATGAAGAAAGCTTAAGAGTTATATGGACACCATCAAGAGGAATAATTTACACAAAATAGGAATTCTGGAGCCCTACTGGCATAGTGGTTAAGAGCTCAGCTGCTAACCTAAAAGACTGGCAGTTCAAATCCACCAGCTACTCCTTGGAAACCATGTGGGGCAGTTCCACTCTGTCCTATAGGGTCACTATAAGTCAGAATCAACTCGATGGCAATGGGTTTGGTTTTCTATAACTGTAGAACTGTCTCTCTTTTCAATTCTTTTAGAGTTTGTTTCATGTATTTTGGAGCTCTGTCACTGAGTGCATAAATATTTATTACTCTTATAGCTTGGTGAACTGACCCTTTAATCATTATATAATGTCCATTTTTGTCTCTTATAATGGATTTTGACTTAAAATCTATTTTAACCAACATTATTATTGCTATTCCTGCTCTCTTTTGGTTACTATTTGCTTGATATACTTTTTTCCATTCTTTGTTTTTTGTAAATCTTTACAGAAGCACACTTCCACATCTTTCTCTTGAGGAACAGCTGGTAGGTTTGAACCACCGACCTTTCAGTTAGCAGCCGAGCACTTAACCACTGTGCCCCCATGCTCCTTACAGTAATAGTAGAAGACTTTAACACACCACTTTCAACAATGTACAGAGCAACTAGAAAGAAACTCAGTAAAATACAGAAGATCTAAATAATAAAATCAACCAACTAGACCTCACAGAAATATATAGAACACACCAACAGCAACATGGAACACATTCTTCTCCAACGAATATGGATCTTTCTCACAATAGACCATATTCTAGGCCACAAAGCAAGCCTCAATAAATTCAAAAACATCAACATAATACAAAGCATCTTCTCTAACCATAATGCTATAGAACTAGAAATCAATAACAGAAAGAACAAGGAAAAAAATAAGTTAAACACATCCATGTGTCACTTGATGTCCACAATACGTTCTGTGAAATACGACATTATATGATTTGGACATTACACAAACACCTTATTATATACAGGCAGCCCTGAGGTTACGTGCCTAGCTCTGCCCGCTGTTTCACCCACCTGAGGAACATGAGCAGCCCTGGTCCAGCAGCCCCCACTGCCGCCTGCCCACTGGACAAAGCCTGAGAGCTGTATCCACTGGATATAGGAGGCCAGCTTTGCTGGGTGTGCAGCTGCGGGTCGGGCGGGGGCTCCACTGGCAGCTGGATCGGGACTTTGCACACATCCAGGTGCAGAGCAGGGGGCGCATGGAGTGGGGGTGCGGAGAGGTGGATGCTGGGAGCACAGCTGGTGGTGGCAGCCCTGGCTGCTGCCACCCTGTTGGTGCCGCCACTTCCTGATTATATGTAGCTGCTGCTACTGCTGCTGCTGCCAGGAGTTGGAAGCCTGTAAGCTCCCAGGCCCAGCAAACGCCCCTGCCAGTGCCCATGGCAGAAGCAGAGGAGCCACAGCAGGAGTGAATGGCTGCATAGTTGCTGGACAGGTGAATGCAGCAAGGAGGAGGGAAAGGAGTAGAAGGAAGAGGCGCTGCAGAGATTGGGATGTGCTCCGGAGCCCTGCTGCTTGTTCACTCTGGGGGTTTGGGGTCTTTAAAATCATTAAAGGAAAATAATAAACAAAAGGAGAGCTGCTTTCCCTTAAAAAAAAAAAAATCTTATCAGACCACAAACACATGTGCAGTCAATCATTGCCCAAGAAGACATTATGCGGCGCAAGACTGTACACAGAAACTAAATAACACCTTACTTAAAAACTATTGAGTTACAGAAGTTTAAAAATTCTTAGAATCAAATAAGAATAAAGACACAACATACCAAAAACCTCAGACACAGCAAAAACAGTGCTCAACAAATGCACACATCAAAAAACCAAGCAAGGGGAAGCGGAGACAAGATGGCAGAGTAGTCAGAAGCTTCTGGTGGACCCTCTTACAACAAAGACCCGAAAAAAACAAGTGAATCAATTATATATGACAATCTAGGAGACCTGAACATCTAAGGCAAAGTTGAGGCACTGGACTGAGTGGCAGGGCGAGGGAGAGATGGTTTGGAAGCAGCAAGGAGTTGCCAGACCTGACCTGGCGAGAGCTAGAGCCCTTCAGGCCTGAGCGGCTCATGAGTAAGCAGTGAGGCAGGCAAGCAGCAGTGCTCCGGAGGCGTATTCCGCACCAGGAGAGAACCAGCTGCAGAGAGTCTACTCAGCCACCCAGATTCAGTGAGAAGCAGCCTTAGATTGGTGAAAGATAAGTACTTGCATATGGCCTACCACAGGAATCAAAAACATCCCCCTTAGGGAAAAACTTCTCTCCCATTTACCTCCCCACTCCCTCCTCTGCACTGGGTCCCAGACTGGCTTCAGCAATTGCCAAGTCCCCTGGGCCAGAAGTAGGATCCATCACACACCCTGAGCCATTATCCCGGCCTTGGAGAGTGAACAAATTAACAAACGGGAAAAAATAAACTGCCGCCTCCCCTAAGCCAGGAACCCAGGGTAGGCACAGCTCCTTTGCCTAGGCACAGGCATAAGGGATCCAGAAACAATGAGTGCCTTTCTCCCTGCAGAGTCTTGTGTGGGCCCATTTCAACAGCATAGGCCCTCGTTACCGCAGTACAACAGGGTATATACCTGAAGTCTAATTTGAACTGTTTCAGCTGTGAAGTGGCAGGTTCATGACATTTGACACTGCTCTGCCCATTAAGCAGGGTCTTCACCTACCCACATCAGGGGCCTGAGGACTGGTGGCTCCACCCACACCACCTAGCCACCTGCGATAGGGACCCAAGAATAAGCGGTACCCCCCTGTCCTTACAGCCAACAGCGCAGGGTGCTCACAGTCTGGCTGCAAAACCCATTCACCTACTTGCTGTAGGGAACAGGGACATGCCTTCCTCCTGGACACTTGGGGGTGGCCGTCAGCCCCCAGCCTGGCTCAGAATGCATCCCCCTGCTGCAGCCAGATGCCTGTGCCTACACCAACCACCCATGCCTGTCTAGGCGTATAGGTGAGAACCCGCACCACATACTTGGTGACTATTTACCTGGGCACCTGAGCTGAATCTGTACAGGAACAGTGGGCGGACTTCTGAGCTCAGATACCTAGTTACAGATCTAACCACCTGGTGACAGGATATTAGAGCTTCAAAGGTGCCAATAATCAAACTAGCTCATATAAGCAGCCTATCTGGGCATATCAAAACAAAACAAGAAGCTAGGACATAGTAAACAAACATAAAATAAGTATAATAACTTATTGATGGCTCGGAGACAACAGTCAATATCAAATCACATAAAGAGGCAATCCATGATGGCTTCAGTAAGCTCCCAAAATAAAGAATGTAGAAATTTTCCAGAGGAGGAAAATTTCTTGGAATTATCAGAGGCAGAATACAAAAGATTAATATACAGAACTCTTTAAGAAATCAGGAAGGAAATAAATCAAAATGCAGAACATGCAAAAGAGGAAATTAAAAAGATTAGAGAAGAGCATAATGACAAATTTAACAGGTTGCAAGAATCCATAGAGAGACATCAATCAGAAATCCAGAAGATTAACAATAAAATTTCAGAATTAGACAACTCAATAGAAAGTCATAGGAGCAGAACTGAGGCAATGGAAGTCAGAATGAGTGAGACTGAAGATAAAGCACTTGATGCCAACTTATTTGAGGAAAAATCAGATAAAAGAATTTAAAAAAATGAAGAAACCCTAAGAATTATGTGGGACTCTATCAAGAGGAATAAACTACGAGTGACTGGAGTACCAGAACAGGGGGTGATAACAGAAAATACAGAGATAATTGTTGAAGATTTGTTGGCAGAAAACTTCCCTGATATTGTGAAAGATGACAAGGTATCTATCCAAGATGCCCATTGAGCCCCCCATGAGGTAGATCCCAAAAGAAAGTCAGCAAGACATATTATAATCAAACTTGGCAAAACCAAAGATAAACAGAGAATTTTAAGAGTGGCTAGGGATAAACGAAAAGTCATCTACATAGCAGTCAATAAGAATAAGCTCGGACTACTCAGCAGAAACCATGCAGGCAAGAAGGCAATGGGATGACATATATAAAGCCTTGAAAGAAAAAAACCACCAGCTAAGAATTATATATCCAGCAAAACTGTCTCTCAAATCTGATGGTGAAATTAGGGCATTTCCAGATAAACAGAAGTTTAGGGAATTTGCAAAAACCAAACCAAAATTACAAGAAATACTAAAGGGAGTCCTCCAGTTAGAAAATCAGTAACATCAGATAACAACCCAAGACTAGAACACAGGACAGAGCAACTAGATATCAACCCAGATAGGGAAGTCACAAAGATAAATCAAAGCTAAAACACTGAAAATAGGGAAACAGATGTCAAGATGTAAAAGATGACAATATTAAAACAAAACAGAGGGACTTTAAAAATGTAGACATAGACTTTGAATATGGAGAGGAAGTCAAGGTGATATAAAGAAATAAAAGGCTGGTATAAACTTAGAAAAATAGGGGTAAATGTTAGTTAACGACAAAGGAAACTAACAATCCTACAAGCCAAAATAAAAAAACTAGAAAAATATAAAGACTCAGCAAACACAAAATGAACATCAAGAAAAACATGAAAAGGAAATACATAAAGAAAAATGACTCAGCACAGAAAATTAAGTGGAACAAAGAAACTGTGAACAACACACAAAAAAAGACATCAAAATGACAGCACTAAACTCATATCTATCAATAATTACGCTGAATGTAAATGGACAAAATGCACCAATAAAAAGACAGAGAGTGGCAGATTGGATAAAAAAACATAATCTGTCCATACACTGCCTACAAGAGACACACCTTACACTTAAAGACACAAACAAACTAAAACTCAAAAGATAAAAAAAAATGTATCAAGCAAACAACATTCAAAGAAGAGCAGGAGTGGCAATATTAATGTATGACAAAATAGACTTTAAAGTAAAATCCACCACAAAGGATAAGGAAGGACACTGTATAATGAGTAAAGGGTCAATACATCAGGAGGACGTAACTATAGTAAATATTTACACAGCCAATGACGGGGCTCCAAAATACATAAAACAAACTCTAACAGCACTGAAAAGAGAAATAGGCAGCTCCACAACAGTAGAAGGAGACTACAACACACCACTTTCAGTGAAGGGCAGGACATCCAGAAAGAAGCTCAGCAAAGACACAGAACATCTAAATGCTACAATCAACCAGCTTGATCTCATAGAGGTATACCGAACACTCCACCCAACAGCAGCCAAGTATACTTTCTTTTCCAACTCACATGGAACATTCTCCAGAATAGACGACATATTAGGCCATAAAGCAAGCCTTAACAAAATCCAAAGCACTGGAATACTACAAAGCATCTTTTCTGACCATAACGCCATAAAAGTAGAAATCAACAACAGAAAAAGCAAGGAAAAAAATCAAACACATGGAAACTGAACAATGCCTTGCTCAAAAACTACTGGGTTATAGAAGAAATTAAGGATGGAATAAAGAAATTCATAGAATCAAACAAGAATGAAAACACATCTTACCAGAACCTCTGAGACACAGCAAAAGCAGTAGTCAGAGGACAGTTTATAGCTATAAATGCACACATCCAAAAAGAAGAAAGGGCCATAATCAGAACATTAACAACTGGAACAAGTAGAAAGAGAGCAGCAAAAGAAGTCCTCCAGGAGCCAGAAGAAAGGAAATAATAAGAATTAGAGCAGAATTAAATGAAACAGAGAACAGAAAACAACTGAAAAAGGTAACAAGACCAAAAGTTGGTTCTTTGAAAAGATCAACAAAATTGATAAACCATTGGCCAAACTCACAAAAGAAAACCAGGAGAGGAAGCAGATAACTCGTATAAGAAATGAGATGGGTGATATCACAACAGACCCAACTGAAATTATAAGAATCATAACAGAATACTATGAAAAACTGTATTCTAACAAATTTGAAAACCTAGAGGAAATGGACAAATTTCTAGAAACTCACTACCTACCTAAACTAACACAAACAGAGGTAGAACAACTAAATAAACTCATAACAAAAGAAGAAATTGAAAAGGCAAATAAAAAACTCACAACGTAAAAAAGCTCTGGCCTGGACGGCTTCACTGGAGAATTCTACCAAACCTTCAGAGAAGAGTTAACACCACTACTACTAAAGGTATTTCAGAGCATTGAAAAGGATGGAATACTCCTGAACTCATTCTATGAAGCCAGCATAACCCTGATACCAAAACCAGGTAAAGACACCACAAAAAAAGAAATTACAGACCAATATCCCTCATGAACATTGACACAAAAATCCTCAACAAAATTCTAGCCAATAGAATTCAGCAACATATCAAAAAAATAATTCTCCATGATCAAGTGGATTTCTACCAAGTATGCAGGGATGGTTCAACATTAGAAAAACAATCAATGTAATCCACCACATAAATAAAACAAAAGACAAGAACCACATGATCTTATCAATCGATGCAGAAAAGGCATTTGACAAAGTGCAAGACCCATTCTTGATAAAAACACTCAACAAAATAAGAATAGAAGGGAAATTCCTCAATATAATTAAGGGGATTTATACAAAGCCAACAGCCAACATCATCCTAAATGGAGAGATTTCGAAAGCATTCCCCTTGAGAACAGGAACCAGACAAGGATGCCCTTTATCACCACTCCTATTCAACATTGTGCTGAGGTCCTAGCCAGAGGAATTAGGCTAGAAAAAGAAATAAAGGGCATCCAAATTGGTAGGGAAGAAGTCAAAGTATCTCTATTTGCAGATGATATGATCTTATACATAGAAAACCCCAAAGAATTCACAAGAAAACTACTGGAACTAATAGAAGATTTCAGCAAAGTTTCAGGATACAAGATAAACATACCAAAATCAGCTGGATTCCTTTACTCCAACAAAAAGAACTTCGAAGAGGAAATCACCAAATCAATACCATTTAAAATAGTCCCAAGAAGATAAAATACTTAGGAATAAATCTAACCAGAGATGTAAAAGACCTATACAATGAAAACTACAAGACACTACTGCAAGAAACCAAAAAAGACCTGTGTAAGCTGAAAAACATACCTTGCTATGGATAGGTAGACTCAACATTGTGAATATGTCAATTCTACCCAAAGTGATCTACATATACAATGCAATCCTGATCCAAATTCCAACAGCATTTTTTAATGAGATGGAGAAACAAATTATCAACTTTATATGGGAAGGGAAGAGGTCCCGAATACGTAAAGCATTACTCAAGAAGAACAAAGTGGGAGGCCTCACACTACCTGATTTTAGAACCTATTATTCTGCCACGGTAGTCAAAACAGCCTGATACTGGTACAACAACAGATACATAGACCAATGGAACAGAATTGAGAATCCAGACATAAATTCATCCACCTATGAGCAGCTGATATTTGACAAAGGCCCAAAGTCCATTAATTGGGGAAAAGACAGTCTCTTTTACAAGTGGTGCTGGCATAACTGGATATTCATCTGCAAAAAACTGAAATAAGACACATATCTCAAACCATGCGCTAAAACTAACTCAAGCTGGATCAAAGACTTAAGTATAAAATCAAAAACGATAAAGATCATGGAAGAAAAAATAGGGACAATGCTAGAAGCCCTAATACATGGCATAAACACAATACAAACTATAAGTAACAATGCACAAGCACTAGAAGAGAGACTAGATAACTGGGAGCTCCTAAAAATCAAACCCTTATACTTATCAAAAGACTTCACCAAAAGAGTAAGAAGACAACCTACAGACTGGGAAAAAATTTTTGGCTACAACAAATCCGATCAGCTTCTAATCTCTAAAATCTACAAGATACAGCAAAACCTCAACAACAAAAATACAAATAATCCAATTAAAAAATGGGCAAAGGATATGAACAGGCACTTCGCCAAAGAAGATATTCAGGGGACTAAAACAGACACATGAAGAAATGCTCATGATCATTAGCCATTAGAGAAATGCAGATCAAAACTACAATGACATATCATCTCACCCCAACAAGGCTAGCATTAATCCAAAAAACACATAATAATAAATACTGGAGAGGTTGTGGAAATACTGGAACACTTATACACTGTTGGTGGGAATGTAAAATGGTACAACCACTTTGGAAATCGATTTGGCGCTTCCTTAAAAAGCTAGATATAGAAGTACCATACGACCCAGCAATCCCGCTCCTTGGTATATATCCTAGAGAAATAAGAGTCATCACACGAATAAGTATATGCACACCCACGTTCACTGAAGCACTGTTCACGATAGCAAAAAGATGGAAACAACCTAGATGCCCATCAACGGATGAACGGGTAAGCAAATTATGGTATATCCACACAATGAATATACCATAATCTGTGAAACATCTTATAGCGTGGAAGAATCTGGAAGGCATTATGCTGAGTGAATTTAGTCAGTCACAGAAGGACAAATATTATATAAGACCACTGTTATAAGAACTCAAGAAAAGCTTTAAACACAGAAGAGAACATTCTTCGATGGTAATGAGGGTGGGGAGGGAGGTGGAGGGTTATTCACTAACTAGACAGCAGACAAGTATTATCTTAGGTGAAGGGAAGGACAGCACTCACTACAGGGGAAGTCAGCACAACTGGACTAAACCAAAGCTAAGAAGTTTCCTGAACACAGTCAAACACTTTGAAGGACGGAGTAGCAGTGGAAGGAATCTGGGGACCATGCTTTCAGGGGACATCTAGGTCAACTGGCATAACAAAGCTTAAGAAAATGTTCTGCATCCTACTTTGGTGACTGGCATCTGGGGCCTTAAAAGCTTGCAAGCGGCCATCTAAGATGCATCAATTGGTCCCAACCACCTGCAGTAAAGGAGAATGAAGAACACCAAAGACACAAGGAAAGTAGTAGCCCAAGAGACAGAAAGGGCCACATAAACCAGAGACTTCATCAGCCTGAGACCAGAAGAACTAGATGGTGCCTGGCTACCACCAATGACCGCCCTGACAGGGAACACAACAAAGAGTCCCTGATGGAGCAGGAGAAAGGTGGGGTGCAGAACTCAAATTCTAGTAAGAAGACCAGACTTAATCGTCTGAGACTAGAGGAACCCTGGAAAGCATAGCCCCTGGATTCTCTATCAGCCCAGAACTAAAACAGTTTCTGAGGCCAACTCTTCAGACAGGGATTGGACTGGACTGTGGGACATAAAGGGATACTCGTGAGGAGTGAGCCTCCTAGCTCAAGTAGATACAAGAGACTAAACGGGCAGCTGTTGTCTGGAGGTGAGATGGGAAGGCAGAGAGGGTTAGGAGCTGGTTGAATGGACATGGGGAATCAGGGGTAGAAAGGAGGAGTGTGCTGTCATAGTATGGGGAGAGTAATTAGGGTCACATAACAATGTATGTATAACTTTGTATGGGAGACTAACTTGAAATGTAACGTCATCTAAACTACAACAATAAAAAAAAAAACAGCAAAAAGAATAGCAGCAGCAGCAAATCCCAGTCTCTTGCAAAATCCTAATTCCACATCTAAGATGTGCAACGCAATACTTCTAAATAATTGTTGTACTCTGTCCTCACATTCTCTCTCATTTCACAATATAGGACTTTCCCACTAAAATCAATCACTCTTTCTCTCAGTTCATGTTTTCCTATGTACAGGAGTTAGAATGGTTCTGGACAGTTAATTAGCCATAAATCCATCTCTAAAACACAGAACACATCAGTTGCTTTTGTAAACCCCCAATGTTCCATTTTGCTTCAGTGCCTTTTTCATAAACCTAATTGTGTTAATGCACTGGCAGATTTATTGCTCACCTTTTCACCCTTTATGCTGATCCCTGACTGCCCACGAGGTCCTTTCAATCCATCAAAATCACAATCCTCTTGTGTAAGAAAGGTCACATTTATTCTAACAATAGAAACCCACAGCCATGTGTTGCCTCAGCATGGGTCACTAAGGGGCACATCAAAGCAAAGGCTGTGACTTGCATGGATCCCTCTTGATATTTTTACTTTCCCAGTTTCAGACATAGAGGCATAGGGATGATTTCTTTGTTTCTTGACTGCTGCCTCAAACTCATAATGAACTCTGAGAAGGAAAATGGAACTCCTTATTAAAAAAGAATATCTTTTTTCTACTCAAGCTTAGACCAGAATTTTTCTGCACATGACTCCAAACAAGAAAAGAATAGAGTGGGAGAGTGGAGAGCTATGAGAATTTAGCTGTCGAGCTCCCTGGCTGAACAGCAGAAAACATGTGGAGGATGCAAATTTTCCATATGATAGGTCTTCCTTCCTTTCTTTCCTTCCACCCACACATCCACCCACCCACCCATCCATCCATCCATCCATCCATCCATCCATCCAACCATCCATCCCGTACTCTGCATAGGTGTTAGAACCAATGATTATAAAGTCAAATGCCTCCGGGGTATAAGCAAAGCTTAAGGACCTATGAGAGATAGGAACTTTGATGACCTGGAGCACACAGGCCCCATCTAAAGAATGTGGTCACTACTTAGCCTCAGCATAGGTCAAGTAGGAATACAGGCCTAATGTGGCAAGATCTTCTGAATCTTCAAGAGAAACAGGAAACCCAGATTTTTAGGAGAAATCTCCCAGTTCTTAAACTGGCAAAAAACTAAATGAAAGTTTTAAAACTGCTGTGCAAGATGGATCTGCAGTCTGAATTTGGCCAGCACTTCAAGGTATACAAAGCTCCACTATCCTCCTGAAGTTTAGAGTGGAGCTGGGGAGGCCATAAGTGAGTGCTGCAAAACAGTGGGTGGTGAAGACCAAATGGTAGAGACAGTCAGTAATGGTTTCTACGAGAGAGGTTAATGTCAGCTGGGATAATTAAGGCATCTTGGAAAAGAAACCTAGGCTTTTTAAAAATATATATGTATTTTATTGTGTTTTAGGTGAAAGTTTACACAGCAAATTAGATTCCCATTCAACAATTCATACACACATTGTTCCATAACATTGGTTACAATCCCTGCAATGTGTCAGCACTCTCGCTATTTCCACCCAGCGTGTCCCATTTCCATCCATCCAGTTTCCCTGCCCCTCCTTCCCTGCCCCCTACTTGGGTAAACGTCGACTGTTTGGTCTCGTATAGTTGATTGTTTAAAGGAGCAAATTCATCATGTGTATTACTGTTTATTTTACAGGCTAATCTATTATTTGGCTGAAAGGGGAGCTCTGGAAGTGGCTTCAGTTCCAGGTTAAAAGAATATCTTAGGGCGATAGTCTCGGGGGTTCCTCTAGTCCCTATCAGTTCAGTAACTGTGTTTTTTGTTTTGTTTTGTTTTTTTAAATGAATTTGAGTTTTGTTCTACAATTTTCTCCCATTCTAACTGGGACTTTCTATTGTGTCCCCGGTCAGAACAGTCAGTAGTGGTAGCCAGGCACCATCTAGTACTTCTGGTCTCAGACTAGAAGATGCAGTGGTTCATGTGGGGCATTAGTCCTGTGGACTAATTTCTTCCTTGAGTCTTTGGTTTCCTTCACTCTCCTTTGCTCCAGATGGGAAAAGACCAATAGTTGTATCTTAGACGGCTGCTCACAAGCCTTTAAGATCCCAGACGCTACTCACCAAACTAGGTTGTAGAACATTATCTTTATGAACTAAGTTATGCCAGTTGACTTAGTTGTCCCATGAGATTATGGTCTTGAGCCTTCAAACCCAGTAAATCAATCCCACAAGGTTTATGGATATGTCTAGGAAGTATGCATAACTGTGTCCCCTATGTGCTTTATTGTATATATGAATATACATGCAGCACATACGAACATGTATATTCATATGTCCACAAATATACCTATATTTATACAGGCATGTACTCCCATACACTTTCTCACACCCCTATAGTATATATATCTACCTTGTAACCACAGACATATTTTTTGGTTGTTATTACTGTTGTTGCAAAACTGTATATGTTATAGCATCTACCATAGTTATCCTTTATTCTTGCATACCCCTCAGTGTCTTCATTTACCTTGGTCAAGTTGGCCTGACTTCCCCCATATTGTGTATTGCCTTTCCCATCACTAGAAATAACAGGCGTCTATTATCCAGCAAATGATTCCCCCTCCGCCACCTCCCATCCCTGGTAATCATCAAAGAACACTGCTTTCTGTGTGTATTCCTATTCTTGACTTTTTATAAAAGTGGTATCATGCAACGTTTGTCCCTTTGTATTTGACTTATTTCACTCAGCATAATGTCCTCCAGATTCATCTGTGCTATGTTTTGCAGACTCATCATTATTCTTTATCATTGTGTAGTATTCCATTGTATGTATGCACCACAATTTGTTTGTCCAATCATCCGTTGATGGGCACTTAGGTTGTTTCCATCTTTTTGCTATTGGGAATAATGCTGCAATGAACATGGGTGTGCATATGTCTATTTGTGTCACTGCTCTTCTATCTCCAGAATATATACCTCGGAGAGAGCTTGCTAGATAATAAGGTATTTCTATTTCTAGCTTTTTGAGGAAGCACCATACCATTTTCCACAGTGGTTGTACCATTTTACAATCCCATCAACAGGTTATAAGAGTTCCAGTCTCCCCACAACCTTGCCAGGATTTGTTGTTTTCTGTTTTTTTGATAAGTACCATTTTTGCAGGGGTGAGATGGTATCTCACTGCAGCTTTGATTTGCATCTCTCTAATGAGGCCTAACCAAAAGGTCAGCAGTTCGAATCCACCAGCCGCTCCTTGGAAACCCTGTGGGGCAGTTCTACTCCGTCCTGTAGGGTTGCTATGAGTTGGAAGCAACTCGACGGCAGAGACGGCAACGGGTTTGTTTCTGTTTTGTTTTGTTTTTTAAATGGCTAATGATCATGAGTATCTCTTCATGAGTTGGTTAGCCGCCTGAATGTTCTCCTTGTGAAGTGTCTACTCATGTTCTTTGCCCATTTTTTGATTAGATTGTCTTTTTGTTGTTGGGTAGTTGAAGTTTTCTATATATTTTAGAGATTAGACTCTTGTCAGATATGCTGTTTCCAAAAATTTTCTCCCAGTCTATAGGTTCTTTTTTTACTCTTTTGGTAAAGGCTTTTGATGAGCATAAACATTTCATTTTTAGGACGTCCCAGTTATCTGGTTTATCTTCTGCTGTTTGCATATTTTTAGTTGTGTTTGATAGTGTATTTATGCCAAAAATTAGGACCCCTAGCTTTGGCCCTATGTTATCTTCCAGGAGCTTTATAGCTTTAGCTTTAACATTTAGGTCTTAGATCTGTTTTGAGTTACTTTTTGTGTATGGTATAAGTTATGGATCTTGTTTCATTTTCTGCAAATCGGTATCCAGTTTTGCCAACATCATTTGTTAAAGATTGTCTTAATCATCTAGTGCTGCTATAACAGAAATACCACAAGTGGATGGCTTTAACCAAGAGAAATTTATTCTCTCAAAGTCTAGTAGGCTACAAGTACAAATTCAGGACATCAGTTCCAGGGGAAGCCTTTCTCTCTCTGTCACCTTTGGAGGAAGGTCCTTGTTATCAATCTTCCCCAGGTCAAGGAGCTTCTCAGTGAAGGGACCCTGGGCCCAAAGGAGGTGGTATTCTCCTGGCTCTTGTTTCTTGGTGGTATGAGGTCCCCATGTCTCTCTGCTTGCTTCTCCTTTTATATCTCAAAAGAGACTGGCTTAAGACACAATCTAATCTTGCAGATTGAGTCCTGCCTCGTTAACATAACAGCCACTAATCCCATCTCATTAACATCATAGAGATAGGATTTACAACACATAGGAAAATCACATCAGATGACAAAATGGTAGACAATCATACAATACTTAGAATCATGGCCAAGCCAAATTGATACACATATTTTTGGAAGACACAATTCAATCCATGACAAAGAAACTGTCTTGTCGCTTCCCCATTGAACAGACTTGGACCCTTTGTCAGTGATCATCTGTCCAAAGGTGGATGGATTTACTTCTGGGCTCTCGATTCTGTTCCATTGGTCTATGTGTCTGTCGCTGTACCAGTATCAGGCTGTTTTGATTACTGTGGCTGTATAGTGTAAGTTCGGAGATCAGGAAGTTTGAGGCCTCCTACTTTGTTCTTCTTTAATACTGCTTTAGCTATTCAGGGCCTCTTTCCTTTCCATATAAAGTTGGAGATTAGTTTTTCCTTTTTTTTTTTTT
Organism: Dugong dugon; assembly: GCA_030035585.1. Lineage (NCBI taxonomy): Eukaryota > Metazoa > Chordata > Mammalia > Sirenia > Dugongidae > Dugong > Dugong dugon. The sequence goes on from CM057461.1 coordinate 131,274,862, forward strand.
TTTCTTTTATTGTACTTCAGGTGAAGGTTTACAGAACAAGTACTTTCTCATGAAACAGTAGTACACATATTGTTTATGACATTGGTTAACAACCCCACAACATGTCAACCTTCTCCTTTTTTTTTGGTGAAAATATACATAGCTGAAGATACACCATTTCAAAAATTTCTACATGCACAGTTCAGTGACATCGACTACGCTCTTCCAATTGTGCTGCTATTCTCACTTTAGATGAAGGCTTACAGAACAAAACAGTTTCTCATTTAACAGTTAGCACACATGTTGCCCTATGACAATGGTTAACAACCTCACAACACACCAACACTATCCTTACTCAACCTCGGGTTACCTACCACCAGCTTTCCTGTCCCCTTCTGCCTTCTGGCCCTTGTCCCTGGACTGCTGTGCCTCATTAGTCCCATTTGGTTTTATGGGGCTGTCCACTCCTCGGCTGGATGGTGAACCTTGGAAATGACTTCACCACCGAGCTAAAAGGGTGTCTGGGGGCCATACTCTTGGGGTTTCTCCAGTCTCCGTTAGGCCAGTAAATCTGGTCTTATTTTTGTGAGTTAGAATTTTGTTCTACATCCTTCTCCAGCTCTGTCCAGAACCCTCTGCCGAGATCCTGGTCAGAGCAGTCAGTGATGGTAGCCGGGCACCATCTAGCTGTACTGGACTCAGTATGGTGGAGGCCTTGGTAGCTGTGGTCCACTAGTCCTTCAGACTAATCTTTTCCTTGTATCCTGTTCTCTTCATTCTCCCTTTCTCCCAAAGGGATGAGACCAGTGGAATATCTTAGATGGCTGCTCACAGGCTTTTAAGACCCAAGACGCTACTCACCAAGGTACAGAATGTAGAACACTATCTTTATAAACTGTGTTATCCCAATTGAGCTAGATGCTCCCCAAGACCATGGTCCCCACAGCCCTCCACCCAGCAATTCAGTCCCTCAGGGAGTTTGGATGTGTCTATGGGGCTTCCATGACCCTTCCTTGTACAAGTTGTGCTGGTTTCCCCTGTATTGTGTACTGTCTCACCCTTCTCCCAAGATACCACTTATCTATTGCCTATTTAGTATTTCCCCCCTACCCCTCCCAACCCTGGTAACCAACAAAGATTGTTACATTTTGTGTGTGAACTTTTTCATGGGTTTTTACAATAGAGGTCTCATACAATATTTGTCCTTTTGTGATTGACTTATTTCACTCAGCATAATGTCCTCCAGTTTCATCCATGCTATGAGATGCTTCACAGATTCACTGCTGTTCTTTCTCGTTGCATAGTACTCCACTGTGTGTATGTACCGTAGTTTGTTTATCCATTCATCTGTTGATGGGCATCTAGGTTGTTTCCAACCTTTTACTGTTGTGAACAATGCTGCCATGAACATAGGTGTGCATATGTCTATTCCAGTGATGACTCTTATATCTCTAGGATATATTCCTAGGAGTGGGATTGCTGGATCTTACGGTATATCTATTTCTAGCTTTCTAAGGAAGCACCATATCATTTTCCAAAATGGTTGTATCATCTTGCATTCCCACCAGCAGTGCATAAGAGTTCCCATCTCCCCGCAGCCCATCCAACATTTGCTATTTCCAGTGTTTTTGATTTGTGCCAGTAATGCTGGGGTGAGATGGTATCTCACTGTGGTTTTAATTTGCATTTCTCTAATGGCTAGTGATCGCAAGCATTTCCTCATGTGTCTGTTGGCTGCTTGAATGTCTTCTTTGGTGAAGTGTCTGTTCATTTCCTTAGCCCATTTTTTAATAGGATTATTTGTCTTTTTGTTGTAGAGCTGTTGGATTGTCTTGTAGATTATGGAGATTAGACCTTTGTCTGACTTGTACTGTCCAAAAATTTTTTCCCAGTCTGTAGGTTCTCTTTTGACTCTTTTGGTGAAGTCTTTTGAAGAGCATAGGTGTTTGATTTTTAGAAGATCCCAGTTATCTAGCTTATCTTCTGGGATTTGTGTGTTGATGGTTATGGTTTGTATCCTGTTAATGCCGTGTATTAAGGCCTGTAGCATTGGTCCTATTTTTTCTTATATGAACTTCATAGTTTTAGGCTTTATATTTAGGTCTTTGATCCATTTTGAATTAGTTTTTGTATATGGTGTGAGATATGGGTCCTGTTTCATTTTTTTGCAGATGGATATCCAGTTTTGCCAGCACCGTTTGTTAGAAAGACTGTCTTTTCCCCATCTGATGGACTTTGGGCCCTTGTCAAAGATCAGGTGACCATAGGTGGATGGATTTACATCTGGGTTCTCAATTCTGTTCCATTGGTCGGTGTTTCTGTTGATGTACCAGTACCAGGCTGTTTTGACTACTGTAGCTGTATAGTAGGTTCTGAAGTCAGGTAGTGTGAGTCTTCCAACTTTATTCTTCTTCAGTAGTGCTTTACTTATTCGGGGCTTCTTCCCTTTCCATATAAAGTTAATGATTAGTTTTTCCATCTCTTTGAAGAATGTTGTTGGTATTTGGATCAGGATTGTGTTGTATTTGTAAATTGTTTTGGGTAGAATTGTCATTTTCACAATGTTGAGTCTACCTATCCATGAGCATGGTACGTTTTTCCATTTATGTGGATCCCTTTGGGTTTCTTGCAGTAGTGTTTTGCAGTTTTCTTTGCATAGGTCTTTTACATCCCTGGTTAGATTTATTCCTAAGTATTTCATTTTGGGGGGGGCTATTATAAATGGTATTGTTTTCCTGATTTCCTTTTCATCGTTCTCCTTATTGGTGTATAGGAATCCAACTGATTTTTGTATGTTTATCTTGTATCTGCTACTCAACTGAATCTATTAGCTCCAGTAGATTTCTCGTGGAGTCTTTAGGGTTTTCTATGTATAGTATCATATCATCTGCAACAGGGACAGTTTAACATATTCATTACCAATTTGGATGCCCTTTATTTCTTTTTCTTGCCTTATTGCTCTAGCTAGAGCTTCCAGCACAATGTTAAATAGGAGTGGTGATGAAGCGCATCCTTGTCTTGTTCCTGTTCTCAAGGGGAATGTTTTCAGCATCTCTCCATTAAGAATGACGTTGGCCGTTTGCTTTGCATAGATGCCCTTTATTATGTTGAGAAATTTCCCTTCTATACCTATTTTAGTGAGAGTTTTTATCAGGAATGGGTTTTTGTCTAATGCCTTTTCTGCGTCAATTGAGATGATCATGTGATTCTTTTCTTTCCTTTTATTTATGTGGTGGATTACACGTTGATTGACTTTCTAACGCTGAACCATCCTTGCATACCTGGGATGAATCCTACTTGGTCGTGGTGTATTAGTTTTTTGATATGATGCTGAATTCTATTGGCTAGAATTTTGTTGAGAATTTTTGCATCTATATTCATGAGAGATATTGGTCTGTAGTTTTCTTTCTTTGTGGCGTCTTTGCCTGGTTTTGGTATCAGCATTATGCCGGCTTCATAGAATGAATTTGGAACTGTTACTTCCTTTTCTATGCTCTGAAATAGCTTGAGTAGTACTGGTATAAGCTCTTCTGTGAATGTTTTGTAGAATTCTCCAGTGAAGCCATCTGGGCCAGGGCTTTTTTTGGTTGGGAATTTTTTTATTACCTTTTCAATCTCTTCTCTTGTTATGGGTCTGTTCAGATTTTCAACATCACTTTGTTGTAGTTTGGGTAGGTAGTGTGTTTCTAGAAATTTATCCATTTCCTCTAGGTTTTCAAATTTGTTGGTGTAGAGTGTTTCATAATATTCTGTTATGATCCTTTTTATTTCAGTGGGGTCTGTTGTAATCTCACCCATTTCATTTCTTATTTGGGTTATTTCCATCCTCTCCTGTTTTTCTTTGGTCAGTCTGGCTACTGGTTTGTCGATTTTGTTGATTCTTTCAAAGAACCAACTTTTGGTTTTGTTGATTCTTTCTATTTTTCTGTTTTCTATTTCATTTATTTCTGCTCTGATCTTTACTATTTCCTTTCTTCTGGTGGTTGTGGGCTTTTTTTGCTGTTCTCTTTCTATTTGTTTGAGTTCTGTAGTTAATGTTTTGATTTTGTCCCCTTCTTCTTTTTTGATATATGCATCTATTGCTATAAATTGTCCTCTGAGGACTGCCTTTGCTGTGTCCCAAAGGTTTTGGTATGATGTGTTTTCATTCTCATTTGATTCTAGGAATTTTTTGATTCCATCTCTGATTTCTTCTATTACCCAGTGATGTGTAAGCAGGGTATTATTCAGTTTCCATGTAGTTGATTTTTTTTCCTTGCCCTTTCTATTGTTAATTTCTACCTTGTTGGCATTGTGGTCAGAGAAGATACTTTGAATTATCTCAACGTTTTGGATCTTGTTGAGGATTGCTCTGTGGCCTAAGATGTGGTCTATTCTGGAGAACGTTCCATGTGCATTGGAAAAGAATGTGTACTTTGCAGCTGTTGGATGGAGTGTTCTATAAATGTCTATGAGGTCAAGTTGACTGATAGTGCCCTTTAGGTCTTCTGTATCTTTGCTGAGTTTCTTTTTAGTTGTTCTGTCCTCTACTGAGAACGGTGTGCTGAAGTCTCTTACTGTTATTGTGGAACTGTCAATTTCTCTTTTCAGTGTTATTAGAGTTTGTTTTATGTATTTTGGAGCCCTGTCATTGAGTGCGTAGATGTTTATTATGGTTATGTCTTCATGATGGATCATCCCCTTAATCATTATATAGTGTCCTTCTTTGTCTTTTACAGTGGATTTTGTTTTAAAGTCTATTTTATCTGAGATTAGTATTGCCACTCCTGCTCTTTTTTGGTAGTTTTTAGCTTGATATATTTTTTTCCAACGTTTGACTTTTAATAAATTCACATCTTTGTTTCTAAGGTGTGTCTCTTGTAGACAGCATATTGATGGATCCTGTTTTCTTATCCATTCTGTCACTCTCCATCTCTTTATGGGTGCATTGAGTCCATTTACATTCAGTGTAATCATTGATAGATGTGAGTTTGTTGCTGTCATTTTACAGTGCTTTTTTTTGTGGTGCTGACGTTTTCTTTGTTCTTCTTACTCTCCTGTGCTGAGTTACTTTTGTTTGTGGATTTTGTTTTTCATTTCTTTTGTTTTTGTAGGTTTTGTTTTCACTGAGACTTTATGTTTTTCCTCTTTATGAGTATGTTTATCAACTTTCTTTTTGGTTACCATGAAATTTACCCTTACCTTTCTAAGTTTGGAGTAGTCTATTATTACTTGGTATCGCCTTGCCTTCCTCTCCATTAGAAGGTTCTACACCTACACTGTTTATTTCCTTTTTTAGTGTTCTGATGTTGTTGTTATTCACTGTAACTGCTCTGATTCCCTGTTGTATTTCTTTTGGTTTTCATAGTCCTTGAGAGTTCATTTCCTAGATTGGTATCTGACTGGTACGACCCTGCGTCCTAGATTCTGCCTGTGAGATGGAGTTGTTTGTTCTTAGATCGAAGAACTCCCTTTAATAATTCTTGTAAGTTTGGTTTGGTTTTTACATATTCCCTTAATTTATGTTTATCTGGAAATGAACTAATTTCACCATCAAAACTGAACGAGAGTTTTGCAGGATATATTATTCTTGGCTGGCAATTATTTTCTTTCAACGTTTTATATATGTCATCCCACTACCTTCTTGCCTGCATGGTTTCTGCCAAATAATCTGAGCTTAATCTTATTCTTTCTCCTCTGTATGTGACTTCGTTTTTCACGAGCTGCTCTCAGGATTCTTTGTTTGTCTTTGGTTTTGGCAAGTGTGATTATGATATGCCTTGGTGATTTTCTTTTGGGGTCTCTTCTATATGGGGTTCGTTGAGCTTTGGATGGCCAGCTTTTCATCTTTCATGATATTGGGGAAGTTTTCTGTCAGCAGTTCTTCAATGATCCTCTCTGTGTTTTCTATTTTCTCCCCCTGTTCTGGAACTCCAATCACTCTCAGATTTTTGCTTCTGACTGTATCCCACATAACTCTCAGAGTTTCTTCATTTTCCTTTGTTCTTTTTTCTGATTTTTCCTCAAACAGAGTTGTATCCAAGTGTTTGCCTTCAATTCCGCTGATCCTGTCTCCACCGTTTCAAATCTGCTCCTCAGTCCTTCTATGACACTGTCCATTTCTGAAATCTTGTTGTTTATCTGTTGGATTTCTAATTGTTGTTTTTGAATAATTTCTAATTGTGAATTTATTTTGGCATTTTGTTACTGCATTATTTTCCTGAATTCTTCCAATTTTTTGTCTGCCTTTTCCATGAATTTGTCTATCTTTTCCTCATTTTTGTTTGCTTTTTGCTTCAGCTCTTGGAGAATTCTGAGTATTAGAGATTTGAATTCCCTATCAGGTATTTCTAGTGCCTTTTCTTCCACTGGAAAGTCATCTGGTGTTTTATTTTGGACACCTACTGGAACAATCCTGTCCTGTTTTTGTAAATGTTTTGATATTGTCTGCTGTCTTCGGGGCATTCAGTAGTTATTTTTCTCATTTATGGATTGTGGATTTGTTTGTTTCGTCCTTTTTTTTTTTTTTTTGGCTATGTCTGAGCAGGCGGGCTGTGTGTTCCTTGTTGTTTGCTCCTCTGTGGGCACGATACTTTTCACCTCTTCTCCAATTGGCAGGGTCAGTCGCTCAGATATGGTACAGCAGGGCAGGTCTAGCTGAAGACGAGTTACTGGGATGGGTTTGTGGCACTTACTACAGCCACCAGGGCGGGTCAGTAATCAGTGCAGGGCAGGTTCCAGTAGGCCATGCCTGTGCTGCTTGGTGGTGTGATGTTAAGCGCACAGTGCAAATAGGCAGGATGTAGGGGGGAGATTGTTATGTGTGGAGCTAAGATGGATATGAGAGAGAGGAGAGAGGAACAGGAGTCAAAAACATACAAACAATGAAAAAAGTGCTAGGGGAGCTTGCTGTTGGATTTGATAGATGAGAGACTATGAAATTGAGAAAAACAAAAATGGGAAGAAGAAAGAAAAGGAAAAAAAAAGAATGAATAAATAAAAATCAGAAAGGACAAAGAACAGCAAAGCTCCCAGGGATCCCACTGGTGCAGCTATAAGGTCTGGGGAAGTTGTTCTCAGGTGTTGCAGTACAGCCTGGCTAGAAGGCATAGAGGTATTCAGCGTCAGGTATTCAGGGAACAGAGGGAAGGTATAGACAGACGAGAAACTGAATAATGAAGAAAGACAAAAAGGGGGAAAACAGAACAAATCAAAAAAAAAAAACAACAACAAACAAACGAGAAAAGCCCCCCCCAAAAAAGAAAAAAAAACCCACGAAGAAAGAAATGCCCTCAGGGAACCCTCTGCACGTCTGTGCAAGCCAAGGGGGTAGGCTCCAAGCCGCGCAGCACTGCCCGGCCAGAAGGGGCTCCAAACTCAAGAAAAGGAAAAGAAAACTAACAAACAACCCAAAATAAACAAACAAACAAAAGCCCCAAGATCCCACCAGCTTGGCAGCCCAGACCGGAAAGCAGCTCCACACTGGAACGGAGCTCCACAGCCCCTCAGGAAGAAGCAAAGATGGTACACGGAGCCAGGTATTTGAGTGAAAGGAGGGGGAGGTGGTGAGAGGTAAGGAATAAATCAAAAGAAGTGGAGAAAAAGCAATAAATGGCACTCAGAGAGCCAGCGATCGCGGGCAGGTAGAATCCAAGCAGCTGGTGCTTCCCAGACAAGAGATTGTGGCTGCAGGAAGCAGAGGGGGCTGAGTGGGGGTGAAGAAGGGTGGGGGTGGGAAGCATATATCGCAAATTACCGGAGCTCCGCAGCCCCTCAGGAAGAAGCAAAGATGGTGCACAGAGCCAGGTATTTGAGCGAAAGGAGGGGGAGGTGGTGAGAGGTAAAGAAGAAATCAAAAGAAGCAGAAAAAAAGCAACATCAGCAGCCAACAAATGGCACCCAGAGAGCCGGCCAGAGCAGGTGGGTGGAATCCAAGCAGCCAGTGCTTCCCAGACAAGAGACTGTGGCCACGGAAAGCAGAGGAGGCTGAGTGGGGGTGAAGAAGGGTGGGGGTGGGAAAGTGTATATTGCAAATTACCAGTGGGTCTCTCTCCCACTGGAAGCTCCGTGAAGCTGCTTTCTCATACCCCCTATTTGCTGGTCTTTGATAAGAGTCCAAGATGGCAGATCCATGCTGCATTAGCTGATAGGGGACCTCTGCAAGAATCTCTCCTTGCTCTCCGTTCTCTGTCAGTTTTCTCACTCCATTGGTTCTTGGCTGAGTTCTTTATCTCTTCATTTGATGTTTTAGGGTTTCAGGATTGCTGTTTTTTCTGTTTGGCTTAGTTTTACGGATATTTGCTGTGGAGGGACGGCGTGATGCTGCTGCCTAGAGCACCATTCGTTAAAGAATGTGGTTGAGATTTGGATCAGGAGTGCATTCCTGGTAGTCCCCAGGTTACGAATGAGATCCATTCTTAACTGTCTTTAAGTCATTTGTAGGTAAATCAGAACAGGTGCATACAGTTCTTATTTAGCCTTACTTTAGTGCAAGAAAAGGCTCAAAGACTGTTCAGTGATTTAAAAGCTGCACTTGCAGCAAGTGAAGGTGATTGTGATGAAAAATTTGTCATTTCAAAGTGAGGGCAAATTTATATAACATTGAAGGGCAAGTATGAGTTGTCCGTAAGTCAGATGTTCCTAACCCGGGGACTTACTGTATTGGATCATGTCATCTGCAAATAGGGATAGTTTTACTTCTTCCTTTCCAGTTTGGATACCCTTTATTTCACTTTCTTGCCTTAATTGCTCTGGCTAGAACTTCCAGTACAGTACTGAATAAGAGTGGTGATAATGGGCATCTTTGTCTAGTTCCTATTTTCAAGGGGAGTGCTTTCGATCTCTCTTTGTTGTAAATAATATTGGCTGTTGGTTTTGTATACATGCCCTTAAGTATGCTGAGGAATTTCCCTTCTATTCCTATTTTGCTGAGAGTTCTTATCAGGAAAGCATGTTGGATTTTATTAAATGCTTTTTCTGTGATGATTGAGATGATCATGTCATTCTTTTCCTTTATTTTATTTATGTGGTGAATTATGTTGACTGATTTTCTAATGTTGAACCACCTTGTATCCTTGGTATGAATCTCACCTCTTTATGGTGTAGTTTTTTTTTTTTTTGTTTTGTTTTTTTAATGCTGTTATACTCTGTTGGCTAGAATTTTGTTGAGAAATTTTGCATCTATATTCATGAGCGATACTGGTCTGCAATTTTCTCTTTTTATGGTATCTTTGCCTGGATTTGGTATCAGGGTTATACTGGCTTCACAGAATGAATTAGGGAGTATTCCTTTCTTTTCTACATACTGGAATAGTTTGAGTAGAATTGGTGTCACCTCTTCTCCAAATGTTTGGTAGAATTCTCCAGTGAAGCCATTTGGGCTGGGGCTTTTTTGTTGTTGTCGACAGTTTTTTAAAATGATTTGTTCAAGTTCTTCTTTTGTTATGGGTATATTTAGATATTCTACCTCTATTAGTGTTAGATTTGGTAGGTAGTATGTTTCTAGAAATTTGTCCATTTCTTCTAGGTTTTCAAATTTGTTGGAGTACAATTTTTCATAATACTTTGCTATGATCCTCTTTATCTTAGTTGGTTCTGTTTAATGTGGCCTATTTAATTTCATATTTTGGTTATTTGTGTCTTCTCATTTTTTTTCCTTTGTCAATTTGGCCAGTGATTTGTCAATATTATTGATCCTCTCAAACAACCAGCTTCTAGTTTGTTGATTCTTTCTATTGTTTTTCTATTTCAATTATTTTTGCTCTGATCTTTACTGTTTCCTTTTTTCTGGTGACTGTGGACTTCTTTTGCTGTTCCTTATCTATTTGGTCAAGTTGTAACATTAAGTTATTCATTTTGGACCTTTCTTTTTTTTATTTTTTTATGTTGTAGTTTAAATAAAGTTTACATTTCAAATTAGTCTCCCATACAACAGTTTGTACATACATTGTTATGTGATCCTAATTGCTCTCCCCTTACTGTGACAACACACTTCTCCTTTCCACCTCTGATTCCCCATGTCCATTCAACCAGCTCCTAACCCTCTCTGTCTTCCCATCTCACCTCCAGACAACAGCTGCCCGTTTAGTCTCTTGTATCTACTTGAGCTAAGAGGCACACTCCTCACGAGTATCACTTTATGTCCCACAGTCCAGTCCAATCCCAGTATGAAGAGTTGGCCTCGGAAATTATTTTAGTTCTGGGCTGATAGAGAATCCAGGAGCCATTCTTTTGGGGGTTCGTCCAGTCTCAGACAATTAAGTCCGGTCTTCTTACTAGAATTTGAGTTCTGCACCCCACCTTTCTCCTGCTCCATCAGGGACTCTGTTCTGTTCCCTGTCAGGGTGGTCATTGGTGGTAGCCAGGCACCATCTAGTCCTTCTGGTCTCAGGCTGATGACGTCTCTGGTTGATGTGGCCCTTTCTGTCTCTTGGACTAATACTTTCCTTGTGTCTTTGGTGTTCTTCATTCTCCTTTACTCCAGGCGGTTGGTACCAATTGACGCATCTTAGATGGCCGCTTGCAAACTTTTAAGACCCCAGACACCACTCACCAAAGTAGGATGCAGAACACTTTCTTAGTAAGCTTTGTTATGCCAATTTACCTAGATGTCCCCTGAAAGCATGGTCCCCAGATCCCTTCCACTGCTACTCTGTCCTTTGAGGTCTTTGATTGTATTCAGGAAACTTCTTAGCTTTGGTTTAGTCCAGTTGTACTGACTTCCCCTGTAGTGAGTGCTGTCCTTCCCTTCACCTAAGATAATACTTGTCTGCTGTCTAGTTAGTGAATAACCCTCCACCTCCCTCCCCACCCTCATAACCATCAAAGAATGTTCTCTTCTGTGTTTAAAGCTTTTCTTGAGTTCTTATAACAGTGGTCTTATACAATATTTGTCCTTTTGTGACTGACTAAAGTTACTAATGACCTCCAGCTTCTCCACGTTGTTTCACGGCTTCATCGTTGTTCTTTACCATTGTGTAGTATTCCACTGTGTGGATATACCATAATTTGTTTATCCATTCATCCATTGATGGGTACGTATGTTGTTTCCATCTTTTGCTATGTGAACAGTGCTGCAATGAACACAGGTGTGCATATACCTATTCATGTAACGGCTCTTATTTCTCTAGGATATATTCCAAGGAGTGGGATAGCTGGATCAGATGGTACTTATATTTCTAGCATTTTAAGGAAGCACCAAACCGATTTCCAAAGTGGTTGTACCATTTTTCTTTCCCATCAACAGTATATAAGTGTTCCAGTCTCTCCACAACCTCTCCAGCATTTATTATTTTGTATTTTTTGGATTAATGCTAGCCTTGTCGGGGTGAGATGATATCTTATTGTAGTTTTGATTTGCATTTCTCTAATGGCTAATGATCCTGAGCATTTCTTCATGTGTCTGTTAGCTGCCTAAATATCTTCTCTGACCAAGTGCCTGTCCACATCCTTTGCCCATTTTTTAACTGGGTATGAGTTTAGTGCTGTCATTTTGATGTCTTTTTTTGTGTGTTGTTCACAGTTTCTTTGTTCCACTTAATTTTCTGTGCTGAGTCATTTTTCTTTATGTATTTCCTTTTCATGTTTTTCTTGATGTTCATTTTGTGTTTGCTGAGTCTTTATATTTTTCTAGTTTTTTTATTTTGGCTTGTAGGATTGTTAGTTTCCTTTGTCGTTAACTAACATTTACCCCTATTTTTCTAAGTTTATACCAGCCTTTTATTTCTTTATATCACCTTGACTTCCTCTCCATATTCAAAGTCTATGTCTACATTTTTAAAGTCCCTCTGTTTTGTTTTAATATTGTCATCTTTTACATCTTGACATCTGTTTCCCTATTTTCAGTGTTTTAGCTTTGATTTATCTTTGTGACTTCCCTATCTGGGTTGATATCTAGTTGCTCTGTCCTGTGTTCTAGTCTTGGGTTGTTATCTGATGTTACTGATTTTCTAACTGGAGGACTCCCTTTAGTATTTCTTGTAATTTTGGTTTGGTTTTTGCAAATTCCCTAAACTTCTGTTTATCTGGAAATGCCCTAATTTCACCATCAGATTTGAGAGACAGTTTTGCTGGATATATAATTCTTAGCTGGTGGTTTTTTTCTTTCAAGGCTTTATATATGTCATCCCATTGCCTTCTTGCCTGCATGGTTTCTGCTGAGTAGTCCGAGCTTATTCTTATTGACTGCTATGTAGATGACTTTTCGTTTATCCCTAGCCACTCTTAAAATTCTCTGTTTATCTTTGGTTTTGCCAAGTTTGATTATAATATGTCTTGCTGACTTTCTTTTGGGATCTACCTCATGGGGGGCTCAATGGGCATCTTGGATAGATACCTTGTCATCTTTCACAATATCAGGGAAGTTTTCTGCCAACAAATCTTCAACAATTATCTCTGTATTTTCTGTTATCACCCCCTGTTCTGGTACTCCAGTCACTCGTAGTTTATTCCTCTTGATAGAGTCCCACATAATTCTTAGGGTTTCTTCATTTTTTTAAATTCTTTTATCTGATTTTTCCTCAAATAAGTTGGCATCAAGTGCTTTATCTTCAGTCTCACTCATTCTGACTTCCATTGCCTCAGTTCTGCTCCTATGACTTTCTATTGAGTTGTCTAATTCTGAAATTTTATTGTTAATCTTCTGGATTTCTGATTGATGTCTCTCTATGGATTCTTGCAACCTGTTAAATTTGTCATTATGCTCTTCTCTAATCTTTTTAATTTCCTCTTTTGCATGTTCTGCATTTTGATTTATTTCCTTCCTGATTTCTTAAAGAGTTCTGTATATTAATCTTTTGTATTCTGCCTCTGATAATTCCAAGAAATTTTCCTCCTCTGGAAAATTTCTACATTCTTTATTTTGGGAGCTTACTGAAGCCATCATGGATTGCCTCTTTATGTGATTTGATATTGACTGTTGTCTCCGAGCCATCAATAAGTTATTATACTTATTTTATGTTTGTTTACTATGTCCTAGCTTCTTGTTTTGTTTTGATATGCCCAGATAGGCTGCTCATATGAGCTAGTTTGATTATTGGCACCTTTGAAGCTCTAATATCCTGTCACCAGGTGGTTAGATCTGTAACTAGGTATCTGAGCTCAGAAGTCCGCCCACTGTTCCTGTACAGATTCAGCTCAGGTGCCCAGGTAAATAGTCACCAAGTATGTGGTGCGGGTTCTCACCTATACGCCTAGACAGGCATGGGTGGTTGGTGTAGGCACAGGCATCTGGCTGCAGCAGGGGGATGCATTCTGAGCCAGGCTGGGGGCTGACGGCCACCCCCAAGTGTCCAGGAGGAAGGCATGTCCCTGTTCCCTACAGCAAGTAGGTGAATGGGTTTTGCAGCCAGACTGTGAGCACCCAATGCTGTTGGCTGTAAGGACAGGGGGGTACCGCTTATTCTTGGGTCCCTATCGCAGGTGGCTAGGTGGTGTGGGTGGAGCCACCAGTCCTCAGGCCCCTGATGTGGGTAGGTGAAGACCCTGCTTAATGGGCAGAGCAGTGTCAAATGTCATGAACCTGCCACTTCACAGCTGAAACAATTCAAGTTAGACTTCAGGTATATACCCTGTTGTACTGCGGTAATGAGGGCCTATGCTGTTGAAATGGGCTCACACAAGTCTCTACAGGGAGAAAGGCACTCATTGTTTCTGGATCCCTTATGCCTGTGCCTAGGCAAAGGAGCTGTGCCTACCCTGGGTTCCTGGCTTAGGGGAGGCGGCAGTTTATTTTTTCCCGTTTGTTAATTTGTTCACTCTCCAAGGCCAGGAGAATGGCTCAGGGTGTGTGATGGATCCTACTTCTGGCCCAGGGGACTTGGCAATTGCTGAAGCCAGTCCGGGACCCAGTGCAGAGGAGGGAGCAGGAAGGTAAATGGGAGAGAGGTTTTTCCCTAAGCAGGGTGTTTTTGATCTGCACAGTAGGCCATACACAAGTACTTATCTTTCATCAATCCAGGGCTGCCTCTCACTGGTTCTGGGTGGCTGAGAAGACTCTCTGCAGCTGGGTCTCTCCCAGTGCAGAAAACACGCCTCCCGAGCACTGCTGCTTGCCTGCCTCACCACTTAACCAAGAACCGCTCAGGCCTGAAGGGCTCAGGCTCTCACCAGGTCAGGTCTGGCAACTCCTCGCTGCTTCCGAACCGTTTCTCCGTCCCCCTGCCATTCAGTCCGGTTCCTCAACTTTGCCTTAGATGTTCAGGGCTCCTAGACTGTCATATATACTTGATTCACTTGTTTTTTTCAGGTCTTTGTTGTAAGAGGGTCCACCGGAAGCATCTGACTACTCTGCCATCTTGGCCCTGCAGCCTTTTTTTTCAAAGCATCTTGTAATGAGGTAATAGTTTTATATGTCATGGAAGGATCGTTGGATCACAAGATTTACCAAAACCTTTTGAAGTTGCTAACATTAGAATGGAAGAGAAGGAATAAATCAACTTTGAGTGTACAGAGATTATCACATTATCACTAGGAGAGAGAAAGGAGGAGACTTTTGTCTTTAAAAACAATGACTTTTCGGGGACCTCATATCAAGAAAGCAGTGCCGGGAGCACAGCGCATCCTTTGGACTGGGGTCCCCGCGCCGAGAGGCTCCTAGTCTGGGGGAACACTGAAGAGAAGAAGGCCAACAGAGAGAAAAAGCCTTCCCCTGGAGCTGACGCCCTGAATTTGGACTTTTAGCCTACTTTGACTGTGAGGAAATAAACTTCTCTTCCTTAAAACCAAAAAAAAAAAAAGAAAATGTCTTTTCCCTAATCAAAGCTAAAACACTGAAAATAGGGAAACAGACGTCAATATGTAAAAGATGACAACATTAAAACAAAAAAGAGGGATATAAAAAATGTAGACATAGAGTTTTCATATGGAGAGAAATTCAAGGTGATATAAAGAAATAAAAGACTGGTATAAACTTAGAAAAATAGGGGTAAATATTAAGGTAACCACAAAGGAAACTAACAATCCTACAAGTCAAAATAAAAAACTAGAAAAATATAAAGACTCGGCAAACACAAAATCAATAACAATGAAAAAGATGAAAAGAAAATACATAAAGAAAAATGACTCAGCACAGAAAATTAAGTGGAACAAAGAAACTGTCAACAACACACAAAAAAAGACATCATAATGACGGCACTAAACTCATACCTATCAATAATTACGTTGAATGTAAATGGACTAAATGCACCAATAAAGAGACAGAGAGTGGCAGACTGGGTTCAAAAAACACGATCCATCTATATGCTGCCTATAAGAGACACACCTTAAACTTAAAGACACAAAGAAGCTAAAACTCAAAAGATGGAAAAAAATATATCAAGCAAACAACACTCAAAAAGGAGCAGGAGTGGCAATATTAATCTCTGACAAAATAGACTTTAAAGGAAAATCCACCACAAAGGATAAAAAAGGACACTATATAATGATTAAAGGGCAATATACCAGGAGGAGATAACTATAATAAATATTTACACACTCAACGACAGGTCCCCAACATACATAAAACAAACTAACAGCACTGAAAAGAGAGATAGACAGCTCCACAATAGTAGTAGGAAACTTCAACACACCACTTTCAGTGAAGGACAGAACGTCCAGAAAGAAGCTCAGCAAAGACACGGAAGAGCTAAATGCTACAATCAACCAACTTGATCTCATAGACATATACCGAAAACTCCACCCAACAGCAAGCAGCCAAGTATACTTTCTTTTCCAACTCACATGGAACATTCTCCAGAATAGACCACATATTAGGCCATAAAGCAAGCCTTAACAAAATCCAAAGCATCGAAATATTACAAAGCATCTTTTCTGACCATAACGCCATAAAAGTAGAAATCAACAACAGAAAAAGCAAGGAAAAAGTCAAACACATGGAAACTGAACAACACCTTGCTCAAAAACTCCTGGGTTATAGAAGAAATTAAGGATGGAATAAAGAAATTCATAGAATCAAATGAGAATGAAAACACATCTTACAAGAACCTTTGGGACACAGCAAAAGCAGTAGTCAGAGGTCAATTTATAGCAATAAATGCACATATCCAAAAAGAAGAAAGGGCCATAATCAGAACATTAACCCTACAACTGGAATAAGTAGAAAGACAGCAGCAAAAGAAGCCCTCCAGGCGCCAGAAGAAAGGAAATAATAAGAATTAGAGCAGAACTAAATGAAACAGAGAACAGAAAACAACTGAAAGAGTTAACAAGACCAAAAGTTGGTTCTTTGGAAAGATCAACAAAATTGATAAACCATTGGCCAAACTCATAAAAGAAAACCAGGAGAGGAAGCAGATAACTCGTATAAGAAATGAGAAGCGTGATATCACAACAGACCCAACTGAAATTATAAGAATCGTAACAGAATACTATGAAAAACTGTATTCTAACAAATTTGAAAACCTAGAGGAAATGGACAAATTTCTAGAAACTCACTACCTACCTAAACTAACACAAACAGAGGTAGAACAACTAAATAAACCCATAACAAAAGAAGAGATTGAAAAGGTAATTAAAAAACTCCCAATAAAAAAAAGCCTTGGCCTGGATGGCTTCACTGGAGAATTCTACCAAACTTTCAGAGGAGACTTAACACCACTACTACTAAAGGTATTTCAGAGGATAGAAAATGATGGAATACTCCCAAACTCATTCTTGTGAAGCCAACATAACCCTGATACCAAAACCAGGTAAAGACACCACAAAAAGAAGAAAATTACAGACCAATATCCCTCATGAACATTGCCACAAAAATCCTCAACAAAATTCTAGCCAACAGAATTCAGCAACATATCAAAAAAATAATTCACCAGGATCAAGTGGGATTTATACCAGGTATGCAGGGATGGCTCAACATTGGAAAAACAATCATTGTACTCAATCACATAAATAAAACAAAAGACAAGAACCACATGATCTTATCAATTAATGCAGAAAAGGCATTTGACCAAGTCCAACACCTATTCATGATAAAAACTCTCAATAAAATAGGAATAGAAGGGAAATTCCTCAATATAATTAAGGGGATTTATACAAAGCCAACAGCCAACATCATCCTAAAAGGAGAGACTTTGAAAGCACTCCCCTTGAGAACGGGAACCAGACAAGGATGCCCTTTATCACCACTCGTATTCAACATTGTGCTGGAGGTCCTAGCCAGAGCAATTAGGCTAGAAAGAGAAATAAAGGGCATCTAAATTGGTAGGGAAGAAGTCAAAGTACCTCTATTTGCAGATGATATGATCTTATACATAGAAAACCCCAAAGAATCCACAAGAAAACTACTGGAACTGATAGAAGATTTCAGCAAAGTTTCAGGATACAAGATAAACATACAAAAATCGGTTGGATTCCTTTACACCAAAAAAGAGAACCTCGAAGAGGAAATCACCAAAGCAATACCATTTACAATAGCCCTCAAGAAGATAAAATACTTAGGAATAAATCTAACCAGAGACGTAAAAGATCTATACAATGAAAACTACAAGAAACCAAAAGAGACCTGCATAAGTGGAAAAACATACGTTGCTCATGGATAGGTAGACTCAACATTGTGAACATGTCAGTTCCACCCAAAGCAATTTACAGATACAATGCAATCCCGATCCAAATTCCACCGGCATTTTTTCATGAGATGGACAAACAAATCACCAACTCCATATGGAAAGGGAAGAGGCCCCGAATAAATAAAGCATTCCTCAAGAAGAACAAAGTGGGAGGCCTCACATGACCTGATTTTAGAACCTATTATACCGCCACGGTAGTCAAAACAGCCTGATACTGGTACAACAACAGATACATAAACCAATGGAACAGAATTGAGAATCCAGACATAAATTCATCTACCTATGAGCAGCTCATGTTTGACAAAGGCCCAAAGTCCGTTAATTGGGGAAAAGACAGTCTCTTTTACAAGTGGTGCTGGCATAACTGGATATTCATCTGCAAAAAACTGAAATAAGACACATATCTCAAACCATGCGCTAAAACTAACTCAAGCTGGATCAAAGACTTAAGTATAAAATCAAAAACGATAAAGATCATGGAAGAAAAAATAGGGACAGTGCTAGGAGCCCTAATACATGGCATAAACACAATACGAACTATAAGTAACAATGCACAAGCACTAGAAGAGAGACTAGATAACTGGGAGCTCCTAAAAATCAAACACTGATGCTCATCAAAAGACTTCACCAAAAGAGTAAAAAGACAACCTACAGACTGGGAAAAAATTTTTGGCTACAACAAATCCAATCAGTGTCTAATCTCTAAAATCTACAAGATACTACAAAACCTCAACAACAAAAAGACAAATAATCCAATTAAAAAATGGGCAAAGGATATGAACAGGCACTTCGCCAAAGAAGATATTCAGGGGACTAACAGACACATGAAGAAATACTCATGATTATTAGCCATTAGAGAAATGCAGATCAAAACTACAATGACATATCATCTCACCCAACAAGGCTAGCATTAATCCAAAAAACACAAAATAATAAATGCTGGAGAGATTGTGCAGAGACTGGAACACTTATATACTGTTGATGGGAATGTAAAATGGTACAACCACTTTGGAAATCGATTTGGCACTTCCTGAAAAAGCTAGAAATAGAAGTACCATACGACCCAGCTATCCTGCTCCTTGGAATATATCCTAGAGAAATAAGAGCCATCACTCGAATAAGTATATGCACACCCATGTTCACTGAAGCACTGTTCACAATAGCAAAAAGATGGAAACAACCTAGGTGCCCATCAACAGATGAACGGGTAAGCAAATTATGGTATATCCACACAATGAATATACCATAATCTGTGAAACATCTTATAACATGGAAGAATCTGGAAGGCATTATGCTGAGTGAATTTAGTCAGGCACAGAAGGACAAATATTGTATAAGACCAGTATTACAAGAAATCAAGAAAAGCTTTAAACACAGAAGAGAACATTCTTTGATGGTTACAAAGGTGGGGAGGGAGGGGGAGGGTTATTTACTAACTAGATAGTAGACAAGAATTATCTTAGGTGAAGGGAAGGACAGCACTCACTACAGGGGAAGTCAGCACAACTGAACTAAACCAAAGCTAAGAAGTTTCCTGAATACAATCAAACAGTTTGAGGGACACAGTAGCATGGGTAGGAGTCTGGGGACCATGCTTTCAGGGGACATCTAGGTCAACTGGCATAACAGAGCCTATTAAGAAAATGTTCTGCATCCTACTTTGGTGAGTGGCGTCTGGGGTCTTAAAAGTTTGCAAGCGGTCACCTAAGATGCATGAATTGGTCCTAACCACCTGGAGTAAAGGAGAATAAAGAATACTGAAGACAAGGAAAGTAGTAGCCCAAAAGACAGAAAGGGCCACATAAACCAGAGACTTCATCAGCCTGAGACCAGAAGAACTAGATGGTGCCTGGCTACCACCAATGACCACCCTGACAGGGAACACAACAGAGTCCCTGATGGAACAGGAGAAAGGTGGGGTGCAGAACTCAAATTCTAGTAAGAAGACCAGACATAATCGTCTGATTGAGACTGGAGGAACCCTGGAAAGCATGGCCCTCGGATTCTCTATCAGCCCAGAACTAAAACAGTTTCTGAGGCCAACTCTTCTGACAGGGTTTGGACTGGACTGTGGGACATAAAGGGATACTCATGAGGAGTATGCCTCTTAGCTCAAGTCGATATAAGAGACTAAACGGGCAGCTTCTGTCTGGAGGTGAGATGGGAAGGCAGAGAGGGTTAGGAGCTGGTTGAATGGACATGGGGAATCGGGTGGAAAGGTGGAGTGTGCTGTCACAATACGGGGGGTAGCAGTTAGAGTCACATAACAATGTATGCATAGATTTTTGTATGGGAAAAAATAAAATAAAAATAATGACTTTTCCCGAAAACAAAAATGAGAAGCCAAGAAGAGGCAGCGAAGCTAGATTAATGGAAACAGAACAAAAAGAATGAAAATAACAAGAATGTTGACACATGAAAAATGTAACCAATGTCATGGAACAAGTTGTGTAGGAATTGTTAAACGGGAACCTAATCTGCTATGTAAGCTTTACCTAAAGCACAATAAAATATTTTTTTTAAATAAATAAAATAAAATTTTAAAAAGCCCTTGGGGTTAAAAAAAAAAAGACTTTTTCTATATTTAGAGTTCCACCTGGATTCCAGCGGCACTGACACAGTGCCTACAACAGGAACAGATACTAATTATATTTTAAAAAATAATTTCTCTTCAAATCATTCTGGGTCCTGAAATCATATCTGCCAACAGACTCATGTGCATCCACTTTCTCAGCCTTAAACATGGTCAAACCAAGAATGCATGTGTGTATACCACTAATGAATACCAGCCTAATACCAAACATCTACATTCTAAATAAGGTTTTAGCACAAGTAAAAGCAACAGAATTCATCACCTCTCTGGTTCTCTCCTTCCCCCACTCTCTAAAGACCAATTGCTCTGACTGCTGTTACCCACTTCCTCCTGCTAGAGGAGCTTCTAAGAGGGTTAACTGAGAATATAACCAGAGGAAATAGCAGGTGCTGACATCTAGTAAGAGAGAAGACAGAGACAATAGAAGACAGAGGGGTCTGCAAGGAGAGAAAATGGGTAGGATGAATTTTATGTTGGTGATGATGATGATAGCTGCCTTTGAGCCCACTCTTGAGTCCTGGCAACCTTATATACAACAGAATGAAATGTTGCCAGGTCTACGTCATCCTCCAGATCACCAGCAAGTATGAGTCCACTGTTGCAGCAATTATGCAAATCTATCTCACCAAGGGTCTCCTTTGCCCTTGCTGGCCCTCTACTTCACCAAACGTGATGTCTTCCGCCAATGGCTAATTTTCAGAAGTAGATTGCCAGGCCTTTCTTCCTAGTCTGTCTTAGTCTGGAAGCTCCTTTGAACCTGTCTACCGTGGTAGACCCTGCTGGTATTTGAAATACTGGTAGCATAGCTTCCAGCATCACAGCAACATATTAAGTTGGTAAAGAGTAGTTAAGATTAAAGATAAATAGCTTACTTTTCTGAAAGGGAAAAAGTGGATTCTAGATTCTATCAATTAGCTTATAGCAAGCTCTAGGAAATATAAACTGGCTTAAACATAGAGCTAGTTAGCACTTAGGAGAGAAAATAGCAATAACTCAGCAAATTATACAATTAATGCCTTCTTCTTTTCTCATACGATATCTACATTGGTAGATTAGGGATAGGTCATTGACGTAAACTGGGGAGTTCAGAAAGGTATGCAACAAAGTTTCTTATGATAGCCTGGTAGGCAAAATGGAGAAATCTAGGCAATACAATAATATAGATAAGACTGAAAGCTTTATGAGGACATGGATTCTGTATGACTTGTTCACCACTATATCTCATTTATGCAGCACAGAGCCTGACAAACTAAAAAAGAAATCTCCCAGACCCAGGTGGTTTCACTGGTGAATTTTACTAAACATGGTTTCACTGGTGAATTCCACTGAACTTTTAAAAAATATATTAAGCCAATTCTACACAATGTCTTCCAGAAAACAGAAGAGGAGGAAACCCTTCCCAACTAATTTTATGAAGTTAGCATTATTCTGATGACAAAACCAGACAAAAATAATACAAGAAAACTATAGACCAATACCCTTCATGAAAACAGACACAAAAATCCCCAACAAAATATTATCTAACTCATCAGTATAAAAAAGGAAGATACACCATGACCAGACGGGGTTTATCCTGAGAAAACAAGGCTGATTCAGTATTTGAAAATCAATCAGTGTAATCCACCATATCAATAAACTAAAGAAGAAAAACTATAGGATCGTAACAATTGATGCAGAAAAAGCATTTAATAAAATTCAACATCCATTCCAGATAAAAAAAACTCTCAGCAAACTACGGATAGATGGAACATTTCTCCATCTGATAAAATCAAAACCAAACCCCTTGTCGTCGAATCGATTCTGACTCATAGTGACCCTATAGAACAGAGTAGAACTGCCCAATAGGGTTTCCAAGGAGTGGCTGGTGGATTCCAACTGCCAATCTTTTGGTTAATAGCTGTAGCACACTGTAGTTCTTAACTGCTGTGCCACCAGGGCTCCAGAAGGCATCTACAAAAACGTCTTAATGATTAAAGAGTAAATGATTTCCTGGTAAGACCAGGGACATGGCAAGAGTGCACACTCTTACTACTCCAGTTCAACACTGTACTAGAAGTAGCCAATGGAATAAAGAAAAAAACAAAGGCGCGTAGATCTGAAAGGAAGAAATAAAACTGTTTCACAGACAACATGATTTCCTACATAGAAAATCACAAGGAATCTACCAAAAAATAAAAACCTCCTAGATCAAATAAGCGAATTTAGCAATGTCTCAGGCCACAAGGTCAATGCTAACATAAAATCAATCATATTTTCATACACTAAAAAATTGAAAGCTTAAGTTTAAAACACGATACCACTTATAATAGCTCAAAAAAATTAAATGCTTAGACATAAGTCTAACAAAACTTTTACAGTAAATGTATGTTGTAAATCCCAAAACGTTGATTTTAAAAATCAAGAAAGACCTAAATAAATGGAGAGGCTCACTGTGCTCATTGATTGGAAGACCCAATATTTTACTATTTTTCCAATTAATAGTAAAGATGTCAATTAATCTATAGGTTTGATACAATTCAAATTAAAATTCCAGCAAGATTTTTGGTAGGTAGAGACAATCTGATTACAATACTTACATGGAAAAGCAAAATAAGTAGAATATCCACAACAATTTTGAAAAAGAAGAATAAAGTTAGAGAAATCACAATACTCTATTTTAAGACTTACTACAAAGGTATAGGACTCACTCAAGAGAGTGTAGTATTGGTAAAGGAATAGAAACGTAAATCAATGAACAGAATGAAGTCCAGAAATAAAGCCACACATATATTGATTTTGACAAAGATGAAAAGACAATTCATTGAAGAAAGGATTGTCTTTTCAACGAATGATGTTGGAACAATCGGACATTCATATGCAAAAAAAAAAAAAAAAAGTTAACCTCCACTAATGTCTTTTTTCACCAACATAAACAGCGACTATACACATGGATTTCACCAGATGGAATACATGGGAATCAAATTGACTACATCTGTGGAAAGAGACGATGGAAAAGCTCAATATCATCAGTCAGAATAAGGCCAGGGGCCTTGTGCAGAACAGCCATCAATTGCTCATATGCAAGTTCAAGTTGAAGCTGAAGAAAATTAGAACAAGTCCACGAGAGCCAAAGCACGATCATGAGTATATCCCACCTGAATTTAGAGACAATCTCAAGAATAGATTTGACACATTGAACACTAATGACCGAAGACCAGACGAGTGTGGAATGACATTAAGGACATCATACATGAAGAAGCAAGAGGTCATTAAAGAGACAAGAAATAAAGAAAAGACCAAAATGGATGTCTGAAGAGACTCTGAAACTTGCTTTTGAACATCGAGTAGGTAAAGCAAGAGGAAAAAATGATGAAGTAGAAGAACTGAACAGAAGATTTCAAAGGGCGGCTCGAGAAGAGAAAGTAAAATATTATAATGACTTGTGCAAAGAGCTGGAGATAGAAAACCAAAAATGAAGAACACACTCATAAGAACACACTCAGCATTTCTCAAGCTGAAAGAACTGAAGAAAAAATTCAAGCCTCAGGATGCAATAGTGAAGGATTCTATGGGGGAAAATATTAAATGACGCAGGAAACATCAAAAGAAGATGGAAAAAATACACAGAGTCATTATACCAAAAAGAATTGGTCAATGTTCAACCATTTCAAGAGGTAGCATATGATAAGGAACCAACAGTACAGAAGGAAGAAGTGCAAGCTGCACTGAAGGCATTGTCGAAAAACAAGGCTCCAGGAATTGATGTAATATCAATTAAGATGTTTCAACAAACAGATGCAGCACTTGAAGTGCTCACTCATTTATGCCAAGAAATTTGGAAGACAGCTACCTGGCCAACTGACTGGAAGAGATCCATATTTATGCCTGTTCCCAAGAAAGGTGATCCAACCAAATGCAGAAATTATCAAACAATATCATTAATATCACACACAAGTAAAACTTTGCTGAAGATCATTCAAAAGCAGCTGCAGCAGTATATTGACAGGGAATGCCAGAAATTCAGGTCAAATTCAGAAAAGGACATGGAACCAGGGATATCATTGCTGATGTCAGATGGATCCTGGCTGAAAGCAGAGAATACCAGAAAGATGTTTATCTGTGTTTTATTGACTATGCAAAGGCATTCGACTGTGTGGATCATAACAAATTATGGATAACATTGCAAAGAATGGGAATTCCAGAACACTATATTGTGCTCATGAAGAGCCTGTACATGGATCAAGAGGTAGTTGTTCGGACAGAACAAGGGGATACCGCATGGTTTAAAGTCAGGAAAGGTGTGTGTCAGGATTTATCCTTTCACCACACCTGTTCAATATGTATGCTGAGCAAATAATCCAGAAGCTGGGCTATATGAAGAAGAACAGGGCATCAGGATTGCAAGAAGACTTATTAACAATCTTCGATATACAGATGACACAACCTTGCTTGTTGAAAGCAAGGAGGACTTGAAGCACTTACTGATGAAGATCAAAGACCACAGCCTCCAGTATGGATTACACCTCAACGTAAAGAAAACAAAAATCCTCACAACTGGACCAATAAGCAACATCATGATAAACGGAGAAAAGATTGAAGTTGTCAAGGATTTCATTTTACTTGGATCCACAATCAACGCCCATGGAAGCAGCAGTGAAGAAATCAAACAATGCATTGCGTTGAGCAAATCTGCTGCAAAAGACCTCTTTAAAGTGTTGAAAAGCAAAGATGGCACCTTGAAGACTAAGGTGCACCTGACCCAAGCGATGGTATTTTCAATTGCATCATATGCATGCAAAAGCTGGACAATGAATAAGGAAGACCAAAGAACTGATGTCTTTGAATTGTGGTGCTGGCGAAGAATATTGAATATATCATGGGCTGCCAAAAGAACGAACAAATCTGTCTTGGAAGAAGTACAACCAGAATGCTCCCTAGAAGCAAGAATGGTGAGACTACGTCTTATATACTTTGGACGTGTTACCAGGAGGGATCAGGCCCTGGAGAAGGACATCACCCTTGGTAAAGCAGAGGGTCAGCGAAAAAGAGGAAGACCCTCAATGAGATGAACTGACATAGTGGCTGCAACAATGGGCTCAAGCATAACGGTTGTAAGGTAGGCACAGGACTGGGTAGTGTTTCCTTCTGTAGTACATAGGGTCGCTATGAATTGGAACCAACTCGGTAGCACCTAACAACAATATGTTGCATCATATACAAAAATTAACTCAAAATGGGTCATATAAACATAAAACATAAAATTATAAAACTTTTAGAAGAAAAAACTGTAAGAAAAGCTTCATGACCGGGGGTTAGGCAAAGAATCCTGACATAAAAAAACACAATCCAAAACAGAAAAATTAATAAATTGGACTTAAGATTAAAAACTTGTTGTACAAAAGACACTCACTATCAAGAGAATAAAAAGATAAACTAGATTGGCAGACATTATTGCCAATCATGTATTTGATAAAGGACTTTGTCTTAGTCATCTAGTGCTACTATAACAGAAACACCACAAGTGGATGGTTTTAACGAAGAGAAGTTTATGTCCTCACAGTTAAAGTAGGCTAAAAGTCCAAATTCAGGGCATCAGCTCCAGAGGAAGGCCTTTTCTCTCTGTTGGCCTTCTTCTTTTCAGTGTTGCCCCAGACTAGGAGCTTCTCTGCGCAGGGACCCCAGTTCAAAGGACGCGCTCTGCTCCCAGCACTGCTTTCTTGATGGTATGAGGTCCCCAACTCTCTGCTTGCTTCCCTTTCATCTCTTGAGAGATAAAAGGTGGTACAGGCCACACCCCAGTGAAACTCCCTTTACATTGGATCAGGGATGTGACCTGGGTAAAGGTGGTGTTACAATCCCACCCTAATCCTCTTAAACATAAAATTACAATCACAAAATGGAGGTCAACCACACAATTCAGGGAATCATGGCCCAGCCAAATTGATACATAC
The DNA here is from genome assembly GCA_030035585.1 of Dugong dugon. NCBI lineage: Eukaryota > Metazoa > Chordata > Mammalia > Sirenia > Dugongidae > Dugong > Dugong dugon. The sequence goes on from CM057461.1 coordinate 131,300,904, forward strand.
ATTTTTGGGGGGACATAATTCAAACCATGACAGACTTGAATATAGAATATACAGAATATAGAAAGAACTATGAAAACTCAACAGTAAGAAAACAAACAACTCAATTTAAAGATGGGGAAGACTTGAGCAGACATTTCACCAAAAAGGTTATATGGAAGGCAAATAAGTACATGCAAAGATATGCAACATCTTTAGCCATTAGGGAAAAATATATTAAAACTTATGATGAAATATCACTACACACCTATTGGAATGGCCAAAAAAAAAAAAAAGAAAAATACCGACAATACTAGATGCTGACAAAGATGCAGAACAACTAAACTCATATGTTGCTGGTGGAAATGGAAATGCAAAATGGTAGTCACTCTGGAAAACAGTTTGGCAGTTACTTATAAAGTTAAACATAAAGTTAGACATACCTTGTTGTTGTTGGGTTCTGTCAAGACAATTTCAACTCATAGCGACCCCATGTGACAGTAGAATTGCCCCATAGGGTTTTCTTGGTTGCAATCTATGTGGAAGCAGATCGCCAGGTCTTTCTCAAAAGAGCTGAGCACTTAACCATTGCACCACCAGGACTCGTTAAACGTACCCTATGACCCAACAATCCCACTCCAAAGTATTACCCTAGAGAAATGAAGACTTATGTTCACACAAAATCCTGTATATAAATGTTTTTAATAGCTCTATTCATAATTGCCAAAAACTGGAAACAACCAAATGTCTTTAAGCTGGTGAATGGATAAACAAATTGTGGTACATCCATACAACAGAATACTACTCAGTAATAAAAAGGAACAAATTATTCGTAAACACAACAAACAACTTGAGTGAATCACAAAGAAGTTAAGTCTCAAAAGGTCACATACTGAATGATTCCATTTATATATCTCATATAAATAAAAGACAAAACCATAGTGACAGAAAACAGATTAGTGGCTTCCAGTGGTTGAAGGAAGGTGTGCCTAAAAAGGTGTAGAACAAGGGAGTTTTTAGGGTAATGGAACTGTTCTGCATCCTGATTAAGGTAGAAGTTACAAACCTAACATGTCAAAACTCATAATACTGTATACTAAAAAAAATTGTCAATTTTACTGTATATTAATTTTTTAAACTACGTAATTAAAAAAAAGAAAAGACACCTTTTGTTAACTACAGCTCCATATATGCCAACAGTGTGACCTGACCACCAAAAGAAACTGCTTACTCTATAGTCAGGCACGGCATAATGTCTGTTTGGGCAACATCAGACCACATACATGTCCCTAGTGCCATAAGATTTTGTTTTTGTTTTGTTTTGTTTTTTAAGGGAAAGCAGCTCTCCTTTTATTTCCCCCTAATGGTTTTAAAGACGCCAAATCTCCAGAGTGAACGAGCAGTGAAGCTCCAGGGTGCATCCCAATCCCCACAGCACCTCCTCCTCCTCTGCCTTCTCCTTTCCCTCCTCCTGGCTTCATTCACCCGCCCAGCAGCCGAGCAGCCTCTCATTCCCTGTTCAGAGCAGCACTCTCCGGGGCTTCTGCACTCTTGCAATGGACGGTTGGGTTGCGCGGGAGGGGCACCAGCCCAGCTGAGGCGCTCGCAAGCTCCCGGCTTTTGCGGGGATGGTGCACATGATCAGGAAGCGGCCTCACCGACAGGGGGACAGCAGCCAGGGCTGCCACCCCCAGCTGTGTCTGGGCCCCCGCACACCCGCTGCCTTTGGCCACCTCTTAGTGTTCCCTGTGCCTCTCCCCGCGTCCTACGCCCTGACGTTCGCAAATTCCCAATCCTGCAGCGAGCGCAGCCCCCAGCCAGCCCAGCCGCATACCCTCCAAGGCCAGCCTCCTGTATCTAGTGGATACAGCTCTCGGGCTTCGTCCGTCCGGCTCCCATAAGGTTTTAATACACTAGGTTTCACCAAAAAAAAACCCAATCCCATTGCGTGGAGTCGATTCCGACACATAGCTACCCCTATAGGGCAGAGTAGAACTGCCCCATAGGGCTTCCAAAGAGCAGTTGGTGGATTCGAACTGAGGACCATTTGATTAGCAGCGTGGCTCTTAACCACCGTCACCACGGCTCCATAATAGGCTTTATGGAGATTTAACTACGGATGGTACAGGGACTGCAGGTATATAATACAGTTTTTGCACAACGTCCAAATCACACAACGTCCCATTTCACAGAATGTTCATTGTGGACGTTCCGCATTGCATACTCGTACATTAATGAAGTATTAAATCCAGATCAAAGAAAGTTATAGACTCACTGGGCTCTAAACTAATTAGATCATGTCTATTGTATTCTGAAGGAGCCCTGGTGGCACAGTGGTTAAGCACTGGGCTGCTAACTGAAAGGCTGGCAGTTCGGAACCCACCAGCCGCTCTGCGGGAGAAAGACTTGGCAGTCAACTTCCCTAAAGATTACAGCTTTGGAAACCCTATGGGGCAGTTCTTCTCTATCCAATAGGGTCACTATGAGTAGGAATTGACTTGACAGCAACAGGTTTGGTTGTTTTGTTTGTTTTTAATAGTATTCTGTTCTATTTGAGGCATTGATAGAATTAATGCCATATACAGGAAATGACCAGGATGGTTAGGGGATTTTGGAAAGAATTGGGGATATTAGCTTGCAGAAGAGAAGGAACGACATGGTAACTCTCTTACCATATTAGAAAAATTGCCCAGTAATTTTTAACTAAGTCTTATTTTGTGTTATTCCTGAAGAAAGAATTGGATTCCTTGGGGAGTAGTTCCAAGAAGGCAAACTCAAATCACTATAAAGAAAAATTTACTAATAATTCAAGTTGGGAATAAATAAAATGACCTGCCTAAATAAGCAGTGAGCTTCGCATCACTGAAAATGTTCAGGCAGATGTTAAATAACCATTTCTCAAGGTTATTGTCAAAAGGATTACTTCACTGAGTAAGAAACTGATCTATTTAACCTTTAAGGTCTCTTCCAACTCCACCTCCTGTATTTTGAATTATAAATGATGTTGTAAATCACCCTCACCCTGTGTGTATCTCCAACTCCCTACAACTCATTATGTTGTACATTATTTACAGAGTGCTAACAAAATCCCCCTGCTCTCCTCCTAACACTGACTGTCCTAAAACAGTCTTCAAGGCTGCTTTAATGATTTCCAACTAGAAAGAGGGAAGAAGATGTGCAGAATAGCATGTGAAAAATTAACATTTGTTCAAAGAATGGATATATAACTTCCAATAAATATGCATGAGGAATTTTTGGCCCTACTTTACCTATCTTTAATGAGTACCATGTCAGCTCAAAAATGGACTATTATTAGGCCTGAGACCTATTTTAATTTCTCTGATCTGGCCTTTGATCTAGTCTAGGCAAGGAAACTGGGAAGTTCCTATCTTAAAAATCACGAACAGACAAAAAGAAATACCCGTATTCTTTTCTGTCCTTTTTAATTCTTTAAATCTCACTCTATATATTTTATTTTCTAATTTTCTTGATATGAATTATTTAGCTCTAGACTTTTCAAAAGATTAGCTACAAATTAGGAGCAAGAGTGACTAGTTAGCAGTGGGCAGGATCAGGGCAAGCAGAAGGCTTAATAGAAGTCAAGTCAGCATGGATTGGGACAAGAGGCTCGCCATGGAGATTAGTTTTGTCTGGCAAAACATGAGTCAAGGCGAGTGATCAATATTGAGATATCTGAAGTTGGCAGGGCAATATTTAAGCTGTAAATCAGGCACGGGTTAGAGGGGACTTCAATCAGAGGCCATGTGGCACTCCAAGGATTCTAAGACAGCTGAGTTGCACTGCCCAACTCTAAAACTACAATGAAGCCTTTCCGCATCACAGCACACATGCTACTGGTTGGCTCCAGCTTCTTGGCAGAACTCTAATTCCCAATTATTTACAATCTCTGCTCTTTTATTATTTCAGGGTGATTATGAAGGTACTAAACAACATATTGCATTGGGCAAATTTGCTACAAAAGACCTCTTTAAAGTGTTAAAAAGCAAAGATGTCACTTTGATGACTAAGGTGAACCTGATCCAAGCCATGGTATTTTTAATTGCCTCACATGCATGCGAAAGCTGGACAATGAACAGAGAAAACAGAAGAAGAACTGACACATATGGATTGTGGTGATGGTGAAGAATGTTGAATCTACCATGGACTGCCAGAAGAATGAACTAATCAGTCTGGGAGGATGTACAGCCACAGTGCTCCTTAGAAACAAGGATGGTAGGACTTTGCCTTGCTTACTTTGGACATGTCTTCAGTAGAGGCTAACAGCTGGAGAAAGACATCATGCTTAGTAAAGCAGAGGGCCAGTGTAAAAGAGGGAGACCCTCAATGAAATGGATTGACACAGTGGCTGCAACAATGGGCTCAACCATAGCAATGATTATGAGGATCACACAACTGCACAACATTTTGTTGTTATTCATGAGGTATACTATGAGTTGGAGCTGACTCAAAGGCACCTAACAACAACAATAAACCAATACCAGTTGCCATGGAGTCCATTCCAATTCATGGCGACCCCATGTGCTGTGCAGTAGAACTGCATTCCCTAGGGTTTTCAAGACTGTGACCTTTTGGAAGCAAATGGCCAGGCCTTTCTTCTGAGGTGCCTCTGGGTGGGTTCAAACTGACAACCTTTCAGTTAGTAGTCAAATGTTTAACCATCTGTACTACTCAGGACTCCAGGAAGGTACTACAGTTCCCTTTATCAAGTCCATTATAGAATTAAAAAGTCTGTTTGGCAAACAAAAGTAATCTATGGTGTCAGAAGTCAGATCACCCTTTGGAGCACTAATCACTAGAAGGCAACAGAAGAGGGCTTCTAGGGTGCTGGTCATGTTTCTTGATCTAGGCGCTGGCTACATGGATGTGTTCAGTTTGAAAATTCTAGTTGTATACTTACGATTTGTACAGTTTTGTGTATTTATGTTATACTTCAATAAAAATGTTCCTAAGACAAGGGAAAAGTACCAAGCAGCAGGTCCTGAAGCCATTCTAACTAGTGGGAAGCCAGCAATGCAATTTTTAGACCTTAGATCTTGCTTCTCAGCCCTCTTTCTTTCTTTCCTGGTTTATGCACATACTCACATACACTCACTCATATATGGACCCCTTAAAAAAACCAAACCCACTGCCGTCGAGTAGAGGTCAACTTAAAGCAACCCTATAGGACAGAACAGAACTACCCTACAAGGTTTCCAAGGAGTGGCTGATGGATTTGAACTGCCAACGTTTTGGTTAGCAGCCATAGCTCTTAACCACTGTGCCACCAGGGCTCCCATATACGGACACACACCCAAATAACAAACATTTCCTCAGAGGCAGAAGAGGTCAGCAAGCACACTCCGAAGGAGGGTATTTGCCTTCTTTTCCCAACCCTGACCCAAATGCAGCTCCTAAGGCTTGATGATGTCTATAGAAAAGGATTTGACATTCTAGGCCTCAGTGTTCGAAAGGTGGTCTTCTTTCTCTTGGCATAAACCTAGACTCATGGACGGAGAAGAAATGGGATAACTTTAAACATCAGTTAACTAATGGTACCATATGTATATATTTACGTATGTTTAGCAAAAAAAAAGAAATACTTCAAAACGTTAACAGTTTTTAATTGCTGAGTGATGGCACGAATCAAATATTTTCCTTTATACTTTTCTCTCATTCTCATGTTTCCTGTGGTGATTGTATATTATTTTATAATCAATAAAAATAGAAATGCATAAATTAAAAAAATCTTACGTTTGTATAGAACATCATCATTTTCAAAAGCGTATTTTACAAATATTTTCCTTCTAGTCCGTGCTTGTCTTTTCATTTACTTAACAGTGTCCCTTTTGAAGAGCAAAGTTTTAAATTATAATAAAGCCTAACTTAACATTTTTTTTTCTTTCATGGATTGTATTTTGGTGTTTTATCTAAAAACTCATCACCATCAACGGATTCTTATCATAATTGTGTGATATTATGTTCTCCATTTTACAGATGGGAAACCAAGCCTCAAAGATTAACTAACTTGACTAAGCTCAGATGGGCAGCAGCAAAGTAACAGATTTGGACTGATTTATATTCCAATCCTCTTTCCACTATACAATGTTGTCATGTTATCTAATCCTATTCTTCTTGCCTTTTTGGTTTTCTTTAAGTTTTTTAAGGTTTTTTTCCCCCTCAACCTAGGGTGAACATGGTTTGCCAGAACTCCTAGAGAAAAAAAGGTGGATGAAGCCAATTCAAAGTATTTCCTAACAGCAATGTTAGAAACATGTTCTAAGGTGGCAATGTCAAATATTTTTGCAATCACAGAACCCATGGGAGCATATTATAAAAGTTAAATTTCCATCCCCATAAAAAATACACAACACACAACATTTTGCATACAATTTTAGGGGTTCAGACGCCATGGCTGCTCTATGACATCAAAAATATTAGTGTGGGGTAGATATATGCAGATTCCGTTTAACCCCTAGTCTTCTAGGGGAAAATATAAAATAATGCAAGGAAATAATATCTATAAAAGAAGTAACACAGCTCCTATGCATAGTGGGCACTTGATAAATTCTTGTTGAATCTGAAGTTTGATGAGCCTGTTTAATACTACTGTTTTGCCTAGAAGTAGGGAATCCACACCCACTCTGCTTAATATAGTCAGTCTATTATAAGAATTTTCATTATACTACTTTACTTTGTCTTCTCCAGCCACCCTTTGAAATCTTCTGTTCAGCCCTTTTACTTCATAATTTCTTCCTTTTGCTTTAGCTAATCTATGTTCAAGAGCAAGTTTCAGAGTCTCTTCAGACATCTATTTTGGTTTTTTCTTCTTTTCTGTCTTTTTAATGACCCTTTCCTTTCTTCATGTATAAGGTCCTTGATGTCATCCCACAACTCATCTGGTCTTTGGTCATTAGTGTTCAATATATCAAATCTATTCTTGAGATGGCCTCTAAATTCAGATGGGATATTCTCAAGGTTATACTTTGGCTCTGGTGGATTTGTTTTAATTTAATTCAGCTTCAACTTGAACATGCATATGAGCAGTTGATGGTCTGTTCCACAGTTGTCTGCTGGCCTTGTTCTGATAATATTGAGCTTCTCCATTGTCTCTTTCCACAGATGTAGTCAATCTGATTCCTGTGTATTCCATCCAACCAGCTCCATGTGTATAGTCACCATTTATGTGATCTTGGCTGAAATCAGAGACTACCAGAAACATGTTAACCTGTGTTTTATTGACTACGGAAAGGCATTTGACTGTGTGTATCATAACAAATTATGGATAACACTGCAAAGAATAGGAATTCCAGAACACTCAATTGGGCTCATGAGGAACCTGTATGTAGACCAAGAGGCAGTCGTTCGAACAGAGCAAGGGAATACCGTGTGGATTAAAGTCAGGAAAGGTATATGTCAGGGTTGTATCCTTCCACCATAATTATTCAATCTGTATGCTGAGCAAATACTCCGAGAAGCTGGACTATATGAAGAAGAACATGGCATCAGGACTGGAGGAAGACCCATTAACAACTTGAGATATGCAGATGACACAACCTTGCTTGCTGAAAGTGAAGAGGACTTGAAGCACTTACTGATGAAGATCAAAGACTACAGCTTTCAGTATGGATTACACTTCAGCATAAAGAAAACAAAAATCCTCACAACTGGACCAATAAGCAACATCATGCACGATAAACAGAAAACACTGAAGTTGACAAGTATTTCATTTTGCTTGGATCCACAATTAATGCGCACGGAAGCAGCAGTCAAGACGTATTGCATTGGGCAAACCTGCTGCAAAAGATCTTTTTAAAGTGTTAAAAAGCCAAGATGTCACCTTGAGGACTAAGGTGCGCCTGACCCAAGCCATGGTATTTTCAATAGCCTCATATGCATGTGAAAGCTAGACAAGGAACAAAGAAGACAGAAGACAAACCGACATATTTGAATTGTGGTGTTGGTGAGGAATACTGAATATACCATGGCCTGCTAGAAGAACGAACAAATAAATCTGCCTTGGAAGAAGTACAGCCAGAAAGCTGCTTAGAAGCGAGGATGGTGAGGCTTTGTTTCACGTACTTCGGACATGTTACCAGGAGGGACCAGTCCCTAGAGAAGGATATCATGCTTGATAAAGTAGCGGGTCAGCAAAAAAGAGAAAGACCTTTGATGAGATGGATTGACACAGTAGCGGCAACAATGGGCTCAAACATAGCAACAATTGTGAGGATGGCGCAGACCGAAGAGTGTTTCATTCTGTTGTATACAGGGTCACTATGAGTAGGAACCGACTTGAGACACTTAACAGTGACAATTATAAGTATTGACCACAAGATGTCACTATTGTTCTGGAGAAAAGTTTAAACAGCCAACTCTTCTGATCACTTTCAAAGGATGAGTGGTGAGGAGGAATGTGGGGGGTGGCATTACTTTCCTATCCTAAGGCCCTTTTTTTTTTTTTTTTTTAAAATAAATACAATTTTAACATAGCTCATTGCATTTGAATATTCTCTAAAAATATTGCATCAACATTGTATTTCATAGTACTGTGCAGTTGTCTCAGGTGCAAAAAATTAAAAAGTACTATTGAAGTTCAGACAATTTACTCCAACATAGCGGATCCATGGGGAGTTTCAATCATTCATTTATTTACTCATTAAAGATTAACTGAGTACTCACTATGTGATAGGCACTGTGCAAGAGGTCTGGGCCTATCTTGGCTGAAGTTCTGATCACTCTCGGGATAGCTCTGGGTAATTAGGTCCCAGTTTAGGGTAGCAGTAGAATAGGGATTTGGTTGAGAACCCCAGTAGGGAACCTGGCCACCCCAAACAGCCTCTTGTAATTACTCGATCTAAAAAGTGTCATAATGTACCCTATATCATATGGTACTGCCTTAGCTAATATCCATCCATCACTACTAAGGTGAATAATAAACAGTCATCTGTAAAATATCCACCTGGCCTGTGGCTTCCTCCTTCTTCATACCACTGAAAGCACAATAGAAGAGCCAACAACATTCACATGTACTGTTTTTGGTTTTGTCTTATGACAGCATTTTTGAGCTATCATTTACATATCATAAAATTCACCCCTTTAAGGTATAAAATTCAGTGGTTTTAGTATACAGAGTTGTACAATCATCACCGCTAATTTTAGAACACGTTCATCGTCTAAAATTTTTTTTTAAAAAAGTACCCATTAGCAGTCGCTCCCCATCCCCTCCTGCCCCTAGCCCCTGGCAACCACTAATCTACTTTCTGTCTCTACGGATTTATTTATTCTGGATATTTCATATAAATGGAGTCATAACACATGAACTGTTTTTAATGGCAGAGGAAACCAATTCCTTCATCACTACCCCAACCACGGTGGCTTGACTGGGTGGATTTCTGCTTCCAGAGTAAAATGCCCAATATATAAATCTGTAAGCCCTTATTATATAGAGTATTAATTCCTTTGGGGGAATAACAACTTGGCTAAAAAATACAGTCACATTGAAGTGAAGCTGGTTTCCCACAGGACAAAAGTACCTGAAATCATTACTTTGTAATAAGTATGTTCTGCAAAAATGTAGAGTCTATATGGGTATAATACTTGTATCTGTTATCTTATATTCTGAAGTAGGAGACAAGAAAAATTAACTATAAGCCTCCACTAGTCTATCTTAATTAATCATTAAAGAAGCATCCAGGTCCTCCACCCAGGTGCCTAGAGTAGAGTGAGCTGACAGTAACCTGCTTGATGGTGGAGGAAAATAACATCTAGCACGAGAAGATCATGCCAGGCATCGTACTAGCCATTTTCCTCCCATCAGTCCTGCGAGATAAGTATGAGAAAACAAGACTTAGTGAGATTGAATAACTTGTCCAAGGAAGATTGCATTCCTGGTATGTAGCAGTGTCAAGTAATGGTCAGAAACAGAACCAGCAGCCAAACTCTCCGGGTTCAAATCCTGCATTCTATAGCATACTACCTGTATGATCTTGGGAAGTTACTTAATCTCTCTGTGCTCCAAGTCACTTCCATAAGGAAAGTATGCTGATAATACCTTCCTTATTGTGTGATTGTAAGGTTTAAATAAGTTAATACCTAAAGCATTTAGAACAGCCTGGCATATGGAAAGCACTACATAAGTATTATTGATTACTATTAGTAATAGGAGCCCTGGTGGCCCAGTGGTTAAGAGTTATGGCTGCTAACCAAAAGGTCAGCAGTTTGAGTCTACCAGCTGCTCCTTGGAAACTCTATGGGGCAGTTCTACTCTGTCCTATAGGGTCGAATTGACTCAATGGGTTTGGTTTTTGGTTTTTGATTAGTAGAATCCAGCTTTGCTTAGATTTAACGTCCTTGACCTTGATGAAAAATAGTGCCTCTCCGTGCTTACCTTATATTCTTGCAGGTTATAAACAGTGGTTGAGAGGGTACTGCGCTGTGTTGGCAGTGCTTTGGAATGCAGCCTTTCAGGTAGTGTGCAGGCATAGAACCACAAGCACCTTGGTGGGGCCACCCTGTTCACCCTCCAGATGATATCGGCTGCATCTTATTTCTTTTACCCACTGTACATAAATACCACAGCTCTGACATGCATTTCAGTATTGTGCATTATAAGGATGCAGGAGAAAGATGTGAACTGCTTTCCTCCTGCAAGAGGTCTTTACATCACTGTAGAAGCAGAACTAGTTAAGCTCTGACATTTTCCAAAAAAAAAAAGGGAAGCAAAACCAGACCAATGAAGTGATAACAAGAACTAATGACCCGAAAGGTATTTTCCTGCCAGTGTTCCAAAGCAATAGGGACAAATAAGCTGACTTATGGCAACAATAATAGTGATGCCACTGCTACCATTACTGGCTGTGTCAGCAGTTCTCTTTATTTTAAGGGGACTAGGTCTTTTAGGGAGCCCTGGTGGTGCAGTGGGTATTAGATCCTATAAGTCTGCCTAGAGTTCCACAAGAAGGAACTCCAAAAGAAAAGGCTGTTCCCTAAAATTTAAAGAAAGAGGGAAAACTTGAATTTAAGTTTTCTTAATAAAATGTATTATCTCTACATTTGTATAACTGCTTGTTTGCCTCCCTGGGATCATTCTTGAGAAGTATTAATCATCATTAAATAGCCAAATCCCCAAAGAACAAATTAAATATCCATGAGTCCACACCGATATAAATAAATGATTGAATAAATAAATAGATGAGAGAGGGGAAAATCTTTCTTGCAGAAGAATTCTGAGTAATACATGTAAAAACTTCCCCTTCAAGAAGGTAGAGCTTACTTCCCCTCCCCTTGAGTGCAGGCTGGACTTAGTGACTCGCTTCCAAAGAATAGAGAATAGAAAGGGAAAAACAGTAACTTCATAGTGAAAGGAGTCCCTAGGTAGTGCAAACAGTTAATGTCTTGGCTACTAACCCAGAGGTTTGAGGTTCAAGCCCACCTGAAGATGCCTCATAAGAAAAGACCTAGCAATCTACTCTAGAAAAATCTGCCACTGAAAACCCTATGGAATCCATAAAGACTCTAATAAGCAAAATATATATAAAACATCGACAACAAAAAGACAAATAACACAATCATAAAATGGGAAAAGACTTGAATAGACATTTCACCAAACAGGAAATTCAAATGGCCACCAAACACATGAAAAGATGTTCAGTGTCATTAACCATTAGAGAGATCCAAATCAAAACCACAGTGAGATATCATTTTGCACCCACTAGAATGGCTAAGAATGGGAAAAAAAATAGAAAATAAACGTTGGCAAGGATGTGGGGAAATTGGAAAGCTTATCCAGTGATGGTGGGAATGCAAAATGGTACAACTGCTGTGGAAAACAATGTGGCAGTTCCTCAAAAAGCTAAAAATAGCACTACCATATGATCTAGAAATTCCACTCCTGGGTATATACTCAAAAAGACTTGAAAGCAGATACTCAGACAGAGACTTGTACATCAATGCTCACTGCAGCACTATTCACAATAGCCAAAAGGTAGAAACAGCCTAAATGCCTATCAACAGATGAATGGATAAACAAAATGTGGTACACACATACAATGGAATACTACTCAGTCAGCAGGAGAAATGAAGTCTTGATACATGCTACAATATGGATGCAGCTTCAAGACATTATGCTGTGTGAAATAAGTCCATCACAAAAGAACAAATATTGTATGACCTCACTTATAAAAAAGACAAGAAAAGGCAAACGTATAGAGACCAAAGTTTATTAGTGGTTACCAGGAGTGGGAGAGACGGGGGAAGAGAGGGTTATTGCTTATGGAGCACTGAATTTCGGTTTACAGTGATGGAAAAATCACATTGATTAAGGGTAGGGTTGCATACCGATTACTGCAATTGCTATCAATAAGTTGTAGTAAATTTACACTTTCCCCTGATGTCATATAGATATAATCTTTGTCTAAAATGCTGAATAAGTATTTTTTTGATTAATTAAAATAATAATACCACAATGAGTTCAAGATACAACATTATGAGGTGGCAAAAGCAATGGGAAAAGATAAAGAGTAGCCCTCAGAGCTCTAGTTAGGAGTCCTAGTTCCTTGTCCATTCCTAACTGAGGCAAGTGTGTGAAAAGAGAATACATGTTTTATACAGAGGGAAGAATCACTGGAGTCAAATCATGAAGGTTATGGTAATTAATATAAGAAGAGGAATGATCATTCTACATCTTCATTGAATCCGCAAGATACCATTATTTTCGTATGTGAAAATATGTATTAACCCATATGAACTTCAGATGTGAACAGTATTACCCTGCCTCTAACAGTGAGATAAGATTGGAGAAAATGTTTATTCCATATTCTGTGTGAAGTCTAGTAATGTTCCCCAGATGTGTGTGATATAGTTACTGTTATGGATTGAATTGTGTCTCCCAAAAACATGTGTTGTAAATCCTAATCTCCATGCCTGTGGTTATAATCCCATTTGGGAATGAGTTGTCTTTGCTATGTTAATGAGGCAGGATTAGTGTAGGGTGTGTCGAGTCAATTTTTACAAGATATTAAAGGAGCAAATAAGGTAAGCAGAGATGGGGAAAACAGATGCCAAGCCACATGGAGATCTCCAAGGAATCAGGAAGCAGAAGTTGAAGAGACAAGGACCTTACCCCAGAGCTAACAGACAGAAAGCCTTCTCGTAGAGCCAGCACTCTGAATTTGGACTTCTAGCCTCCTAACCTGTGAGAAAATAAATTTCTGCTTATTAAAGCCACCCATTTGTGATATTTCTATTACAGCAGCACTAGATAACTAAGACAGTTACCTATGGCTCCAAGCTTCCACGTCTGAATTAACAAATTTAGATTATGGATCACCTCACCTTCACAAACTCTGTCCCTGTTCTGAGCCATGAAATTCAGCTCCTTTTTCAGGGGAAGAAACACTCATACAAAGCTTTTGTGTTCATAACAGATGCTACTTAAAGTTTGTGAGATGAATAGGGTTTACATTACAATCCTACGTATAACTTAAAATTGAGAGTTAGACATCCATGTCATTCAAATGGCCTTCTAACCATGTTTTGAAATGACCATTTCTGCTTCAGCCTCCCTCCAGGGTACTGGGTTCTCCTCTTCCTCTTTCCCCCTCCCCTTCACAATATAAGTATCCCAAGGATATATAAGTTGATGGCCTTTTTCATACTGTTTACTACTTTTTTATTAATACAGATATTATAGCTTATGAAATGGAATGTCTAAGCTTTACTAGCTATGTTATAATCAGTAGACACTAAAAATTCCAAGAAATAGACAACAATTTTTTTCTTCTTTCTACAACCTCTCTAATCTTTAAATTTAACCTGATAGTTAATGTACTGTAAGTAGTTCCAACATCATCAGATTGTTTTTGTGTTTTGGATTTGCATGAAAGAACGATAACAATTAAAACCATTCCATTCATAATGTTTATGTTTAATGCTGCAAGGAGTTGCAATTTTATCAGCCCATTTAGCATTGAGGCCCAATTTGAGTCTACAAATCATATTATAAAACAAAATAATAATCTTTTAAATGTGTTGCTATGCAGTATTAACGGCATACTAGTAAAATAACTTTAGCACTGCAGTAGATCTACTTTGGAGGTATGAGTTGAAAATTAGTGTTCATAAACGTTTTTATAAAAATTATTAATAATAAAATATAAATAATTATAGACATTTTCCTTGTTCTTTTTTTATACAGAAGATACATAGGAGCTATGATGTAGATTGACTTAGATCAAAGCCATGCTATGTGTGTGATACAATGGTACTATGATATGAATATAAACAACTGTGCTTAGTTTTGGTAGGGTGGCTAACACAGAAATGCTAATCATTTTGTCAATGAAGGTCAGTATATAAAGGCCTGCCCATTTTTTAATAGAGGTTAGTGTAATATTATAAATATTAATTTAGGAGGATAATTTGATAAGTTTATACATTTAAATCATGAAGGAGAGTGAGAACATCATAAAAGAAAGCACAAAGTACATACTGGGAATCAGAGGTTCAATAGTTCAGAATACTTGGCAATAGGTAAATAGTCAGATGTAGAATTCTGGGGTAATCTGGCTTTATAATGACGATAAAGATAATTATAAAGAGAATTCAGCTTTTAAAGTTTAGGGAAAAGACACTGAAGTATGGTGAATAGGACTAGGGTGGCTCACTTAGAAATCATTGGTTTGTTTCCAATTTGACCAGATAAGAGGTCAATGGGGTTGTTCACATTAGGAAGAAAAGAGGCCTGGTTCCTCCCACTACCATTAGTCTCAAAACACATGGGCAGAAGTTAAGAAATAATAAAAGTTAGAGCAGAAATCAATGGAACTGGAAACAATAAATTAATAGAGAAAACTAATGAGACCAAAAGCTGGTTCTTTGAAAAGATCAGTAAAATTGATAAACCTCTAGCCAGGCTAACCAACGGAAAAAAAAAAAAAAAGAATAAGACACAAAGTACTAACATTAGAAATTAAAGAGGGATCACCACAACTGATCCCATGGACATTAAAATTGATAACAACTCTCTATGCCCACAAATTTGATAATTTAGATGAAATGGACCACTTCCTTAAAAGACACAATCTACCAAAACTCACATAAGGAGATACAGATCATCTGAATAGACCTCTATCTATTAAAGAAATGGGACCAGCAATTAACAACCTTCCAAAACTCCAGGCACAGATGGTTTCACTGGTGAATTCTACCAAACACTTAAAGAAGAATTAACACTAATTCTTCTCAAACTCTTCCAAAAAATTAGAAGCGAACACGTCCTAACACATTCTATGAAGCCAGCATCACCATAAAACCAAAACTAGACAAAGACGTTACTAAGAAAGAAAATTACAGACCATTATCTCCCATGAACATAGATGCAAAAATTCTCAACAAAATATTAGCAAATCAAATCCAACAATACATAGAAACAATTATATATTATGATAAAATGGGATTTATCCCAGGTATGCAAGGCTGGTTGAACATTCAACGATCAATCGATGTAATTCACCATATCAACACGCTAAAGAATAAAATCATATGATCATATTAATCAATGCAGAAAAAGCATTTGACAAAATCCAACACACACTCATGATAGAAACTCTCAGCAAACTAGGAAGATAGGGGAACTTCCTCAACTTGATAAAGAACATCTACAAAAACAATCTACAATTAGCATCAGACTTAACGGTGAGAAACTAAATACTTTCCCCCTAAAACTGGAAACAAGAATGTCCCCTCTCGGATAGGAAAGCTGGTGATAGGGAACTCAGGGTTAAGAAAGGACAGTGTTGACATATCGTGGGGTTGTTAACTATTGTCATAGGGCAATATGTGTACTAACTGTTTAATGAGAAACGATTTTGTCCTGTAAACTTTCATCTAAAGTACGAAAAAAAAAAAGCATTATCTATGTGAGATCAAATTGACAACAGTAACTCAAAAGGTTTGATGGGAAGCCTAGGGGACTGTGAGTTGAAGACAATGGTGATGGAATAATTTGGAAAAGGATAGTGAGAATAGCAGCACAACTGGAAGAAATGTAATCGATGTCACTGAATTGTACATGTAGAAATTTTTGAAATGGTGTATCTTTGGCTATGTATATTTTCACCAAAAAAGAAAAAAAAAGGTCCTCAAAGGTTGAGGTTGATATGTTGTGGGGTTCCTAACCAATGTCATAAAACAATATGTGTACTAACTGTGTAATGAGAAACTATTTGTTCTGTAAACCTTCACCTAAAGTACAATAAAAAAAAATTAAAAAAAGAATGTCCCCTCCCACCAGTCCTACTCAACAGCATACTGGAAGTCTTAGTTAATGCAATTAGACAAGAAAAGGAAATAAAAGGTACACAGATTGGTAAGAAAGAAAGAAAACAGTCTTTACAGATGATATGATTGCCCAATGTAGGAAATCAACAAAAAACTCCTAGAACTAATAAGCAATTACAGCAAGGTATATACAAGGCGAATATACAAAAGCTAGTTGCTTTCCCATATACCAGCAATGGACAATTAGAACTTGAAATTTAAAACACAGCACTTTTTACATTAGTACAAAAAAATTAAATTCTTAGACATAAATCTAACAAAATATTTACAAGATCTGTATGAAGAAAACTACAAAACTCTGATGAAACAAATCAAAGATCTATCTAAATGAAGAGATATTCCATGTTCATGGATACAAAACCAAAAACCAAACCCCCGTCATAGAAAAATGTAGAATAGAATTCAAATTCAGGTACAAAGACCCAACTTACTGGTCTGATAGAGACTGGCAGAACCCCTGAAACTATGCCCCCCAGAAGCTCTGCTAACCCAGAACTGAAACCATTCTCAAAGCCTACTTTTCAGACAAAGATTAAACAGGCCTATAAAACAAAAAATAACACACATGAGGAACGCTCTTCTTAGTTCAATCAAATATATTGACACCAAATTGGCAGCTCCTGTCCAAAAGTAGGACGAGAAGGCAGGAAGGGATAGGAACTTGACAAATGGACACAAGGAAGCTGGGGTGGAAAGGGGGAGCATGCCGTCACATTGAGGGGATTGCAACCAATGTCACAAAATAATGTGCATAAATTTTTGAATGAGAAATTAACTTGAGCTGTAAACTTTCACCTAGAGCACACACACACACAAAAAGACAAGGTTTACACACAGAAAAAAATTTATTTGATGTTTAGGAGGGTGGGAAGTGGGAGGGAGGGGAAGTCACTAACTAGGTAGTAGACAAGTGTCAATTTCGGTGAAGGGAAGGACAACACAAAATATCGGAGAAGTGAGCACAACTGGACCAAAGTAAAAGCACAGAAGTTTTCTAGACACATCCAAACACTTTAAGGGACTGAGTAGCTGAGGCTGGGCCTGGGGAATAGTCTCGGGGGACAACTAGGTCAACTGGCATAACATAACATAAAGAAAATGTTCCACATCCCATTTTGGTGAGTAGTGCCTGGGGTCTTAAAAGCCTGTGAGTGGCCATCTAAGATACATCTATTGGTCCCATTCCACCTGGAGCAAAGGACAATGAAGAAAACCAAAGACACAAGGAAAACATTAGCCCAAAGTACTAAAGGACCACATGAACCAGAGACTCCACCAGCCTGAGACCAGAAGAACTAGATGGTGCCCAGCTACTACCAACAACCACTCTGATGGGGATCACAGAGTGGGAGAAAAATGTAGAAGAGAACTCAAATTCACAAAAAAAGACCAGACTTATTGATCCTACAGAGACTGGAGGAACCTCTGAGGCTAGGGCCCCCAGACACTCTGCTAACCCGGAACTGAAACCATTTTCCAAAGCCCACCTTTCAGGCAAAGATTAGGCAGGTCTGTGAAACAAAAATAACACACACGGGGAACGTGCTTCTTAGTTCAATCAAGTATACGAGACCAAACGGGCAAATCCTGTCCTTAAGCAAGACAAGAAAGCAGGAAGGGACAGGAACTGGACAAATGGACACAGGAAACCCAGGGTGGAGAGATGAAGCATGCTGTCACATTGTGGGGATTGCAACCAATGTCACAAAATAATATGTGTATAAACTTTTTAGTGAGAAATTAACTTGAGCTATAAACTTTCACCTAAAGCACAATAAAATTAAAAAAAAAAAAGAATAGCAATCACTGGTGCATCGAGTATACAGTAGACACTCAATATAACAGTTAAAGTTGACACATTGGAGGCAAGATTATTATTATTATTTATGATCCTTCAACATTAATAAAAATTTGGTAATGTCAAAAAGAAGATGGGTGGAGTAGGGAGAATAATAAATGACCTAGTGATACAAGGATAACAGCTAGTTTTTATTCTTGTTTTGACTTTATTGTGCTTCTTTCCTAACCAGCCCATGATGTCTTCCACTAGGCTATCAGCTCCAGCAGGACTACTATCCCAAGGCTGAGCTCAGCACCTGACACATGGCAGACCCTCAATAAATATCTGCAGAAGTATTTAGATGAACCATGTTGTTCAGTGATGTCAGACGCAATGTACCATTCCCTGACAATTTAAAGTAAAACTAATTTTTGCCCTGCATTATGTTTTGACCCAAGTCAGCTTAAGAACCAAATTTAACCATTGTATAAAATGATCTTTTTATATATGTTGGTTTTATTTTTTCCCAAGGGTTCTACATTTATACAGACACGCAAAAATTGTTTTCAAACAATACACCTTATATTTGCATAGAACTTGAACCTTTTAAAAACTCTTTACATGTTAGAGCTCACAACAACCTTGGAAAGAGTGGTATCATTAGCCCTTAAACATGGAGGCCCAGGTTCAGACTGGTTACCTGATCCCCCCATTGGTGAAAAGAATAGACTAGGACTGCTGTCTCCAAACTCATGTTTTTACATCACACTGTTTTTTCACTCCTGCAGTCACTACATAATCATTCTGTTTACCTGGGTTTCTATCTCTCCTAGAAGAATCTAGTGTCAAGTTAATGACTCTCCAAGACACTGAAGAAATGGTGTGGTATGGATCCCTCCAAACAATTTTCAACCAAAATGTTCAGACCATTTGTTTGGTTTGAATGTTCCAAATAATGTTACAAGTTTTTACTTTTGTGGCCCCACCATTGTTCTACCTTGAGGTTAAAAAAAAAAAAAAAAAAATCCACTGCCATGTTGTCGATTCTGATTCACAGCAACCCTATAGGACACAGTAGAACCACCCCATAGGGTTTCTTATGAGCGGCTGGTGGATTTGCACCACCAACATTTTCGTCAGCAGCTGAGCTCCTAACCACTGTGCCAACAGGGCTCCAACCTTGAGGTCAGTGCAAGGTATTGCCAAAACCAAAACTATAGCAGAATTTGGGAAGTAATAAAAATGTTTTTGAATTGATGTAATTAAATGAAGTTTACATTTCAAGTTAGTCTCCCATACGGAATTTTTTTTTTTAACATACATTGTTATGAGACCCCAACCGCTCACCCCATTCTGCGACAGCACACTCTTCCCCTCCGCCCCTGATTCCCCATGAACATTCAACCAGCTCCTAACTCTCTCTGCCTTCCCCTCTAACCTCTGGACAGAAGCCGCCCCTTTGGTCTTTTATATCTACTTGTCTAAGAGGCACATTCTTCACGAGTATCACTTTATGTCCCACAGTACTGTCCAATCCCTATCTGAAGAGTTGGCCTCGGAAATTGTTTTAGTTCTGGGGTGATGGAGAGACTAGGGGCCATGCTTTCCGGGATGCCTCCAGTCTTAGACCATTAAGTCTGGTCTTCTTACTAGCATTTGAGTTCTGCATCCCATCATTCTACTGGTCCATCAGGGACCCTCTGCTGTGTTCCCTGTCAGGATGTTCATTGGTGGTAGCTGGGCACCATCTAGTTCTTCTGGTCTCAGGCTAATGAAGTCTCTGGTTTATGTGGCCCATTCTGTCTCTTGGGCCAATACTTTCCTTGTGTCTTTGGTGTTCTTCGTTCACCTTTACTCCAAGTGGTTGGGACCAATTGATGCATCTTAGATGGCCACTTAAGACCCCAGACGCCACTCACCAAAGCAGGATGCAGAACATTTTCTTAATAAGGTTTGTTATGCCAATTGACATAAACGTCCCCTGAAAGCATGGTCCCCAGACCCCACATCCCTGCTACTCTGTCTCTCAAACTGTTTGATTGTATTCAGGAAACTTCTTAGCTTTGGTTTAGTCCAGTTGTGCTGGCTTCCCCTGTAGTGTGTGCTGTCTGGGAAGTAATAAAATTTTTTACATGTATCTTCCAATTGTCTTGTTTGAGTTCTTTCTTCATGAGGCTTACATAACTCATTCATTTATTCACTCATTCAACAAATATTTATTGCTCTCCCACTAGGCTTCAGGCACTGTGCTAGACACCGGGGATATAATTGTAAAAGGTGGGCGCATTCCTACCTTCAGAAAACTAATAGTTTCATAGGTGAAGATAGACAATTAAGTAAACAATTAACTCAATTCTGTCTAAATTAATCCATAAATTCAATGTATTTGCATTAACTATGCTAAAATTCAGATGGAAGAATAAAAAGCCAAAATGGTTAAGTCAATTTTGAAGAATAAGGATAAAAATATTCTAAAATTAAATAGTGGTAATGGTTGTACAACTCTGGGAACATACTAAAAACCACTGAATTGTATACTTCAAAAGGGTAAATTTTGTGGTTTGTGTGTCAAAGCTGCTATTTTCAACATCATCAATCTAAAATTAATTAATTACACATTTTAAATTGGAATTTTTACCACTCAGAGTCCAATCAAAAAAGCAAAAACAATAGGAAAAAAATGTATAATGAGGGCTTTTAGTATAAGAATTTGGTCTTACTCATTTGTAGGAGCTGTTTACACATTTTATGTGAAGCTGTTGTTCATGTGTGTGGTGAGTGCTAGTATCTGAAGAACTTAGGGTGGCTAGTCAGGAAGGAAGATGGGTGGGAAGTGGGGAAGCTACTAGACAAGATGGAACCTTTGAGGATGAGGTGGAACCCGTGAAGAACTAAAGAATATGTAAGATAAATTAAGATTCATCCTATGTATGAGTTTAATTTTTTCAATTTTGTTCACTTTACATAGTTGCAAAGGTTTTTATTGTGAGATCATTGTAAAATAGTAGTAGTAGTAGCGTTAGAACTCACCTAACTTCAGAGGGGATAATGAAATTATCATCAGCCCAAGGCTGATTCCTATGAGGTGGAGGTCAGACATACCTCCTCTCTCCAATCTTTTTACCAATTTTGACACCAGCCATCCTTCCCATAGCACTCTCTACTTCTCTTCTTGGTTCGATAATCCATTCCAATGGCCACACTAAACTCACAGACCATATTTATATAGTTAAGGGGTTTATTAAGGACATAACAGTGTATAACTTGGGATCAGGATCAACAGGCTACAGTACAACTCAGGATCAGGATCAGAAAGTACGTAGGCAAAGTCTGGAAGGCTTCCCCAAACTGAAAAGCACATCCTTCCCTTTTTCAGTACAGGATAGCTCTCTCAGCTCCTTTTGGCCATGTAAGCAAGCAGACCCTTCTCTCTGCCATGCACACCCCTTCTTGGCCATCTCAGGACAGGACTCTCTGGCTTCAGCCTCCATGCCATTAGCCTCTCCACTGCTAACTGACCCAGCTCATAGCCAGGGTAGCAGTTTTGTTAAGCTATCTTAGCTGCATTCCTAGCAGCAAGTTCCTCCATCACCACAAACTCTGCCACAGGACCCCTTCTGGGTCTCTTGCTGTCTTCAGTGTTACAGCCCGTGACTCATGTTAACATCTCTTTTAGGAGGCTCCTTTCCTCCTCTCTCTCTCTCTGCTTCTTCTCTCTTCTTGCCTCTCTTGCCTTTTATCCTTTCTGATTCCTTCTTCCTTCTCTTTCTGTCTGCAAACCTCTGTGGGGTTGGCTACGTTTATAAGCAAACTCAAGGTCAATTTTAAGGCATCGCCCTCCCACCATGGCCATGAAATGACCAATCCTCTTTCAGTGGGCCACAGTCACATCATTTGCATAGTAGGTTATACTCACTTCATTTGCATAAGTACATTGACCAATCCCTGCAAAGTGCGTAAAATATACCAATCACAGGGTAGGCTGCAATCCAGGGCCAGACAAAAAGTATCAAATCATTAAGTTGTTTACAGCTTACCCAGGAAGTGTCAATCAACCTGGACAAAAAGTAATAAACCCTCTGGGATAGAAAACTAGGGAAAAGGTAACTCCTCAGGCTTTAGGGAAAAAAATCTCTCAAGCTGTTTTTCCAAAGAACCAAGGTAAAAGGTTACATAAAGGAACTCATTTCACCATAGTCATGGATTTGAAATGCTTAAGAAGGACTGAATAACCTTTTGATCCAGTACCAGCTAGGCTGAGCAGAATGATATTGACTCCTCTCCGCCCCCACTCCCCCACTGCAACTTTGCAACCAGGAAGCTCTCAGTGTTTGCGCTCAGTTCTCCCCCTCCCCATCTAGCCCACTTTGCAACTGGGACAGAACAGGCCATTCCCTCTGTGAAGGACCTCA
Source organism: Dugong dugon (assembly GCA_030035585.1). Taxonomy (NCBI): domain Eukaryota; kingdom Metazoa; phylum Chordata; class Mammalia; order Sirenia; family Dugongidae; genus Dugong; species Dugong dugon. The sequence continues at coordinate 131,323,410 of CM057461.1, forward strand.
CTGCCAGTGGTACCACCATTCCTATATCCAAAACTAAGGAGCCCTGGTGGCATAGTGGTTAAAGTGTTTGGCTGCTGTATGAAATGTTGGCAGTTCGAACTCACCAGCAGCCCCGTGGGAGAAAGATGTGGCAGGCTGCTCCCATAAAGATTACAGCTTTGGAAAACCTGTGGGGCAGTTCTACTCTGTCCTATAGGGGCATTATGAGTTGGAATCGACTTTACGGCAACAGGTATATCCAAAAGTACAGCGGCCCAAACTACAATGGTGAGTCAGGCATAGGATATCAATTATAAACATTCCAGTTCAAAAAGGGAGAAATGGAAGGTAAAAATGAGTCACTGGTATACAACAATTCTGAAAGCCATTTGGGCAAATGTTGTTTTTATTGATTAGGTTTCAAGGTCTAGGAATAACATTCTGTGGCTCTCAGCTCTGCTTTCAGGCTTTTGTTTCTGCCCTCTGAGTCATCCTTGCTTTTTAATAAAAGGTAGCACACATTTTGCAGCTGGATAGTTTGATCAGCCTGCTTTCTGACAGTAGAATTTTGTGAGATGTGACAGCCTCTACCCCCTGCCCAGTTCCAAAGATGCTCCCACATTATAGGTATTTGTTAGAGTAACCCCACTCCTGATACCAAAATCTGTATTCATTTTCTATTACTGCATAATAAATTACCACAAACTTAGCAGCTACCCTGAAATAGTGTCCCCTAAAATTCATGTCCACCCAGAACCTAGGAATATGACCTTATTGGGAAATAGGGTTTTTGCAGATATAATCAAATTGAGATGAGGTCATACTGGATTAGGGTGGGTCCTAAATCCAGTATGTTTGGTGTCATTATAAGAAGAGGGAAATTTAGACACAGACACACAGGGGAGAAGGCAACTTGAAGACAGAGATAGAGACTGGAGTGAAGCATCTACAAGCCAAGGAGCACCAAGAATTGTCAGTAACCAGAAGATAGAAGAAGCAAGGAAGGATTCTTTGCTAAAGCCTTCAGAAGGAGCAAGATCCTGCCAGCATCTTGATTTCAGATTTCTAGCCTCCAGAACTGTGAGAGAATAAATTTGTTATTTTAAGTCATCCAGTTTGTGGTAATTCATTTCGAAAGCTCTAGGAAACTAATATAGCTGCTTGAAACTACAGACACTTACTATCTCCCTGTTTCTGTAGATCAGAAGTCCAGGCATGGCTTACCTGCTACAGGGTCTCAGCAGGCTGCGGTACAAATGTTGGCTGAGTCTGCGGCCTCTCAGAAGTTTTACTTGGGAAGGATGTGTTCCGAGCTCATTCAGGCTGATGTAATTCAGTTCCTTGCACCTATGGAACTGAGGCCTCTGGTCCTAAGGGCCCTGTCATAGAAGCTGGCTTCTTTAAGGCAAGCAGGAGAATCTCACTCCAGTCAGCTAAGATTTATCGAGTGCCTACTACGTGCAGGGGCACTGTTAAAAGCGATGAACCAGGTAAGTCAGGTCCCTGTCCTCAGGGAGCTCACAGTAGAGGGATAGAAAGATCAGGGAAGGCCAGAGTTGACATTTGAACTGAGACCTGAATGACAAGCCCTTCAAGCAGAGATCTGTGAAACAGCGTTCCAGACCGGAAAAAAAGGGGCCTTCCAAAGACCCTGAGCTCTGCCTGGCTGGAGTGTAGTGAGAAGGAAGGGCGGCGTGAGGTAAGAGAGGTTTGTAGGACCAGATCAGGAGGTGCCTACTAGAACAGGTAAGGAACTTGGAGTTTTAAGTACAAATTTTTTGATAGTGCGGAGAAATGGGGAAGGGCGTGGAATGGCTTTAGGATGTCTGTCTGGAGGCAAAGAAGGTCGCCCGGAAGTCATGCACTTGCCCCTCGGCCAGAGCCAATTCACCTTCTATCCGCGACTCGAGCCTCACGTCTCAAATCGGCTTAGTTAGGAGAAAGTGCAAGGCCACGGGCGTGAAAGCCCGCACGATACCCGAGGAAGCTTGGGTCTCCGCGCCCGCCGTAGATGTCGTGACAGAGGCAGCCTGTTGCCTTGGAGCCGGCGAGAGACGGTTCGGCCTCCCGGCTGTGGAGAACGCCCGCCTCGGGCCGCGATCACCATGTCGGTGTTGGACGCACTTTGGGAGGACCGGGACGTCCGCTTCGACGTGTCCTCACAGTGAGTCGCCAAGATTCCCCAGGGGCCTGTAGCCTGCAGAGGGCGCCGCGCCGCGCACTAGGGACCCACCGGCCGGGCCTGCGCCCCCGTCGCTCGCGGCCCTCGCGAGGGTGGGAGGGGGTTTGCCAAGGGTGTCTTTGCATCTTGAGTACCCAGATTGGCCGGGGAACTGCGGCCCTCCGGAGACAGGCGGCACAGCAGGACGTCTAGATGATCGAGTTTCGGTCCAGCGCAGTCCCGGCCTCGTCCTGGGAAGCTACCTAAACACGGCCTGGGGCAACCCAAGGCTTGAGGCGCTAGTTTTGCGTGGTGGAAGGAACATAGGACAGGGACTCAGGACACCAGGGTTCTAAAACTAGGTCTGGAATAATGACAAATAGTGGGCCCTTGGACAGATGACTTCGCCCTTCCAACCTTGAGTCTAATCTGTAAAGTGAAGGATGTGGGAGCAAGCATTCTCCAAAATTTCTAAACACTGAAACTTTTATGCCCACGTAAGTTTTTACCTAGTTATTCATCTGAATCACCAATAGGAAGAAGGAGCCTCCTTTTGGAGCCTCTCAAACAGACACCCTGTTTATGCAGAATACCTTGTTTTCTCTTTATCTTAAAGAGGGGATGGTTAGAAACTTCTGTCCAAATGATTCAGAAAAAGGAAAAGAAAAAAAAATTTTCCCTGTTTAGGATCTTAAGTGTTGGGAAATAACAGCAAAGCTAAAGTTCTCGGGTTAATGACATGGAGCTTCTTTAGCCACTTCTTGTGGTTCCCTATCATGAACAGCACCTTCTTAGACGGAAAAATGAAATATTGATGCATTTCCCAGGCTTCGTTGCAGCTGGAGAGCTAGCACTAACAGGGTGTTAGATCCTGTAAGAAGTTGTGAAAGAAGGGAATTTGTAAAATTATAAACTGCAGTTACATATTGCACACATTCTATGACTTTTTCTGTCATTCTTGAGGGTTCTTAATCCAGACAAGGCCTGTCATGTTTCAATTTATTAAAACATTTATCAGATGCTTACTGTATGCTGGTCACTGTGCGGATAGCTAGGGGTGCAAAAATTATGGGAAATAACACACGCACACACACCCATATTCATACCTAATCTAGTGTAGGAGACATATACGGACAACTAACTATAATGTGGTAAATACCATCCTGAAAACATGAACAAAAACTGGGGACCATAGAAGACAGAGCCTTTAATTCTGCCTGGGGAAGACCTCACAGAAGAAATAATATTTGAGTTGGGCCTTGAATGATGAGCAGGGCCTTGTCAGGGTAGACAACAGGAGAATATTTTTCGGGGGTTAGGGAGGGGGAGACTCCTCATTAGAAGCAGAGTCTTGGAGGTATAAACCTCATTGACTAGAAAGCAGGATGTGTGACAGGGAGAGGATGGAGATACAAATGGAAAGGTAGATTGGCCAGATTGTGAAATGCTGTGCTGAGGATTTTGGCCATTACCAAGGCAGTAGGATGACACGGAAGGCTTTTTAAGCAGGGAAGTGATATGATCCTATCTGTATTATAATAGATAATTGAGTTGGCTGTGTAGAGAGGTGTTAGAAGGTTTTACCAGATACTCTGCTAGTTGTTTTTGACCCTCTAGAATGCATTGTATCAGTCAGCAAGCTATTCTTCATTCTTCATTTCCTTTTGTCTCTTGTATGTAATTGTTTACTGAGCCCTGATGATGGTTTGAGTGTATCTGTTCTTTAACCTGTTCCTTCTTTAACCTGTTTCTTCTTTAACTGCCTGATCTCCTTTCCTCAACTCAGAAACCTCTAGGGGTTCTTCATTGTCCACAGGATAAGGCCCAGACCTATCAGACTGGCATGCAAGGTTCTCCACAATCTAGCTTTGGCGGTATAGTGGTTAGCATAGCTGCCTTCCAAGGTTCTCCACAATCTAGTCCCTCTTTACTTATCCAATCATATTTCTCACTACTTCTCAGTATAGATCTTCTTCCCCAGCCAGGCCAGTCTTTCTACAGGCTCTTATAATTTCTTTCTCCTGGTCTTTAATCATGGACTCTCCTCTCTCTCCATTTTATTTCTCTAAATCCAACCCCTTCTTCAAGTTTTGGATTACTCCACGTGGCCCTGGTCACCCTAGGCCTTGCTGATCTCTAGCTTCTTGGAGTTCTTGAAGACCTTATTTTCAAACGCTCACTCATTTGTTATGGTACCATTTACACTGTTGGCTGGTCTATATGCATATGTCTCTTCTCTCCCTAACTAGGTTGTAAGCAGGTATAGTTGTAGCTATAAAATTAAAGCCTTTATATTTATTTTAGACAAATGAAAACAAGACCTGGAGAAGTCCTTATTGATTGTTTAGATTCAATTGAAGATACCAAAGGAAATAATGGGGATAGAGGTAAGTACATTTTCTAATGTATTTTATATTCCTGGCTTATTTTACAAACGTTAAATCATATTAGTTGGAGAATAAGATATGAAACAGCATCACATGAAAATATGATTGTGAGTCTTAAATCCACATAAGACTTCTCAGGCCTAAACAGAAAAAAAGATAGGTATTAAACCTGTAGCCAGGGGACACAGGTTCTCCCTCAGAACTTTGGTCTTTCAGTAAGTGCTGATTCTGACATCACCTGTATCAAGTGTAACTGTTAAAACCCCAGGAGCCCTGTTTGCAAGAGGCATGAGGTATTTCTGATGGCCCTACTCTTGATGAAACCTTAGTTAACTTGAGGAAACCAAGGGCAAGGTTGGTGGGTCTCATAATTGGTAAGAACTCTTATGTAACAGTCCACCCACCAGTCCAAATAAAAACTATAGGTATTATAACATTTTTTGATTATCGAATATGCATTGAGTGCCAGATTCTATAGTTGGACTTTGGGGTGAAAAACCAAAACCAAACCCGTTGCTGTCAAGTCGATCCCGATTCATAGCCACCCTAAAGGATAGAGTAAAACTGCCCCATAGGGTTTCCAAGGAGTGACTGGTGGATTTGAACTGCTGACCTTTTGGTTAGCAGCTGAGCTCTTAACCACTGAGACACCAGGGCTCCATACTTTGGGATAGGGAGGACAAAAAGCCTCCTTGGCCAGAAATCTCCGCTACAGTGCCTAAAGTCTTCCTAATAAAAATAATTCTGTATGTGTGCATACACCACAGAAACCTTTGTTCAAATGAAATTTTACAGGAGGTTGTAGAGCCTCTGGCTGATGAGATGGGAAAGGCAAGAAGAATCCTGCCTTCTAGCCATTTCTCTCTCCTCCCTTCCGGCAGTTTGAAAATGACCAAGTTAAGGCATTGCCAGTTCAGGAAACCCTGTGTTAAAACTATAAATACCCCAGAAGATTAGCATATTTAATCTACCCTGACAGGAAATTATCAGATTAGCTTCGTGCACTGAAGCCCTGAATGAAACAGGGACAGCTATATTTCAGCATTTGGGAAACTAGGGGAAGCAGGGATAGCTATATGTTGGTGTTTTGGTAGAACAGAGAGAAAAGAACACTAGGTTTGGAACTGTAGGAAAGGTCCTTCAGCAGAAAAAGGCAGCATAAGAATCCCAGAGACTTACAGGAGATGTACCAAGAGCAGAAAAAGAGGTAGACTTGGTAGATGGTTTTATAAGACAGACTTTTCCTACTGTAATTTTTTTGAGATCCTTTAATAGATAAATCAATAGATGTCCTGAGCTCATAGCCCAGTTGTAGAGACTAATGTTGCCTAGGCAAAATGACCTTAGTAAAACATGAACCGATGTATCTACAATAACAAAAATAAGTCATAAAAACAAGTTTGTAAAGAATTAAAAAATTATAATAGCAGTTAGCATTTTGAATACAGGTAGTCCCTGACTTATGATAGGGTTCCATTCTGATGACTTTGTTGTAAGTTCATTCTGATGTAAGTTAGATACCTCATTTTTTGTTTAATTTTCATTATTATTGCTTTTATTATCAATATCTTTATAAATCCAGTCTTTATTTGTCTTTGGGGGTTGGCATGAGAGAATGATAACATCAACAAATTCCATGCTGCAACACTGTATGTAGTACATATTACTAACTATGAGATGTACCAAAAAAAAAACACAATAACAGACAGTGGTGAGCGCGGTTCATCATATCTTGAATACGTTGTAATCTGGGGACTGCCTGTATTTACTATTTGCCAATCACTGTTCTAAGTCTTTTATATGTATAATCTTATTTAATATTAATCATAAAAACAAAAAATATGAAGTAGTTGCTATTATTATCTTTATTTTTCAAATGAGGAAACTGAGGAACAGTGCAGTTACTTCACCTTTCCAAGTCACATAGCTAGTACGTAATGAACCAAACTGCCTACGTTGCTCCCTAAACTGCAATGATCACATTATTCCCTTATCAAAAATTTTCAGTCCTCTCTCATCCTAATTCTAAACCCCCACCCCCACCTCACTGCCCTTATTACTAATAGATCTTAGTCCATATTTCTTGGGCCAGAATTGAAGAACTTCTAATTTGGCTACAAAGAACCTTTCTTGCCTGTGTTGCTGTCTTCCATTTGTCCCTCCAGGTTCAGCACCCTTCTGCACCTTTTTCCCCTTACCCTGAGAAGATGACTTGTATAGATTACATGTAAGGGCTCCTGTGCCCTCTTGCTTCCTCTTAGGAGAGCCATGGCAGAAGATGAGATGGTGACAGGAGAGCGAGGTCGGGGTATTTATTCTCCTGGTCCTCTCCAGAGAGAGGCTGGCTGTGCTTTTCCTCTCAAAATGGTCAGATCTGTAGGAATCTTGCTCCTTCCATAATTCAGTAACTGCTCCTTCCCCTTGTCACTTTGGTCCTGGGATGGTGGCATTTCTGCTGCACTGACACTTACTATTCCCAACACACCATCCATACCTTTGTAGTAAGTCCTGATTTGAGTATGTCATCTGTTTTCTGTTGAACCCTGACTGATAGATGCATGACCAGTCTTCTATGATATTGTGTGAACCTTATCCTCCAGCCATTTTGGACTACTTATTATTCTTCAAACACATCCTGTAATTTTCCACAGTCTTCCTGGAGAATGCCTTCCTTTATTTTTGGAACCTCCTTTACTATCCTATGTCACTCTAGGATTCATGCAGGCCTACTTTCTCCGATTTTAGACATTCTTAGGGTTTTCAAGGAAGAGAGCATGTGTATGGCCTATCTATGATTACTCATCAAAAGAATTATATAATTATAATTAGTTGGAGAAATGTGTGTTAAAGTTGTTGTTAGGTGCTGTTGAGTCGGTTCCAACTCACAGCGACCCTACATAGAACGAAACACTTCCCGGTCCTATGCCGTCCTCAGCAATCATTGTTATGCTTGAGCCCGTTGTTGCAGCAACAGTCCATCTCATTGAGGGTCTTCCTCTTTTTTGCTGACCCTGTACTTTACCAAGCATGATGTCCTCCAGGGACTGGTCCCTCCTGATAACGTGTCCAAAGTATATGAGACGAAGTCTTGCCATCCTTGCTTGTAATGAGTATTCTGGCTGTAGTTCTTCCAAGACAGATTTGTTTTTTCTTCTGACAGCCCGTGGTATGTTCAATATTAATATATGCTTCAAAAGTTTAGCAAGCTTTATTATTTCAGGATCTCTCAAAGCGTTTAATATGCTGATTGTATTGTAAACCTCTAAAACACATAGTTCACCACGCTCAGATTTATTTGGCTTTTTTTTCCTTGGGGCGTTGATAGGGACTACTGTTCCATGGGATGCCCTTTGAGAAATAGTTTATCTAACTTTGTATTTTAATGTAAGAACACAGAATGTTAGATCAATATCACTTTGATGCTAAGAATGAAAAGCACAAAGCCTTAAATTGACTTCAGTCTGGCCATGACTCTATATGAGCAAAAAAGAAAAATTTGCTTATAGCAAAATTGGGTGTCTAAGTATATGGCTCACTTAAGTGAAAACTGTTAAGAGAGCACTCATGGCAGGGATGAGTGCGTATGTGAGAGTTCTTTGAAAAAGGTGATTTAAATGAATGGCTGTGTAATTATGGTATCCCAAACCCTGGTGGTGTAGTCGTTAAGAGTTCGGCTGCTAACCAAAAGGTTGGCAGTTTGAATCCACCAGGCACTCCTTGGAAACCCTGCAAGGCAGTTCTCCTGTGTCCCATAGGGTTGCTATGAGACAGAATCGACTCGACAGCAGTGGGTTTTTTTTTTTCTTATACATATTCTCAGGTGTACACATAGAACTTTCTGGAACCCAGAGCAGCTTCTACTGAGACAAACGATCAGTACATAATTTTCTCTGTCAGTTTGAGTCACGCCAAGCTGTTAGCAGTGAATACTTGTATCCCTTTAGTAACCCTCAGATTTTGTTTCTCTGAGATTACGAATCATACTTTATATACTTTATGTAGCATTGATGCACAATAAATTTTTTCAATTAATAAATGTATGAAAACATCTTGGGTGTTGCTGCTGATAACTGGACACATCCAGTCTATGTTCACTTCATAGTATACTGCAAAAATGGGTTCTTACTGAAGCTAACCTGTTTTTTGGTTTGTTTGCTTGTTTATTTGTTTTTAGGTAGACTCTTAGTAACAAATTTAAGAATTATCTGGCATTCTTTGGCATTACCGAGAGTCAATCTTTGTAAGTATCTTTGTTAGATAACTCTAAAGAAAAAAAATCCTTTGTCAAGTGAACTATTATATTTGTGCTGTGACTTCTGATTCTGAAAAATCTATACTATGACGTCTTAAATTGATAAAAACTTCAGAAATTCTATATGAGATTAGGGCTTTTACATTGAATAATTTTTGTTTTTTTGTTGTGAGTTGTTTTGTTACATTTTTTACTTATTTTTGACAACTTGCAATAACCTGTTTCTAGAACAAGTAGTCCCTGACTTTCAGTGAAGTTCTGTTCCCACTACTCTGTTTTAAGTTGGTTCTGACATAAGTCGGATACCTCATTTCAGATTAACAGCTGAGGCTTCTTATGGTACAAAACACTGAATAAGATCACACTGTAGGTCTGGTCTATAATGAAGTCGGCGTCAGTGTCATAACAATGAAGTTGGAGTCCTAACGGCTGTCGGGTGCATGCACAGGTTCAATTGTGTGTCATTACAGTTCAACATTGCCCAGTTTTCTATCGGTGTTCAGTGTTTTGAACAGTAAAGCAAAAAATTGAACATCTGCAAGTGAACATCTGAGAATGACAGTATGAGCAAATTACACGCTGCAAGATTGTAGGTAGTACATATTACTAAGGATAAGATGTACAAAAAAATATGGTTGGTCATAACTCCAATACGTTATAAGTCGGGGACTACCCCAAAGAAGGGAGATCTAAATTCTAATAAAATTTATTGTGTTAAATAATGTTTCTTTTTTTTTTTTTTTTTTTTTTTGAAGTATTTTAGATTATCCAGCTAGACCTTTTCTTTTGACATAGTGGTGTTAAAATTTTCAGTAAATAATGCTGTTTAGGTTTTAGAGAAGCAAACTTCTTATTTCACATATTATGAATGTTTTTGCTTGTTCATGGAGGTGGAATTGACTCGTTCTTTTAATTATTTAACTTAAATTTACAATTATTTCATAAACTTTTTAAAAAGTTGTCTTTATCTTTAGTTTTTAAAAGTTAAAAATTCTGTATATGATTTTTAGAAAACTGCTTTTTCTCGATTTACTGTATCATGTTCTTTAAATTCTTTGCTTTTGAATTTTAGCTGTTGGTTACAACTGCATATTGAATATAACAACAAGGACTGCTAACTCTGTAAGTCTGAAAAAATATATATATGTATAGTAAAGAAACAGTGGATATTTTAAGGTTAACATTCATGTTTTCACTGTAAGTGAGGAGTTGATCTTAAAATCTGAACTTGTGAATAAATTTGTCCTTACAGAAATTACGAGGCCAAACTGAGGCTCTTTATATACTAACAAAATGTAACAGTACTCGTTTTGAATTTATCTTTACAAATGTGGTTCCTGGAAGTCCTAGACTTTTTACTTCTGTGATTGCAGTACACAGGTATAGTAATACTTTATGGATTATTGAATATTTTTAAAACAGTTCTATTATATAAATGTTTACAAGGTAAAATTTAAAAATGCGATACTATCTTCCTGCAAGCTCTTTTGTAAAATATCCTGAAGACTGCTTTAGAACACATTTCATTATCATTTGATAAACACTTTGAAAGTATTTATAAAACCCATGAGACTACTGAAGAATCATAAAAATTTCCACTGAAGAGTTTATTAAATTAGCTGTCAGGGTAGGTAAAGTGAAATGGAGAATTTATTCACTGTAGATAATTCATTAAATAAAAAGGTTATTTTTCTAGCAGTAGAAAGCTTGTTTGGGGGGTTTTCCTAAAGAATTTTCTTGTTTTGTTTTTGTTTGCTAAATTCTTTTATTTTCACTACCTTAGCTCTCTCTCTTTTTTTTATTAATCAGCCCTAAGTACTATGATTTTTTAAAACAAGCTTGGCTAAAATGACAGGCCAAAAATAAAAATATATAATTTGGTGGCTTTTAGTATATTCACAAAGTTGTGCAGCCATCACCATGATCTAATTCCAGAACACTTCAGCACTCCAAAAGAAACCCCATACTGGTTTAGCAGTCACTACCCACTCTCCCCTCCCACAGCCCCTGACAACCACTCATTTACTTTCTGTCTTGTATGTATTTGCCTACTGTGGACATTTCATATAAATGGAATCCTACAATATGTGGCCTTTTGTGTTTGGCTTCTTTCACTTGGCCTAATGTTTTCAAGGTTCATCCATGTTGCAGCATGTGTCAGTACTTAATTTCTGTTTTGTGACTGGATAATATTCCATTGTATGGATATACCAAATTTTGTTTATCCATTCATCAGTTGATGGGCGTTGGGGTTTTTTCCACTTTTTGGCTATTACGAATAATGCTGTTATGAACATTCATGTGCACATTTTTGTGTGAACGTATGTTTTCAGTTCTCTTGGGCGTATACTTACCTATACCTCAGCTCTTTATTTCACTTTACTTTGAGACGTTCTATGAAAAGTTTTAAATGGAACATGAAGGGAGCATGAAAGCTGCTTTCGTTTAGTAGTATGAAAATGTTATAAGTATTCTCCCCTAACTAATTTACAGTATAGTTTCTATTTTTTTCCACAGGTTTAAGTATAGGTGACAGCAGCACTAAACCAAATTGAGATGTATAGGCAGAACACTCAAATCCTGCTCTTTCTCAGTTGACATATTAGGTTAATTAAAGTAAAAACTAGAGTTTAACAATGAATATTACAATTTATATAGATTAATTATAAAATTATTAAAGCCAAGAAAACCCTTTTATCACTTTTACTAAATGCATAACTTAGCCTGTTTTTATATGGAGTAAAATTGTTATTGTTGTTGAGTGCCGTCAAGTCAGTTTGCGACTCAGTGATCATGTGACAGGGTAGAACTGCCCATAGGATTTTCTAGGCTATAATCTTTATGGGAGTGCATTGCCAGGTCTTTTTGTCGCAGAACCTCTAGGTAGGTTCAAACCACCAACTTTTCTGTTAGTAACCCAGCACTTAACTATTGTGCCACCAGAGCTCCTTGGAGTGCAATTAGAATTAACTAATCAAAAGTTAAGCAGAATTTTTTTTTTTTTTTTTAAATCTTTACCAAAAGAGAAACAGAAAGAAAACAAAGTCGTGGAGATTTTACAGCCAACTCTCTCTCACATAGACACACGTAGCCACCCACACACACTGTCACACATACACACTCACAGTTTCCCTTTTAGAGTTGGTACAGATTCATTCTAATTTTCTATATAGAGATAAATGTGAGCCTAGTATTTTCAGGTTGCAGTGAGAAAAGTAATTGGACTGTTTTTGTCAAAAGAATAATGGTAACTTTACCTAAAACAGGTTAAAAAAAAAAAAAAAAGAGAGAGAAGCATTTTGATAGAGGAAAGAAAACCCAATTTCCATGTCTATTATGTGCAGTCAGAGTCCTGGTGGCACAGTAGTTAAGAGCTACAGCTCCTAACCAAAAGATCAGCAGTTCGAATCTACCAGCCGCTCCTTAGAAACCCCATGGGGCAGTTCTACTCTGTCCTGTAGGGTTGCAGTGAGTTGAAATTGACTTGACAGCAACGGGTTTGGTTTTTGGTACGTGCAGTCATTGTTTTTTGTTTAGCAAGAAGTCGATTTCCTATCATTTGTGCTGTATGATATATATTGCCTTAAAAATTCGAGGTCTAGAAATACAGATTACAGAGATAAAATCTAAAAAGATAGATAACTGAGACATAACAAAATGACAAATAATAAAAATCTACAAAAAGCTCTGATCACCAGAATCCATTGAAAGGAAAATTTTTTTAATTTACTATAGTAATTGTTTGTGTGCTATACATAAATACTAACAACTTATATTTTAATAGTTAAGTAAACATAACCTACAAAAACCACATTTTCAGTTTGGAGTGACCTTTTGTTCATTCTCTTTCATAGAGCATATGAAACATCTAAAATGTATCGTGATTTTAAGTTGAGAAGTGCACTAATTCAAAACAAGCAACTAAGATTATTACCACAAGAACATGTATATGATAAAATCAGTGGAGTATGGAATTTATCCAGTGATCAGGTATTGTGCAAAGAATTAGTGAACCTTTTGGGGCAGTGCTTTGGTGGTCATTTTTCCATTCATCGTTGGGTTTGTATATTCATTCAACTCTATTAGCATTATAGCTTTTGACAAAACATAATATTCTGATTTTCATATTTTTATGGCTTTGTACTCTTTTTAACAACTTTTGATCTACATAGAATTTAGAGCTGTAATGGACCTTAGGGATCATCTGGTTCAGCCTCCCTTCTTTTATAGATGGGAAACTCAGGCCCAAAAGAGTTACCTGACCTCATGTATCTCGTTCGCCCCAGAGCCATGCTCTACTGTACTACCCTCCATTTCTGATTGCTTATGCTGATGGAGAAGAACCATGGTGGAGACAGTCACAGAAGCCTTTTAATCTGGTCTCTTTTTTTTTTACATACTTTTTTAAATTTTAATGGTAAAAATATATATAACACAGCATTTGCCAATTCAGCATTTTTCAAGTGTACAGTTTAGTGATGTCAATTACATTAATCATGTTGTGCAACGACCACTCCAAATAGTTGTTAATCTCGGTTTTAGGGAACTAAATATATAATTGATTTGGTGTCTGTTAAATCGATTATTGTAACTCTTCGTTTGTGTGGGGGGGGGGGGGATATACTTACATACTTGTTTATACATGTGTAAATGTATTTATATATGTTAGCAACTAATATATGAAACAAGTACTGTATCTTTATACAAATAACACACACCTTCTACATGTTTGCCAACTGTGCCCTCCCTCCACGAGGTATTTTCATAAGTGCTGCTATGCTAATATATTTTTACATGTTTCTGTAAAAAAAAAAATTAGCGTAGTGCACTTATGAAAATACCTCACGGGGGGAAGGTGCAGTTGGCAAACAAATGTAGAAGGCGTGCATTATTTGCATAAAAATACAGTAACACATCGATTTCTAGAGAAAAATATATTTTACTAAGAATAGTTTCCAGCCTTTGTGTGTGTTACAACTTAGGTTAGACTAATAACCTCTTTGATAAATCTGTAGCATTTCAATGAAGAGCTTATTGCTGGTCACACATCATAAACATATGGTTGAATTGTAAAGATTTGATAGCCTTTGCTCACTTGAAAAGTTCTTTTAAACTGATAAGGGTTCTTGAAAAGTTCTTTTAAGCTGATAAGGGTTCTATAAGATATAGATAGCTCCCCATCTGAATAACTCCTTCTCATCCTTTAGGTCAGGGGTCAGCAAACTTTTCCTGTAAAGGGTCAGATAGTAAGTATCTTAGGTTTTGAAGTGCGTACAATCTCTGTTGCAGCTACAACCTGCAGCTGTATCACAAAACCAGCCATACACAATACCTAAAAGCATGAGCATGGCTGTACTCCAATAAAACTTTATTAATGGACACTGAAATTTGAATTTCATACAGTGTTCATCTGTCACGAATTTTTTTTTTTTTTTTTAAACTTTCAACCATTTAAAAATGTAAGGATCGTTCTTAACTTACAGGCCATGCCAAAAAACAAGTATCAGAATAGATTTGGCCCGTGAACCATAGTTTGCTAACCTGTTTTAGGTCACAGCTTAGATGTCACCAAAAGCTTCCTTCTATATGCTACTTACGTAGCCTGTACCTAACATTTACCACTCTAAATTATTACTATTGTAAAATACATACCTTATTTGTAGCCCTACATTAGACTATATGCTTCATAAGGATAGGGATTGAGTTACCCTGTTCAGGTGCGATTTTTTAGTTAATCAATTAATTAAATAGATGTTTGAGATTATTAGAGATATCATTTTATTGAAAATTAGGAATATTATTGTCAACCTAACTTTTATTTACTGAAAAATAATGAAACAAACGTGCTCACCTATCACTTTAATAAGTCTTTAGGAGTTTTGCAAATTCTACTCTTTTTCCTAAATAAGAGGAACAACAACATGAATTGTTCCATATTAAGTTATACTTACTGTTGATTAATGAGACTTGGGATGGGAATAATGGGAGGCTAAATTTTTTTGTATAAAAATTTCTCAGAAGATGAGAGTGGAGGGAGAAAATATGTATGTTATGTGCATGTATGTATATGTGAATGGTTGGTGAACAAGACTTTTCTGATGTTTCAAATCTGGATACCCCAGAAAAGGGCTTTTTAGGTTCTGGGTTCATCTGTGAGTTAATGCTTTATGCCCAGCCTCAAAGTGTAAAATAAAATTCCTCTGAGCATGTAGGAGTAGAGTGGAGAATGAAAGATAAATGGTAGAAGCAGATAATTTTGGTGCCGTGTTACTGGGTCTTGAGGGTTTTTTTTTTTAAATTGTACTTCAGGTGAAGGCTTACAGAACAAATGGTTTCTCATGAAACAGTAGTACACATATTGTTTTATGACATTGGTTAGCAACCCCACGACATGCCAACACTCTACCTTCTCGACCCCTGTTTTTTTTTTGGTGAAAATATACATAGCCAAAGATACACCGTTTCAAAAATTTCTACATGCACAGTTCAGTGACATCGACTACGTTCTTCCAATTGTGCTGCTATTCTCACTTTAGATGAAGGTTTACAGAACAAAATAGTTTCTCATTAAACAGTTAGTGCACATATTGCCCTATGACAGTGGTTAACAATCTCACAACACATCACCGCTATCCTTACTCAACCTTGGGTTCCCTATCACCAGCTTTCCTGTCCCCTTCTGCCTTCTAGTCCTTGTCCTTGGACTGCTGTGCCTCATTAGTCCCATTTGGTTTTATGGGGCTGTCCACTCCCTGGCTGAACAGTGAACTGATCTTGAGGATTTTTTAGACCCTTTAGCTATCATATTGGGAGAATTTTGAGTAGATGTTGAGGGGTCGTGTGTAACTGGAGAACAGTTTTGGTCTGTAGTAGTGATGAAGAGCCATAAAATACCTCTTGTGTACTGATGGGGTTATCGCACGTGTTTTGTGTCTCTTACTGCAACTTCTTTGCCTTGACTTATCTTACATTTTGAATAATAATCACAGTAAAATCTAAACACTTAAAAAATGTTTTTTATGTGGCAGGCATTGTGCTTAAGGCTTTATTTACGTAGGTTATTTAATAAAATCCCCATTTTACATTTGACAGAATGCACCAAGAAGAAATCTGCCCGTGGTCAGACAACTAGTTAAGTACCAATGGTATGATGATTAGGAGTCTGACTCCAGAGTCCATGCTGTCAGTCATCTGATTGTACTGCCATCCAGTGAATGATTAAGTCATTGATACTCTATTATACTCAATTCTGGTAGTATCTACTACTGTGATAGTCAGAATTATTCAGGTTTTTAGAAAATGAAGAGTAAGTATCCAAACAAATGATTATTGATATATCTCTCATTATTCTCTTTAACAGGGAAATTTGGGAACCTTTTTTATTACCAATGTGAGAATTGTGTGGCATGCAAATATGAATGACAGTTTTAATGTCAGTATACCGTATCTGCAAATTGTAAGTACATGTATTTTGGTGACCTTATTTTAATGCAGAATAAATAATTTCTGTTCAACAGTTAACAAGACTTTTGAGATTAGGTGAGTTCACTCTCCCTTTTGAAAGTGGTAGCAGTTATCAGCTGAGAGCATACTTTACTATTTCAACATAGAAAAGACCCAATTGCATTTATATTCAAGGGAAATAACACCATTATCAACTCAAGATTAAGAGAAAAATATGCAGGATTCTAAAAATTAAAATAGTTGGAATCCATTCAGAGGGCTTTAATTACTAAAGTTTTCCGTAATTTTTCCACGAGGCAAGCGTATGATGGTTCCTTGGTATGGTTTTAGCATGCTGATTAACACAGTTTACTTGGCTCTCTTGTCACTTTCTGCTCCAAAACCTTTTAAAACCAGAATGAATTCATTAATTTTATGAATGAACTGATTTCATTGTATCCAAATATAGCATGTAATGCAAACTGGATTCATACTACAAGTTTACTGAAAAGGAGTCAAGATGGTTTATAGTGATAATGCTTGTAGTATAAGTTCAATTAAACCTAATAAAATCTAGAATAAGAACTGAAACCAATTTTGGGGGGAGTAGGTAAAGATAGTTCTTTTTATTCTCCTGCTGCTATGATAAGTATGTGATTCAGTGAAATAAATAGTAAACTCCAATAAACTGAAGAATTTCAGTTTTAATAAAGTACCTATTTATAGGACTCCAGCAGAGCCCTGGTGGCACAGTGGTTAAGAGCTATGGCTGCCAACCAAAAGGTCAGCAGTTTGAATCCACCAGCCGCTCCTTGGAAACCCTAGGAGGCAGTTCTACTCTGTCCTGTAGGGTCGCTATGAGTCGAACTCCACTCGATGGCAACAGGTTTGGTTTGGTTTTGAGTGCAAATTAGATGGAACATAAAAATGGTTAATGAAAATCCTGTAAGGTTATCCTATGATAATTACCGTTTTTGTAGGGTAGAAGTAGTTTTAAGACTAAAAATATTTATTGAGTAGACTTAATGTATACAATATCTGGAAAGTGTCTTTTTTTTTTTTTTTTTTTAAAGAAAATTCTTGTCCTATAAGAAGGATAATTCTTTGCATAATATTCTCAAGTACGTCTTTTGCGAAATTGTTTGATTTCTGAGTGACTTTAAAATATCTGATCATTCATTCGTTCATCAAATATTGAGCACCTACTCTGTGCTAGGCACTAGAGATACAATCATGAAAATCATCAACCAGTGCATAGCATCTGCCATCAAGGAGATTTCAGTCTGATGGGGAAAAGCAGCACATTAAACAGAAAAGCATATAATCTAACAGGAATAAAATTATTTCTACATCTAAAAAATATCCAAAAATATGTAAGAATTTATAATCAGGACTGGAAAGGTACAACAAGCAGAGTCTACATAGTTGTTTGATAAATTGGTATATGTATTGTTCATTGCTTTTTTATATTGCATTTATGTGTTACAGCTTGCCTAACCTAACCTCTATTATGCTGAGTAATTACTGGGTAGTAAACAACCCTGTGCTTTCTGTTCTTCACATAGGATGTTTTTTGTTATTTAAGAGTAGAGTTGCCAAATATGGTCTCTGGAATGAGTTCAGCCTGGTCCAAACAATTTGCAATCTGATAGCGTCACAGTCTGTCACCGCAGCAGTCATATTCTAACTTCAGCTCTAGGCCTTTGCTGTGGCCCCACCCATGTAGATATGTATCAACTTCTGCTGCTTTCTATCAGCCTGTGTTTCACTCACAATCACCTGGTTACACTCCCTATTGACAGCTAGGGTGCTAATGCTCTGGCTTAACTGTCTGTATGTGTACTGCTAGTGGGGTGTGAAGGAATCTAGATGGAAGGTCAGGTTTTTACAACAGTTACTTTGTCTCTTTTTGTTCTTCTCACTCTCTCTCAACTTCTAATGCCGGTCTGTCTGGAAGTGTGGTATGCCATCACTTGCCACAGATTACTCTGTGCTTTTGGTCTGCTGGTCATGTTAGACCCTCCATGGTTCTCCTTTACTCTGCCAGCAAGTACATTTTGTGTCACTTTCTATAGGTCCTACCCACCTACCCCTTTCCCCTCCCTGGCCACTGGTATCACTGTCCGTCTCCTGCTGACCAAGCTTAACCTTCATGTCACATTTACCTTTCTTTTGATGTTAGTTACATTTGATCTACCCCAGCCTTGTCTGATATCCTATGAAAATTTGAGAAGACAACATTTGTACATATTATCTTTATGTTGTATCGTTATTGTAGCAGAAAAATTAAATACATTTGCACTCTTGTGGTTTTTAACTGCTAATGAAATTAATATTTTTGTTGTTTTGTGTTTGCTCTTAGGAATATTGCTATGATTTTTGTCTTTAAAACTAGCCAAAATAATGAATATAATAACAAACTGTTCATAAACTTTTTTTTAATAAATGGAATATAGTTTCTGTAAGAACTTAGCCACCTATGATGTGAGACATGGAAGGCAAAAGTGACTCTTCAAAACTAGCCCAGCCTTAGGAGCCACATAAGACACTAACTGAAAGATTGCTGGCCCTTTATTTAAAATAATCAGATAAGTTGTTGACAGTCAGGAAGTGGGGGGATATTTGTGTCAGAGCATTTTGTACATATTTCAGAGATGTCTTTTTATTGCCTTACAGTCTGCTACCTATTTTCACTGAGTCTTAGTTCATTTACTTTATCTCTGTGGAAGAGTAATGAAGGAAGGAATGTTATTTTAAATGCCACTTGAAATTGTTACTGTGTGAAAGTTTACACACTTGTATTAAAGAGTCACTATTACCAGATAATAAAAACATGCATGTTTTTCTCTTTCATTTTACATCTAGCGTTCAATAAAGATTAGAGATTCAAAATTTGGTTTAGCTCTTGTTATAGAAAGCTCTCAGCAGGTAAGATACATATATTTTTATTAGTCTTTGATTGATCTTTAAAACTGTGACTATCTAGATTTTTAGTTATATTTACATAGTAACCAGTTTACAACCAAGAAGAATATTAACTATAATATGAAGTTACATGAAAGGTTTGAAGTCTTACCATGATTGTCCCCATAGGAAGAATCTTGCTTTTTTGTTGTTGCTGGACAGATGTTATCATTATGATCATCACTTTTATTATTAATGACAGTATTAAGTCACTGTGCTAAGGGCTTTCCATGCATTATCGTAATCTTTACACACTCTATGATACATACATTGTTGCTGTGTCCCGCCTAGTCAGTACCAACTCATAGCAACCCTATAGGACAGAGTAGAACTGTCCCATAGGGTTTCCAGGGAGTGGCTGGTGGATTCAGACTGCTGACATTTTGGTTAGCAGCAGAGCTCTTAACCACTGCACCACCAGGGCTCAACATTTACTGTATTATCCCCATTTTACAGTTAGGGAAACTGAGTCTTAGAGAGGCTAGGAACCTTGCCCATGATCTCACAGCTAAAAAGTGGTGTGGCTAGGTTTTGATTCCCAGTCTGACTCATTCCCAAGACTGCCTTTGAGAAACACAGATAGATACAGACGCACATTCACACTTTGTTTGAGATTTTATACTCTTGCACACAGATGATTATCCTTTAATTGTAAACTGTTATGTCAGTATTTTGCAAAAATACATTAAACAAAACGTATTTATTTATGAAACACTGCTCTTCTAGATTTAAACATGAATGTTTACTCACTCCTTTCCTCTGGCCTGTAGATTAATAGCTGCCATTTATTGAGTAGTTCCTAGGTACCAGCAACTATATCAAGTGTCATACATATGTTATTTAATTCAACTTAGTACCTGTTTTATGTTTAGAAAATTGAGGCTTATAAAGGTTAAGGAAAGTATGTTTTCCAGCATCATGCAGTAGTTGTAGAACCAGAATTTGAACTCAGAAGCATCTGCTCTTAGCCCAAAGCATATGCTCTCACCTATTACAGTGTGCTCCTTCATTTATTTCTGCCCATAGCAGGAAATATAATACTCTGTCTTCTCCAACAATCTATTGTGGTCAAGTTTTTTTCCTAATTCTTCAAGGAGATAACCCCAAGCCATTGCCTGTCTTTTAATGTATAGTCTATTCCTTCTTTCAAGGCCTAGCTCAAGAAAAACTTAGTTCACTTGGTCTTCACAATCTACATTGTGTGTGTGTGTGTTTCTTTTTTTTTTTTAAATCTTAAAAGATCAGCTTGATATTTACAAATGAAATTATGATCTGGATCTGATTCAAAATAATACTAAGTGTTTGTCTGGGGAAGGGAGAGGTTATAGATGAAACAGAGCTGGCCAGATGTTCTTACTTGTTGAGGCTGGATGATGGCTAATGGAAGATCATTGTACTGTTCTGTTTTTACGTTTGGTATTTTTCATAATAAAAAGTTCAGTTTAAAAAATCAACTTTCATATTATGTTACAAAATAAGGATAGTTAGAGCTATAATTTATCATACACTGTAAATACCGTTCTTCCTAGACTTGTTTTTTCATTATATTTTTCATACAGAGTGGAGGATATGTTCTTGGATTTAAAATAGATCCTGTGGAAAAACTACAAGAATCAGTTAAGGAAATCAATTCACTCCACAAAGTCTATTCTTCCAGTCCTATATTTGGAGTGGATTATGAGATGGAAGAAAAGGTGATTTGTTCAGTATGTAAAATAGAGTTTGCTGAATTGCTTTTATACAAATCTGTGAAATTCAGATCTAAATACATTGTGTACAATTTAATTTTAAACTGTTTACATCAAAGCGAATACAGGCTCTGCTCACTGAGCATAGTCCCTATACCATCACTAATTTGTACCTGCCACCTGTCTCCTAACTGGTTGCTTCATTATTCATTCCTGCCCTCTATACCTGCCCATCTAGGTTAACAGCCTATATAAGTCTCCTAATTTTATTACTCAAGTTGGTTTTGATAGAAAAAGATAAATTATGCAGTGATTTTTATAAGACTTGAGTTACTGTAGGTAAAAAAAATTCTCAAAGTATGTTTTACTAAAATGGTTTAATTAATATTGTATCCTTGATGCATTTTAACATGTACTAATTTTCAGCCACAGCCCCTTGAAGCTCTGACAGTTGAACAAATTCAAGATGATGTAGAAATAGACTCTGATGACCACACAGATGCTTTTGTGGTGAGCATCACAAAGGAGAGCTATTGAATTTCTTATGGTTTTTATCTGAGTCATGTTTAATTAGATAATGGTTTAAGTCTGTAAAATACCATAGAACTTGAGACTTTTGAGAATATCTTAAACATGAGTTCTAGAGTTTGTTTGTTTGTTTTTTTTTTCCTTAAGTAAGGGCATGTCTTTTGTGTGAATACTTTTAACTTAGCAAACTGGGAAACAGTTTGAGAACACACTTATTCAGAGGAGTTCAGATATATGAAAAGTTTTTCCAAACCTTCTAATAATAAAACATGTTAAAATTATAGTTGATTAATTTAAAATCTACTTTTTCCATAATTAATCCTCAATTTATAGGTATAGTTTTTTTTAAGAAGGACATGCCTTTGACACTAAACTTTCCTGTTTCCAAATTGGTATTACTTAATTAATAGACAAAATAATAAAATCTTTCTCCATACTTTGGTCTGTGAATCTAACCAGAATACCTCTCTGGAAACAAATATTTTGAAACAGAGCTATGAAATTAGTATGAAAAGTTTAATTATAAACTACTTCTACCTCCAGCTATATGCATTTGTTGATACATTGGAGTACTAATTAATCGTTTAGAGGTTTTTTGTTTGTGTCTTTGCCAGCATTATCTTCCAAACCAAAAGTAGGAAAGACGTTTTATAGCTTTTAAGTCATTCTTTTTTATTTCCTTTCAAGTTAACAATACCAATTATATATCAATTACAGTGCACATTTTTCAGATATTAAAACATAACTCTTGTAGACATTAGTAATGATTGTCAGAAGTGAACTCTGCAACCAGAATTGTAGAGATAGTGAGAAAAGCATTAGACACACAGTAAGAGAATTGAAATACATTCTTTTAGAAAATCATTCTGTAAATTAGTTACCTGTTCGTTAGCCCACTGATCTATTATAATATTACATGTTGAGTACAATATTATATGTGAAATTTTTTTTTTCTCCTAGGCTTATTTTGCTGATGGCAACAAGGTAAGGACATTTCACCTATAGTATATGAAAAAAAATTCTATATTGTAACATTTAGTATCCACAAACTTATGTGAAACCTATTTGTTTTTTTCCTCTTCCTTACCCCCCTTCTCTATTCCCATCTCATCCTCTTATCTCCTAAAAAGCAACAAGATCGTGAACCTGTATTTTCAGAAGAACTGGGGCTTGCAATAGAGAAATTGAAGGATGGATTCACCCTACAGGGACTTTGGGAAGTAATGAGTTGATCTTGAGTTGAACTGCATTTCTATTTAAAGATATCTCAAGATTAAAGATACTAGTTGCCTGGTTTAAGGCACAGAATAGTTTTTATATTTACAGAACAAGCTTTAAGAAAGAGTTTCTTAATGATTAAGGGAAAACTCATTTATCTGAGATTTTACTGCCAGTTTTCTAAAAATTATATTTAAAATTGTCATTGAAATGTATCTAGTTTGTAAATTTTTTTTTTTTAATATAATACTTGTAAACTATTAGTTTGCGAATTCTGAATGGCTGTATCATGTTGGGTTTAATAAAGAACTTATGCAGAACCATTCAATGTATTGAAAAGTATTATTTAAAAAAATAAGACTGTTCCTATAGAATAATCAAAATACTGCTTTTCTATTAAAAAATCTGGTTTAAGTATATTGTCACATAGTTCTAAATGTGATAAGCAACAATAAGATGCAACTAAGCAACTCTAATAAAAATGATGACCCTTAAGCCTGTCATCTTTAGTGGGACCATTTTTGTAAAAACTAAAAATTATAGCCTGTGAAGTACATCAGCCCTTACGTAAAGTTTTGGGCACTATTTTGTAAATAAATATAATTTTGGCAATAATACATTTATTTTGTAAGGAAATAGTTTATTTATTGACTTTCTCCTTGCTTGCATTCATTGAAACTTCTTGAAGTTTTAAAAAATAAGGTAGTATTTTCTGATTTTTTAGTTCAATTGGTAACCTCTCTGGCATCATTCACTGTTTTTTGCCTCTGCTTAAGTGTAAAGCAGCATTGTGAGGAACATTTGTCAAATCTTTGAAATTAACCAAGTCAGCCTACTTCTTCTCTAGAGGGAAAGAAGTGGGTATGTAAAAACATCTAAAATAAGATGCAGCTGTATGTATAACTGTGGACACATAGTACAACCCATGGACTACCCTGGGTTTATTAAAAATCAATGTGTAAAAGCTATAAATTGGTTTCTGCATTTAAATGGAGAATGATTTCTGGGTGTTTAAGGGAGGGA
This sequence comes from Dugong dugon, assembly GCA_030035585.1. NCBI lineage: Eukaryota > Metazoa > Chordata > Mammalia > Sirenia > Dugongidae > Dugong > Dugong dugon. The sequence continues at coordinate 131,347,053 of CM057461.1, forward strand.
GTTGTAATAAACAACCTATATGAGAAAAAATTATTTTAAAAATGTATTTGAGTCTGAGGTAAAATACTTCCAAGAATATTATTTAAATACTGTATTTCAAGCAAAAGAAACTAAAATTGCAAACTGCTAAGGAGTAATCACAGATGTCATATATTGTTTGTATCTGATTCATTAATCTTTTCAAATGTTAGGTGTTAAATGTGTAGAGAGAAATGAGTCATTTATTGTTTAAACAAGGGAGCAGCTGTTAGTTTTTTCTAGTGTGTTAAAACCTTTAGTGGCATCTATAAATGGAAAAAGAGTCAATGAGCTCTTTTGTCAGCTGTTGTTTTAGCAGCTGACAGTACCATTGACTTCACTGTGATGTAAAATAAAAGAAAAAACGGTTACTCATGGATAGAGACCTTAAAGTTTAAAAATACATAACTCTCTGATTGGGGAGCATTCACTCATTTGACAAATATTTATGGAGCAACCACTAGGTGCTGGGGCTATAACATTGAACAAAACAGACCAAAACCAAAATCCGTGTCTTCACGAAGCTTATGTTCTTGTGGGCAGGTTTAAGAATACCAAACTCTGAAATTGTGTTCCTACAGTCCCCTTGAACTCAGGAAATATGACAATATGATTATGTAACAAAATATTTCATGAAGAATTATACAGTGCTATCTATATATAAAGGAACACTGGTGGCGCAGTGGTTAAGCACTTGGCTGCTAACTGAAAGCTTAGCTGTTAAACCCGCCAGCTGCTCTGTGGGAAACAGATGTGTGTAGCAGTCTGCGTCTTAAAGATTGACAGCCTTGGAAACCCTATGGGGCAGTTCTACTGTGTCCTATAGGCTTGCTATGAGTCGGAATTGACTCAGCAACAGGGTTTATATATAAATGAAAGATATATTTTCTTTCATATCATGACTTCTACATTCCATAATTCATATGGTGTTCTATGATAATCAACAGCTTACATTATGATTCCAGTTATATATATTTTTTTCTCATCAGGGTTGTTTTCCAAATTTTACAGTGATGTGGCTCTTCATTCTGATTGTGCTGTGCTCTGTTGATAACGTTGTTCCCATGGGGTTACATCTGTTTTATTTTTTTAGCTATTTCAACACTTAAAACTATAAAATATCTTTAGTGATCATATTTGTAGGTAGGTGGGTTTTTTCTTTCCTGACTTTCAACTTTTTCTTTATGGTGTTTTTGTGTTTCGTTTTGGCTTTTTGCTGGTCTTGATGATTCCTTGTCATCTTTCACCTTTATTTTCCTTTTTTTTTTTTGCCACTTCAAATTCTCTGTAGAATGAGCAGGATGTGAATAAATTGAACAATTTTATAATCTAATTCAATACTAACTGTAGTTTTTCCATCTAAGAATGAAGATAATTTAGAGTGCCTTAGAAGATTAGTAGTTTCTCCGCATTTATTATTTTCAGTTATGAGGGAGGTATTATTTTAAAGTTTATTTAAAAACTATCGTTATAGTCCATAAATCAAAGTCTTTAAGTGTCCTGCTCTTAGAAGAAAAATATATATCCCACTATTGTAAGTAGAAAATAAAAATGTGTATATGACTTCTTGGAAAGGGGATCTTGCTTTTGAGTATTCAGATGAGCTCACCTCATATTCTTGACCTTTGCATCATTAATTCAGAAAGCCAAGTAGCTTGCCAGACCAGTTTTAGAGGACTGGCTCTCTTTTATGATTCAATTTTTAACTCAGTAAACATTTTCTTGTGGTAGCCTCTATTAGCATATCTTCTAATGCTTTATGTATTTTAAAGCTTTCCATTTCACGTAAATGTCTTGTGTCTTAGCTGTTTCCTTAGTGATTAAAAGTTCCAGTTGTTCCTTTCAATCTGTAACAGCTGCAAGAACAACTCTTCTTTCCAAACCAGCTCTCCTAAATTCCCGTTGTTAAGAGTTGGTATCTATATTTAGCCAGTGGGATTAAATTGCAAAGGCTTGAAGCTGGGCAAAGCACACCGATCTGCCTTTTTACGGCTAGACCTGTGTGCTGCAAGGAGCTAAGGCCTTCAGTGTCCCCTTCCTTACCCAGGTTGCTCACAAAATGGATTCCCAGCGGGAACTCGCAGAGGAACTGCGGCTTTACCAATCTACCCTTCTTCAGGATGGTCTAAAAGATCTCCTGGATGAGAAAAAATTCATCGATTGCACCCTAAAAGCAGGTGACAAAAGTCTTCCTTGCCACAGATTGATTTTGTCAGCCTGTAGCCCTTACTTCCGTGAGTATTTTTTATCTGAAATTGACGAGGAGAAGAAAAAGGAGGTAGTGCTAGATAATGTGGATCCTGCTATACTTGATCTAATCATCAGATACCTGTACTCTGCCAGTATTGATCTCAACGATGGAAATGTGCAAGATATTTTTGCATTGGCCAGCCGCTTTCAGATCCCCTCAGTGTTCACTGTCTGCGTTTCTTATCTTCAGAAAAGACTTGCTCCTGGTAACTGTTTAGCCATCCTAAGATTAGGACTTCTTCTTGACTGCCCAAGACTGGCCATCTCTGCCCGTGAATTTGTGTCTGATCGCTTCCTACAGATTTGTAAGGAAGAGGACTTTATGCAACTTTCTCCACAAGAACTGATCTCAGTCATTTCAAATGACAGCCTAAATGTAGAAAAGGAAGAAGAAGTATTTGAGGCCGTGATGAAATGGGTACAAACAGACAAAGAAAACAAGGTTAAAAACTTCAGTGAAGTGTTTGATTGCATCCGTTTTCGCCTTATGTCAGAAAAATATTTTAAAGATCATGTTGAGAAAGATGATACAATTAAAAGCAATCCTGAACTCCAGAAAAAAATCAAAGTTCTAAAAGATGCCTTCTCAGGCAAACTCCCAGAACCCAGCAAAAATGTAGAGAAGACTGGGGCTAGTGAGGTGAATGGTGATGTTGGTGATGAAGATTTACTTCCTGGTTACCTGAATGACATTCCCAGACATGGAATGTTTGTCAAAGACCTCATCCTTTTGATTAATGATACAGCTGCAGTGGCTTATGATCCCACAGAAAATGAATGCTACCTTACTGCACTAGCTGAGCAGATTCCCAGAAATCATTCCAGCATTGTTACCCAACAAAATCAGGTGTACGTGGTAGGAGGGCTATACGTGGATGAAGAAAATAAGGATCAATCTCTACAGTCTTATTTCTTCCAGGTGAGAAAGACTTTTTTTTAATATAATTAGAGGCATAAAGGGAAAGCTGTTACTCACCATCCAGTTAGCCAGTTTGTGAATTATTCAGGCTGCTTGCATTGTATTCTAATTGATGTCCAGTTCTAGTTCTCCTGCACTTTTACTACTTAGAGGATTGACAGATACATTTAATTCATTTAATCTGGCTGCTTGTTAATATTTAATAAAATGTTTGGGGATGTTTAAATGAGAACTCAATTTTCTAAATATTATTTTACAAAAAATGTCATATCTACAGTTGATGATGACTTGATCCTTAAAAGCCCAGTATTTTAGTAAAACTGAAATTTAATCTTATACATTCTTACCTGAAAAATAGGTTAATGTGTTTCCCTAAAACAAAATACACATTCAAAGGTAGAATAGCCATATTTTATAACTTTTTCCAAGTTTCTTTGAACTGATTTGAAGTTCTTAGAAGTAGCATTTTATCTTTTATGGTTATTGCCTAAAATATAAGTTTGTTGAAAATGACAAGAACTTGTGTACATAGTCTACATACTTTGGATTAGTTTCCAGGAAAAATTATCTTCACAAGTGTTACTAGTTTGAATTGAGTATATTTAGAAGTTTTATTTATTATATCACATTTGGATCAAAGTTGTTTTTAGATATTATTACAATTTAGCTATCTGTTTTGTGAAGCCCCAGAAGTTCCCAAGAAAACAAGTTTTCCTAAACTAATAGACTCTTGGTAGTTCGTTTGAAGGGATTTTCTTTCATATTATCAATGCATTCTACTTTATCAGTTTATGAAGGAATCAGTGACTTAACCCTTATCTTTACTAATGCCAATATTTTGTAGGTTACATCTAGCTCAAAAGACTTTGTTTAGATCATAGCTAATCCTGGCCTGGGGCTTGTGGGCACTTGAGTTGAAAAGGCCAAAGATAAGTAAGGGTAGAATGTCATACCACAGTCACAGTAGCCTCTCAAAGTGTGTGACATACTGTGCATTCACAAAATTCTACCTTTAATCAGCTTTTTCTAATCTTGAAAAATACAGTTCTAAGTAATCATGTTTCTTAATTTTCAGAGTTCCAGGAAAGAATGTTAACTGTGAAATAGAAAAATAAGTTAAAAGCTGTCAAAGTAAATATTTGAATACAGACCAGAAAATTTCCTAAACTCTAGTTTTAAATTCAGATAAATCCATTGATAAAGGCTATAAATACATTCACGCTAAAATGACATCAAAACATGGATGGATGGACAGACAGGGATGGATGGATAAATCCAAGGAATTGTTAAAGTCATAACAATAATTCTTAAAAACTCCTAGAGTTTATTTTTTATTCCATTTCATATTTAATTTTAATTGAATATTTCTATAGCCCAGTCCCTTTACTTTCAAGTGTTTACCTTAAACTTTACCCTTATTTTCTCCTACTACCCTTACTTTTATTGACATGTCTTTTCATTTCTGATTCAAGAAACCTGCTTGATGTTCTTTTTGCCACAAAAACAGTTATACAAAGTTGGAAGGATTAACTACTCTATTAATTCCATCACTACCGATGCTTTGCTGCTTTTAGAAGACACAATAGTAGAAGACAATGTCAGGATAAAAAGGCCTGAACAGGAAAGAGGGTTATAACTTTCAAGGAAATATTTTTATGAGAATTTAAGATTTTGTATTTTTATGCTTGGTTACCATTTGTTTAAAATGTATTAATTTAGGAATGATTTGACCTTTGATTGCACAGTACAAATTATGAGTATGTTACCTAAGTAAAAGAGGTTTTTTTAAAAAATTGAAATAATAGATTCATTAAATTTTTTAACAACACAAGGTCTTAAGTAATCTAGATCCAAACCCTAATTTTAAGGATGAGGAAACTGGAGCCCAGAGAAGTTAAATAGCTTCACCAGGATCACACAGATCATCTATAGAAGAGCCTGGCAGGCAGTCTACTGTTCTGTCTGCTATAAGGGGCATTATGGGGAGGTAAATAACACTGTACTGTGTGGGAATTAAGCCCTCAGGTTCAGGATTATGATGGCTGCTGTTTCACTTTTTGAAAACAAACTCTATTTAGATAGCTTGGACTTGAATACCACTTAAAACCTTGGGCAAGTTTTTAAACCTATTTGTACCTCAATTTCCTCATTTGTAAAATAGGGATGAGAAAAGTACCTATCCTAGAGGACAAAGTAAGATAATATGTGCAAAGCATTTAATACAAAGCCTATCACAAAATTAAAACTTCATAAATGTTCATTATTATTTTTACTATACTACACACCCCCTTGACTAAAGGATATTTTTCCAAAGTAAAAATTTTAGTGATCACAATCTAGATGTTGAAATTAGTAAATGAAAGCTAACAATGCACATGTGGCAATTAAATCCCTCCTCTCATCTACTATTCATTAGTGCTTTTCTTTAACTGAGTTTACTAGACCAGATGTAGATAGGCTTCCACAGAGACCCATCCCTATATCACAGGCTTTTATACCTGCATCTATTCTTGGTATGTAGTGGGTATTATTCCTTTTTCTTCTGCTACAGAGAAGTAGCACCAGAGAAAACAACAAATCTGTGGCTGCACTCCCTCAGAAAACACTTTTCTTGTACATTGGTGTCCTAAAATGCAAATTAGAAAATCTTAAAGTTACCAATAGTAAGTTGAAACCGATGCCAGCCATGCCAGAACTGCCTACCCAAGAGCACCGGCACTAGGAAGACCATCTAAGGGTTGCAGAAGTGGGAGTAGCAAAAACAAGCAAAGTTGTGTCTTAATATCGTAAAAAAGATACTGCTTAACTTCCCAGTTGTCTGTGGACTGAGCGACAGGTCCAGCTGTCCTGGGTGCCAGCTTGGGGAGCACGTTAAATATAGCAGTGTGACCCTCCCTGCTGTCACAACCTTTCTTTCCCCAGTGTACTAAAAGTATTATGCTGCCTTGTTTCACATTTGAACAAGCCAACATGGGAAGAAAATTTGACAAGAAACCTCACAGTTTTAACCTCTGGTAATTCTACTTTATTCTCATTTTCCTTCTTGAAGTTCTGAAGATTTTGGTAATTTTAGCTATTTTGGTAGGCCAAGTAGATTTTCTCATTCTTTTTGGTAATTCAAAGCTAAAATATGGTACTTTTGAATTGTAGTTTTATTTCACCTGCCAGATCTTTGACTATCTCGATGAATTCTAAACAACACATAGAGTATAGTATATATTTTTTGGTACACCTGTGACTTTTTTCTACAAGCTCCACAATTTCTTAAAAATTTTTTTTCAGCTTGATAACATAGCATCTGAGTGGGTTGGACTTCCTCCTCTGCCTTCAGCCAGGTGTCTCTTCGGTCTGGGAGAGGTAGATGACAAAATTTATGTAGTTGCAGGCAAAGACCTTCAAACAGAGGCTTCGCTGGATTCAGTATTATGCTATGATCCTGTGTAAGTTGGCATGACATTACTGTTTCCTAAGCATTCATGGCATATGATTGCCTAAAACATATTCATATTTTTATAAGCTGGTGTTATCTGAAAGCATATAAATTCTATCTTCTAATTTTAGGGCTGTAAAATGGAGTGAAGTAAAAAAACTTCCTATCAAAGTCTATGGCCATAGTGTGATTTCACATAATGGGATGATATATTGTCTAGGAGGAAAGACAGATGACAAGTAAGTACCCTCAAGTTTCCTTATGCTTTACACCTAAAATATATTTTTTTTTTAAGGGTTCCTTCCTCTTTTCATTTAAATCTGTATATTGAAATGGGTCTTGGTCCTCAACCGATAATATTTTAGAGGTAAAATTTCAAAATAAAAATTTGAAAAGTTTTTAGAGGATATTATAAATTATTTCTGAAGGAAAACTGTATAAAATTTAAAAGTTGCTAAAATAAATATGTAAATGCCAGTATACTCGTAGGAACAAACATAATACCTCCATCATAAGCATTTTTACAGTGAAAAAGCAGCATTTAGGAGCATAATCAAGTCTTATTTAGCTGATTTGTAATTGTATTTCACTACTTGAAAGCCAATGGGCTTTCTTATTCATTTAGCCAGAGTAGATAAAAATGAAATGTATCTCTTTAATGCAGTAAAACAATAACACATAAAAATACAGTGTATTTGTACTTTACATTCATAGAAGGGAATTTAGAAAGTTGAGTTTGAAACTGAAAAGCATGGTCCCTGGAAAGAGGGCAGTTATTTCCTCAGCAATGTTTCACTCACTTACTCCTGGAGAGAAGCAATATTCATGATATTTCCCAATACTTCACAGCTAATTGCAAACAGGTACTGATCAAACAGAACAGATACTCCCTGGTATTCTAGTGCCCACTCTTGTGAGAAAAACAGAAGCACTTTAATATAGAACCCTAACTTGATTTCTATGCATTTCTTTAGAGATGAAAGAGATCTTACAATTCAAAGAGAGGAGAAATGACTTCAGACTGCTCCAGAAGTCAGTTAAGCCCATAACCTGGTAAAATGAACGTTTTCAGTTTAGACATTGAGCAGCACAAACCTCTTGCCCCTGAAACTTCTGCCTAAGCTTGTCATTATTTGCCCAGGCTTTTTAATAAATAGAGATGTCTGATTCTAGAGAGCAAGCCAGAATTGAGAGTTGTAAGGGCAAAGCAGAGGAGGAGAGTAAAATATGAAAATGTGTTAGAAGTAAAGAACTCTATATTCTTGAGTTAATAATTAATGGTTATTATTCTATAAAAATGATATAGAACAGAAAATGTGGTTTTTAAAAAACAATGGTCTTTATACAATCTACCCATATTCAAAGATAATATATATTGATATCCTCTTTAACAGCAGCATCACTAGGGTTGGTGTCGCCCCGTGCGATAACTCGTGGTGTCACACCCCCCCATAGACCTCCTCCCATACCAGACCATTCAGAATCCTTCATAATGGTTTTTGTACCTATGTTACTCGTAAATCATAATTTCCATATATTACTCCTTCTTTTCCTTTAATTACTACTTCAATCTCAAAAAAGTTATTGACACAGGTTCACAAATACTAATTACCACAATACTGTAGCTAAACCACCAGAAAATTTGATAAGAGCAGCAACTATAAAAACACCAGCAGCAATGAAAACAACAGCAAGTGCTTGTAGCACGCACAGATGAAACCATGATTCGAAGTGTTACTGTAATTGGGTAATAATGACAGCCCTGACCAGAGGACATTAGAAGGTTCAAAAGTAAATTAGCATGGAGTTTTAGCCATGTAGGTATATTGACACATGTAAGCTGGGGTACGAAAAATGGTTTTGTTGTCATAACTAACTACAGGGATATTTTTATAAAAAATAATAAATTTGTGGTGAAACACTGCACAAAAATTTTATAGACAGTCATTTTGGTGTCACCTCCTCTGACAGTGTCACCCAGTGTGGTCCACATGCCCCACACCACCCCCTAGTGATGCCATTGCTCTTTAATCCCAGCTATTTCTACAAAATAAAAATTTAAAGCAAAGTATAAACTCCATCCAGTGAAATCTTATTTGGGGCATTTTTCCTGAGTAAATGGAATGGAAAATCTGTGTTAAGCAGTGTTCTGACTCCTGAAACATAGGAACCCTGCCAAATGATTTAAATTGTTTCCTCAAGTAGTATTAGAAACTAGGACATTGATAAGTCAGTAAGAAGCATACAAGTCTTGTCAGTAAGAATATATTAATCTTGAGAATATGATTAATGAAGATAGCATTGCTTGACAAATGCCAAAGTCAAGAACTTTGAAATGAGTCATTATCTAAGCAGGTGCTGAATTGCACTAGTTCCCATCACAGAATTTGAAGACCGTGATTTTGTATCGTGTTTTTGATCAAGAGGTTTTACTTAAAGTGATCCCATAATCAAATATTAGAGGAAATGTTTCTAGTCCAGATATCTGGTCTTTTGTAAGATTCAAGAAAAAAAAAAATGTCCTCACAAAAAGTTGGTTTTGTTTTGGTACTACTAAATATATCTCAGTTAATTATCATTCGGAATCCTAAACTTCCATTATTAAATTACGGATAACTTTAAGGAATCAGAAGGAACATAACTCTGGAGAAAAATTCAGATGAGTCTAGGTTTTTCTGGGAGTTGCCTGGAAGTAAAGGTACCCTACCTTTCAGTAGTATAATTAAGTTATAAAATAATTTGGTACCACATTTGTAATTGTCTTTTGCTTAGCAGTATATGTTCAAATTAAGACTTTGAAGTTTTTCTGACCTTCTGCTGTACTGCATTTCATATGAGAAGCGAAATTACTAGCAAAGTTGTGTCTTTAAAAATAATTGAATAAAAGAAAATTTAAAAATATTTTTTAAAAAATCAAAGGAAATTCTAAAAAGAACATTTTGTTGTCTTTCATGTTTACAGAAAGTGCACAAACAGGGTGTTTATCTACAACCCCAAAAAAGGAGACTGGAAAGATCTGGCTCCAATGAAAATCCCTCGTTCCATGTTTGGAGTGGCAATCCATAAAGGCAAAATTATGATTGCAGGAGGTGTCACTGAAGATGGTCTTTCAGCTTCAGTTGAAGCTTTTGACCTCACAACCAATAAGTGAGTTGCTGTATCTTAAACTAGAGCATATGAATCACTGTACATTTTCATTTTTAATTTTGGATAAAAATTAAACTTTCTAATTAGGACATGGGGAGAGGAGGACAGGGAGGCATAGATTAAAGAGGAAATATTTTCATCTGTGTTTCTTCTGCCGTTATTGGGTGTAAAACACCTAACATTTTGATGTATTACATGTGTTTGTAATTTGGAGTACAGAACCCTCAAGTTAATGGTGGAATGTTCTGTTTGTCCTTGCTTATTATTAACTTTGTGAATTTAGTTGTACAAAGGTAATATTTCTGAATAATTGTGTATCTGTAGATCAATATACATGTCTCTGTAGAGTTATATAGATTTGAAATACGTAGTTTAAGGATGAAGATACCTTCACTTAGCATTAAATGACTATTACTTGTAAATTATGAATGCCTCAGAAGTTTAATTCCTTTATGCTCTTTCTAATTTTCTTAAAATTTTCATTTTTAAGCTTTTATTGGTTTAAAGTTAACATGAAAAGATATTTGACAGATATTCTATATACAAAATTAGTGTTTTTCAAAATTTTGAGCTTATGCATCTGGATGAGTATATCCTTTTTATACTCCTAGTTTAGCGATGAAGAAAAAATTAAAACACTGTTACTTTTTTAAGGAACCATGTATGCCTGATTATAAAATAGACTTTTGAATCTGACAATCATGAGGAACTTTTAAGGAATGATATTTAAATATTCATTAAAAATCATGTTTTTGAAGACTGTATAATGAGAAAATGCTCATGATATAAGAAGTTAAAGCAGCATACAAAACTGCAAACATTCTGTGTTCTTAATTTTGTTCATATATATGGGTGCTAATATTTATATTTACACGCTTTTAAAAAACACGATAAAATTACACCAAAATGTTGCTAATGATTATGTCTGTAGGGTATGATCATGGGGGATAACTGTTTTCTTCTATGCCTTTTTGTACTTTGCAGGTTTTCTACAGTGTAGATATATTATTTTTATAATTAGAAACTAAATAATATGTATAAAGAAAAACCATGAGGTCCACTTTTAATGTCAGAGTAATGAAAATAGAGAGCTACTGAAATGACTAACTCATTCTAGACTCCTGCTACTTCCAGTTAACTTGATTGATTTTCCTTTTAGTTGTCCTATTTCAAATGGTTAACATTAAAAAATACCTTTAAATGATGAAAATATGAAGTACAAGTCGTTAAAAAGAAATCTTTCACCCTCAGTTTCTAAACTTTCTTATAATGTTTCTGTTATCATTCAAGTGAAATCCAGCACGGTAGCAGGTTGGAGGCCTAGGAGCCCTAGACCACCACAAACTCTGTAGTTTGTGGCACAGTGTGACAACTACTGCTGAAAGGTGCTAACTGATGAAGCTGAAGTATTCTAGGATTGACATATTGAGGGCTTTATATCTAAATGTGGTTATTTGAAATAAGGAATATTTAAATATTTTTCAGTAACTAACTTCCTTAATCTTCTAATTTTGGGTGTCTATACTATTTGAATTTTTTATTATAATTTCCTGTAATTTTTCAGTAAATGCATTGGCATTTCTTTAAATTTTGCATTGACTGTATTTTCAATAATGCCTAGGTGGGGAGTAATGCCTGAATTTCCTCAAGAAAGAAGTTCTCTCAGTTTAGTCGGCCTGGCTGGATCCCTGTATGCCATCGGTGGTTTTGCTATGATTCAACTGGAGTCAAAAGAGTTTGCACCCACCGAAGTCAATGACATATGGAAGTGAGTTCTCTTCACTCCAGTTTTCTGAACCAAACATTAAATCAGACAACTGATAATTGATAAAATAAACAATTCTGTAGTAAATTTTGTAGCAAGCCAGACTTTCCCACCATGTAAGCTACTTCTTGGTAGTAAACTAAACACTCTGAAACTAATTGATATTTAGCATTTGCCACTTATTTGATCAAGTACTGCCTCTAATTAGCTGTGAGCTTGGGAAAGAAATAACATTCTCTGGGCCTGTTTCTTAATCAGTAAAATGAAAGTTGGACTATTGATCCTTTAAATTCTGTTCAGCTCTAAAAGGCTGATGCTGTAACCATCCAATAGAGCAAAGGCTACTTCATTTCAAAACACTTAGCTTTCAACCAGGGAGTAGTTTATTTCCTAAGAAAAGAGTATATTTCTGAAGAAACATACTTAACCTTTTGAGTTTTCCATGAATTCATTAATTCAATTTTGAATCTAATTTAAATAGTTTTCCACTTGTTTGAGGATTCAGTTAACAAAAGCTTTTTAAAAAGAAAAAAAAATCAAAAGTAGCAACCCATTTTACCTCCCAGATAGGTGCTGGGGAGTTCTCCCTAAATATGACACTTCCAACTGTTACTTAATTGAACTGTTTTACAATTAGACTTAAAAAATAAATGTTAAAAAAAAAAAAAAAAAGGATTTTACTATAGTTTCTAATGTAGTGAATGTCATATGGAGACCAAGGCGTGTCCAGGAAGTCTTGTAAACAGAAGTTTAAGTTTGTGTTATGGAGAGTCACAGAGCAGGGCTTAGAGTGGCTAGATGTCTGGTTACCCTCAGGATACCACATATGTCTGCCAAATGGCACCTGCTGCCTTCAGCTCAGTCACTGTGCTTGCTTGTTGAAGTTTCCAGGTGGTAGATCCCAGGTGTCCAAGGTGAGCATAAGTGAGTTCATGCTGTACACTCACCCAGAAACTTCCAAGCTCATGCTTTTCCTGTCTGTGTAAAGGCCAGCCCACAATTCCCAGACTGGATGCTGCAAACATCGATGCAAAGCATGTGTTCTGCCCCTACCTGGCCTGTTACCAGTTTGTCTAGAACAAGGCTTTGAACCGGTTCTGCTTCCAACCGGTTCATTCAAGATCAAACCCCTGCTGACAGTATGCATCTCCATCCCAGATACACTGAATAAGAATCTATAGTTTAACAAGATCCCCAGATGATTCTTATGTATAACAAATTTTGAGAACCACTGCTTTTCTAGTGGTTCTCAGAACTGGTCCCTAACCAGCAGCAATTAGCATCCCCTGGGAACTTGTTAGAAATGCAAATTTTCAGCAGGGGTTCGAACCAGAACCAACCGGTTTGACGCCATGGTCTAGAACCTTGCTACTCAAAGTGTGGTCTGTGAAGCAGCAGCATTGGCATCTGCTGGGTGCTTCTTAGAAATGCAGAATCCCAGGCCCCACCTCAAACCCAAACCAAACCTGTTGCTATCGAGTTGATTCCGAATCACAGCAACCCTATAGGACAGAGTAGAATTGCCCCATAGAGTTTCCAAGGAGTGCCTGGTGGATTTGAACTGCCAACCTTTTGGTTAACAGCCATAGCACTTAACCACCACACCACCAGGGTTTCCTACCCCAGAACTACTGAATCAGAACCCACATTTTAACAAGATTCCTAGGTGATTTAAGTCTATAGGTACAGTTTTGGAAGAGCACCACTTCCACTTGATCAGCGAAGTTATACCACTGAGCCTAAGGGCAAAAAGTGCGTCAGGTCTGTACCTGAACCAAGGAGCCCTGGTGGCACAATGGTTAAGAGCTTGGCTGCTGACTGAAAGGTCAGTGGTTTAAACCCACCATCCACTCTGCAGGAGAAAGATGTAGCAGTCTGCTTCCATAAAGATTTATAGCCTTGAAAACCCCATGGGGCGGTACCCTTTTCTATAGGGTCACAATGAGTCAGAATTGACTCGATGGCAATGGGTTCCTCAAAAAAAGAGGTAGGAAGGGAGATTTCCAGAGAGAAAAGAGGCTAAAATTAGTAAGAGGATGAGCTATGGGAGAAAGAGTGGAAGCAGTAGAAAAAAGGCTGGAAGCAGATGAAGTAATGGAGGGCTGAGAAGGTTAGGGTTTTTGGGAAATGGAGCCAGGTGCCAAGGATGAAGAGGCAGTAATTCTCAGCCTTGGCTACAGATTACAATTGCCTGGAGAGTTTTTAAAATATACCAGTGCCTGGGCTTTAACCTAGACCAATGTAATCAGAATTTCTGGGGGTAGGGCCTAGGCATTAACAGTTTGTAAAACCTTCCTAGAGTGATTCTAATGTGAGAGTTGAGGTGCAGTGATTTTAAAGAGTGGTGCAAACAATCAACTGAACCACACACGAGCCACCCTGGTTCCTAATTGTGGTCAAAAGCCAGGCTGCCCTAGAAGGAGAAAGTTATAGGCAACAAAGGAAAATACAACATATCCTGTTAAAAGTAGTCCTTACATTGCTGAGGAGAACCTGGAAGAAAGATCTTCTGTAATTGCAGTTTCTTTTGCAATTAGCGCCTTGATTCCCAAACTTACCCACAGATTGGAATCATCTAGGGAGCTTCAGAAAGTGCTGATGCAGCCCCACCCATGGCTGGACATCAAAATCAGGAACTTTTTTTGAAGTTCATATTCCCAGATGTCTCCCTTAGTGATTTTGATTCAGCTAGTCTAGGGTAGTTCCTAGGGGATACCTATATTTATTATAAAGTCCCCCAAATGAGTGTGATAAGCACCTGTGTATGAGCACGACTGCTGTAGGTTAAATGTAGAGCATCGCTGTTCTTTTGATAGGGTTGTGAAACCTGTTCTGACCTCACATGTACAATATACAGCTCACCTTTCAGTAGCACTGAGCAAGAGATCCACCTCTTCTTCCTTTTATTAGGAACAGCATATACAAGAGCAGCAAAAACTAGTCTTCACTTGCACAGGTTAAGACAATCAATGGTATGACTTAGATTACTAACCTCTGACCTAATATGATCTAAGTCACTTGGTCTCAGGTTTAACTTCAGGCATTTTGAAAAAAGGTAATGCAAAGGTCCCACCCCTAGAAATTCTGATGTAGTTGGTCACTGGCCTGGACATCACTCTCCTTGGTTCTAAGATGAAACAGATTGAGAACCACTAACCGAGTTAACTTCTGGGCCTCAGTTCTTCATCCAGAAAATAAATCATTACTTTTATGAATGTAAAGATATATAAAATATTAGAGTTTATATGATAGTATACTATTGTTAAATGTTTACTTCCCAAGTAAACATCAAAATTTTTAAATGTAAAAAAAAAAAAAATTGTATTAGTAGCTTAAAAAGTAAAAAGTACTGACGCCTCTGTCCCACCTCTATTGATTGTGATTTAATTTGTCTGGGGTATGGTCTGGGCATTGGAACTTTTAAAAGATCCTCCGATGATTCCAGTGTTTAAGCAGTTTAGGAACCACTGGACTGGGGAAACATAAGAGGGGACATTTATCACTATCTGCTTAGGGCTGTAAAATACTAAATTTAGGTACTGGCATTTTCCATTTGGGTAAGATAATCTGAAGCAGTGATTCTCAAACGTTGCTTCATATTAGAATGACTTGGAGGGCTCTTAAAAATCTTCATGCCCAGGCCATACTCCATACCAGTTAACTCAGTCTCTGGGAATGGGACCCAAGCATCAGTACTGTTAAACATATCCAGGTGGTTCCAATGTGCAGTCAAGTTTGAGAACCAGTGATCTATCGCAGTGATTCTCAAAGCAGCATCAGTATCAGCTGGGTACTCATTACACAAGCAAATTTTAAGGCCTTACCTCAGAGCTACTGAATCAGAAACTCTTTGAGTGGGGCCTAGCAATCTGTTTTAACACGCCCTTGGGGTGACTCTGTTGTACGATAAATTTGAGAGCTACTGAACTAGACAAAGATGGCTGCCCACCTGCCCTCAACTTCCTAGTGGATCTCTCTAGTCACACATGCAGAGATGAAATGTGAACAGTATACCACATTCTAAACCTCTCTTACTGTGATGTGTAAAAAATTTCCATGCTTGTACTTTTTTCTTGAAATTATTTGTTAATTTAGGACCGGCCGTATGTTTTTAGCTAAAAGTAAAAATATAACTGCCATGAAACAAACATTTTCAAGCCTCATTTAATCTTAACCTCTTGTTGCTTACATGTGGTCATTCTTCTTCAAGCCATGTAAACCATTTCTTTATCTCTTAATTTGTTGCCCTAAACTTTGCATAGGAATTAGGATTTTTCCCTATATTAGTGATATTTTTTGTCTACTTTTCTCTGTGTAGAAATCACTTGGTGCGTGGTCCAATTGTTGAGAGTTAAATTTGGAGCATTGATGAAATTAAGTCAGACAGTGCATATCTTGTGTAGGTACCAGCTAACTCCAATAAATAATTACTTTAAATCTCATTCATTCACCAGAATGATTTAGAATATTTCCTATGTGCAAAGTATTGATAGCTTCTGGAGAAGGGAAAATACTAAGGTGAATAAGATAGATTCTTTGTGCTCAGGGCTTTGGGCTTCTTCAGGATGTAGATATAGGGAAAGAATTAAGACAGAGTGATAATTTCTCTAACAGATAATATATAAAGGGCTAAGTGAGAACTGAAGAGAAACCAATGAACTCTGCTTGAGGAAGACAAGCCTTCATAGAGAAGGCAACGTTTGGGAGTTTCTCACAGAGAGAAGAGCTTGTTAGGCACTCATGTTGGGTACTCATGTTTCAAAGGAATACAAGTTGTCTGTATCTTTATAACCCTGAATATTCAGAGATGAAGAGCAGTTCTTACCTAAAGTCGAGTGCAGAAGTCTTAAGAGTAGCCCTCCAATAGGACAATAAAGGCAAAGGGGAATGAATTTTTATTGAGTACTACTATCTGTCAGGTACTGTGCTAGGCACTTATGTATGGGAACAGATGAAATCATAATTAAGGCTATTACAGGCAGCTGCTCTTCTCCAGGTCTTCCTCTGCTTACTTACGTACTCAGAGACCGGCCATCTTCATTAATCAAAAGGTGAATGACTATTTAACTGTCCATTACTTCTCATCTATGCATAGCCTTTGATTCCTAGAGAAGGCATAACTGCTGAGGTATCTAGATTGAGTACTGCAGCAGTAGTTTAGGCATATGCTCAGAGAATGCAAATTTTGGGAGGAATTCAAGTGTTACTCTACCAGGCAGGTACATCCTCTTCTGGGTAAGAGCTAGCAGGGTCTTAAAGCCATAAAAGGCCATAACCGCCACTGTGCTTTTCAAAGACCCACATTTGCTAATAAAACTACTTACAAGCTGCTTATTGATTACTTTTTTTTTTCTCCATCAGGTATGAAGATGATAAAAAAGAATGGGCTGGGATGTTGAAGGAAATCCGTTACGCTTCAGGAGCTAGTTGCCTAGCAACACGTTTAAATCTCTTCAAACTGTCTAAACTATAGACAAGAAGGTGACAAAACATAGTACATTGGGAGGTCATTTGTTTGTTTAATATGGCTTTAATTCATTCTGTTTTTTTTTAAGCCTGTACAGAGTTTCATTTAGAAATCTATTATTCACTGAGTTATTGTCTAAGAGGTTAGCAGTGGGTATCAATAAATCTTCAATGTTATGTTCAGAGTTTAAAAAGGTTTCTAGTAAGAAAATATTAAGTCGAACAAATTATTTCCTTTGTTAATATGTCTCAACTATAAAGGAGGTCCTAAATTTAAGTTGTTTACTAATGATTTCATTTGCATTGTTAGGGTGCCTTTATACTCATTTTCTATTACAAGTGAAATTGGAGAATGAAATATGTACATCTGCATCTAGAAAAATAATATTGAAAATATCAAAAACCTTCTCTAGTGCTTCAAGATATAACAGGAATCCTGTGCAGTATAGTAAAGAAGTTTACATGCCATGAGGAGACTTTGGAAATATTATTTAAAGAGTGTAATAAATAGGTCTCATTTGAAGGAGAAAAGTCTCCAAGTAAAATAGTCAAATTCAAGTGGTCTTTTTTTTCTCCATTCTTTTTGCGACACTGGTGTATTCTGTTTGTGATTTCCAAATCAAATTTAAAATCTGTAGATCAGTCTTCAAACCATTAACTACATTGTCTGTGGTGGGAAGATGGGGGATGCATCAATAGGAAATGAACTGATTCTTTAAATGGCTGGAATGGGAATTGGGGGCAAGGGGTGGCAAGGAAGAGGGTGTGTATTCATTGGTTTAAGTTTTAGCTGTACTTTCCATGCAAGGGCTATTTGCAAATTTCCAGTAGCAAGAAAGGTCAAAGGAAGGTATTATTCCTTTGTCTGTTTTGTGAGGCCCTATATTCAAGTTCTTTGTTCTTACTATATATATAGTAAGTTGACTCCTCTGACTGTCCATGCCATCATATTCAGCTATATGCAAGCCATCAATTATCTTAGCCACATGTCAATTTGTCAGTTGTATTTAGCTTTCATAGGCATATGCTTGACTTCTGTCCTTGCGTATAGTATTTTCTGAGAAACCTGACTTGTGACTAATTTGGAGCATTCTACAGCTATTTATCAAGCAGTTGTATAAAAACAGATAAGTCTTCGTAGAGCTTTGTTTTCTCTGCCATAAATATTGAAATATATTCAACAAAAATCTATTTTACCTTGGATCCCTGAAGTACAACCCTGATTATTTTTCCATATTAACAAATATTGCTCTGAACTGTACCATGAGTATGTTTAAATCTCTTCAAACTGTCTAAACTATAGACAAGAAGGTGACAAAACATAATCATAAAATCAACAAATCCTGATGGTGGGAAACTCTATAGGTTCTTCAACAGATAAACTGTAAGGAAATGAAAGGGATGGAGGGGAAGCCTACAGATTAAGACAAAAGCAAAAGAAGGGAGAGTTGTGGGGGAATTATGCACAACTGGATGCTAAGACTTTTGGAGGAGAGAATGCTGATTTATATAGACATAGAATCAGATTGTAAAAATAATGTTTCTTACGAAGTTTCTTTTGGGGGTGATGAAAATGTTCTAAAATTGACTGTAGTGATGGTTCCCTTTCTATAAATATACTAAAAAATTACTGAATTGTATTCTTTAAAAGGTCAGTTTTATGGCATGTGAATTATTTCTCAATTAAAAATGCTTTTGTTTATAATAATCCCAGTAATTTAGACAGAAAATTCAAATAAAAATAATATATATAAAGAAAACCATTTGAATCAGAGGTAGTCTAGAGAAAGAAGAGTAAGAGATCTGGTACATGAGAAGTCAGATTATGTGTAACAGTAAGTAAAAGATACCTCAGGAATCATTTAATCAAGATTTCTATCTAAAGTAGACAATAAGTAGATTTTCAATTATTTATACCTGAAGGAAAGTAAACAATTTATAACCCTCAACAGTCCATTTTATTTTAAAAGTTGCATAGTAAAGTATTTTAACCTATTCAGATGTTTAGTTCTTGTTAGATACTTAAATATAAGAACAATATTAGAATTTATTATTTTCTTATTATTTCATTCATTAATAAAAATGACTAATAAGCACTTAGATTTTAACATATCAGCTAATACAAATAAGGATCATGAGGAAATTCAGAACAAGGAAGACTGGTTATAAGGAGACATCTTTCACTTACCTACTATTCTGATTCTGTTTTTCACAAAAGTTTCTGTGAAGTTCACATTATGCAAAATCATTAAGTATTGGGGCTCAAGTCATGCAAAGTCATTGGATATTTTGAACAAGTACGTCAAACTAACCACTACCTGTGTGTCATATTGGGGTGGTTTGTGTGTTGCTATGCCACCGATGTTTCAATACCAGCAGGGTCATCCATGGTGGGCAGGTTTCAGCAGAGCTTCCAGACTAAGACAGACTAGGAAGAAAGGCCTAGCAATCTATTTCTGAAAATTATCCAATGAAAATTCTATGGATCACAACAGAATATTGTCTGATACAGTGTTGGAAGATTAGCCCCCTAGGTTGGAAGGCACTAAACAATAGCTGGAACAATGGACTCAAATATACCAATGATAATGAAGATGGCACAGGACTGGGCAACATTTCGTTCTGTTGTACAGGTCACGATGAGTCAGAACTGACTCAACAGCAACTAACAACAACCAACCAAACCTAAACCAAATTTCAATGAAGAAATTACATGCAGGACACACATTTTAAGGCTATGCTTAAGGTTGAAGGCACTCTGGCCACCAATTTATTCTGGAACAGTATGAATTTAGAGGGTCATGGAGACAAAAGATACCAAGTTTCCGATGGCTAATTCCTTCTACCTCCACTAGGTGGCCTGAGAGTAGTCACAATACGGCTTTCTCCTGAGTACAAATAAATCACTCTTGAAAGAAGGGTTGAAAGGTCTGTGGTTGGAATGGGGTTATGGCAGCCGGCTTCATGCACTGTCACACAGTAGGCCCCTAGTAACTCTTCTGTTGAATAAATGTGTTGTAAGACAGAAAATCCTTAGCAAGTATAGCATCAGACCAGGTCAAGATTGGTCCACTTCTCTTCCTTCTTTCTCTGAGTCCACTCCAGTAAGGCTTTCCTACCCACCATTTCACCAAAACTACTCTTTTCAAGGTTACTAATGGTTTTCATGTTACTAAATCTAATGGACATTTCCCAGTCCTCATCTTACCTGACCTATCAGCAGCATCTGATGTAACTGCTTACCTCCTCCTCCCTGAAATGCTTTCTTCACTTGGCTTCTAGGATACTACTTTCTCTGACTTTTTCTCCTACCTCATTTGCCACCCCTTCTCAGACTCCTTTGCTGGTTCTTCCTCGTCGTCTTCTATTTCTTAATGTTGGAGTGCCCCAGAGCTCAGTGCTCAGAACCCTTCTCTAGTCCCACTCTTGTCTAGTCACACTTTAATGATTCCATCTAGTCTCCTGGCATTAAATATGCTGACAATTTCCAAATTTACGTCTCGATCCTGAACCTCTCTGACCTCCAGACTCATTTATTGAATTGTCTATTTGATATATTCACTTACATATTTTAAAAAAAAAAAAAAACCTGTTGCCATCGAGTCGATTCCAACTCATAGCAACCTTATGGGACAGAGTAGAACTAACTGCCCCATAGGGTTTCCAAGGAGTGACTGGTGGACTCGAACTGTCAAACTGGTTAGCAGCAGAGCTTTTAACCACTACGCCACCAGGGCATGTATTTAAAAGGCATTACAAACTCAACATGTCTTAAAACCAAATTCGTGATCCTCCCCTGCCCTCAAACTTGCTCTTCCCATAGACCTCCCATCTCAGTTAATGACAATGACATTCTTTTAGTTGCTCAGGACAAAAACCCAGAATTATCCTTTTCTTTCTCTCATACCACATATCCAATATGTGAGCAAATTCTGTTGCCTCTGCCTTCAAAAGAGATCCAAAAATTTGACCCCTTATTACTTCCACTGGAACTACTCTTAAGCCACCATTCATTTCTTGACTGGATTATTGGAATAATGGGTCTCCCTGCTTACACAATGGCCCACTGCAATCTTTTCTCATCTCAACAGAGTAGCCAGAGTAAGCTGGTTAAACTGTGAGTTCTTACCATTCCTTTGCTCAAAACCTTCCAATGGCTTCCCATTTCAAGGATAGCCATGAGGTCCTATATATGTTGACTCTGTTCTCTCTTACCTTTTCTCCTATTACATTCTCCACACCCCCGAACACTTGTT
The DNA here is from genome assembly GCA_030035585.1 of Dugong dugon. Lineage (NCBI taxonomy): Eukaryota > Metazoa > Chordata > Mammalia > Sirenia > Dugongidae > Dugong > Dugong dugon. The sequence continues at coordinate 131,368,304 of CM057461.1, forward strand.
CTGCTCCAGCTATAGTGGATTCCTTGTTACTCTGAAACACTCCAGGCATATTCTAACCTCAGGATCTTTGCACCTACTGTTCTTTCTGCCTGGAATACTCTACCCTGATATAGCCTTACCTCCTTAAATCTTTACTCAAATATCACCTCCTCAGTGAGTCTTTCCCAGGTAACTATATTTAAAATCACACACCCCATAACATTCCTATCCCCTGTTCTGGATTTTTCTCCATTGAACTTAATATCATATAATTTTTTTTTTTTTTTAATTGTCTGACCACACAGAAAATACGCTGTATGCACTGCTATATCCCATTGCATAAACCAGTTTCTGGCACAATAGTATGCACTCAAAGAATGAATGGTAAACTAAGATTCTTAAAAGCTGCATGTCTTTTATTCTAAGAATGTTAAACAATTTTCCAACCAGATAGTAGAGAAAGTACTTCATTTTAAAATGTCTGTTTATTTTAAGAGGTATTCAACTGACCTTGAAATCAGTTAATTCTACACTGTTTTTTAATTGGGTCAGATCACTTCATTAAAATAAGTCCAAATGTGACAAATGATGATAACTAATTTTAAATTAAAACTACAATTACGATTTGCCTTCTCCAAATATACGTTCTCTCAGGTAGTCCATCTGAGCATCCTTTGTTGATAGTGCCATTGAGTTCCATTCAAAATGTGGAATCTATAAAATAATAATGTAGTTTGAATAAAAGTTTTAAAGCAACAAAAACAAAACATCAGGGAAGACTTGTAAGCACTATTGAGCAAAGCCTTTGGAACCCTATGAAATTAGTTCACATAGCTTAGTCTTTGAATCCTGTTTGGAAGCCAAATGGGTTATCCTTCCTGACATTGCCCTGAAGACCTTTTCTGCCTCACAGCACTTTTCATCCTTCTGTTTCTATAACATCAGCAATGAACACTTCTTCCTATGTACACTTCTACCTTCAGACATTAGCCTTTGCCTCTCAGAACTCTACTTATCTCCATAATGCGTCCCTCCCTAGTAAGGGAGATCAGAAGACCTCCTAGGGACAATAAAGGAATAGGAAATTATAATTTTTATTTTATGTTGTTCTACCAAGAAACAAAAAAGGTAATTATGGAACTTTCATATTAAAGGAAGCACATATATAGTCAGTGACTATTCCATTTTTTTTTTAAAGAGGCTGAATTAATGAGTATTCCATACCTGAATTACATGATAGCCCAAAATTTCCAAATGTCGTTTTTTCATGGCAGATTTTCCCTTTAAGTGAGGGATGTTTCTACAAAAAGCTCTTGAATCCAAAAACTCCAAAGCAATCCTATATAAAACAAAAATATTTACTTCCAACATCAAAATGAGATACCAAATTATTAAAAACCTTTCAGGAACAAAAGTCCATCCTTATAAACTAACAAACAAAAGCCAAATAAATATAAATGAGCATACCAAGATATTTTTTACTTAAGAAATTAGTAATTGATGACAATTAAACCTATTCATAGAATGTATACAAATTATAGTATTTATCTCTGTGCTTTTAACCCTTTGTTTCTTTGTCCAACATATACTTATTATGCCCCTACTATATGTAAGCCACTGTGAGGAATATAAAGTGATATAATTAAAATCTAAAGGAGAACATATGATATATAAGTAAGTACTAATTGTAATGTAGTATAGAAAGTGGCTAAGAGCTATCAGAAAAGTAGAGAGGTATGGGAGCTCAAAAGAAGAAGATAATATTTACTTCCAACTGAGGGACAACTAGAAAGGTCAGCACTTTAGTTTGATTGATAGGCTTTCAACAGTGAAAGAAGGACATTCCAGGCAGAAGGCACAGGAAAAGCAAAGGTATGGAGGTAGAATGCTTGACACTCATGAGAAGCAAATTCTACTACAATCAGTCCTCAAGAACAGTTCATTAAATTATGCCAGATTTAACATTTAGATAACAAAATCTAAAATTAAGACGTTACCTTTCAGCTCCCGGTGGCAGCCTTGATCCATCTATTTGGGTATGTGATTTCCAGTTCTCATCTGGCATTTTTCCCAAAATTATATTATGGTTTCCATAAGGAAGAGGCTTTTTTCTTTTATATAAGACACATTCAAAATCTGTAAGAAAGTATAGAAATCAATGGTATGAATAAGGTAAAAGTTTAAGATAAATATAAAAAATAAATAGAACCCCTGAAACTATTGCCCTGAGATAATTTTTAAAACTTAAAAATATCCCTTTAGTCTTTTTAAAACCAAACAATAGTTTAGCTTAACTAGTAAAAAAACGTCTGCCTTGAGCATTATGCTCTTTTTACGAACTATCTACATGGGATCAAAGTGACAACAGCAACTGGAAAGATTAGATAGGAACCTTAGGGGGCAGAGAGTTTATGTTAACAGAGGAGGAACAACTCTTAAAAGGAGAGTGAGAATGGTTACACAACTCAAGGAATGTAATTAATGTCACTGAACTGTACATTCTCAACAACAATAAAAGTAAATAAGTAATTATATACATATTTCAGAAAGAATTATGTACCTCTCAAATTATCTATTTTATAAGATCTAGTCCAATGGAGCCTCTCCTTGAAAATCTATCAAAAATCAACCAGAAAGTATTACTAAATTCTATATTTAGCATTGTAGCAGGCCAAATCATATTAAAGAGTTTTATTTTAATCCCCTTAAGTCTCTTGGTCACCCGTGGAAGAAGCTAAACCAACTCATCTGAACACTAGTAAAGACAGATGCAAGCATCTATCCTACCTTTCCTGTATGAACTGTAGTAAGAGTAACTAAATAGTTGATATGTGAAAGTTCTTTTTAGACAAACTGCAGCTAATAAATGCAAAAGGAATGACAGATGCAGAATACCACCACTTTGCCACCCATAATGAATGATAAATTTAGGCAATGAACGATCATTAGTGGTTGCTAAAATCAGTAGGTGAAAAGCTAAAGGGGGAGCTTTATAATGGAAAAATCGGCTGACAACACACAAACCCACTGATCAATTTTAATATAATAATAAAAAAAAAAGACAACCAGCATTGTACGTCTCCTGATATGATCCAATAAGAAGTGCACATCAACTATGAAGTTGTCTGGCCAAAAAAATCTAACCTGAATCTGATCAAGTCTTAGATGTGCATACTGGTTTACAGGAAAAACAGATGCAGGAACACATTAAATGACACCAGAGGATTGAATTCTGAAAAGTCCAGAATTTGAAGAAAAAAAAAATTGTTTTTTTCAATAAATAAATTATAAGGGGAAAAATGAAAGGGAAAACTTAAAAAGACAAATTAACCAAATGCAATGTGTGAATCACAACTCAAACTATAAAATAAAACATATAAAAGACAATTGAAGACATTTGAACATCAACAGGTTGTGTGAGACTAATAAACTACTGGTAATAGTTGTAGGTGTGAAAATGATGGTACTGTGGTTTTTATAAAGTTTACGAAGTTATCTTTCAGGTATATGTGCTGAAATGATCATGTTGTCTAGGATTTATTTGAAAAGAATCAGGTGGGACTCTGGTGAGTGGGTGTTGATAACTGTTGATGTTGGATGGTGGTTCATTATACTATTCACTCTACTTTTGTATATGCTTGAAATTTTTCCATAACTAAAAAATATTTAAACCATGAAAAAAGAAACAATGAATGAAAAGGAGAAAGAGTAGGTTTAATTATGTACTTTTTACACATAAGGGAAACTGGGGCACTGAAGCATCTTCAAGTTAATCATGAAATATAGTTCTGTTATTAAGAGAATGAATTCTGGAGGTAGAACGCCTAGGTTCAAATCCTGCCTTTGCCATTTGCCAGCTATATAACTCTGGACAAGCAATAATGTCTCTGAGCCTCAGTTTCCTCATCTATAAAGTGGAATAATTTACATACCTTATAGGGATGTAATAAACAAGCTTATCATATATAAGCACTTAAAACAGTGTGTAACCTAATAAGCAATATATATAGACCAACTGCCACTGAGTCAATTCAGACTCATGGTGACCCCATGTGTACGAGTAGAACTGTGCTCCATAGAGTCTTCAATGGCTGATTTTTCAGAAGTAGATCACCAGGTCTTTCTTCCAAGGCACCTCTAGGTGGTGCAATCTATGCACCTCTAGGTGGACTCAAACCTCCAATTTTTTGGTTAGCAGCCAAGCCCATTAATGGTTTGGACCACCCAGGGACTCTAAGCAATATATAAGTGTATGCTATCACGGTTAAATGAAATCGCAACTGCGCTGTTTGACAAATGCACATACCAGCAAAAAACCTCAATGACTAATCATAGCATACTTATTCAGTGAAATACTATGCAGTCACTAAAAATTATGTGTAAGTATATCTGTTGGCACAGAAAAATATTCAAGATATTTTAAAATATATATAAACAAAGAAAGTTACAAACACTGTAGATTATATCATAGGCAATTTTTCTTTTTGGTTATCTAACCTTTCTGGTTTTTCTATAAGCAGATTATCATGGGATTTTTTTTTTTTAATGAGTTTTTTTCCCTTCAATTCCATAAGCAATATTTCCAACCCATACATCTTAATCATACTATATATCAGCTTAACGATAAACAAATATTACCAACTAAATCTTATTTTTAATGTTTTGTATCCTTTTTCAAATAAAAATAAGCCTCTTGACAACAGGAGGTGCAAATATGAACTAGAAATACAAAGGCTGTGGGATGTAATAATCAGTACTGACTACGTCTGTGACTTTGGTTCAAGTTAATATGTTATTTTTTCTTCTTTTTACTTTCCTCTATCTTCCAAACGTTCTACAATGGATCTGTATTATTTCTAGTGTGAAAGAAACTTTAAAAAAACAAAGAAAAAGAATGAAATGAGATAATAGGAATAAAGAGCGAACCATAGTGCTTTTTACAAAGTTGGTGCTCCATAATTTCAAATAGTTTTAAAATCCTCTATTGACAGGGAATTACAGATCATTTTCTTTTTCTTTTTCATATTTTAATATATTTCCTTCTGTGAGCATGACTTTTATAATAAATAGGAGAATATCTGTTTTTTTCAGTCAACCTCTGGCAGAGACTGCAAGTTGCCCCCCAGTACCTATTTTTTCCCCTTCATTTTTTTTTTTTTTTTTAAATTATACTTCAGGTGAAGGCTTACAGAAAAAATAGTTTCTCATGAAACAGTAGTCCACATATTGTTTTATACATTGGTTAACAACCCCACAACATATCAACCCTCTAACTTCTCAACCTTTTTTTTGGTGAAAATACACATAGCCAAAGATACACCATTTCAAAAATTTCTACATGCACAGTTCAGTGACATTGACTACGCTCTTCCAGTTGTGCTGTTATTCTCCCTTAAGATGAAGGCTTACAGAACAAAATAGTTTCTCATTTAACAGTTACTACAAATGTTGCCTTATGACAATGGTTAACAATCTCACAACACATCAACAATATCCTTACTCAACCTTGGGTTTTCTATCACCAGCTTCCTTGTCTCCTTCTGCCTTCTGGCCCTTGTCACTGGACACCTGTACCTCGTTAGTCTCATTTGGTTGTACGGGGGTGTCCACTTCCAGGCTGAACGATGAACCTCGGAGACAGCTTCACCACTGAGCTAAAAGGGTGTCTGGGGGCCATACTCTTGGGGTTTCTCCAGTATCTTTCAGGCCAGTAAATCTGGTCTTTTTTTTGTGAGTTAGAATTATGCTCTCCATCCTTCTCCAGCTCTGTCCAGAACCCTCTGTTGTGATACTGGTCAGAGCAGTCAGTGGTGGTAGCCTGGCACCATCTAGCTGTACTGGACTCAGTCCGGTGGAGGCCTTGGTAGCTGTGGATAATTAGTCCTTTGGACTAATCTTTTCCTTGTATCCTGTTCTCTTCATCCTCCCTTGCTTCCGAAGGGATGAGACCAGTGGAGTATCTTAGATGGCCGCTCACAGGCTTTTAAGACCCCAGACACTACTCACCAAGGTAGAATGTAGAGCATTGTCTTTATAAGCTGTGTTATGCCAGTTGAGCTAGATGTTCCTCGAGACCATGGTCCCCACAGCCCTCTGCCCAGCAATTCAGTCCCTCAGGGAGTTTGGATGTGTCTATGGGGCTTCCATGACCTTTCCTTGTACAGGTTGTGCTAGTTTCCCCTGTACTGTGTACTGTCTCACCCTTCACCCAAGACATTACTTATTTATTGCATGTTTAGTATTTCCCCCACCACCCCTCCCATCCCTGGTAACCAACAAAGATTGTTACATTTTGTGTGTGAACTTTTTCATGGGTTTTTACAATAGAGGTCTCATACAATATTTGTCCTTCTTTCCCTTCGTTTTTAATAACAGGATCTCTAAATCATAGCTGGGTACATGGCCACCCAGAAAACAAAAACACATTTTCTAAACTCCCTTGCAGTCAGCTGTGGTCATATGACTAAAACAAACACCCATTGCCTTCTAGTCGATTCCGACTCACAGTGACCCTAAAGGACAGAGTAGAACTGCCCCATAGGGTTTCCAAGCCTATAATCTTTACGGAGGCAGACTGCCACATTTTATCCCTTGGAGTGGCTGATGGGTTTGAACCGCCAACCTTTCAGTTAGCAGCCAAGCACTTAACCACTCAGTGCGTCACCAAGGCTCATGGCCATATGACTAATGGGGTATAATTTAAAAGAGTATGTACAACTTCAAGGAACTGTGCTTAAAGACATACCCCTTCTCCTTCCTTCCCTTCCAACTTTTGCTTGGATTAGAGACGAGTTGGCTGAAGCTAGAATAGCCATTTTGGACCATGAAGCAGAAGCTCATGTTGAGGAAGGAAGATTATAACAAATAAAGGATCCTGGGTCTTAAATGTTTGTGGAGCTGGCATTTTAGCCCTGGACTATTTCAGTGTGTGGAAGAAAGAAATAAACTTTTAATCTGTAAAGTCCATATAATTTGTGTATTTTTGTCACAGGCAAATCTAATCCTGACTAATAAAACCAAACAACTGAGAGTATGTGACAATCTGGTTCGTCCTCTTGACAAGTGCAGAAATCACATACATACACACACACACACACACACACACACACACACACACACACACACACACACACACACACACACACACACACCATCAGCCTCTGTCTGAACTTACTTCTTCACACAAGGCAGCCCACTGATTTCATTTTTCAACAAGTCTTTCAGAAAATTCTCCTTATACGGAATTAAAATCTGCTTCCTTTAATTTTTACCATTTTTTATCCTTAAGAAAGAGATATCTATTTTTTCTTCCACACGACAATCCTTAAAATATTTTAAGTTACGCTGCCCCCAAGACTTCTATTTTTCAGACTAAACATTCCATTCTTCTTTTAAATAACATGTATTGAGCACTTACTATTTTCCAAGAGTAGTACTAAATGCTTAATGTGCACTATCTCAGTTTATCCTATTAAGCAGGCATTATTATCCTCATTTTACAGATGAAGAAAATAATAAGGTTTAGAGGTCTAGGAACTTGCTCAAGGACTGAAATCTGTGCAGCCCCAGTCTTCTCCAGGACATGATTTTTAGATCCTTCACCATCTTAACTGTCCTCCTGTGTTTCTGGACCCTAACTGTCACTGTCTCTCTAAAATGCAACACTCAAAAAAAAAAAAAAAAAACACTAAGATACACCTGAAAGACAAAATACAGTGGAACTACCATCTTACTTCTTACTATTATTAATATAGTTTAAACTGGTATTTGATTTTTGGCAACTATTTACAGTGTTAGTTTATATCAAGCTTAAACCAAAAACCCACAGCTCTCAAGTCAATTCCGACTCATAGCACCCCTATAGGACAGAGTACAACTGCCCCACAGGGTTTCCAAGGCTGTAAATCTTTACGGAAGCAGACTGCCACATCTTTCTTCCTCGGAGCCGAGGGGTTTTGAACTGACAACCTTTCAGTTAGCAGTCGATCACTTTACCCACTGCACCACCAGGACTCCCTATATTAAGCTTACAATCCTTAAAAACCACCTGTGCCTATGCAGATGTTTTCTAAACCTAAATTAGAAAGTTTATGTTAATCCTTTTAAAATTTCATCATTTGTTTAAGGCCATCTCTTGAATTTAGCAAGATCTTTTTGAATTTTATATTGCCATCTGACATATCAGCCACCCACCAGCTTTGTCATCCACAATTAAATCAGCATGCCTTCTACGACTAGACCATTGAGAACATGGTCAAGCAGGTTATGGTAGAGCATAATACCTTTGGAAATCTCTCTTCAGGTTAATAATCTAACTTCATCTTTTAGAAGAACTTGAGATAAAAATGAGAATGAAATTGAGATAAGTCACTTCTCTGACTTTAGCACACTGACTGGAGAGGAAGAATATTTAGAAGACCCAGAAATTTTCAGTGAATCTGAATCTGGGTTTTACTTAGAACTGGTGAAAGACTGACTTAAAAAAATTTGCAAAATGCTTGTAAGTTCCAACTGACGAGATGATCCTATTCTAGTTAGTTTAGTCTTCTGAAAGAACCTAGTAACCTACCAGCAACTTACCTATTGTGTAGTAATAAGGTGTAAGAACCGAGGCTTTTACACAATTGATTCCTCCTAGTACCTCTGCTAGCATTTTATACATCTGCTGCTGTGCTCCATTCATGTTGCCAATCTCTTTATGAGAATAAAAATAATTCATTTAAAATAAGTTAAGCAGTTTTAGAATAAAATCATCCCAATTTACAAACTGAAAATTAAAGATTAATATTTCCAACAATCCACATTTCATGAAGAGTAGCTTCTCAAATTGTTTCAACTACTCAGTTAAAAATTAATTCTTGTATTATCTTTGAAATCTCATTAAAATAAACAAGACCCTCATGTAATACACATAATGACACTAAATTCAATATGAGTTTTTTGCTATCAAAAGGGGTTTAGTGTCCTAAGAAATTTTTATAACACAAATCTTATCTACAAAATGGTTCCATTAAACTAGATCATGGCACTCCAGGGAACTCAGGTGTCTTATGCAGGTTTAACAATAATAATGGATTACTATAGGACAAGGAACTAAGTGTGGCCTTTTATATCTGGCTTCTGATAAAAGCCCAAGCAATTAAGATGCTCTTTGTCTTTCTAATATAGCCAGGCAAGTAGGGGCTACATAGGCCACACATCTGGTGAACTTACTTCTGGAAGGGAGGGGGCATGATGCAATCACTCATACGTATTCATTGGGTCATGCATATTTATAAATTCATGCATATTTATTAAGGTCCCAATCACTAGGGATCCTGACCCTTGGAGCTTTCTCTTCTGGGCTTCCTGGTTTGCTGAGAACATTCATGCGTGGGAGAGGGTGCTACTTGTCGCTGGTGACAATGGAAGCCTCCTGCCAGGACCTCCTCTAGACCTTGCCTGTATCCTTTCTGCTTATAATAAATGGGTCCTGTAAGTATAGGTAGTCTCCATGAGTTTTGTGAGTCATTCTAGCAAATTATCGAACCCACCAGGGATAGTGAAAGCCAGCAGAGCCTGGCATCTGCCCATTTGGCAGCTGATTAGGACAGAGTCCTAGCATGTGAGGAATCAGCCTTGGGTGGCAGGTTGACAGAAGAGGTCTGTGCAGGTAGTTTTGTAAAGATCTATTGTTGGGTGGTTAGGGTAAAAGGGAGAGAAAATACCACGTGGGTATCAGAAATGGAGAAGTGGGAAAGCAGGGATGTGAATTATCTTCGCATTTGGGGAACTGGCCTTATGTCAGTTTTTATTTACGTAATTACCTACTCATTTACTTTATAATTAAACTCTACTATCTGGCCAAAAGAAAACTCAAACCTTTATTATACAGTCGTTGACAGAAACGGTCATGAAACCAGGGAATCTGAAACTCAGGGCATTCCAAGCAGACTGCTCTATTTAACTCCATAAGACGAAAGTGGACCCTCGTATTTAGAGATGAAGGTAAAACTGAAATTAAAAACAAAATATTAATGGATTTTGAATATTAGACCTAGAAAAGATAACTCATGTTTTCACACTTCATAAAGAAACAAACAAAAAAAAAACCAAACCTATTGCCGTCGAGTTAATTCCAACTCATAGCAACCCTATAGGACAGAGTAGAAATGCCCCATAGGGTTTCCAAGGAGCACCTGGTGGATTTGAACTGCCGACCTTTTGGTTAGCAGCTGAACACTTGACCACTACACCACCAGGGTTTCCTCACACTTCATATATCCCCATTATTGGCTGATCCTTTTATTCTCATAAAATTATTTCATTTACACACACATCCCCTTTGTATTTAAAAATTACTACATTTAGTGGCATGATTAGGACCAACTCCTGTATCATTTTCATTAATTATGAATGTTAAAACCACATTTTTAAAAAATACTATCATTTTTTCATTGACCTAATATTCCACATTTAGGAATCTATCTGAAGGAAACAGACAAAGATGAGGTCACTGATTTATGTGTAACAATTCATTATTTACAGTATTAAGTCCATAATGGTATATTCCAAAAACCAAATCAAACCTTTTGCCATTGAGTCGATTCTGACTCATAGTGACCCTGTAGTGTACCCAATAAAAAAACATGACATCAAAAAATATTTAATGACATGAAGATTGTTCATAATATAGATTTTTTAAAAAATGTAAAAATGAATATATAAATAATCCAAATTTTGCTTTAAAATGCATTTAGATACATATAAGTTACATGTAAGAGTAGAAGAGAAGAGACACAGAAAAGAAAGATATACTCTAAAACATCTCAAGTGTTATTTTCTCTTGGGTGGTAATGAGTAATTTTTTATTTTCTATTTGATACTTTTCTGTATTTTCCAAATTTTCTACAGTAAGCATGAAATACTTTTATAAACAGAAAAAAATCCTATTAGTATTTAAATCCTTCAGTATAGGTAGTGCTAAAACTTGGATATAAAGTACAAGTTATAATTTAATAAATTAAAATGTAGATACATACGTTCAAGTTGAGAATCCAATTTGGATAAGAATTTGATGTTAAAAATTGCCTTTATCAGATCTTCTGGAAAACATCCCAGGATGGCCAGAGAGAAACTAAGAAATACTAATATGAGAGGATCCCATATGCCTAAAACAAGATTAGATTTTTTTAAAAAATTATATCACACCCCACCTCACATATACATAAACACACACTTTATTCAGGTAAAATCAGGTTTTAAAAAAATGACATAAACACAGCCTTGACAAAACTAATCTATGATGTTACAAGTCAGGATATTGGTTAAGTAGTTACCTTTGGATCGGGTAGAGTAGTGACTGAAAAGGGGACTAGGGGAGAAGGGTAACGTTTCTTGTTCTGGGTACTGATTCCACGGGTGAATTCCATTTGTATAAATTCCAACTATACACTTAGGAAATGTAAACACTTCTGTATTATTATCCTTCAATAAAAAGTTATTTAAAATTGGCTTGAAAAGAGAAAGAATTCAAAACAAAAGACAGAGGTATATATAGAAAGGACAAGTGATCCCATCTCCATACGTTGGTGATAATAATAGTGCTCAGCAGGTGTTAGGCACCATTCTAAGCACTTTACATATATGAACTCATTTAAACCTCATTTCAGTACACAATAGGAATGGCTATTATCTCTGTTTCATAAATGAGTGTACTGAGGCACAGAGAAGTTAAACAACTTGCCCAAGGTCACAAAGTAAGCAGCAGGTGGGATTTAACCCACAGAGTTCAGCTCTAGAGCTTGAACCTCTGTACAATGCTGCTCTCTGGAGATCTCAGATGTCCAGGCTGAGAGGACACATAGATGAGGTTCAGGTCTTGGCCTACCCCCTCTTCCCTTACCTATCACCTAGCAGTATGGTAGATGCCTCACAGTATAAAGCTTGCGGTTATTTACCTTATTTGAAAAAGACATTTCTCATGAGGGGAACAGAGTCACCTAACACATCTTAGCAGCAATATTCTTACAAAGACTACATAACATTAAATCTTTACTTTTGGACTTTTTGGCTGAGTTTTTTTAACAGAGAAAGATCAAGTCATAAATGATGTTAACAGTGACCATCTCCACCAGCAAAACTGATCCGTCAAAACTAATATTTATTCAAGATAAAGAAAATTATTAATTCATTAGTCATTAAAAATTTTACCTATAAAAATCTCAAAGAAGTTTCCCAGTGTTCTCTCATTAAATCTTTCAAAAAAAATCAAAGCTGTACTTCTCAACTACCTAATCTCATAAGCCTCCATTTGCAAAATATGGGAAGAGAAGTACTTTCATTTCCTTTTTTTTTTTTTTTATTGTACTTCAGGTGAAGGTTTATAGAACAAATAGTTTTCTTATTAAACAGTCAGTACACATGTTGTTTTATGACATTGGTTAACAACCCCACGACATGTCAACACTCTCCCTTCTCGACCTTTTTTTTGGTGAAAATATACATAGCCAAAGAGACATCATTTCAAAAATTTCTACATGCACAATTCAGTGACATCAATTACGTTCTTCCAGTTGTGCTGCTATTCTCACTTTAGATGAAGGTTTACGAACAAAACAGTTTCTCATTAAACAGTACACATGTTGCCCTATGACAATGGTTAACAACCCCACTACATGTCAACACTGTCCTTACTCAACCTTGGGTTCCCTATCACCAGCTTTCCTGTCCCCTTCTACCTTCTAGTCCTTGTCCCTGGACTGCTGTGCCTCATTAGTCCCATTTTGTTTTATGGGACTTTTCAATCCCCGGCTGAACAGTAAGCCTCAGAAGTGACTTCACCACTGAACTAAAAGGGTGTCTGGGCGCCCTACTCTTGGGGTTCATTTCCTTTTTGTTGTTGACACACTGCTAAACAACCAGAAGAGCACACTGAGTCTCAGTTCCAAGTCTCACCTTTCTGCAAACACGCATATGCATACAAATAATCACAGCCCTTTTTACTCATCTATTACCAGACAGAGTAGTATCGGACATGGTTAGAAACTCTCATTTGGCCTAAAGATCCCACAAAAATATTGCAAACTCCATTACCACAATATAACATAATTAACCAGCCTAACCAGAGGTATATAAACCCATTGCTGTCGAGTCAATTCCCACTCAATAGCAACCCTGCAGGACATAGTAGAACTGCCCCATAGGGTTTCCAAGGAACAGCTAGTGGATTCGAACTGCTGACCTTTTGGTTAGCAGCCAAATGCTTAACCACTGTGCCACCAGGACTCCTAACTAGAGGTCTATAAGTTTTACAAACATACCCAAATATGGAGCCTAACAGCTTATGCTAGATGTGGAAGCTCTCAATAAGTTATCTGCTGCTTGGTGGATGACTGACTGGGTACATCTTATTCTCCAGACACAGCAAAAACCTTTGAGGAAACTGGTCTCTGGCTGTCTCTCCAACCTCATCTCTTACCACCTCAGTCTCCCTCACTCCACTCTTGCCACATTGAATCTGCCATTTCTGGAACAACCAAGCATGCTCTTAACTCAGGGCCTTTTGCACTTGATTTTTTTTCTCCCTGGGACTCTACTTCTCATCTATCAATGTGGGTCACTCCCTTACTTCATTCAGTTGACAGTCAACTGCCATCTCCTCAGAAAGGCGATCTCTGACTCCCTCATTTAAACAGCACTCCCCACCCCATTATTCTCCATCCTACACACTTAACTCTGCTCTCATTTTCTTGAGAGTACTTATCACCACCTGACTGTATATATTTGTTTATTGTTTATGCCAGTCTCTCTCCACCAGAAAGTGAACTCAATGAGCGTAGAGTATACCTGTTTTTGTTCTCTTCTATATCTCCAGTGCCCGACACATGGTACGTATATAATCAACACATGGTGAATGCTGAAGGAAAAGGCAGTAACTACTGAGCTAGAAATTTCACTTCTAAAATATCCACATTATTCTGACAAGTGAGAGATGTGGATCTGAGAAAAGAAGCCCCTTGAGGCCCTACTCTTTAAAGGCCAAACTGTCCCAAACACAATTCAGGACTCAAAGTAAAGGATAAAAAGGGAGGGGAAAAAAAATGCAATTTATTTCTTTTGCTGTCCTTAGTATACTGCCTCTGCTATCTAAGGTCAACAACAGGAAGGACTATCTCTGTTCTGCTTTTTTCCAGTACTGAAACACCATTTAAAGATATTTTTAAGGGACACTAACAATCAGCACAGCAGCAACCCTTTAGAAAATTAAGAAACATCTACTAAAGGCCCTTAAGAAATATTCGTTTCCTTTAAAAAAACAAAAAAAAAAAACTATTGTGAGCAACCATCCAATACAATTGGTCTCTATTCACCTGGAACAGCAGAGGAAGAAGGAGACTCAGAAACCGGTGAAGGAACTAGACTGCAGGTCTACCTGCCTCCATGAACTACTGCCTCCTTTGCCATGAGACCAGAACTGGATGGTTCCTGGCTACTATTATGGAATGTCTTGATCAAGGACTCAACAGATGCATCCTGATCAAAAAGTGGGAAAATGTGGAACAAAATTTCAAATTTCTTATAGAATCCAGACCTATGGATTGAGACTGGAATAACCGTCAAATCTCTTGCCTTGAGAAAATTTTTGAATCTTGAACTGAAACTATCCCCTGAAGTCATTTTCAAATTTAACAGTAGTTTAGCTGCATTTGTAAAGTATATTTGCTTTAAGCACTGAGCTCTTTTGAAGAATTATCTATATCAGATTAAATGGGCAACAGTAACTCTAAAGCATAGATGAGTAGTTTATATGGGGGCAGTGAGTCTAAGTCAATGATAGTGAAATAACATGGGAAGAGATAGCAAGAAGAATGTAATCAATGTCACTGAACTGTACGTGTAGAAATTGTCGAATGGGTGTATGATCTACTGTGTATATTTTCACACACATACACACACACAACCCTAGGGATAAATCTTTAAAAAAAAAAAAAAAAAACTATTAAAATTGACAGAAACAACCAGATAGTATTTGTCTGCAGGTGTGATACAAATATAAGGTACACAGTACCACAAACAACGTATTTTTGCCAAAAATATTCAATCTGAATCTAATCAAGAGGCAAGTTAAAAGAAAGCAGACAAATCCAGAATGTGGCACAATCTATAATAAATAGCCAATTTCTTCTATAAAAAGTCAATGTCAAGACAGAAAAAAAAGATGCTGGGAAAGTGACATGCCAACCAAATGTTGATTGGTTTTTTTTTTTAAAAAAAAAGTCATAAACGACAATCTAGTGACAATTGGGAAAAGCTGATTATGGACTCAGTAGCAGATGGTATTGCGACTTGTTCATTTTCTTAGATGTGATAATAGTTTTGTGGTTATATAGGAGAATTGCCTTATAATCTGAAATCCTGAAGTATTTTGAGGTGACACTTCAAATGATTCATCACATACACACATACACACACCCATGCACACACAAATCAAATGTGGCAAAACGTTAATAATCATTCAAGCTGGATTGTGGATATACAGTACACAGATGTTTGTTATACTGCTCTTTGAATTTTTGTATGTCTGAAAACTTTGATAACAAAAAGTTACAAAAAAAACAAATACTCTCCCCCTAAAAAGTCAAGGCCAAACCAAAAAAAAAAAAATAGTGAAATATAAAAAACAAAATAGACCTATATTCTAAATAGAACACTGTTATTGTTGTGTGCCATGGAGTCGATTCCAACTCATAGCGACCCTATGGGACAGAGTAGAATGGCCCATAGGGTTTCCTAGGCTGTAATCTTTATGGGAGCTCATCACCAGGTCTTTTCTCCCAGTGGAGCCACTGGTGGGTTCAAACTGCCAACCTTTTGTTTAGAAGCTGAGCGCTTAACCATTGTGCCACCAGGGCTCCTTTAAATAGAACATAAAAGACTAGAATATAAGAGACTATAGAGATAACAAAAACAAACACAATGAGTGAAGCTTGACTGGATACTGGGTTAAAAAAAATAATAAACAAAAAAACACTCTCAAATGTACTTTGGGAACATTCGGGAGATTTAAATAAGGACTGCATATTAGATATTAGGGAATTATTATTAATTTTCTTTAATGTGATAATAGTATTGTAGGAGAATGCAATTATTCTTAAGATGCATATGCTAAAGTAATTAGGGATGAAGGGTCATAATGCCAACAACGCACACTGAAATGGCTCAGAAAAAAATCAGAGAGCAAGAGAAAAACAAATAAAGCAAATACGACAAAAATGTTAATAATTACTGAATCTATACAGTGAATATATAGGTGTTTCTTGCTCTATTTTTTCCATTTTTCTGTAAGTTTGACATTTCCATAATAAAAAAGTTTCAAAAATGGATAGAAACTTTTATTTTTTAGGTATAGAAATCATACTATTATGGCTACCCTT
Organism: Dugong dugon; assembly: GCA_030035585.1. NCBI lineage: Eukaryota > Metazoa > Chordata > Mammalia > Sirenia > Dugongidae > Dugong > Dugong dugon. The sequence continues at coordinate 131,384,698 of CM057461.1, forward strand.
TCACCGAGGACTATCTCTTAGCCCAGCAGCAAGTATCCTCTGACATACTTAATTCAGTGTATTATCAAATAATATACCTACTTAGGTAAGAATTAAAATGTTGAATGCAAGTCCCCAAGAATTCATTCCTTTGAGGTGGATCATAGTTCAAGGTGCTGAACGGAAGAATAACAGGAAGGATTGAAAAAGGATGGATCTGTATAAATAGAACAAAATTTTTATAGTTTAAACTTCAGTAAAACAAAATTTTGAACCTAATTGCGATTTCAGGTAGAAGACTTTTTTTTTTTAACATGCCTATAGTTATATATAGACAATGTGTCATTCTGTGTATTGATTAATTTCATACTGCTATTATCTATTTAAACACACCACTAATTAGTAGTAACTCTAAAAGTATTAACATAGCGCTTGCTTCTATAGCACATACACTAAAAACATTAACGCAGAAAAAAAAATCAGACAATCTACAAATTAATTTGTTATGTCTAAAATCTTGTTCCAGAATTCATGTCATTAAAATGAATAGAAAACTGCATCACTAATTTCCATGATACTCAATGCTTTTAAAGAATCAACATATTATGTAATTAAGGAAGTTTCTGTATCTTAATTTATCATCATTAGCAATTATTTTTTCTTTGTTCATACATTCTTTTATTTCATTACACCCCTACTCATCAAATACTTAATGGCTGCCAGGAACTATGCTAAGCAAAGACAAACTTTTTTTTTTATTTGTGAGAAAATACTGTCTTATAAGTAAAAGCCTAAAACCTGCTGTACACAGTAGAGATTTTATAAGTGAGCTGCTTCCCACATAATCCCAAAAAACAGCACTTTGCAAGTAAGTTTCAGAAATAAATCCATAAGATACAATGACAATTTGCGAATACTAAACTCAATAGATACCTCATCATTTTCTCAGCTCTCATCTTACATTTTTCAATATAATTGTTTTTAAAATAAAAGTAATGTCACAGGATTACAGAAAATAAGAAAAAGGAAAAACTATGTAATTTATACTCCACTATCCTAATACAACTATTATTATTTGCAAGTATTCCCTTCTAGTCAATGAATTTTGACCATTGATTTAACAATACTGTAATGAACCAAAGGATGATTGCTAATCTCCCCAAATCAGCAATTCTGGGGGAAAGAAAGTGACTTTAAGAGCCAGTGTAAGAGAGAGGAACAACAAATTGCTGAACCAAAAACTAGAGATTAATTTTTAAACTTCAAATTCCATTCCAGGTTCTCAAAGTACTCAAAAAATTTTGTTATCAAAATAAAAAATTACGCTTCTAGAAGTTACAACCATATAAAACTAATGTGTAACATTTAAATTTTACCTTTTCAATCTGTTGAAGGACCACTGAGGCTATTCTATCAAGTAGCAAAGTATTGAGGTAGCTAGTTCTAGAAATAAAAGTTGCAATCCCCGCAACATTTGAGAAATTAATTTCATCCATCAACCGCTGTAAACTAGCAATTGTTTCTTCAAGAAGTGACTCAACAAACCAGTCTCCTTTTAAAGATTTAAGTTCCTCCCATAACAGATCCAAATTATTGCTTTCTTGTAGCCTCTGACGTCCATACTGATCTAATTTTTGAAGTAGTTTCAGTTGTTTTCCAGTAGTACTGTTCAAATACGTGTGATCATACTGAATCCATCTTAAAACAGATGTGGCAAAATTATTCAGATCACTGAGGTCACACTGTGGTAAAACTGCTTCAATTCGGGATGTCCCTACTTCATCTAGGTGAGGCGAAGGAAGCATGGAAATAGCACTGACCAGGATGGAAATCTCAGCAGGTATGACACTGATTTTCAAATAACTAAAAAGGCAAGGGGGAAAAAATGAAAAGAACACAAAGTTAATACATAATCAACAAAAAAAAATACAAATATATTATTATTATAATCAATATATGTGACAGGATTAAAAGACAAATTGATTCAAAAATGGTTAAAGTCAAAGATAACAGGTCCATAATGGGTCATTTGGAGTCCTGGTGGCACAGTGGTTAAGAGCTCAGCTGCTAACCAAAAGGTCGGCAGTTCATATCCACCAGCCTCTCCTTCGAAACTTTATGGGACAGTTCTACTCTGTCCTATAGGGTTGCTATAGTCAGAACCAACTCAACGGCACCTAACAACAATAACAACAACGTGTCATTAAGGGAAGCTCAAATGTTCTGAAGCATACCCCAAATCTTTTTATGAAAAAATAAAACTTTAGTTCCTGGATAACAAAAGGTCAGTGTCAGAATAATATATCCGCTGCCATTGCTGCAGACAGAATCGGGCTGAATTTCTAATGTGACATGGCAGGAGCTGGTATGACCTAGTACAGGGGCTGGCATACAGTGATCAGTCAATAACACTGGTTTCCTTCTCACTTTTGCTATGTAGGAAGTCCAACCTTAACACAAACAAAATACACACAGGACATACAATCCCATTCTCTACTCCTCCTTTCCCAAAGTCCCATTGCAAGAGCCCTGCCACCAGTTGTTAAAAAGTAAATAAAAAACTGGGAGCTTTTAAAGAACCTTTAGGTTTAAAAGCAGTGCAAGGGATAATCAAATAAATCTAAATTAAAAGAGTTACCTGTCTTGCTTTAAATTAGCATATTAAAATAATCATAATATTCAACAATAGCAAAGTAGCATTAATACAGGCATTCTTATGCACTATTGTTGTTGTTAGGTGCCGTCGAGTCAGCTCCAACTCATAGCAACCTTATATACAACAGAAGGAAACACTGCCCGGTCCGGCGCTTTAGGAAACTTGAAAAGCTGATGTAACCTTTCAGGAAATAATTTAGCAGCATGGCTCAAGAGCTTTAAAACTATATCATTTGATAGAGTCAATCCCTGTCTAGGAAACTAGCCTAAGAAAATAATCTAAAATGTGGGCTAAGACTTGTGTACGTTATTCATCACATTTTGAATATGGCTAAAAATAGAATCTAAATATCCAAAGATGGGGAAAAGTTAAGTGAATCGTGGTATAGAGTATAATGGGGTGTTGTTCAGTCATTAGAAATATTTGCAAAAAGTTCTTAATGATATGTGAAAACGCTTATAAGGTTAAGTTAAAAAACAAAAAAACAATATGTTCATGGTTCTCATATATACACACACATCCCACAAGGAAATAAACTAAGCTGTTAACAATGTTTGAATGGGTTTGTGAATGACTTTTATTTTCTTCTTTATACTTTTCCCATTTTCTAAATTTTTCAAAATGATTGCTTTTTATATAATATTTGGCACAGTGCCTGATACACAGTAGGCACTCATAAGTACTAAATATTTTATTCTTAAAATCACAAAAAACTAATATAGGATTTATATATATATGTATTTAAAGAAAGAAAGCTCCCAAAAGCTACATCTGTTTGTAGAATTGACCTAAAAGAATTCCCAATATTGGCCAATCTTGTAATACTTGTCCAAAATTAAATCCAGAACACACCAAATCTCTCCAGTCTCAATCTGATGTTTTTTCCTTGTGATACTCCCTCAAATTCCAAAACTTTGATATTCATGTGTGTTTATTTATAATATCATTACCTATTCACCAGAATGGCTAAAGTTAAGAAGTCAAAAAATACCAAGTGTTGGCAAGGATGTGGAACAACTACTCATATTCTGCTGGTGGTATAAATTGGTACAGCCACTTTAGAAAATTACTTGGCAGGATCTACTCAAGATGAACATATGCACACCCTATGAGCCAACAATTCCACTCCCCGCTAAATATCCGCTGAAATGCATATACATGTTCACCAAAAGATATCTACAAGGATGTTCATAACAGCGCTGTTCATAATAGCCAAAAATTGGAAATAAATCAAATATCCATCAATAGTAGAATGGATAAATAAATTTTGTTATATTCTAACAACAGAATAATATACAGTAAAAACATAGCTAAATCTCATAAACATACTATTGAGCAAAAGAAGCCAGACACAAAAGAAATCATACTGAATGATTCTACTTACATAAAGTATAAAAGCAGGCAAGAGTAACCTCTGCTATTAGAAGCAGGGATAGTAGTTACTCTTGGGGGGGGGAGGAGGAGAATAATGAGTGAAAAGGAATATTTATATTTTATGTATATTTCAATAAGCTAAAAAAAAAAAAAGAACAAAGACATTATTCCAGGACATGAACTCCCTTGGTTTGCTGACAGGTTAAGGAGCTATATTTAAATAAGCACTTTTTGTGATTTAGTTCAGTTAGATTGTGTTCCTTCTAACATCCACTTGAGATTATCTGCACTGAAGTGGGAGAAGGTGAGTAATTCTGGAACATGAGGCACGTATGATTTTTACATAATATTTCCCAACTTTTAAATGTTAGTAAATAATTTGAATAAAAATCATTTTTATACAATTTTAAAGTACAGAGATTTTAAGGGCTCTCGCTACTCAGAATTAATTACTCTTAACATTTGCTCTCACCAAAACTCTTCACATACTAAAACATTACAGGTAAAGTGAGATCCCCTTTGATTGTTCTACTCCAACTATCATTTTTCTGTTAACGTACCATAGGCAAACAGTATTGTATAATTTAATTTTTTTAAAAACACTGTGCAGGCCAAATAAATCTTGTCTCTGGGCCAGTTTACAACATCTAATTCAGAACATAACATTCTTAATTCAGAGGCTCTCTATGTGAAACCCTATGCTAAATATGGAAAGGATGAATAAATAATAAGCATGCACACAATCACCTTAATAATGAGTTATTCCTACAAGAATAAGGTCACTTTCTTTATACACACCAAATATACCAAACTGTCATTTGATATAATGCCACTTCTTATTCCTCAGTTCAAATCCTTTTTAACCATCCAGTTATCACTTGATTATAAAAATCTCTTTCAACTATATGCCAATCTTTTGATATGGCATAAAGTCTCATGCCTGGTCTTTCAGAAATCACAATAAGAAGTCAAACTAGTAGTGAAAAACGGAGGGGAAAAAGATTAAATTATGTTTTGAATTGCATTCAAGTCATTATTCCCATTTTTTAAATTTAAAAAAAAAAAATTTTTTTTTCAGCAGCAAATTCCATTTTAGCCTAATGAAAGTCAACAGAAAACTAAACAACTTCTTAGCTGAAATATGAATGCTAAATCCATGGAAAAGCAGGGAATTTTAAATTATGAAAGATATTTCTATATGAAAATACTTTTTCACTAACATTACCATTATATATTTTGTTTTAAAAGTAAAATAAAAAGTTAAATTAAAAAGTTTAATATACCTTAAAATAGGCAAGTAAGCAGACTAAGGCCCCTAAATATGAATGCTACTAAATGGGGTTTTGCCTTCCTCAGCAGTCCCCAATCTTCTCATAGTTATTGCGTTCCTGCAGAAAAGGAGAATGGCTTGGCTTTTACTGCTATTCATCCCCTAGGGAAGTCAACTGCCCTATTAGCCTCATTTCCATTTGAAAATATACCAAGCATGGGGATTGGCAGGATGAGAATGGGTAGAGAGAGGTGTCTTAACATTTTTAATAATAAGCTAGCTGATTCTATCTCCGCAGAGTTCCAACCAATTCTTTACATAATTAAACAAAACAAATGTTAAGGCTAGATTATAAACTGAAAGGTTAAACAAACACTTCTAATTGAATCTTACCTAAGCAGTAACTCTCTGAGTCTCACAAAAATGTCTTTACTTTGAAAATGCAGAAAAATCAGTGCTCGAGTTATCTTCAATAACTCTAGTGGTTTATAGTTATCCAAATGTTTATGCACAACTGAAGCAATTCTAAAAAAAAATAATAAAACATACATTATAATCAATTCACTCATTTATTATTATTAAACATTTACTGAGGAGCTTTCTCATGCCAGACGCTATGCTATGTGCTGGATAAATAGCAACAAATAAGATGGTTAAAGAAATGTAAACAATTAAAATACAATGAGATAAGAGTTATCAACGAAGTGTGGATGAAATAGAGTTCAATTATCAATAGAGAGGAGACAAAAACAGTCTTATTTCCTAAGTAAAATCTCACAGAGCAGCCATCAAATTCCACATCCTCCTCCAAAAACTGAACCACCAGTTACTAACAAGTAGCAAAATTGACTTGATTTTCTTCCTTCAGTCCCATTGGGCCTCTAATGGAGGTGCTTCAAAGCAATGGGAAATATTAAAAGGTAGAAAGTTGGAGGAAACAGGCAGCTGGTGGGTTTGAACTGCCAACCTTTCGGTTAGCAGCCAAGCACTTTAACCAGTGTGCCAGCGGGGCTCCTTCCGAAATGGGCAGAAGGAATATTAAAATAAAGGAAAATATAATAGATAATGAAAATTTAAGCTAATAGTTTGAAGTACATTTTTTTCCTTCATAAATCTCCAATTAACAAAAATACCAATATATGGCATTACGATTTCAAGGTAACAACTGTGGTGTGAGACAATTCAAGTTCACATGGATGTTAAATATTCTGCAGAAACTGTCCTTTTGCAAAGTAGGCTCCCTGTGCTCTCCATTTTCCTAAATTATGATGCTCTGCTGTTGTATAACAAAAGCAGCAAATGAAATGAAAGATGCCATAAATAATTTCATCATCTCTATTTTGAAAAACAAGTTAGAAAATAATTAAACTATGCCGTGTTAATTCTCTATTTCTTCAAAAACAGCTAGATTACAGGGGAAAAAAACATAATTTTTTCCTAAAAAAAAAAAAAGAAAGAAAATGACAACTCAAACATAACACTATGAATTTAAGGAAACACTACTTTTTAATCAGGTGTGAATTTCTACTTTCCATCTCTTCCATTGCTCCCAACACTGCCAGGGCTTGTTGGCTGGTCAGCTCCTCTGACATCAATAATATGGTTGATTTAAGTCTAAAGGAAAGAAAAATATTTATCTACTGAAAAGCTGATGATTGGCTTGTAAAAAAAATTTTTTTAAGTAACAATTGTTGGGTAAGGAACAGAAAAAAATGTAAATGTAAACACAAACTGAATTCAATATGTAATTCCAATTTTCTCCCCATATAATTGGGAGATAATATAAAATACTATTAAATAAATAATATATAAAATTGTTTTCTTCAAAGCAATTAAGGCCTTAGTATAACCTAATCTTGAAATGTTTTTTCCAGATATGTTTTATTCAATAAATGACTTTCAAACAAGATAAGGCTCCAATGTTTATAAAATACAATGATTTAATGAAATTATTCAATACTAGAGAGCTAAGGAATTAATGAATGACATTCTAAGAATATTCCAATGTCTTAAAATTAAATAAGATTTGACCAGTAAGCCAATATGCTTATTTCACCTGCATAACAGAAATCTTACACACTAAACTCTTTCTATAACACTATAAACTAAAAATTTACAGAAACGGCCCATTTTGAAACCATCCAAAGTGGTTCAGTAATGAAAGTGCCAAAATAAAATATGTCTTTTAGAATAATTTAGAAAGCAGGCTCAAATCATGAATCCTGAGGACAGCAGGATAAAATTGTCTATTCATCCTAGATAGCTCCACACTATCCTTTTCACCTAGTCCAGCTTTATCAAAGGTATCAAATCCAGTTTCCCACCCCTCTCCCCCACCCTTACCCCCACCCCCAGGCTTTTCCCAACCACTTCAGCCTCCATTTTTTCTCACTTCTCTGCCTGCCCATAGCACTTACTATCTATGTCACTGATTTCAGTACTTACTCATAAGCTATATTATGGTATTCACATATTTCTAGAGCCCTAGTGGTGCAGTGGTTAAGTGCTTGGCTGCTAACCGAAAGGTCCGTGGTTCAAATCTACCAGCCACTCCTCAGGAGAAAGATGTGGCAGTCTGCTTCCATAAAGATTATAGCCTTGGAAATACTATACGATGGCTATGAGTCAGAAGTGACTCACCAGCAATGGATATTACATATTTCTATTCCTCCAACGAGAATATAAATTCTTTGAAGGCAAAGACACTGCTAAGTCCAACTTCTGTACTGCCTTAGCATGAGATTTTAACAATACGTGGTGACCAAAACAAAAAAAGATTCCTAAGATTTTAATTTAATCATCTTGGTTCCACCTTGATATAGTCCTTTAAGATGTGACCTTAAATTTCTTCATATAATTCAAAAAACTCTTAAAAATAAAACTTTCTCCATGAAGTTCCCCCTGATGAATCATTCCCTAATAATGCAGATTCCTCTGTTATGCAACTCCTGGAGCCCATGCTTAGTAATATGAGGCCACTGATTATACTTGTTTGCTCATGCCTAATAATCGTGTATTAATTTAATATTTGCTCATCTGTATATCCCAAATATTTCTATCTACATCAATATCTGGCAAAGTTGGAAACTTAAAAGATAGCAGCTGGATCAATTTCACTCAAAACTAGCATGGGAACATATTCCAGTGGACACAGTAAATGACTTTGATGATGAATGTGATGAAGACATCAAAGAGTAAAATGGTCTGTGTCAGGACTACTACAATTCTTAACATTCCACACCCTATGCTGGGGATTGTAGGCCTAAGAAGAGAAAATAAAAGCACTAAATAGTGTTCTCCATGGTGTTCTTCCTCCTCTTCTTTCTGTGTTGGGGAGCAACAGGGGGTTACTGTCCATCTCTCCGAGCATACCGGTTGCCATCGAGTCAGTTCAGACTCATGGCAACCCCATGTGTGCCATAGGTTTTCAATGGCTGTGATCTTTTAGAAGCAGATTGCTAGACCTTTCTTAAGAGGCACCTCTGGGTGGACTAGAATTGCCAACCATTCATAAACAAGTTTAACATCCAAACACGTTAACTGTTTGCACCACCCAGGGACTCCTTTCAGAGCATAACAGTAGGTTAAGAGCTGAGATGCAAATTTAAACAATCAAAGAAAGAATTAAGCAGGAAAGCATTAGAGATTATTCTCTTTTACAAAGTCTGATGGGGTGATTTTTGTGCCTTCCAGAACTTCAAGGAGACCTAACCATGAAGGGTCCATATATCCCCAACAAAAAAAAGTACTTTTAGCTCAACTTACTGTTTCCTTTCTTCCGGTCCTGCCATGGGTCCCAGTGCTACAAACAATTTTACAAAGCTAGCAGGGTTATCACACAGAGGAATCATTTCAGTTAGCTTCGTTTTAGCCATTCTAATAAATTCAAAACTATGAAACTGTAGAGACTGGTATAGGCCAAGTATTTTACTGATGGACTCTAAATCAAGGTGGCTCACATTGCTTACAAACACTTTATTGCACCTTTCTAATAGTGGGTAGTAACTATATTTAACATTCCGAAGAAACTGTACTATTCTTCTTGAATTGTCGACCTGGGAAGAATCTATGGTGTCAAAAAGAAGTTCTGTTTTGTTTACTAATCTTTCTCGAAACTGTTGTGATATTAAAGAAGATGTGCTGACCATTAAGACAGACAAGGACCTGAAAAAAGAAAAAGACATAAGCATTTTTACATTATGTAGGAGTAATGACCAAATGTGAGATTAAATCAATAGCTATGGAAAGGGATTGGAAAAAATACAATGCGTTTTATGCTATGAGATTTTTCTTATAAATACAAGTGGAACTTGAAATCAGATCACCCGGAAATTGAATTCTTTCAGACAAAAAGTATTGAAATAACGTTTTTTATTGCACGTGTAAAACACTTCAAGTTTCATCCGTAGATGACACTGTTTTTGGTGGGAAATATTTTAGTGAAAATTACTTAGAAATCACTTTGGACTAATAGCCCATGAGTATAGCATTAAAAGTTTCATTTTGGATTTTTAGAAATAGATTTCACTTTGTCACTCCTTTCTCTGTATATTTATAATTTACTAATAAAAATCTTGGTAAAATATTTCCCACTAATAAATGACTTCATAGTTCTTAATGTTTTATGTCATTTTGATATTGACAGTACTCAATACAAGACGGCATTTAATATTTCTTCACTCAATAAGCACTTATGGAGAATAAGTCACTCTTCTAGGCACTAAGGAAGACACCAAAATTAATAAAGTGCAGTCCCTGCTCTCAAAAGATTGCTCTTATACAATACAAACATCAGAAAACTAGGAATGCCCCTAGAATGAATACAGTATGCAAAATGGAAAAGACATAACAAATGCTCATAGATGAAAATAAGAAAACAATAAAAAAAAAAAAATTGAAATGTTAGTATATATTTTTTCAAATTTCTTCAATCTTCTCATAAAATAAATTAATTTTCTAAAAACCCACAAAGGCCAGTTGTACAATGCTTTGGATTTTCTCGTTACAATGTTTAATGTTAATTAATATTAACAGATAAGCTAAAATTGTCATTTAGTTTAACCATGAACTCTTTGAAATTATTTTTTTTAATTATGTATATATTTGTAATTGCAGTTTGGAGTTGGGGAAATGTCCAAAGACTTCATTAGATTCTCAAAGGGGTCTGTAAGTATTTTTAGAATTTTATGAAAAAATTACTGTATAGAGATTTTTATTATTGTCTCCCTTTTACAAGACACTTTCTCACTTTCAAACAAGTAAGAATAAACAACACTAAACAATGTGTTAAAAAAAAACAAAAACAAACTATTACCTCCAAGCAGCATAATTCTTTGGAATTAGAAAACTTAGATTCAAATCTTGGCTGCCTCTCTTACTGGCTGAGACAATTTACCTAACCTCATGGAGCAAGAGTTTATCATGTAGAAAATAGAGGTATGAATACTTATCTCACAACGATGTTGTAGGGATTAAACTAGCCAGATGGATATATTCAAATTTTTGCCCTTCTTTCAGTGCTAGATCACTGCACTTTCATTTTCATCTCAGATACCTACCCCAGTGTTCAAAGCCACCCCCTTTCTGCCCCAAACATCTTCCCAGTCTTTAATCGGCTCTCATTCTCAGCTCTCTCTCCAATATTACTTCTACAAACTCACTAGGAATGAAGTTTCTACACGTTTCCTAAGATTACTGGCACTGTTGTATTTTAAATAGTTTTCTTAGGTTCTCCTTCAATCTCAGTATTTCATGACATCAGGGACAGCCCAACCAGTAGCAGATACTAAAAAAATGCTATTTGTAGGATAATAAAGAGCCAGGCTAAAAAGATAAGTGAAATTTAAAAAGATAAGCCAGCTTAACAAGATAAGTGAAATTCCCACTATTAATGAATTTAGCAATGTCAAAGGACACAAAATCAATACACAAATATCCACTGTATTTCTATATACTAACAACAAATAATTGGAACATGAAAAAAAATTTTTAATGCCTTTTCCAATAGCATTTCAAAACATAAAATATTTAAGAATAAATTAAATAAAAGCTACATAGGACCTCTACATGAGAAACTGTATCTTTCCTAAAAACATGGAAAGCTACACAATATGCATGCATTGGAAGAGTTGATTTTGATGACAGCTCTTCCCAAATTGACCTATAGCTGTAATTCAATCTTTATCAAACGGAAGCAGACTTTTATTTGTGGAAACTGACAACCTGATTCTAAAATTTATAAGGTAATGCAAAGGACCCACCATAACCAAAATGATACTGAAAAGAAAGACCAAGTTGAAAGACTTGCAGTATCCAATTTTAAGACAAATTTAAAGTTACAATAATCAACAAAGAATAGTTTTAGTGAAAGGATAGATTACTGGAACAGAACATACAGTCCATAAATAGAGATAAACATTCACGGACAAATTGTTTTACAGACGGGTGCCAAAACAATTCAATGGGTAAAGTCTTTTTTAACTTCTTGTGTTGAATACTATATATCCATATGAAAAAGAAAAAATCTTGACCTCTACCACATACCATACACAAAAACTAATTTGAGATGGATCATAGACTTAAACATAATAGCTAAACTAAAGCTTCTAGAATAAAATATAGGAAATTATCTTTGTGATCTTGGAGGAAGCAAAGATTTCTTAGAGACAGCACAGAAGGCGTTAATCATAAAAGAGAAAATTAAAAACTTATTATCGAACGATGCAATTAAGAAAATGAATAGGAGAGACACAAACTGGCAAGAATATTGATAACACCTATCTGACAAAGGACTTATATCCAGAGTGTATAAAGATCTCCTACAACTTGGTAGTAAGACATGCAGTCCAACTCTTAAAAATGGGCAAAAGACCTGAACAGATGCTTCACAAAAGAAGATATACAAATGGGCATAAGCACATGAAAAAGCGCTCAACATCATTCGGAAATTACAAATTAAAACCATAATGAAATACCACTACACAATACTGATAACATCAAATGTTAGCCAGGATATGGTGCAACATTGCTGGTGAGAATGCAAAATAGTATAACTACTTAAAAAATTATGAGGCAATTTCTTAAAATCATACATCTATCCTATGACCCAGCAGTTCTATGCCTAGGTATTTACTTGAGAGAAATAAATACATAGTCTACAAAAAGATTTGTATTAGAATATTTGTTGCAATTACCAAAAACAACAAATAGCCCACATGTCCATTAACAGCTGAATGGATAAACTGTGGTATATTCATACATGGAATACTAGTCAGTAATAAGAAGGAATGAACGACTGATACATGCAGAAACAGGGATGAGTCTCAAAACATATATTGAATGAAAGAAGCCACACGTTAAACAGTACAAATCATATGATTCCATTTACATGAAGTTCTAGAACAGGTAAAATTTATGTAGGGTAACAGAAATCAGAACGGTGGCTGCCAATATAGATGGGGGGTAGAACTGAACGGGAAGGGAATAAGGAAACTTTCTTAGGTGATGGAAATATTCCCTATGTTGATGTAGGCACATATATTTGTTAAAACTGATAGAACTATACTCTTAATATCTGTGATTTCACCAACTGAAAATTAAACCTCAATTTAAAAAAATTTAAAATTTTCATGCATAATTAATGAGTATATCCACAAGCATCTTAAGTTTAATAAATGTTTGTGACTGGGAAAAAAACTCTCAGGCAAGAACCTCGGGCAGCCAGAGGGTATCATAGGTGTATTTAAAAACAAAACAAAAAACAGAAAGGCTGGGCTGGGAGGAAGGTGAGGTTGCGAAAAGAGGGCAGGAAACTATTACAATTTTACTAAAGTGCAATCAAAAGTAATGTGCTAGAAAAAGCTGATCTGAAACACGAAAGACAACCACAGCACTGAGATATGAAGGTTAAGCACTGATAGTAAGTAATCTTACCATGCCCTCCCAACCCAAAAAGAAAAAAAAAAGCACTACTCAGAAAACCAGAGACTCCTCAAATGTTACTTTGAAATTAATAGTTCTTTGACACATGACTAATATAATTATTAAGTCTCCTTTATGAAATGAAAAGAAGAAAATATTCTCAGATGGAAGAAATAAGAAAGATGTAAGTGCATGCAAAATTTTATGAATTCATATTTAATTTTAATACTTCCTGGGTTTACTTCAATGTCCAATAATAATAGCAACCATCAATTACTGAAAAATTCCTATGCTCCAGATACTTATTAGAAGATAATTCTCCATGGGTTTCTCAAATTTCTACATGTTACAAGCAGAAGCACTGACTGCCTTTACTCAGAACTTATCTTTTTCAAGCATGTTTGTATAGCAAACAGCTTAGGAAGATAGAGATAGTATCTTCCTCTAAAGCAAAGAACAGATATGTTTATTGCCTGTTATAAAAGATTTGTGTTACCTAAGCTCAGGGCTCCTCTCCTGGAACACGGTCCACTGTAGGAACTGGAATTCAGGGAACCAGGGTAAGAAAATGCTGGTACTCTGGCTACTGCTATTGCTATGAGAAATAAAGTCCTTTGTCTTTGACCTCAGAGTTTCATGTCTTCTGCTAGTATCTTTGAAACTGTGGTAGGCTAACTAGTTAGCTTGTAAGTAAAGTAAAATCTCAGTCCCTTTGCAATTCTCAACAATACTGTGTTTAAGGGCTTTATATACAATATATCTAATCCCCCCACCAATGCTGCTAAGTAGATATTACTATCCTCATTTTATAGATGAGGATACTGAACTTCTGAGAGGATAAATAAGTTAGCCTAGTCATACAGCTAGGAAGTGGCAAATCTATGTGTGTCAGCATCCAGGATCTTTCCACTACAACACAAAGCCCCTAAATAGATTTACCTTAAGTCCTGTATGGTTTCCAAGTTCCTATGTACAATATCAGCTATTTTTCCCATTAATGGACTAAAATGCAAATGTTGATCTGCTAGGCAAGAAGAAAACTTTGACAGCACATTAATATCAAACCTATTAAAGAAAACATACAAAGGTGATCATTAGTATTTACTTTCACTTAAAACACTTAAATACAAAGCAATCAAAAAAGCTACTTGTTTGTTACTAATATAAAATTTTTTCTAAAATGTTATTATTATTATAAAAATAACACACGCTAACAGTTAAAAAGACAGATACTATAGAAAGATTAAAAAGGGAAAATCACTCAAAACTATTTGAATCATTTATCTATTAGTTTCTGAGGTAATAAAACAATTTCAACTCAAGCCTGCATATTAACAAATAAAACACTCAATATTAAAACCCTGCCGTGAAAAACTTGAAAATTTTTCTACAAGAAAAATTACCCAATTTCTTCAACAAGTAAATTGCAAGACAAAAGTGATGAAGAACTGTTAGAGATTTTAAAAAACTTCTAATTCATTAAAACAGAAGCATAAGAAAGTTCACAACAGCATTATATGTAATAGTAAAAAACTGCAAACAATCCAAATGTCCATCAAGAGTACAACAGATAAATTAGACATATTCATACAATAGAATACCACGCAACAATAAAAAAGAACTACTGACTCACACAAAATCATGGATGAATCCTTAAAATACACTGAATGAACTAGACACAAGAGTACATATTGAATAATTCTATTTCTATAAAAAGAAAACTAATTAACAGCACTAGAAGCCAAGATAGTGGTTACTCTTGGGGTAGGGGAATGTGATTGGAAGAGGACATGAGGAGAACTTCTAGGGAACTAGTAATATCTGTTTCTTAGTCTGGGAGCTGTTACATAGAAGTGAGGCATCAGTAGGTGAAAATTCATCAAGCTGCACACTTATCTCTGGTGTACTATTATATGATAGTCTTCAATACACCTACCCCTCACTTATCGAGTATGTCATTTTCTGATATTTCGCATTTACAACAATAGTAAAAAATATACTATCGGACTATTTTGCACATTAACGACGTACGTCTGGCAGTAATGAATGCAGAGGTGCAAGGCAAGAGTAACGCTGGGTGTGATGGTTAAGGTTACGTGTCAACCTGCCTGGGCCATGATTCGCAGTAGTTTGGCATTTACGTCATGATGTAATCTGACAGTGATGTAATGAAGTAATCATCTTCCATTTTGTGATCCGATGTGATCATCCTTCATTTTCTCACAACGCTGATTTTCGCATAATGACCTGGTCTTTGGAATCTAACCGTGTTCATAAGTGAGGAGTGGGTATAAAGTGTTTAGTTTAAAAAAAAAAGAGAAACCAAAGAACCCTAGCAACCAAATGTAATGTGTAGATCTTATTTGGACACTAACTTAAACAAGCTGACTATAAAAAAGACCTTTACAGGACAATAAAGGAAATTTGAACACAGACTAGGTATTAGGTGATATTAAGGAATTATTAATTTTATAGGTATCATAATGACATTGTATATTTTTTTAAGAGTCCTTATCTCTAAGAGATACATACTGAGGTATTTACAGATGGAATGATGCTGTTGTTGTTCTCAGGTGTCATCCAGTTGGTTCTGACTCATAGCAACCCCATGCACAATAGAACAAAACACTGCCTGGTCCTGCACCATCCTGACAATCATTGCTAAGTCTGAGCCCATTGTTGCAGCCACTGTGTCAATCCATCTCGTCAAGGGTCTTCTTTTTTGCTGACCTTCTACTTTACCAAGCATGATGTCCTTCTCCAGGGACTGGTCCCTCCTGATAACATGTCCAAAGTTACATAAGACGAAGTCTTGCCATTCTCACTTCTAAGAAGCATTCTAGCTGTACTTCTTCCAAGACAGATTTATTCATTCTTCTGTCAGTTCATGGTATGTTCAATATTCATTGCCAACACAACACTTCAAATGCATCAATCCTTCTTCGGCCTTCCTTCTTCATTGTCCAGCTTTTGCATGCACGAGAGGCAACTGAAAATACCATGGCTTGGGTCAGTTGCATCTTAGTCCTCAAAGTGATATCTTTGCTTTTTAACACTTCAAGAAGTATTTTGAAGCATATTTGCCCAGTGCAATACCTCCTTTGATTTCTTGACTGCTGCTTCCATGGGCATTGATTGTGGGTCCAAGTAAAATGAAATCTTTGACAACTTCAATATTTTCACCATTTATCATGATGTTGCTTATTGTTCCATTTGTAAGGATTTTTCTTTTCTTTTTTTTCTATTTATTTTTTCCAAAACAAAAATTTATATATAACATTGTTATGTGATTCTGATTGCTCTCCCCATACTGTGACAGCACACTCCTCCTTTCCACCCCTGATTCCCCATGTCTACTGAACCAGCTCCTAACTCTCTCTGCCTTCCCATCTCACCTCCAGACACAAGCTGCCTGTTTAGTCTCCTGTATCTACTTGAGATAAGACGCACACTCCTCACCAGTATCCCTTTATGTCCCACAGACCAGTCCAATCCCTGTCTGAAGAGTTGGCCTTCGCAATTGTTTTACTTCTGGCCTGATAGCGAATCCAGAGGCCATGCTTTCTGGGGTTCCTCCAGTCTCAGTCAGACAATTAATTCTGGTCTTCTTACTAGAATTTGAGTTCTGTACCCCACCCTTCTCCTGCTCCATCAGGGACTCTCTGTTGTGTTCCCTGTCAGGGTGGTCATTGGTGGTAGCCAGGCACCATCTAGTTCTTCTGGTCCCAGGATGATGAAGTCTCTGGTTTATGTGGCCCTTTCCGTCTCTTGGGCTAATACTTTCCTTGTGTCTTCGGTGTTCTTCATTTTCCTTTACTCCAGGTACTTGGGACCAATTGATGCATCTTAGATAGCCGCTTGCAAGCTTTTAAGACCCCAGACGCCACTCACCAAAGTAGGATGCAGAACATTTTCTTAATAAGCTTTGTTATGCCAATTGACCTAAATGTCCCCTGAAAGCATGGTCCCCAGATGTCTACCCCTGCTACTCTATCCCTCAAAGTGTTTGATTGTACTCAGGAAACGTCTTAGTTTTGGTTTAGTCCAGTTGTGCTGACTTCCCCTGTAGTGTGTGCTGTCCTTTCTTCACCTCAGATGATTCTTATCTACTATCTAGTTAGTAAATAACACTCACACTCCCTCCCTACCCTCGTAACCATCAAAGAATGTTTTCTTCTTTGTTTAAACCTTTTCTTGAGTTCTTATAATAGTGGTCTTATACAATATTTGTCCTTCTGTGACTGACTAAATTCACTCAGCATAATGACCTCCAGCTTCCTCCATGTTTATGTTTCACAGCTTCATCGCTGTTCTTTACTGTTGTACAGTGTCTTAGGCTGGGTTCTCTAGAAAAGCAAAACCAATAAAGTGTATAAATATACATATAGAGAGAGATTTATATCAAGGAAACACCTCACGCAATTGTAGAGGCTAGAATGTCCCAAGTCCGTGGATCAGGGTACAGGCCTCTCCCAAGTCACACAGCTGCAGAAGCTGGCAAGCCCAAGTTCAGCAGGTCGGAGAGCAGGGCTCCCACTTACAGGCTGGCTGTGCAGATCGATGAATCCTAAGTTCAGCAGATAAGCTGACAGCTCAAGTCCCAAGAACTGGAGATGAGGCGACAGGAGACAGCCACAGGATCCAGAGAGAGCAAAAAGCCAGAACATCTGCTTATATTCAGATGCGGACCACATCCGCAAGGAGACTCCCTTTCATCTGATTGGCTACTCACAGTATATTCAATCATGGGAGTGATTACATTAAAACACTGAGAATCATGGCTCAGACAAGTTGACACACAATCTTAACTATAACACATACTATTCCATTGTGTGGATATACCATGATTTGTTTCTCCATTCGACCATCGATGGGCACCTAGGTTGTTTCCATCTTTTTGCTACTGTGAACAGTGCTGCAATGAACATAAGTGTGCATAGATCTATTCGTGTGACAGCTCTTATCTCTCTAGGATATATTCTAATGAGCGGGATAGTTGGATCATACAGTACTTCTATTTCTAGCTTTTTAAGGAAGCGCCAAATTGATTCCCAAAGTGGTTGTACCACTTTACATTCCCACCAACAGTGTGTAAGTGTTCCAGTCTCTCCACAACCTTACCAATATTTATTATTTTGTGTTTTTTGGATTAATGCTAGCCTTGTTGGGGTGAGATGATATCTCATTGTAGTTTTGATCTGCATTTCTCTAATGGCTAATAATCATGAGCATTTCTTCATGTGTCTGTTAGCCACCTGAATACCTTCTTTGGCGAAGTGTCTGTTCATATCCTTTGCCCATTTTTAATGGGGTTATTTGTCTTTTCATCGTTGAGGTTTTTCAGTATCTTATAGATTTTAGAGATTAGGCGCTGACTGGATTTGTCATAGCCAAAAATTTTTTCCCAGTCTGTGGGTTGTCTTTTTACTCTTTTGGTGAAGTCTTTTGATGATCATAAGTGTTTGATTTTTAGGAGCTCCCAGTTATCTAGTCTTGCTTCTGGTGCTTGTGCATTGTTACTTATGGTTTGTATTGTGTTTATGCCATGTATTAGGGCTTCTAGCGTTGTCCCTATCTTTTCTTCCATGATCTTTATCGTTTTTGATTTTATATTTAAGTCTTTGATCCATTTTGAGTTAGTTTTTGTGCATGGTGTGAGGTATGGGTCTTCTTTCAGTTTTCTGCAGATGGATATCCAGTTATGCCAGCACCATTTGTTAAAGAGACTGTCTTTTCACCAATTAACAGACTTTGGGCCTTTGTCAAATACCAGCTGCTCATAGGTGGATGAATTTACGTCTGGATTCTCAATTCTGTCCCATTGGTCTATGTATCTGTTGTTGAACCAGTACCAGGCTGTTCTGACTACCGTGGTGGTATAATAGGTTCTAAAATCAGGTAGTGTGAGGCCTCCCACTTCATTCTTCTTCTTCAGTAATGCTTTACTTATTCGGGGCCTCTTCCCTTTCTGCATGAAGCTGGTGAGTTTTTTCTCCATCTCATTAGAAAATGTCAGGGAAATTTGGATCAGGATTGCATTGTATCTGTGGATCGCTTTGAGTAGAATGAACATTTTCAAAATGTTGAGTCTACCTATCCATGAGCAAGGTATGTTTTTCTACTTATGCAGGTCTCTTTTGGTTCCTTGCAGTAGTGTGTTGTAATTTTCACTGTATAGATCTTTTATGTCACTGATTAGATTCATTCCTAAAGTATTTTATCTTCTTGAGGGCTATTGTAAATGGTATTGATTTGGCGATTTCCTCTTTGAGGTTCTCTTTGCTGGTGTAAAGGAATCCAACTGATTTTTGTATGTTTATCTTGTATCCTGAAACTTTGCTGAAATCTTCTATCATTTGCAGTAGTTCTCTTGTAGATTCTTTAGGGTTTTCTGTGTATAAGCTCATATCAACTGCAAATAGAGATACTTTGACTTCTTCCCTACCAATTTGGATGCCATTTATTTCTTTTCCTAGCCTAATTGCTCTGGATAGGACCTCCAACACAATGCTGAATAAGAGGGGTGATAAAGGGCATCCTTGTCTGGTTCCCGTTCTCAAGGGGAATGATTTCAAAGTCTGTCCGTTTAGGATAATGTTGCCTGTTGGCTTTGTATAAGTGCCCTTAATTATACTGAGGAATCTCCCTTCTATTCGTATTTTGTTGAGAGTTTTTATCATGAATGGGTGTTGGACATTGACAAATGCCTTTTCTGCATCGATTGATAAGATCATGTGGTTCTTGTCTTTTGTTTTATTTATGTGATGGATTACATTGATTGTTTTTCTGATGTTGAACCATCCCTGCATACCTGGTAGAAATCCCACTTGATCGTGGTGAATTATTTTTTTGATACATTGCTGAATTCTACTGGCTAGAATTTTGTTGAGGACTTTTGCTTCAATGTTCATGAGGGATATTGGTCCGTAATTTTCTTTTTGTGTGGTGTCTTTACCTGGTTTTGGTATCAGGGTCATGATAGCTTCATAGAATGAGTTTGGGAGTGTTCCATCCTTTTCTATGCTCTGAAATACCTTTAGTAGTAGTGGTGTTAACTCTTCTCTGAAAGTTTGGTAGAGTTTTCCAGTGAAGCCATTTGGGCCAGGGCTTTTTTTTTTTTTTTTTTTGTGGGGGGGGGGGAGTTTTTTAGTTACCTTTTCAATCTCTTCTTTTGTTATGAGTTTATTTAGTCCTTCTAACTCTGTTTGTGTTAGTTTAGGTAAGTAGTGAGTTTCTAGAAATTTGTCCATTTCCTCTAGGTCTTCAAATTTGTTAGACTACAATTTTTCATAGTATTCTGTTATAATCCTTTTAATTTCAGTTGGGACTGTTGTGATATCACCCATCTCATTTCTTATACGGGTTATCTGCTTCCTCTCCTGTTTTTCTTTTGTCAGTTTGGTCGGTGGTTTATCAATTTTATTGCTCTTTTCAAAGAAGCAGCTTTTGGTCTTGTTAATTCTTTCAATTGTTCTTCTGTTCTCTATTTCATTTAATTCTGCTCTAATTCTCATTATTTCCTTTCTTCTAGTGCTTGGGGGCTTCTTTTGCTGCTCTCTTTCTACTTGTTCCAGTTGTAGGGTTACTGTTTTGATTATGGCCCTTTCTTCTTTCTGGATGTGTGCATTTACTGCTGTAAACTGACCTCTGAGCACTGCTTTTGTTGTGTTCCAGTGGTTCTGGTAGGATGTGTTTTCATTCTCGTTAGATTCTATGGATTTCTTTATTCCATCCTTAATTTCTTCTATAACCCAGGAGTTTTTGAGCAAGGTGTTATTCAGTTTCCACGAGTTTGATTTTTTTTCCTTGCTTTTTCTGTTGTTGATTTCTACTTTTATGGCTTTATAGTCATAAAAGATTCTTGGTAATATTTTGATGCTTTGGATTTTGTTCAGGCTTGCTTTATGGCCTAATATGGGGTCTACTCTGGAGAATGTTCCATGTGCACTGGAAAAGAAAGTATACTTGGCTGCTGTTGGGTGGAGTGTTCAGTATATGTCTATGAGATCAAGTTGGTTGATTGTAGCATTTAGCTCTTCCGTGTCTTTGCCGAGCTTCTTTCTGGATATTCTGTCCTTCACCAAAAGTGGTGTGTTGAAGTCTCCTGCTACTATTGTGGAGCTGTCTATCTCTCTTTTTTGCTGTTAGAGTTTGTTTTATGTATTTCAGAGCCCTGTCATTGGGTGCATAAATATTTATTATAGTTATGTCCTCCTGTTGTACTGACTCTTTAATCATTATATAGTGTCATTCCTTATCCTTTGTGGTGGATTTTACTTTGAAGTCTGTTCTGTCAGAGATTAATATTGCCACTCCTGCTCTTTTTTGAGTGTTGTTTGCTTGATATATTATTTTCCATACTTAATAACGATTTACTATATAACAAAAAATTAACCTCACAAGCCACAAAGACTATAAAAAATTAGAAATTAATGCTCATTCTGTGACTCCATTAGAAATTCTATGTACCCTATTGCCGTCCAGTTGATTCTGACTCATAGTGAGAGAACAGAACTGCCCCACAGGGTTTCCAAGGAGCGCCTGGTGGACTCCAACTGCCAACGTTTTGGTTAACAGCCAAACTCTTAACCACTACAGTACCAGAGTTCCCAGAAATTCTATATATGGAATACAAATTAGGGTTTTACAATTTTTTGTAATTTAGTATTATAAGAAAAGTACTACTACAAATAAAAAGTATCTTATAGAAAAAAATTATTATATTCTGTGTTATTTTGAAATAAAGAAAATTTAAAAAGAAATGTCTGATCTACCAGGGAAGTACAACTGTACATCTATAATTCAATTATTTAACTAATAAATAGTAAAAAATAATAATTATAATTTGTTGTACAATTGATTTGTTTAAGCTGTATAATACACATAACACTAAAGATAGCTTTGAAGAGAAATAAAAAATTTCGAGCTATTATCAACAATGATCAAATTTAACCCTCAAAATCTGGTTGTTTAGATTAGTTATGAGAGGAGTAAGATTATTCTGCTTATCCTCAATAAAAGGATGGTTAATGAAATTACAATTAGTAGATGAACACAGAATCTCAAAATCCACAAAACTACAAAATGTGGTACATACATACAGTGGAATACTACTCAGCTATAAAGAGAAACGAAATCTTGATATATGCTACAACATGGATGAACTTCGAGGATATTATGCTGAGTGAAATGTCAATCACAAAAGGACAAATATTGTATGATCTCATTTACATGAAATGACAAGAATAAGTAAACATACAGAGACCAAAGTTTATTAGTGGTTACCAGGGGTGGGAGGGAGAGCCACTGTTTACAAAGTAGCAAGTTTCTTTTCATGGTGAAGGGAAACTTAGCATCGATTAAGGGAAATGGTTGCACAACGTGATTAATGTAGTTGATATTACTGAGCTATACATAGGCAAATGTTGAATAGGCATTTGTTATTTTATTTATACATATTTCTACCATAAGAGAAAAAACACAGCTGTTGATACTGCCTATGTACAACCAAACACCTCAATGGATTTGTTTTCTTGGTTTGGAGTTTTAGGGTCATGGTTTTGTGGGACATTCTAATCAACTGGCATAATAATTCATTTTCATGTTTGTGTTCTACCTCCTAGTTTGCTGTGTAGTTCCTGGGGTCTTAGTTTGTGAGTAGCCATTAAGGTACAACAATTGGTCTCTATTCACCTGGAGCAGAACAGGAAGATAGAAGAGTCAGGAATTGGAGGAAGAACCAGAAAACGTGTCCAATTACCTCCAATAACAACTGCTTCTTTTGCCATGAGACCAGAAGAACTACGTGGTGCCCAGCTACTATTACTGAATGATTTGATAAAGATTCTATAGAATCTCTAGAATCTTGACCAAAAGGGGGAAAAAATGTGGACCAGAACTTCAAATTCTCATGGAATCCAGACTTTCTGAAGCCACTGAGGTTGGCTAACTCCCCAAAACTATTGCCCTGAGGAAATCTTTAAACCTTAAACCAAAACTATCCCCTAAAGTCATCTTTAAACCAAACAATAGTTTAGCTTAAACAGTAAAGAATGTCACCTTGAGCATTATGTTCTTTCAAAAAATTATCTATATGAGATCAAATTGACAACTGCAACTTGAAAGGTTAGATGACAAGTCTAAGGTGCAGTGAGTTTGTGTTGATGACGGTGAAACAATTTAGAAAAGGATATTGAGAAGGTAGTACAACTTGAAGAATATAACCACTGTTACTGAATTGTACATGTAAAAATGGTTGAATTGATGTATGTTTTGCTGTGTATATCTTAATCAAAAGGAAAAAATATCCATAGAACTGTTCAAAACTTGTTTAATTTTATAGGCCATAACAAAGGCCTATAAAGCTCACCAATATACAACTACAACTGTTAAGAGTTTATCATAGTTTAAGCTTTCAGAAGCAATATGCCCAAAAAGCACAATATAGGAAGGTCTGCTCCTCTCTGTCTGCAAACAATTAGCCTGTTGTTTTTCCTTTATCTTGGTCATTCCTCTCCTTTCTGTCCTAGGTTTCTATTTGGTTTAGAGAGAGAGTTGTTCTGTGTTTTCTTTTGTTTTGTTTTAATTCTCCTGTCTCTCTTCTACCTTAATTTCCCCCTCTTTCCTCACTAACATTTGCCTTATTCCACTAATAATGGACTTCAGCCATCCAGAATCCCTAGGTTAAAGAATTCAAAGTTTTCAGACATAACTCAAAATTTATTAAAATGAGCTTTATTATCTCAGCTCATTTATAAATGGAGAACTTCCCATATATACTTATAAAATAAACTTCTTTATACTGAAAAGAGTATTCTGAATCTATTTCACTTTTTTCTAGATTATTATCAATTATAGTGACATGCTGAAAATATGACTGTGTATAGTATAAGAAATAGATCTGAATTGATATTATCCACACCAGCGGACCTGAAACTTGCTTTCTTTAAATACTTCTAGGGTCACCTGTGAACTTTGTTCACTGCCTCTTCATAAAGATGGAGGGAGTGACAGACAAGTACACTTCTACTGAACTGGTATCTTCTTTTTTCTCCTTTAATGGCTCCTACACTTCTAAGTTTTTACTGATACAGCCAATCAGTCAGAGCATCTTCTCCTTCTGAAGGAGAACTCTTCCAGAAAAGAAGATTCAAAAAGGTTAGTCTATGAATATATAATTTTAGTCAATTATATACGTGTAAAATCACCCTATGTTCCCTGCTCTTAATTTAAGGAGGGAGCAGTTTAAATACTTTTATTTGTCTCAGAAAGACAATACACACACACAAAAAAACCCTCAAACTAAATTGAGTTTAAATGTATTTTTTCAGTGATGCTTGATAGGCAAGCAGCTCTCCATTCTTTTCCTACATGATTTCACTTTGCCAGCCCTGAAAAAGATAACCCTTGATCTTAGATGATGAACCCAGAATACTCGCCTTTCCAGCCTTTTCCATGCTTCTGTAACTAGCACTTCAACTAGACGGTCATGGGCCTCAACAGCAAGCCTCAATAAAAGCAAGAGAAAAAATTCTCCATAAATAAACATTTGTAAATCATTAAAAACACATGCAGAAAGAGTTATAATATAAAAGTGAACCTCAAGTTATTTTTCTTGTACATAGTCAGTCCTTATTATTGGGCCATTTCTATTGTAATATTCTGATGTCTTGGTATAGTCTAATACTTTACTCCATGCCCCTCTCACCCTTTTATCTGCTCATTTCAATGTTCTCTACTGATGACAAAGAAAATGCTCAATGATACATTTTATCTTAAAAATATACATAACATTTATAACTTTTTCTGATTATACAATTTTTATAGGAGAAAGTTTTAAAATACAGAAAAAGTTTAATAGGGAAATAAAAATCATTTATAACCCTGCTACTCATAAATAGCCACCACTACCATTTTGGAGCATTTTTTGCCAGTTTTATATATACATATATATTATATAATATATAATATAAATGAAATATACGTATTTCATTTACATTTTATATTCGGCCTTTTTTAGTGGGTTAACATTATATTATGGGCATTTGCCCACATCATTAAATATTCTTCAAAATATGATTTTTAATGATTGTAGATTATTCCATTATACGAGTGTAGTATCATTTAGCTAAAACATTCACCTACTATTGGAATTTTAGTTTTTCAGTATAAACAATGCTGTGATGAATAGCTATATACAAGAATCTTTAAATGCTATCTTGGATTATTTTCTTAAGATAAATCTTAGAAGCAAAATTATCAGGTCAAAGGTATTTTTAAAGCTCTTGATAAATAGTCTGCCATCAGCAAACAAGAGTTCCTGTTCCATTATACCTTCACTAACAATGGTAGTCTATAAAAATAATTAGTTTTTTCTTTTCTTAATGATCAAATTTATCTGACTTTTCCTTTGACACCAAGTAAGCCTTTTTTTTCCCCCATATAACAACTTTTAAAAATCCATGGAATATAATTTGTGAAACACTATTATCAAGTATAAATAAGTTTGCAAAATAATTCAACTTCCTCTTTCTTTGTTTTTGAGAGCTACTGTTGGGAAGCAACCTGGTGTACCAATATCTCCTAGAAAACATACCTGTCATCAATTTAATTATGGGAACCAAAAAGTCAGCACAGGCAAAATTTACTACTCTGCTGAAGTCTAATTGTTTATTTATTTTATCCT
Source organism: Dugong dugon (assembly GCA_030035585.1). Taxonomy (NCBI): domain Eukaryota; kingdom Metazoa; phylum Chordata; class Mammalia; order Sirenia; family Dugongidae; genus Dugong; species Dugong dugon. Next base: position 131,410,582 of record CM057461.1, read on the forward strand.
CATTTTCTTTAGCTAATCACATTTCTATAAAATTTCACAATAATCTAGTTACATACAGTTGAAGTTAATAATTTCTAGTCTCACAAGTGATTATATTTCAGTTTATAAAATTGTAATACTATTAACTGGTATCAAAGAATATCCTCTAAACATCTTTAAAATACAGATTATCAGGAAAACTATTATTGGGGGAAAATTTTTTTGTTGCTTTGAAGAGATTTCTAGAAAATTAAAATATAAAAATAAAATATGACTATTTTCATAAACTCTAAAAGCAAATTACTTACTGTTGTGTGATGTCCAACACGTTCACCAGGGTATCATCATTCATGAGTTCTATTTTATCTGTAGTTAAATTACGAAGAGTAGGAAATTGGGGATGGTCTTTGACATATTCAACATTTTTTAAGCTGGTCTTCTGCTTTTGAAACTGCCAAAGTATATTAAATGCACATCCCACTTGCTTTTCTGAAAGGGTGGCTTTGTTCCTTTCAATAAGATCAAATATTTGCTCTTCATCTGTACACTTATTCATCTGGCTAATTAATGGCTCACAACTTGAGGGTCGAAATTGAAACACTCTCCAGAAGAATGGATAAATAGCTCTTAGACGAAGCATATTTGTGACGGATAAGTCCAGCAAAAAGTTATCTTTTCATTTACATCACAAATTTACTTAAAGAAAAGCATTTGCAAACAGTAGTCAGGTGCAATATACTGGTATAAAAATAACTGTTTTTCCTTCATGTATTTTGCTTCCATTATGATGACTCCAAATCCCATTCTAACATACAGCTTCTGTAAAAGGATTGATTTAACAAGGTTATGCTTATATCATTAATAATAAAATTAATTCTAAAATTGCAATTAGAGTAACAAGTTTCTTCTCATTAACTAGAGACTTTGTTTTTAGTCTGAACCTTATGGAAGGATTTGATACAAAATTAAATGCCCAGAGAAAGGGGCTTCTTTCCACATCCCATTTAAAAAATGTTTGTTAAATCTGACATTTACATAAGGTTTTGAAATTTGACCATAAATGTGGAAGGAAAAAAACTCAAACACAGAACTGAATCAAAGACAATTATAAAAAAAAAAAGAATAATTTGCTTTAAAAGTAAGTTATAAATGTTTGTGGGAGGTTGAGAAGCAAGGGTCAGAAAATCATACCATCCTACACTTCTGCAACATGTTACAATTTACTAAGGACCTTTTAAATACACTAACTCATTAAATCCTCTCACTAAGAATATTGAATAGTCCATGGACGGCAAGAAGAACGAACAAATCTGTCTTGGAAGAAGTATAGCCAGACTACTCCTTAGAAGCAAGGATGGTGAGGCATCATCTCAAGTACTCTGGACATGTTATCAAGAGGGACCAGTTTCTGGAGAAGGACATAATGCTTGGTAAAGAAGAGGGTAAGCGAAAAAGAGGAAGACCCTCAACGAGATGAATTGACACAATGGCTGCAATAATGGGCTCAAGCATAACTATCGTGATTATGGTGCAGGACCCGGCAGTGTTTCGTTCTGTTGTATATAGTGTCGCCGTGAGTCAGAACCTACTTGAGGGCACCTAACAACCTGATAGGTAGACAGTATCATTTCCATTTTACAAATACAAAAACCTAGGTTCAAAAAGGTTAAGAAACTGCTCTAGCACTAGTGAAGCTGCAACTACAACCGAATTCTTTGTCTCTTTCCAACTGAACAGCCTCACCAAATTAACAAACCAACACGCGGTTATTCTATCATTAAAGAATGCTGCTTAGACCCCTCTCTTTGGCGCTGCCAAGCCGCTGCCAAGGGAAAAAAAAAGGTGAGATCGTATTGGCTATTTTGTGGCAATCAGTACAGCATCGTGACCCAAACTGACCTAGGTCACACACAAACACAAAAAGCCCTGCACAACTGAAAGTGGAGGTATTTCAATATTTAGAATAAAAAGCAGTCCCCAGCTTTGCCCCAGCTGAATGACCGTGGGTACGTTACTTAACCAACGGAGGGGCGTTGGAACTACAGTATAAGTGAGAGACTGGTACCACTTTTGAAAAGTATCCAAACCAAACCGAACCCCACTGCCCGTGGAGTCGATTCCGACTCATAGCGACCCTATAGGGCAGAGTAGAACTGCCCCATAGGGTTTCCAAGGCCGTAAACGTTTAGGGAAACTGACTGCCCCATCTTTCTCCGGCAGAGCGGTAGGTGGGTTCGAACCGCCCACCTTTCGGTTAGCAGCCCAGCGCTTTAAGCACTGCGCCACCAAAGCTCCTAGTGCACGGTGAACAGTGTCGTGCTGTGCAAATGACTAGCATCCTCCTCGCTCGGCACACAGTGGCGCTCAATGAATGACTGCGAGTCTCCCCGGTTTTCCACAAGGCGAGGGCGCAGTGCAGCCCTCCTTCTGCGCCGCGGATCTCCGCGAGAACCCACCTCCGGGAAGGAGGCCTGGGCTTCTTAGCAGACCCGTGTCCCGGCCCGAAAATGTGCGAAGTGTGTTCTCTGCCGCTACACCGGGCCTGACTTGCCGGCAAGAAGTTCATTCCCTCAACGCCGGCAACTTTTCAGGAAGTCCCAGGGAAGGCCGGTTACGACGGCTCAGAAGTCAAGGCCCCAACAAGCGACGCGACAGGCTCTGTTGTCTCTCGCTCACTCCTCCTATCCCAGGGCTTTCAGCCTGTCCTCGAGAAACATTACCTTTCCTCTGGTGAATTCTGTCCCCACACCAGGAAAAAATGCCGGGCAATGGCAGCCCGCACGGCTGAAGGGGCACACTACATATCCCAGAGGGCGTCGCGGCGAGGTCGGTGGAACAGTCGTCGCTTACGCGTTGGAGGAATTCTGGGAGTTGTAGTTCCTCAGTGAGACGGGCTCTATGGCAGTACTTCTTAAGCTGTCGAAGAAGATACAGGTCCTTTAGGTCAGTGTTTCTCAATTATCTGAGGTTTTCCTCAGTCTGTCGTGGACTGATACTTTTATAATACACAATAAAAATGAATTATTAGAAAAATGAAATTAGAAAATGTAAACATGGAAAAGATACGGATGGATCTTTTTTTCTTACTATATTCAACAGACACAAAATTACTGTCAAGTGCTTATAAACGTATCTAAACTCCTACTCTCAATTTCTGCACTTATATCCCGGCACACGGCATTAGTCCACAGACTGCACTTTTTTTTTAACACCTTTATTGAAATATAATTCACATACCATACAATTCACCCTTTTGAAGTGTACACTATAATGGCATTTATTATATTCACAGAGTTGTGGAACTATCACCACAATCAATTTCAGAATATTTTCATCATCCCAAAAAGAAATGCCATGCCCATTAGCAGTCACGCCTCATCCCATGCCCCGGCCACGCCTTCCAAACAAACAAAAACCCATTGCTGTGGAGTCACCCCGACTCATAGTGACCCTTACAGGACAGAGTAGAACTGCTCCATGGGGTTTCCGAGGGGCAGCTGGTGGATTCAATCTGGGCCACCAGCGCTCCTAGTGCACGGAGCTGGAGTGTGAGATCAGTTTGTAATAACGTTGAGTCTTCGTTATGAGCTTCAGATTAGCGTTCCAATATCAGGGGCTGCTTATCTCTCTCTCTCATAAGTTAACTTGAACCCTTTTTCTCTCAGAGAAAATTTTGCCAGCATAAATGTGTGTTTGGATTAAATTTAACTTTAATAATATAGAAGTAGAGTATGATTGGATAAGATATAATTGGCAGGAAGACCTGTACCCTAGAACTTTATGTCAATAAGAGTAGTCTAGTACAGTACTTCTTAGAGTTTCCGAAAAACACTTGAAAAGTTAACAAGTTGTGTTTACTTTCAACCAACAGGATTTAATTTCAAACTAAAGATTGCTTCAGCTTTTCTTATCAAACTTTCCTAAATTTATGGTTGCTATCCTTGACAGCTAGAAACATATGTTGTTTAAAGTCCATAATAGTTACATATTGCTGATTAACAAACTTTCTTAAGACTTAGGGGCTTTAAATGACAATAAACATTATTATCTCATAGTTTTTGTAGATCAGGACTTTGAAAGCAGCTTAGATGGGTAGTCCTGGCTCAAGGTCTCTCATGAGGTTGTAGTCACGATGTTGGCTAGAACTACAGTCATCTAAACACTTGACTGTGGCTGGAGGATTTGCCTGCAGAAGACTCACTCATATGCCTGAAAAGTTGGTGCTGGCAATTAGCAGGAGGCCTCAGTTCCTTGCCAAATGGACCTCTCCATAAGGTTGCTTAGTGTCCTCATGATAAGACGACCGGCTTCCCGGAGCAAGTGAACCAAGAGAGCAAGATGGGAGCCACAATGGCTTTTATAACCTAGACTCAGAAGTCACACACTGTTGTTTTCATAATATCCAATTTGTAACACAGATTACCCCTATTCAACATATGAAGATTGATGAGGAGGAGGCAAGGATCACCGGAGGCCATTTTAGAGACTGGCTACCACAAAGAGCTAGAAAAATACCTATTACCATATTCTAAAAACTGCAAGGAGGGTGAGGGAAGAGAAAAAGATAGGTATTAATGTGAAGTCTCTTTTGTCAAACCTGCGGGGAAGCTTGTAATAATGAAATGATTATAAGGTAGATAAAAAATTAAAGTGAAAAAATGAGTATGCTATGAATTAAATAGGTTTTACAATGTGTATGGACCAAAAAAAGAGTATGTATAAGAATGTGTAGTAAGGGCTAGTGCTAGAGATTGAAGGGAAGTGAGGGGAACTCAAGGGAGCAGGAATAGCAAAAGAAAGACAGACAGAAGGATAATTTGTTCCTAAGTAAGGAAGCATTAACAATGGAATAGACAAAAATTGGAGTTCCAATAGAAATGCAAGAATAAATGGGAACTTAAGATAAAAATGTATTCAATTCAGTGGGAAAAGAAAAAGTAGGTTTCTATTCAGAAGAAAATAAAGGTAGACTCCCTACCTCCTAATATACAAAAATGAATTACAGACAGACTAAATATATAAATATAATAAATAAAATTGTTATGAAATAGTAGAAGAAAATTTAAGGTAATATGTGTATTATCTTAAGATAAACCAGAAAGGAAACCCAAAAGCCAGTAATAGAAAATCCTAATAAATTTGGCTACATTAAAATTAAGAATTCTGTACAGCGAACACCAATAAAGTCAATAGACAAACGATAGAATGGAAGAACATATTTGAAACACATCACAAAGGGTATGCGTGTGTGTGTGTGTGTGTGTGTGTGTGTGTGTGTGTGTGTGTGTGTGTGTGTGGAGAGAGAGAGAGAGGGATAGAGAGTATAAACTGAAATAAAAAGACCAAGAATTCAACAGAAAAATGGTAAAAAAAAAAAAAAAAAAAAAAAAAACATGAAAAAGCATTCAACCTCACTGGTAGCTAGAAACAGCAAAATGAGACAATACTATTCCGTCATCCACTGGCAAAAATTCAAAGATGGAAAACAACCTCTGTAGGGGAAACAGTCACTCTCAAAAAACCTTGATGTGCTACAACCTCTCAGGATATTAACGTAGCACTATACGTTACAACAAAAAGTGTATGCATTCTGTGGCTCAATAAACCCACTTCTGGCTATTTTTTCTGCAGAATTAACAACATCAATATATAAGTATGTATGTACAAAATGTTTATTGCAGTACTATTTATATTAACCAAAACTTGAAAAAACGAAAATGTCAAACAGGAGAATGGGTGGAAAAATTATGGTATATCCACTCTTTGTTGTTGTTAGTTGTCATCGAGTTGATTCCAACTCATAGTGACCCCATGTGTGCACAGCAGAACTGCTCCATAGAGTGTGTAAGGCTTTGACTTTTACGAAGCAGATCGCCAGTTCTGTCTCCCCAGGCGGCGTTAGGTTTCAAACCACCAACCTTTCAGCTTGTTCTCCAGTGCTTAACTGTTTGCTCCACCCAGGGACTTCATGTCTATTCTATGGAATGCTATACTGATATTTTAAAAAAATGTCCATGATGCATTGTTATGAGAGCAAAAGCAAGTTTTGGAGTAATGTGCATAATGTATAATCTCATTTTTTATAGAAGGGAGGGAAGAAAGGAGAAAGAAATACTAAATAAGGGTTTTTAAATATTAGCATAAGAATAGAAAAGACTATCACTGGATAACTCAGTGGAGTGGGATTGGAAGAGGGAAGGGAAGATTATTGAATTTTAAATCTCCATAATGTTCAAATTTTTAAAATAGCTTATATTACCATGAAATATGTAACAATAAGCGTGCATTTTTTAAAGGTAAACACATTATTGGTGATATAGTAAAAATTAGAAAAAAGACCAATAGTTTTTTGTTTATCTGTGAGTAAAAACAGAATATTCATTTTTTCAATATAAAGGTAAGTTAACTGTAGTAGCCCAGCCCGCCTACATTCCCTCTTTCGGTGTGAGGAAGAGCATTCCACAGCTAAGGCTCTTGACATGACTAGAACTTCTGGCTAACGTTTAGGCCAAATCTTTTCTTGTCCTAGTGACTCCATTTGTATTTCTTAATGTGTAGTTTCCATTTTCTGTAAAATTTCCACTGTACCTTTGACCTAGAAGCAAGTAGTTCTACAGAAAAAATGTGGTTTTACCTACCCTACTCTGCTTTAGCTAGAACAAGCTTGTAATTAGAAATGGCTGATGTTAAAAAGAGATAATTCAGCTTGTACAGGTGTGAGACAGAATGTTAAACAAGTGACTTTAGTGGCTAAGCCAAATTACCCCTAGACCCCCCTGAAGAAGTGTTTTTCCAACCCCCTTTACAGTATTCTGTACTTAAAGATAACTATATTTTAAATGTTTCAGGAAACTTGTGATCAGCCGAATCCTGTCACCTGGAGCCACCCTTGTAAGGGAGGTCAACTCCTGCAGAGGTGGTCAACTAAGACCTGCCACCTGCAGTTTTGTAAATGTTAACCAATCAGAAATACTCCAGCTGTGCCCTCGTGTTTGTGGTTTTTACCTGTTTAAAATCTTTATAACACTGCAGCTAGCTGGAATACTCTGTCAGATTTCTCCCGGCACTGTGTTTCCCGTTTTGCAAAACATTTTTTTGCCACAAGAAAAGTCTTTGTTCTTAATTTTAAACAAACATGTATTTCTTTCATTACAACAGGTATCAGACGCTGCTCCTCTTACCACAAGGAACGATGACCCAGGCTATACCAAATTAGTACCTTAGGCCCATGGCCTATTAGATGGGTATTGCCATCTGCTGTAATTTAAAAAAAAAAACAAAAACAAAATGCGAGTGGCTTAACACTTAGGATTTGATTTCTCAATTATACCATATCCCAGTGTGGATATTACTGGTCAGTGGAGAGCTTTTCTCCACACAGTGATTCAGAGACTAGGCTTCTTCCCTAATTCCCCAGGGCCTTAAAATCCACTGAATCAAGCTGACAGAAGCAGAAAGAGAAGGTATAGCACTTCTTAAACAATTTGGCCTGGATGTAATACATATCATTTCCACTCATTTTCCACAGGTGAGAACTATTCACGTGTCCTTACCCAGCTAGATGCAAGGGGCAACTAGAAAATGTAGTTCTTAGCAGGACAGCCATTCCCCCCACCACACCCTCCACCATGTAAATGGGAGCACAAATTTTGGTGGTGTCACTGCTATGCTAATCAAAGACTTCTCTGGAATTTTACAGTTGGAGCTGGCTGGCAGAGGCTCAGACTATTAAGATATAAGGTCATCTCTTGCAGAAATCAGTCTAAGAGTGAAGCAATAAATAGAAAAAAATTAGACAAAGGAAAGGAAGTTCCATGGCATTAAGTCATTGACTAAGACAACCTATATCCTCTCTTCCTTGTATTAGCTATCCATTGCTATGTAACAAATCACCCCAAAACTTCCTGTTCCTGTCAGGTCAATTCTGATCCATAGTGACACTATAGGACAGAGTAGAACTGCCCCATAGGGTTTCTAAGGCTGTTATCTTTACAGAAGCAGATTGCCACATCTTTCTCCCATGCAGCAGCTGGTAGGTTCAAATCACTGACATTTCATTAGCAGCTGAGCACTTTAACTGCTGCATCACCAGGGCACCTTACCACAAAATTTAGTGGCTTAAAATAACAAAATTGTTGTTGTTAAATGACCTCAGTCTATTTTCAACTCATAGCAACCCTATGTGACAGAGCTGAACTACCCCATAGGATTTCCTTGGCTATAATCTTTATGGGAGCAGATTGATGGCTTACCTAGGGCTGGAGGATCTGCTTCCAAGATGGCTCACACACATGGCTGTTGGCAAGAGACCTCAGTTCCTCTCTGGCTTTTGCCAGGAAGCCTGCTTCTTGCCAAATGGACTCTCCATAGTCTGCTTGAGTGTTCTCATAATATGCCAGCTAATTTCTTCAGAGTAAGTGATTCAAGAGACAAAGCCTTTTACAACCGAGTCTCCAAAATCACACACTGTCATTACTGCCTTACTTGATTTGGTAGAAGCAAGTCATTAATTGGAGGAATTAGGCACCACTTCTTGAAGAGAGGTGTATCAAAGAATTTGTGGATACATTTTAAGGCTACTACATTGTCCAACAGTTTTGTGAAGCAGTACATTCTTCCTTTTTACCTAAGCTAGTTCAAGGTGGTATTATTTGTAAATAAGAGCTTACTAATACTGTCATCAAAATACATGTACACAGGATCTAGATTATTTTTATTGTATTTATTTTATTATTGTTGTTGAGAATACACACAGCAAAACATACACCAATTCAACAGTTTCTACATGTACAATTCAGTGACATTGATTACATTCTTCAAGTTGTGCAACCATTCTCACCTACCTTTTCTGAGTTGTTCCTCTCTCATTAACATAAACTCACTGCCACCTAAGGTTTCTCTCTAATCTTTTTTGTTTTTGATTGAATTTTGGATGAACTTTTACAGAACAAACTAGCTTCTCATTAAACAGTTAGTACACATATTGTTTTATGACATTGGTTAACAACCCCACATCTATCTCATCTTTTGAGCTGCTGTTGTCAATTTGATCCCATATAGATAGTTCTTAACAGAGTATAATGCTCAAGGCAAATATTTTTTACTAGTTAAGCTAAAGCATTGTTTGGTTTTAAGAAGACTTCAGGTGATATTTTTGGTTTAAAGTTTAAAGATTATCTCAGGGCAATAGTTTCAGGAGTTCATCTAGCCTCCGTTGCTCCAGAAAGTCAAGAGTCCATGAGAATTCAGAGTTCTGTTCTGCATTTTCCCCCTTCTGATCAGGATTCTTCTATAGAATCTTTCATCAAAATGTTCAGTAGTGGTAATAGGACGCTATCCAGTTTTTCTGGCCTCATGGCAAAGGAGGCAGTTTATGGAGGCTATTAGCCACACGTTCCATTTCCTCCTCCTATTCCTTCCTCTCCTTCCTCTGTTGTTCCAGGTGAATAGAGACCAATTGTGCCTTTTGGATGGCTGTTTGCAAGCTTTTAAGACCCTAGGCACTACGCAACAAATTAGGAAGTAAAACAGAAGCACTAAACACATTATTAGGTCAAGTAACTGGGATGACCCATGAAACCGTGACCCTAAATCTCAAAACTAAGGAAGGAAATTCCATGAGGTATTTGGTTGTACATAAGCAGGATCTAGATTTTTACACTAGATTCCTAGATATGAAATCAAAAGCATGAAAAACAAATGACAAAATAGATAAATTGGACTTCATCAAAATTAAAAACTTTTGTGTATCAAAGAACTTTATCAAGAAAGAAACAACCCGCAAAATGGGAGAAAATATTTGGGAACCATATGTTTGATAAGAATTTAATATTTGGAATATATAAAGAACTTCTACAACTCAACAAGAGAAACAACCCAATTTAAAAACGGACAAAGACCTGAACAGACATTTCTCCAAAAAAGATATACAAATGGCCAAAAAGCACACGAAAAGATGTTCAATGTCATTAGTCATTAGGGAAATGCAAATCAAAACCTCAGTGAGATACTACTTCACACCCACTACAATGGCTATAGTTAGATAAATGGAAAACAAGTATTGGCGATGATGTGGAGAAATTGGAACCCTCATGCATTGCTTAGAATGTAAAATGGTGCAGCCTCTTCTGAAAACAGTTTGGAGGTTCCTTAAAAAGTTAAACATAGAATTACCATATGACCCAGCACTTCCACTCCTAGGTATATACCCAAAAGAATTGAAAGCAGAGACTCAAACAGATACTTTTACACCAATGCTCACTATAGCAGTATTAACAATAGCAAAAATGTGGAAACAACCTAAATGTCAATCAGGAGATGAACAGTTAAACAAAATGTAGTATAACCATACAATGGAATATTATTTGGCCATAAAGAGAAATGAAGGTCTGATACATGCTATGACATGGACGAATCTTGAAAACATTTAGCTGAGTGGAATACGCCAGACACAAAAGGACAAATATTACACAATCCTACTTACATGAAATACCTAGAATAGGCATTCTATAGAAGCAAAAGTTTATTATTGGTGACCAGGGGCTGGGTTGGGGGGGGCGGCGGTGGAAAAAATGAGGAGTTATTGCTTAATTGGTACTGAGTTTCTGTTTCCGGTGATGAAAAACATTTTGAAATGGATAGTGGTGATGGCTGCACAGCATGGTGAATGTAATTAATAGAACTGTACACTTAAAAATGGTTGAAATAGCAAATGTTTTGTTATATACATTCCATAACACACACACACAAAGACATGCAACGTAAGAATATACATCGGTATAACCACTTTGGAAAACTGTCAGTATCTACCACAGCTGGACATACCCATATCCTAAGATCTAGCAATTGCACTTCTAGGTGTATTTCCAACAGACATACAAACACATACTCCAATATACAAGGAACAAGAATATTCATAGGAGCTTTATTCATAATAGCTGAAATCTGAAAACACAAATGTCCACCTAAAATAAAATGGAGAAATAAATTGTAGAATATCTACATAATGGAATACTGTACAGAAATGAGAGAAAGAACAACCTACTGGTGCATCCAACAGTATCGATAATCTCACAAACACAATATTGGGCAAAAAAGCCAGACAGATTAAGCTGTCAATGATGGGATTAGAGTCAAAGTGACATTTGCCACTTCCTAATTTAGTCTGAGAGGCTGGATTACATGACATCAGGATTGGAGGGAGACTCACTAACAACTCGTGGTATGCAGATTACACAACCTTGCTTGCTGAAAGTGAAGAGGACTTGAAGTACTTACTGATGAAGAGCAAAGACTACAGCCTTCAGTATGGATTACACCTCACCATAAAGAAAACAAAAATCCTCACAACTGGATAAACAACATCATGACAAACGGAGAAAAGATTGAGGTTGTCAAGGATTTCATTTTCCTTGGAGCCACAATCAACACCCATGGAAGCAGCAGTCAAGAAATCAAACAATGTGTTGCATTAGGCAAATCTGCTGCGAACGATGTCTTTAAAGCCTTAAAAAACAAAGATGTCACTTTGAGGACTAAGGTGCATCTGACCCAAGTCATAATGTTTTCAATTGCCTCATATGCATGCAAAAGCTGGACAAAGAAGAAGGAAGACCAAAGAATTAATGCCTCTGAATTACAGTATTGGTGAAGAATACTGAACACACCATGGACTGCCAGAATGAACAAATCTGCCTTGGAAGAAGTACAGCCAGAATGCTCTTTGAAAGCGAAGATGGTGAGACTTTGTCTCACGTACTTTGCACATGTTATCAGGAGGGGCCAGTCCCTGGAGAAGGACATCACGCAGAGTAAAGCAGAGGGTCAGTGAAAAAAGAGGAAGACCTTCAATTAGATGGATTGACACAGTGGCTGCAACAAGAGGCTCAAACATAGCAACGATTGTGAGGATGGCACAGGACCAAGTAGTGTTTTGTTCTGTTGTACATAGGGTCACTGTGAGTTGGAACTGACTCAAAGGCACCTAACAACAACAACAATTTAGGCCATAAGGCACTGTGTCTTCTTTACTCTTCCTGGCTGCTGAAATTCATGGTAACCTACTCTGACAAGGCTAGGTACCTTGGGATAACATGATGGAAGGAACTCAGGCCCCTGAATGACTACACTGAGCAAAGGTGCCTTCTGATCTGGCACACTAACCTCAGATCTATTTGGCAAGAAATAAATCCCCATTCTTTAAGCCACATATTGCTTCTACATGTAATAGCATCTGCGAGGTTGATGCTACCAATTGCAGTGCAAAGGGGCAAGGTAGGAAAAACCCACTTTTATCACTAACTTGAATCAAATTCCCAGCTGGAAATGGATCTAGGCCTCACCTTCCCACAATTCCAGTCCTCACTGCCAGCCACTTCTGTGGCAATTCCTCTCTCTGACCCTAACCACCCAGAGTTAGAACAGACCTCATTCCTGGCTATCTGAACCAGGTCAAAACATCCCTGGCCACCTGAGGCCAGGTCATCAGGGACCAGTCATAGGCTCAGGAGTCTGCCACAACTCCCTGCACTTCAGACCAGCTGGTCTATCTTGCATGCTCAATCTCTCTCTCTCTTTAGTCCCCTGGGTCTACGTCACAAGCTACAAGGACTCTACCCTCCTTCATTTACTGATCCTGCAGCCTTTCTCTACTACCCAGCCACCTAGAGCTGGGACTACATGAATCTACTCTTACAGTGTAATGGATCGCTTTTGTGTGGCCTTTCTTGCCATGGTCTTGTAACTCCCACCAAAGTGATTGGGCAAGACTGTGTAATAGGGTAATTGTGACCCACCGAAGGGATTGGTCAGTTTTGCCATCCTGCTGAGCTTGAAATGAGCCACTCTAGAGTCAGGAAAGAGAGGATCCCACTACCACCAAGGAAGAAGAGCCAGAGCATCCTTTGGACCCAGGATCCCTGTGCTGAGAAGCTCCTGGAGACAGAGAAAGACAGCAAGCAGTAATACTGAAGGCAGCAAGAAGCGGTGTCAGGGACCCAGCAGCAGAGACCTGGCAGCAGGAGATAGCATGGTGGGCTTCCTGGTCCACAGAGAGAGAAAGCTGAGTGCCTCTGGGCAGAGGCCGAGGGCCAGGAAGAGGCGTGCCTGCAAGCACGGCTGGGAAGAGGCTGTCCTGATGGAAAAACTGTATCCTGAGTGTTCCTGTACCTGAATTGTAACTGTTATTTCCCGAATAAACCCCATAATCGTGAGTATTGTCTGTGAGTTCTGTGTGGCCATTGCAATGAATTATCAAATCCAACAGAGTAGAGAGTGCAGTGAGAAGGACAGTTGGTGTCAGAATTGGTAAAGATGGCAGAGAGAGGAGCCATGTCTGAACTTTGCCTCATAGGAATCAGCCTTGGGCTGTTGATTTTTATTCTTTCCCCCCTGTGAAATTAGATGGAGGTCAGATGCTGCCTCTATGCCATTTTTACAACTCTGCACCGCCAGCCCCTGCTGGCTCATTGCCCTTTGTGGATCTGTTAATTCTCTATAGTAGCTCTCAAAATTTACAGAGATTAGTGGCTCCATGGAAACCCTGGTGGCATAGTGCTTAAGAGTTCAGCTGCTAAACAAAAGGTCAGTAGTTCGAATCCACCAGGTGCTCCTTGGAAACCCTATGGGGCAGTTCTACTCTGTCCAATAGGATTGCTCTGAGCTAGAATCCACTCGATGGCAGTGGGTTTGGTTTTGTTTTGGTTTAGTGGCTCTATGGGAAAAAGATGTAGGAGTCTGCTTCCATAGAGATTTACAGCATTGAAAAACCCTATGGGGTCACTATGAGTCAGAATCAACTCAATGGCAGTGGGTTATTACCTATACTTGAAGCCCTGGTGGCTCAGTGGTTAAGAACTTGGCTACCAACCAAAAGGTTAGCAGTTCAAATCCACCAGCCGCTCCTTGGAAACCCTATGGGGCAGTTCTATTCTGTCCTATAGGGTCACTATGAGTCAGAATCGACTCGATAGCAATGGGTTTGGGATTACCTATACTTATAGTTACTCACTTACTATAATCAGAAAGGATACAAGTGAATAGACGCATCAGGCAAGGTCTGGGAAGAGTTCCCAGCTAAGGGCCTCCATTGTCCCCAGACAGGTACCACCCTCTCCTGTTCATGGATGTACTCACCAAACTAGGAGGCTCCAAAGAGAGACTTCCAAGGTCCGGAGTCCCATAGTTTTTGGTACTTCAATGACTATGCATAATCAACGAATATGCATGACTGCATCATACCCCCTCCCTTCCTGAAGTTAGTTCCTCAGGTAGGGGACCTGTGTAGCCCCTACTTGCCTTGCTATTTTAGAAAGACAAAGAGCACCTTAATTGTTCAGGCTACTTTCAGAGACCAGATACAAAAAGCCAAACTTAATTCTTTGTCCCACAGCTTCTTTCTTGTAACAATAAATCCATGTCAAATCAGTTTGGGAAATTTGAGATTTCACAGATGAATGAGATTTCAACATATTTAGGACCCAACGTAGTGCCAGTTTTTTTTATTTATGCAAATAAGGACACTTAGAGAAAGAAAAAAACTATCACATTCTTAACCATAATTTCATAAAAGGATATTTTAATACTAAAGAAGGTAATACATTTAATCTCAAAATTAAAAAAAGTAAAGACAATTTTTCCTAAGAAAAGAGCAGTGAAAACTTTGTCATGGTTCAGCACAAGCAGCCAGTCCTTGAAGAAGCACTGGGATGCTGTTTCAAAAGTTCTTTCAAGAATATCCTAAAATCTGACCATTTATAATGTACACTATGTCTAATAAATACTTCTAATATTTTATTACTAAAGATTTATTCACAATTTCATATATCTATGAAGATAATATATCATAGAAGAAGACAAGTAATGTTAACATTTCAAAATGTTAATTATGGTATAATGATCTATAATATGTCCTCGAAAAACAAAACAAACAACTGAAAAAACTCTCTGTTGAATGGGTGAAAAGCAGGAGAATACACCCATCTATGAGCAATGTCACTTACACATCACCTCTATCAATAAGAACAAACCTGAGAAACTAATCAGAATATCATAGTTAAATTTAAAAAAAATACATCTTGAAGGAAGATAGACACAAAATCCCAAACAAACCAATGCTCAAAGAAATTCATCTTTTAAAAACATACTTTGCTCAGAAGTACTTAACATATGTCAGATTTTTTAAGATAACCGTAAACCTGTTGCCGTGGAGTCGATTTCAACTCACAGCATACAGTATCGCAAAACTGACCTCCCACTACAAAGGGTCAAATCCATATACTCTCTGGAAGTTGCTGCTCTCCTGCAGTAAGGTCAAATGGTTTAAACAAGAGCGGTGGCAGAATTGTCTACTTTTGTCTAAATACTAAGATTTTCTAATTTGTCTAACTGTAATTTCGCTGCTATGTAAAATTGGTCAAGCCCCTTACATGCACCATAGGCCCAACTGATGTTAATAATTAACCTAAGTGAGTGAAAAACTTAAATGATGGTAACTTAAGCTCTTTTTATACAGTGAGAACAATTTAAGCCCTCTAGCTAGTTCCTTTAAAACATCCCACACTCCCACAAGGGTTGATACCAAAACAGAATGAAAGAGAAAGGAGCGGTGGAGAAGGAAGTGAGGGAGGGATAGAGATAATAGCAGCGGTCATTTATTTCTAATACAGGGACCCTTACCCATTAAAATAAATGACAATATATGTCCTATTTTCCGTAAAGGGCACTGGATTTTGTAGTCCCAACTTGCTTTGGTATTAATGAACACTGTCTTTGGTGGGTACATACTTACCCTCCGAGTCACATTTTCTTTATCTGTAAAACAGAGATAATAACCTACATCGTCAGGTTGCTGTGAAGCTTATCAACAAACACTCCACAAAGAACATCATCAATGTCCTTTTAATTTCCTCCTCTGTCCTCAAGTAGCACTTCGTTCATTTCTGTTTTTTAGAGCTTGTGTCATAGCATGAACTGTGAGCCGAATTGGAAGCTCCTTGGGGGCAGGGCTCCTTCACAATTCCCTGACAGAGGATCATTATTTATTAAACGAAACACTACATTTCACGAACGATATGACATTCCGCCGGTTATAAATGTTCCAATCAACCCACACATAAAGCATATAAACTATGTCTTTAACAAGCAGCCAAACACTATGACTCCCGGGTGGGCCATGGTGACGCAAGCAAAGGAACGCCAGGAGGTACGGGCAACTAACCCTTGACGTATTTCCGGCGCGACGCTTTCCCTCCACTCCGGGACTGGGCTGTGGGGGAGGGAGGCAGTTAGTGGAGTTTAGCGCCTTTTCTGGCGGCGGTAGATTTGAAGCGCTTTAAAGGACCGGACCCCGGGAAGAGGAGACTCTATCGGTGCAGGTAGGAGGCGCGAGGCTCGTGCTGTTTCGGTGGCGTCCTTTGCAGCAGCCCTGGGTACGACGGCATTAAGGGCCCGGGAAGAGGGGCGGAGCTGGCGCGATAGGCCCGGCCGGGTTAACCGTCTTTTTCTCGAGGTATCGGAGCTGCCTGAGCCCAGAGGGGACCTCTGAGTACCGCGGCGCTAGCTTTGCAGTTATTGCAGCTGATAAAAGCCTTTAGCCGAGCTTCCTGGGCCTGGGAAACGTTCCTCCTCCAACCAGCCCCCGCCCTCCCGACTCGGGCGCACACCTCCCTTCCTGACGCATTTTGCCGCACAAGCTGTAATATGGCGGCAGCGACGGCGGCCTGAACTCTAGGGAGCCAGGGTGATTCTCGGTGCTTCAAAATCGTAAGACTGAGCACTACTGCGGGGTAGGTGGAAGGGTTGATGGGGGAGGAGGACGCGCAGCCTGACGTTCTGTCAAGTTAGGGTTGGAGAGTGGCGGGCGAGGAACCTGAATCACAGGGGTTAAGATTACTAGACTGAAGACAAGCTTTTTTCCTACTCTGACCTTTCCTCTCAAAGATAGCGGCTACCATGCATAGTTAAGGGCACAGGCCACTTGATTGAGCGTTTTTTTAAAACTCAAATCCAGGGTCTTATCCTTGAGCTGTCGCGAAGTTCTCCCCCACGTTCCCGAGGATCTGAGTGGCGCAGACCTTTTAGGAGGAGATTGAAATTACGCTTTAGAGAAAGTGTGTGAATTTGGCCTATCTCGGCTGCTAACCAAAGGTGAGCAGTTCGAATCCCTCAGGCGCTCCTTGGAAACCCTGTGGGGCAGTTCTCCTCTGTCCTATAGGGTGGCTATGAGTCGGAATCGACTCGACGGCAATGGGTTTTAGTCTTTTAAGGAGCTAAGTAAACGTCTGTGGGAATGGAGAATGCCAGTCATTTTGGAAATAGTATAAAAGCACCATTTTGTGCATTGATTTTAATTTCTTATGACATCACTATTTTCTGTGCAGTACCAAGTTTTTTGCAGTGGCGATCACAAATATGTCCAAGAAGCAATTAGCTGTTTCGGAAATTTGGGGGTCTGATACTAACTTTCAGTAGCTAAAACCAGATAAGAAAAAAATAGTTACCGGTAAAAGAGGGTAATTAGTAATTGCTAGCTCATAACAATGATATTTTAGGGGGAAGGGCAATGATCATTTTATCAGTTCTGAAATAGTGCTATAGAGTCCAGAAAAGCCTCAGATATATACAATAGCTGCTTCTCATTCAGGTTTTCTATATACATGAAAACGTACCCGTTTTAGCACTCTTTCCCCTCCACCCCCTTTTTTTGAAATTTTAACTGTTTGTGATGGGATTATTTCTCTAACAAATTACGTTATTTCCTTGTGTTAAACAGTGCATTGCACATTGTTTAACGTTTTTTTTATGATTCGGGATTATTGGTGCCCTAAGTACTAATGGGTCTTGTCTTGTATGCTTCTGTGCTTTTAAATTGTTGCGTTTGCCTGTTAAGTTTTTTATATCTTCTCTGCTGACAGTTGTCAGGGCTGTCTTCCCTTGCTGTCAGGTGTATGCAAGTATGCCAGTCCCTAGGTTAAAAGATTTGAATTTTTTACTGGCTCGACCATCTTTCTGAGCCTCAGTTTCTTCATATTTAAAATGATGTTATTTTTTATTTTTTTTAATTTAATTTAATTTTATTTTTTATTGTACTTCAGGTGAAGGCTTACAGAACAAATAGTTTCTCATGAAACAGAAGTACACATGTTGTTTTATAACATTGGTTAACAACCCCACAACATATCAACCCTCTAACTTCTCAACCTCTTTTTTTTTTGGTGAAAATACACATAGCCAAAGATACACCATTTCAAAAATTTCTGCATGCACAGTTCAGTGACATTGACTACGCTCTTCCAATTGTGCTGTTATTCTCACTTAAGATGAAGGCTTACAGAACAAAATAGTTTCTCTAAAATGATGTTATTTTTATTTCCAACTGCCATCGGCTCTGCTCGAAAAATAAATAATTAAGTTTGTTAAAATTGTGTGTAAAATTGGCTTTCAGTGAGAACTCGGAAGGTCTATGAGTGAAGTGAAGAGCGTTTGTTATTTATTTTTACTTCTTTAAGGTCTTTATTTTTTGGTGCTTGTTATTGTGGTCTTGCAGTATCTGTGGCCTCTTCATAGATCTTTGTTATTTGTCTTTTTTGATATTTTGCATATTTTAAATTAATTTTTTTTTGTCAGACAGCATGCCTTTCTTTATGCAAAAGGAAAGTAGTAGCCATTCTTAATAGGTTGAATAGTTCTATTAGTTACCATGACAATATCTGCAGTTAATTCTTTCAGTAGTTGCCTCTTTTAGGAAATACATGTTGACTGTTTTTTTCATTATTTTACTAATAGGATAGTTCAACAGAATTATAATGTATTATCTATTTTTAATATTCTAATATACTGATGTGTCTTGTTACATGTAGTAATTAATTCAAGTGATTTGAAGAGATTGTTGCAAATCTCTCTTCTACATCGTGGTATTTTGCTTGGTTTTAATGTTAGCACTGAGTTTCAGTTTTCATTTGGTTTAAGTGTCAATGGTTTTGCCCTAGTTTAATGCATAGAACCCATTAAGTATATTTATATTTTTGTAGGGGAAAACTTACATCTTGAAATTTACTACAGTCAGTACTATAAATATTAAGAGAAAACTGCTGTAACTGGAACTTTGTACTTTTAGCACTAGACAGGAATGCTTTTGCACTTTGTTTTAGTTTGAGTAGTGGCATAAAATGATTGCCAACCTCTTACTGAACTTTCTTGTTGTTAGCTGCCCTCAAGTTGGCCCAAGACGCGTGGCAACCCATGCCCAATGGGATCAGATTATTGGGATCCATGAGGTTTTCATTAGCTGGTTTTTTCAGAAGTGGATTACCAGGCCTTTCTTCCTAGTCTGTCTTAGTCTGGAAGCTCCACTGAAGCCTATTCAGCATCATAACAACATGCAAGCCTCCAGTGACAGATGGGTGGTGGCTGTGCTTGAGGTGGATTAGCTGGGAATCGAATCCAAGTCTCCCACGTGGAAGTCGAGAATTCTACCGCTGAATTTAACTATGTAATATTAATTTTCCCATGGAGACTGCAGTCAGGAAATCCAGCGATGCATTGCATTGGGCAAATCTGCTGCAAAATACCTCTTTAAAGTGTTAAAAAGCAGAAGTGTCACTTTAAGAACTAAGGTGCGCCTGGCCCAAGCCATGGTGTTTTCAGTGGCCTCATACGTATGCTAAAGCTGAACAGTGAATAAAGAAGACCAAAGAAGAATCGATGCCTTTGAATTATGCTGTTAGTGAAGAATATTGAATATACCATGGACTGCCAGAAGAACGAACAAATCTGTTTTGGGAGAAGTACAGCCAAAGTGCTCCTTAGAAGTGAGGACAACAAGACTTTGTCTCAGGTACTCTGGACGTATTATCAGGAGGGATCAGTCCCTGAAGACGGACATCATGCTTGGTAATGTAGAGGCTTAGTGAAAAAGAAGAAGACCCTCAATGAGATGAGATGGATTAACACAGTGGCTGCACCAGTGGGCTCAAGCAAAACAACGATTGCGAGGATGGCACAGGACTGGGCACCGTCTTGTTCTGTTCATGGGTCACTGAGTTGGAACTGACTCGACGACATGTAACAGCAATATTATAAGTGTAAACATCAGTCTTCAGTATTAAAATGACTTTTTAAATATGAATGATTCCTTAAATCATTGCTTTTTAAAATGAAAAAGCTACTGTAAGGTTAATTATGTGTAAACTTTAGCTTAAAACTTTCATAATTTAACCATTGTGTAGTGGTCATAGATAGAGGAGCCCTGGTGGTGTGGTGGTTAAGTGCTCGGTTGCTAACCAAAAGGTTGGTGGTTTGAACCCACCAGCCACTCCATGGGAAAAAGATGTGGCAGTCTGCTTCCATAAAGACTACAACCTTGGAAACCCTATGGGGAAGTTCCATTCTTCTGTAGGGTCACTGTGAGTCAGAATCTACTTGACAGCACACAGCAGCATAGTGGTCATATGGTAGAAAGTAAAATTAAATGAGTCATTATCTAGAATATGGGTGGCAAAAACAGTTAAGCGTGTGACTACTAGTAGAAAGGCTACCAGTTCAAACCCACCCAGAGTCATCTTGGAAGACAGGCCTGGCAATCTGCTTCTGAGAGGGCAGAGCCTTGAAAATCCTGTGGAGCAGTTCTGTTCTGCACACATGAGGTCACCATGAGTTGGAATTGACTCACCGGCAGCTAACAAGCTAGTTTTTACAGTGAAGTTGTAGAGAGTACTAAACCAGAAAACTTGCTTTTTTCCACTTGTAATCTTGAGACAGTCACTTCAGCTCTCTAGTCCTCTTGTTCTTAATCTATAAAATGAGAAGATTGGACTAGGTTGTCGATAAGATTTCTTCAAACTCAAAAGTTTGATTCTTTATGTAGGGATTGAATAATGAGGGACTAGAATGGTATAGGTATGTCTCTGAAGACAGCAGAATAAATTTATCATTATGAGGACTTAAATAATTGAAGAAGTACAATATTAGAGTTTTGGCAGAGATTTTCCAGTTAGTATTTGTTTTTTTGGTTTGGAACTAACATGTTGTTGGGTGCTGTTGGGTCAATTTTCGACTCGTAGCAACCCCATGTGAGAGAGTGGAACTGCCCCGTAGGGTTTTCTAGGCTGTAATCTTATTTTTTTTCCTTTTTTTAATAAATATTTTATTGTGTTTTTGGAGAAGATTTACATAGCAAATTAGGTTCTTATGTACCGATTTCTATACATACTATTCAGTGACATTGGTTATACTTTTCACAATGCGTCAGCATTCTCATTTCTATTCTGGTTGTTCTGTTTCCATTAATCTAGCTTCCTTGTCCCTCCTTACCTTATCATTTTTGATCTAGGGTAAATTTTGACTGTTAGATCTCATTTAGATGATTGTTTAGAGGAGGACAGTACTCATGGGTGATGCTTATTTTATGAGCCACTCTGTCTTATGGCTGATAGGTGGCCACTGCGGGGAGTGGTTTGAGTTCCAGGTTTAAAGGGCATTGTAAGGTGATAGTCTCGGGGGTTCCTCTAGATTCTACTGGTCCAGTAAGTCCGGCCTTTTTTTAGGAATTTGAGTTTTCTACATTTTTCTCGTATTCTATTCAGGACCATCTATTGTGTCCCTGGTTGGAATGGTTGGTAATGGTAGCCAGGCACCATCTAGTTCTTCTGGCCTCAAGGTAAGTGAGGCCGGGTTCATGTAGACTACTAGTCCTGTAGATCAGTTTCTTCTTTGAGGCTTTGGTTTTCTTCTTTCTCTTTTGCTCCAGACGCGTAGAGGCCAGTAGTTCTGTCTTAGATAGCCGCTCACAAGCTATTTAACACCCCAGACGCTACTCACCAACCTACGATGTAGAACGTTATCTTTATGAGCTATGTTATGCGAATTGACTGAGTTGCCCCACGAGACTATGGTCCTAAGCCCTCAAACCCAGCAAACCAATCCCGCAAGGTATTTGATTATGTCTAGGAAGTATTCATAACTGTGCCCCCAATGTGCTTTATTTTATATATAAATATATATGTAGCACACATAAACATGTATATACATTTGCCTACAGAAACACCTATGCATGCACACTTTTGTATTCATATCTGCTTACTTATAGATATACAGTCATGCACTGGATAACGTCTGTTTGGGCTACGTCCGACTGAATATACGTCCGTGGTCCCATAAGATTATACATATGTAGTATATATCTTACCTTTTTATGCCTATAAAACACTTCCAAATTGTGCAGTGTTTTCATGAGTGTCACACAGTAGTGTGTGTATTTGTTATTACAAACCGTTGTATTTAACTCAAATTTTTAACATAATAGACTTTATCGCAGTCCGTTCTTAAGTACGAGTTGTCCCTAAGTCCGATGTTCATAACTTCGGGACTGCCTGTATGTGATACGGTGTTCGCACAACATCCAAATCACATAACATCCTGTTTCACAGAATGTATCGTGGATGTTAAGCAACGCATGACTGTATAAGCGTACATATCTACCTATGTAACCACACACATTTTTTGGTGGTTATTGCTGTTGCAAAATTGTATGTGTTATGGTAGGCTATAATCTTTATGGAAGCAGATTGCCAGGTCTTTCTCCCACAGAGCTACTGAGTGGGTTCGAATTTCCAGCCTTTCAGTTAGCAGCCTAATGTTTAACCATTTGCACCACCAGGGCTCCTTTAGTACTAACATATTTGTAGTTATAATATCTTTATTTAACACAGAACTTGGCAACATTACAGCTTTTGCCTTTTTAAATTTTCTAAAGGACTTAATTTAAGAAGTGTCTGTACTCTGTTAATGGTATTCCTACCAGACCAGTGGTTTGTGACTATCTGTCAGACGCTAATCGAAGGGGCATTATATGGAAGACCATAGTTGTCTTTCATGAGACTCAGCTCAAAGTGTTAGCTGTTTTTACTTAATTTATTAGCAACTCGGCATATATAAGTGTACTTAAATATGTTTTTAAAGCAACCCATTTTCATTTCTAATTTGATCTCTGAGCTCTACATTGGGGATGGAGTAGAGAGGTTGATACGAGTGTTAGATTCCCTTCCTTGAAAGTAATCTTCAAGATCTGCTATAAATTGAATTAGTTTAATTTATATGATTGCACTTAGAGGTAGAAATCTTGTATAAAAATTGTCACCTGTTTTTCTTAAACTTAAGCACATGAGAACTTCCCATCTTTGTTTCCTGGTCCTGAACTGAAGTTGCTCCCTCTTACAGTGGATTCTTTCAGAATGAAAAAAAAAAAAAAAAAACCCCAGCAATTTTCTTAGTAGAAAGAATGCAAGTCTAGGAGCCAGAACTAGGGAATGGGCTCTGTTTCCATTGTGGATTAGGCTGGGAGAGTGGTTCCAAAAAACCAGTCGCTGTTAATTCCAACTCAGGGTGACCCCACGTTGTGTCAGAATAGAACTGTGCTCCGTAGGGTTTTCAGTGCCTGATTTTTTGGAGGTAGATCATGACACCTTCTGAGGTGCCTCAGGGTGGACTTGAACTGCCAACCTTAAGCAAACTTAAGCTACATGCTTAACTGTTTGTGCCACTCAGGGACTCCGAGAGGATGGTTACTGGTAGACGATGGTATAATTTACTAACTACAGATAAATATTAACAATACATCGTGTGAGCCGTAGTACACATGGGGAAAAAGCATCGAATTATGCTTTATACAAGAGCAGGAACCCGGGTGGCGTAGTAGTTAAGAGTTCAGCTCCTAACCAAAAGGTTGGCGTTTGAATCTACGACGCACCCCTGGAAACCATATGGGGAGGTTCTACTCTGTCCTGTAGGGTCGCTATGAGTCCGAATCGACAAGACTAGTTTTGCTCTTGCCTGGATTAGCTTACGTTCTTTCTATTTGATATTTTTGGCTCTGGGCCAGGCACTGTGCTTGGTGTTGAAGGCACAAAGGTTCTGAGTTCAGGGAGTTTACAGAGAAGTGTATAATGAGAACAAGATTCAACATGGGAGGATCATTTAACCCTTAAAGAGCCAGGGTCAACTTCCCAGAGTGTACTCTGGCGAAGCAGAATCTTTAAGTATACCTAGAAATTAGCTAGGGTAATCAGAAGGGGCGAAAGACTTGCTCAGCATCTCAATAGTTAAGAAGGGTTTACTGTCTACTTTTTCAAGCCTCAAGCCTCAATACTATGCTGACTCCCTCTTACTGTGTGAAACTTTCAAATAACTTTCAATGTAAAAAAGTCACTGCATTACTTATTGTCTAATTATAAATACCTTGTCCTTTATCATACATTTTAAAATTAGTTTCCGATGTCCTTGGCCTGCTTTTCCCCATCATCCTTCAGTCATGTTATTTTAAGGTAAATAGGGGAATTATTTAAGTGTGAAACCACAAGATTAGACTATTTTTATTTATAAGCTTGTTACCACTCACTGATATTTTTTATGAAATGTATTTGTTGTAGAAATTTATAAATATAAGCATTTCAGAAAATTTTTGAAATTTATGATATGTATCTATTACTGACATGCAAAGGTGAATGATATTGTTGTTTAAAAGCAACATATTGTAATCTATCTGTATAGAAAAAAGTAGAAGAATATACATAAAAATACTAATAAGTTATATCTAAGTGTTAGGGTTTTTTTTATTTTATGCATTTTTGTATGATTAATTTTTTTTCAGTGAGCTTATTAAGGTAAGTGTATATTCATTACAAAAAATGTAGATTCAATTAGGTATCACACACTCAAATTTCTGAAGGCAAGGTGAGTGCATGAGGTGAGGTAGATAGTAAATGGTAACAAGCTAATAGGTAATAGTGGGAACTAGGTCATACTGGAACATGTATACCTCATCTGCTAGGTCAGAAGACTGCTGATTATTGTACAGAAATTGTCCACATTGCCAGATCTCAAGAAAAATTCAACCTGGGTTTTATAAAAATAGCTGCAACTCATTCAGATTAAACAAATTTGCAGCAAACCTATCACCTGCAGCCTACCACTCTGAAAACTTTGATTATATTGTAATATTACTAAACTATTCATAAATTATTTCATTGAAAATTGCATGAACTTAATTTTTCCTTTAATTGTATTTCTGGTATTTCTCAACATTATTTTCATTTTTTCATGGAAGAATAAAAAGTTGACCAGATGTTTGTGTGATTTTATGTATTATTTAGTGATACCAGGAAATCATAATTATAGAGGAAATACAGTGTCCTATTTCTTATTCAGTAAAACCTGACTTTTTTTTTTTTTTTTTTTTTCATTTATATGAGACCAAACAGTCAACATGTACTTAGATGCAAAGATGAGAAGGCAAGGGGGCAGGAAAACTAGATTACTGGAGACGGAACAACAGGAACAGAAATAATGAGAAAGCTGACACACTGTGAAAAATGTCAGTGAACAAATTGTGTAGAAATTGTTAAATGGGAACCTAATTGGCTGTGTGAACTTTCACCAGAAACGCAATAAAATATTTTAAGAATAAATAAATAAACCCCTGATTTTAGTAATGTTAGAGACACACATAGTATGTGAGCCATCTTTTGTGTCACCGTTGTTCTTCATAGCTACTAATACAGATCATGGGATTTGTGTAGTACTTTTAATAATAATTTGCTCTTTCATTTTTCTTAAATATAAGGGCATATTTGATTTGTCATTTCAAGATAACTAATTTTAATCAATTTCTATGAAAAATATATCTTTGGTTGATATCATCTAAGTACATATTGCAGTGAAACCTGTGAGAGCTGGAACTCAAGTGGACTGCCTTGTTTTTCCAGGTCTCAGAGGTTTTTCACCTTTGACAGCGTGCGGTCTCAACCACTTTTCTATAGTTCTTTATTAGTGGAAAACAGTTTTCCTTCTCTGACAGGTTTCTGCATTACACAGGTTCCAACTTTCTCAGGTTTCACTGTATAACCACTTACAGATTCCTACATTATAATTTTAAGAGATTCTGGTTTTTTATTATTATTTTTTCTTTATAGCAACAATTATGTTTATTAAAGGAAAGTAGAAGTACAATGGGGAAAATGCCATCTTAAGTCTCACAACCAAACACAATGATTATTTCCTTTCAGTCTTTTTTTTTTTTTTTTTTTCCCCATTTGTAAAACTTTCCCTGACTTTGAGAATTGGCAGTAGTTTACATGATTATAATGATATTGCATATACTGTTTTCTACCTTGATTATTTTTCGTTAACAAATCATGAACATTTTCAGATTTTTAATTACCCTTAAACCCATGGCCCAAATATTATCATTCTTAATATTTAGTTGTAAATCCTTTTTTTTTCTGTGAATGCTGGTATGTATAAAATTGGAATTTTATGGACAACACTGTTTACTAACTTGCCTTTTAAAAAAATATGAGTATTCTCTTGTGTTCATCAATCTTTGATGATTTTTTCTTTTTCATCTTTAAAATAATTTTAATAGATAAAATATTCATGTGGTATAAAATGGAAAAGGTACACAAGTTTCTACAGCAAAAATATCTTCCTCTTTCCCCTTTCTCCCAGTTTCCTTTTCTATCTGCTGCCTCTGTTATAGAAACAAATACACACATGTTGGGGGGTTTTTTCCTCCTTTTAAAAATACACAAAAAACGAATGGAACCGGGGAACCAGAGGTGGAAAGTGAAATGGAGAGAGTGCTGACACAATGCAGGATTGCCACCAATGTCACGAAACAATCGGTGTATAAAATTTTAAATGAGAAGCTGATTTACTCTAAACTTTCACCTAAAGCACAATAAAAAATAAAAAAACACGAACACTTTTCTGTACCTTGCTTTCTTTTTTTAAACTTAACCAAAATGTCTCGAGGACATTGTTTTTAGCTGCTATCCAGTCGGCCCCCAACCCATGGTTACCCCATGCACAGCAGAACGAAACACTGCCCAGTCCTGTGCCATCCCCGTGATCTTTGGGGATGGAACCATTGTGATCCATAGGGGTTCATTGGCTGGATTTCAGAAGTAGATCGCCAAGCCTTTCTTCCATGTCTGTTTTAGTCAGGAAGTTCCACTGAAACCTGTTCATCATCATAGCAGCACACAAGCCTCCACTGACAGACAGGTGGTGGCTTCGTGTTGGCTGGGAATCAAACTGGGGTCTCCACCATGGAAGGCAAGAATTGCACCACTGACCATGTCTTGGAGATTGGCATACATAAACAGCTTCTTCGTTCTTTTTTTATAGCTTCATGCATTGTACATTGTACAGATGTACTATGATTTGTATAACCAGTCACTCTTTGGTGAATATTTATGTTTATAGCCTTTTGTTGCCACAGTGGTGCACATAATCCTGTATATAATTTTGCAGATGTGTAGTATACACACAAAATAAATTCCTAGAAGTGGAACTACTGTGTCAAAGGGTATTTAATGCATTTGTAATATTGATATATGTCATCAGATTGCCAAAGGATTTTATTAGTTTACCCCTTTACCAGCAGCAACAATGTTTGAGGTCAGTATTTTTATTTTTGTCAATCTGATAGGTGAAGAATATTATCTCCATGTAGTTTGAATGTGTTAGAATATGATTTCCAGTGGCTATATAGCATTCCATTTCATGGGGATACCATTTAGTTATTCATTCCCTATTACTGTATAAGCAGTTTGTGTTTTATTTTACTATTGTAAACAGCGCTGCAGTGACAATCCTTATATGTGTGTTTTTTCGTTCTTAAAACCCTTTTAAATATATAGTAATACTTGTGGTTGTGTGCCATTGAGTTGATTCCGACTCATAGTGACCCTATATGACAGTAGAACTGCCCCATAGAGTTTCCAAGGAGTGGCTGGTGGATTTTAACCACTGTGCCACCAGGGCTCCATAGGAATACTGGTATCCTTCAGTTAGCATTTAGCAAACATTTTTCCCATATTAGTTTTGTTTTAAACTCAAGTATTTTCGTAGGCAGCCTAATGGTCCATCATTTTTCTATCCTTCCACAGTTTTCTTAACTGTTAGACGCTTAAGTTATTTCTGATTATCCACTACTATAAAATAAAACCCAAAGGATATTCCATTTAAGATGGTTGCCTTTACAGAGATACCAAGAGGTAGAATTACTAGTGTTCAAGAGTAGAATGAATATGAGTATATTTAAAGTTTTTGGTCTGTAATGCCTTGTTGCTTGACAAAATTGTTGGTAGTTTGTATTTTCACCTTGCTTCACTCTCCCCGGTACTGAATTTTTATTTTTTGCCAGTTTGGTAAGTGAAAATTGTTTATGTTTTAGTTTTCTTTTCTTTGATTAGTAGTGAGCTTACTCCTATCCATGTTATCCCCCCTCCATATTTTTAGTTATTTTGTTTTTTGTAATTGTCTGTCATGTTCCCTTGGGTAACCTTTGTGTTTTTCATTGTGTGATATATGAGCACTCTGATAGTGGCTCTTGAGAGCTTTTTTTAGTTGTTGCAGCAACTAACATTTAGTAGTCAGGGCCCAAGGGTGCTTAATGAATGGGACAGTCCTACTCAATGAAGATGAAGAATTGTTCTACTCAAGTGCTACTGGTGCCCCCACTGAGGAGCACTGTTTTTCAGTAAGAAAATTAACACATTGTCATATTTATTGAAAATATTGTCTTCAAATTTTTACTTTTTAATTTCTTTGACAAAAGTATTTAACTTTTTCATGAGGTCAAATCTATTTATCTCCATTATTTATTTCATTATTTAAAAAAAAAAACCCATTGTCGTTGAGTCAGTTCCGACTCTTAGCGACCCTGTAGGACAGAGTAGAACTGCCCCATAGAGTTTCCGAGGAGCGCCTGGTGGATTTGAGCTGCTGACCTTTGGTTAGCAGCCATAGCACTTAACCGCTATGCCACCAGGGTTTCCTATTTCATTATTAGTGAACTTAAAAGGTTATTAAACATCCAGAGTTTTAGTAAATAGTTGCATGTATTTTTCTTCTTGTTTCTTTTTTGGGAGGTACATGGTTTTGTGAAAAGAAAAATCATCTTTTAAGATGTTTTCTAAGATCTTCTAGACTTAAATACTAAACACAGTAGTAATCATGAAAGTTTACACAGTTAAAAATATATCACTTAAGATTTAAGTTGAGTGCTCTTTTAAAGAATTTTTTTTATATTGTCTGTATTGCTTGTAGAAAACGTGGGAAATACAAAAATTAAAAATCATCTATAATGCATTCACTTAGAGATTGTCATTGTTGTTAGGTGCTGTCGAGTCAGTTCTGACTCACAGTGATGCTGTGTACAACAAAACGAAACACTGTGTCCGGTCCTGCATCATCCTCGCAGTTGTTATATTTGAGCCCATTGTTGCAGCCACTGTGTCAGTCCATCTCATTAAGGGTCTTTCTCTTTTTCGCTGACCCTCTGCTTTACCAAACATGATGTCCTTCTCCAGGCAACGGTCCCTCCTGATAACACGTCCAAAGTACATGAGATGAAGATTCGCCATTCTCACTTCTAAGGAGCATTCTGCTGTACTTCTTCCAAGACATATTTGTTCGTTCTTCTGGCAGTCCACGGTATAGTCATTATTCCTTGCCAACAGCATAATTCAAAGGCATCAGTTCTCCTTCAGTCTTCCTTATTCATTGTCCAGCTTTCACACACATATGAGGCAATTCAAAATACCATGGCTTTGGTCAGGTGCACCATAGTCTTTAAAGTGACGTCTTTGCTTTGAACACTTTAAAGAGATCTTTGGCAGCAGATTTGCCCATTGCAGTGTCCTTTGATTTCTTGACTGCTGCTTCCCTAAGTGTTAATTGTGGATCCAAGTAAAAAGAAATCCTTGACAGCTTCAGTCTTTCTTGCATTTATCATGTTGTTTACTGGTCCAGTTGTGAGGATTTTTGTTTTCTTTATGTTGAGGTGTAATCCATACTGAAGGCTATAGTCTTTGATCTTCATCAGTAAGTGCTTCGAGTTCTCTTTGCTTTCAGCAGTCAAACTTGTGTCATCTGCTTATCGCAGGTTGTTAATGACTCTTCCTCCAGTCCTGATGCCATCTCCTTCTTCATATAGTTTAGCTTCTCAGTTTATTTTGTCAGCATACAGATTGAATAACTATGGTGAAAGGATTCAACCCTGACACACACCCTTCCTGATTTTAAACCACGCAGTAGCCCCTAGTTCTGTTTGAACAGCTGCCGCTTGTTCTATGTACAGGTTCCACATGAGCATATTCAAGTGTTCCGGAATTCCCGTTCTTCCCAGTGTTATCCATAATTTTTTATGATCCACACATCGAATACCTTTGAATAGTCAGTAAAACACAGGTAAACGTCTTTCTGGTACTGTCTGCTTTCAGCCAAGATCCATCTGACATCAGCAGTGATATCCCTTGTTTCATGTCCCCTTCTGAATCCAGCTTGAATTTCTGGCAGTTCTCTGTCGATGTCCTGCTGCAACCACTTTTGAATGATCTTCAGCAAATTACTTGTGGGTAATATTAATGATATTGTTTGATAATATCTTCATTCTGTTGGATCACCTTTCTTTGGAGTAGGCACAAATAATGGATCTCTTCCAGTCGATTGGCTGGGTAGCTGTCTCCCAAATTACTTGGCATAGACGGGTGAGCACTTTCAGCATTTCATCCGTTTGTTGATACATCTCCATTGGTATTCTGTCAATTCCTGGAGTCTTGTTTTTTGCCAGTGCCTCCAGTGCAGCTTGGACTTCTTCCTTCAGTACCATTGGTTCTTGATCATATGCCACCTCCTGAAATGTTGAACATTTACCAGTTCTTTTTGGTACAGTGACTCTGTGTATTCCTTCCATCGTCTTTTGATGCTTCCTTCAACATTATGCCCATAGAATGCTTCAATATTGAAACTTGAGGCTTGAATTTTTTTCTTCAGTTCTTTCAGCTTGAAAAATGTCGAACATGTTCGTCCCTTTTGGTTTTCTAACTCCAAGTCTTTGCACATGTTGTTATAATACTTTACTTTGTCTTGTTGAGCTGCCTTTTGAAATCTTCAGTTCTTTTACTTCATCATTTCTTCTGTTAGTTTTGGCTCAACTTTCCAGAGCAAGTTTCAGAGTCTCTTCTGACATCGATTTTGGTCTTTTCTTTCATTCCTGTCTTTTTAATGACCTCTTGCTTTCTTCATGTATGATATCCTTGATGTCATCCACAACTCATCTGGTCTTTGGTCATTAGTGTTCAGTGCGTCAAATCTATTCTTGATATGGTCTCTAAATTCAGGTGGGATATACTCAAGGTCGTACTTTGGCTGTCGTGAACTTGTTTTAATTTTCTTCAGCTTCAACTTGAACTTACATATGAGCAATTGCTGGCCTGTCCCTCAGTCGGCCTCTGGCCATGTTCTGACTGACGATATTGAGCTTTTGCATCGTCTCTTTCCACAGATGTCGATTTGATTCGTGTGTATCCATCCAGCGAGGTTCATGTGCATAGTCACCATTTATGTTGTTGAAAAAAGATTATTTGTAATGAGTAAGTCATTGGTCTTCCAAAATTCTGTCCTGTGATCACCAGTGTTGTTTCTGTCAGCAAGGCTGTGTTTTCCAATTACTGATTCTTCTTTGTTGCCAAGTTTCGCATTCCAGTCACTTACAATTATCAATGCATCTTGATTGCATGTTTGTTCAATTTCAGACTGCAGAAGTTGGTAAAAATCTTCAGTTTCTTCATCTTTGACCATTGTCATTGGTGTATAAATTTGAATAATCGTTGTATTGACTGGTCTTTCTTGTTGTATGGAAATTATCATCACTGACAGTGTTGTACTTCAGGATAGATCTTCAAATTTTTGACAACGAATGTAACGCCATGTCTCTTCAGTTTGTCATTCCTGGCATAGTAGACCATATGATTGCCTGATTCAAGATGGCCAATACCAGTCCATTTCAGCTCACTAATGCCTAAGATATCACTCTTGATGCATTCCATTTCATTTTTAATGACTTCCAGTTTTCTACATTCCTACTTGGTGAATTCCACGTTCAATTATTAATGGATGTTTGCAGCTGTTTCTTCTTATTTGAGTTATGCCACATCAGCAAATCGTGCAGTCAAGATGCAGTGATAATTAAATTGTGTCCCCCCAAAATATGTGTCAACTTGGGTAGGCCATGATTCTTAGTATTATGTGATTGTCCACCATTTTGTCATCTGATGTGATTTTCCTATGTGTTGTAAATCCTACCTCTGTGATGTTGATGAAGCCCTGGTGGTGTAGTGGTTAAGAGCTCAGCTGCTACCCAAAAGGTCGGCAGTTCATGTCCACCAGATGCTCCTTGGAAACTCTATGGAGCAGTTCTACTGTCCTGTAGGGTCGCTGTGGGTCAGAATGGAATCGATGGCACCTAACAACAGCAGCAGCAACAACATGATGTCAGTGAGGCAGAATTAGAGGCAGTTATGTTAATGAGGCAGGACTCGATCTACAAGATTAAATTGTGTCTTAATTCAGTCTCTTGAGATACAAAAGAGAGAAGTGAGCAGAGAGACCTGGGGGGCTCATAACCACCAAGAAAGCAGTGACAGGAGCAGAGCAGCTCCTTTGAACCCAGGCTTCTTGCAAGGAGAAGCTCCTACACCAGGGGAAGATAGATGACAAGGACCTTCCTCCAGAGCTGACAGAAAGAGAAAGCCTCCTATGGAGCTGGCATCCTAAATTTGGACTTCTAGCCTTCTAGACTGTGAGAGAATAAATTTCCCTTTGTTAAAGCGATCCACTTGTGGTATTTATGTTATAGCAGCCCTAGATAACTAAGACACTTAGAGATAAGGCTTTTTATATTTTCATGTATTTTGTACTATTTTATTTTACTATGCAATTATATTTTTAAATTTGAAAAATTAATACATAAATATATTCTCATTGCAAAAATTCAGACCTTAACAGTTAAAGCTAAAGACCCTCATTGACTTCCATCCCTATTCCCAGTCCTTTCTACAGAGGTACTGTTAGGAGTTTTGGTACACATCCTTGAAGACCTTTTTCTTTATCTGAAGAAACAGAATATTTTTAAAAAGCTTGCTTTTCGGCTAAACATTAAGTTTTTTCAGGTTGTGTGTATAAAGACTGTTATGGATTGAATTGTGTCCCCTCAAATTGTGTGTCAACTTGGCTAGGCCATGATTCCCAGTATTGTGTGGTTGTCCGTCATTTTGTGATCTGATGTGATTTTCCTATGTGTTGTAAATCCTAATCTCTATGATGTTGATTAGGCAGGTTTAGAGGCAGTTATGTTAATGTGGCAGGCCGCAATCTACAGCATTAGGTTGTATCTTGAGTCAGTC
Source organism: Dugong dugon (assembly GCA_030035585.1). Taxonomy (NCBI): domain Eukaryota; kingdom Metazoa; phylum Chordata; class Mammalia; order Sirenia; family Dugongidae; genus Dugong; species Dugong dugon. Next base: position 131,443,806 of record CM057461.1, read on the forward strand.
TCTTTTGAGATAGAAAAGGCAGAAATGAGCAGACAGGATAGGGACCTCCAACCACCAAGAATGAAGAACCAGGAGGGGAGTGGGTCCTTTGGACCTGTTCTAAGAAGTTCCTAGACCAGGGAAAGACTGATGACAAGGACCTTCCCCCAGAACCAACAGAGAGCAAAAGCCTTCCCCTGAAGCTTGCACCCTGCTTTCAGACTTCTGGCCTCCTAGACTGTGACAGAATAAATTTCTCTTTGTTAAAGCCATCTACGTGTGGTATTTCTGTTGTAGGAGCACTGGATAACTAAGACAAAGACCTTTTAAAACTGCTGTACAGTATTAAATAGCATGTATATGCCAAAATTGATTAGCATACTATTTTGGTGGGACATTTGGGTTTTTCCATTTATTGTTGTTATTGTTTTTACAAACACTGTTGCAAAAAAAAAAAAAAAAGTCACATATGCCTTCCCTTGCACATTTATTCATTTATTTAATAAGTACTGATCTCCTGCCGTATGCCAAGCGCTGTTTGGGGCAGAGGAATGAGACTGAAAAGGTCTACTACTTCATGGAGTTTATATTCTAGTGAGGGGAGATAGATATAAAAACTTGAATTTATAATAAAATAACAAATAGCAATGCTGGGAAGAAAAATAAAGCAGAATAAGGGAATATAAAGTACTGGAGGATAGGGACTGCTCTTTTGAATTGACTGGTCAGGAATGGCCTCTGTAAAGAGGTGATGCTTGATCAGTGACTTTAATTGGGGAAAGGAGTGAACCATATGAAGATTTAGGGGAAGAGCATTCCACACAGAGGGAACAGCAAATGTAAATGACAAGTAAATGAGCCTTGGGGTGTTTGATGAACAGCAGGAATACTATTGTGGCTGAAGCAAAGCCAAGAATGTTAGGAGATGAACTTGTAGAGGTCAACAGGAGCTCTAAAACATTTAGAGCTGTGCTGCCCAATACAATAACTATAAACTACATGTTATGTTGAACACTGAAATGTGGCTAGTTGAAGTGAATTATGCTGTAAGTATAAAATATACAGGAGCCCTGGTGGCGCGGTGGTTAAGTGCTCAGCTGCTAACTGAAAGGTAGCAGTTTGAATCCACCAGCTGCTCCACGGGAGAAAGATGTGGCAGTCTGCTTCCGTAAAGATTTACAGCCTTGGAAACCCTATGTGGCAATGACAGTGGGTTTGGTTTTGGTTTATAATGAAATTAGTTAAGTAAAACGTATTACTAAAATTAACCTGTATATTTTTACTTTTTTAAAGTGGCTACTATAAAATTTAAAATCATGTATTTGGCTCACATCGTATTTCTTTTCGTCAGCGTTGATTTAGATGCTTAAATTACATTGTAACACATTTTAGTCAGTGTGGTGGTAAGACATTAGAGAGTTTTAAGCAGAGAGATGATACAAGATTTATGTTTTAAAATTAACCACTGTTCTGTTGAGAACAAACAGTATAAAGCTGAAAGTGAAAGCAAAAAAATAACCTAGGAGGCTATTGTGGTACTCCAGATAAGAAATGATAATAACGTAGATAGTAAGAGCATTTGGTATAATTTTGAAGCTATAGCCAAATTGACTTTCGAATGGTTTGGATAATGGGGTGTTAGGGAGAGCGGAATCAAAGATGACTAAATTTTTAGCCTTAGCAATTGTGTTGTACAGTGACAATGTCTACTGGCTTTTTGAGGGAATGGAGGTGCGAAAGTAGTTTTGGTTTTGTTAGATTATTCTTAATAAAGTAAACATACCAAAACATACAGAAATTCTAAGTGTAGCTAAGACAGTTTCCCAAAGTAAGCTCACCTATGTAAGCAGCATTCAGAATAAAAAAACAGAACAAACCACTGTCCTAGTAACTCCCTTTGTGTACCCTTCCATTTACTATATTGTCTTTTAACTCTGTAAATTAATGGTGATATTCATTGCAATTTCCAAGTCCCAGAACTGTAGAATTGTTTATTGTGCTCTAGAATTGTGAAATTTGGAAAATCGCCAACAATTAGGGATTTTTTTTTTTTCCCTACATTTTATTTATTTTATTATTGTTGTTGAGAATACACACAGCAAAACCTACACCAATTTAACAGTTTCTACATGTACAATTCAGTGACATTGATTACATTCTTCAAGTTGTGTTAACTGTTTTCAACCTTCTTTTCTGATTTGTTCCTCTCTCATTAACATAAACTCACTGCCCCCTAAGATTCCTATCTAATCTTTCTAGTTGCTGTTGTCAATTTGATCCCATATAGATAGTTCTTAAAAGAGCGTAATGCTCAAGGCAGACCTTTTTTCACTAGTGAAGCTAAACTGTTGTTCAGTTTTAAGAATATTTCAGGAGATATTTTTGGTTTAAGATTTAAAGATTATCACAGGGCAGTAGTTTCAGGGGTTCATCTACCTTCCATAACTCTAGAAAGTCTAGAGTCCATGACATTTTGATTCTTTTCTGTATTTTCCCCCTTTTGATCAGGATTGTTCTGTGGAATCTTTGATTAGAATGTTTAGTAATGGTAGCCAGGTGCCATGTAGTTCTTCTGGTGTCAGACAAAGGAGGCCGTTAGCCACACATTCCATATCCTCCTCCTATTCCTGACTCTCTTTCTTCCTCTGTTGCTCCAGGTGAGTAGGACTAATTGTTGTGCCTTGGATGGCCAGTTGCAAGCTTTAAGATCCGAGGTACTACACAATGAACTAGGAGGTAGAACAGAAGCAGTAAACATGTTATTAGGCCAGTTAACTGGGATGTCCCATGAAACCATGACCCTAAATCTCCAAACCAAGGAACCAAATCCCATGAAGTGTTTGGTTACATGTAAGCAACCTCCGCAGATACTTTTTTTTTTGGTCGTCGTAAATATATCACTAACTTTTGCCAATTCAGCTTTTTACAAGTGTACAATTTATTGACAGCAATAAGTGAGGTCATACAATATTTGTCCTTTTGTGATTGGCATATTTCGCTCAGCATAATGTCTTCAAGCTCCATCCATTCTGTAGCATGTATCAAGACTTCATTTCTCCTACTGGCTGAGTAGTATCCCATGGTATGTATATACCACATTTTGTTTATCCATTCATTTATTAATGGGCATTTAGGTTTTTTCCACCTTTTGGCTGTTGTGAATAGTGCTGCAGTGAACATTGATGTACGAGTCTCTTTGTGTCTACTTTTACATCTTTTGGGTATATACCTAAGAGTGGAATTGCTTGGTCATATGGTAGTTCTATTTTTAGTTTTTTAAGGAACCACCACACTGTTTTCCCTCAATGATCATACCATTTTGCATTCCCACTGTCACTGGATAAGGGTTCCAGTTTCCCCACATCCTCAATAATGTTTGTTTTTTCAATCTTAGCCATCCTAGTAGGAGTGAAATGGTATCTCATTGTGGTTTTGCTTTTCATCTCTTTGATGGCTAATGAGGCTGAGCATCTTTTCATGTGTTTGGTGCCCATTTGAATGTCCTCTTTGGTGATGTGTCTATTCAGGTCCTTTGCCTATTTTATGATTGAGTTTGTCTTTTTGTTGTGAAGTTGTCGAAGTTTTATATGTATTTTGGTTATTAGATTCTTGTTGGATATATGGCTTCCAAAGATAGTCTACCAGTTGGTAGCTTGTCTTTTCACTTTTTTGGTGAAGTCTTTTGATAACAAAATTTTTAATTTTTATAAGGTCCCGTTTAGTTATTTTGTCTTTTACTGTTTGTGCTTTTGTTACTATATTAGGTAATCCATTATGGAAAGTTAGGACTAACTGCGTTACCCTTGTTGTTCATCTAAGAATAGGGATTATTTTTTGAGCTTTCATAACTTTTGCCTGGCTTTCAAATTTGGAGTTTGTTTTAAATAACATAGTATATAGGAAAGTAACTGTAACTGAACAATTTTTAATGTTTTACACAGTGTTGTGTTTATGCACGTATTATAAGAATAGAAATCTCAACCTGGGACATCGTAGTTAAACAAATAGCTGTAGAAGTTTCCTTGGAGGAAAATATATAAATAAATAAACTACTTCTTCTCTTCATCTGTCCCCCAAAATAGAGAATTTAAGAAGGCCTACAAAAGTTATTTAGAAAATAAAGAATAATCATGTACTGAGTAGTAATTTTGGAACCCTGGTGGCGCAGTGGTTAAGAGCTCAGGCTGCTAACCAAAAGGTCAGCAGTTCGAATCCACCGGCTGCTCCTTGGAAACCCTATGGGGCAGTTGTACTGTGTTCTGTAGGGTTGCTATGAGTCGGAATCAACTTGACTGCAACGGGTTTGGTTTAAGTAGTAATTTAATGTTTTTTCTTTAAGATAAGATTATTTCCTCAGATTTATGGATTTAACAGTATTCTCAATTCCAAATGTACAAGAATTTAAATTCTGTAAAAGTAAAAACTAACGTAACAAACTCGGCAGGATATTAAAAATGCTAGGGCTTTTTTGCTGTTGTATTAAGGCAGCCTGTGTCTGTAGTCTACTGGAGGATTGCAAGATATCTTTTTTGCTTTGTTTTATGGTAAAGAAATTCCAATATCCATTATATATATTAGAAATATAAAATAGAGAAAGGAAGTTATGAGAAACTTGTATTTTTTTTTTTCTATTTTCAGTGCAGTAATGTCAGAAATGAATATACCAACCCTTGGCTGAATTTGAATACAGCATAATCTATTTTTTGTATAGCTTAATCCCTAATTCACATAATCAGCATTAAACGAATGAATGCTATGGTTTGTATTTTCCAAATTGTTGTTAATTTGGGGCAAGGGGCTATTGCTCCTCATCTTGCTTTTACTGTTAGGGGTTCTGACTTGTGATTTGTGAAATATAAAATTGATAAGGGATGGTGGTGGATATATGATAAAATTGCATAGAATTAGAAACACACACACACAAATGAGTGCAGGTAAAACTGAGGAAATAGGAATAAGATAGGTGGATTGTATCAACGTGGATACCTGGTTGTGGTATTATTATACTACAGTTATGCAAAGTGTTACACTGGAGGAACCTGGGTAAAGTGTACACTGATCTCTGTGTATTACTCTTACAACTGCATGTGATCTGCGATCATCTCAATAGAATTTTCAGCTGATAAGAGGAGGAGTCTATTCAGATGGAGAGTATAGCTCTTTCAGAGTCTCATTGGACCTAAAATATTGTACACTATGTGCTAAACTACCAGCTTAGTTTAGATATGATAATTTTTAGAAAGCATATACACTTCAGTTAGTCTCAGATGAAACTGTCATTTTCATTCTCTGTTGGTTTGGATACTGTTTATACCTCATGCCTTTGTTTCTTCACCCCCACACTGTCATCCCCCACCAAGTATTATAATTCAAACATTTTAAGTCCTTAAAATAAATGTCTTATCTAAAGAATTCTGTTAAATGATAGCTATATGCTATATAGATAAAGCCATTACACAGGGTGTCTCCCTTGTTGGTCTTTTTTGTGACTACACTAGTATATCTGATTGTGATCAGAAAGAAGTCTCATGTTATAAAACTTAATGTACTTTAACTCAGAATATAATCCTACTGTATGTTAATTTCTTAAAATATTCTACTTGTCTTTTTCCTGGATGATTTATTTTTGGTATTCTTTATGAATTTGAATGTTTTTCTTTTTAAAACACTATTTTAATCAAACTCATTTTCGTTTTCTAGGCGCAATAGAATTGGATCACTTGTCCTTGACTTCTGTCTTTCTCTATTTAAAGGTAATCTGCTTGTTGGGTTTACTAACCATACAGACATAATAATACATTTTACTGTTTGGGTTGGCAATCTATATTACTTTGTGAAATAGAAGTTTAATTATATGACAATGGCTGTATCTTTTCTCTTTTAATAAAATCTCTTCTATTTGTCTCACAAAATGCTATCTAAAAAGAAAGTGCTAATACTCCATGTAATTTATCTCATGGAAGTAAATGTCAAAATTCAAACTACTTTTCTAGTTTATGTTTCACAGATTTTTTTTTTCGCAGAAATTTTCTGAAAAATTTTTGCTGTTTTAGTCTGTTTGCCTTTAACTTTATTTTACTCACAGATTGAAGTATTGGAGCCATGGGAATAAAGGTTCAGCGTCCTCGATGTTTTTTTGATATTGCGATTAACAATCAACCTGGTAAGAAAATTAATATTCTTGTTTTTTATATACAAACATTTACTATTTTAAAGAAGTTTAAACCAACTACTTTATTTTTCAGCTGGAAGAGTTGTCTTTGAATTATTTTCTGATGTGTGCCCTAAAACATGCGAGAACTTCCGTTGTCTTTGTACAGGTTTGTTGACATTTTCATTTGCCCTAACAGTGGTCCTATTTGATTGTAACTTCCTTTAATTTTTGATTTGCCATGTTTTACATTTCTTCATGTATATTCTTTGATTATTTCCTTCTCTTAACATGCAGATTATTCAGTATTTACTAGGACATAGAAATAATTCTTAGAAATATTAGTTCTAATAGGATTTTATCTGAGGTTGAGTCTACACTCTCCATAAAAACATGGGTGGTTTTTAAATGAATTTTTTAAAAATTCCTGAGAAGAGTGAAAATTCTGTAGTTTAAAGAAGCATATATAGCTCAAGGACATTTTTTATAGGGCAGTAGTTTGCATCATTAATTTTTTTGCTTTAATACTAATTCCTTGATTTCCTTCCTACTAAATAGCCTATTAAATTTTATTTTCTGCAGGTGAAAAGGGTACAGGGAAATCAACTCAGAAGCCATTACATTATAAAAGTTGTCTTTTTCACAGAGTTGTTAAGGATTTCATGGTTCAAGGTGGTGACTTCAGTGAAGGTAAGACTGATTCTGACAAAAGAAAGCCATTCTCGTGTGTTTGTTTGTCCATTTGCCATCATATCAGTTCTGGCTTAAGGCAGTCCCATGTGTGTTGGAGTCAGTGTTCAATGGCTGATTTTTCAGAAGTAGATCACCATTCCTTTTGAGGTGCCTATGGGGGAACTCAAACCTCCAACCTTTCAGTTAGCAGCCGAGTGTGTTAACCTTTTGCGCTACCCAGGGACTCCATATATATAATTGTGTGTGTGTGTATAAACATATATACATATACACATATATTAGAGTATACCACTTGAAATGTCGGATTCAAGATGAATCATTTTTGAATCCTGATTGATTAGACATGTTACGGTAAGTGGCTATTAGATTACACCCAATAATTTCATATTACGAGGCTAGCTTTCATAATCATTTGACTTCGTTTTCTAGGTGGTTCTTGTCTTATAAGCATTTATTTTTCTGTCCCTCAATAATATGGTGACTGTTGAACAATCATGATTACTTTTTTTATATGAGTTCAAATTAGGACATAATGCAACTGAAGCCGAGAAACGCATCATTTTGGCATTTGAAGTGGGTGTTGCTAATCAGTGAACGGTACAGCAGTGGTTTAAAAATTTCGCTCTGGAGACGAGAGCTTTCAAAGTGAGCCTCAAGGGAAACCAAAATCGGTCATAAGCGAAGACCAATTGGCAAGAATTGGTGGAAAGCAACCCTTGAACAACAGTTCAGAATCTTGCAGCAGATTTGGGAGCATCTCCTATGACTGTTTCCTGCAATTTGAGTACCACCGGAGAAGTGAAAAAGGTGGACAAATGGGTTCCACATGAACTGATGGAAAATCAGAAATCACAAAGTCTAGAGATGTGCTCAGAGCTGCTGGCCCACAACAAAAATGAATCTTTTTTGCAACTTATCATTACTTTTGATGAGAAATGGATACTGTTTGACAATAATAAATGATCGGGCAATGGTTAGATGCAGAGCAGTCTCCAGGACATTACCCAGAACAACTGCTGTATCCGAAAAAGGTTATGGTGACTATATGGTATCTGTAAAAGGGATAATTCATTATTCTTTTTTGTAACCAGGGCAGTCTATCAGTGCAAACTCATATTGTCAGGAAATTGATCATATGCATGAAAAATTGAGGTCAGAACAGCCAAGACTGATCAACAGAGATGGTGCAGTTCTGCTGCATGACAATGCACAACCACACACTTCTCAAAGCATTCCTTGAAAATTAAGAGCTAGGTTATGAGATTTTGCCACATCCACCTTACTCTCCTGACATCTCTCCAACGGAGTACCACCTTTTCAAACACTTAAAACTCTCCGTAAGTAATAAAGATTCACAAATCAAGAAGCTGTAGTTGAAGCATTTGAGCAGTTTACAGTCTCAAAAGATGAAGAGTTTTTTAAAAGAGGAATATATAGCTTAACATCACATTGGCACAAGATAATTGAACATAACAGCATATTTTGATTAAGTAAATTTGTTTCATCTCAATTTATAATGTTTTTACTTTTCCTTTGAAAAGCCGACATTTCATGTGGTACACCCTAATATATAGTTACGTGTGTACACGTGTGTGTGTATGTGTATATATATACTTCGTTAAGTATCATAGATTACAAACTTAGGTAAGTCACTGGGGACTCTAGTCCAGTTTTCTTCTCTCATTTAGTCTTTGCTCAAACAATTAGAAATACTCATAAAAGTGTATAGAAGAAGAAAAGGCAGACAAAAAAAAATTTTTACCTTTGATACATGAATTCATTTCAGAAATTTGCTTCTGGATAAAAAAACAAAACACTGTATTTATCTCTTAGGAAATCAGCATATGTGTTTAATTTTGTCACAACTGATAATCCTTTCTACAATATAGTTTTTACCTATACATTTTATTGTAAAAACATTGAAAGTGTATTTTTAAAGACACTTTAATTCCTGCTAAAAGACCTGTGTAATCATCATTAAAATGTAAAAGTTCTTCTTTCCACATATCTTAATAAGCTTCATCACGTTCTTTATCACTGTATCATAGAGAAAATAAGGTTTGAGATCTTCTCAGTATTGGTATTAAATTAACATCTTTTATGATTTGCTGTGATCCTCTGCATATTTGTTGATTCAAAATCATTTGAGTGCCTCCCTTTATAAGAAGCATTTTGTTTAGGTAGCATCTTCAAGGAGCTGACTGTCTTGAGAGTTTTAAGAGCCCATGTTTTTTATTTTTAGGAAATGGACGAGGAGGGGAATCTATTTATGGAGGATTTTTTGAAGGTAAAAATATGCATTTAAATTATATTTTTAATATTCTCTTTTATTCATTTGATTATTCTCAATTTAATCAGTAAGATTGTTCATTAAACGGTACACTAATAATTCAACCACCTTAAACTAATCTGGAGGCTTGTGAAAATTTTTATGTGATAAGCCTTTTATAGAAGTGGGAAATTTTTTTTTCCTTTGAAGTCTTTTTTTTTTTTTAATATCTTTGGTATTCTAAAACTTGGCTGTAGTTTCCCCCTAAATTTTAGTTTTTTTGGTGTAATTTTTTAAATTGATGTGAAAGAGCTTTTACCCCAAATTCTGTGAGCATGTGAATGTGGAAATACTTCAATATTTTTACATTATTCATTTTTGGGATTTGGTGAAATTTAGTATCCCTATATAATATTATTAGTATTAATTTTATATTATAAAATATCAAAGAATCCTATCTGAGATCTTTTTCTTGCTTTTTGGGAGTTTAATTTTTTTTAGGTGTGCTAATAAGCAAAGAAAGTCATTTTTAGAAACCATGAAGGACAAGTGGAAATGGAAAGAGAATTGATGTGGTACTTGGGTTTTATATATAGCAGGGGATATAAAATTAGAAATATTTTATCCAAAAAAAGATGAGGGACCAATGACTGCCCTGACAGGGAACACAACAGAGTCCCTGACAGAGCAGGAGAAAAGTAGGGTGCAGAACTCAAATTCTAGTAAAAACACCAGACTTAATCATCTGACTGAGAATGGAGGAACCCTAGAAGACATGGCCCCTGGGCTCTCTGTTAACCCAGAATTAAGACCATTCCCAAAGCCAACTCTTCAGACATAGAATATACTGGACTATAAGACATAAAATGATACTCATGAAGAGTGTGCTACTTAGTTCAAGTAGATACACGAGACTAAATGGGCAGCTCCTGTCCAGAGGTGAGATGAGAAGGCAGAAAGGAGTAGGAGCTGGTTGAATGGACACAGGAAATCCAGGGTGGAAAGGAGGAACATGCGGTCGGTCACATTATAGGGATAGCAACTAGGGTCACATAACAACGTGTGTATAAATTTTTGTATGAGAAACTAACTTGAGCTGTAAACGTTCACCTAAAGCACAATTAAAAAGGAGAGAAAATGGATTAACATTTGGTTCTCTCTTCTTTCGTAGGCTAACTTTGTTGTCTAAATTTTGTTAGGCTCTAAAGAACACATAAAATATGAAGAGGAGTGAAAATGAATTTTGGAGGGGGATTATGCCTGTAATGTAACTGAAACTTTGCTTCTCTGTAGATGAGAGTTTTGCTGTTAAACATAACAAAGAGTTCCTCTTGTCAATGGCCAACAGAGGGAAGGATACAAATGGTTCACAGTTCTTCATGTAAGTATTAGTCATCTGGTGGTTTAAAATAGCCCTTTTCTGGCTCCATCATTTCTCTGTATGCCTGCCATTAATCACTAATCAGTAAGGCAGGGATCAGTGAGTGGGTGGAGAATTGTTGGAGGGGGAAAGGAAAATCATTGAAAAGGGGAAGATACTTGAAATGGGGAGCTGAACTATGCTTCTGAAAGTTTTCCTATTCTAATTACAGAAGAATTGTAGCCAAGGTTCCCACCAACCATGCATTTTTTTTTTTATTGTGTCCTATGGGGTACAGGTTTGGTCTTCTCTTCAAAAGCCTTCAACTCTCCTAATCTCAGAGGAACTTAATCTGTCGTAGTCTAGTCTGGAGAGTTCCTCACTTGTGTGGTGAGGGTAGGAAACTGGAGGACAGGAGAGGAAATCAAGATATTATAACTTAGGAACCGCAGAGTCCTCTACTTTGAGACCAGAAGAAAGAAGTGCAGGGTCACAATAGATGGATCCTGATTGTAGGGGGAAAATGTGGAACAGAACTTCAAATTCTCAAGGAATCCAGACTTACTGGACCCATTGAGACTGGCAGAATCCCTGAGACTATTGCCCCGAGATATTCTTTAAACCTTGAACCGAAATTATCCCCTGAAATCACCTTTTAACTAAGTAGCAGGTTAGCTCAGGAAGTATAGAATGTCACACTTGAGTACTGTCCTCTTTTAAAAAATTATCTCTCTGAGACCAAATGTAGAGCAGTTACTCTAACTCATAGATGAAAAGTTTGAAGGCAGTGAGAATAAGTTAATGGGAATGGAATGATTACAACAGAAATAATAAGAACGTTGACACAATGTGAAGAATGTAACCAATATCACTGAACGTTATGTAGAAATTGTTGAAATTTTCCCACTCACGGTATGAATGAGAATCTGTTTGCTGTGTATACTTTTACCAAAAATACAATAAAATCTGTCAAAATGTATATATTATATTTGATGCCAGCAAAATCAAGAATATTTAACTGTGATGCCTGCCTTTGTCATCTTTTAGTTGATACTTTATCCTCTAGCATTACATTGTGAGAGTCAGAATGAGTTTTGAGGTTTGTTATTTATTGTGACTAGATTACAAGCAATGCAACCATAATTGTCCTGAGAGTAACAAATACTCATCCTACGAAGAATAATATCCACTAATGAAATATTGCTTACTTGGATTAGTACTTTTTTCTGATTCATTTGAAATTTGTCAGGTTCATTTGTTTCTGATTATATTTCATTTTGTCCCCCTCCTCTTGGTTTGTTGTTGTTTTTTAAGTTATAAACATTAGTATGGTTCTAAAAGTCAAAAAGAATACAAAAAAAAAAAAAACTCTGCAGTGTCACTCCCATTCTGCCACTTTTTTCACCCCATCCGTGTTAGTAACCAAGCTCACTACTGTCTGTTTTATCCTCCTGTATTTTATTTTGCAAACATAAGCAGATGCTTACCTCTTATTTCACCTTCTTTCTTACACAATAGATAACATAATCTGTATACTTTTTTGTTGTTAATCTTTTCACTTAATAATATGTCCTGGAAACGATTCCATATTGGTTCATAGAGGTCTTTCTCATTTTTTTTTTTTTTTACAGCTGCATAGTACAGTACACTGTTGTGTGTGTATGTTGTAGTTTATTCAGCCAGTTGCCCATATATGGGTCTTTCCTATTTTTTCAGTTAAAAACAACTTATATTATTACATGTTTGTTGGAGAAAAATTAGAAAGCACAGATAAAGAAGAAAAACAGTCCCATTCTCAGAGCATCTGTCTTCTACCAATACCTTAGTACATAACCTTCCAAACCTATTTCTATGCAGTAAAAAATGTAGGCAGGGTGCTGCATATGCTCTATAATCAACTTTTTGATATAAATCTCCTTACACATCATTAAGTACTAATTAGCATTTTTAATGGCTATATGTTATTCCATTGTTTGACGCTACTGTGCTTTGTTTAATCCTATTTTGGACATTTGGTTTGCCTCCCTTTTTTTTTTTTTTTTTAATTGTACTTTATTTATTTATTTTTATATTTTATTGTACTTCAGGTGAAGGCTTACAGAACAAATAGTTTCTCATGAAACCGTAGTACACGTTGTTTTATGACATTGGTTAACAACCCCACAGCATATTAACCCTCTAAGTTCTCAACCTTTTTTTTTTTTTGGTGAAACTACACATAGCCAAAGGTACACCGTTACAAAAATTTCTACGTGCACAGTTCAGTGACATTGACTGTGCTCTTCCAATTGTGCTGTAATTCTCACTTAAGATGAAGGCTTACAGAACAAAATAGTTTCTCATTTAACTGTTACTACAAATGTTGCCCTATGACAATGGTTAACAATCTCACAACACATCAACAATATCCTTACTCAACCTTGGGTTCCCTATCACCAGCTTCCTTGTCCTCTTCTGCCTTCTGGCCCTTATCACTGGACCCCTGTACTTCGTTAGTCTCATTTGGTTTTACGGGGCTGTCCGCTCCCAGGCTGAACAGTGAACCTCGGAGGTAGCTTCACCATTGAGCTAAAAGGGTGTCTGGGGGCTTGCCTCCCATTTTTTACTTTTTTTTTTTTTAAGTGCTGTTAGCAAACAGTGTTGTGCCTGTTGTTTGATGTGTTTTTAATTGTTTCTATACTATCAAGTTTCATTATTTAGTAAAATGTTCTACACATTTTTAAGCCTTTTGATATATGTTGCTGTGTTAATTTCCAAAAGGAAGTATAGTTTACCGTAAGCAGTATGTAACCTCCCAGTTTCACCACATCCTTACCAAAACTGAGTATTATTATTCATTTTCCTCTCTTAAATAAAATCCTTCGTATGCTAACCAGAACCCTCTGTTAAGTTCATGTAATCCTTTATATATATCCTCAGAAACTTAATTTCTTCTTTATCTCTTTCCATTTCTATATAATCTCTCTTAAACTCTTATATACTTCTATGTTCTGTTGTTTTTTGATAGGAATACCTTTAGTGTTTAGAGAGCTTCAGTCTTTTGATAGAGATACTATGTAGACTTTTGCTTGATTCTTAAAAATAGCCTGTAATTCACTCACACTTTCATCATAAATAGATGGCACAGTTGGTTCTGGAATGTCAGGTCTCCTAAATTTTGATCTTTTTACCATACTTCTTTTTCTACCCAGCTTTTCCTTTGATCAGACTGGATTCCTGCATACTTTCAGGATTAGAAGCTAAGTACTAAAAGAGCGATAAAATTACACCATTTTCTTTACTGTACGCAAATACCACTTTTTGGAATCCCTGTTGTGAAGATAGGAAGGAAGTTTATCATATCATTGACTATTTCTTTTCAAATCCACAGAAATTGGGTTGATTGTACTGGTAAGATTATTCTATACCAAACACATTTAGAAGTTTAATTTCTATACTTATATGGTTAAGAGCTCGGCTGCTAACCAAAAGGTCGGCAGTTCAAATCCACCAGCCACTCCTTGGAAACCCTGTGGGATAGTTCTACTCTGTCCTGTACAGTCGCTATGAGTCAGATTCGACTCAACGGCAACAGATTTTATACTTTGTGAACAGAACAATCAAATCAGCTTAGCAGAGAGGGGAAGGGGATAGGAGTAATCAGGCACTTTAGAATAAGGTGTGAAGAGCAAAGTTTCTTGGGAACTGTTTAACATTTTAAAAAACAACATTGATTTGCTGATAACAGTGAGCTCTTCTAAGCAATAGAGAACTAAAGTAGTGGAGATTTACTGTACAGAACCACGTAATTTTCCAAAGAAAATAAGTTTTTAAATGAACAGGCATGAGGTTCTTCGATTAATGATCATTAATTCACGCTCTACAGGAAAGAGATAACTGTGATTTTACTTCCTAGCAGTATTGTCCTATTATATTGTCATACTAAAAAAGACCAACAGACTATCAAACATTGTGGAGAAGTATATTATGGCAAGGGAACAGAAAAATTTATATGGCTCCTGCAGGTATCCAGTAATGAAATACTAGTTTTCATGCTGAATCTTAAAGAAGATAATACTGGATTTGGAGAAGGTCCAGAGAAGATAATGGGAAATGACTAGAATAGGAAAACCAGCAAAGAAACTTATTTTAAAGGTTATTTGTTTATGTTTTACTTTTAAAAAGGAAATATCAAAAGAATATGATCAAATACTATAAAATCAATGACAACTTGGATGAGAAAGCTGATTTAAAATCAACAAAGCTAGTTTAGAATAAATAAGAATTATAGTGTAAATTTAATCCTCAAAACAACTTCAGAGGTGGGAATTATTATCCCAGTTTTACAGATAAGGAAACTGAGGCTCTGATGTTTAGTTACTTAAAAATGGTCATGTAGCTAGTAAATGAAAAAGCAGGAAACCCAACTCAGCTGCAAGTGGTGGCACTAGTAGGGAACAAAAGAACTTGTTACAGATTTATAAACAACTGAGCTATACAGTGGAGTCATAGCATACACATGTTTAACTTACTGAAATTCAACTATATGAAAAAAGACAAGAAAAATAGTGTGATGTACTCCATGTGCTTCGGGCCGTGAACATGTGTTGTGAAAGTATGTATAAAATGAAAAATACGAATAAGCTTCTCTCAATCCCTTGTGCCTCATAGTGGTGAAGCCTGTTGCCACAGTGAATGTGATTTGTGTGTGTGTGTGTGTGATAAAATATATTTAACATAAAATGTGCCATTTTAACCATTTTTATGTGTACAATTCAGTGGCATTAATTAACTTTGCGGTGTTGTGTAACCATCACCACCATCTATTTCCAAAACTTTTCATCACCCTAAACAGAAACTCTGTACCTATTAAGCAATAACTCCCCATTCCCCCCTTCCCTCAGGCCTTGGTAAATACTAATCTCTATGCATTTTCCTATTCTAGATGTTTCATGTAAATGGGATTATACAGCATTTGTCCTTTTGTGTCTGATTTATTTCACTTAGCATAATGTTTTCAAGGTTCATCCATTTTGTAGCATATATCAGAACATCGTTTGTCTTTATGGCTGAATAATAATCCATTGTATAAATATACCACATTTTGTTTGTCCGTCCGTTGATGGATGCCTCGAGTGTTTCCACCTTTTAGCTTTTGTGAATAATGCTACCATGAACATTGGTATGCAAGTATCTCTTTCAGTCCCTTCTTTCGGTTCTTTTGGTTATATACCTTGAAGTGGGTGTGAAGTGGTTTTGGTTTGTATTTCCCTAATGACTAATGATGTTGAGCATGTTTTTATATATTTGTTGGTCATTAGTATATCTTTTTTGGAGAAATATCTACTCCAGTCCTTTGCCCATTTTTAAGTTGGGTTGTTGGTCTTTTTGTCGTTGTAAGAGTTCTTTAAATATGCTGAATGTTAAACATCAGATATATGATCTCCAGATATGTTCACCCATTCTGTATGTTGTCTTTTCAATTTTTTGGTCATGTCTTTTGATGTACAAAAGTTTTTAATTTTGATAAACCCCAATTTATCTATGTTTTCTTTTGTTGCTTGTGCTTTGGAATGGTACATAAGAATCCATTGCCAAATAAAAGATCCTGGAGATTTACCTCAGCTCCTTTGTTTTCTATTAAGAATTTTATAGTTTTAGCTATTGTTTAGGTTATTGATGCATTTTTATTTAATTTTCATAATATAGTATGAAGTAGGAGTTCAGTTTTGTTATTCTACATGTGGAAATCCAGTTGTCCCAGCATCATTTGTTAAAAAACTGTTCTTTCCCCATTGAAATGAATTAGCACCCTTGTCAAAAATCAGTTGACCATAGATATATAGATTTATTTCTAGACTCTTCTCAGTTCTATTCTTTTGGTCTGTATGTCTGTCTGTATGCTAGTATCACACTGTTTTGATTACTGTAGCTTTGTAATGCATTTTGAAATCAGGAAGTGTGAGTCCTCTTACTTTGAGCCTGTATTTTAATATTGTTTTGGCTATTCGAGGCCACTTGCAATTTCATGTGAGTTTAAGAACTAGCTCTCCATTTTTGCAAAAAGGCTTTTGAGGTTTTGATAGGAATTGCCTTGAATCTGTAGATGCCATTGGGTAGTACTGACATCTTAACAATATTAAGCCTTCCAGTCCATGAACATGGGATATATTTCCATGTACTTAACATCTCTTTTAATTTCTTTCAGCAGTGTTTTATAGTTTTCAGTGTACAAGTCTTTCACTGCCTTGGTTAAATTTATCCCTGGATATTTTATTCCTTTAGATGCTTTAGTAAATGGAATTGTTTTATTATTTTCCTTTTCAGATTGTTCATTGCTGGCTTATAGAAATAAAACTGATTTTTGTGTGTGGACTTTGTGTCCAGCAAGTTTGCTGAATTCATTCATTAGCTCTGGTAGCTTTCTTATAAGGATCCCTGATGGCACAGTGGTTAAGCACTCGGCTGCTAACTGAGAGGTTGATGGTTCAGCCTCACTTGCCACCCTGTGGGAAAAAAATTTGGTAGTCTGCTTCTGTAAATATTTACAGTCTTTGATAACCTACAAGTCAGTTCTACTCTGTCCTATAGGGTTCCTCCCTCTGCTTCTATATTTTAGAAGAATTTGAGAAAGATTGATGTTGATCTTTAAATGTTTGTTAGAATTCACCAGCAAAACCATCTGCTCCTGGGCTTTTCTTTGTTGGAGGTTTTTGATTACTGATTCAATCTCTGAATTTGTTAAAGATCTGTTGAGATCTTCTATTTCTTTGAATTCAATTTTAGTAGTTTTTGTGTGTTTCTAGGAATTTGTCCCTTTCGTCTGAGATATGGCATGTAATTGTTCATAATACTGGCTTATAATTCTGTTTATTTCTGTAGGGTTGGTAATAATGTCCTCTCTTTCATTTCTGATTTTAGTTATATATCTTCTCTCTTTTTTTTCGTTTGTCAGTTTAGCTAAAGTTTTGTTGATTTTATTAACTTTTTCGAAGAACCAACTTTTGTATTTGTTGATTCTCTGTATTTTTCTATTCTTTATTTCATTTATCTCTGCTCTAATATTTTTTATTACTGTGGTGAAATATATATATATAGCATAGAATTTGCCATTTTTAACCATTTTTAAGCGTACGGTTGTGTGATATTAATTACATTCATAATGTTGTGCAATCATCACTGCTATCTTCTTCCAAACCGTTTTTGTAATTTTACTATTTTTTCCTTTTACTAGCTTTAGGTTTAGTTTGTTCTCCTTTTCTCTAGAGCAAAAAATGCTGTAAAGTTAGGTTTTTGCTTAGAATTTTTTCTTCTTTTTTAATGTATTTACAGCTATAAATTGGACTCTCAGCACTGCTTTCACTGGATCCTGGAAGTTTTAATATGTTGTGCTTTCATGTTTATTCATCTCTATTTTCTAATTTCTCCTTTGACCCATTGGCTATTTAATAGTATGTTGTTTAATTTCTACATATTTGTGAATTTTCCAGTTTCTTCCTGTTATTGACTTCTACTTTCATCCCATTGTTACCAGAGAAAACGTTCTGTATGATTTCAGTCTTTTAAAATTTATTGTGACCTAACATGCTCTTTCCTAAAGAATGATCCATATGCACTGCAGAACACTGTGCATTCTGTACTTGAGTGGAGGGTTCTATGTATGTCTATAAGTCTAGTTACTTTATAGTTTTGTTTAAATCCTCTGTTTCTTTATTGATCTTCAGTCTACGTGTTCCATCTGCTATTGAAAGTGGTGATTGAAGTCTCCAACTATTCTTTTAGAACTGTTTCTCTTAAATTCTGTCAGTGTTTGTGTCATATATTTTGGGGTTCTGTTATATATATAAAATTACTATGTCTTCTAGATGAATCGACCCTTTTATCATTGTATAATGTCTTTTTCTCTTATAGTAGTTTTTGACTTCAAGTGTACTTTATCTGATTAATTTACCTACCCCACATCTCTCTGGGTTACTGTTGCATGTCTTTCATCAAATATGGCATATTTGGGACCATTATTTTTTCAAATATTCTTTGCGCCTCTTTCTCTTTTCTTCTGGGGCTCCCATAATGCGTATTTTGGTCCACTTGATGGCATCCCACAAGTTCCTTAAGCTCATTTCACTTTTTTTCTTTTGTTCCTCAGACTCAAAAATTTCAATCCGTCCTATCTTCAAATTGGCCAATTCTTCATCCGGGTCAGATTAACACCTCTGGTGAATTTTTCATTTCAGTTAGTTTATTTTTCAGCTTTGGGGTTTCTCTTTGGTTCCCTTTTTGAATTTCTATCTCTTTATTGATATTCTCATTTTGTTCGTGCATCGTTTTTCTGATTTACTTTAATTCTTTGTCCATGTTTTCCTTTAGCTCTTTGAGCATATTTAATACAGTTGTTTTAAAGTCTTTGTCTGGTAAGTCCATTGTCTGGACTTCCTCATGCATGGTGTCTGTCACTTTATTTTATTCTTTTAAATGAGTCATCCTTTCCTGTTCCTTTGTGTGTCTTGTGATTTTTTTTGCTGAAAACTGGACATTTGAATATTATAATGTGGTAACTCTGGAAATCAAATTCCTCCTGTCCCCTTCCCTGGGATTTGCTGTTTCTTTGATAGTTGAAGGCATTTGTTTAGTGACTTTCCCTAACTATTTTGCAAAGACTGCCCTCCTGATCGTTTGTTGTCACTGAGGTATCTGTTTCTTAGCTTGTACTGACCTAGTATTTTGACAAGAGATTTCCGTGAATGTCAGGGATGAACGGAAAAGAAAACCACCTTCCCCACTCTTTGCACTTTGGTTCTGTTCCTGGACACTCCTTCACTGATGAGCTAGGCTTGTACTGGGTCTAGAGATTAGGCTGAGATAAAAGTACAGGATCTTCTAAGGTATTTTCTGAGTTTGTATCTTGCCCTGAGCTTGCATGTGACTTTCTGAATTCCCCCTTATATATGGAGGTGCTTTTGAATGCCTTAATTTCCCAAAGAACTCTCCCTGGTTTTTCCTCCCAGTCCTTAGATGTTTATTGTACGCCTCAATCATACTCTTTATCCCAAAGCAGCTATAGGTGGATACAGTGTTCAGGTATTGCCTGCCACTTTTCTGCCCTGCATGATTTCTGAGCTAGGCCAGAGACAAGCTTTTGTGTCAGCCTTTCAGAAAGCCCTCAGACAGGTTAGAACAAACACACACTATAATTTTTGAATAAGGTTCTGCTCCCTCCAGATCTAGGGACCAGGGTTTCTGTTTTAAGACTCTGCTCTTAAGGTTGCTGCTGAGCCAGACCATGGGGTACAGACTGGTAGAAAAACCAAAGCTTTCCTACTGTTTTGAAGTTACTTTTCCCTTGATTCAGTATTCACATAATTGCTGTAAACCTTGGACTGATTTTTTGGCCTTTTTTTTGTTGTTGTTGGTGCATCTGTGGGGGACAGGAGCACACAACTGCTTACACTACCATCTTCCTAACATCACTGATTATGATTTTAATGCTTAAAGATAAGTTGTTTTTTTTTTTTAAGATAACATTCCATAAATGTAAGTGAACTGATTGCTTCATCTGGTGGCATTCAGTTAAATAAACATTTGATTACTGTGTTGAAGGAGAAATTGATTGTGTTGAACTAAGTAAAAGATGATTTAATTTGTGTCAGAGGAGAACTCTGCTCCATGGGGTTTTCATTGGCTGTGATCTTTTGGAAGCAGATCACCAGGCCTTTCTTCCAAGGCACCTCTGGGTGGGTTTGAACTGCTAACCTTTCATTTAGTAGTTGAATGCTTAACCATTTGCGCCATCTGGTAACTCCCAGACTCCTTTCTAAGAAATAAAAAAGTAATACTGATTATCATAATTTTTCCCTTAATGCGACAACTTTAGAATCTTAACTCTTAAGTAAGATGATCCTACTATACGGTAGTCCCCTACTTACAACGGGGTTCCGTTCCGATGACTCTGTCATAAATTGATTCTGACATAAGTTGAATACCGGTTTTTTTTTGTTTTTTTTTTTAGTTTTCATTATTACTGCCTTTTTTTAAAAATCAGTATCTTTATAAATCTGATCTTTTATCTTTGGGGGGTTGGAAACATTACATATAAACTTACAGATAATATTTTAATAAATACATACATTAAAAAACATAAAAATTTACTCTGACGATGAAAAAGAATTAGATGACGTTGGCATTTTGTCAGTTGTGGTAATAACTCCCGTTGTGGAAGGTTCTGGACCGTTCGGATTATCTCTGGGAATGGGGATGGCATTTCTAGTCAGAAAATTAGTGAGAGTACGGTCCTTTTATTCTTTGTATATTTCATGGTAACATCTCACTTTTTATCTAGTCTACTTACTGACTTTAGCAAAGTGATCAGTGTTTGAGTCCATATGTTCAAGCAACTGAAGCCCCTTATTTAGTTCAGAAAACTAAATCTGTACAGCAGCGTTTTGAACAGTAAATCATAAAATTGACATATGAGAATAATAACATCAGCAAATTACATGCTACAACGTTGTATGTAGTAGATATTACTAACAGTAAGCTGTACAAAATTAAAAAATGGATGGTTGTGAAGTGTGATTCATCATAACTCAAATGCATCGTAAATTGAGGACTACCTGTATAGCTTCCAGGAATATCTTTAAAGTTGGCATCAGGTTATAAACCTGTTTTGAAGCCACTATAGGGAACATTCCTACAAGGACTCTGAGTTTGATTCATTCATTCAGCATTCTACAGACATTTTCTGTATCTTGTACACACTGTGCTCTTTGCTGAGGGAAGTGCTTTTGTTCAGGAAGCCATGACACAGTTCACTTTATGGTAAATTTCTTATAAATTTTACAGATTTTATTTCATTTAAGTTCAGAGTAGGCAGTAATCACTTCTAGCTAGAATATTGAAAAGAGGTTTTCTCATCTGTAAAATGAAAAGAACTGGACTGTGTTTCTAAAGTTCCTCCCTACTTTAACATTTTTTACTATAAAAAATAATACTTGAGTGGACCTTAAAGAATATGTAGGTATAAATATAGACAGGCTTACAAAAGGTTATATCTTAATATTGCTTACATCATTGTATCTATATGCAAATTACATATGCAATATAAATGTATTTTATACATATAGTGTACACCTAGGTTTTTACATTTGTAGGTGATTTTAGTAAGTTCAAGTAATAGCTACTACAGTGAGGAAACATAGGTTATTCTAAATTTAGGTGAATTTAAAAATACAGCTAAGTGTTAGGTTTTGTTGGTTGGTTGGTTGTTTTCTTATGTGTGTTGTGGTATTGTGCATGCTTAACGAGGGGTTAGCTTAAACGTGTTCCCTTCTTCCAAACTTCTAAAGGATTTTTTATAAGTTTTTTTTTTTTTTTTTTTTTAAAACAGATCTCAAACAATACTCATCTTCGAACTATTGTACCACCTTGTCTTTGTGGCTACTCAAACAGCAACCTTCTTAACTACATAGCTTTAAGCTTGATACAGAAAAGAAGGAAGAAAAGAATTTTTAAAAATTAATTCACTTTGCAAGAATAGGGTTTTTTGCTTATTTTAGATTTTGTCCAAAGTTTTAAATCCAGATCTTTTTCTTCGAAGTGGAATTTACTTTATCTCAAGGGTAACAAACTCAGAGGCCTACAGGCCCAGGCATGTAGCATAAACAAGTAAAGCATTCGGGACAAGAAACTAAGCTGTTAATACCTCTAGTAATAGAAGACGGGTATACCGTTACTCAGCTTTGGTCAGTTATTGCCAGTTGCAACATCTTCCCAGTTGTGGCCACATCTTCCAGGTTTTCCCAAGAAGTCTGAAATCTGTTTTTTTTTAATGTAAGAATATCTTCAATTTTAACATTTAGCAGTTCATTAAAAATTTGTAAACACTGTATGCACTAATTTTGTTCAGATACAATGGAACATGTCTTAAGGCAGTCAGAAGATGGCCAGTGGTTTAACTGTCTAAAATGTTAAGATTAAAAAACACCTAATGGTTTAATAAATTATGGTGTGTCTGTATAGTAGACCATTATACAGCCATTGAATATTCAATAAAATCCCAGTCATAAATATGCAAGAAACACAAATGGTTAGAAGTAACACCAAGATGTCAACCTTAATTACATCCAAATTTTCAACAATGAGTAGATGTTACTTTTATAATCAGAGAAAGTTTTAAAAAAATATGTTGAAAAAATCTTGCATTCTGTTCTATTTACCGTTAGTATGATTCTGTTAGCTTAAGATAGTATATTATTTCTTGGTTTGCATCATTGTTTCCAATGTAGTTATTTTCTTTTTCTTTTTAGAGATGCTAACTTTGTTTTTCTCTGACTTTGTTTTTATTCTTCTATCTGATGACTTCCAAAAGAACAACTAAACCAACTCCTCATTTAGATGGGTAAATATTATTTTATTTATTTTAGAACCTACTTTAAATTCATATTAAAATGGGAAGCCTTTATTTAATTATTTTTACTTGATTCTGTTAGGCATCATGTTGTTTTTGGGCAAGTGATCTCTGGTCAAGAAGTTGTGAGAGAGATAGAAAACCAGAAAACAGATGCAGCTAGCAAACCATTTGCTGAGGTACGGATACTCAGTTGTGGAGAGCTAATTCCCAAGTCTAAAGGTAAGAAGCAACACAGTACATATTTCTGAGAATTTTCATGCATACAAAGCAAGCAGAGCACCCTAATTAGTTGACATGATATTCACACTAAAGCTAATGTAAATAGGAGGTTTACGTGTTTTTAAACATTTTTGTGTTTTTAAATGTCTTACCCTACTTGTTACTTTCTTCATTTACCATAGAACTGCTTGACTTTTCCTTACTATTTGCAGTAATTTGCCCTCTACTTCCGCTTTGTTTTTTAATTGTAATTGTCTGAATAGTATGACAAATACTCTTCTAGGGAAAGAGGCAGTGGGCGGAGGATGAAAATTGAAGAGAAAAAGATAGGCTAAGAAACTTTGAGGGAATAAATTATTTCTCGTTCATATATGGCTTAGATTTGGGAGCATTTGGCAAGTTTAAGAAACTTTTTTTGACTGAGTCCAGCACAGCTAGATGGTGCCTGGCTACCACCACTGACTGCTCTGACAGGGATCACAATAGAGGGTCCTGGACAGAGCTGGAGAAAAATGTAGAACAAAATTCTAACTCACAAAAAGAGACCAGACTTACTGGCCTGACAGAGACTGGGGAAACCCTGAGAGTATGGCCCCCGGACACCCTTTTATCTCAGTAATGAAGTCACTCCTGAGGTTTACCCTTGGTGCAAAGATTAGACAGGCTCATAAAACATAACGAGACTAAAGGAGCACACCAGCGCAGGGGCAAGGACTAGAAGGCAGGAAGGGATGGGGAAACTGGTAATAGGGAACCTAAGGTTGAGAAGGGAGCGTGTTGACGTGTTGTGGGTTGTTAACTAATGTTATAAAACAATATGTGTACTGTTTCATGAGAAGCTAGTTTGTTTTGTAAACTTTCATCTAAAGTACAATTTAAAAAAAGAAAAAGAAAAGATTGCTTTAAACTTAAAAAAAAAACTTTTTTCACTTAGACCAGAGGCTAATATGACTAATAGTTTAATGTGGTATTTGAAATGGTAACAATTTTAAGTAAATATTTTAAATATTTATATTACCTATACTTTTATATAAAATAGATGACTGCTACCGTTCGTTACAGATATTGGGTCTGACGATTTAAAAATAACGGGTTGAGATTGCTTTCAAATCTGAATAGAAAGCAATAGCATGTATTAAACTGATTCTTCTTTTTTCAATTTCTGCTAGTCCAGGTAATAATAATGTTGATATTTAGTTTGTTATGGCTAACAAATATGCGTTATCTGTAATCTTTTCTGATGCTCACAATAACTTTGTAATATTATTTCCCCATTTTATAGATGAAGCTAGTGGAGATTAAGCTATTTATCACATCAGGGAGCTAGGCCTCATCTACTGGCTCCCGTATCTGGTGGCTCCAAATCTAAATCTATTTTCATTATATGGCACTGACTCATTAAACTTTAAACATCTTCAACATTCCTTTCAGAATTGCACTAAGTAAAATATTCTGTTCTTACCTTTTAGGTAAACTTGATTTGCTCTGTACCATTTAGAAATACGCACATTTTGTTTTGTTGTAATTTAACAAGAACCATGATGGCATAGAGAAGGCAAAATGCTTATTTTTAATTTTCTGTTCTGTATTCCACTTTGATTTGATCATTTCATTTTTTTCCACGTCATATCAAATAAGTACCTTGTAAACCATCTGCGCGTATATACTACAGCTCGCAATTGAAATGTTTGTATAACTTCTTGTTCATGAGTCTGACTATCTATCCTTATTTACAAATAAGAGGTATAATATGTGTCTTTTATTCTTGAAGATTCAGTAAAGAATCAGGTGGTGTTGAGTATCTGTGAGTAATGCTCTATAAATATATAATCATTTATATTTTTTAAAGAATTAAATTCTGAGAAGCAATCTATATTAATGTTTGCAAATTTTAGACCCTGGATCTACTGAAGTTTAAATTCTTCAGAGTGTTATTAGTACAACTGGAATGTTTTGACTTAGGACGTTATTTCTCTCACATCCTCTAGTAAATCTTCTTTTACACTCTACTTGGCAACTTATTCCTCCCTTTTATTTTGTAGTCTTTTGAAGTCTCTTGTGTTAGGATCTGTTCTCTACTTAAGGATACTGTATTGCTTGTATATTCAGAAAGAGGTTGAGGAAATAAAAAAGCTTAAATTTTAAACCATAAACAGTTACCATAGATTCCCTAATCTAAAGATTCTTTCAGTACTAAAAAGGCAGTGTTTGAATATTTGCCTGAAGGATGAGAATGTGAAGGAATGTAGGTTTTTATATATATTATTACTTACATCTTTGTGGTCAGTCAGCACCTGAAGAGATAAATGCTAATATTGCTCATGCCATTGTGGCCAAGAGGTCGTGCTGAAAGTTGTGCTGAAGGGTGATGTAGTATCCTAGTATATGTTACTCAGACTCGTGCTAAGCTAACATACCTTACTCTTACAGTTTCAACAAGTTGGGAAAATTTTAGCCCTTATTAGCATCTGCCCGGGAGTCCCTAAAAACGTCAGATTTGTTTTGCGCTAGACCTCCCATGCCTGTTATATTCTGGATCACACTATGGAGAGAGGATCTTTGTATTTGAGATTGCACAGTTTGGTACTTGTTACCCCACAGTCCTTCAGTTACCACTCAGAACATTAGTCAGAATGGATTTTTTCATGCATTTATGTCATCTTGTTTTAGGCAGAGCTGTGTCTTATATCCAGTTTTATAAGTTTGATGGCCTCTTTAAAGAATTTTAAGTTGGGAACAGTCAAAAAAACTTTGTGCAGCACTGTGGTGTTCATCATCATGATATTTTAAAACCTTATTTTAGAGTTTTACACCTCAGTTTAAGAAGAAATAAATACAGAATCTTTTTTTTTCTTTTTTTAACTTCCTGAAAGAAAACAAAAAGACTTCTGAAGAAATCTGACTGTCTGGGCCCACCTGTGTATGGTCTTGGTGAGTCTGGGCAATCTTCTTGGGCCTTTCTCCTTTTGCTGTTGTGAGATTGGAGATTCTGCTATTTGTAGCTATTTGAGTGTGTCAGAGAAGGTTCAGGGTCAAGGAGAAGACCCTTCTAACAGATGTAAAAGTGAAACACCGGAGGCTGATTAAAAACTGGACACCCTGTCGATGATCAACAATGCGCTGTTCTTAGGGGCAGAGTAGAGGATAGAATACAGACCACCAGAAAATGAAACCACAACCTTGATTATGGTACTTCTGGTTTTTCAGGAGGTTAACATGACCTTAGGTCATTCCGGTTGTTAAAGAGGAGTCTGTCTGTCTTGGCCATACAACAAGATGGGGGGCACTGCTATTATAGAATATACAGGAACACGTACTGGGTTGTGATAACATGACAGTTAAATGGGAAGAATTTTTGCCTATCTGGTAGGAAACAAATTGCCCAGTAGAGAAAGCAGCTCGTGTATCTTATGCTCAAGAGACGAAGAAGAACACCAGACACTCCTTTTTGTGGTGACAGGGGCCATTTCAGTGTCCTTATTCTGGAAGTGAGAGAGTCTGTACTGATGGCATTTTTCCTGGAAAGTAGTGGATGCTAAACTTAGAAATTGTTTAGGAGACCAGTGATATAAAATGAAATTGCCTACAGGAGACCCATTTCAGGAATAGTGCTGTTATTTCAGACCTTATTTTGATTGGCTCTAAAAATTTCCTTCAATATCAAGGTTTCAAGTGAGAGTCATTGCTATAAAATTTATAGATCTCAAAAATCACGTAAGGTAACATTTTCTTATCTTAGGTTTTTACAAGTAAAATGTTAGAGTTTTTTGTTTTTAATCTTAATATCTACTAGTAAATTCAATACTTTATTGACAGGACACCCCTCTACCCCTTAAAAAAAAAAAAGGTCAGTGAATAGTGAATAGGTTTGGGAAATTCTTTTATGTAGTGATAAGCAAATTACATAATCTAAAATAAACTAACCAGAAATGGCTCAAGAAGTGCAAGTGCTATCTTTGCAATTCCTTTTCATCTGTTATGAGTCTTAACTTGCATTATGATTTTTGCTTTTCAGTACTGTTTCATTGTAGCGTAAGGGTACTTACATGCTTGTAAAAGATACTTGAAAATGGATTTTGTTTAAGTGGTTAGGCAAGAAGTAGGTTTTTAAAAACGTCTTCAATTTTTAATTTAATACATTCATTTGGCTCAAAATTTAGGAAACATAAAAAGGACCCAAACCCATTGCCATTAAGTTGATTCCAGCTCATAGCAACTTTACAGGACAGAGTAGAACTGCCCTATAGGATTTCCAAGGAGCAGTTGGTGGACAAACTACTGACCTTTTGGTTAGCAGCTGAGCTCTTAACCACTGCGCCACCAGGGCTCCATAAAAAGAACAGTCAGTGAAAAGCTTCTTTCCATCTCTGCCTCTCAATTCCCATCTACACAAGACAACCACTACTGTTGGTTTCTTGTGTATCATTCTTTTATATGACTAGAAACCATTTCATTTGTGTATATGTACTAATATTTGTGTAACTGGTTCTCTATTAGTGGGCATTATGTTGCTTTCAGTATTACAAATAGTGAAATGAGTGATTTTGTAGATCATTCTATATGTTGTGAATGTTTATCATGTAGGATAAATTCCTGGAAGTGGAATTACTAGATTACAGGAGTCATGCATTTGTTCTACAGGTCTCTGAAGCTCTGCTCATTTTTTGTTCAGTGTATATTCTGATACTCAGATTGTATAATTTCTATTGATCTGTCTTCAAGTTCACTGACTCTTTCCTCTGTCATCACCATTCTGCTGTTAAATACATACAATGAGTTTTTATTTCAGTTATTGTTATTTTTCAGTTGTAAATTTCCATTTGGTTCTTCATGTCTTCTATTTTTGTGCTAAGATTTCACTTTTTTCATTTGTTTCAGGAATGTTCATAATTGCTCGTTGAAGTATATTTATGGTGGTTTCTTTAAATTTTTTGTCAGTTAATTTCCAATGTCTGAGTCCTCTTGGTGTTGGCATCTTTTGATTGTCTTTTCTCATTTAAGTTGTGATTTTCCTGGTTCTTAGTATGATGAGTGAATTTTTTTTTAAATTGTATCCTGGACATTTTGGGTATTATGAGACTCTGGATTCTATTTAAATTTTCTATTTTAGCAGGCAGTCACTCTGTTTAGGGTTAGTGTACATGTCCTAGCCTACCTTTATGGGCTGTGGTTCCAGTGATAATTTAGTTTTCAGAGCCCTTGCTATGCTATTCTGGTTTGCTTTGTTTCTGTGCTACCCAGAGACCAATCTGAGAACTTTGGTGCTATTTCATACTATAGTTTTCAAACCTTTTGCTGTATTAATTCTGATCAGTTTCATTTGGGGGCCACTTGGGGGTCTGCCTAGTACTTGATACATAGGCTTAAAGAATGCCTTTCTCCACCTCCCACCTCTCTGAAATCTGCTGCTAGAGTCCAGACACCCCACTTGGTCTCAATTGGCATCAGTGTAGCAAGGGAAGGAGGAGCTCTGCTTTCTGTCGTCACCAGAGGGGGAATTGGAAGTCCAGGTTCCCCAGCTGCTCTCTGCTGACACCCCCAGGTTGAAGGGGAAATCCGTGGTTTTTTCTGTGGTGTTTGGTTGGAATATGGCAGGTATTGGCAAAAAGGTTTCTGTCTTGCCAGACCATTCTTTCCCTGGTCCTTTGAAGAGAAAAGGCTTTTCTTGGAACTTTTTTTTGTCTGGACCCATTGGCACTTCTGAGTTGCAGACTTCTCCAGCATACAGTCCAGGTTATGTGGGAGGCAGAAAGAAAACTCCTAGGAACCCAGCCACTGTGTTGTCCTCAAGACCAGAGGTCCTTGGGTAGTTTGCTACTTTCTTTATTTCTTTCAGAGTCTTCTTATGTTTCTTTTTTGTGTTATGCCTAGGGTTTCTAGCTATACTTAGCAGCAGGAATAGGGAGAGATAAGTCTTCATCTTATCCAAACTGTACCATGCCTTTTTTCTATTTCTCACCTTGTCTAAAAATCTTTCCTTTTTTATCCAGAATCTACTCATCCTTAAATGAGATTACATCTGTAAAGAACTTTGTATGGTGCTAGCCCTTTGTAAATACTTGAAACGGTATTAATCCTCACTACTTTCTCCTACCCTCATTTCATATCATAATACACTGCTTGTTTTGAAAACATGCGTTTATTCCAATGAGATTGATATATAAGAAAACAAGTTAGGCATAGCTCTAATTCATATCTGCCTATGGGTAATCTTGTATGCAACACTAGATGAATGCAGAAAACCATACCTAGCTAAACTGAGTACGAATACACAAAACACACATGACACAAACCTCAAACCTCTACTAGCTACCCCAGTTTATTACATGTATTATGAGCCAAATATGAATCTAACTACACTGGTTTTCAAATTTTCCATCCAGTTTCCGATAACCCTCTTTCCACTACTTTACAGTAATTTAAAAGCTGCAGCCCTTCTGATACTTCCATAAGCAAACCCCAGGTCTTTTTCAAAGTGAATTGCCATATTTATTGTGGTATTTGTCTTTTTTTTTTTTTTTTTTTTTAATGTTTCTTAACCATTTAATATGTGTAAAAACTGTGCTGCCTTTTTTATTAGTTTTTCTTTTTTTTTGAAGTGTTACTGACAAAGCTTTCAAGTATTGTCCCCTAACCGTATTTTCCCCATAGGCCTTTTTATTTCACAACTTTTCACAGCACAGTGATTTTTAAGAACACATATGCTGTGTCATAGCATAACTGACTATACTTCTCTAAAGCCTTTCTTCTTTACTCTTGCTCTCACCATATTTACTTCAAAATTCACATAGAATTTATAGTCAATATTTATACAAGAGTTATTATTTAGGTCTGTGTTCTCTGATGCTGTTTGCTATTGAATTTACAGTTGATGGTCTTATTTTCCCAAATAGATTGTAAGCTCTCTGAGAGCAGAGACCGCGCCTTACAAAGTTTTCTATGGAACTTCCCCACGTGCTCTCCAATTGTTTATCTCCATGTCCTAGCATCATGTTGAGTATATATCTATTACTGTTCAGCTATACATACATGTTGTCTTTGAGGAGGATAAAATTTTAGTTAGACTCAAAATGTGCTTAGATCATATTTTTAAATTTAGGTTAATATAGATTTTGAAACCCAGGCTGTATTCTACTAGAACTACATAATAGTGGTACTAGCAAGTCTCTCTTTTTTACTTTCTTACCCTTACGTTCTTTAACTGCTGTTTCTTTCTCAGTCATTTGCTCTCATTTTTTTCTGAGCAGATTCATGCTAAAAGGCATGTAAGTTAAATTTCATTCATAAAGTAATATTGACAGACATCAAAAGAGGGCACCTTTCCAACCTTTCTAAGCTCTATTTCAATGCACATTTCCTAAAACACAATTTATTGTTTTTATAGTTAATGTCGTCTGATGGTCTGGCAGCTTATATTACCATAAATAGTTATCTGTGTCCTTCCATATTGTGATATCTTGCTTCACTCAAACGTTTTCGTGAAAAATGATTTATAAGTTAAATAATGGTTATTTGAAATATATATATATATACTTGGTGGGAGGGGGCTTTTTAAAGAAAGTCAGCTGGAATTTGTCGCAGGAAAGAATTCCAATGCAAAATAAATATAAGTTGAAGTTGATGAATAAAACTTTGTTAATCATAGGGAAAAAAATATTACTATGTTTAGTCAAATAAAATTTAACTGCTATATTTTGTGTTTATGTGGGATATTGCTCACATTTTATGTGGTCTCAGATGGTCTCATTTATTTAGTTACTCATATTTATTGTGAATTAATTTTTTTCCTTGGGTTTCTTTAAAAGTTTGGGTCCCTCCACCCCCCGCGTATTCCTTAGGTTTTAGCTTAGTATGTGTAAGTAGGTATTCAGTTTATACATGTTTACAACACCCACTCTGCCTCACCAGCAACAGTTGTTTTAGTATCAGATTTATAATCAAACTCATGAGAAAAAATAGGCTTTCCCCCAGCACTAAGTTTACTTACTTTCAAGAAAGGATAAAGGACAAGCAACACGCTTGTACAGCAGCAACATAGTCGAGATCTCATGATTTCCAGGTGCAGCTTGCATGTATCTAGGTATCTCACACTTGGTATGTATGTGGTCCTGAGGAACACAACTGGGTGAGGAAGGGCTACCTCAGTTTAGGGAAGCCATTACTTCTGGGGGCCCATGAGCTTTTCTGTCTTGCTCCCATTCTCTAATGCAGCAGCATCTCATCGGTACTGGGTAGACAGTCTTAACAGTGAGCTGCAGGTTGATGGTCAAGTACATTGTAAATTCTGAGTTCAGAGTTTCAAGGAAGATTTGGCCAAGAGTCAAATCCTCAGATGTTCCTAAGGCTATAACAAAGGTCACAAACCATCAGGTAAGGTCCTGTAACCAGACAGCTGACAGTCCAAAGATATATTTTCTTTGGCTGCCTCGATGTTTTCTTTTAATTATGGGAAATAGTATAATGACCACCCATGTTCACTACCCACCTTCAGCAGTTAACTCATGACTAAACTCATTTTACCTAACATCCCCAAGCCACTTTCCTTTTCTTTTGAAGCAAATCCCAGGCATAACTTTTTATCCATAAATATTTCATTATTTATTTCTAAAAGATGGTGCTTGTTGAAAACAACCAATACCATAATCGTATATATGCACGCACACACGCATGTATTCCTAAATATGAAAAATTGTGCCAATGTTCAAATAAGGTTTATACACTGAGGATTGGGTCTTTTTTTTTTCCCCCCCCACAGATTCCCTCACCATCTCCTTTTATGTTTCCTTGAGATTTATTTGTTGAAGAAGTTAAGTCATTTGTCCTGTAGTGTTTCTCATAATTGCACAGACTTGGTTTTACTGATTTCATCCTTGTGTTACATTCTGTATCTGCAGAAGATTGGTTCCAGGACCACCTGTGGATACCAATATCTTTGGGTACTCAAGTCCCTTATATAAATAGGGGTAGTATTTGCATATAAGCTACCTACATCCTAATACAGTGTAAATACTATGTAAATAGTTATTAATGCTTACACTTAATGCTTTCTTAGTCTTTGCAAGCACTTTATCAGGAGCCTGAGTGACTCCCCCTAACCCACCACCACCTCCAAATACTTTCAATCAGTGGTTGTATAAATCTGCAGATACAGAGGATTGACTGTAATGTGTTCCCTCTGTGCTTCCATTTCTTAAATATTGGTAATGAGATCTAGAAAACTGATCCAATTTAGTTTTGATTTTCTTGGTGTTTAATTTCTTTTGATGGGAGCAGGAGTCACACAGGACAGGTTGTTTCTGTGCTCTGTGGCAGTCATTGGTGGTCATTGCCTCATTATAAGTTGCAAAATGATGCTATTCTAACTATAATCCCTTATTTCCTAGAATATTTCTTTATAATGAGCAACTTTGCTTCATATACTAAATTTGGTTAGCTAGTGGTACAGATTGTGTAGGAAAGGCAGGATTTACCAGTGTCATTATAAACTGATTGCTTTAGCATGTATGATGTGTTTCAATTCATTGTAGTTATTATCATATATCAAAGATGGAATGTTGTCCCACCTCTGGCCTGAGTTAGTCTCTTGATTTGAATTAGAAATACCTTTAGATGAGCCAGACTCTATCCAGTTTATCACATCCTCCTCGGATTCCTGTTGTATTACACCTGGTTGGTTTAATTTATGTTCATTGCTTAGTCCTTAGAGCATTTGAGTTTTTTGACCCCTTTAAAAATTTTTACTTCCTTAACCTAAATGAAAATTTCACTTTGAAATGACTTTTTGTAAAGATCCCCAAAACATAGTTTTTCGGTGTTGGTAACTGACTGCCCTCTGTTGTAAGTTGGCTCTTCAACTGAAGCTAAGTTACTTAATCCTTAGAGGAATGCTCAGGCATTGAAGCATAAGCCCATGCCAATGGAATCATGTTTATTATCTTTTTATGTTCATGCAAAGTTCTTTTTCTGTTCTTTTCCTATTCCAGTTCTACCTCCAATCATGGTAGTAAGAGAAATAGTTTAAAAAAAAAAAAAAACTATACGATTAGAACCAGGGACTCTTAAATATTACTCCTGTCCCTTTTTTAAACTATGCTATTCCAGTGTTTATTATAAATAAGTTAGTGATTTTAGACTCAGCTATTAACTTTTAAAATTTTCTTTGTTTTAATAATCTAACTCAGACTCATGAATTTGGACACCTGGATTCTAATCCTGAGTCTTAACACCTTTCCTGTATAATATAAGCCAACTCACATTTTTCATGTACCCCTCAGTTCAGATAGCTGGATGAGCTAAATTTTAAATATTGGGCTTAGTGAGAATATGCAGAAAATTTGAATTTCCAGTTATAAAGCTTATCTAAAAAATATTGACCAAAACCTTTTTGTTTTTGATTTAAGCTAAGAAAGAAGAAAAGAAAAGGCATAAATCCTCCTCCTCCTCCTCATCATCCAGTGACTCAGATAGCTCAAGTGATTCTCAGTCCTCTTCTGATTCTTCTGATTCTGAAAGTGCTTCTGAAGAGAAATCAAAAAAAAGGAAAAAGAAACATAGAAAAAATTCCCGAAAACACAAGAAAGAAAAGAAGAAGCGAAAGAAAAGCAAGAAAAGGTCTTGATTTTACTTCTACAATACTAGTTCATATTCTTATTCCCTTCTGTTTATAAATAAATCTACTGGGATTTTGGATCAATTATATGGGAACATTAAAATAGTAAGAAATATTTCATAGCATAAATATCAAATGTGACCATTTTGATACTCTGCAGTCTATATAGATTACATTTGAGTACATACATTTCCATTTTCAACAGAACCACGCAGATTGTTTTGTGTGCATTCCATGGGAAGATACTTTGGGTTTTATAGGTTTTTGTATTTTATAGGAAGAATATAGGATTAGTGAGAATTACAGTAAACCAGTAATAATTCTTTCTTGTAGTAGGAAACAAAGCAGATAATGTCAAAGTATTTTCTTTGTTCCCATTTTTTATGAAATTTTCTGTTTGTACTAAAACTTATCATTGTCTTTATCTGCCTGTTGTCTCAAAAGCAACTAATTTCTTTACCTACATTTTAAAATATTTTGAATTTATCAGTATATTAACCAAGGAGTCTTATATTTTGGGTTTATTTTCAAGGAAAATATTTTTTGAGAATATGATGACAAAAAACCTTTTTTTTTTTGGTTAGTTAAGCTGATTTGTCAGAGGAATGGAGAAAAATTTTTCCTGTCTGATGGCATCTTTATGGGGGACAGGAGAGTGTATATATCATGACATCGTATTATAAAGGAAAGAAATATCAGCAACTGGAAATTAGGAGTACATAATAGTTAAATGTATCTTATTTTGTGTGTTTCTGTTAAGCGCATCTAGTGAAAGTGAGGCTGAAAATCTTGAAGCACAACCCCAGTCTACCGTACGTCCAGAAGAGATCCCTCCTATACCTGAAAATAGGTTCCTAATGAGAAAAAGTCCCCCTAAAGCTGATGAAAAAGAAAGGAAAACCAGAGAAAGAGAGAGAGAAAGAGACTGGTATGTGAATGTGTGTATTTTGTAGAGTACCCTACACTCTTAACCATTGACTTTTTCCTTTTTTAAAAGTTTTTACTCTTTCTGTATAGGATTTAATTGGTGATTTTGCCCCAAGATTAAAATCTTTTTTATAGGATGTTGCTAGCAAATCTCCTTATTGCTAAACACATAGCTAGAAAGATAAATTATAAGAATTTGAGTAAGTTACTTTTTTTTTTTTTAAAGTAAGTTACCTTTTTTTTTCCCTTAAATAAAGCACTGCAGATCCAAAAAAAAAGATATGTCAAGTGGCATTGCAAACCAATTCCATTTATGGATGAGATGGTATTGTACTGTGTTATTTGTATGTATTAAACTTTTAGCAAGTAAGAGCTTTAATTTTTCAGTTTGTGTAATAGGGGAAAATACCATCCGCTTTCCACGTGACTTACAATACTGTGGTGAAAATTAATGTTATGTTCAAGTGCTTTGATAATTTTTCTATATAAATTTATGATATTAACATCAGTAGTTCTGTTGGTTCTTTAATGAAACATTTTAATAATTATGTCCAAAAATAGAAGAAGAAAATTGAAGCTTTTCTCTTATTAATGATCAGATTATGTGGTTATAACATCCAGACCCATTGCTGTTGAGTCATTTCCAACTCCTAGCGACCCTGTAGGACAGAGTACAACTGCCCCACAGGGCTTCCAAGGCTGTAATGTTTATGGAAGCAGACTGCCACTTCTTTCTCCTGTGGAGCAGCTGGTAGGTTCAGACTGTCAACATTTTGGTTAGCAGCCGCATACTTTAACCCACTGTGCCACCAGCCTGGTTATAACATACAGGTGATAAAATTCTAAGTGATTTTCCTATGCTTTCATAATACAGTAAAATTATAAAAATAAGACTTAATTATTTGAAATTTGAGGGATTGGATTGAATTTATTTTTCCAGTAGTATTAGGAAAGGGTGTTCCTAAGGAAATAAATATTAAAGGGGAAATGTTAGAGCTACTTTAGAATTAATTTTTTAAATACTTAAGAAGTTTCACTTACATGGTTTCAGTTAATGTGCTAATTAGATTTTAACTCATATAACTATTTTTTGAAAACAAAGTTTCCCTTTTTGACATAAACCATGGTGTAAACTTTTTTCAGACCAGTTTGTCTCTGTTTAATTCACATTAGTTACATTTCTCTATAGTTCTGTCACTAATGAACAACTGCTTATAGGATAATCAGGTTCTCTGGAATAAGATAGTACTAAAATTGTACTCAACGGCATTTGAGAGCTCCCACTGTGAGCTCTTACATGTTAATTTTTCTTAGCACTGGCAGATTAACTTCATCTTAATGATTCATCTTAGTAATGATTCTCAACAGAGAGCTATTGGCATTTGGGGCAGGGTAGTCCTTCATTCTCAAACAGTATAAGACTTTTAGCATTCCTGACTCTTGCTTGGGCACTAAGAGTCAGTAACACCCCCTAGTCATTGACAACTAAAAATATGCTTACATACTTTTCCAGACACCTACTTGGAATTGATACCAGTCCTGGTTGAGAACCACTGAATATATATATATGATTTTAAATTTATTAATTTATATCAGTAAAGCTATATTCTCTAGATTCATTTTTTATAAAATAATGTGTTTTAACTTGCCCTTTGCTTCCTTCTAGTAATCCACCTAACTCCCAGCCTGCTTCATATCAGAGGCGACTTTTAGTTACTAGGTCTGGCAGGAAAATTAAAGGAA
Organism: Dugong dugon; assembly: GCA_030035585.1. Taxonomy (NCBI): domain Eukaryota; kingdom Metazoa; phylum Chordata; class Mammalia; order Sirenia; family Dugongidae; genus Dugong; species Dugong dugon. Next base: position 131,480,141 of record CM057461.1, read on the forward strand.
GAGGACCAAGGGTAGGTTATTTTTCCCCCAGAAATCTTTATGATATTGCATTTGTGTCCCTTAAATAATTTTAGAGTGTGTCTTTAAGTATTATTTTATTGTACAAATATTAGAATTTAGGGAAGATGTGGATATTGAATACTGTATACCCTTTTTATATTATAGAGTGTTTCATTCTCTTGACTGAATTCTCTTCATCAGAATTTAAATATCTTTTTATGTTTGCAAAACTTTCAAGAAATTTGACTGTGTTTAGTAGCTTATTTCTTCTCTTCCCTCTTCATTCCTCAACAATTTTTCTTTTTCTTCTACGCTTACCATTCTACTGAGAACAGCTTTTGCTATATAGTCAGCACCATGTCACAAAATCCAGTGGATCCTTTTCAGTCTTCAAGTTACGTGATCTCCCTCCTTGTAATACTCTTTTCCTCTCTGCTTCCATGTTTTCCTCCTATTTCTGTGGACAACCTGTCTTAAATTTCCAATGCCAGTTCATACTTTGCTACCTGACCTTTGAATATTGGAGTACCTCCAGGTTCCAACTCTTCTCCCTCTGCAGATGCTCCCTGGGCAGCCTCATCACTCCCATGACTTCAGTTGTTATGTGTATGCTGTTAATTGTCAAATTTTCTTCTACTCTTCTCAGCACGAAAGTCTTATCAGGCAGCCATTTAGCTGCCAGATGGGCACCTCAGACTTAGCATACCCAAAGCTGAACATAAACACTTGCTCTTCAGCCCTGATCCTTCAGATTTCTGGTCTCAAGTGATTGACACCATCATCTGTGCATTTACTTAAACCTGAAGCCAAAGAATCATTTTAATTCTCCCAATTTCTTTTATACCTGTATATCTTACAATCTCCAAATTCTGCCAGTTCTGCCTCCTAAATACTCTGAAATCCCTGCTTCTCCAAGCTTTATTCCCACCATCTTAATGCAATCATCATCATATATTGTCTAAACTAGTATGATGGCTTCCTAAATGATGTCTTGGCAGTTCTCAAACATTTGTCTCAGGACCCCTTTACACTTTAAAAATTATTGAGTACCCGAAAGGGCTTTCGTTGTTGTGGGTTGTATCTATCAGTGCTCACCATTTTAGAAATTAAAACTGAGAAATATTTAAAACACAAGTATATATATAAGCACACATTCCATTAGCTGTGAAAGCAAACACATAAAAACATGTCATGTAGTCTGAAAAACTCCACTGTATAATCATGAATCAGTGTGAAAAAAGCAAATAATGTGATATTAGTATGAAAACAGTTTTGACCTCACAGATCCCTTGAGTCTTGGAATTCCTAAACCACACTTAGGAATCATTAACTAGAATGGTTATTTTAAAAGTAAAAATCTGATTATGCCACTCCTTTGCCCTTGATTTTAGGATAGATGCAAAGTTCTTACATGGCCTACCTACAAGACCTCCCAGAATCAAGTCCAGTATTGTATCATTGTCAGTATTATCTAATACCACTTTCCCTCTCAAAGTTTTTAGTTCTAGCCATACTGATCTATCTACTGATTATTTCTAAAACATATGTTCCTTCCCATCTCAGTATCTTCAGACATATTTCTTACACCTCAAATGTTTGTCTTCATCCCTTTATCCTACCCCCTTTTCCTCTTGTCTACCTAGCTTGTCGTAAACATCCTTCAGTTCTCAGCTTTTAATTATCACTTCACTGTTTGCACACTTTCCCCATACTTGATCAGATATCTTTGTTATATACTCTGAGCATCTTTTATTTTTCCATTTACATTCATTCTAATTGTAGTTGCATATATGCTTACTATCTGATTGTGTGTCCGTCTGTGTATTCTAGCCCTGTAGAATATAAATTACAAGAGAGCAAAATCGTGTCTTGGTTGACTAATGTTTCCTCCAGTATGTGGTAGAGTGGTTATTCACTTAAGGGCTGAATAAATATTTGTTGAATAAATGAACATCTATGCATTTGAGATATGTTTGCTTGGAAACATTAAATATATCAAACCAAACTCGTTGCCATCGAGTCAATTCCGACCCTATACATACAACCAAACTGAAACTTGACAACTTGTAAGAGTTATTGCACCATCACTTGGATAGGAATCTTCCAGGGAGATAGTTGAGGGAGATGGATGACACAGAAAGCTACAGTATTCTGTAGTAAATGCTTTTATTTGGAACTTCCAGTGTGACTATCTGAAGTTTCTCTGCCTCATTGATTTCCGGCCTGAAAATTGGGAAATTCTAGTAATTGTAGAGTACAAACAAATATCAGAAATTTTATTTGAACCTAGAAATACTTAATGTTTGCTAAGGATAAAATTTTAGCTATTGTTGCAATGCTTTTGTATTTTTAATATCTTAATTTTTTTTCCTTTTTACTTAAGCGTTATCGAACTCCTTCCAGATCCAGATCAAGGGATCGTTTCAGACGTAGTGAGACTCCTCCACATTGGAGGCAAGAGATGCAGAGAGCTCAAAGAATGCGAGTATCAAGTGGTGAAAGATGGATCAAAGGGGATAAGTAAGATTTAACTATATTATTTCAAATGCATGGAACAACTAGTTTTCTATACTATTGTACATAAGTTTATTAATAGACATTTTAATTGTTTCTGAATACCTTAAGGAAGATAGAACACCATTTTAGCTAATAGTAGACACCATTCTTTTCCTAGTAAAATTTTCTAAAATCTTTAATGTTTTTTCTTATTTTTTAGGAGCGAGTTAAATGAAATAAAAGAAAATCAGAGAAGCCCAGTTAGAGTAAAAGAGAGAAAAATGACTGATCACAGACATATGTCTGAGAGTCCAAACAGAAAAAGCGAAAAAGAAAAGAAAGTTAAAGATCATAAATCTAGTAGCAAAGACAGAGACATCAGAAGAAATTCAGAAAAAGATGATAAATATAATAAAAACAAAGTGAAGAAAAGGGCTAAATCTAAAAGTAGGAGTAAGAGCAAAGAGAAATCAAAGAGTAAGGAAAAAGATTCAAAGCATAATAGACATGAAGAGAAGAGGATGAGGTCAAGGAGTAAAGAAAGGGATCATGAGAATGTTAAAGAAAAAGAAAAGCAGTCTGATTCTAAAGGAAAAGATCAGGAAAGGAGTGGAAGTAAAGAGAAGTCAAAACAGACAGAATCAAAAAGTAATGGGCATGATCATAATAAAAGTAAAGAAAAGGATAGACGCGCTCAGACTAGGAGTAGAGAGCGTGATATAACTAAAAGCAAACACAGTTACAATAGTAGGACAAGGGAACGAAGCAGAAGTAGGGACAGGGGCAGAAGAGTGCGATCTAGAAGCCAAGACAGAGATCGCAGCCGAAGCAGGGAGTACCATAGATACAGAGAACGGGAGTACAGGAGAAGAGGAAGGTCACGAAGCAGAGAGAGAAGAGCAACACCAGGAAGATCGAGAAGTAAAGATAGAAGGAGAAGGAGGAGAGATTCACGGAGCTCAGAGAGAGAAGAAAGTCAAAGCAGAAACAAAGAAAAATACAGAAACCAAGAAAGTAAGACTTCACACAGAAAAGAAAATTCTGAGAGTGAGAAAAGAATATACTCTAAAAATCGTGATCATAATAGCTCAACTAATAACAGGGAAAAAAAGGCTGATAGAGATCAGAGTCCATTCTCAAAAATAAAACAAAGCAGTAAGGACAATGAATTAAAGTCCTCCACATTGAAAAACAAGGAGGATGAGAAGACCAGATCCTCAGTGGAAAAAGAAATCAACCAAAAATCAAAGGGTCAGGAAAATGACCACATACATGACAAAAATAAAAAATTTGATCATGAATCAAGCCCTGGAACAGATGAAGACAAAAGTGGATAAGTGAGTTGTATAAACTTATTTCCATTCTGTCTCAAATTTTAAGTTTTAGAGACTTGCTGATAAATCATCTTATGTTGTTTTCCTCTTCATTCTTTTATGGGTTGTTTTATGTTTTTTATTTTTTTTAATGTGGACTTCATTTAGTTGATCTTTTGATAATCTGCAACCTGGATAATTTGTACGGCTAAAGTTTTAATAAACTTGAAATGAGAAAAACACTTTGTGTAATACTGTGTGCTGTGTTTGACTATTTCACATATGGATTTTTGTGTTGCAACAATCAGCCAATAGCAAACATGCTATACTGCATCCTGATTTGTTTGATAACAAGCATAACTGATTGTTGCAATACATTGTTACAAAAGCTTGTGTTTCTCATCACTAAAGTTAGAAGCCACTAGGTAGAAGATAATCTTGTATAGATTTTCTGACTGCATTTATAAACAAGCCTTGCAGTAGTTCCTTCTAATAACACAAAGCAGGATCCTAATAATAACTTGAGATCTTAAATCTTCACTTTTGATTTTATAGTAATTTTGATTTAAATAGATAAATATTTAATTATTTACATTGCATTTCATATTTGATTCTTTCAGACTGTAAAGCTTGTTTCACATTAATGATTTTCCTGTTGAATTCAGTTTTATTTAACTTCATAAAAATAGTTCTGAGTTTTTATTCGTTTGTTTTTCAGTTGATGTACTGATTTAGCTTGACTTGCTGTTATACAGCATTTGACAGGACTATACCTTGGAAAATCAGATTTTAATTCTCAATTCTGTTACTGCTTTTGAAGAGTTGAAATTTTTGCTTTGGGGAAACATTTATTATTATTATTATTACTACCCTTTTCTAAAATTAAAAAAATTCTCACTAAAACATATCACTTGTGTAAGTCCTTAAGTTAGGCAGATTCTAAAAATCATTAGTATTGACACATTAACTCCCAAGATTTCTTTTTTGGCCACCAACCTATAATAGAGTTTAGTGTTAACTCTGCATGGTTTTGTTTTGTTTTTTAATTGAACGAACTCTCATAGTTGTGAGTTTCAAATGTCAGGAAAATGCATTTTTTCTATATATATATCATGATAGGCTACATAGCATGTTCATTGACTCTGGTTTCTGTTTAGGTGGCTTTAAACTATTATTGTTAACACAGTTCTAACTTGGCATGTATATAACATTGCCACATAGAGTAGAAAGTTGGAAAATTTGAGAGCTAAGGATACCCAGAAGTCATTTAGATTTTCTGTGTTGTATTTTGCTGTTTTGTGATGTGTGGCCTTTTATTCTGTAATTTCTCTTCTACATAAAACATTGAAAATCCAGCAAACACAAAACTGGCCTCATTTTAAAAGAAATTTCATAATTCCAATTAATAGTAGTCTAGAGTGTTTCCTACTTTAATATTTGTCGATATGGTGTTAACTGTATTATCAGGGTAGCTTCTTGATAAACCCAGTAGCTACTCAATGCTATTTGTACTAAATAAGGCAGTGCTTAACATAATATTTCTCATTATTGATTAATACAGTAATGATACATTTGGCATTGAGATAATTGTTTACAGAATGAATAGGATAATGAAGATAAAAGTGTTTAGAATCTAAAATATCCACAGTGCAGTGTTTCCAAAACTTTTTACCTGATAATAAAAGTAATAGACGTATATTATAATCCAGGGTATTTGATTGTTTAGGGACTTTGACCACAAACCCACTTCAGGGAGTCTGAGTGCCCAAGCTGTATAATCTGTTAAATATTTTAAACAAGTGATTGCTTGTCTTAAATTCAACAAACTGCATTTTTAAAATCTTTGTGATAAACTATTTGAGCTTCAAGAAAGGTGCTATTTAAGAAAGGATTTCTAATAACATATATTTTTTAAAAGCCCATGCTAAGTAAAAACACTTCCGTGTTGTCTGATCCCAGAGCTTTATCTACCAAGAATTACAGACAAGTACTCTAAATGTTAGAGTTTTGAAAATAACCATAGTGAAAAAAATTTTGGTACCTTCTACGAACAGTATTCTTCTGTTTGGCTATCAAAAAAGCAGCTCCATGCTAAGCATTATTTAAATCCCCTCCTCCCACCCGCACCCCCACTTTTTTTTGTAAGGTTTGTTAGCCGTTGTAACAGTAGAACACATTTGGTCAAGAAGTTCAGATGAGAGGTGAGAACCAACTAGATTTTATTTTCAGAATATAAGGAATGTTTAGACAGTGATTAAATAACTGTACCTCAAGATCTCTTGCATCTGAATAGCGCACAGCTCAAATTGTCTTATCCTTTCATTATATTTGTGCCATCTTTATTTTTTACTTTCAGCATACTGTTTTCCTAAAAATCAGTTATTCTGTCCTGTTAAATTGATTTTATAGTTCATTCCTGAGCTTACAGTTTATTTCAGTGTATCTTTGACTTAATATCCTTTTAAGAATAGTTTTGTTTAAATTTTGTTTTTGTTGCTCAGTTGGTGGTATCTTAAATTTTTTTCAGAATATAGAATTTTTATGATTATTTTGTGTAAAATATTTTTCTGGGTAAGTTATCTGCCACAGAAATTGACACTACAGAGAAATTAATGAAATGAACAGTAGAGAAGTTACTGGATTGCTTTAAGACTAAGTGGCCTTTGATCTTGTGCCCAGTGAATGATATGAAGGTAAAACAAGTAAATATTCCTTTATGTTATAAGCAGGCACACATTTGGTTTCTGGTATTTTGGGCAGTGGTATTAACTGATAATTCTAATTTATTTTCAAGTTAGTATATAAAACTAGTTTTTTTTTTTTAAGTACGGCTTCACACTTCAGGTAATAGTTTTCATCACACTTTGAACTTTTTTTTAAACAGTTTCTATAGAAACCTGTTCAGTGTGCCTCCAGCAAAAGGTCCTTTAAATATACATCATATAACTGGTTGCTGTAAAGAACCATAAAATGGATATTTTTTTGTCTCCTTTTTTTCAAATTAATTCAGTTTGTGATTCATACTTTCACAGTTGAGCAAACCCTTCAAGGATTGTAGGTTGATGCCATTTGTTGTGAAAAAATTCTTGTTTAAAAAAATTAATAAAGATAAGCCCCAGCAAATGCAACATTTTGCTGGCACACCTGTCCATGATGGACTTCCCTGCTGCTTTTTAAGACTCAGGTAAATCAGACTCTTTGGCCTGTAGTGTGACACAAGATGGAAATACTAAAGGAAAAGAAAAACCAATCACATGAATAAGAAAATTCCATTAGCAAAGTTGGAGAAGGAAATTGAGGGTTTTTTATTTTTGGTGCAAGAGGGAGTGGGAGTGTTGATTTGTGTTTCTGCCTTTTTGTTTTTTTTAAAGCAAATTTCTTACATTATCAGAAGCATACACTATATTTTCTTCCCCTTTTATGTGTTTATAGTATTTTGAAAGATTGATAAATGAACTGGGTATTTGTATGTAGGGATGTTAAAGGTTCTGTGGCTGATCTCTTTGTGGAAGGGAAAACATAAATGAAGATAATGCACTTCCTTTTCCAAGCTCAAAAGTCACTGTGATGTATATTTTTTTAATGAAATTTAGAAATAAAGCTGTTGTCTTCTCAATTATAAAATTAGTTTCAAATGCTGCTTCTCTTACCATTAGTAACTGTTGAACTGTTTTCAGCAAACTGCATTTTACAAAATTTAAGCTTCAAAAACTGTATTAACTTTTATAGTTAAACATTGTATTAAATAAACTACTATAATAAACAGTTTGTTCTTTGTATTTTTTAAATTATTGTTGTATTAGTTATTCAACCTTTATTTTTATTAAATGCCAAATAATGGAGATAAATAAAAATACTGTTTTATTTTACCTACTGGGGATGTAGAATTATTTCTATTAAGAGAAAACAAAGAGTTTCACAAAAAGCTTCTGTAAGAATTTAACCAGCAGTGAGAGTTTCCAGAAAGCGATTTGGGAATAAGTTCTAGTGTAAATATTTATTCATAGTCCTTCAGATTTCACTATCTTTTGCCTCAGCAAACTTTTAAAATTAAACTTGGAATTTGCATTACTGTCAGTTGGAATACTATTTGCTTAAGTCCTCTGAATTTCTCAGCATTGGAAACATTAATGTATCCTGTGACTGCTAGCTTAAATACAGCACCATTGTAAAGCCATATAAATATTGACTTTTAAACAAATTGATGGTCTAATTTGAGGTTTTTTGTTTTTACTTAGACATACTTAGAGAAAATGTACCTAGTTAATGTGAGAGAGAGCCAGTCACTTAAATGCCTGGGTAAAAACGTTCTGACCATTCAGTGGTCTATATGTGTTAATAGGTGAGTATTATTAATAAACTCTGAAGTGTTTTTAAGTATCTTAAAGCCAAGAGGATATGTAAAATGTGAGTGCTTTATATGGACTTCGCAATTGTGTATTAAAAATACTTTCAGCATCAATTTGCTTTTCCTATTTTCATTGCTTTCCAGGTTTTTTTCCTAAACATATTTCCTTTTTTTTAAAGTGTTAATTTATTTTTACATCTCTTTTTTTTCCTCAAAGCCATAATACCCTAAGTGTCTTAGTTCCGGTTTACGTCTTTGCCACAGATTTTGGCTATGGGTTTCTTTTATCAAATTAGCAGATTAGGGCAGTTGCATTTCCATTGTTTTGAGTGGCTTTGTCACTCAGTTCTTTTCACTGAATTGTTTGTGTATTGAAACATTCAGATAGCCCCCTCCCCCCTTTTTTAATATGTAGTCAACTCTAGTAGAAAGGTCAGCAAAATTGAAAGTAAAATAATCGAATTGTATGTGTAAGGGAGAAAAACTAATAGTCGTTTGTGTATTATGCTATCCTTCAGTCAGAGCTAAGTTGGTTGTAAAACAAGTTTTTGTAATTAACCATTTTATAGAAACTGATTTCCTGGTTTATAATGAGAAAATAGCTTTATCAAAAATTAATATTCATCCGCATGATAATACCTTTTAAAACGTAAAGGAAATGGTATATGACAGAGGTTCAAATTTTCTTGGTTTATTGTGCCCTTGTGTTTCAGTGATTTTTATGTGGTATCCCTTGGCCAAAAGAAATACCTACCAGTTCTGTTTATTAAATAGTGAAGTGCAAATAGCTGAAGTATTTAACTTCTAACAACTTAGTAACTATTTGAAAAATTGAAATAAGAGAAAAAATATATTCTTAAATAACCACAACTAATTACTATTAGGATGTGTGTAACTGTTGGTCATTGTACAACTTTTCAAACCTTAGAATCAGATTGGAAACCATCGTTCACTTCCTGTGCTACAGTGATTTTCATGCAGTACTTGAGTTTTATCCCAGCAACTGGTGAAAATCCACCTTAACAAAGATGTCATTGAAAGGAATGGGACATTCAGTATGTTGAAACTACCTCAAGCTAGTAACAAATGCAGTGTCCTGTAAATGTCAAATGTCGCTGTGTTCCCCTCAGAATTTTAAAATATCTCACCAGTGGTGTCCTTGTGAGTCCTCTGTGGTCCCTCAGAGCGCTTTGGCACACCATTTGGAAATCAGTACATGTAGTTATCTTTCTAAAACTTAATCACAATTCATATGTTTATTTTTTTAAGCAGGGTGTTAATTTAGATCCAGATCCCCAGAGGAAACCCTGGCAGAGTAGTGGTTAAGTGCCACGCCTGCTAACCAAAAGGTCAGCAATTGAGTCCACCAGGCATTCTTTGGAAACTACTGGGCAGTTCTACTCTGTCATATAGGTTGTCATGAATTGGAATCGACGGCAATGGGTTTTGTTTTGTTTTTTAATATTTCCAAAAGAACAATGGCTGCCCACAGAATTATCTATGCCATATTTTAAAAGTGTAAGTTGCCAGATGTACTAAATCAGAATCTTGGGTATGGATGAGAATCACAGCTCTGTGCAGTCTAAGAATGGGCTTTGTGGAAGTTCAGGAAATATGTGCAGAATTTAGTGTATTTGTATACCTGACTGTTGGAGGAGCTGCAGTTTTTATCAGATTCCCAGAGAGGATCGTAACATCAGAAAACCTTGGTCTCCAAGAGAATGATGTTCTTTTACCTCAATGTTTTAATCCAGTATGTTGAAACACTGCTGCATCTCTTCACTATTTACGTAAAATAGGAATGAGTTTAGTCTTTTAAGTTTCATCAATATTGCAGTGCTCAGAAATTTATAGCAGTAAATGCCTATATTAAAAAAAGATCTCAATAACTTAAAATAGAAAATCTCAACAGACCCATAACGTGAAAAGATTGATTGGTATTCAATAAAGGAGCCAACAACATTCAATGGGGAAAGAACAAATGTTGCTGGGACAACTGGATATCTATATGGAAAAGAATGAAGTTGAACCCTTACACCATATACAAAAATGAAAATGGACCAAAGACCTAAATTTAAGAGCTAGAATTATAAAACTCTTAAAATGGAAAATTTTTATGACCTTGGATTTGGCAAAGGATTCTTAACTATGACACCAAAAGCATGAGCAACAAAATTTGATACATTGGATTTAATAAAAACGGAAAATATTTGTGCATCAACTGACAATACTAAGTGAAAAGACAACCTACGGAATGGGAGAAAATACTTGCAAACTACAGTGAAACCTGTGAGCCAGAACTCAGTGGGACTGCCTTGTTTTTTTTTCAGGTCTCACAAGTTTTTCACCTCTGACAGGGTGCGGTCTTAACCACTTTTCTATCGCTCACTTTAGTGGAAAATACTTGCTTTGTCCTCTGAGAGGTTTCTACCTTGCACAGGTTCCACCTTTTGCAGATTTTACTGTATATATATAGATATAGAGATATATAGATATAGTATACAGATAACATGATGAGTCTAGTATCCAGAATATATAAAGAAGTCTCGACAAAAAGAACCTAATTTAAAAGTGGGCATAAGATCTGAATAGACATTTCTCCAAAGAAGATACATATATATATGGTCAATAGGCACAAGATGTTAGACATCATGACTCATCAGGGAAATGCAGATCAAAACCACAGTAACGTACCAGTTCACACCCACAAGGATAACCATAAAAAGAAGTGTTGACTAGCATGTAGAGATATTTTGCAACCTTCATACATTGCTGGTGGGAATGTAAAACGGTTCAGCCACTTTGGAAAACAGTTTGTTGGTTCCTCAAAAAGGTAAACAGCGTATGATGACCCAGCAATTCCACTCCTAGATACATACCCAAAACTGAAAACATGTTCACATAAAAACTTGTACAAAAATGTTCACAGCAGCTCATTCACAACAGCCGAAAGGTAGAAACAACCCAAATGCCCATCAATAGATGACTGGACAAGCAAAATGTGGCTTATCAATACAAGGAAATATGCAGCCACAAAAAAGAATAAAGTGCTAATACATTTTACAATATACATGAACCCTGAAACACATGCCACATGGTTCCATTTATATGAAATATCCAAAATAGGAAAATTCATAGAGACCAAAAGATTAATAGTTGCCATGGGCTGGGGACAGCAGGAAATGGGGAGTGACATCTTAATGGTTATGGGGTTTCCTTTGGAGATGAAAAATTTCTGGAACTAGATGATGGTGATGGTTGCACAATATTATGAATGTACTTAATGCACTGAATTGTACATGTTTAAATAGTTAAAATGGTAACTTATGTGCATTTATCACAAGAAAAAGAAAAGGTGAGTCAATTAAGGGTTTTATATATCCAGTGGAAATACTGTGAAGACTGAATTAAATCAGACATAATTGTACTTAGATGAAGAGCAGCTTTATTAACAAATTATAGGTATATAATTCATTTACCTTTGTAGCTCATATTATTTGCTACAAATTAGTCTTCTCAATCTTAAAATTTTCTACCATGTAAAACCTAGCCTTCCCTTAGACTTTTGAAAATTATTATATCTTGATCCCCGAGAGTTATAAAAAGGGAGCTGGACTCCAATGACATCATTTGCCTGATAGCTGGGTCTTATTCCACCTCTGTCCACAAACACTGGTCCATGGCCACCTCCAGGTCCTTCCTGTGCAGCTTTTACAAGAGGATAAACATATTTATTTAAGAGGATAAACATATTTATTTGTTGTTTGGGACTCTGATTCAATTACCTCTCTCGCATAATTCTGGAATTCTTTCTCCTTTTCAGCCGCAATAGCTTCAGTAAGTCTGCAATAATCTATTTCTGTTTCTTTTGATTGTTTTGCATTGAACTTATTTTTGGCCTATTTGGGAAAGAAAGGAAATACAATTTTCATTACTGGTTTACAAGATCAACTTTCTGCATAGATGCAGCATTTACAGTTGTAGGCATAATTCTATAAGCTCATTGATATTTTACAAATTCTGGTTTTACAATTATAGTTATTTAGAAACTTGTGCATCTCAGAATATTACCATGCTTAAAGTAGTGGCTCAGAGAAAAATAATAGCCTTAAGTGATACATCTTCAAACAAATACAGAAAAATACTTAAAACCATTTTAACTATTTCTTTTAACTAGTTAAAGGAAATTTAGATAAAATCAGATGAAGTTTGAATCCTGTTTCTACCATTTTTAAGATGTGAACCAAAATTTTGTAGCTGTAGAAGGCATACCAATCATTGCCCCAACCCATCTACCATTCTAAAGGAAATTACTCAATCTCACAGTTCCTGGGTCAGCCCAATATACCATGTGACCCAGCCACATAAGATTAAATCAGCAGTGAATATCTGAACTAAATTACCAATTACATTCCCTTTCTCCCAAGATTTTTAAAGTTGGAACGCTAACATTTACCAATGTAGGCTGACTAGGAACTGGGTAGAATAAGTAAGCAATCTACCAAATGCCAGTTTACCAAAATTTTACAAAAATTTATTTAACTTTATATTCATCCCAAATTTTTAACTGTTCATATCAATTTACATTGAATGAGGTGATTTTAATAGCTTGGGAAGATTTCTGTAAAGTTCTGGTTGACAACTTTTGTGTTTATACTAGCAGTTTAAGAAATGCTGAGTTTGTAAAAAAAAAAAAAAGGGGGGGGGCCTTAGAGTGATTCTACTTACAAATATATTTAATATTCATGAAAGTATTTTTCAATATAAGTTACCAAAACTTCAGCATAAGACAGAACCCCAAACCTGACATCCATCTACCATAAACTGACCAACCATATGAATATGAAATAAAATTTTTATTACTGAGTGCTACAACACAAAATAGTAAAAAGCATGAAAGGCTTATGTGCTATCTGTGGAATTAGTGATAAAATACAAGGAGTCTGAATAAATAGAAAATGACATTCAATAAGATTGGAGGAAAAAGTTAGAAAAGGCTAAAAGTATAACATCAAAAGTGAAATGCTATTATTTGGGATCCTAACAAGGAGCACTGGGATATGTTGATTTGATAACAGTTTTCAGAAGGATATTGTGGGAACAGGAAGGACCATATGAAGCAGCAGAAAGGACGTGACAATGAAAAGAAGAGATTATCATAATGGATCGTATGATTAGGGTCTCAAATATGATATGCATTAAACATAAATACAAATTTGTAAACTAAGTTTGGTTTAAAATCCTAAAAATGCTAACAGATGGACAAAGTAACAAGCACCTTTGGAAGATACTATAGAGCTAATTAATTATTTTGAAAACTGGAAAATAAAAGGAAAAAAGTATTTACCCTGTCTTTTCTACACAAATTTTATATCAAGCAAACCAAATATTTGATCATGAAAATTTCTTGAAGCCTTCAGCAAACAAATGAGAAGTAATGAGAGAATATCAACATTTTGGTACCTTATGAATTAACAGACCTAGGCAATGATCATCAAAGACAGCTAACATCACAGAAAGTGAGAGCAATCATTATGTGCCTCCTAGATATAACACCTGTGTGGAATTCACACACACACACACACACACACACACACACACACACACACACACACACACACACACACACACACACACACACACACACACACACACACACACACACACACACACACACACACACACACACACACACACACACACACACACACACACACACACACCTAAATCTGACCTAAGCTCTAGATTTTACAGGACATACAGGGAACATATTAAACTACATGACAGAGATCCAATCAGCAAAATTTAGATTGTAATAATTCTAAAAGACAAGAAATTCAGTTTCTTCAACAAATAAATTATAAACACAAGAAAGAGAAGGAAAGGGAACCTAAGACAAAAAGATAAGGGTAGGGTAGGAAGTTATATTAACCCGTTACCATCAAGTTGATTCCGACTCATAGCAACCCTATGGGACAGAGCAGAACTGCCCCATACAGTTTCCAAGGAGCATCTGGTGGATTCAAACTGTGAACCTTTTTTGGTTAGCAGATGTAGCTCTTAACCAGTATGCCACCAGGGTTTCCAAGTTATACTAGACTTAAAAGACATGTCAACCAAATGGAATATATGGACTTCATTTGATCCTGATACAACAAACTTTTAAACGTGACAAACACGATTTAGATGTGACAGTAGGTGATTATGTTAATTTCCCTGTTTTAGAGATATATACTGAAATATACAGAGAGAGATAGATAAAATGTTATGATATCTAGGATTTGTTATGTATATTTTCACCACAATTCAAAAAAACTTAAAAAAAAGATTTTTAAAGTATATAGACTGGAAAGGAAGAATTAAAACTGTCTTTGTTCATAGATCATATAATCAATATGTAGAAAATTCTAAAGAATCTACAAAAGCTACTAGAACTCGTAAGTGAATGTAGCAAGGCTGCAGGATGCAAATCAATATAAAAAAATCAATGGTATTTCTATATATTATCAACAAACAATCCAAATATGAGATAAAAAATTTCCTTCACAAGGGCATAAGAAAACATAGAATAAATTAAAGGTTGCAAAAGGCCTGTACACCTCAAACTACAAAACACTACAGAACATAAAGAAGATCTAATAAAGAGATATTCAATGTTCATGGATTTGAAGACTCAATATTGTTACATTATTCCCTCAAAATGATTCTCTCCAAAGTATTTTCCCCAAATTGATCTATCTATATATTTAATGCAATTGCAATAAAAATCCAGCAGGGCTTTTTTTGCAGAAACTGACTTGATTCTAAAATGTATGTGGAAATTCAAAGCACCCAGAATAGCCAAAATAATTTCTTAAAAGACCAAAGAGGACTTACACTACCTAATTTGAAACCCTGGTGGCGTAGTGATTAAGAGTTATGTCTGGTAATCAAAAGGTCAGCAGTTCGAATCCACCAGGTACTCCTTGGAAACCCTGTGGGGCAGTTCTCCTCTGTCCTATAAGGCCACTGAGTCGGAATCGACTCGAAGCAACAGGTTTGATTTTTTTTGGGTTTATAAAGTTACAGTAATCAACAGAGTATTGCATAGTATACTATAAGGATAGATACCATATTTTTACGCAAATAGTGCATGACTTCTACGTTTGTTTGCCAACCGTGCCCTCTCCCCGTGTGGTATTTTCATAAGTGCTGCTATGCCAATTTTTTCTTACATGTTGCTGTAAAAAAATTAGCATAGCAGCACTTATGAAAATACCACACAAGGGGAGGGTGCGGTTGGCAAACCAACTTAGAAGGCATGTGTTATTTGCCTAAAAATACAGTAGATTAATGGAACAGAATCAAGTGTCCAGAAATAGACTCACACTTATATGGTCAACTAATTTTCAATCCAAGTTCCAGGGTAATTCCATGAAGAAAGGATAGTCTTTTCATCAAACAGTACTAGAATAACTGAATATCTATACAGAAAAATGAATTTTGACCTTTACCTCACATTGTATACTAAAAATAATTCAAAATAGATCATATGCCTAAACATAAGAAACCCATAAAACTTATAGAAGAAAACACAGGAAAAAATCTTTATGATCTAGTTTAGGCAAAGTTTTCTTAGCAGTGATACAAAAAGCACACATTACAAAATAAAAAACTGATAAATTGGACTGCATCAAAATTAAAAACTTTTGCTCATTGGAAGATACCATTAAGAAAATGAAAATGAAACCCACAAATATGGAGAAAATATTTGTAAACATATATCTGACAAAGTACTATCTAGAATATATAAAGAACTCTTAAAACTCAACAATAAGAAAACAACCCCATTTGAAAAATGGGCGACAGGTTTGAACAGACATTTCACCAAAGAAGGCATACAAATGGCTAACAAGCACATGAAAAGATCAGTATCTTTGGTCATTAAGGAAATGCAAAATAAAGCTATGAGATTCACTAAATGGCCACTAGAAAAGTTAAAGGACAATGCCAAGTGTTGGTAAAGATGTGGAGCAACTTGTACTTGCATAGGTTGCTGGCAGGAATGGAAAATGATATAGCCATTTTGGAACAGATTTTAGTCACAAATGAATGGACGCCAGATACTCTCACCTCAAATCTAAAACCTATGAGATCCCAGTCAACACAGTGTCTGGGATGTAGTTATAAAGGTAGAAAAAAGTAAAAGAAGATGAACTTCATGGGCCGCCGAATGCATTTGAATTTTACTTAATATTTACTAAAGCGCAATAGACACTAAAGAAGGAAAAATATTTGTGCAAAAATATAAACCTAGCAAGGGTACTTTACACACACACACACACACTGTTGCCGTCAAGTTGATTCCGACTCACAGCGACCCTAAAGGACAGAGTATAAGTGCCCCATAGAGTTTCCAAGAAGTGCCTGGTGGATTCGAACTGCTGAACTTTTGGTTAGCAGCCACAGCTATTAACCACTACGCCACCAGCGTTTCCTGTGGGAACTTCAATAAAGATAAAAATTGAAACTAATTTCACATTTTTGATATATTATTATGTCATAACCATGATGATCATTTGTTCTTACTCAAAAAAGGAAACTACTTAGGAAATAGAAAACTAGCATGAGTTCTATCTAACATAATTATTGCTAAAATAAGTAAGCATATTTAGGAATAATTACCATTTGCTGAATATGGGCATCGTGAACTTTTCTGCGTTCTTCATCAGCTTTGCGTTTTTTCTCCTTTTCATGCTCCAAAAAAATATGATCTGCTTTCAAGATATCCAGTAATTGTTCTTTAGCATTTATTTTTCTCTGTCTTTCTTCTTCCTCTTTGTTTTTCATCTAGATGTTAAAAGGCAAAGGAAAGAAATTAAAACCAGTTTTGGCAACCAGTGCTTTCTAATAAGGTAGAGTTAGAAGGCTCCAAGCAGAAGGCCAGCCAGGAGTGATGCAGGAGTAGAAAACTGTATGTACCTCATTTGAGACCCATATGGCCAGTTTACTTTGGTTTTGTTCTATTTTCTGAATAGTAGGAAATACCCAATGAAAACATAAGTACAGTGATACAGACCAATCTCTAGGTTTAAAAAAGAAAATACAGGAACACAAAAGCAAGATTTTCTCAAGGTGGAAAGATATTTGTAGGTGAAAGATTAATTGCTACAGATGTGTGTAAACTATCTAAATGTTATGACACCCGGTGTTGTAGGAGATAACTTTTGAAGAATTAAGCAATACGGAAATGCAATAGGGTCATTTTGACTTGTTTTTTTAAAACTCAAATGAAAAACCTGCATTACATGAATAATAATCTTTGCATTTCAGATGACTCTGAAACAGAAAAGATTATTTTGCATCTACAAATATTTGTAATTGATTATCCTGTCATCTTCTGTTATAGAGAAAACATGGTCTGACTTCAAGAATATAGTAGGATAATTTATATATTGTTTTTAAAACCTCTGCCAGTTTTTGATCAGGGAGGTAGAGGGGGTGAAACCACAGTGGAAAGATCTTAAACATGTCTTTTTATTTGTTGTAATTGAATTGTTTACCACAATGGCTCTGTATTCTGCAATCGCCTTTACTTCTGCTTTGTTTTTTTCATGTCTTTCGCTTTCTCTTTTTTCCCTTTCAGCCTCAGCTTCTGCAATATCTCTGGCAATAATCAAGTCTTCATTGTCAAGTTTCTCTTTTATTAGTTCACTCAGGAAGTTATTAATTCTTTCCCTTCGTTCTTCCATTAGCCTATAACCAAATAACCATAATTTGTCAAATTTTCATAAACAGAACGGTTATATGGAACCAGAATAATTTAGTTAAGGAGTCTGAGATATTTTACAAACTTCTACAGAAATAAAAGGAGCCCCACTACTTCTTATATATCTTGATTGTTTTAAGTGGAAATTATTTTTTATAATCATAAAGTAACATGTATTCTAAAAATCCAAAGAGGGTAATATGCATAGTATGATCTTACCTACATATACTCACTCCTCACTTATCGACATGGTTAGGTTCCAAAGACCAGGTGGTTAGTCAAAAATCAGCAGTATGCAAAAATGGAGGATGACTACATCATTACATAACTGCCAAATTACATCATTACATGACTGCCAAACCACTAAGAATCATGGCCCAGCCAAGGTGACACAAACTTTACCATCACAGCCAGCGTTACTCTCATCTCACACCTCACTGTTTGTTACTGCCAGATGTACGCCATTAATGTGCAAAATAGTCGGACAGTAATTTTTTTACTAATGTCATAAATGGGAAATGTCAGATAACGACAGTCGATAAGTAAGGAGTAGGTGTACATATGATCTTACTTACACATATAGGAGATAATGTGTTAAAATTCTCCATGTTGAAAAACACTGTAAAATGTTTTATTAGACTATCCTGCTTACTCTAATATTGAAGGCTTAGGCTATAAAAGTAAATCAAGTTCTTTAAATAAAACCATGAAAATGGCAATAAAAGTTATCAAAATCCTGAATAAATATCTATCCTCTAACTATACCCTGTCTGCAATTTATTCATAGCCCTTTACTGACTTGATCTGTTTATAATGTCTGTCTTTGTTTACACACTGTGAGATTCCTGAGGTCCAAGGCCTAGCGGAGTGCCTGGTAAATCATTAACAATAAATGCGTGTTTGTTGAGGAATGGAAGCATTGTCATTTAGGAAATTGGGCAAAAAATACTCAAATGTAGTGACAAATTCACCAATTTACTGAGTGAATGCTATGTGCAAAGCAATGTGTGATAAATCATGAAAAAGAATACAGTGTATGCCCCCAAGGAAATTACAATCTAAAATGCAGAAAAGACATTTATACGAATAACTACATAAGGCAAAGGGTGATAAATGCTATGAGATAGCTAGAAAGTGATATGAACAAAAGAGAAAAAAAGGAAGGCATCATGGAAAAGATGGCATTTCAGCTAAGCTTTCAAAAACAATATTTTAAACATTTATTGGTTACCTACTACACGCCAGATATTGTTCCAGGTGCCGGGGATATGAAAACGAACACAAACTTTAAAAATCTCTGCCCTTGTGGGGCTTTCCTTATAGTTGGGAAAGGACAATAAACAAAATAATTAAAATATACAGTGTTATATCATGCATGAGGAAAAAGAAAGCAGTTAAAGGTATAAAAATGGGAGGAGGTGTAATTTTTAAAAAGAGAGGGCCTCAGTGAGAAGGTAATATTTGAATAAAGACCTGAAAGAGTTAAGGGAGCAAGCGATATGTTCTCTGGAGGTGAGCATTCCCCAGGGAGAAGGCCAGCATGAGTAGAGCAGAGGGCGGGAAGTAGAGCATAATAAGATATGAGTCTGAGAGATGGGGCTGTGTCGGCTGGGAATTAGGGTGGATGTAGAGTCTATGAAGAGGCCCCGATGGTGTAGTGGTTAAAGAGCTCAGCTGCTAAACAAAAGTTCAGCAGTTGAATTCACCAGCTGCTCCTTGGAAACTCTATAGGGCAGTTCTACTCTGTTCTATAGAGTTGCTATGAGTTGGAACTGACTCATCGGCAATGGGTTTGGTTTTGGGGTTTTTTTAGAGCCTATGAGCCACTGTGAAGACTCTAACGGAGATGCAAAACCATCAGAGGATTTTGCACACGGGAATATTATGATCTGGATAGAAACAGTGTATTGCAGTCTAGCCACTTACTCCTTTCTCTACCCTATCCTCCCTTCTAAACTGCTCACTGAAGTAGCAATGACCTTTAAATCTGATGGATGCTTCATTTAAAAATCTCACTGAATCCCTCTATAGATCTAACACTGATCACTACTCCATCTCCAGCTCACACCTCTCTAGCAGATCAGTATTTCCAGCCATCCGGTAGATGTCCTTGAAATTTCAAGAATACTTCAACTCATATGTCCCAAACTGAAATCATGTCAATAAATGACCTAGTCATATGTAAAATAATGAGACCTATGTTCCTAAAGACCACTCCATATTGCAACTTCTGATTTGTAATGAAATAATTTCAGACAGTACTTTATTATGTAAGATATAGCCTACCTGTGTGTTTCAGCTTCTTTATTATTCTTCATTTGTGTAAGACGCTTCTTTGCTTTGATAAAATTTCTAATCTTTTCATCTTCCTCCGCTTGCTGCTGCTGTTCTACAGCTTTGATGATATTTTTATCATTCATATGTTCCTTAAAGAAAAAAACTGTGTATTATACTATCAAACACCTTTCAACATATTAATATTTAACAAGAACTTGTCAAATGGTCACAGCTTCTGAACCAGTTATTTCTCTCCTGAAAATTTATCCCAGATGATAAGATCTGCAAAAAAAGTTAATGTACCATGTTATTCATCTCAGTTACTTATGATAGCCAAAAATTGGAAACAACCTCTAAATATTCACTAATAGGGAGATGGTCAAATCAAATTCTCAGCGATATGAGAAGATACAAATAATTGGTAAATGGGGAGAAAGAGTAGAGTATAAAACGTTACATAGTATATCCCAATATTGGAAATATATATAAATACAATAACATATATGACTGGAAGAAATGTACCAGAATATTAACAGCAGTTCTCTCTGGGTATGAGATTATCGGTGACTTTTACATCTTAATGTCTTTCTATATTTGTTTTCAAATATCTCATTCCTTTAAAAAATGTACAACTGAAAATAATTATATAATCAGAAAAATACATTAAATATGTATAATTTTCATTTAATTCTTGAATGGGTAACAGTCACATGGTTCAATTTTTTTTTAAAGGTATACATTGTAAAGTCTCATTCCCATCCCATCCATTACCTGCCTATTCCTGATCCCCCTCACTAGACTAAAAAATAAAAAATAAAAAATCACTGTTACTAGTTTCTTATCCAGCCTTTCTCTTTGCATATACATATAAACAAGCAATTACAGATGTAAATGCTAACAAAAAGTTTTTAATAGGTTGCTATTTTTTAAACAAATAATAAAAATCTGTTCATTATCAGCATATGTTCCATGACCCCAGCCTGAGTTAGCTATTGTAAAATAGATGCCTTTGAGGACAATAGCCTGGGTACATAGATATATTAGTGTATCCTGTTACTATAAATGGAAACCAATTCAAGGTGAAGGTGTACTGAGCATGTTGTTAGATGCAACGTTCATTCTTCCAATACATGTGTAACTAAGGGACTAATATGTGCCTAGCTCTTAAATACACTTCTAATTTATGGGCTGTTACTTTTAAAAACTTGTAATCTGGTTATAAGATAAATTAGTCAACATGAAAAGCTAATGAAAACACCAAATTGTTAAAAGTGACTGTTTTGCATGATTTCTTAAAGTTTTATTTTTCTGTTTTTTTCAGGGTTATTATAATGATCACAGACTTTTTATAATACAAAAAAAATAGAGGTAATTAACACAAAGTTAATTCTCATTTTTAAAAATTGAAA
Source organism: Dugong dugon (assembly GCA_030035585.1). Lineage (NCBI taxonomy): Eukaryota > Metazoa > Chordata > Mammalia > Sirenia > Dugongidae > Dugong > Dugong dugon. The sequence goes on from CM057461.1 coordinate 131,501,732, forward strand.
GGCTCAGCTCAAGGCCACATAGCTAGTAAGTAGCAGAGTCAGCATTCAAAACCAGGTCTGCCCTATGCCAAAGTGACTTGGAGAGATAAAAAATATTGCATCTGTGTTTTGTTTTATATATATATATATATTACCACAATAAAAAACATAATACTCAAAAAAATATTGCATCTGTGCACCAAGAACAAGGTTTTATTAAAAAAGGAACAATAAGACTGTAATTGAAACTCTTAGAAATTAAAATATTGATAAAATAAAAATTCAAAAGAAGGCTCAGAAGACAAAGTTGAGAAAACTTTCAAAGTAGAACAAACACCCAAAAATACAAAATGAGAGAAGTAGCAGAAACAATTAGTTGCCTACTGAAGATTCTTTTCTCTCTTCTTCACTAGTAGCAGGACCCAAATTTTAATCAGGGTTGCAATATGCTCAGCTAAAAGACTACATTTCTCAGTTTTGTTTTGTTTTGTTTCAGCTAGGTACGACTAAACTATGAGCAATGAGATTTAAGTGGAAATTAAGTGGGACTTCTGAGAAGGCTCCTTAAAAAGGAGGACAGATAGCCAGGACACTCCTTTTTGTCATTCATCCTTTCTCCCTTCCAGCACCTATTCAGAGCCATGAAACAATCTTGAGGACAGAAACCATCCATTTTCCAAGAATAGCAGAACAAAAAAAAGAAGGTGCCTCAGTTTCTATTGACTCTGGAGGTGCTGTACTGGCCCAGGAATGGTTTACCCCTGTATTTTAAGCCCGTATTTGTTTGCGCCACTATTATTGGGGGTATTCTGTTATGTTTTTGAGCCTACTCCTAACTAATAAAATGAAAAAAGATTTTTAAAAATCAGAGAATCAATTCACAAAGTCCAGTATCTATCTAGGAAGGGTTCTAGAACCAGAGAATAGAAAAATGAAAGAGAACAAAATTATCCAAGAAATAAAGCATGAAAAGTTCCCAGGATGAAAGGAATATGAGTTTCCAGATTAAAAGTATCAACTGAGTGCCAAGAAAAATGAATGAGAAACACCTACACCCAGATGGTTTCACTTGTGAATTTTACCAAACATTTAAAGAATTAACACCAAGCCTTCTCAAACTCTTCCAAAAAATGGAAGAAGAGGGAACACTTCCCAACTTACTTTACAAGGCCAGCATTACCCTAATACCAAGCCAGACAAAGACATTACTAGGAAGGTAAAATACAGACCAGTATCTCTCATGAAAATAGATACAAAATTCCTCAATGAAATATTAACAATCAAATGTAATAATGTATAAAAAGAATTATACACCACGACCAAGTGGGGTTTATCCAAAGTATGCAAGACTGGTCTAACATTCAAAAATCAGTCAATGTAATTACTATTAACAGGCTAAAGAAGAAAATTCATATGGTCATATCAATAGATACAGGAAAAGCATTTGAAAAAATCCAACACTCATTCATGATAAAAACTAGGAATAGAGGAGAGCTTTCTCAACATGATAAAGATCATCTACAAAAAATTATATAGCTAACATCATAGCTAATTGTGAAAAACTAGATGCTTTCACCCTAAAACTAGGAATAAGACAAGTATATCCCCACTCACCACTCCTACTCAACATTGCACTGGAAATCCCTGCTAATGTAATTACATAATAAAAGGAAATAAAAAGTATATAGACTTGTAAAAACAACAACTTACAAGCAGATACGCAGGCAGATACATACGCTGAATAGGGGAAGGAGGGCGTATAGGAATGTACTCACATACATATACAGGCTAGGCTGTGGATATTTTTACATACATATTTCTATGTACAGCATGTATATTCATACATATAATAGAGCACAAAGGGGGCACAGTCATTGATGCTTCCTAGACACATCCAAACACCTTGAGGGACTGAGTTCCTGGGGCTGAGGGCTGGGGACCATGCTCTCGGGGGACATTTAGGTCAATTGGCGTAACATAGTTCATAAAGAAAATGTTCACATCCTACTTTGGTGAGTAGTGTCTAGGGTCTTAAAAGCTTGCCAGCAGCTATCTAAGATACATCTATTGGTCCCATCGTGTCCAGAGAAAAGGAGAATGAAGAAAACCAAAGATACAAGGAAAATACTAGTCCAATGGACTAATAAACTACGTGAACCACAGCCTCCACCAGCCTGAGGTCAGAACTAGATGGTGCCCGGCTATCATCAGTGACTGCTCTGACAGGGATCACAACAGAGGGTCCTGGACAGAGGGGGAGAAAAATGTAGAACAAAATTCAAATTCACAAAAAAAGACCAGACTTACTAGTCTGACAGAGACTAGAGGAATCCCTGAGACTATGGCCCCTGGATACATTTCTAACTCAGAACTGAAGCCACTCCTGAAGTCCACCTTTTAGCCAAAAATTAGACAGGCCTATAAAACAAACAATAACACATATGGGGAACATGCTTCTTAGATCAATCAAGTATACGAGACCAAATGGGCAACACCTGCCCAAAAACAAAGACGAAAAGGCAGGAAGGGACAGGAAAACTGGACAAACGGAAAGGGGGAACCCAGAGTGGAAAGGGGTAGAGTGCTGACACATTGTGAGGATTGCAACCAATGTCAGAAAACAATTTGTGTATAAATTTTTGAATGAGAAACTAATTTGCTCTGTAAACTTTCACCTAAAGCAAAATAAAATTAAAAATAATAATTTTTAAAAAGTATACAGATTAGGAAGGAAGAGATAAAACCATCATTGTTTGTAGATGATATGACTGTCTATAGAAAATCCCAAAGAACTGACCAAAAAAAACTCCTGGAACTAATAAGTGATTATAGCAAGGTAGCAGGATTACCTGCTGCCATCAAATTGATTTCGACTCAAAGGATACCAGGTTAATATACAAAAGTCAATTGCCTTCCTACATACCAGCAATGATCAATTGTAATTTGAAATTAAAAACACAACACCATTTACATTAGCACCAAAAAAAATTTAAGTATAAATCTAACGAACTATGTACAAAAGAACTATATGAGAAAAACTACAAAATTCTAATGAAAGAAACCAAAGAAGATCAATTAAATGGAGAGATAGTCCACGTTCATGGATAGAAAGACTTAATATTATTAAGATGTCATTTCCTCCCAACTTGATCTATAAATTCAACACAATCCCAATCAAAATTCCAGCAAGTTCCAAAGAAAGGTGATTCAATGGAAATGCAGAAATTACTGAACAATATCATTAATATCACATGCAAGTAAAATTATGTTGAAGATGATTCAAAAACAGTTGCAGAAGTACATTGACAGGGAACTTCCAGAACTTCAAGCTGGATTCAGAAGAGGACACAGAATGAGGGATATCATTGCTGATGTTAGATGGATCTCGGCTGAAAGCAGAGAATACCAGAAAGATGTTTACTGGTGTTTTATTGACTATGCAAATGCATTCTGTGTGGATCATAACAAATCATGGATAATGTTGCAAAGAATGGGAATTCCAGAACACTTAATTGTGCTCATAAGAAACCTGTACATAGATCAAGAAGCAATTGTTTGGACAGAACAAAGGGATACTACATGGTTTAAAGTCAGAAAAGGTGTGTGTCAGGGTTGTATCCTTTCACCATACCTATTCAATCTGTATGCTGAGCAAATAATCTGAGAAGCTGGACTATATGAAGAAGAGAAGGGCATCAGGACTGGAGGAAGACTCATTAACAACCTGAGATATGCAGGTGACACAACCTTGCTTGCTGAAAGTGAAGATGACTTGAATCACTTACTGATTACACCACAACATAAAGAAAACAAAAATCCTGACAACTGGACCAATAAGCAACATCATGATGAGTAGAGAAAAGACTGAAGTTGTAAAGGATTTCATTTGACTTGGATCCACAATCAATACCCATGGAAGCAGCAGTCAAGAAATCAAAAGACGCATTGCACTGGGCAAATCTGCTGCAAAAGACCTCTTTAAAATGTTGAAAAGCAAAGATGTCACCTTGAAGACTAAGGTGCGCCTGACCCAAACCGTGGTATTTTCAATCACATCATATACATGCGAAAGCTGGACAGTGAATAAGGAAGACTGAAGAAGAACTGACGACTTTGAATTGCAGTGTTCGCAAAGAATACTGAATATACCATGGACTGCCAAAAGAACGAACCAATCTGTCTTGGAAGAAGTACAACCAGAATGCTCCTTAGAAGCAAGGATGACGAGACTACATCTTACATACTTTGGACATGTTGTCAGGAGGGATCAGTCCCTGGAGAAGGACATCGTGCTTAGTAAAGTACAGGGTCATCGAAAAAGAGGAAGACCCTCAATGAGATGGACTGACACAGTGGCTACAACAATGGGCTCAAGCATAACGATTGTGAGGATGGTGCAGGTCTGGGCAGTGTTTCACTCTGTAATACACAGGATCACTAGGAGTTGGAACTGACTCGATGGCACCTAACAACAACAACAACAACCCAATCTGTATGCTGAGTAAATAATCCGAGAAGCCAGACTATATGAAGAAGAACGCAGCATCAGGATTAGAGAAAGACTCATTAACAACCTGAGATATGCAAATGGCACAAGCTTGCTTGCTGAAGGTGAAGAGGAACATGAAGCACTTACTGATGAAGATCAAAGACTACAGCCTTCAATATGGATTACACCTTAACATAAAGAAAACAAAAATCTGCACAACTAGGCCAAGAAGCAATATCTTGATAAACGAAGAAAAGACTGAAGTTGTCAAGAATTTCATTTTACTTGGATCCACAATCAACGTCCAAGGAAGCAGCAGTCAAGAAATCAAAGGACGTATTGCACTGGGCAAATCTGCTGCAAAAGACCTCTTTAGTGTTAAAAAGCAAAGATGTCACCTTGATGACTAAGGTGCACCTGACCTGAGCCATGGTGGTTTCAATAGCCTCATATGCAAAAGTTGAATAATGAATAAGGAAGACTGAAGAACTGATGCCTTTGAATTATGGTGTTGGCAAAGGATATTGAATATACCATGGACTGCCAGAGGAACGACCAAATATGTCTCGGAAGAAGTACAGCCAGAATGCTCCTTAGAAGCAAGGATGGCGAGGCTTAGTCTCACATATCAGGAGGGACCGTTCCCTGGAGAAGAATATCATGGGTCAGCGAAAAAGAGGAAGACCCTCAGTGAGATGGATTGACACAGTGGCTGCAACAATGGGCTCAAACCTAACAACAGTTGTGAGGATGGCAGGACTGGGCAGTATTTCAGTTGTTGTACATAGGGTCGCTATGAGTCAGAACCAACACAGTGGCACCTAACAACAACATAACATTTTGTGGATATCTAAAAACTGATTCTAAAATTTATATGTGAAGGCAAAAGACTAAGAATAGCCAACACAGTATTAAAGAAGAACAGAAATGGAGAAATGACCCCACCCAACTTCAAGGCTTACTATAAAGCTACATTAAGGCAGTGTGGTTTTGGCAAAGGAACAAACAGACTAGTGGAACAAAACAAAAGCCTAGAAAAGGACCCACACAAACAGTCAACTAATCTTTGACAAAGGAGGAAAAGCAATTAAGTGGAGAAATGATAGTCTTTTTAACAAATGGTGCTGGAACAACTGGATATCTACATGCAAAAAAAAAAAAAAAAAGAATCTAGACACAATCTTTCTAAAAAATTAACTACATTGGACCATAACCTAAATGTAAGATATAAAACTATACAACTTTTAGAAGATAACACAGGAAAACATCTAGGTGACACCAAAAGCACGATCCACTAAAAAAAAAAAATTGGGAAGTTGGACTCCATTAAAATTAAAAATTTCTGCTCTTCAAAAGACACAGTTAAGAAAATGATAAAAGAAGCCACAGACTGGGAGAAAACATGCAAAAAAAAACCATATCTGATAAATAACTTGTATCTAAGATATAAAAGAACTCTTAAAACTTAACAGCAGGAAAACAAATAACCCAATTACAAAATGGGCAAGAGATCTGAACAGAAACCTCACCAAAGAAAATACACAAATGGCAAATAAGAGTATGAAAAAAATGCTCCACATTATACGTCATTAAGGAATTGCAAATCAAAACAATGAGATACCATTACATACCTATTAGAATATCTAATATCCAAAACAATGACAACAGCAAATGTTGACATAGATGTGGAACAACAGGAACTCTCATTCATTGCTGGTGGGAATACAAAATGGTACAGTCACTTTGAAAGACAGTCTGGCATTTTCTTACAAAGCTAAACATAGGCTTATTAGATCCAGCAATCATAGTCCTAGGTATTTACCCAAATAAGTTGAAAAATTAGGTCCACAAAAAAACTTGTACACAAATCTTTAGAGCAGCTTCATTCATAACTGCCAAAAATTGCAAGCAACCAAGATGCTGTTAAATAGGTGAATGGATAAATGAACTGTGGTGTATCCATACAATGATTATTCAAGGATAAAAAGAAAGAAACTATCGAGCCACAAAAAAAATATGAAGGAATGTTAAATGCATACTGCTAAGTGAAAGAAGCCAGTAAAACAAAGTTACAATTCCAACTATATGACATTCTGGAATAGGTAAAATTATAGAGACAGTGAAAATATCAGTAGTTTCCAGGGGGTCAGTGGAGGGGGAGGGATGAATAGGCGGAGCACAGTGCATTTTTAGGGTAGTGAAACTATTCTATATGATACTGTGATGGTGGACACATGACATTAAGCATTTGTCAAACCTCGCAGGGCTACATTCACAAAGAGTGAAATCTAATGTAAACTATCAACTTTAGTTAGTAACAATATGTCAATATTGGTTCATCAATTGTAACAAACATACCACAGGAATGCAACATGTTAACAGGAGAAACAATGTGCAGGAGGGAGGGGGTATATGGGAGCACTCTGTACTTTCTGCATAATTTTTCTGTAAACCTAACTGCTCTAAAAAATAAAATGTATTAAAAGAAAAAAAAAAAAAACCTACACCAAGGCACATCACTGTGAAATTTTAGAGCACTACAGATAAAGAAAAGATCCTAAAAACTTTGAGAGAGAAAGAAAAAAAAAAAAAAAGATCACATACAAAGGATGAAGACTATGGAGCATCATACTTCTCAACAGCAATACTAGAAGCTACATAAATATAAAACCATGAATACAAAATTCTGAATTCTGAAACCAGAATTCTATACCTGGTCAAACTATAAACCAAGTATGACTCTAGAAGATAACTTCTTCAGATAAGAATTCAAAATCATTATCTCTCATACACCCTCCTAGGAAGTCTCTCAAAGATCTATTCCAGCAAGATGAGGGAGTAAACCAAGAAGGAGGAAGACATAAGATTCAGGAAATAGGAGAGGTAGCTCAGGAAAGTGGCACAGGGAAGTCTCAGGTGACAGCTGTGCAGCAGGCCTAGAGAACAAGCAGTCCAGAAGGTCACAGAAGGAAGGAGAATTCTAGAAGGGAGAGCTCTAAGAAAAACAACAAGACGGAATTGGCAGGTAATTTAATATTACTTATTTGAACATTTGAAAAATAATATCAACTTACATTTGACAAAACTTATAAAACATTTGGAAAAAATTGAGGTATACAGTCAACAAAGCAAACTAAAACAAATAATTATTTGAATTATAGAAAAACATTTATGCAAAGAAATATAATCAAAGTATTACTTAGCTCTGCAGAGAACAATAGTTACATAACAATAAAGATGATGATTTATCTAAAGTTGTGACATAATTCTTTGGGGGCTGGTGGGAAGGAGAAGAGGAAAGGATAGTTATGGAAGAGAGCTAAATTCTTAATTACCAGGATAGCAGCAGAAAATGTATAAATTTGATATTTCAAGAAACATATATATTTAGAACCTAAAATATATTTTTAAATCTAAATACAGAATATTTAGAATATGCTTTTATACCAGAAGAAACAGGTAAAAGAAATTGGAAGTGGTTACTTCCTGGGAAACAAAGAACTGCTACTCTTCTTTTAAGCCTGTTTGGTGTGAGTGTATTACTTAAGAATAAAAATTAATTTTAAATAGAAAAATGTAAAAAATTACAAAATAAATTACAACAGCCACAAAATATTGAGCACATTATTAACAGCACAGGAGACGCCAAACATAAATTACCCCACTCATTCCTCACAATAACTCGCTTTAAAGACAATAAATTCATCTGGAAAAAAATCTCATTTTCTCTCCCCTGTCTCTTTCATGCATGAAAGCACACACACATAAAACCACAGCAAATACGTTGTTGTTGCTGTTAGGTGCTGTCGCATCGATTCCAACTCATAGTGACCCCATGTGACAGAGCAGAACTGCCACATAGGGTTTTCTAGGCTGTAATCTTTACAGGAGCAGATTGCCAGGTCTTTTCTCCCATGAAGCCTCTGGATGGGTTTGAGCCTCCAACCTTTCGGTTAGGAACCAAGTGCTTAACCATTGCGCCACCCAGGCTCCTTAGAGCAAATAGAGCCCTCCCTAAAAAAGCACGTATTCCTTGAGAAACCCAACTTAATAGCAACTTGTTTGCTACTCTACTTCACTTCTATTGTTTAAAAGTTAAGAGTTAGGCATTTTAATCGACATTTTCTGAAGAGATGTATTTCAACTTACAAAAAACAGTCTCCTGCTTTCATGTATTTCTTCTTTTTTCTTTTCTAGTTTTTTTCTCATTTCTATTTCATATAATGAATTCTGTCGCTTAATTTCCTCAGCATCCTTTTCTTCCTCTTTTCTCTTTCTTTCTTTTTCTTCTTCATGTTCCTTTATTCTAAACCAAAAATATAATTATAATTGAGCAAAACAGAAAATTAAGTTATATTTTTAAGAAATGAATTAGATACTAACCTGAGATGATTTGAAGCTGCAAGGGGAAATTTGTGAATTTCTTTGGGGGAAAAGAACAACATTTAATAGTGGTGACTAAAACCAAATTCAATTTTGGTCAACCCAGAATTGCCAATACTTTCCTTTCTTCAATATTTGTTTCATTACTCACCAAGTTCCACACCAGATATGAATTGAATTTGGAAATTTACAATTTCCTTTGGAAAGAACTATTTAACTGAATGACAGTAAGGGGAAATGGTGGTATCATTTTATAAAAAAGTTTGTAAATCCAGCATTTTAATTTCAGCATTGGACAATGCTATACATCTATGGGTCTAGTCCCATGAGATGAGGTTTGACAGAAGGAGAGGAACAAAGGTCTCTTTACTAACTGGCAAGCCACTTTGGTTATCCTTCCTTCTGTAGTCAACACTGATTGGCTACTGATGCCCTCTAAATGGTAAAAGCCTCCAAATGCTGGCTCTCTCTAAGGGCTTATCCTTGCCGCAGAGCCCTGATCTGGGAGATTTCACGTCAGCTCCACCTCTTCAACTCATTTGCTCAACCCCCTTGCACCATCACTACCAGAAGCTCCCATCCTTAGCAGTTTACTGTAAATTCTAGCTGCCAACCCTCTGCAATACTGGCAAGGCAGCTCAAGTCCAAGGTGTCTACTTGCCTATGGGAAACTCATGCATCCTTGCCATGTCAATCAACAAGTGGACAGGCTGTTCCACTGCCACTCTCTATCTGCCATCTGACAGGTCAGATCAACAACCCACCTAAATAAACATACAGGTGAGGAATGAACCCTTGTTGTATCTGCAGCAATCTGAAGAACATTTTTCTCGGAGTCTCCTCACTCAGCTTCAGGGAGAGGAAAATTCCCTTCCCCTATGCCACAGTGGACTATACAATCAGGTGAGCCAGTAAGTTCACTTTGTATTGTGAAGTCATTAAGTCAGTTCAGGGCAGGCGACCCCTAACTGATTCATCTGTACAGAGTAAGCAGCTTTAGGGTCAGCATCACTCTCTTCAAGACAAGGTAAGAAAAAGGTTACTGCTGGCCACAGCTAAACCAGGTTTATGTTTGCCTTACAGAAAACTAGGTTTTTTTTCATTTGTATTTATTTTGCTAGAACGATTTAATGTTTTATATCTACCGATCTTTTAGAAGTAAACCCTCAAGTCAACAATCAAAATTTAAAGAACATTATAAAAAGAGATGTATCCAATTTTGAAAAGCTTTTGAAGTTCTTAAATTGCTGCTTTAAGGAGAAAAATATTTAAAAATCTACAACTTCTATACCATATGATCCAGTAATCCCAGTCCTTGGAATATATCCTAGAGCATTAAGAGCCGTCAGATGAACAGATTATGCCCATGTTCACTGCAGCACTGTTCACAATAGCAAAAAGATGGAAACAACCTAGGTGCCCAACAACAGATGAATGGATAAACATATAGTATATTCACACAATGGAATACTACACGATAAAGAACAATGATGAAGCCATGAAACATCTTATAACAAGGAGGAATCTGGAAGGCATTATGCTGAGTGAATTTAGCCAGTCACAAAAGGACAAATATCGTATAAGACCACTATTATAAGAACTCCAGAAAAGATTTAAACACAGAAGAAAACATTCTTTGATGGTTATGAGGGTCGGGAGGGAGATGGGTATTCACTAACTAGATAGTAGATAAGAATTATCTTAGGTGAAGGGAAGGACAGCACACACTACAGGGGAAGTCAGCACAACTGGACTAAACCAAAGCTAAGAAGGTTCCTGAATACAACCAAACACTTCGAGGGACAGAGTAGCAGGGGCGAGGGTCTGGGGACCATGGTTTCTAGGGACATCTAGGTCAACTGGCATAACAAAGTTTTTTAAGAAAATGTTCTGCATCCCACTTTGCTGAGTGGTGTCTAGGGTCTTAAAAGCTAGTGAGCAGCCATCTAAGATGCGTCGACTGGTCTCAACCCACCTGGAGTAAAGGAGAATGAAGAACAACAAAGACACAAGGAAAGTATTAGCCCAAGAGACCGAAAGGGCCACATAAAGCAGAGACTTCATCAGCCTGAGACCAGAAGAACTAGATGGTGCCCAGCTACCACAATGACTGCCCTGACAGGGAACACAACAGAGAGTCCCTGACAGAGAAGGAGAAAAGCAGGGTATAGAACTCAAATTCTAGTAAAAAGATCAGACTTAATGGTTTGATTGAGACTAGAGAGACCCCAGAAGATATGGCCCCTGGACTCTCTGTTAGCCCAAAACTAAAACTATTCCCAAGGAAAACTCTTCAGACAAAGATTAGGCTGGACTATGGGACATAAAATGATACTCATGAAGAATGTGCTTCTTAGCTCAAGTAGATACATGAGACTAAATGGGAAGCTTCTCTCCAGAGGTGAGATGAGAGGGCAGAGAGGGTCAGGGCTGGCTGAATGGTGTCTTAGTCATCTAGTGCTGCTCTAACAGAAATACCACAAGTGGATGGCTTTGACAAAGAAAAGTTTATACTCTCATAGTCCAGTAGGCTACAAGTCCAAATTCAGGGCATCAGCTCCAGGAGAAGGCTTTCTGTATCAGCTCTGGAGGAAGGTCCTTGTGATGCATCAGTCTTCCCTTGATCTGGAAGCATCTCAGCACAGGAACTTCAGGTCCAAAGGACGCGCTCTGCTCCCAGCACTGCTTTCTTGGTGGTGTAAGGTTCCCATGTGTCTCTGCTTGCTTGTCTCTTTTATATCTCAAAAGAGACTGGATTAAGACACTATATAATCTTGTAAACCTCATCAGTATAACCTCATCATAGTGACAGAGTTTACAACACACAAGGAAATCACATCAGATTTACAAAATGATACACAATCATACAATACTGGGAATCATGACCCAGCCAAGTTGACAGATATTTCTGGGGGACACAATTCAGTCCATGACAAATGGACATGGGAAATCCAGGGTGGAAAGGAAGAGTGCGTTGTCACAGTATAGTGAGATCAACTAGGGTCACAAAACAACGTATGTATAAATTTTTGTATGCAAGACTAACTTGAATTGTAAAGTGTCACTCAAAGCACAACAATAAAAAAAAAAACCCTACAATTTCTAAATTTTTAACAAATCTGGATATCACTAACACTAAATCTATAGGGTCATTATGAGTTGGAATCAACTCAACAATAATGGGGGGATGGGGAGTGCATACATTGGATAACTCATTGTTTCAGAAAAAAAAGACATATTCTAAGAAAGAATAAGAACATACATGTCTCTAGTGTTAGTGATGTGGTTATATTGTCAGTGATTTATAAATAATTTACCATAATTAAATAAAATTTAATTATCTGACAGTTTGGGTAGACTGCTCAACTATCTGCCATTAATTTGGTTTTGTGCAAAGTTAACATTTTGATGATAATCTGAGATCCTCTAGTTCAGGGAAGAAATACACAATATTTATATCTATATCTCTGCTTCCAACTCCCAAGCCCACAGCAGACATCAGTAATCAACACAACACTCTTTCCTGCTGAGTCTTGGCACTTCGCAACCCAATGTTCTGGGCAGCCTCTTTCAAGCAATCAGAGTAGAATTTGTCATGAAACCTTTTGCTACCCTTAATTCACATTCTGAAGGTTCCAAATGTGTATTTATCTAGCCTAGGCCTGATTCTAAGAAGCCCTCGTGGCACAGTGGTTAAGTGCTTGGCTGCTAACTGAAAGATAGGAGGTTTGAACCCACTAGTGCATCAGGCGATCTGCTCCTGTAAAGATTACAGCCTAGGAAATCCTATGGGGCAGTTCTATGCTGTCCTATAGGGTCACTAGAGTCAGAATCGACTGGATGACAACAAGTAGACCTGATACTTGAGCTTCAGCACTCTACACAGACAACTCACTAGTCATTGCCACCTGGCTTTTTCACAGGTACCTCACATTCACTATGTTTAAAACCAAATTCATCTTCCTCTTTGAAGTCACCTTCTTTTCGGTTTCTTTTCCTTATCTCAGTGAAAAGAACTATCATCTTCTTAGCTGCCCACACTAGAGACTTAAGAATCATACTTAACTTAGATACCTTATTCATTTATTTAACAACTATCAATTGATTTCTACTATAACGATGAAACAGACTAACCTGGTTCCTGACCTCAAGAGGCTTACATTTTAGTGGGAAGACAGGCAAGAAAATAAAAAGTAAATAGACAAATAATGTAATTATAAGTCATGATAAGTATTCCAAAGAAAACAAGGAACCAAGAAAGAAAGTAACAATTATTTATTTTAAATAACTTTGGATAGCGCTGTTCTTTCAGAGAGGGAAGGCCATTTTGAGCTAGTGAGAAGCCTACTGGTAAAAGGTAAAATTCCAGGCAGATAAAAAGCAGGTGAAAAGGCCCTGAGGCAGGCAAGGGTTTGTTGTGCTCCACGATCTGGAAGATCAGTGAAACTGAAGCATAATAAACAAGAGGAAGGAGTGGTGGGAGATGAGGTTGGAGAAGCAGACAAGACCAAATAACACGGTCTTGCAGGAGAAGGTAAAGTTTGGAAAATGAGTAGAAAGCCACTGAAATGTTTTAGGCAGGAGAATTATATGATCAATTTTCATTTTAATAAGATTTCTCTGGAGATGGATGGAGAAGTGAATAGGAAATAAGAGAGAATGGAAGGCCATTAAGAGGCTGATGCAATAATCCACAGGACAAGTAAGTGTGGCCTGGACTAAGATTATAGCAAGAAGTTTAAAACTGATTTTGGCAGGAAAAAATCAACGAGAATTGCTAATAGATGTGATATAAGAGATAAAAGAAAATGAAGAATCAAGGTGGATTCCTAGGTTTCTGCTTTGAACAACTGGGTCAATAAAGATGCCACTGGAAAGTTCACTGGGGAAACATATTTGGAAGGAGGATCAATAATTCTGTGTTAGACATTTTAAATCTGAGATATCTATGAGATATCCAAATGGAGATGTCATGGAGGTAGTTGGGTATGTGAAACTGGGGCTCAAGACAGTGGTCTGGACTAGAGTTACAAATGTGGAAGTTATCAGATTTAGGATGGCATTTAAATCTGTGAGAATGGATGAGATCACTTATGTCCTCTTCTCTCTCTACTTTTTTCTCTAAATAATCTCATCCAGAGCAAAGTGATAGGAACTACCTTATGATGATTTTTCCTTCCTTCGGGAAGTTGATGAGATTAACAGACAGTAACTAATGAGCTAGTCTTAAGCAAGGTTTATGGGCTCGTTCCTTGTGATAGGCTTACCTATCTGGAGAAGGAAAGAGAATTGTCCAGTGTCTATCTTGACTTTACAGCAATACGTGTGTTTTTTTGTTTGTTTTATAGACACTTCATTAAAATTCTCCTTTCAATAATGATGTTTATGGGTCTTGGTCAAAATTCCTTTACTTAGAAACCATGGTCACTTGCTGTTTTACAACACTGTATAGGTTTTCTATGAAAATATGGGAAGAATATCGTCCCTCAGGTTCTAAAAGAAGGTTGTAACTGGGTGTTACTATGATCCCTTATTTGCCCCACCCCATCATGGCCACTAGGCTATGAATTATACACAGGCAGTCTCTTATACTGATCAAAACTCCACAGTGGAATAGGCTACCCAGTTCTGAAGTCCGGAGATTGCTGAAAAAGTATGTGAAGAATCTTACTTCCAGGCACAGGGCCAGGAGCTGTACAGTGTGTTTTAGTTATCGATTGCTGAATAACTAATTATCCCAAAACTAAGTGCCTTAAAACAACAGATATTTATTATCTCTCACCATTTTTGAGAATCAGGAATCTGGGAGTGGCTTAGCTGGGTGGTTCTTTGGGTTCTCATGAGGTTACAGTCAAGATATTGGCTGGGATAATAATCAAAACAGCCTGGTACTGGTACAATGACAGACACATAGACCAATGGAATAGAATTGAGAACCCAGAGGTAAATCCATCTATCTACAGGCAGCTGGTGATTGGAATACAAAAGTCAGAAACAAAGAAGAAGGGCCAGTAGTTGGAAAATATGGCCTTGGTAACAGAAACTATGCTGGAGATTGCATGACAGAATTTTACAAGACCAACGACTTCTTCACTGTAAATATCTTTTTTCAACAACATAAACAATGACTATACACATGGACCTCGCAGGATGGAATACACAGGAACCAAGTCGACTACATCTGTGGAAAGACATATGGAAAAGCTCAATATCCTCAGTCAGAACAAGGTCTCCAGTGCTCATATGCAAGTTCAAGCTAAAGCTGAAGAAAATTAGAGCAAGTCCATGAGAGCCAAAGTACTACCTTAGTATAGCCCACCTGAATTTAGAGACCATCTCAAGAATAGGTTTGATGCATTGAACACTGATGAGCGAACACCAGAAGAGTTGTGGAATGACATCAAGGACATTATACATGAAGAAAGCAAGAGGTCATTAAAAAGATAGGGAAGAAAAGACAAAAATGGATATCAGAAGAGACTCTGAAACTTGTTCTTGAACATAGAGTAGCTAAAGGAAATGGAAGAAATGATGAAGTAAAAGAGCTGAACAGAAGATTTCAAAGGATGGCTTGAGAAGACAAAGTAAAGTATTATAATGACATGTGCAAAGGCCTGGACTTAGAAAACCAAAAGGGAAGAATATGCTCAGCGTTTCTCAAGCTGAAAGAACTGAAGAAAAAATTCAAGCCTCGAGTTGCAATATTGAAGGATTCCATGGGCAAAACACTGAATGACACAAGGAAGCAACAAAAGCAGATAAAAGGAATACACAGTCACTGTAACAAAAAGAATTGGTTGATGTTCAATCATTTCAGGAGGTAGCATATGATCAAGAACCAGTGGTACTGAAGAAAGAAGTCCAAGCTGCACTGAACACCTTGGCAAAAAAGAAAGCTCCAGGAATTGAAGGAATACCAATTGAGATGTTTCAAAGAACAGATGTAGGACTGGAAGTGCCCACTCATCTATGTCAAGAAATTTGGAAGACAGCTACCTAGTCAACTGACCCATACTTATGCCTATTAGAAAGGTGATCCAACCAAATGTGGAAATTATCAAACAATACCATTAATATCACACGCAAGTAAAATTCTGCTGAAGATCCTTCAAAAGTGGTTGCAACAGTACATCGACAAACAACTGCCAGAAAGTCAAGCTGGATTCAGAAAAGAACGTGGAACAAGGGATGTCACTGCTGATGTCAGATAGATCCTGGCTGAAAGAATACCAGAAAGGTGTTTACTTGTGTTTTATTGACTACGCAAACGCATTCGACTATGTGGATCATAACAAATTATGGATAACATTGGGAAGAATGGGAATTTCAGAATACTTAATTGTGCTCATGAGGAACCTGTAGATAGATCAAGAGGCAGTGGTTCAGACAAAACAAGGGAATACCGCATGGGTTAAAGTCAGGAAAGGTGTGTGTCAGGTTGTATCTTTCACTATACCTATTCAATATGTATGCTGAGCAAATAATCTGAGAAGTGGGACAATATGAAGAAGAATGTGTCATCAGGATTGGAGGAAGACTCATTAACAACCTGCGTTATGCAGATGACACAACCTTGCTTGCTGAAAGTGAAGAGGACTTGAAGCTCTTACTGATGAAGATCAAAGACAGCCTTCAGTATGGATTACACCTCAAGATAAAGAAAACAAAAATCCTCACAACTGGACCAATAAGCAACATCATGATAAATGGAGAAAAGATTGAAGTTGTCAAGGATTTCATTTTACTTGGCTCCACAATCAACACCCATGGAAGCAGCAGTCAAGAAAGAAAAAGACAGATTGCATTGGGCAAATCTGCTGCAAAAGACCTCTTCAAAGTGTTGAAAAGCAAAGATGTCACTTTGAGGACTACAGTGTGCCTGACCCAAGCCATAGTGTTTTCAATCGCCTCATATGCATGCGAAAGCTTGGCAACGAATAAGGAAGATCAAAGAAGAATTGATGTCTTTGAGTTATGGTGTTGGCAAAGAAGTTGAATATACCATGGACTGCCAGAAGAACGAACAAGTCTGTCTTGGAAGAATTACAGCCAGAATGCTCCTTAGAAGCAACGATGGCGAGACTTCATCTTGCATACTTTGGACCTGTTACCAGGAGGGATCAGTCCGTGAAGAGGGACATCATGCTCGGTAAAGTGGAGGGTCAACGAAGGAGAGGAAGACCCTCAATGAGATGGACTGACACAGTGGCTGCAACAATAGGCTCAAGCATAACAACAACCGTGAGGATGGTGCAGGACCAGGCAGTGTTTTGTTCTGTTGTACATAGGGTCGCTATGAGTCAGAACCGACTTGACAGCACCTAACAACAACAATAACACAGGCAGCTGCTCTTTGACAAAGGGTCAAGGTCCATTCAATGGGGAAAGAAACAGTCTCTTTAACAAATGATGCTGGCAAAATTGGGTATCTATATGCACAAAAGTGAATCAGGAATGGGGAAAGAAACAGTCTCTTCAACAAATGATGCTGGCAAAATTGGGTATCTATATGCACAAAAATGAATCAGGATCTATACCTCACATCATGCACAAAAACTAATTCAAAATGGCTCAAAGACCTAAATGTTAAAGTTAAAACCATAAAGTTCCTGGAAGAAAACATAGAGTCAAAACTAGGGAACCTATTCCTTAGCATAAATAGAATATCAAACAAAACCAAAAATGCACGAACGACAGAAGATAAATAAATGGGACCTCCTAAAAATTAAATACCTATGCTCATCAGAAGACTTTACCTAGAGAATAAAAAGAGAACCTACAGACTGGGAAAAAATCTTTGGAAAAAACATATCTGATAAGGGTCTAATCTCTAAAATATATAAAAAAAACTTCAACAACTCAACAAAAAAAGAAACAATCCAATCAAAAAATGGTCAAAGGACATGAACAGACAAGTCACCAAAGAAGACATTCAGGTGGCCAACAAACACATGAAAAGATCCTTGCAATCATTAGCCATTACAGAGATGCAAATGATGCAAATCAAAACTACAATGAGATACCATCTCACCCCTGCAAAAATGGCAATGATCAAAAAAATGGAAAACAACAAATGCTGGCAAGGTTGTGGGGAGACTGGAACTCTTTCACATTGCCGGTGGGAATGTAAAATGATACAACCACTATGGAAAACAGTATGGCACTTCCCTCAAAACGCTAGAAATAGAAATATCTTATGATCCAGCAATCCCACTCCTAGGAATATATCCTAGAGAAATAAGAGCAGTGACAGAAATAGACATATGCACACCTATGTTCATTGCAGCATTATTCACAATAGCAAAAAGATGGAAACAACCTAAGTGCCCATCAACTGATGAATGGATAAACAAATTGTGGTACATACATACAATGGAATACTACACAAACTATAAAGAATAATGAGGAGTCTGCAAAACATCTTATAATATCAATGAATCGGGAGGACATTATCCTGAGTGAAATAAGTCAATCACAAAAGGACAAATATTGTATGGCATTGATTTTATGAAAAATCAAGAATAGGTATACACACAAAGCAACGTTCTTTGATGGTTACCAGGAATGGTAGGGGGAGAGACTACTATCCTATCACTTTCTACATAACAGAAACTTGTTATTTTTGGTGATGGGAAAGGCAATACTAAATATGGGTGAAGTCTGCACAACTCGTCCAAAGTAAGTGAAGACACTAAGTAGTGCCTAAGAATAATGGGCAACTTTGGTAAAAAATGTTAACAGACAATTCTGCAACAGCAATAATAACAACCAATAAAATATATGGGTGGTTACACGGGCAGATGGGAGCTGTTCAATAAATGGCTTGTATGAATGAATGATTTACTGAATGAATGAATACACCAATGAATGAATAGCCTATTTTGAAATTTCATCCTGAATAATCTTATTATTCAAGAAGGGGAAAGAAACTCTCTTATTTCTCTTTTCTACCACACAGTCCTTTGTTCCTAACTCAGGTTAATACTAGCGCTACTATTCTAGTTCCATTGTTGGCTTAAAAGACATTTTATGGGCTCATCACCATTTCTAATATTAAAGTAATATGAATTCTAAGTTCTGTGAAACTGACATATGAATCAACATTCCACATAACACAACTTGGTGACAATTTTGTAAATCTATGTACTTAAAATATTTATAATAATAGATTTACATCTTCCTAGGTTGTTTTCAATTACAGAATTGAATGTTTCTTATTATATTTAAGATGTAGCAATAATGGAACCAAACTGGCAACGCAAACTTACTTGTCAAACATCCTTCCACTCCCAATTCCCCACAATGCCATCAATATAAACGGGGATTTCTATACCACTACTAGAAACTAAAGAAGGGTCTTACCTGAATTTTCAAGAAATTTTAGGGGAAAATGGGGCAGATGGTAGCACAGTGATGATAAGTAACACCTGGCCATCAACCACCATATACAAGGGTAGAGCCCATTGTGAGGAGTAAGTAAAGAATTTAAACTGACGTCAGCTTGAGGAACATCTCCTGGACTGTACTGAAGATAAGCCAAAGAAAGAACTAAGAAATAAATTCCAAATCTTCTTAAACTTCTATTCCAAAGACTACAAAGAAAGGGGATGCTGCGGCCCAAACACAGCCTACACACAAAGGCTATAGGGGGATGGATAGTCTGTGAAGCTATTAGCAGTTATCAGGTACCTTGCTGGAGATCAGGCTGCTACCTTTAATTGTCTCTGAGCTGCAAAGGCCAATATAAGAGAGATTTCTCAAATAAAGGTTACACTCATTGGTCAAATACTTGCCTTCCTCTGTTAACGGCTCTGTCCCTAACTTGTACAAACCCTTGGATCTCTATACTGCCAAAGGAAAAAATTACAATAAATTCAAAGGGTTCTCTTTCTTTTTACTAAGGATTGAAAGAACTGGGAGGTGACTGACACGTGTATCCTGAGCATTGATGTCTATGTCACTAAGATATTTGTCACTTTTAGAAATATTTATATGCATTATGTTTATATAATATTTATTTATATAAATATATATAATTTATATATATACACACAAAAACCAAAATCATAACGGAGACAGATTTGACCACATAAAAATTAAAATCTTCTAAATATGAAAACCATTTATAAACTATGACAGATTTTATCTTCAATATACCTAATTATTAATAGCCATCATATAAAAAATGGCTTATTAATCAATGACAAATACACATATCAATATAAAACAATCTTTAGAGAACAATGGGTAGTCAATTGATAATTAAAAACAAAAAACCAAACAAATGAACATTTACATATGAAAAAATGCTTTGCCTCACTAGAAATCAAGAGAAATGTAAATTATCAGATACTATTTTTTGTCCATTAATTTCAAAAAAAGAACTATCCAGAACTGGTTATAACATATGGAAAAAAGCATTCTCAGACATTACTGGTTTAAGCATATGTATGCAAGCTTGGGCTCACTATCTTGCACCTTTGTTAACATCATGAGAAAAGTTTCACCCAGGTGGCTGCAGCCCCTTCATCTAGGACCCCAGAATATACATGGAGCAGATTAGAGCCCCACTGACAGCAAGGAGCAACAAGGAGCAAACCCAGCCAGTCCTGCAGCTTGAAGATCTGCCCAGCAGAGCCCAGTCCAGATCAACCACCACCAGTAAACCCACAAATGCATGGAAAATATACGTTTATTGTTGTGTACCACTACACAACACAAACACAAAACACAAAATGTTTTGCAGCATTATTGTGGCAATAGTAACCAATATATTATATCTGGGCAAGGAGTTGATAGTGATTTTTAACTTCTTTCTTTCTACTTTTTCTACTGACTAGGTATTTTAGCATGTGTTACTTCTATAATCAGAAAAAGCTATATTTATTATGAGAAAAAGAAGAGGGCACAAAAAAGGTAATTTATATATACATACTGTTTTAGATGATCATTGGCAAGAGCCACTCTATCCCTGTGGCGTTTTTCGGCTTTCTCTTGTTCTTCTTTAAAAGCTTTTTCAGTGTTGAGTTTCAGCTGTTCCTCCCATTGTTTATCTGATTTTATTTTACTCTTTTGGAATTCAATCTGGGCATCACGTTCTTTCATAACTCTACTAAGAAGAAGTCCTGACTTAAAACAAAAATAAAAAAAGGAGTACTTTAAGAAAATAAAGTATAATTATGTATAGTTATGTTAAAATATATATAAAAATACAACAAAATCCAAGTAGTACATGAAAGTTTTTCACTCTCTCTGTCTGATAAAACTGACATTGCCTTGCATTTTCAATGGCTTTTTTTCTTTCTCCTTGTTTATGTATTGCTTCTTCCATATCAAGCATTTGTCTTTCTGCCTCTACTTCTTCATCACGCTTCTTTTTGGCTTCAAGTTTCTGTTCTTTCATCCCCTGTAAAACAGACAAAAGCAATATTGCGTCTTCATTTTGCAATTCAATTTTACCGAAGTGAAACATTACGTGATCATCTAAGCTTTCATTATGAACTTCTAGTGTCTTTGCATATATCATTAAAAAATAAAAAATATGAGGTTATATTTATAAGCTAATTTTTTTTTTAATTGTACTTCTGGTGAAGGTTTACAGAACAAATAGTTTCTCATGAAACAGTAGTACACATATTGTTTTATGACACTGGTTAACAACCCCACAACATGTCAACCCTCTCCCTTCTCGACCTTTTTTTTTTTTTTTTTGGTGAAAATATACATAGCCAAAGATACACCATTTCAAAAATTTCTACATGCACAGTTCAGTGACACTGACTACGCTCTTCCAATTGTGCTGCTATTCTCACTTTAGATGAAGGCTTACAGAACAAAATAGTTTCTCATTTAACAGTTAGTCCACATGTTGCCATATGACAATGGTTAACAACCTCAAAACACATCAACACTATCCTTACTCAACCTTGGGTTCCCTATCACCATAATAAGCTAATTTTTTAACTGAATTTTTTAGGTAGGTATACATTTACATGGTTCAAAAATCCCCAAATATTATAGAGGTATACAGTGAAACTTCTTCCTCTAACCCTAACTTCCATATGCAATCTCCTCTCACTCCGATGTAACCACTATTACTACTTCCAAAGTTCCATTCTGTGTTTACATAATAAACATACATCTTTGTATTTTTGCTTGTTTAAAAAACCAACAGTAATAATATTTTACATGCTCTTCTACACTTCTGAGGACTCTACCCAATGCCCCATATCCTATGAGGTCTTTCCACCCTTTATTCTCCCTTATGGGTCATAATTTCTACATCTTGTTTAAGAAATCCTTACTCTGATACCTTGAAGATACTTGTATATGATTTATTTTAAAGTTTCATTGTTTTGCTTTTTACATTTAGGTGTTTAATCCAGCTGAATTTCATTTTTGCATATTCTATGCTGTAGGGATGTAATTCCATCTTTTTTATATGCATAGCCAATTATCGCAGTATCAGTTATTGAATTTTCCCTTCTGATTTGCAGTATTTCTGTCATATGTCAAGTTCCCATATATACAAACTTCTGTTTATAGTCTCTCTCATCTATTATTTTGTCTATTTCTGTACTCAGATCACAGTTTTAACTACTATAGGTTTACAGTATGTTTTGCTGTTGGTGAAATGAATCTTCCTTTATTATCATTATTCTTTGATACCCATGGAGGTGTAGAGCATTATGCATAGTGTGCTACTTCTGTGCAAAAAAAAAAAAAAATGGAGGGTAGATATTCCACCCCCAATCCTTTTATAGATCAGGGCTTTTTTTCCAATAATATTTGTTGGGATATAATATACATATACCCTTTACACTGTACAGTTTTATGAATGCATATACTTGTGTATATAACAGTTCCTTCCTCCAAAAAAATTCCCTTGTGTCCATTTATAGTCAAACCCTCTTCTCACCTGCAGCCCCTGAAAACTGATCTTTTTCTTTCCCTATAGTTTTCCCTTTTTCAGGATGTCATATATGACATATATGATACCAGTCGTGATATAATTTTTCCCTCTTCTAGAAGAAAAAGAACTAATAAATTGTGAACATAGTTTCCCACTCATGCACATGGAATTTGATTGTACCCATATTTCAGGTATAGCAAGAGAATCTAGCAGAAGCACAGAGAGTAGCACAGCAAAGACACTATGCAGTGCCAGAGACGGGCAGACACACAGACAAATCAGAGGCAGATAGAGAAGCTGCCTTGGTTCCCAAGAGTTTCAAGTTCTCTGTCTTTATGTGCAATGCTGCATCACTTTTGACTTAAGATAACTGAAATAGGGTTATGTTTTCTATAACCACAACATCCATGACTAGAATAATAGGCCATAGATCTAACACAAGATGGCAATGTTAGTGCTTTAAAAACAAAACGTTATGACATTTTTAAAGATCTAGGTTCACTACATTTGAAAGGTCAGTAAATTATCCTCAAAAGAAACAACCCCAAAACCCACTGCCATTGAGTCGATTCCAACTCATAGCGACCCTATAGGACAGAGCAGAACTGCCCGATAGGTCTCCAAGGCTGTAATCTTTATAGAGCAGACTGCCACATAGATCTCCCACAGAGTAGCTGGTGGGTTTGAACTGTCAACCTTTCGGTTAGCAGCCAAGCACTTAACCACTGCACCACCAGGGCTCCTCCAAAAGAAACAAATCAGACTTAAAAAAAAAAAAAAAGAAAAATGGTACTATCTCCCTAATATAAAACTAATAATATGTTAGCCAAAAATTTTCCAATTTTAATTTATTAAAGGCTTATGAGGTACAGGTACCATATGAAGCACATACTTTTCATACTCAATAGAGTTAATTACCATAATTTGCCCATTTTACAAATGAAGAAATAGACCACAACATTCTAAGATGGCCCCCACGATCTCTGCCCGTTGGTATTATAGCCTGTATAATTCCCTCCCCTTGAGTGTAGTGAGGACCTGTGGTTTACTTTTAACCAATAGAATATGCAAAAGTTGATAGAATGTCTCTTCCATTATATATATACATATATATCATAACCTAATCATGGGAGTGATATCCTATCACCTTTTATATATATCTCATAACATTTAATATATATATGGCTGTCTGCTAGCACAAACAGAGACTCTCCTGCTCATCTTGAAGAAACAAACTGCAATGTTGTGAACTGCCTATGGAAAGGGCAGTTCCCTGTGGCAGGGAACTGCAGGCAGCCTTTAGAATCTGAGGAAGCTTCCACCTAACAGCCAGTAAGAATCCAGTACCCCCCGAAGTCATACAACTACAAGAAAATGAATTCTGCTGACAACACGAATGGCTTAGAAGCAGACTCTTCCTCAGTCAAGACTCCAAGAATGCAGCTCAGCCAACACCTTGACTGCAGCATTATGAGAACATGACAGAGGGCACAATTAAGCCATGCCTGAACTTCTGACCCACTGAACTTTGAAATAATAAACATCAGTCGTTTTAAGGTGCTAAGCTTGTACAAATTTGTTATGCAGCAATAGGTAACTAATAAAACAGCTATTAAGAGGCAGAGCTGAGACGTACATCCAGGCAACCTGACTCCTATAGGCCAATATATTAACTACAATGCTATATTTCTTCCCCATTATTTTCATTTAAAAATGTGTACTATGATTCAGGCACACTCTTTAGACTGTACTATAGAAAGGCTCTGAATTATTAAATTCAGATGGTTTTCAAGACTTAGGCTGATCAGTCAGATCTATCTTTTAGAATATTCATCTTAAAAGCAAACAGTATACTGCAAAGATCAACTATATCTAAAATTTTATATACATCAACTGTGTTTCAATGGGACTTCCACTTTGGGCCAAGATGGAGTAGCAGGGACTGGATTTACCATTCTGCCTGAAGCAACTAAAAAATAAAAAATATATGGAAAAAAGGGTTTTCAAGACATTGGACATCAGACAACGATCCCTGAGAGAGAAGAAACAAACGTGGTAAGCCCTACAACTGCACCTGGTTGCTGCCTTGGGAGTTTCCAGACCATGGTGCAGAGAGAGGATAGAGCATGGTAGACTCCATGAGTTAAGGAAACAGAGCCAAGAGTCCTAGGAGACCAAGATGGCTACAGATCACAGGTCTGAATACTGGAGAGGAGAGAGCTTCACAGAAAGAATTCCAAAGATCTGCAAAAGGTCCCCCTTGTGTACTCAGCAGAGTTCTGATCACTGCATGCATATGAGGAAAGTGCCTAAGGCCACAGAAAGAAGACCCAAAAGGGTTAGAGGAAGTAGTACCAGTAATCTAACAGAGGTGGGAAAAATACTTGCTCCATCAGCCAGACTGGAAAACGTCATAATTCACAGTACATTATGTAGAATATTCAGTAGAGTCATGCCTCACTAGCAGTAATTAGCCCCACCCAGATCAAATACTGCTCTGATCCCACCTAACAAATATTACAAACAAGACCCAAAAGGATCAAACTGTTTCCAAGTTATTTAACTGTGATAAAGATTTATAAGGACATGAAAATACCAGGCACCCTGCCAGGTAAAATTCACAATGTTTAACATCTAATCAAAAACTACCAGGCATGCAAATAAGCAGGAAAATTTGGCTCATCATAAGGAAAATCAATCGAAATCAACCAGAAGTGACATAGGTGTTAAAATTAGCAGACAAGAAAATTAAAACATTATATATTATTACCGTATTCCATATTTTCAAAAAGTTAGAGAAAATGTTGAACATGTTAAGTAGAGACATGAAATTTTTTTTTAAAGAGCCAAATCAAACTTCTAGTGATGGAAACTGCAATGTCTGAGATGAAAAATACACTGATGGGATTAATGTCACATTAGACATTGTAGCAGAAAAAAACTAGTGAACACAAAGATACAGAAATATGAACTATCCAAAATGAAACAGAAAAAAAAAAAAAAGACTTAAAAAATAGAAGATTAAAAAAAAAAGGCATCTGTGGATGCTAATCTATAATAATAGAAAGCACATCAGTACTTGCCTAGGGACAGTGGAAGAGGAGCAGAGAAAAGGGAAAAGGAGTGTCATGGATTGAATTATGTCCCCCAAAAAATGTGTGTATCAGTTCGGCTAGGCCATGATTCCCAGTATTGTGTGGTTGTCCTCCATTTTGTGACTGTAATTTTACGTTAAAGAGGATTAGGGTGGGACTGTAACACCCTTACTAAGGTCACATCCCTGATCCAATGTAAAAGGAGTTTCCCTGGGGTGTGGCCTGTGCCACCTTTTTATCTTACAAGAGATAAAAGGAAAAGGAAGCAAGCAGAAAGTCGGGGACCTCACACCACCAAGAAAGCAGTGCTGGGAGCAGGGCGTGTCCTTTAGACCTGAGGTTCCTGTACTGAGATACTCCCAGACCAAAGGAAGATTGATGACAAGGACCTTCCTCCAGAGCTTACAGAGAAAGCCCTCCCCTGGAGCTGAGGCCCTTGAATTTGGACTGGTAGACTACTGGACTGTGAGAGAATAAATTTCTCTTTGTTAAAGCCATCCACTTGTGGTATTTCTGTTAGAGCAGTGCTAGATGACTAAGACATGGAGTAAAACAGGGCATGAGGAAACTTTTGGTTAATGAGTATATTTATATTTATTACCTTAATTGTAATGATGATTTCACTAATGTATACATATGTCAAAAATTATCAAATTGTACACTTTAAATAAGTACCATTTATTATATTTTAGGAGTCCTGGGGTGGTGCACATGATTAACATGGGTGGCTGCTAACCAGAAGACTGGTGTTTCGAGTCTACCCAGAGGTGCCTTGGAAGAAAGGCTTGGTGATCTACTTCCAAAAAATCAGTCATTGAAAACCCTATGGAGCACAGTTCTATTTTGACACACATGGAGTCACCAGGAGTTGGAATCTACTCAGCAGCAACTGATTTGGTTTTTTTGGTTTATTGTACGTCAGTTATACCTCAATTAAGCCATTAAAATATGTTTCAATGCATTTTTATGATATTTTACATATGAAAATATTTATAAAAGAAGCATATAAAAGAGTACTAAGACACAAGACTAAGTCTTCAGTACACGCATTCTCCTTAGTGGTTAATACTTACTGCGTATGTATTAGTCCAGTGTTTTACTACCTCCTGGGATCGGAAATGCATTTCTTTCTTTGCCTTTCTTTCTGCACGAAGGCATGCTGCTTCTCTTGTCAAACTGTCAAGGCTATCTTTAATCCTTTTCCACTCGTTGTGTGGAATTATGGTGACCTGATGGAGATCTACTTTGCTAGGTAGAAGAGGTGGATAAAGAACTTGCTCTTCCTTAGAGTTCTTCATTTCTAATAAATTTAAAAAAATAAATATTAAAGACTTTCAAGAAGAGTTTAAATCATTTTTTTTAATATTGGCATGTTAAGTGCCTGATATCTGGAAGTTATTTCAAATATTTAAATTTCATTCTTGTTATCTTAAGAACAGCTGTGATTAAATGGGTACAATATAAGGTCTTGAAATCAGAAGACAGAGATTTGAATCCTTGTTTGGTTATTTCCTTACTGTGTAAACTTAGACAAGCCATTTAACTCTTGGAGCCTCAGTATCCTCATCTGTAAAGTTGAGATCAATAACACTTGCCTCCACGGGTTGTGATAAAAACATTTTTCAAAGTTAACCAAGCAGCAGTTTATAAATGAATTACTTTGAGGATGCTCATCTTTTGGGGTTGTAGATGTTGTGATTAACTCTATTCCACCCCTTCCTCATTCAGCAAGAGGTTAATTTGAGATTTTTAGAAAAGTCCTTCCTTGTTCTTCTGGGAGAGTAACTCTCAAGCTAGATATGTACAAGGTACCATGAAGGCTAGATAGGCAGCAATCCTATGACCACAAGAGAAACTAGCCTTAGGATGAAGCTATTACTGAGAACTACAAAGAAACAAAAAAAGAACCTGGGGCAATGATGACCTCATTGAGCTATCAGACCAACACGACCTAAAGCACGGAATTCCAGTTACAGCCTAGTGGGTATGAAGAGGTATTTCCTTGTGGTTTTGATTTGCATTTCCCTAATGACCAATGGGAAACCCTGGTGGCATAGTGGTTAAGAGCTATGGCTGCTAACCAAAAAGTCGGCAGTTCAAATCCACCGGGCACTCCTTAGAAACTGTGAGGCACTTCTGCTTTGTTCTGTAGGGTCACTGTGAGTCAGAATGGACTCGACAGCAATGGGTTGATGACTAACGAGAAGCTCTGGCGGCCCAGTGATTAAGAGTTTGGCTGTGAACCAAAAGGTCAGCAGTTCAAATCCACCTGCTGTTCCTTGGAAACCCTATGGGACAGTTCTACTCTGCCCTATAGGGTCACTATGAATCAGAATCAACTCGATGGCAACAGATTTTTTGTGGTAATAACTAATGATGTTGAGCATCTTTTCTTGTGCTTATTGGCCATTTATATCTTCTTTGGAGAAATGTCTATTCAAATCCTTTACCTGTGTTTTAATTGGGTTATCTGTCTTTTTATTGTTGAGTTATAACAGTTCTTTATATCCCGGATACTAGACACTAATCAGACACATAATTTGGAAATAATTTCTCCTCTGTGGGTTGTCTTTTCATTTCTTTATATAGTGTCCTTTCACGTGCAAAAATTTAAAATTTTAAAGAAGTCCAGATCTATTTTTTCTTTGGCTGATTGTGCCTTGGGTGTCGTATGTAAGAAATTACTGCCTAACGCAAGGTCATGAACATTTAAAACTATGTTTTCTTCTCAGAGTTTTATAGTTTTAGCTCTTACATTTATAGCCTATCACATGGTCTATCCTGAAGATGTTCCATGTGGACTTGAGAAAAATATTTACTTGCTCTTGTTGGGTGAAGTGTTCTATAGACGTCTGCAAGGTATAGTTGGTTTACAGTGAGCTCGAGTCTTCCATTTCCTTGTTGATCTTCTGTCTAGTTGTTCTACACATTATTGAAAATGGGGTATTAAAGTTTCCAACTATTATTTTTCCCTTAAATTCTGTCACTTCTTGCTTTATATATTGTGGGGCTCTGTTGTCAAGTGTATAAATGTTTATAGCTGTTTTATCTTCTTGATAGATTGACCTTTTTATCAGTATAAAATATCCTTCTTTGTCTCGAGTAACAATTTTTCTTTTAAAGATATTAGCAGGCCAGCTCTTTTTTGGTTACTGTCAGCATTGTGTATTTGTGTCTTTGAATCTAATGTGAGTCTCTTGCAGACAACATATCACTGGACCATATTTTTTTTTTATCCATTCTGTCAATCTCTGTCTTTTGATTGGAGTGTTTAATCAATTTACATTTAATGTAATTACTGATAAGGCAGGATTTATGTCTGCCATTTTTCTATTTGTTTTCTATATACCTTATGACTTTTTGTTCCTCTCTTCTTCCATTACTGGCCACTTTGTGTTAAATAGATATTTTCTATTGTACTATTTTGATACCCTTCTCATTCCTTTTACTATACTTTTTTTCTTAATGGTTGCCCTGAGATTAAATTAATCTTAAATTATAACAATCTAGATCAGATTAACACTAACTGCAATAGTTTACAAAAACTTTGCTACTATATTGCTCCATTTCCTCACCCATCCTTTGAGCTATTATCAACATACAAATTACACCTT
This sequence comes from Dugong dugon, assembly GCA_030035585.1. NCBI lineage: Eukaryota > Metazoa > Chordata > Mammalia > Sirenia > Dugongidae > Dugong > Dugong dugon. The sequence goes on from CM057461.1 coordinate 131,531,204, forward strand.
TATACATTGTATGCCCATCAACACAGATTTATAATTATTGTTGTATACAGTTGTCTTTTAAATTGGATAGAGAAAAAGAGGATTACAAACAAAAAATACCTTTATACTGTCTTTTCTATTTACCTATGTAGTTCCCTTTACTGGTATTCTTTATTTATGTAGATTCAAGTTACAGTCTAGTGTCCTTTCATTTCAGCATGAAGGACTTTATTATTTCTTGTAGCGTAGGTCTGGTAGGGATGAATTCACTCAGTTTTTGCTTAGCTGGGAACATCTTAATTTCTCCCTCATTTTTTAAAAATAGTTTTGATGGGTATAGAGTTCTTGCTTAACAGCCTTTTTCTTCCAGCACTTTGAATATGTCAATCCTCTGCCTTGTGGCCTCTGTGGTTTCTTACGAGAAACCAGCTGCTCATCTTATTGAGGATCCTTGCATGTGATTACTCATTTTCCTCTTGCTGCTTTCAAGATTTTCTCTTTGTCTTTGACTTTCAACAATTTGATTATGATGTGTCTAGGTGTGGAGCTCTTTGAATTTATGTTACTTACAGCACATTTGAGTTTCTTGGATGTATAATGTTTTTCATCAAATTTGAGATGTTTTCAGCCATTATTTCTTCAAATATTCTTTCTGCCTCCTTAGCTCTCACCATTCCTTCTGGGACTCGTACTATACATATGTTAGTATACCTGATGGTGCCCTACATGTCTCTGAAATTCTGTTCATTTTTCTTCATTCTTTTTTCTCTCTGTTCCTCAGACTAGAAATTCTCAGTGGATTTATAATTCACTGATTCTTCTGTAAACTCAAATCCGCAGGGCTTGAGCCCTTCTAGGGGATTTTTTATTTTAGTTATTATGCTTTTCAACTCCAGAATTTCTATATTTATAATTTCTATCTCTTTATTGATATTCTCTGTTTAGTAAGATATCATTCTCATATTTTCCTGTAGTTCTTTAGATCGTCTTTCCTTTTTTTAAAGTTGTTTGAACATATTTGAACTAGCTGATTTAAAGTTTTGTATACTAAGTCTGACATCTGGGTTTCCTTAAAGAACGTTTTTTATTGAAACTTTTTTCCTGTGTATGGGCCATACTTCCTTGTTTCACTGTATGCCATGTAATTTTTTGTTTAAAACTGGAGATTTTAAATAATATCATGAGAAAACAGTGGAAATCAGATTATCCCCGACCCCAACAGTTTCTTGTTTCTGCTATAGGTGCTTACTTACTTAGTGACTTTTCTGAGCTAATTCTGTAAAGTCTATATTCTTTGTCGTATGTGGCGTCTAGAGTTTCTGCTTGGTTAGTTTAGTGGTCAGCTAATGACTGAATAGAGATGTCCTTAAATGTGTGGAGCCAATAAGTCTCTCAGTCTTTGCCCAGAGGCTCTCTGTGAGTGTTAGGGCATGCCTTCAATGCTTAGGATGGCAGTTTACAACTCCATCTTAGACTTTACTTCTTGCTTGTACAGAGCCTCAAGGTCAGCCAGAGATGAGAGCTTCAGGCATTCTTAGGTCTTTCCTGGGCATTCGCACAGCCCTATGCATGCTTCTGACCGTCTAGATTTCCAGGAATATGTTAGACCTTTTCAAAGCTGCCTCTGGACGTCTCACTTCCCAGCTTTTCCTTTTAAGTTTTTTTAGTCAGTTTGTTGTTTTCCCCCAGCTGTTATCACTGCCTGAGGCAGCTGTGATCTTAAACAACTACCACTGATTGTTTTTAATGAATACCACTGGCTGTTCACACTGGGTGAGCCTTGAATTAAGTCAAATAAATCAAGCTTTGTGAATGGGATTTTCCAAAGAATTACCAGACAGGTAAAATAATTATTGGACATTGGGCTTTAGAGCAGCTCCATCTCCATTCTATCCCCTTCAGAGGCTGCTGGTTTTCACTCTAACTGCAGTGGTTTTCAAGGCTACCAGGGGAATTGGAGAGGAGGATGTGACCACGACAACCTCAAAACATCAAAAGACATCTGTGTTCTTTTTACCAAATTTGTTATGAAATTCAGCCATTAAAAAAAAAAAAAAAAACACTCTCCAAATTGTTTCAAGCCTTTAGTTAACTTCCATAGTTCTGAAAAGGTTGATTTTTATGGGTTTTTCCAGTGTTCTGATTTTATAAAGGAGAGTACCTTCGGAGGTCCTTACTCTATAATCCTGGTTGACGTCATCCTGCTAAAACTTTATATAATGATTTGGATTACAGATAGCTATCTACATATCTGAACCCCTCTCCTATTTCACCCTCCTCTAAATGGAGATTGTAATTTAGCAATGAGGAAAAGGGCATTTCACTTCAGATAGCAACTTGTGGGCCAGTTGCCACAAAACATTATTTAATACCTAACGAGGAAAAGTCTTTTAGTGCAGTACTACATATATATGAAAGTGAATATGTGAGAGCAATTATCTTTTTACAATATATGTCACATGGGTACTATCTTCGACAGGACCTCTGCTGCTGCTTCATAAGGCCTCCACTGCACAAATATACTCTAGCGTCCACTGGTGGGAAAATGGCTGGCTCTCACTCTGCATCTGGGGCAAGCAAGGCTCTACTAGTACAGAAGATTGTGCAATGACATGAAGAGAGTCCAATTTCCCAAAGTTCTAGCTGTCATAATGACAATAATATTAATTGGGAATTTTCAACAGACCATCTGAATTATAAGACTTTAAATAGCATTTTCTTTTTACATTCTATCAAAACACTTGATTTGGGGAGAGACCTTACTTGCACTTTAAACCAAAAAACCAAAACCATTGCCATTGAGTGGATTCCAACTCACAGCGACCGTACAGGACAGAGGAGAACTGCCCCATAGGGTTTCCAAGGAGCGGTTGGTGGATTCAAACTGCTGACCTTCTGGTTAGCAGCCGAACGCTTAACCACTGCGCCACCAGGGCTCCTACCTTCACTTTAGAGATGAGGAAATTGAGACATTTCCTTCAGACACATACCTAAGACCACTCAACAGGTTCACAGCAGAGCCAAGACTCTAAAGAGGTCATTAATATTTCTAAAAGTTATTCCATTAATTCAGAGGAAAAGTAACAACGAGCAGCAATTCAACAAACCCCAGACTCTCCAAGCCGCAACGATGAGGCTTGAGGATAGGACCAGTCAATCAGTTCGGGGGTCTCTGTCTTCCTATCTCTTCTCCACCCCTATTTCTGTAAACTTCCTCCCTCGACCTCCACCTTCCCTTTACGTTTTCCACTCACACACTGGAGAACAAAACCGTCTGATGCCCGTCGGGGCTACTTTCGACTTGGTGAAGACCATGTCAGAAAGCATCTGAGACCCTAGATTGGCACCCTCGCCTCTCACCCCATGCGAGAGTCCCGAAATAATCCCCTGTGCTGGGATAGCCCAGTTTAGCTCACCCGTGCTTTCCTTAACCTGTCCACAGCGCCGCCCAAACCGCACCAGCATCTCTGACGAGGTGCCCAGGGCCCTCGGAGACCTGGAAAAGATTCTGGTACGCCTACCGTGGCGCCCTCTACCTAACTGAATGTTTTCAAAACTGTGCAGTCCCTTAGCAACGCCGCAGGAAGTGACGCCAACCGTCGCCGAGGAACGAGAAACGCGGTGGTTTGGGCTGTGGGGAACGGGAATAGAGACTGCGCCTGCGCGGAAGCTGAGTTCGGGTCTGTGAGTGGAGTGGCGTGTTGGGACGCAGACCCGCGCGGGAGCAAGGCCGAAAACACGAACTCACGAGAGCGGGGGGGACGACAGGACGGCTCCCAGCGCCAGACCTGGGTCAGTGAGGAGTCTCCGGGACCCAGCCCGCCTGCTGCTCCCATCCTCACCTGGCACGGCGTCTCATGGGGGACGACACCATGTTAGGGCCCCGCGCCCGCCTTCGGGACGGACCAGGCAGGTGTGTGAGAGAGCGAGCCCTCGGCTCGGTGTTTTTTCGGCCCACAGACCTCCTCGCGGGTGGAAAGTAAAGGACAACGCCCTCTTTTAAGTATAGAAATCCAGAGATTAACATAAAATCTGTTTATAAATCCTTTGGTTTTCTGAGGCATGGTCAGGGCTAGATGGGGCTAAGTTTAAAAAAAAAAAATGTATTAAAACTTTGATGTTGCTCCCAGAACATTCATGTTAGGACTTTTAAGATATTTTAAATTGCTTGATAAGTAGATATATGAAATTGAGAGAATGGATTTTGGAGACCAGTCACAACTCTTAAGGGCACAAAAATCTGGCAAGAATGAATGACGAGTTGGTTTCAAAAGATCTTTTTCTCCCACATTTAATGTGTAAATTGATTTCATTAAAAGCTAGTTGGATCCAGCACGTGCACATTAAGCACCAAATTGAATCGCTCAAAATGAAAAGAAGTAAGGTTTTTAATAATTAAAATTCTAACATGTAGTTGTACTATTTTTCTTTAAGTTTGCTATCAGATGCCCCGGCATAACGATACTGGTAAGTATGGAAGGATTAATAAAATATTTGTAGAATAAACAAATGTTATTACAAAATCAGAAATGATTTTCTGCATATATAACACTGGTGCTTTTTAAAAAATGGGAGGGGTCAAACATTTTCCCTTACTTACAGGCTAACAAGTTATCCTGCCACAGTTTCATAGATGCTGGCAGTAGATAACAAGACTTCTGGATCAGAGAGGAATTACTTGTGGCAGTAGCAGTAGCCAGCGTATCAGCAATTTTGTGCCAGTTCCCCAAGCCCCAGTTCCCCCAGGGTAATGCAAAGAGGGCCAAGTGTCACCTGCATGTCTGGTTCCTACAGGGAAGGAACCCGTAGCTTAGGGAACCTGAATCTTTATTTTAATGAACAGTAAGCATGCTTTTCAAGGCTGTTCGCTATGCAAATATCCTTGGAAAAATAGTTCCGAACAAAGGGCAGTCGGTCCTTTGCCTATAAAACATGCAGAACATGAGAGACCCAAGAAGAATTATCTCCCAACAAAAACTCTGGAATTTTAACTAAATTACTTATGAAAAGTATTGAATCTCATAAGCTCATAAGATCTGATGTCAGTAATTTGCCATTTACATGGTTGTCAGATAACATTTGACTTCGAAGGCCTGTTCTCTTACCAAAACATTCTCACAACCAAGTTGATCTACAGTTATTTGTCCCTCGTTTTTTTCTTTGTTGCAAATTTAGGGAGGTAGAATATGCAGTGTGATCTGATACAGTTTAAATTATTCTGGGGAAAAAATGTTATTATAGAATCAGTGTAGAAAAAGTATAAACTACAATTGAGCCATCAATAACCCACTACAGTACACATAGACATTTTTTAAACAAAAATGGGATTATTCCAACTCCTTACTTATTGACTCTCTCCTTATCCAACATTTCGCATTTACAACAGTAATAAAAAATCTACTATCTGACTATTTTGTGCATTTAACGAGGTATGTCTGGCAGTAATGAATGCCGAGGTGCGAGATGAGAGTAACACTGGCTGTGATGGTTAAGGTTATGTATCAATTTGGCTGGGTCATGAATCTCAGTGGTTTGGCAGTTATGTAATGATGTAGTCATCCTCCATTTTCACATAACACGGATTTTCACATAACGGCCTGGTCTTTGGAACCTAACCATATCAGTAAGTGAGGAGTGGGTATGTACCGTACAGACTGTTTTGTGGATTTCTTGTTTAATTTAAAACTTAGCATTTAAACTTTTATTGGCTGAATTATATGGCTTTAACATACATACTTTTATTTAACCAATCCATAATTGGATATCTATGTAATTTCTATTTTTCATTATTGTAAAAAGCACATGGAGTTTTATAAGATTATAGAAAGATTGTAGACCTAACAAATATATACTATTCACACTTTTGAAGGGAATTGTTTTTGGAACTTTACTGAATTGATTACAAAATAGATTTACATCTGTGTAACTGTCTTTGTGCACATCCTTAATTTTTGGAGACATTTTTATTTCAAGTACAGCATAAAATCCCTGAATGTTTATTAACAACAGAATGTGGTACCCCTCATTTTTTTTGATAATTTATTTTTTGTGGTTGTTGAAAAGATACATAGCAGTACACCCACGGGACAATTTCTACACGTGCAATTCAGTGGCACTTATTACACTCTTCAAGTTGTGCAGCGATTCTCACTCTCTCTTCAGAATTGTTCCTCCACCATTAACATAAACTCATTGCTCCCTAAGCTTCCTATCTAATCTTTCCAGTTGTTATCGGTTTGATCCCCTATAGATAGTTCTTTAGAGCAGCCCAGTGCTCAAGGCAGACATTCTTTATTAATTAAGCTAAACTATTGTTTGATATAAAGAAGACTTCAGGGGATATTTTTGGTTTAAGGTTTAAAGTTTAAAGATTATATCAGGGCAGTAGTTTCGGGGGATCGTCTAGCCTCCTTGGCTCCAGGAAGTTTAGATTCCATGAGAATTTGAAATTGTTTCATATCCCCCCCTCTTTTGATCAGGATTCCTCTATCGAATCTTTGATCAAAATGTTCAGTGATGGTAACTGGGCACAATCCGGTTCTGGTCTCCTGGCAAATTAGACGGTTGTTCATGGAGGCAATTAGCCATGCATTCCATTTCTTCCTCCTATTCCTGACTCTCCTTCCTCTGTTGCTCCAGGTGGATAGAGACCAGTTGTACCTTGGAGGGCTGCTTATAAGCTTTTAACACCTCAGACAGTAGTCTTCATTATTTAACAACTAAAAAGTGAAAATAAAGTCTGGAAGTCTCAATATGTTCAAGCTGACACTCAAGTAATAGTTGATTTTATCCACTGGATAAGAACTTTTTTTCACGTAACATTCCCTGTTTTGTATTTATTTAAGGTTTTTTGTTTAACTAAAATTTTGTTTCTCCATTGCCAGTAGATACTTTTCTGATGTAAGAAGAAACAGTAATTATAAGAAAAAATTTAAATTTTTTATTTTCTTTTATAAATTTTAGGAGTTAAGAAGTCTCCATTCCTTTCCTCCAAACCAGAAGACTTTGTTCCCTGCATATAAAGCATGAGATATGTTGGTTAGAAACAACTGGCTGGTGTTTAAAACTGAAGAGTGTCATGATTATTTAACCTAAGTCCTGTGCTAAAATGCGATGAACTGTCTTGGAAACACTAATCTGTGTAAGTATTTTTAATAATAATTTATAATGATAATTTAATAATAAGTTATTCATACAGTAATTAAGGTTTTCATACCTGAGAACTAAAAATGTGTGGTAAGAAAAGACTAATAGAAAAAGATCTGAAATTAGAAAAGTACACCGTTAAAAATGAGTAAATCAGCAGTAGAACCATGTTAAGGCTTATGCATCTTACTATTTTGAGGTTAGTAGTTCAGAAATTTCAGTAACTTGTGGTTAATAAATCTAGGGTTGAGGCAGTCATTTAACCAATAAAAGTTACACATTTAAATTTTTTATTTATAAATTGATTGCAATCAGAATGCTCAAAAAGCATCTTTAATTCAAAATATGCCTTGGTGCGGTACGAATGTGATTGTCAGCTATGCCTTGTTGCTGCTTATTATGTTGTTTCTGTGAGAAAATGAATTCTGTGTTTAAATCCCTGGAAGCCAGTCAGGACACCTGGATTTGCCATTTAGAAATACAAGGATCCAAGTACCAGTATCTACCATCTAAATTCAAATAACAAAAGGTTAGTCATTCTCCAGATACTCTAAATGAAGAGAACAGAATAGTTGTGAGCCACGAGCTCTATTCTCACTCTTCACCTGGGAGGTGTATATTGTTACAAACCAGAGAATACATGTGATTAAATGCCAAGTTTTTTGTTTTAGATTGTGGTAAAATGTATATAAGACAACAGAAAAATGCCAGTTTAGCCATCTTTAAGTGCACAATTCAGTGGCATTAATTATATTCTCAGTGTTGTGCAACCATCACCACTACTTCCAAAACTTTTTCGTCACCCAGATAGAAAGTCAATACCCTTTAAGCAATAACTCCCTATTCCTTCCTAGTTTAAGCCCCTGGTAACCACTAATAAACTTTGGTCTCTATGCATTTGCCTATTCTAGATATTTCATATAAATGGACTCATACAGTATTTATCCTTTTGTGTCTAACTTATTTCACTTAGCCTAATTTTTCAGGGTTTATCCATGTTGTAACATATATCAAAAATTCACTTCTTTTATGGCTTCATTTTTTTATGGTTTCATTTCTTGAATATTCCGTAGTATGGATATACCACATTTTGGTTATCCATTCATCTGTGGATGGACACTTGGGCTGTTTCCACCTTTTGACTACTGTAAATAATACTGTAAGAAACATTAGTGTACAAGTATCTGTTTGAGTTCCTCCTTTCAGGTTTTTAGGGTATATACCTAAGAGTGTAATTGCTAAGCCATATGGTAATTTTATGCTTAGCTTTTTGAGAAACTGCCAAACTGTTCCACAGTGGCTACACCATTTTATATTGCCACCAGCAGTGTGTGAGGGCTCTGATTTCTCTACATCCTCACCAACACTTGTTGTTTTACATTTTTCTGATAATAGCCACCCTGATGGGTGTGAAGTCATATCTCATTGTAGTTTTGATTTGCATTTCCTTAATTTCTTTGAGCATCTTTTTATATGCCTATGTCGTTTGTATGTCTTCTTTAGAGAAATATCTTCTAATGTAAAATGATTAAGTAACTCACATCATAAGCAATGTGATTACTCAGGTATAGCCAGATTATTCAGCACCACAGAGCTAAACTGTTGATAGCATATATAAATAAATGTGTCAAATATGTAACAAAAGTTACTTCAGATCTGAAAGAATTGATCTCCAGTTCAAGTAATTTGTTCAGAATTTCATCAAAGAATTTTTTAGTTACTTCATTTGGAATTGGCATTTATAAATTGATTTTAAGTTAAACATCTTTTTAAAAAAATATTTTACATTTTGAAAGATTTCATTTTATGTTAAATTTGGTCACAGTTTTGGTTAGTACACAGATAATCTGTATTACACATGACCTGTTATTTAATATGAGGATTATTGTAAATATTTTTAACTAGTAAAATAAACATGGCTGTGATTGATACTTTAAAGGTAAATAAGGCTGTAAGTGAATAGATAAGTACGTTTCATTACTTCTTTCTCTGGATCTGTAGTTTCATCTTGAGTTCTCAGAGTCATCCCCCCAGGAACACAATAATACTATGAATGTCGTTTTTAGATCTTGTTTTCAATTCACTTAAAATATTCGAATATAAACTCTGCTTCTTAGGAAAAATTACTTACATAGTGGTATTAAAATGTTTAATCGTTTTCACTTGTTTTTATTCATCCTTTGTCTTAGATTGCTGTTTCATGGTTAACACTCAGTAACATTTGTTAAATAAGTGTAGAAGATGAATAAAGTAAAACAGAGTGTGTTTAGGAAATAATCTTCTTTTTCAGGGTAAACCAAATCTGTTTCTGGAACCATGAAAATTTTGCTGGTTTTTGACTTTGACAATACAGTCATAGATGACAATAGTGACACCTGGATTATACAGTGTGCTCCAGAGAAAAAGCTTCCTGTCAAATTGCAAGAATCTTATCAAAAAGGATTTTGGACAGAATTTATGGGCAGAGTCTTTAAATATTTGGGAGACAAAGGCATAAGTGAAGATGAGATGAAAAGAGCAATGACATCAGTTCCTTTCACTCCAGGAATGGTGGAACTTTTAAACTTTATAAGAAAGAATAGGAATAAATTTGATTGTATCATTATTTCAGATTCAAATTCAGTCTTCATAGATTGGGTTTTAAAAGCTGCCAGTTTTCATGATGTGTTTGATAAAGTGTTTACAAATCCAGCAGCTTTTAATAACAGTGGTCATCTCACTGTGGAAAATTATCACACTCATTCTTGTACTAGGTGCCCAAAGAATCTTTGCAAAAAAGTAGTTTTGGTAGAATTTATAGATAATCAGCTACAACAGGGAGTGAATTATACACAAATTGTTTATATAGGTGATGGTGGAAATGATTTCTGTCCAGTAACCTTTTTAAAGAAGAATGATTTTGCCATGCCACGGAAAGGATATAGTTTGCAGAAAACTCTCTCCAGGATGTCTCAAAATTTTGATCCTGTGGAATCCTCTGTGGTAGTTTGGTCTTCAGGTGTTGAAATAATTTCTCATTTACAATTTCTAATAAAAGAATAATATCTCGACTGTTGAAATGTGTATCAGTTAAGATTAGGCTCAGCTGCATATAACTAAAACCTCAAGTACCAGTGACTTTTAAAAAAAGGTTTTTTTCTTTCACTTAAAAGGTAAGTATCCAGAGGTAATATCTCAAGGCTGGTGTGTTGCCCAACCAACCTTAGCACTTGGCTTCCATCTTGTGATCCAAGATTACTGTTCAAGCTCCAGCCCTCACATCAGCATTCTGGCCGGCAAGAAGGTTGCATCCCCCTCTTTAAAAAAGTTTACCAGAAGTTGCACCTAACACTTCTATTTAATTTCAGTTGGCCAAAACTTAGTTATAATACCCCACCTAATTGCAAGAAAGGATGGAAAATAAACCTTTTATTCTTGTGATTATTTTCCCAGGTAAAAATTGGAAAAGAGGGGAGTACAGAATTGTAGGCACAACTAGCAGTCTCTACCAAAGGTGGTTGATAGGTAGATTAGATTTTTAAGTTTATTTCCAGAGAGAATAGTCGTGTATTTTACTTTCATAGATATTTATTTCAAAACCATGCCAGTAGATAAAAATAAGCTTGAGCTTTATTCACATAAGAATAAAAGGCTCCCAAATGTGTGTAATGTCCCACTCCCAAGTCAGTGTATTTTAAAGATAGAAATGCAATATCAGTTTCCCAGGTTTTCATCAATCTCAGGCTTTTCCTTTTTGAAATGAAATACAAATTAAATGCTGTTCAAATATTTTAATTTTTATTGTAGCATCACAGAATATAACTCTACATAGAATATTTATTGTGCTGTTTTTATTTGGAAATGCAGTCTTGAGGGATACAATATATCATTTGTAGGAATTCTCAATATTTAAGAGACATATAGGAATATTAGCAAAGTATCAACTGATCTAGAAAGTTTTACAAATATTTGCTAATTTTTAGACTCTCATTGTGTTTTAATTGTAAATATCCAGTATTTAATATGATTTTCTTTTCTAAATTAATGGAAAGCTTCAGAAAAAACAGTATTTGGTATAATGGGAAAAAAATTTGATACTCTATATCTTTTTTTTTTTTAAGTTTTAAAGTAAATATTTTGCTTTAAAATTGATAGGTTAAATTATGAAACATCTAACTCTTATAGATTATCATTTCCCTACATGATGAGGTCAGGGTCATACACAAGGGGAAGACATTATGTGAGGATCTGTTCACAAGGTAAGGAATGTCAAGAAATACCCAGTGCTTCCAGAGCTGAAAGAGACAAGGAAGGATCTTTTCCTAGAGCCAACAGAACACAGTCCTACCAACACCCTGGATTTTAACCTAGCCCCCAGAACTGTGAGAAAACAAAATTGTCCTTTAGAGCCACCTACTTTGTGGTATTTTATCACTGCAGCCCTAGGAAACTAAGACAAGTCATAGGAGTGAATAGAGAAGTAGAGTAGAGGAACCACCTGTTCTTCAGATGGGACTCTAGAATAGCTGTGGTAGGTGGAATTCTAAAATGGCCACAAGATATCTCCCCTGGTGTACACAACTTACAAAATGTCTGGGGCTGTGAATTTGTTGGATCTTATTTCTGCGATTAGGTAATGCAGTATGGCACAGTTGACCTTAAAATAGGGTGATGAGCTGAGTGTCCTGACTGAATCACATAGGCCCTTTAAAAGCAGAGAGTTTTTCCACCTGGTTGCAGTAGAGCAAGTTTGTGATTTGAAGCACAAGAAGGACTTGGCATGCCATTGCTGACTTAAAGAGGGAAAGAGCCACGCGGTAAGGAAAGTGGATGGCCTCCACGAAGTGAGAACAGCCCCTGGCTGATAGCCAACAAAGAAATGGGGACCTCAGTCCTGCAACTAACTTCAATGAAATGAATTCCATGTGTTTGGAAGAGGACCCTGAAACTCAGAGGAGAACTGCAGCCTCGGCTGACGCCTTGATTTCAGCTGGCTGAGACTCTGAGCAGAGAACCCCCAGCGACACCATGCCCAGACTTCTGTGAGATAATAAGTGTACTGTTTTAAGATGCTATATTTGTCGTAATTTGTTACCTAGAAATAGAAAACCATTACAGTAGCTAATCCCATCTCTCAAGGAATAGGTTGCCTAATTTTCTCCCAGCCCTGCTTTCTCACACACACATAAACATACACACACTTTTTTTGTAATTACCTACATGTTGGGCAATCTCAAGGGAGCCCTAGTAGTGCAGTGGTTAAAGCACTGGGCTGCTAACCGAAAGGTCGGCAGTTTGAACCCAGCAGCTGCTCTGTGGGAGAAAGATGTGGCAGTCTGCTTCTGTAAAGATTTACAGCGTTGGAAACCCTATCGGGCAGTTCTGCTCTGTCATATAGGATCTCTATGAGTTGGAATATGACTCGACGGCAGTGGGTTGGCAATCTGATGAAGTGTGAATTGTTCTTTGTTGCTCTGACTAGACAGTAAATGTCATTATGATGTATCAAGAGATGTTAATAAAAATGAGTTTCAAGAGTGATTTAATTTTTCTGCTATTTTCTAATTATTTATAATATGATGTTTACACTTAAAAAAAAAAAAGGCAAGAACTCCTGAATGATGGAGCATACCCCAAAACCATCTACCAGTTAATGGACCAGAGCTAAGCTGCCCAGACAGGACTGGCTGCTATTTTTTTTTTTTTTTTCCTTTTTATTCTTTGTGCTGACTTCCCCTGTAGGACTGGCTACTAATTTGCAATGCCCAGTCAAAATGAAAATTTGGCACCCATTGTTCAAAAACTAAGCATTCCAAGACGGCAACAGCAGGGCCCTTGTGAACATGGGCCCTTGTGTGGCTGTGGGATCCAATACCCATAGAACCAGCCCTGTGCTTGGACCTTCTCCAAGATCTTCCAGGTAAAAGTTTTGCCAAAGACCATTTATTGCCGAAAGACCCCACTGCTGCTTCTGTTTGGGTGATATTTGCAAATTCCCATGATGCCATTATCCAGAGCAACTAAATCCTGTCAGAATTTTCTCTTTAAGTGTGTGTGTGTATGTGTGCTCTTTGACACAAGGCAGATTATTCTTACAATTATTATATTGCTTTTCTCAATTAAAATTATAGCGTGAGAACTTACCTTGTGTTAATATATAATCTTTAAGAATAAAATTTAGAATATTCACATATTTTCTTGCACTTTAAAAGGAATGAAGAGTTAAATAAATTTAGGAAAGAATTGGAGGGGGAAATGAATAATGAGACAAAATGGTGGGCTCATGGTGAGGAGCTGTCAAGGGGTGAAAATAGGTGTGCTTAGAAGCAGATTTTAAAAGCAGTTTTTCTTCAAAACATCGTTCATACTGCCTGATAAGCATCTTGATTCATCATGGCAGTAGCAGCAGTAAAATGGCTGATGTCAAACAGAACTATCTTGAAACATTTATTTCCAATCCCAAATAGAATTTTATATTGTGTTTGTCATGAGTCTACATGTTATTTTCTTCCAGATAACTATAATTGTGAGGTAGTGCTTGCTTGGACATCTGATGGTCGGGCAATTGATGCTACCATCTTTTTGTGGATATTCCGTATGTATACACACAACCTATCCCTTGACCAGATCCTGTGCGTAATAATGAAGAAACACGTGATAAAGTGCTGAAAGCCCGGCAAGAAGAAAAAGTTGAACACCTTAAACTAGGACCCAGTACAGTACAACTTAGAAAAATGTTCTTTACTACTAAACATCGTTGATGTCCTCATGGACAATATCACAGATGTCATAGGAAACAGAATCCTCCAAAAGACAAGGTAATTTTGAGGTTGTCACTAGAAATCAAAGAAAAATGTTATCCTTTGCCTCATTTGCCATTTAAGAAAATGCAATCTGGTATATTCACTAATATGTAGTAAAGTACTAATAATAAAGTTTTCATATTAAAAACAATAAAGAGCAAGTGAAAGACCCCTGCCCTCCAAAGAACTCATATAGCTAGATAAAAAGACAGTATTGAGGTCTGAAATAGTTGCTGTATTAGGGAAGTAAGTATTACTACATAAACTATGGATAACTCATTTTCTCCTCAAAATATCTTACAAAATAATATTGCAGTTTTTTCAGATGAGAAAACAAGCTTGGTGAGATCACAGAACTAATAAAATGAAGAGACTTCAAAACTACACGATAACCACTGAAACTATGGCCTCTGAACACTCTGCTAACACAGAACTGAAACAGTTCCTGAAGCCTATTTTTCAGACAAAGATTAGACAGCCATATAAAACAAAACATAATACACGTGAGGAACGTGCTTCTTAGTTCAATCAAACACACAAGACCAAATGGGCAGCTCCTGTCCAAAAGCAGGATGAGAAGGCAGGAAGGAACAGGAACTGGACAAAGGGACACGGAACCTAGGGTGGAAAGGTGGTGGGTGCTGTCACATTGTGAGGATTGCAATCAGTGTCACAAAACTATAAATTTTTGAATGAGAAATTAACTTGAGCTGTAAACTTTCACCTAAAGCACAATAAAAAAATTTTTAAAAATTAGATTTAAAAATACTACATGGTACGAAGTCATAGACCTGTTGCTGTCAATTCCAACTCATAGTAACCCTATAGGGCAGAGTAGAACTGCCCCATAGAGTTTCCAAGGAGCACCTAGTGGATTCAAACCACTGACCCTTTGGTTAGCAGACATAGCTCTTAACCACTATACCACCAGGGTTTCCAATACTGAGTGAGGAGACTTGAATTCTAGTCCCAGTTCCAACCGTTAGCTAGTTGTGTGACTTTGGTAAATCACTTCTCTGGAATTCATTTTATTTTCTATAAAATGACTGGATTGGGTAGTTTTTATCCCTAAATACCTTCCAGGTCTAAGATTCTTTAATATCATTGTGAATTTAAATGGTCTCTAGCCTGACTACATGGAGCTTTTTGAATCTATCCTTTAAAACTAAGTATCCTATTTTTAAGGCCTTTAAGAGGTGGTTTTCATTTTACTACAATTTAAAAACCATTTGGAGATCACCTTGCTTGTAATTTTTAACATTTTAATATATCACAGGTTTGAATAGTAAATGTTGCTTAGTTTTGTTTTCTTTTAAATAACTATGATTTCTTTATCCAATCTTCAGAAATCTATTTTTATAACTTTAATCTACTCGCAAGTCCTCTCTGACCTTCAAGATTGTTCCTGAACTGGACACATTTTCAAGGATCAAGTCACTGATTATCCATCTCATTTTGCTCTTAAAAGCATTGCAATCTCTTTTTTCCCCTCAGTGTATTAAAGCAATGCTTCTCGGGGGATCATGTTAAGATGCAGATTCTGTTTCAACATGTCTGGGGTTCAGCTTGTGATTCTTCTACCTTGCTAACTCATTTGCAGGTAAGGTTGATGCTGCTGGCCCCATGGACCAAACTTTGAGGAGCTGGGTATACTTTAATGAAATGTGCCTTGTTAAAGAGGTTTTTTTTTAATAGCCTAAAACTCTGCAATCCTAAATAGTAGCAATTCACAGAATTGTTGTGGTGCAGTGGTGTATTTTTCCAGAAATGCTCCCAGAACATGCCTCAGTTCTTCATGGCTACTACAAATACTTCAAATACTTAGATGCCTCTTGATTGTCTCTTCTGCTGAATCTAGCACTATTTCCTATAAAGACAGTAAGAATCAGAAAGCAATCTTGACTGGACTATAGGTCAAGTCTGGGTGCCATAGAATCTGAAATCCAATTCAAGCCCTAAAAGTAAATTCAACCAAACCAAAAAAACCAAACCCATTGCCATCAAGTCGATTCTGACCCATAGCAACCCTATAGGACGATAGAACCTGCCCCATAGGGTTTCCAAGGAGCAACTGGTGGATTTGAACTGCTGACCTTTTGGTTAGCAGCCATAGCTCTTAACCACCGCACCACCAGGGCTCCATAATCCAACAAGGCCCCTCTAAGTAAACAGCCAAAGGTGATAATGTTCAAGCTTACCTGCCACAGAGTAACCTGTCGTAGCTCCTGTGCACTTGCTCATCAAAGAGGAATTACTAGACACAGAAATAAACTGCTATAGAGGGACCTGGTGTAGTAAGTGACTTAATGCAGGGTTTCTCAACTCCAGCAGTATTGACATTTTGGGCCAGATAATTCCTTGTTATGGGGGGCTTTCCTGTGCATTGTAGGATGTTTGCCAACACCCCTCTGGCCTCTACTATTCAATAGCACACCCTCTAAGTTGTGACAACCAAAAATGTCCCCCAGCATTGCCAAAAGTCTCCTAGGGAATAAAATTGCTCCCATTTAAGAACTGCTTATTTAATGTTTAAAAGTCCATTACTTGGATCAGTTGTATGTACTAAACTGTTTTCTCTTAAAAGCTACTGATCCACAGTGTTTTTCTCCATCTATAAAAATTTCTTTATTACTCTGTCACAGCACAACTATCATCATCTGAGTGTTTAATAAATATTTTTAATCCCTAACTCAATCACCTACTTCTTGTGTTGGATACATATTAGGTTTGTTTTCCTACCCAGTTATTATATGTATTATGGCACATATCTATTAGTTTAAATCTGATTTTAAAGTTCTTTTGTAGTGCAAGCTAAAATTACATCTCAATTCTTCCCTTTTTAAATGCTATCTGTGATATGACAATGTATTCATTTACTTTTACAACATTTGAATTTTGTAGCTCCTGCTTGAAACTAGCTCTCCAGGAGAGTTAGGAAAGATTTTCCATTACAGTCTCATAAGCTGCTTCATAAGGCAACTGTAGGCAGGCACTAGACTGGGTAAAGTGTCTCTGTTAATAGAGGGAGTGGGATTAGAATTCATAGTAACTTTCCTTTCAGATAAGCTTTTTTTCAGAAAATGGGAGGAAGAGTCGTTTATTGACCCACACTACATCTTGATGAGATTGGTTGTAGGGAGTATATAGTTAAACTGTAATGGATTGACCAAACCCTTTTCCCTAATACAGTCTCTAATTTTGTACGTCCGGTTAGGTATCTATTTTTAAATGGGCAATGTGATAGTTCTGTTGTAGACAGAATTTTCAATGTGCTCTATAAGAACTTATGGAAAAATCTGTCTTGGGCCAAAAGCTAAATCTATCCTATTTGTTTGCCCAATGTTTTTGTGATGAAGGTTCATATGGAAACAAAATATTGACATGGATGTTTCCTAACACAGAAATTCTTAGAAATTCCCATTGTTTATGGAAGATGTTACTTAGCAAAAAATTAGTTTGTCTTTTATATTTAAATGACAAATTTTCTGTCACATATACATAAACAACTAGCAAAATATATTTACAATTAAACTAAATACCAGTTGCCACATAGTATTTTATAATGAGTTCAAAATGGAAGCCTTGTTCATTCACATTCTTTCTACCATTCTACATTATACTATTATACTCTGGATTTTGTTAGATACCAAAACCACAACTCTTTTATTAACCTGGTCCAAGCAATATTTTATTATCCTCAGTTCAACATGAAAGAATATTCCTTGGAGGATCTATTGATAACTTAGCCCTTGACACATTTAAATCTAGAAAAATATTGCACAATTTTTGATGCTAAAATATTTCCTTCAGCAAATATTCTTGGGTGCCTATTATGTGCAATAAAAACCCCAAAATGTGGAAATACAACAAGCATCGGACTATGTCTTACAACTCAAAGAATTATGCCTTCAAAGAATTTACAATTTGATTGAAGAGGTAGGGCATATACATATGTCATACATAATACTTCATAAAACACCTTGGCAATTGGCATAAACAGAGTATTCACGTCAGGGAAGGGGGAGATGATCATATACCATTGTGTTTTATATCAGTCAACTAATTAATTGTGAGATAGGAGAAGCTTTATGGAAGAGGTAAACTTAATCCACACCTTAAAGGATGGGAAGGATTTGGAATGATAGGAAGGACTTAATAGAGGTTTTCAGATAAAGGGAACAACATGAACCAAGACGGGAGTGAATACAGTATATCCATGTGGTAGTGCTGAGGTTGCTGGCCTGATGAAGTTAAGGGTTTAAAGTAAGGGACAGTGGAATGTAAAATCTTTTAAATGGGATTTGAGCAGTTTATGGACAGGTTTGAAAGATAATTAGAGGTGTTTGAATTTTTTTCCTGGCAGCTCTTAGGAAGTAAAGGGGAGTGATGTAAAGAAAATGGTGTCTAGGGAGAATGAAAGATAGTGTGCAGTTTGGGAAGAAGGGGACAAACAGGCTGACACAGGAAAATCTTGTAGTAAGCCAGGTAAGAAGTGTTTAAAAACCCGGACAAGAGTGATGTCAGAGGAAATGGAAAGAAAGGGATAGACACTTTGAATTTGAAAATGAAAAAAAGCAAAAACTTTTAGACTGTACGCTGCATGAGGGCATTATCTGTGGATTAAGTAATTTATGTAGTTTCTTAGAGACCTCTGTGCTCTTGAGCAAGTTTTTAAAGAAAATTCTGAAAGTCTTACACTTAATCCATTCACGTTTTTGTTTATACAGTAAATATTTATGGAGCACCTGTTATGTGGCATACATTGTTCTAGGAATACAGCAATGAACTGGGGATACAGTGATGAACAAACCAGACAAAAATCACTGCTTTCATGGGGCTTACATTCTAGTGAGAAATTACACAATAAACTGATAAATAAGCAAAATATAGTATTATAGATGGTAATAAGTGCTATGGATTAAAACAAAGCCTGGAAGGGAGGGTAGGGAGTAGCGGGTGGTGATAGAAAGTTAATTTAAAATAGATTGGTAAAAGAATGACCCCCTGGGAAGGTGGCATTTGAGCAGAAACCTAACGGAGGTGAGCAAGCCAGTCTTGTGGCAGTAGCTGCGAAAAGAGCAATCCAGGCAAAAGAAATAGCTAGTGGTAAGGTCCTGAGGCAGGGGCATTCCTGGTGAGGGCAAAAGCAGGACGAGGTGTGGGAGTCCAGGAAGCCGTTTTAAGTACTTTGGCTTTTACTGAATGAAATAGGAAGTCATTGGAGTGTTTCAATTTTTGGCTTATTTAAGAGAACTAGTTTGTATAAAGATAATTAAGTGTTATACAAATGTTTAAAAAAAAAAAAGTGCCAGTTTGTCTTGGTTTTTTGACTCAATGCTCTTTTCTTTTTCTAGTTGTAAGAATTGGATTTCAGTTGCTGTAGTTGGAAAAGTCCTAGTTTATTATCTGTTGGTCGTATATTATCTGGAATTTAACTTTAACTGTGGCACATAAAAAATACACGTATTCTCAAATAAATTGCTATCTTTTTAAATGGCTCTCCACCCAAATAGTAATAGACTAGTTCCTGTTTGGAAAATAGGATGGTCTTTCAAATATTTTTGCATAAGTACTCCCAAAATAACTTTGAAAAACTATGCACTCACTTCCACCTTTTCAGATTGATATTAAAAACTTATTATAAGCTTAAATATTTGCCACAGTAGCAATTCTAACATATTACAACTAATGACTTATTAATAAACTTTTAAATAACTGTTTAAATTATTTAGTAAAAGCCAGCTATGGCAATTCCAAACCCACCACCATCCATTTAAAAATACATAAACAATGTGTTCTTTAACAACTGGGAATTTTTATCTTCTTTTTTTTCTTCAGCTCATATTTCCATTCCACTTCTCCCGGAGAATGTTACCTACTGAAAATACAGGCAGTCCTCACTTTGTACAGTAGTGCAAACCAAAAAACCAAACCCCTTGCTGTCGAGTTGTTTCCAACTCATAGTGACCCTATAGGACACAGCAGAACTGTCCCATAGGGTTTTCAAGGCTGTAATCTTTACAGAAGCAGACTGCCACATCTTTCTCCAACCACAGTTGTGCAGGACCATAGAAATGACCATACATTCTGAAACTGTGTAAAACAATCTTAATAATGGGAAAAAATTATGATTATTCTGTTACCTTTAAAAAGTGTTTGCCAAAACATTAAAAACTTACTGTCAGTTATAAATGTATAGGAAAATGAAAAACATAGTAAAATTAGTATTTATTGAATACACTGTAAAACATTAGAAACACTAAGAATTAAAATATTTTCTTCATAAAAAAACTTAGTAGTTTGAACAGTTCTTGCTTCTTATCATATAACTTATGATGCTAAGTGACCATCTTTCTATGCCTTGGTGAATTGTCATATGCCTTCTAAGTTTGGATCAGCTTTCAACATTTTATCTTTTGCACTTTCAATGTTGTGATATATCTCCGGTTGTTTCTTTCATGTGAAGTTGTTTTTTTTTTTTTAACCAGCATCACTTCCTTTGGAACATCTTCATCCTTTTCATCACAACAGGTTTCCTTATTTATGTCAATAAGTGTGCCTTTACTGTGTCCTCTGGCTGTATAGCTAGAGTCTCTCAAACGATGGCAGTGTCAACATTCCTATAGCCAGTTAATTCTTCACTATATTTAATTCAGATTTTACTTGCAACATTACTACTTTTTGTTTCTTTGTTGCACTTTTCATCTTTGTAGCCAGTTCCCTCTTTTGATGGTCCATTTTTATAAAATGTCTCATGGATTTATCACTGACAGACAAGGAACCAACACACACTGTACAAATTTTGCTGTCTGTACGTCAACTGAATAACAGGTATGCAGTGACCAATCACTGACAGACTTTGAAAGAAGAGATGTGATTGGTCACTGATCATGATGCACATCTGTTGTGAATCATGTAGTGATTTGTGGAATGAACAACTAGCAGTGAAATACATTTTATGCAGTTACTCATAGTTAATGTACCATGTGTCGTAGTTATCTAGTGCTGCTATAAGAGAAATACCACAAGCGGATGGCTTTAACAAACAAAAATTTATTCTCTCACAGTTTAGGAGGCTAGAAGTCTGAATTCAGGGCGCTGGCTCTACAGGAAGTCTTCCTCTGTTGGCCTTGAGGGAGGGTCCTTACTCCTTGGCTGTTTGGTGATCTTCATGTGGTATGGTGTCTGTCTACTCCCCCTCTCTGCTCCCTTGCTTACTTGTTTAATCTCTTTTATATCTCAAAAGAGATTGACTCAAGATACACCCTACATGAATCCTGCCTCATTAACATAACAAAGACTATCCATTCTCAAACAGGATTACAGTATAACCACAGACATAAAGGGTAGAATTTACAACACATATTTTTGGGGAACCCAAGTCAATCCATAACAGCATGGTAACTGAAATTTGAGCAGTGTTGTTGGGGGATTGATATTATTTAACCAAACTGTGCATATTGGTACCTTTCAAAGCAAGTACTGTCTGTATATTTTTATGCTTGAAAATCTTTTATTAATCACTTTTTGAACTTCTCTGGGGAGTCCCTGGGTGGCGGAAAGGTTAAACTTTGGACTACTAACCAAAAGGTTGGTGGTTGGAGTCTACCCAGAGGCACCTCGAAAGAAAGGCCTGGACATCTATTTCAAAAAAATCAGCCATTGAAAACTCTATGGAGCAGAGTTCTACTGATACACACGTGGTTGTCATAAGTTGGAATTGACTCCACGGCAACTATCAGCGACAACAGTGACAAACTTCTCTGCAACAAAAATGTACATAAATTAAAATTTTAACTGTTTTGTGTTCTTAATTCTTAAACATTAAAAATTCTAGCTTGATTAACATTACAATTACTATTATAATTGGCCAAACAATATAAAGATGTTTAAATAACCCAAAAATAAAAATAAAAAATTATTTCAATCTGATGAATGAGGATACTTCTTTTCATTTAGATCCTAATATATCCTTGGCTGAGTATTGCTTATCACTGGAATGAGATAGGGTTCAGGATTAATGATATTCCTATTTTTCATTTTAACTGTTCAATCTCTGAGAAAATATGTTCACACAGAAAAGTACATGGAAATGGAAGGAGTTTTATAGCAGTGCCACTAATTTCTTGAATTCCTTTGTCAAAAATGCTCTTTCACTTTTGTTGAAAACAGAATTAGAAAATTTTTTATTGCAGATGTACTTGTTACCCAATCATTAGAATGATAACCTCTAATTTTCTGGAAAGTATACCAAAAAGGTTACTAAGGCATATCAAATCCAGGCAGCCACATACAGCTCTGTTGGTTGTATACTGCACAATCCATGAGGGCAGTGTTCAAATTGAACTCTACTTGAATGGCATGAGTTGGAATTGTGTAATGCACAACTTACATAGCTGTATGTGGTGCCCTCATAAATTATACTATTTTTAAACTTAGCAGCAACTTGTTTAATCCAGTATGTAAATAAAGTCTACAGAGTTCCCTGTATATACCTGCCATCTACACACATTGATAAAGATATCACAATTAATATATCAAACATTTAATCACATGGTTATATGTGGTGAGAAGATGTACTGATAAAGTAAAAATAATAAATCATTATTTTTAGAAACCAGGAGTCCTTTGAAAGGCAAAGTGATGTCAACAAGGCATCTAACTCCATGCCAAGCTCGGTATTTGCCAAGAATTGTTTATGTCTCATACCTGTAGTAGATCTTTCTTTCTTTAGGACTTGAATTCACAGGTGGCCCATCTGTTTTCTTGAACAGTGTCATTAATTTATTTAACTTATGAATGCTAATTATATGTTCCTGAACGCATCAAATCTATCAGCATTTGCAATGGCTTCTTTGGTAAAGCATGTGATAAAGAGGAACTACTCCTGCCAATACCCTTCAGGACCTGCTCTTCTCTTGGTAAGTTGAAGGAGTCTGCATACACTGATATACATCTTTAAGCAATGTTATGGATTGAATGGTGTCCCCCAAAAGCATGTATTGTAATTCCTAACCTATATGCCTGTGGTTATAATCCTGTTTGGGAATGGGTTGTCTTTGTTATGTTAATGAGGAAGGATTAGTATAGTGTGTGCCTTGAGTCAATCTCTTTTGAGAAATAAAAGGTTAAACAAGCAAGCTAGCAAGCAGAGTTGGGGGAAGTCAGATGCCAAGACACGTAAAGATCGATGTCTTAGTTATGTAGTGTTCTATAACAGAAATACCACAAGTGGATAGCTTTGACAAAGAAAAATTTATTCTCTCACAGTCTAGGAGGCTGAAAGTCCAAATTCAGAGTGCCAGCTCTAAGGGAAGGCTTTCTGTCTGCATCGGCTCTGTGGGAAGGTCCTTGTCATCAATCTTCCCCTGGTCTAGGAGCTTCTCCATGCAGGAACCCTGGGTCCAAAGGATGCACTACACTCCCAGTGCTTTTTTCTTGATGGTATGAGGTCCCCCCATCTCTCTGCTTCTGTCTTTTATATCTCAAAAGTGATCCAAGACACAACCTAATCTTGTAGATTGAGTCCTGCCTCATTAACTTAACTGCCACTAATCCCGCCTCATTAACATCATAGACATAGAATTTACAACACATAGAAAAATCACATCAGATGACAAAATGGTGGACAATCACTCCATACTGGGAATCATGGCCTAGCCAAGCTGACACATTTTTTCAGGACACAATTCAATCCATGACAATCACCCAGGAGCAGAAGCTCAGAAGACACAAGGACCTTCCTCCAGAGCCAACATGAAAGATTTCCCCTACAGCTGACACACTGAATTGAGACTTCTAGCCTTCTAAACTGAGAGAAAATAAATTTGTTAAAGCCATCCACTTGTGGTCTATCTGTTACAGCAGCACTAGATAACTAAGACAAGCAATAATTCACAACCACGGAACATTGGGCAATAGAAACAAAAGTTTTAATTGGTCCATGCAGCAATCTGCAATAACTCTGCACAAGTGATAGTGTAGTGAATTCTATTATTCAAGAATCATTTATTACATGTCTGTTTTTCTAGAAGTCCCTATTCTGTTAAGCAGAGCCTGAATGCTTTCTACACATCAAACTTGGCAAACAGCAACTACAGCCCCAGACTTAACAGCCATATTCACACTTCATTGGCAAAAATGGAAAGAAAGCCCCATCTTCAATCTGTCATAATCATGCCTTTGAATGGCAACATCAACGATGATATCACTATCCAATATGAAGGGCAAACTCCCTATGATTAACTACAAAATTCATAATTTTTAACAAGTCCACCTGACATATGGCTAAGACTGGGCCCAATACCTTGCCCTCGTTTGTTACTACTGTAAGAAACCTGGACATTTTAAAAGGCAATATTTAAAACTAAAAAAAAAAAACTGGGCAACCTAACACCAGATGCAGCCCAGAAGCATAGAATGAAGCAGCTCCGGGAGCAAATCAGGGGCTTTTCCGATGGTAGCACTGAACTCTCAGGGAAAAACTGCTATTCAAGTAAATGGAGAACCATGTAAATTTTTAATTGACACAGGTTCTACCTTATCTGCAATAAACCCCACAAATTTATAAAAGCCCTTGCTGCAGAGTAATAAAACCTCAAGAGTCGTAAGAGTTACTCATCAAGAATAGATTTTAACCCTTTCCCAGCCTGTTTCTGTCTCTCTAGTTCCTGTTGAGGATATGTACCCATTTTTAGATACTCCAGTAAATTTACTAGGAAGAGTCCTGTTATCCAAATGGAATTGCCAAATGAAATTTTCAGAAACAGGAGAAATGCTATTAGATTTACATGGAGCCAATCAACAGGTAGACTCTACAATAGAAAATAAGTGAAGAAGTCTATTGCTATTTACAAACACTTAGCTTACCACCACAAGAATCATTCTCCTACTTTATCCAATTCTATGGAATGTCTTTCTTCTGTACCTGAAAGTTTATAGGCCACTACTTCTACTGATGATGGTTGGGTCCTAACAGCTGAACCAATTAAAATTCAAATAAATACCTCTAAACTCTTAACCTAAACTTTCTCAATACCCTTTACAATGAGAAGCTAAGGAAGGACTTGCTCGTATAATTCAAGACTTTTTAGCTAAAGGCTTAATTAATAATCCCTTGCACCAGTTCTTGCAACACTCCAGTTTTCCCTGTTAAAAAAAACCAGAAATTGGGGCTGGAAATTTGTAAAAATTTGTGTGCTATTAATGGTATAGTAACAGTAATAATTGTATAGTAATTCCAAGATTCCCTGAGGTTCCTAATTCTCACCTGCTCCTCTCTAAGGTCCTCCTGGAAACGACTCACTTTATAGTAGTTGATCTTTGCAGTGCGTTTTTGAAGCATTCCAGTCCATCTGGACAGTCAGTATTTATTTGCCATTACTTGGACGAACAATTTACCTGGACTGTCATGCCCCAAGGTTTTACCAAGTCCCCCACGGATTTTTCTCAGATTTTCCATGCAGTTTTACAGACTTTACAGTTCACTAAGGGGTCTACATCATTACAATATGTGGATTATTTACTGGTCTGCTGTAACTCATAACAGCCATGTCTTACCAATGGTATCCTGTTGGTACAATATTTGGCCAGAGGAGGTCACAAAGCCTCCAGAGAAAAATTACAGTTAGCCCAACTTTTGTTAAGTACTTGGGACATATTATTTCAGCAAAAGGGGTCACTATAGACCCCATAAGAAAAGAGACCATCTTAGCTTATCCTATTTCTACTACCAAGAAACAGGATTTCTAGGACTCTGAGGCTATTGCAGAACTTGGATAACTGATTTTTCTTTGCTGGCTCAACCTCTTTACCATTATCTAAAGAGCCTGACCCCTTCCAGCTATCTGATGATGACCAAAAGGTCATCACTTAATTAAAAGAAGCATTAATTAACACTCTTGCTCTAGATTTTCCTGATTATAACTTAGACTTTTCACTTTTTGTCCACGAGATTTCTGAGAATGCTCTAGAAGTCCTCACTCAAAAACACGGAGGACAACTGAGACCCATTGGTTATAATAGCATCCAGCTGGACCCCATTGCAAGAGTTTACCCCCCTTGCCTTAGAGCAGTTGCTGCAACCACAAGACTAGTTGAGACCACAGCAGATACTGTTTTAAAAAAATTCCCTTGATGTTTATGTCCCTCATGTGGTGTCAGCCATTTTAAATTCAACACTTAACACTTGTTGGCCAGCAGGCTGACTTCTTATGAAGTTCTCCTTTTGGCCATTTCTGATATTCATTTACATACTATAAACTTTCTGAATCCATCTACATTATTATCTTTACCTAATAATGATGACCATCTACCCCATGATTGCTTAAATCTTACTGAACAGCTTTTGTCTCCTAGGCCAGATTTACAAGAAACCCCATTATTGAATCTTGATTTAGTTCTATTTGTTGATGGGTCATATTTAAAGTCTGAACCTACCAGCTCGAATTACCAGGGAGAATATGACATAACTATCTCAGCGGAGGTCCTTGAGAGTGGCACCCTTCCTGAAATAGCTTCATCTCAGCAAGCTGAGTTAGTTGCACTCACGAAGGCTTGCAAACTGGCTTCTGGACCATCAGTGACTTTTTACAGAATCTAAATATGTTTTTGGAGTTACTCATGATTTTGGCATGTTATGGGAAAAAAGGGAGTTCCTAACTTCTGAGACCTAAATTAAAAATGGACCCTTTAGCAGCAGACCTTTTAGAAGATCTTTTGCTACCAACTGAGACTGGTGTAATTAAAATCCAAGCCCACCAATCTACAGGAGTTACACAAACAGAGGAAATTAAAGGAAATGACTTAGCTGACAGAGCAGCTAAACAAGCCACTTCCCAGTCACCTTTAAAGATGCCGCCCTTATTCATGATGATGATAATTCCACTCTTGATCATGATGAAAAGGAGGAATAGAAAATAAAACAGGATGCCTGTAAATATGGCACCTGTAAAATGTTGCCCACCAAAATTTGACCTGAAATTAATTTAAGAATCACTTTTTAAACATCAACAATTAGACCCTCCTCCAACCCCAAGGAGATTAGAGAATGGAACACGCCAGCTGTAATCAAGATCCAGCCACTGGATTGTGGATCAAGCCTAATAAAAAACTCATCTTGCCAGAGTTTTTACATGTTCCTATGGTTAGAAATTACTGGCTTGATAATATAGGAATAACCACAGATGAACTAATCAGGGCTTTAGAAGTCCATTGGTTGGGAGATTTTTCTGTCACTGTAGATCATGTTTTCTCTCATAGTTTTAAGGATCACACCTCCTACCCCACTTGTTTCACCCCTGTCAATGCTCCTCACAAGCTTTTGACAGTTACGTATGGTCCCTTACATAGGGGGATTGTTGCAGATGATGAACAACCTTTTTTTTTTTTTTTCCCCACAAATTTCTTATTTTACTTTAGATGAAGGTTTACTGAACGAATAGTTTCTCATTAAACAGTCAGTACATACATTGTTTTATGACATTGGTTAACAACCCCACAATATATCAACACTCTCCCTTCTCAACCCTGGAGGGCCTCTTTCTTTTGGTAAAAATATTCATAGCCAAAGATACACCATTTCAAAAATGTCAACATGTACAATTCAGTGACATCAATTACATTCTTCCAGTTGTGCTGCTATTCTCACTATCCTTTTCCAAATTATTCCATCACCATTATCTTCAACTCTCTGTCCCCTAGGCTTCCCATCAAATCTTTTGAGTTGCTGTTGTCAATTGGATCTCACATAGATAATCCTTTTTTTTTTATATACTTTAGATGAAGGCTTATAGAACAAATAGTTTCTCATTAAACAGTTAGTACACATATTGCCCTATGACAATGGTTAACCACCCCACTACATGTCAACACTGTCCCTTCTCAACCTTGGGTTCCCTATCACCAGCTTTTCTATCCCCTCTTGCCTTCTACTCCTTGTCCCTGGACTGCTGTGCCTCATTAGTCCCATTTTGTTTTATGGGGCTGTCCAATCCCTGGCTGAACGGTGAACCTTGGGAGCGACTTAACCACTGAGCTAAAAGTGTGTCCGGGGGCCATACTCTTGGGGTTTCTCCAGTCTCTGTCAGGCCAGTAAATCTGGTCTTTTTTTGTGTGTTAGAATTTTGTTGTACATCCTTCTCCAGCTCTGTCCAGGACCCTCTGTTGTGATCCCAGTCAGAGCAGTCAGTGGTGGTAGCTGGACACCATCTAGCTGTACTGGACTCAGTCTGGTGGAGGCCTTGGTAGCCGTGGTCCATTAGTCCTTCGGACTCATCTTTTCCTTGTATCATGTTCTCTTCATTCTTCCTTGCTCCTGAAGGGGTGAGACCAGTAGAGTATCTTAGATGGCTGCTCACATGCGTTTAAGACCCCAGACACTACTCACCAAGGTAGAATGTAGAACATTGCCTTTATAAACTGTGTTATGCCAACTGAGCTAGATGCTCCCCAAGACCATGGTCCCCCTCTGCCCAGAATTCAGTCCCTCAGGGAGTTTGGATATGTCTATGGAGTTTCCATGACCTTTCCTTGTACAAGTTATGCTGGCTTCCCCAGTATTGTGTACTGGCTTACCCTTCACTAAAGTTACCACTTGTCTATTAAGTTTCCCCCTCCACCCCTCCCATCCCTGGTAACAAACAAAGATTGTTACTTTTTGTGTGTAAACTTTTTCATGAATTTTTACAGTAGAGGTCTCATACACTATTTGTCCTTTTGTGATTGACTTATTTTTACTCAGCATAATGTCCTCCAGTTTCATCCATGTTATGAGATGCTTCACAGATTCATCATTGTTCTTTATCATTGCATAATATTCCATTGTGTGTATGTACCATAGTTTGTTTATCCATTCATCTATTGATGGGCATCTAGGTTGTTTCCATCTTTTTGCTATTGTGAACAATGCTGCACTGAACATGGGTGTGCATATGTCTATTCGTGTGATGGCTCTTATTTCTCTAGGATATATTCCTAGGAGTGCGACTGCTGGATCGTATGGTATTTCTATTTCTAGCTTTCTACGGAAGCACCATATCATTTTCCAAAATGGTTGTATCATTATACATTTCCACCAGCAGTGCATAAGAGCTCCAATCTCCCTGCAGCCTCTCCAACATTTGTTATTTCCAGTGTTTTTGATTCATGCCAGTAATGCCAGGGTGAGTTGGTATCTCATTGTGGTTTTAATTTTCATTTCTCTAATGGCTAGTGGTCGCGAGCATTTCCTCATGCATCTGTTGGCCACTTGAATGTTTTCTTTGGTGAAGTGTCTGTTCATTTCCTTTGCCCATTTTTTAATAGGATTATTTGTCTTTTTGTTGTAGAGGTGTTGGATTTTCTTGTAGATTTTAGAGATTAGACCTTTGTCTGACTTGCAATGTCCACAATTTTTTCCCCAGTTTGTAGGTTCTCTTTTTACTCTTTTGGTGAAGTCTTTTGATGAGCATAAGTGTTTAATTTTTAGAAGATCCCAGTTATCTAGTATAAAAGACAGAAGTGAGCAGAGAGACAGGGGGACCTCATACCACCAAGAAAGCAGTGCCAGGAGCAGAGTGTGTCCTTTGGACCTGAGGTCCCTGTGTGGAGAAGCTCCTAGTCCGGGGGAACATCGATGAGCACGCCGACAGAAAGAGAAAGACTTTCCCTGGAGCTGATGCCCTGAATTTGGACTTTTAGCCTACTTTACTGTGAAGAAATAAATTTCTCTTTGTTGAAGCTGTCCACTTGTGGTATTTCTGTAATTGCAGCACTAGATGACTAAGATGTCTAGCTTCTGGAGTTTGTGTGTTGTTGGTTATGGTTTGTATCCTGTTAATGCTGTGTATTAGGGCCTCTAGCATTGATCCTATTGATGAACAACCTTTTAACTTGCTTGTAGAGAATCTTTCTAGGCCTGGAGGAATTGCCTTTAAGGATTTATTTGAACATACAAAATCACATGATGAGGTTGAAAAATGGGAGAAACATGGTTGCTCCCAATGTCCCATCTCTGGAATATAGATGGGACCCAAGGAGACCTTAGTTCTCCCCAAATCCCTGCAAACCCCTATACTGGAGGCATTGTGTATGAATACCCACTTGGGAAGAGATAAGATGATAGAGATTTTAAAGAAATACTGGTGGGGGCATTTTTATGAAGCTGCTGAACAAGTAGCTTCCCCGTGTTCAATTTGTTCTCAATTTAATTCAGGTAAACCTTATAAAGTTCCACCTGGGAGATTTCCCTTACCATCAGGACCAATGCTTGAATGACAGATTGAGTTTATCCAGCTTCCCCCCTCAAGTGGTTACAAATTTGTATTAGTAATTATTTGTAGATTTTCTCACTGGGTAGAGGCTTTGCCCGGTTATCAAGCTACTGCCACGTTTGTGACTTAAAAACTTCTTGAGAACATTTTCCCCACTTGGGGAGCTCCAAGGGTCCTTTGTAGTGACCGAAACACCCATTTTACTGGGCAAATAATTAAGGAAATATGTAAAATCTTCTGAAATTTTTGAAGACTTTATTGTCCATATCACCTTCAATCTTCTGGTCTAGTTGAAAAAACTAATGGTATAATAAAAACTCAGCCAGCCAAACTTTCCAAACCTTCGCAATTTCCTTGGACTAAGGTGCTGCCTCTGGTCTTTTTAAATTTAAGAACTACTCCATTTGGACCTTACAAATTGATTCCTCATGAAATTATCACTGGACGGCCAATGCCCCTCCCTTATTAGGCAACATGCCTTGATTCAAATTTAGCTCAATTTGACTTGTTACAATATTGTAAATCTGTGATCCAATATTCTAAGGACTACTTTACCCAGTTTAAGGAAGGTTTTGATAATCAAAAGGAAGAAATATCTAAGTTACCTAATATTCAACCTGGACATCATGTTTACCGGAAAAGACATCAATTAAAAGATTCTCTCAAACATTGATGGAAAGTATTTTCTATGGTTATTTTCACTAATTCTTGTGCTGCTAAATTATAGGAGTTAAGGCTTGGATTCATTTATCCCAACCGTAGAAAGCCCCGACTCCCGAATGGACTGTTGAGCCTCATGAAGGTTTGAAATTAAAATTCAGACGTTGCCAGGAAGAGAAGCAGATGACGGCTGTGTAGAGTGCTCTCCAAGATCTTTGGACCTGACCTGAAATTGCCTATGCAGCCTTCAGTAAAAGTTGGACTAGTTTCCTTTTTCTTTATCATTTTTTTATATCTTCATATTCACATTAGCTGCTATGCATGATTGCAGAATTATATCCTGGTAGTTTTGGTGATTGTATGATGCCAGTTGGTATCTGTGAAATAAGTTGTTTAAATGATGGCTTTAACTCTTTCTGAATTTTTCTTAGTCACTGGGATCAAATTTTTAGTTGTATTTGAATGGTTTTAATGATCTAACTCATTTGTAGTGCCCACCTTTTGACCATTATAGTCATTTTTGCTTAATTTGAAATTATAACTTGCCATGGCTTTTGAAATAGCTTTTTGTGTTATAAAATCAAACTTTTAGGATAAAAAAATTTTAGCTGTAGAGGTACTAAGAACTTGTTTTCCAATTATCCTAATCCGTTTTATTGTCATTGTACTCCAACTGCAAGTTATTATTCCGTGTTTTAATATTTTGTTCTTCCCTGGAAACCCAAACCTCTTTTTATAACACCAGTTTTAGAGAATAGTTTATTTTGTCATCATTATTATTTGTATGCTGGTAGCCTTTGTTTATTTCTTTTGGATTGTGTTTCTCCACTATGAAGCCCTTCTTAAACTTTCTGCCCACACTGCTATTCGTCACAGCTCCCGTCAATTCTTGGCATAGGAATGCCTTTGTTAAGCTCACTCAAGTAGTTGCACAATCCACAAATCTGATGGAAATCTCCACTCTCAGGCTTCCCTTTTTTAGATATTTTCAGTTGGCTACCCTCGGGCATTGGATCATGGATTGTCCATATTGTCAACCAGATTAATAATACTCATTATCATTGTAACAATTGTAGGGACTGTTAAATTTTGTGTGAAACTTTTCACAAATGCCATTACTCAAAAGACTCATTTAATGCCTATGAAAAGAATAATATACATTGATGGTACTTATATTTCAGACATACCTGAGCACACTCCTTGAATAAGACATCAGGTGTCAGATTATTCCTCTAATGTGGCCTGCACTGCACTAACCCTCAAATAATAAAGCCACAGAAGCAAGAGGCTAAGCTATGGCAAGGTGAAGACGTCAAATAGTGCCCAGCTATCTTTTCACAATGTTCTACTGCTATTTATAGTTTGATTTCATTTTTCTTGAATCCATGGCCAGTGCCCCTGGAAGCAGCAGTTAGGAAATCAAACGATGTGTTACATTTGGACAAATCTGCTGCAAAAGACCTTTTTGAAATGTTAAAAATCAGGGATGACACGTTGAGGACTGGAGTGCACTTGACCCAGACTATAATTTTTTTCGGTTGCCTCATATGCATGTGACTATTGGACGGTGAATAAGGAAGACCAAACAAGAAGTGACACCTTTGTATTAGAGTTCTGAAGAAAATTGAATGTGCCATGGACTGCCAAAATAGTGAACAAATCTGTCTTGAAAGAAGTACCAGGCAGGAGTTCATTCCATTGTGCATGGAGTCACTTATGAGTCAGAGCCAACTGGATAGCATCTAACAATAATAGTAAACTTTTCACATGCATAGCACCCAAGGTCTTAAAGACGTGTAAATAAGCAGCCATCCAGAATAACCATATGCTCAAAGTCCATGCAGAAGAAACCCTTTTTTCAGAATAGCAGTTAGTGAACTGATCAAAGAATTTCTCTTGAAATCCTTGATCAAAAGGAGGGAATGTGTAAGGAAATTAAAGAAAAAAAATTGAGGTACCTGATAAGATGTGAAATGGAAAGAGTGAGGATTGGGTGACATTCCTTGTTTGCTGGTTCCATTTTTCACCCTAGTGGCAGCCATCTTCTGACTAAGAGAGGAATGTCCAGTAATGATGATGTAACTACACTGCAACCCCTTCACGTCACAATTACCAGTGTAACTGCCACACTATAACCAGTCTAAGAAAGTGATGTATGCTCTTTTAAGCCAATTACCTTACACCGCTTGTCATAGGAAGTCCTACCTTACAAGTTCCCCGACAAGAAGTCCTGCCTTAAAATGATCTACTACCAATCTAGTAATGTCTTTCAATGATCTAAGCCTGTATTTAACAATCAAATAATATCTTTTGATACTCTAAGTTTGTGAATACCAATCAAGTAACGTGTTTCATATCCACTGTTTCCTTCCTATAAAATGTTACTGCTGAATTGCCATTTTGATTACTGGATTCCACCACATGGAGTTTAGTCTATTCCCAACTCGAGCTGTCTCTTTTCTTTCAATAAATCTCTCAATTTTCCATTAATCAGAGTATGGATGGTTAATCTATGGCAGATAAGTGGCAGGGATAAACTTTAGCCTGAAACCAAATCTCATATGCTTTCCTTCTCCACTAAACTGTTTACCAGATATTGAGAAGTTAAACTTCTCATTTTTCTTCCATTTTGGGTCCAGCACACATTCTGCCAACTCTGCCTAAGTTTTGCCTGGTGAATGCATATTCCTAGGTCTCTGCCCCAGAGATTCTAATTCAGTAGTCTGGGTGGGAGTGGTGGGGGTGCTGCTGCATAACCAGTATCCCAGATAATTCAATTGAGATGGTCTGACCTGTGGAATTAAACGAAGACCAACCAAATGAGAAAAACGGAGGCTATTTATTCAGAGCTTGCGATAGCAAGGTAGCCAGCCACCATCACTTTTCTTTGGCAGAGGCTCAGAGCGGGAGGGAAGCAGGAAAGCTTTACAGTGAAAAAAAAGAGAAGGCCTCAAGTATTCTCTGATTGTAGGTTGTTGGCCTGGGAAGGTGGAGGAGACTAATTAATTGATTCAGGGAGCATATTTGGCTTTTTCTGGTTGATCCCGAGTTGAAAGCAGAGGGTAAAAACAGGAAAGTTGGTAGTCACTGATCAAGTCCTTGTTCTGGTCCAACAGCTGCAGAGGTTGTGGTTTGGCTTCCCGGACTTACGAATCCAGACTTCTATTATCATATACGTTCTGCGCATTGTCCATTTTTTATATTCCAGAGACCATACTCTGAGAAACACACGGGCCTGTCTCTGGTGGTGGTTTCATCCTACCCTCCTTCCTCCCTGAAGGTGTTTGGACTATAAAGTCCCATGAGAGCTATGGACCATCTCTCACCACTCTATTGCCAGTGCACTCCAGCACTCAGAAGGCTATCAAGAAAATCTTAATAATGAATGAGAAATGAAAATATTTGATACTGGCTTTTGTTGGAATAAGAAAATGAACTTTCTGGTGTAGCACATGGGTAGTTTTATATTACTGGACTGGCCATCACCACCAGGAAGAAAAGCTGGAGGCTGCTCCTTCTAGCTACTCTGCTCTAAATCTAAATAACCTGAATCCTAGCACACCGGGACTTAGCCTTGGCCCCCGCAGGTCCCAGTTTTTCTCAAAGCTTCCAGGTTAACTCATGGTGTGCCAATCAGCCTCTGAGTGCTCTGCTGAAGATGGGATAGGGTTTGTGGAAAAGCTTCGGCTACTTCTAGCATTTTGAAGGCAACTTCAACCCTAGACCTTTAGTTTTGCTGCATTCTTTCCACAATTTCACCTCCACCTCTCCGCCCACCATTAGGGGCTAGGTTGGTGAGAGCTACTGAGAAAGGAGAAAAACGCCTCACTCCCACTCCCCATGGTCTTAAGTCATGATTTACACCTTCTCTGAGAGAATAAGCACGAGTGTATACGCGTGTGTGAGAGAGAGGCAGATAGATCTGAAGATTGAGTCGAAAGCTAGCTGCGCGGGCACTCCCCTCGTGGAAGCCGTCCCACCTGCTGCCGGGGGGATCCGCCTGGGAGGGGCCGCAGCCGCGCGCCTGCCCGCCCTGCCCCCGCCCGCAGCGCCGCCCGGTGACGGGGAAGTTTCTGCGAGTGGCCCCGCGCCCAGGACGCGTGAGGGGCTATTCGGTCGAAGGCGGGGGAGCAGCCTGGGCACCAAAATAGGCGCCGCTTGTGGGCTGGAGCTGCACTACCAGGCAGCCTCCGCCGCGCCTCTTCCAAAGATGGTCAGAGGGTCCGGTGGCGTCGCCGCCCGCCACTAGCCCGCCGGCCAGCACCGCGGCCCGGAGCCGCCGCCGGAGGTAGGTGCGGCGCGGTTCCGCCGCCCGAGGCCAGCCGGCGGTAGGCAAGCGGGGCCGGACGCCGGAGAACGAGGCCGCGCCGCCTCCCGAGCCCGCCCGCCACCCCACGGTAGAGGCGCGGAGACAATGGCCGCGCGGGCGCCGGGCCGGGTCGAGCGCGGCGCGCAGGGTCGACCGCGGCGCTCTCCCCACACCTGCACAGAACTCCGGGCAGAGGGGCGCGGGCATCGGGCCCAGCGCGGCGCTCTCGAGCCGCTTCCCCGCGCCAGGCCCCGGGGCGGGGCGGTCTCTGGGCAGGAGCGTGGTGGGCCCGAGGGCCCGGGCGCGGGACCCGCGGAAACCCCTGCGGCAGCCTCGCGGGAGGGGGCGCGGGGCAGAGGGGCTGCGGCGGCGGCTGGGCCATTTTCCTTTTCTCTCGTTCCTTGGGAAAAAAGGCACAAGATTTCCCTTTTTTTCCGAGATTTCTTCTTGTCCAGTTTTATTTCGATCATCCCTTTCTTGGCATCTCTGTGTGATTTGAAAAGGAGACGGAGGTAGAAAAAAATATTGAATTGTGTGTCGGGACCGCTTGGGCGCTTGGTTTTGCCTATTGTGGAATCTCTTCTCGAACTGTCAGCCCAGGGCAGATTCCGGAGACGGGATGAATGGGGATAGCAAATCAATTATTTCTTCTCAAAAGACAACTGAAAAACGTGAGGTGCCACATTTCGGGCTCTGAGCTACCCTGAATTTAAATTGATCATCATATCAGTTACAAAGCGGTGCATCCGTATTTTGCATTTGTAACTTTGAATGCTGAACTTAGTCTACTTTTGTAGTATATCCGATGATAATCATTTGATGATTGGAATATTTAGCATTGATTACTTGAGGTAATGCAAAATTGAAAACACATTTATTCTTTCATATTTCTTGCAGCCATGGCTCTAAAAGGACAAGAAGATTATATTTATCTTTTCAAGGATTCGTCACATCCAGTGGATTTTCTGGATGCATTCAGAACATTTTATTTGGATGGATTATTTACTGATATTACCCTTCAGTGTCCTTCAGGCATAATCTTCCATTGTCACCGAGCTGTTTTAGCTGCTTGCAGCAATTATTTTAAGGCAATGTTCACAGCTGACATGAAAGAAAAATTTAAAAACAAAATAAAACTCTCTGGTATCCACCATGATATTCTGGAAGGCCTTGTAAATTATGCATACACTTCCCAAATTGAAATAACTAAAAGAAACGTTCAGAGCCTGCTTGAAGCAGCAGATTTGCTACAGTTCCTTCCAGTAAAGAAGGCCTGTGAGCAGTTTTTGGTAAGGCACCTGGATATTGATAATTGTATTGGAATGCATTCCTTTGCAGAATTTCATGTGTGTCCAGAATTGGAGAAGGAATCACGAAGAATTCTATGTTCAAGGTTTAAGGAAGTATGGCAACAAGAAGAATTTCTGGAAATCAGCCTGGAGAAGTTTCTTTTTATCTTGTCCAGAAAGAATCTCAGTGTTTGGAAAGAAGAAGCTATCATAGAGCCAGTTATTAAATGGACTGCTCATGATGTAGAAAATCGAATTGAATGCCTGTATAATCTGCTAAGCTATATCAATGTAGATATAGATCCAGTGTATTTAAAAACAGCTTTAGGCCTTCAAAGAAGCTGCCTGCTAACAGAAAATAAGATACGATCTTTAATATACAATGCTTTGAATCCTGTGCATAAAGAGATTTCCCAGAGGTCCACAGCCACCATGTATATTGTTGGAGGCTATTACTGGCATCCTCTATCCGAGGTTCACATATGGGATCCTTTGACGAATGTTTGGATTCAGGGAGCAGAAATACCAGATTATACTAGGGAGAGCTATGGTGTTACATGTTTAGGACCCAACATTTATGTAACTGGGGGTTACAGGACGGATAACATAGAAGCTCTTGACACGGTGTGGATCTATAACAGTGAAAGTGATGAATGGACAGAAGGTTTGCCAATGCTCAATGCTAGGTATTACCACTGTGCAGTCACCTTAGGTGGCTGTGTTTATGCTTTAGGTGGTTACAGAAAAGGGGCTCCAGCAGAAGAGGCCGAGTTCTATGATCCATTAAAAGAGAAATGGATTCCTATTGCAAACATGATTAAAGGTAAGTGCAGATTGTGTTTATTCTGTATTTTTAGATGTTTGAGGTTAGGCCAGTGGTCACATTTCTCTTGGCAGTAACTTTAAAAAGAATTTACCAGTTTGGAATGCTATCTAGGAACTATGTGGACTACACAAATAATGTTGCACAGAATGTTCCAAGTAAAAGCAGCATAGTGGAGTCCCCAACTTCTCTGAGAGGTATGTGATTAGAATACAGTAGTCAGGCTAGAAAAGAAATATCACTTCTATAAAAAAAAAAAAAAACACAGTATAATTCATTCTACTTACTCTGTAGCCTAAGTGTTGAGCTTAGATCTTGCTTTGAGTCTTAAGAAATTATATTTAAGACAAAGATTAGATGAAGAGAGTAAGCTGGGTGGTTTTATTAGCTCGTGTTTTAAATATCAGTTTTTTGTTTTTGTTTGCTTGCTCTTGACATTGAACTCTTAGATTCTGCACCAGATCAGTTTCTTTTAAATATTAAACTTTTTCCCTCTTAAAATGCTCTGGCTATCTGTCGTTTAAGAGGTCCTTAATTAAAATCTTGAAAGATTTGGTTCCTGTAGGATGTAACATTCTCCCAAAAGCTAGACACAAATAATCCCTGCTTTTTGTGATTCAAGTCCTGTCTCATGGGCAGAGGAGCACAGACTCCATACCCTTCCACATGTGGCCCACAGAGCCAGGCACACTATTGGGTCTCAATATCTGTCTGATAAACACTATTTTCTGCTGTGTTTGGCTTTAGTTTCTTTCCCTTCTGTTGGCAAGAAAAGTTGAACTGGAGCCTTACTTAATTACATTTATTCATTGGTGCTGGGGAGTTGTACAAAAACAACCAGTAGTTTGTTACCAAATTTGTGTCATTTTATCCCAAATGTTTCTTCCCAGGCCTTTCTGTTTCTTTTTTAATGCTAGCAAGGGTGTGGGAATTTGACCTGAATTGGGAATCTGTCCTGATGTGATCCTTGGGCGACAAGCAGGAAGCCTGAAAGGCAGAATGTTCTGGTGATCAGGCTCGCTCGTTCTGAAGCCAGACTGCTTGGGTCCAAATCCTACCTTTCCATTATTTGCTGGTGGGCTTGGGCAAATTGCCATCGGTACCATGGGGATTAACATCACCTAAAAAAAAAAAAAAACCCATTGCCATGGAGTCAATTCCAACTCCATGTGTGACAGAGTAGAACTGCTCCATAGGTTTTTCTTGGCTGTAATCTTTACAGAAGCAAGTTGCCAGGCCTTTTTTGCATGGCACCGCTTGGTGGGTTCAAACTGCCAACCTTTAGGTACGTAGTGCAGCACAAACCGTTTCTGCCACCAAGGTTCAGGGTTATAAAGAGGATTAAATGAATTTATGTATGTGAAGTGCAGCAAACAGTGTCTGGCACAGTAAACGTTAGACATTAGTCATTATAGAAGAACATGTCAGTTTTGATAGGGTTATGACTAATATCTTCAAAACTGTCATATTCTCATATGCATAATACATTGACAGGTTCAGCAATAGTTGGTAGAGTGGGAGAAGGTAGCTTAACACCCGTTGCTATTGCTGCTCTGGTTCTTAGCTCTGCCTAAGCTTGACCCCCACTTAACTATTCCCAATTCCCTCCCCAGGGTGGTTTAGAATGTCCTGTCTGACTCCTCTCTTACAAAAGAAACAAGGTTCAAATATTTTAGCAACTATCATAAATCTCAGTGCATTTCTGCTCCTGTTTTGTAATAATTTCAATGGTTGTGTAGGTTAGAGTATATTTCTTTTAGGATGGAAATTTATTAATTTTCTGAAATTTTTTAAAAATAATTTTGGAACAATGCATGCTGGGAAAAAAATGTTGTAATGGTATATGGGTGCTGAGAGAAAGCCGTATGTGTTCTTGCCTTAGCCTTGAGTGGAATGGGAGAATCTCAGACCCCAAAGCCTCCCCTACCTACCAGCTGGGTCTGAAATTCCAGGGTTTTTTATTTGTAACTTGAAGTTTTGATACTCATTTAAGTATAGTCTCCATAGGGAAGAGTAACACTTTGTCAGTCATGTGCAGTTTTTACTGGTACTGGTTCTGATGGGTGGGCTTTTGTGCTACAATTTTTAGTTTTCCATTTTTCTACAGAATGGATACCATTATTTTTCCCAACTTAATTTATCTTGTAGT
Organism: Dugong dugon; assembly: GCA_030035585.1. Lineage (NCBI taxonomy): Eukaryota > Metazoa > Chordata > Mammalia > Sirenia > Dugongidae > Dugong > Dugong dugon. The sequence continues at coordinate 131,570,591 of CM057461.1, forward strand.
CATGGCAGCAAGCCAGCAGCCTTCTGTGGTAATAGGAGCTTAAATTGGGTAGAGTCAGATTTCAAATTCATTTTCTTTTTTTGTTTAATGATGTACAGGGAAGAAATAAATACTTGGCTGTTTAGGTTCTTCTAAACCTCCGCCACCTCCCTACCCCCCCCCCCCCCCCCGGTCATAGCTTCTCTGCTTGCAAGCCCACTTTTATTTTGGAGTAGAAATGAACAAGGAGAGTGAACTACATCTTGCATGTAGCGATAATAGTAAAAGTTGGTTGAAAGACTAAACTGACGCTTTCAACTAAAATGAGCTTTATCATCTTCCCTTCCTCTTTTCTTCTTCCCCTGCTGAGCCCATTTCTTCCTCCTCAATCTTCTATGCCCAGTGTTTCCCAGCTCAAGATCTCAGAATCAGTCTTATTTGTCTCTAATTCAGTCAGTCATCAAGGCCTGTCTGTTTTACCAAGTGCTCGCTCATTATGCCAAGAAATTTGGAAGACAGCTACCTGGCCAACTGACTGGAAGAGATCCATATTTATGCCTATTCCCAAGAAGGGTGATCCAACCAAATGCGGAGATTATTGAACAATGTCATTAATATCGCATGCAAATAAAATTTTGCTGAAGATCATTCAAAAGCAGCTGCAACAGTATGTCAACAGGGAACTGCCAGAAATTCAAGCCGGATTCAGAAGAGGACATAGAGCTAGGGATATCTTTGCTGATGTCAGATGGATCCTGGCTGAAAGCAGAGAATACCACAAAGTTGTTTACCTGTGTTCTATTGACTATGCAAAGGCATTTGATTGTGTACATGATAACAAATTATGGATAACATTGCAAAGAATGGGAATTCCAGAACACTTGATGGTGCTCGTGAGGAGCCTGTACATAGATCAAGAGGCAGTCATTCAGACAGAACAAGGGGATGCTGCATGGTTTAAAGTCTGGAAGGGTGTGCATAAGGGTTGTATCCTTTCACCATACCTATTCAATCTGTATGTTGAGCAAATAATCCGAGAAGTTGGAATGCATGAAAAAGAATAGGGCATCAAGATTGGAGGAAGACTCGATGACAACCTGCGTTATGCTGATAACACAGTCTTACTTGGTGAAAGTGAAGAGGACATGAAGCACTTACTGATGAAGGTCAAAGACTACAGTCTTCAGTATGGATGACACCTCAACATAACGAAAACAAAAATCCTCACTACTGGACCAATAAGCAACATCATGATGAACAGAGAAGAGACTGAAGTTGTCAAGGATTTCATTTGTCTTGGATCCACAGTCAACACCCATGGAAGCAGCAGTCAAGAAATCAAAAGACACATTGCATTGGACAAATCTGCTGCAAAAGACCTCTTTAAAATATTGAAAAGCAAAGATGTCACCTTGAAGACTAAGGTGCACCTGACCCAAGCCATGGTGGTTTCAGTCGCCTCATATGCATGCGAAAGCTAGACAGTGAATAAGGAAGACTGAAGGAGAATTGACGTCTTTGAATTGTGGTGTTGGCAAAGAATACTGAATATACCATGGACTGCTAAAAGAACGAACAAATCTGTCTTGGAAGAAGTACAACCAGAATGCTCATTAGAAGGAAGGATGGCGAGACTACATCTCACATACTTTGGACGTGTTGTCAGGAGTCAGTCCCTGGAGAAGGACATCATGCTTGGTAAAGTAGAGGGTCAGCAAAAAAGAGGAAGACCCTCAACGAGATGGATTGACATAGTGGCTGCAAAAATGGGCTCAAGCATAACAATGATTATGAGGTTGGTGCAGGACTGGGCAGTGTTTTGTTCTTTTGTACATAGGGTCGCTATGAGTTGGAACCAACTCGGTGGCACCTAACAACAACAACTTGCCTCTGTGCTTTTCCCTCCATCTCCAAGGTGCCCTTCTAACTCAGATAGATGACTGATACATAGATAGATAAATATAAACTGTCATGGGGTCGATTCTGACCCTTGTCGACCTTATGAACAATAGAATGAAACATTGCCCAGTACTGCATCATTCTCAAGATTGCTGGCACGTTAGAGTCCATCATTGTGGCTATTGTGCCAGTCCATCTCACTTAGGTTTGCCTCCCTGTCATGGATTGAATTGTGTTCCCCAGAAATATCTGTCAGCTTGGCTAGGTCATGATTCCCCATATTGTATGACTGTCTACCATTTTGTCATCTGATGTGATTTCCCTATGTGTTATAAATCCTATCACTATGATGTTAATGAGATGGATTAGTGGCAGTTATATTGATGAAATCTGTAAGATTAGATGGTGTCTTAAGCCATCTCTTTTGAGATATAAAAGAGAGAAGCAAGCAGAGAGACATGGGGACCTCACACCACCAAGAAAGAAGTGCTGGGAGTACAGCGTGTCCTTTTGACCTGAGGTTCCTGCATGAAGAAGCTCCTAGACCAGGGGAAGATTGATGACAAGGACCTTCCTCCAGAGCTGACAGAGAGAGAAAGCCTTCCCCTGGAGCTGGCGCCCTGAATTCAGACTTCTATCCTACTAGACTGTGAGAGAATAAACTTCTGTTTGTTAAAGCCATCCACTTGTGATATTACTGTTATAGCAGCACTCGATAACTAAGACATTCCCCCTTGCTGGCTCTCTATTTCACCAAACATGATGTCCTCCTCCAGCAACTGATCTCTCCTGATGACTTGTCCAAAGCAAGCCAGTCGGACAGTGTTCTGTTGTGATCCATAAAGTTTTCATTGGCTAATTTCTGGAAGTAGATTTCCATACCTTTCTTCCTTATCTGTCTCAGTCTCAAAGCTCTGATGAAACCTGTCCACCGTGGGTACTCCTGCTGGCATTTGAAATACCTGTGGCATAGCTTCTAGCACTATAGCAACACGCAAGCTACCACAGTAGGACAAACTGACAGACAAGTATGGCCTTCTAGCTTAGGTCCTCAGTACTCTCCTGGGAAGTACCTAGCTCTTTTCTGCCTTGTGTCCTTTTCAGTCCGTCCCTTTTTCTTTTTAAAAACCTTAACACTCCTGCTGAGTTAAGTCCAGATTACTTAGTTGGACATCAGGATTCTTTACTATATGGCTTCAAGTTGTCATTCCAGCTTTAATTCCTACACAGCCACCCCGTGTGCCACGTGCTGTGGTCAAACTTGACTTTGCCAAGTGAGCCTTTGTGCTTGCATTTTCCTCTGCTTAGAATGGCTTCATGTCACCTCTACCTGCCAAAGTCCTAGCTACCAAGGACAGGTCAAATCCTGCCACCTCCATTAAGCCTGCCATGATTTCCCTAGACAAAAGCAATGCCTCTTTGCTCTGAACATTCACAACAGTTCATTTGTTCCTCTTTCATAGTACTTCTTCCATTCTGTACTTTGTGTTCTAATTATCTGTGTCTGTCTCACTCTCTCTTAAAAGGGCATAGACTCTTTGAACACAAGGAGTCTTTCTTTTTCTTCCTTATATCCCTTATAGCACCAAGCCCAAAGCCTTGCATCTACTATCAATAATAACAAAAACAATAATAAACTTAGCTCAGTATTTGCTGCGAGAAATATTGAAAGAACACAATAAAATATTTTTTAAAAAAAGTAAAGATCAATCTAAAGGTGTGATTTTAATTAACACACAGGCGTGGGAAATGCTACTGCCTGTGTCTTACATGAAGTTATCTACATCATTGGCGGCCACTGCGGCTACAGAGGAAGCTGTACCTATGACAAGGTTCAGAGCTACAATTCAGATATCAATGAATGGAGCCTCATCACCTCCAGTCCACATCCAGGTAACAAAATGTTGTTTAAAAAGTACTTGGCCATGGTACAACTTATCAGCATAAGGGATAGCTAAAAATGGGCTGGAAATAGAAAATGCGAAGTTTATGGTAGAATACACATAGACTAATTAAAAGGCTCAAAATATTCATATATCCATATAATTAGATCATGTCCACAGGTATTTTCCTTGATGTCTTTACATAACACACATTTTAAGTCTGTGTGGTTAACAGTGGTTTTCCTTTTTTTAACTTAGGTTCATTTTATTTCCCATTCCTTTGTTATATGCTTTCTTTCACTTACTGCATGCATTACATAAAACACCAATTTTTATAGACACAGTTAAACAGCACTAGTCAGCCTGTCAAATAATCAGAAGAACACCTGTTGATTGAAGTTCAGCAGGAGATTGTTTCCTCTTTTATGCTTGTTCTTTCTTGGCTTCAACAACTACTAAGCACTCACTCCTCCAATGTGCAGAACCCTATGTTGCCCTTGCCTTAACAGTCATAAAGGGGACATGTTGTCTGCCCAAAGGAGCGGTCTGCCTTCAGTGATTTCTTTTGTTCTTTGACGTGTCTCTTTGTGAACAGCTTAGAGGAAAGCATAAGCTATAGCCTGTTACAGTTATGCCAGGTGCTTAAATTTATTTTTGTTAGCAAAGATTCATATCACCATATTAGTTTGAATCATTTTCTATATAGCATCAGCTTCTATGTGGTTAAAAAAAACCCAAAAGACCAAAACTTACTGCCATCGAGTCGATTCTGACTCATAGTGACTATATAGAACAGAGTAGAACTGCCCAATAGGGTTGCCAAGACTGTAAATCTTTATGGAAGCAGACTGCCACATCTTTCTCCCGTGGAGCGGCTGGTGGGTTCGCACCACTGACCTTTAAGTTAGCAGCCAAGTGCTTAACCACTGTGCCACCAGGGCTCCTTTCTATGTGGGTTACTGGAAGGTATAATTGAAGTTTACAAGCTGAACCATCTGTAAGTAGTAACAACAGCTAACCTTTTGAGCATTTGCTATAGGTGAGGTGGCACTAGCTAAGTACTTTGCATGTAATATTATTTTCAATTCTCACTACAATACTGACAGTGGGTATTATTTACCCCCATTTTACGTATTCGGAAATGGAGGCTTAGAAAGGATAAATAACGTACCCAAGGTTACACAGCTTGAAAATGGTAGAAACAGGATTCAAATTCAGGCAGACTGATTTATGCTGTAACCACTAAGCTATGTGCCTCCTAAAGTGAGCATTAGCGTTGTCCAGGCTCTCCTGCTTTTAACCAGTGCAGCTCCTTCCATACCACACTACCCAGATCTCAGATCAGTGTTGGAGTGGAGCACACCTAAACTTGGTGTTGCATTTTCATGGGCCACACGCTTTGCATAGGAAGAGGCTTGCTGTCCTGACCCTGAAGACATCCTTGGAATTAGTAGACTTTTTTCTGCCTCCTAAGAGCCCAGATGTGTTACCCCAGGCCCCCCACCGTTTCTGTTGTGACCAGTGGAAGGTCATAGTAACAGCTCATGTTGTTTATTGAGTTCTTGTTATATGTTAGGCACCATTCCAATGATTTTATATGTCTTAATCTACTTAAACATTACAGTAGTCCTATGATCTAGGTACAGTTAGTAAATCATTTTAAAGGTACAGATTGATTAAATAAATTATCCAAGGTTAGTCAGCTAGTGCTTGTTAGAAGTGAGGTTCAAACCTAGGCAGTCTGGCTCAGAGCCCATGCCCTTAACAGCTACACTATTCTTTCTCACAGGAGCCTCATGTTAACTAACCTGAGTTAGATATTACTCTGCCTCTTTTGGGGACAGGCTTTTCTTTACAAAGAAAATCCAATATATGAAAAGTCAGATTAAAAAATTAGAGGGCAGTTAGTTACATTTTAAATTGAACATACATTTCATAAAGTGGCCCCTTTCAAAAAACAATTTGTTACATAACATTCAAGTTGCATGTAGCTTGTTAACTACTTGGAAGAGTCTAAACACCAGTAAATCTTAAGGCAAAGTACTAAAAGGTATGGCAAATTAAAAAGTCAATCAGAAATAAATATTACAGTATAAATCAATGGGAACACATAATTCCACTTATAAAATTTTGATTCACATTGAACTTTCTCTGATGTGGAGCCCTGGTGGTACAGTGGTTGAATGTTTGGCTGCTGACCAGAAGGTTGACAGTTTGAATCCACCAGCTGCTCCTTGGAAACCCTATGGGGCAGTTCTACTCTGTCCTATATAGGGTTACTATGAGTCGGAATCAACTTAATGGCAGTGGGTTTGTTTTTTCTTTTTTTCCTGATGTAATGTGAAAAACAGAAGTATCAAACCTAGCACCCTACATGGGTATGTTCCGTTTGGCTCCCACAGTGTTGAAAATATTTAATTGGCTTGTTACCAATGTTTTAAAACTCGCAAGAAGGTGGATATTAAGATGGTTGCCATACACACTGATGTTGATGCTAGTTCTGTAAGTATGCTTTTGTTTGAATTGTTGTAGTTTAAGTGAAAGTTTACATTTTAAGTTAGTCTCTTATATAAAAATTTATACACACATTGTTATGTGACCCTAATTGCTCTCCCTGTACTGTGATAGCACACTCCTCCTTTCCACCCCAGATTTCCCATATCCATTCAACGAGCTCCTAACCCTCTCTGCCTTCTCATCTCACCTCTGGACAGAAGCTGCCTGTTTAGTCTCATGTATATACTTGAGCTAAGAAGCACACTCTTCATGAGTATCGTTTTATGTCCCACAGTCCAGTCTAATCTTTATCTGAAGAGTTGGCCTCAGGAGTTGTTTTAGTTCTGGGCTGATAGAGAATCCGTTGTTACCAGTATTTTAAAATCAGGCGGTTTCAAAACAGAAGATCATGATTTCTGGCCTTTAGAAAGAGTGGAAGATCTGGCAACCTTGGACCTATATTCCTTCCTGGCAGCAATCCACTGAGGCCAAGTAGTGGCTGTTCCCTTAAGATGAGTCTTGTATGCTCCATTCACCACTATCTCTCTACCTTCTCATTGCATCCTAGACCTAGAGGGAGGGCATGTGCTGCTGTTGTTCTTACCCTTATCGTGCTTCACTCAGCTCTGTCATCTCCTTAGCCCTTGAAGGCATTTGGAACTGCATCTCTGAATTACAGGAAGGTATGCTTATGCACTTAGAGCACCTCCTGAGGAATGTAAAATTTCAGTTTTGTGTAATCTTATGAATATATAGCTTAGATCATGAGGAAATGACTACTAGTATTTATTATTTTTTTAAATAATATTTTATGTGTTCTCAGTGAAGGTTTACACAGCAGCTTAGGTTCCCATTCAGCAATTTCTGCATAAGTTGTTCAGTGACATTGGCTACATTTGTCACAATCTGTGAACATTCTCATTATTTCTGTTCTAGTTGTTCCGTTTCCATTAATCTAGTTTTCCTGCCCCCTTACATTCTCATCTTTGTTTTAAAGTAATTGTTGACTGTTTGGTCTCACATAGGTGATTTTTGAAAGGAGCACAGTACTTATGGGTAATATTCATTATTTTTGAACCAATTTGTTATTTAGCTACAAGGTGACCTCAGGGTTTAGTTTTGGTTCAAAGTTTGAAGAATATCTCCGGGCAGTAGTCTCTAGTCTCAGCCAGTGCGGTAGGCCGGTTTTTTTGTTTGTTTGAAGAAATATGAGGTTCTGTTTTACATTATTTTTCCATCCTGTCAGGGTCTATCTAGTGTGACCCTGATTAGAATGGGTGGTGGTGGTACTCGGGTACCATCTAGTTCTTCTGTTTACTATTACTTTTAAAAAGAAATATTAATCTGTTTAAGTGAAGCAGCTTTGTATAGTTGAAAATATGAGACCATATAATCCCGTTACATTCAAGATAGCATTTATTGAGATCTTCTATTGGGGAAGATACTATTCTAGTTATGGAAGACACGTAACATGATTAAGAGCTAGTCTCCACTGCCACAGGAACTCAAAATCTAGTAGAAAATATACGTATATAATGGAGTGCAAGACAATCTTTAGTAAGTTCAAAACAAACAAGTGCTACTGAAATTCATGATAGAGAGCTTGAGTCTATTAAGGAGGATCTGGCAATCTTTCAAAGTCCCTGGGTCATGCAAATGGTTGGCACTTGACTACTAACCTAAAGGTTGGCAATTCAAACCCACCCAGTGGTACCACAGAAAAAAGGCCTGGCGATCTGCTTCCATAAAGATTACAGCCAAGAAAGCCCTGTGGAGTAGTTCTACTTTATAACACATGTAGTCGCCATGAGTCAGAATCAACTTGATGGCAACAGGTTTTTGGCAATGTTGGGAGGCTTTCAGGGGTAGGTAGGCTATGATCTGGGCCTTAAAGATGGCTACAGTAAGAAAGGGTTGAGGAAGGGTTTTTCAGTGAAGGAAGAATTCACTGAAAGTGTATTCTAGTACCTGGGGGTCGATGTATATGAATGGAAAGTAAGAGGGTAGAATGGGAAGTAGGAGAGTTCAGTTGGGGAACATTATAGAGGGCTTTGAAATGACAGTCTAGAGAATTTAGTAAAAATGGAGAACCATAAAAGATTTCAGAGCAGGAGAATCATGTGATCAGCTCTAGTTTTAAGAAGAGAATGCCTTTTAGAGTGGACTGGAAGAAAAACAAGGCAGGGAGATCTCCTAAGACTGGTAATGAACCAGGTAAGAAATGCTAAAAGCCTGGAGAAGCAGTGGAGTAGAGAAGGGGGCGAATGTGAAGAGTGTTATAGATTTGGCAGCTGGTTGCCACCTTGGCTGATTGGATATAGGAATGAGGGTAGAAAGGAGTTGACAATCATTCTGCGGTCTCTGGCAGGTTGACTAGGAGGATGGGGAGCATGGAAGGAGGAGCTGATGGGGAGGGAGAAGTGGAGAGATGAGTAGTTTAGTAGTTAAATGTGAAGGACTCAGAAGAGCTGTACAGCAAGCAATGGAAAATACGGGTCTGCAGCTCAGGAGGAAGAATGTGGCTAAATATAGAGCTCTGGAAGTTATTTGCTTGGAGATGATGGTTCTGGGCATGGGGATGAATGAGATGTTTTGAGGGGGTGGGACGAATAAGGACTATGGGCAAAATCTTGGCAGACAAGATTAAGAGAGGAGCTGAGGAAGAAGAGTAAAGAACAGGGAAGAAGTAGTAAGTGATAAAGGAGAAGAACCTGTAGAGAACAATGTTAAGTGGGGGAGTGTATAGTCAAGTGTCAAGTTTTAGCTCTGCCATTTGTTTACTTGTCTAACCTTGGGCTGTTGGCCTTACTCCAGTAGAATAAGGAAGTTAGACTAGATAAGCTTTACAAGTCCTTTCAATGAGAGAAGTCTTAGGAAAAATTTTTTAAATCATTTCAATGGATATTGAGTATTGAAAAACATTGTAGTTGCCTCTGAATTCCTGTATCACTCTGTTCATATCACTCATGTAACTGAACACAGACTGCCATGTATTTATTTATATTTAATATTTGTATGTAAAAACTCTGAACAGTGACAGATGTTGTCATTCCTGTGCTTAATTTGAAATTTATTCATTCACTTGTTCATTCATTTATTTGTACAATGGATGTTTGCTGAACACTTCCTATGTGCTATGTACAGTGCTAGGAGCTCAACAAACAAGACACAGTTTCTTAGCCTCAGTAGCTTAGTGAAATTGAACAAAAAGAAAAAAAGGCAGTTTCAGCTGAGGAAGAAAAAATTCTCCTCGACAAAACAGAGCATTGTGTCGTATTTGGGTAATGGGGAGAAACAATTAGGAATCACTTTATTTTAATCATTTTTACTGCAATAGGAAAGTTGAGATTGGTCTCTTAGCATAAGATTCACAAATTGAGGATTGTTTGTAAACTTTGAATAATTTAGGAAAAGCATAGTAATCTCATTGTTGAATCACTTAGACCAGCTGATAAACATTTAAACCATTATTAATTTTCACAATAACCATTTGATGAAATGATTCATTTAATTTATATAAATAGTGTTTTGCAAGTACTTGAAACAACTAAATCCTGTAAAAATTCTACATGTGTATAACTGGAAATTAACAAATTGTTTCTCAGTAATAGAAGAATTCCAATTTTTTTGAATATCAGAAACTTGAGAATAATAGTACATAGAGTCAAAGTGAAAACACTTCTCTTTTGAGACTTTTCTTTAGACTTCAAAACTTAAGACAGCAAGAACTTTATTGATAGGCAGTTGTCTACCATCGTTAAAGTAGAGACTACATTTTTGATCTTACATTCTCTTTCTTTCTAAAGAGGGAACTTATATGCTTTTCTTCCACACAATAGTGTAGGCATACGTTGGGGCACAGAGGGTACAAGTTCATTCATGGATTCAACACTTATTGAGTTGGTACGTTGTGCCAGGTACTTGCCATTCTCCTATTGGGAATAGGGCGGTGGGCAGGACACAGTTCCTGCACTACTGAAAGGGGGAGAGAGGGACAAGAAACAAACATATCAGAAAACGAGAAGTGCCATGGAGAAAATTAAAACAGGGTGATATGATAGAGATGCCTGACTGGACACTTGAGGTTGGATAGTCAGGGAAGGCCCCTCTGAGGGGTGACAATAAGATGAGACCTGAATAACAAGAAGGAGGCAGCCATGCACAGACCTACGGAAGGAAGACTTCCGGGTGGAAGGAACAGCTTAGCAGTGGCCAGCTAAATCTTTATTTGTTCACTGTAATGTAAATGCCACTGACAAATCCTCCTCTTCCTTTAGGCCTGCAGTGCAAAGTATTTGTAGTTTTGTGGTTGATATTCCCAGAGAAGTGAACTAGGAGGCTAGTCGTAATGTTAGAAGCGGGGACTCAGAAGGAACAAGACTGGGACTAGGGTGAGGCAAGTGAGATGCCTGAGACACAAAATTTAAGGAGTCACTCTGAGAGTGAAGGCCTCCTTACGTTTTGCACCCTAGGTGCCTCACTTGCCCCACCCTAGTAACAGCCGTGGGAAGATGAGAGAGGAAATGACGTTGTGAAAGGTCGTGGCGCCCTTGAAGAGCCAGCAGGTTTGGATGTGAAAAAAGAGAGGAAGGAAGTGAGAAAAACTAAAACAGCCTAAGTGCTGACCCCTAGAGGCAGTCTCCCTGCCCTGGCGCCCTGATCTTAGATATCAGCCCTCTGTCTTTGGGCACATTTGATAGATTCTTAGGGTAATAGTTTTGTGCTAATCTCGTTGGTTTTATGTTTCTCTGACTCCTTGTGTCCTTACCTGAACCAGCGGTTGGAGAGAGGCCCGCAAGGTAATCCTGTGTGGCACCTGTGGCAGCAGACACCAGCGATTGCCTGCTGCTGGTTAGAGGAATAGCATGCCAAGACCTGAAGGAACCTATACCAGTTACCTAGTACATCTCTCTGTAAGAAGGACCCTACTGCTTCCATCTTTCTCAGATATGTGCCGAATCAAAAAGCATCTGTGTGAGAGAATTCCCAGGAGAGTGGGTGGTCTGAGGATGAGGTCCTCTCTGGCATAGTGCACAACCAACTTAAGGATGACCTGTGGGGTAATGGCAGTGTGGCAGGAGCAGGTAATCTGAATCAGGTGGCAGTGAATGGATTTTAAGCCACAGTGTTGCGGTAGTGTGTGCCAGAATCAACATGCCACCAATACTCTGTTTTTGCATGCTCAATTGTAGAAGAGTATTTACATCACCTCGCTACAGTATTTCTTTTGTTTTATATCCTAATAAAAATTTGCTTTTTTTTCTTTTCTTTTAAAAGAATATGGATTGTGTTCAGTTCCATTTGAAAATAAGCTCTATCTAGTTGGCGGACAAACTACAATCACAGAGTGCTATGACCCTGAACAAAATGAGTGGAGAGAAGTAGCTCCCATGATGGAAAGGAGGATGGAGTGTGGTGCCATCATCATGAATGGATGTATTTATGTCACTGGAGGATATTCCTACTCAAAGGGAACGTATCTTCAGAGCATTGAGAAATACGATCCAGATCTTAATAAGTGGGAAATAGTGGGTAATCTTCCAAGTGCCATGCGGTCCCATGGCTGTGTTTGTGTGTATAATGTCTGATCGAATCCACAGAAATGACTGGGTAATCGCTGTTTTGCGGTATAGTAAAAATGGATTTTGAAGTCCCTAACTTGTTATTGTGGCCTGGCACGTGGTAGAGGACTGGTAAATTTTAATTCCTAACCCTCACTGTACCCCCAAATCCAGTGATTAACAGTTAAGAAAAGTCTTATGTATATGCAGTTGAATCAGTGGCGTTATTAACCCTAAAATCTCTGCTTTTTAAAGCTAATATGGAATATTGGACACGTGGTAAAAGGTGAAATACCTTTGTGGTGAATCTTTTCCTCCTGGGAACATCAACACTGGGTGTAAGTCAAAATCAGTCTATGGACCAAAATGCCTCTTATGACCCTGTAAAGTAACAGACAGTGTATATCAAGGTTCTGTTTAGCTAGCAGAATTTGAAATTTAAAGAGGTAATCTTTTCTGCCTCTACAAAATCAACACTTGAAAAAAAACACACATTTTTTCGCCTTTAGAATTATTTAGAATGTGGACTGACTTTAAGTCTAGTTTATTTTTCTTTGTAGTGTATGTAATTTATTGTTATTTTTCTTTATTTACTGACCACCAGAGATTTACAAAATGCGTGAAAGTTCGTTACTGTTCAAGAGTTTACAAACTAAATTTAAAAGAATGGCAAATCTGAAAAATTGCAGAAAAAATAGTCAACACTTGCTAATGTTAAGGGCTGTGTTTAATTTTCAGCTCTGATGTAAATTGTTGGTTTAGGTATCTTTAGTTTAAGCATGTTAGAAATTTCTTTATTCTTAATTGTAGATACATGTTCACATATAAAATCGAGTTTTAGAGCTAGAAAGTATGTAGGACAATTGTGATATAGTAAAAAATACATCGATGAGGGTCAAGAAATTTCAGTTCAGTTCCCAGCTGCCACTAACTAGGTTTTTGACTTGGGTTGAGCCTCTGATTTAGAGCTTCCTAATCCATGTGAACTGGCACTGTGGGTCATAGATGCTCCTAGATATGGATCCCTTCAGCCCTTGGAGTGCCCAGAGGGAACTTGGGTAGCTGGAGCCTCTGGGCCAGAAACACCTTAGTCCATTTACCCCAGCATGCCTACCGTATCACTTTTCATGTGTGCCATAACATTGCTTATGTTAACTCACCTAAACTTTTAATAATCTGTGAGACCATCTATTCCAAACTCTTCATTTTTAAAAAAGAGACCATAGTTATATTTAACTTTAAATGCTGAGGTTTAAGACTACATAACACTGCTGATTTTTAAAAAAAAATTTTGGAAAGGAACTGTTGAATGCACTCACTTCAGATGCTATTTTAAATAGGTTTAACCCTTTGGGAATACAATATGGTACTACATAGCAAGAGCCATAAAAATGACCATGTCCTCTCCCCCATTAATTCTACTCCTAGATTTTTAACCTAGAAGACTAATTCAAGGGAAAAAAAGGTAAATGCATGAAGATGTTTATGTCTGTATTATTTGTGATAGCAAAAATTTGAAATACCTTTATGTCAAGAAACAAAGTAGGCTAATAAAAATAGTGAAGTATTATACAGCCGTTAAATTATCTGGAAGACTATGTAGAAACATGGATGTGTTTATGATGATGGTAAGTAAAATAAGCACAATACAATATAGTGTTCACACTATTATTGTGACTTTGTAAAATCTTTATGCATGTGGTTATATGCAAAACTGAAATTCATTGTGTTAGTATAGGGGGATAATGAATGATTTTTAATTTATTTGTTTTCTTTAATATTACTTTGTGTTTTCAATAAAAGTAAATAAATACACTGTATACATGGTAAAACTATTTTGGGCCAACTGAGATGAAGGGCAGTCTGAATTAGTGAAACAATTGAATTACAAACTATTTCAAATATATTTTATTGCTCTCAAGAACATTTAGCAGTTAATGCTGGGTCAATAATATCTTGCCCAGTAGTGCTTTGGGGAATCTCTTTTGTGGAACAGATGAAAGCAACTATGAATCATCCTCACCTCCTTTTAGCTTATCTAAGTCCTGTAAAATCCTGACTCAAATCTACCCTTCTCTGGAAGTTCTTTCCTGACTATTCTAGCCACAGTAAAACTCCCATTGTCACATTTACAAAGTCTTGTCATTTATATGTGCATAGTGTGTCTCCTGGCCAGAATTGTGATCATGGATCACATTTTAATATTCTCAAAGTCTAGCATTTCATACGTATATCCACCATAGTTTTATTTTTTGAATGATAATGGCATTGATTATTTTTACAGAAAAGCATTTCAGAGGTGTTTAAAAAAACCAAAGCCAAACCTGTTGCCATTGAGTCGTTTCTGACTTATAGCAGCCCTATAGGTGCTTAGGGGGTCTTAAACATAGTTTGTGATCAGAGATGTTTAATTTGCAGCTCTCTTTTCTATTAAATTATTTTTTGCTTTTGGTTTTTACATGGAAGAAAGGATCAAGTAAGATAAACTAAAATAAATGATATCTTAGTTATCTAGTGCTGCTATAACAGAAATAGCACAGGTAGATAGCTTTAACAAACAAATTTATTTTCTCACAGAGGGCTAGAAATGTGAATTCAAAGCATTAGTTCAAGGGCAAGGCTTTCTCTGTTGGCTCTGGATGAAGGCCCTCGTCTCTTCAGCTTCTGCTTTCTGGTTCCTTGGGAATCTCTATGTGTCTTGACATCTCTTTTCTACCATCTCTGCTTGCTAGCTTGTGTTTTAATCTCTTTTATATCTCAAAAAAACTGACTCAAGACACACCCTACACTAAGCCTGTCTCAATAACATAATAAAGGCAGCCCATTCCCAAATGGGATTATAACCACAGGCATAGAGGTTAGGATTTACAACACATATTTTGGGGGGACACAGTTCAATCCATAACAAACAAAAAGTATTTTACTGAAATTAAATGCAAACCATTGCTTCGGGAGGTGAACACTAGTTTAAAAAGTAATGAAAATTGTGGACATGCTTTCAAACATGTCTTAATTAAGATGACTGTCAGTATCCAAATTTTAAAAGTCACTGTTCTGAGACTTCCGGCAACATGGCGCTCTAGGCAGAAGCACCATGCCATCCCTCCACAACAAAGATCCGAAAAACTAAGCCAAACAGAGAAAACAGCAATCCTAAAACCCTAAAACATCAAATGAAGAGATAAAGAACTCAGCCAGGCACCAAATGGAGTGAGAAACTGACAGAGAGCAAGGAGAGATTCATGCAGAGGTCCCCTATCAGCTAATACAGCATGGATCTGCCATCTTGGACTCTTATCAGAGACCAGCAAATAGGCGGCGCGAGAAAGCAGCTTCACAGAGTTTCCAGCGGGAGACAGAACAACCGGTAACTGGTGATATACGCTTTCCCACCCCTCAACCCTCTTTACTCCAACTCGCCCTCCTCTGCTTCCTGTGGCCACAGTCTCTTGGCCGGGAAGCACCGGCTGCTTGGATTCCACCTACCCGAACTGGCCAACTCCCTGAGTGCCATTTGTTGGCTGCTGGTGTTACTTTTTTCCACTTCTTTTAATTTCTTCTTTACCTCTCACCACCTTCCCATCCTCTCGCTCAAATACCTGGCTCCGTGTGGCATCTTTGCTTTTTCCTAAGGGGCTGCGAAGCTCCATTCAAGTGTGGAACTGCTTCCTGGTCTGTGCTGCCACACTGGTGGGATCCCGGGGCTTTTTTGTTTGTTTGTTTTCTTTTTCTTTTCTCGAGTTGGGAGCCTGTTCTGGCTGGGCAGTGCTACGCAGATTGGGACCTACCCTCTCAGCTTGTGCAGACACACAGAGAGATCCCCGAGAGCATTTCTTTTTTCATGGATTTTTTGTTTGTTTGTTTTTTTGTGGGCTTTTCTTATTTTTTTTTTTAAAGTTGTTTTCTCTTCCCTCTTTTTCCGTTTTTGTCTTTCTTCTTTACTCAGTTTCTTTTCTCTCTATACCTTCCTTCTCTTCCTGTCCCCTGAATACTTGGCACTGAATACCTCTACACCTTCTAGCCAGGCTGTACTTCAACACCTGGGAACAACTTCCCCAGACCTCGTAGTCGCACCAGTGGGATCCCTAGGAGCTTTGCTCTTCTTTTTTCTTTCTAATTTTTATTTATTCATTCTTTTTTTTTCTTCTTCCCCTTTTTGTTTTTCTCCATTTCATAGTTTCTCATCTCTCCATTCCGACAGCAAGCTCCCCTACCGCTCTTTTTTGTTTGTATGTTTTTGGCTCCTGTTCCTCTCTCCTCTTTCCCATACCCATCTTAGTTCCACATGTCACAATCTACCCCCTCCATCCTACCTACCTGCACCGTGTGCTTAACATCACACCACCAAGCAGCACAGGCATGGCCTACCAGAACCTGCCCTGTATTGACTACTGACATGCCCTGGTGGCTGTAGTAAGTGCCACAAACAACCCATCCCAGCAACTCCTCTTCATCTAGACCTGCCCTGCTGTACCATATCTGAGCGACTGACCCTGCCAATTGGAGAAGGAGGCAAAAAGTATCATGCCCACAGACAAGCAAACAACAAAAAACACACAGCCCGCCTACTCAGACATAGCCATATAAAAGGAAAAGGACAAAACAAATCTACAATCAATAAACAAGAAAAATAACTACTGAATGCCCCGAAGACAGCAGACGATATCAAAACATTTACAAAAACAGGGCAGGATGGTTCCTGTAGGCATCCAAAATAAAACACCAGATGTCTTTCCAGTAGAAGAGGAGACAATAGAACTACGTGATAGGGAATTCAAATCTGTAATACTCAGAATTATCCAAGAGTTGAAGCAAAAAGCAGACAAAAATGAGGGGGAAAAAAAGACAAATTCATGGAAAAGGCAGACAAATTGATGGAAAATACAGACAAAAAAATGGAAGAATTCAGGAAAATAATGCAGGAACAAAATGCCAAAATAAATTCACAACTACAAATTATACAAAAACAACAATTAGAAATCCAAAAGATAACAAGATTTCAGAAATGGACAGTGTTATAGAAGGGCTGAGGAGCAGATTTGAAATGGTGGAAGACAGGATCAGCAGAATTGAAGACAAACACTTGGATACAACTCTGAGGAAAAATCAGAAAAAAGAATGAAGAAAAATGAAGAGACCCTGAGAATTATGTGGGGTACAATCAAAAGCAAAAATCTGCAAGTGATCAGAGTTCCAGAACAGGGAGAAAACAGAAGACACAGAGAGGATCATTGAAGAATTGCTGACACAAAACTTCCCCAATGAAAAGCTGACCATCCAAGCTCCAGGAACCCCATATAGGACAGACCCCAAAAGAAAATCACCAAGGCATATCATAATCACACTTGCTAAAACCAAAGACAGACAAAGAATCCTGAAAGAAGTTCAAGAAAAACAAAGTCACATACAGAGGAGAAACAGTAAGACTAAGCTCAGATTATTTGGCAGAAACCGTGCAGGCAAGAAGGCAATGGGATGACATATATAAAACCTTGAAAGAAAAAAATTGCCAGCCAAGAATAATATATCTTGCAAAACTCTCATTCAAATATGATGGTGAAATTGGGTCATTTCCACATAAACAGAAATTAAGGGACTATGTAAAAACCAAACTTACGAGACAGATTCAAGGAAGTCCTTTGATCTGAGAACAAACAATATCAGACCACAAGCTGAATATAGGACATGGGATTGTACTAGCCAGTTACCAACCTAGGAAATGAACTCTTAAAGACTATGCAAAACCAAAATAATTACAACAGGGAACCAGAGAGGTTAATCTGTAAATGACAACAGCATCAGAACAATAAAAGAGGGAATAAGCAGTGTACGTATAGAACCTTCTAACAGGAAGTCAAGCAATACCAAGTAATAATAGACTGGTTCAATTCTAGGAAGATAAGGGTAAATTTCAAGGTAACCACAAAGAAAGTTAACAAACCTACTCATCAAAATAAAGAAGAAAAACATAAAGTCTCAGTAAAAACAAAATCTACAAAAACAAAAGAAATGAAAGACAAATCCACAAACAAACTCAGCACAGGAGAGTAAGAGGAACAAAACTGGAGGACATTATGCTGAGTGAAATAAGTCAATGACAAAAGGACAAATATTGTATGAGACCTCTACCGTATAACTCATGTAAAAGTTTACACACAAAAAGAAACAATCTTTGTTGGTTATGAGGGATGGGAGGAGTGGCGGGGGTGGGGAACTAAACAGGTAAGTGGTAACTTTGGTGAAGAGTAAGACAGTACACATTACTGGGGAAGCCAGCACAACTTGTACAAGGAAAGGTCATAGAAGCTCCATAGACACATCCAAACTCCCTGAGGGACTGAATTGCTGGGCGGAGGGCAGTGGGGACCATGGTCTCGGGGAACAGCTAGCTCAACTGGTATAACACAGTTTATAAAGGCAGTGTTCTACATTCTACCTTGGTGAGTAGTGTCTGGGGTCTTAAAAGCCTGTGAGCAGCCATCTAAGATACTCCACTGGTCTCATCCCTTCAGGATCAAGGGAGAGTGAAGAGAACAGGATACAAAGAAAAGATTAGTCTGAAGGACTAATGGACCACAGCTACCAAGGCCTCCAGCAGACTGAGTCCAGTACAGCTAGATGGTGTCCAGCTACCACCACTGACTGCTCTGACTGGGATCACAACAGAGGGTTCTGGACAGAGCTGGAGACGGATGTAGAACAAAATTCTAACTCACAAAAATAGACCAGATTTACTGGCCTGACAGAGACTGGAGAAACCCCAAGAGCATGGCCCCCGGACACCCTTTCAGCTCAGTGGTGAAGCCCCTCCCAAAGTTCACCATTCAGCCGGGGATTGGACAGCCTCATAAAACAGGACTAATGAGGCAAAGTAGTCCAGGGACAAGGACTAGAAGGCAGGAGGGGACAGGAAAGCTGGTGATAGGGAACCCAAGGGTAAGAAGGCACAGTGTTGACATGTCATGGGGTTGTTAACAATTGTCATAGGGCAGTTACTGTGTATTAACTGTTTAATGAGAAACTATTTGTTCTGCAAACCTTCATCTAAGGTACAAAAAAAAAAAAAAAAAAGAATTATCTATGTGAGATCCAATTGACAGCAGCAACTCAAAAGGTTTGTTGGGAAGCCTAGGGGACAGTGAGTTGAAGATAATGGTGATGGAATAATTTGGAAAAGGATAGTGAGAATAGCAGCACAGCTGGAAGAATATAGTCAATGTTACTGAATTGTACATGTAGAAACTTTCAAAATGGTGTAACTTTGGCTATGTATATTTTCACCAAAAAAAAAAGATCCTCAAGGTTCAGAAGGGACAGTGTTGACACGTCATGGGGTTGTTAACCAATGTCATAAAACAATATGTGCACTGACTGTTTAATAAGAAACTATTTGCTCTGTAAACCTGCATCTAAAGTACAATAAAAAAAAAAAAGGAAAATATAAAATAAAAGTCACTGTTTCTCACAAGCTTTATTTTTAGTTTTCTGGCTGCAACTGAAAGTAGTGTTAACTTCTAAAGTACTTGTTTGCTTAAAGGCACATTAGCATTTATTTTTATAATCATGTAAGTATATGCCTACAAAGGAATCTTCTTTAGATAGTGGGGTTACGTGCTGCATCAACCAGTAATTGATAATCAGTCTGTCCCCCCAAACAACCCTCCTTGCTCGCCCCCACCCACATATATGCAAAGCAACCAAAAGCACCTCTCTTATTAATTTAATGATGTCTGCAACTCTAAACACAGCATCATTTCTCAGATTGTTGTAATGATTAATTTTATGTGTCAACTTGGCTAGGTTATAGTACCCATTTATTTTATCAAACACTAATCTAGATGTTGCTGTGAAACTGTTTTGTAGATGTGGTGAACATTTACTATCAGTTGACTTTTAGTAAAGAAGATTACCCTCGATAATGTGGATGGGCCTCATCCAATCAGTTGAAGGCCTTAATTAAGAGCAAATACTGAAGTTTCCAGTAGAAGAAATTCTACCTCAAGACTGCAACATCAATTCCTGCCTGAGTTTCTTGTCTACCAACCTGCCCTACAATGTTTCAACTTGCCAACCCCCACAATCACATGAATCAATTCCTTAAAAGAAATCTCTTTACACACACCCATGCACGCACATACGTACACACACATGTACATTTATATCCTATTGGTTCTGTTTCTCTGGAGAACTCTGACTGATACAGCTGTAATGCACATAGACACAACTTGGGATTTCTGTCTGCCTCAGAACAATTCCCTCAAAGACCATGTCTATGCTGATACCCTGACTTCCTCCCTATGGGGCACGTAAACTGGGGCTATTATAGCACCTCATCTCTAAATCACAGTGATTATATCATAGAGTTATGGTCGGCCAAGTTCCATGCTGTGAGGACTAAGCTAGTTTGAGTAAAGAGAAATACTAGAAGACACATTGACTAGGATTGGGGGATGGTGTTGAAGTCTTGGTTCTAGGTCTTGATGCAGCTCCTTCCTTTCAGCTGGTTATGTGAACCAGTAGGTTCTCTTGTTCTGAGTTGGGTTTCTGTCTCTTGCAACCAAAAGACCTCTCTGACAAATATCAAACAAGGGATTTGTCCCTTGTTAATGTAAATTCTTTATGGATAGTGTATTAGATTTCTATTGCTGCTGAAACAAATTACCACAAACTTAGTGGCTTAAAACAACACAAATGTATTACCTTACTCTTTTATGGCTAGAAGTCTGGCAGGGATCTCAGTGGGTTAAAGTCAGATTGTCAGCAGGACTATTTTCCTTTTGGAGGCTCTAGGGAAGAATCTATTTTCTTGCCCTTTCCAGCTTCTATTACCTGCTCACATTCCTTGGCTCATGAGCTTCCTCCATCTTCAAAGCAAGCAATGTTGCATCTCACTGTGCCTTTCTTCTGTAGTCATATCTTCCTCTGACCTTCCTCTTCTGCCTCCCTCTTCCACTTTTAGGTATGCTTGTAATTATATTTGGATCCACCTGGATAATCCATAATAAACTCCTGCATGGTTTCTGCTTAGTAGTCCAAGCTTATTCTTATTGACTCTCCTTTGTAGATGACTTTCCATTTATCCCTAGCCGCTCTTAAAATTCTCTCTTTATCTTTGGTTTTGGCAAGTTTGATTATAATATGTCTTGGTGACTTTCTTTTGGGATCTACTTTATGTGGGGTTTGATGTGCATCGTGGATAGATACCTTCTCATCTTTCATGATAGGGAAATTTTCTGCCAACAAATCTTCAACAATTCTCTCTGTATTTTGTTATACCCCCTTGTTCTGATACTCCAGTCACTCGTAGTTTATTCCTCTTGATAAAGTCCCACATAATTCTTAGGGTTTCTTCATTTTTTTTTTATCCTTTTATCTGATTTTTCCTCAAATAAGTTGGTGTTAAGTGCTTTATCTTCAGTCTCACTCATTCTGACTTCCATTGCCTCAATTCTGCTCCTATAATTTTCTAATGAGTTGTCTAATTCTGAAATTTTATTGTTCATCTTCTGGATTTCTGATTGCTGTCTCTATGGATTCTTGCAGCCTGTTAAATTTGTCATCATGCTTTTCTCTAATCTTTTTAATTTCTTCTATTGTGTGTTCTGCATTTTGATTAATTTCCTTCCAAATTTCTTGAAGAGTTCTGTATATCAATCTTCTGTGTTCTGCCTCTGATAATTCCAAGAAATTTTCCTCCTCTGGAAAATTTCTGGATTCTTTATTTTGGGAGCTTGCTGAAGCCATCATGGATTGCCTCTTTATGTGATTTGATATTGACTGTTGTCTCCGAGCCATCGATAAGTTATTATATTTATTTATGTTTGCTTACTGTGTCCTAGCTTCTTGTTTTGTTTTTATATGCCCAGATAGGCTGCTTATATGAGCTAGTTTGATTATTGGTATCTTTGAAGCTCTAATGTCCTGTCACCAGGTGGTTAGATCTGTTACTAGGTATGTGAGCTCAGAAGTCTGCCCACTCCTCCTGTATGGATTCAGCTCAGGTGCCCAGGTAGATAGCCACCAATTGTGTGGTGTAGGCTCTCACTTACAGTCCTAGACTGGCATGGGTGATTGGTGTAGGCACAGGCATCTTGCTGCAGCAGGGGGGCACACTCTGAGCAATGCAGGGGGCTGATGGCCACCCCCGAGTGTCCAGGAAGAAGGCGTGTCCCTGTTCCCTAGAGCGCATAGGTGGTAGGTTTTGCAGCTGGACTATGAGCACCTAATGCTGTTGGCTGTAAGGGCTGGGGGAGCACCTCTTATTCATGGGCCCCTATTGCAGGTGGCCAGGTGGTGTGGGTGGAGCCACCAGTCCTCAGGCCTCTGATATGGGTAGGTGAAGACCCTGCTTAATGGGCAGAGCAGTGTCAAATGTCAAGAACCTGCCACTTCACAGCTGAAACAGTTGAAGTTAGGCTTCTGGTATATACCCTGTTGTACCACAGTAATGAGGGTGCTAGGGATGCTTATTGCTACTGGATTGTTCATTGTTTCTAGGCCTAAAATTAAAATACATGATAACAATAACATAAAAGGCAGGAGAGGGATAATTGGAGTTTACTTTTGCACCACAGGGTGTTTACCTAACCTCTTCTATCCTATCACTGTATCCCCTTTTCCCACAGAAAGTACCCTAGGATAATAAAATTAAAATATCACATTATATAACTCATTTACTTTATTGTATATATATCACACACACAATTACTGTTCTCAGAATAACAATACCAACACTCAATTTGGGTATGGAATTTTTAATAATTTTGGATTTCTTCAAAAATTTTAAATAAAAGGAAGATGAAGAGGTGAAGTTGAAACTAGCTAGCTACCACCTGGGACTTGGGTTTTTAGTCAGATAAAAGGAAAGAATGTTAATGAATTCCAGCCAGAGACTCTAAACACACAAAAAAATTAAGAAAGCTTTAGAGCATTTTATTCCTCATAATTTTTTTCAATATTTATTATATTTAAAAAATAATAATACTGTGTTTTCAGTGAAAGTTTATGCAGCAAATTAGGTTCCCATTTGACAATTTCTATATAAATTGTTCAATGTCATTAGTTATATTTTTCACAGTGTGTCAACATTCCCTGTAATTGTATTCTGGCTGTTCCGTTTCCAGTGCTCTAGTTTCCCTGTCCCCTTATCGTCTCATCTTTGCATTAGACTAATTGTTGACTTTTGGTCTGTCTTAGGCTAGGTTCTCTAGAGAAGCAAAACCAGTGAAGTGTATAAACATATATAGAGAGAGATTTATATCAAGGGACTGATTCACACAGTTGTAGAGGCTGGAAAGTCCCAAGTTCTTGGGCTGGGCTGGAGGCTTCTCCTGACTCACATAGCTGCAAGGGCTGGTGAACTCCAGATTGGCAGGTCAGACAGCAGGCCTCTGGCTCACAGGCTGTGGAGGCCGATGAAGCCCACGATCAGCAGGTAAACTGCTAGCTGAAGTCCCAAGATTTGGAGGTCAGATGAACAGGAGCCATCTGCAGGATCCGGAGGCAGCAAAAGCCGGAGAGCTTTGCTAGAAAGTCCACCTGTATTGGATGCAGGCCACACCCGCAAGGAAACTCCCTTTCAACTGATTGGCTGTTCATAACATCTCATCATGGATGTGATTACATTATATTTCAGATCTCATTATGGAGGCAATTACATCATTACATAGCAAGCAAACTACATCGTAACTGTCAAACCACTGAGGATCATAGCCCAGACAAGCTGGCACACAACCTAAACCATCACACGGTCTCATATAGATGGTTTTTTAATGGAGCACTGTACTCACTGATAACATCCTTTATTTTATGTACCTATCTGTTATTTTGCTAATTGTTCCTCATAATTTTTGAAGATCTTTGAAGTACAGTTTTTGTCAGTTTTTTTTTTCTGCTTTTTGGTCCTCCAGTTTCCAGCATAAGGTATTTATTGTTGAAGGCTCCACCAAAAGCTTATGAGAGGACTCTTCCGGATAACATTTTCTCTTTGTCAACATGTCAGGAAGTCCAGTCAACACAAAAGTCAAATAAAATTATTTCCCAGTGTTTACAAATATAGAAACCTAAATTCATTGGTTTAAAAATGTGCCTATTCCCTCTTACATTTTTGCTTTTAAAAGAAGTTAGGAAGGCGGGGTTTGGAGTCCATAACTTCTGTCTCCTCGAACAAGAAGAAACTTCTTAAAGAAGGTTTGGGTCAGGAATTGCACACTGTGCTCAGAAGCCCAATGAGTACAAGCATTTACTCAACCTCACAAAAATCATAGCACAAACCTGGTGTATGAAAATTCTGGAAAGTTGAAATCAAAGTTGTGCCAAAGTAAAAATTATCATTACTTTCTTTGCTGGATGCAACTTCAGTCTTCAAGAGCATTTTGTGGCTCTGTAGTCTGTATTTGAGTTTTTCACCTTGCATACCTCTAATATTTTGAAGAGTAGATCCAACTGGGCTTCTTTTCATAGTGACATCCGCCTTCTGTAAGCCTCTGTGTTTTTGTTCCGTAAGTTATAAACAGAGATGTTCCTGGCCATTGTAGTGGATGAGCTGAAGCTTTGGATCTTTTTTTCAGTGAGGAAGCTCAAAGTTTTATGAGAAAACAACTGTAAAAATTTAACAAAACATCTGTGGAATAAGCACAGCATCCTGTCTGCTGAATCCAGAATCAGGCGCCACCAGGTTTCTTCCCTTTTCTTTTCCCTTCCCTGCTTGTAAAAACCAAACATTTAAGATAATTTAAGCTGCGGGAAAGGACAGCCACCCACCCTGTTCTCCAATGCCTTCTTCTCTTTAATAAATTTGTACAGCAGTTTTAGTTCAGGTCTTGGATGATACTTTGCAATCAGTTCTTTGATTGGAAAATTGCCTTGCACGCTATTAGGCTTTTTTATGAACCGATAAATCCCTGTTGACAATAGCAACAGTACAGTCTACAAGACGTGTGATCACGTCACTCGTCTGTTCAAATTCCTGCGATGGTCCCTATTTCACTCAGAATTAAAGTCAGAGTCCTTACAATAGTATACACATGTGCTATTTTAGACTGACACAAAGATGGAGAATCGTATGCCCAGCTAAAAGCTCAAGGAGTTTTGTTACTAAGGGGAAGAAGGCGTTTATGGTTACTGGAACAGTTGGCAGTCTCTGCCAGATGTTAAAATGATATAAAGCTATTATAATTAAAATTATGGTCTGTTACTGTCATGGTTTGCATTATGTCCCCCAAAAAATGTGTGTATCGATTTGGCTAGGCCATGATTCCTGGTACTGTGTGATTTTCCTGTATGTTGTAAACCTGCCTCTATGATGTTAATGAGGGAGGATGGGTGGCAGTTGTGTTAGTAAGGCAGGACCTGATCTACAAGACTGGGTTGTGTCCTGAGGCAATCTCTTGAGATATAAAAGGCACGGAAGTGAGCAGTGAGACAGGGGCATCTCATACCATCAAGAAGGCAGTGCCGGGAGCAGAGTGTGTCCTTTGGACCGGGGTCCCTGCACTGAGAAGCTCCTAGTCTGAGGGAACATTTAAGAGAAGAAGGCCAACAGAGAGAAAAAGGCTTCCCCTGGAGCTGATGCCCTGAATTTGGACTTTTAGCCTACTTTGACTGTGAGGAAATAAACTTCTCTTCCTTAAAACTATCCACTTGTGGTATTTCTGTTATGGCAGCACTAGATGACTAAGATAGAATTTGGTACCAAGAGTGGGGTGCTGCTCTAACAGATACCTAAAATGTGGAAGCGGTTTTAAAATTGTGAATGGATAGATGTGTGGCAGTGACAGAGGACCAGAGGACCAGCAGAGAACCTACAGCAGCAGAGAAGCAGCAGCAGCAGAGAACCAACAGCAGTAGAACCAGGAGACAGGTGAAAGACGGCACTGGAGCCAACCCACGGAGCGAGAGAGCTGAATGCCTGTGAGCCGGAGGCTTCCTGGAGGAGTGGGGTGCCTCTGGGCACTTATCGGTGGAGCTAGGCTTGCTGACCCACGGAGCGAGGGAGCTGAGTGCCTGTGCGCAGAAGGCTTCCTGGTGGAGTGGGGTGCCTCCGGGCACTTACTGGTAGAGCTACTGAGCTTTGGAACACTTGCCCCAGCAGGGTAGATGCGGGTGTGAGGCCTGATGGCCGAGAGGCCATAGGAAGCAGAAGCTGAAGAGAAAAGGGGCACAAGAAGCCCAGCTGCTTCAGCCTCAAAAGGTATGGCCATGACCTCAGAGATTTCACAGGGTGGAGCCATGGCCTCTGGTGTTTCTTAGGGTGGAGTTGTCACTCCTCCAATGGACTAGGAGAATGGTGCACCTAAAGCCAAGGGAGCAGAGTTGCTGTCCCAGTGGGCCTGGAGGGTGGAGCTGAAGCCCAGGGCCGAGGGGCCTCCACTCAAAATCCAGAGACTGTGGCCAATACCTAGAATCTGGAGGGCAGGGCTATTGTGTAAATTGCCTCAGAGAACAGAAGATTATTTTCAAAGCCTTAAGGGCTAATGTAACCTGTTCTGCTGACTTGCTTGGTGCCTGTTGTCATTTCTTTTCCTCTAGTTTCTCCCATTTGTAATGGAAATGTCTAGCTTGCACCTGTTCTGTCATTGTACCTTTGGAAGCAGATAACTAGTATTCTAGATTTCACAGATGAAGAAGAATTTTTGGATTTTGGACTTGGAGTTAAGACTTTTGTTATGATATGATGGGGTGAATATGTTTTCCATGTTGCAAGGATGTGATTTTTGGGGGGCCAAAGGGTGGAATATCATGGTTTGAATTATGTCCCCCCAAAAATGTGTGTATCAGTTTGCCTAGGCCATGATTCCTGGTACTGTGTGATTTTCCTGTATGTTGTAAACCTGTCTCTATGATGTTAATGAGGGATGTTGGGTGGCAGTTGTGTTAGTAAGGGAGGACCTGATCTACAAGACTGGGTTGTGTCCTGAGGCAATCCCTTGAGATATAAAAGACAGAAGGGAGCAGTGAGACAGGGACACCTCATACCATCAAGAAAGCAGTGCCGGGAGCAGAGCGCGTCCTGTAGACGGGGGTCCCTGTGCTGAGAAGCTCCTAGTTGGGGGAACACTGATGAGAAGGCCGACAGAGAGAAAAAGGCTTCCCCTGGAGCTGATGCCCTGAATTTGGGCTTTCAGCCTACCTTACTGTGAAGAAATAAATTTCTCTTTGTTAAAGCCATCCACTTGCGGTATTTCTGTTACAGCAGCACTAGGTAACTAAGACAGTTATATTTCAAAATAAGGAGAGTTAAAGAAAAACTCTGAGGTACTGAATAGACAATGAAAGATAATGGGAAACGCTTATCATATATTAAATTTTCATATGTGTTTGGGTCTATATTTATGCTCACCTGGAAGAAATGTAAACATACGCTTCTAGAGGGCAACTTAGGAAAATGTATCAAAATTACAAATGAAAATGAGCCAGGAGCGTACTTTGTTAGGTGGGAACAGTTCTTCTCTGCTAATGTGTCCTTCCAGGCAGAAGTAGCTTTACTAGCTTAACACCCCTGGTCTCTCTCCACAGCTTCACTTGCTCCTCCCTAAGGAAGGAGGGTCACTTCTCTGTTTGGTAAATTTGCAAAGGATAAACATGGACTGCTTCTCTCAATCTAAAGACTGCATGAGGAGGCCTGTAGCTGACCAGCATTGCCTATAATTAAATGGAAAGGGAATTAGGAAGCTCTCTTGTCTGCAGATGTAAGCCAGCTTTTATCAACATCAGCTTTTATCCAGTAATAAAGGTGATATTTTGATCATTGATCTCCCTAACTCTTTTGTCTTATTTCTCAATTGGTTCAGAAATTGGATAAGGATGAGGAGTGCTATTTATTACTTCTTCTAAGATCCTAACACTTGTCTAGGAATCTATCCTATAGATACGCTTACATATGGGTGAAATGACATATGTACAAGGTTATTAGTTGCAACACTGTTTGCAATTGCAAAAGATTGAAAACAATCTAAATGTCAATGTAGAAGACTATTTAAATAAATTAGGACACCGCTGCACAATGAAGTACTATACAGTCAAAAGAAAATGAGGAAGCCCTAAGATATATTAAGTAGGTAAACAAAACTACAAACCAAGCAAACAAAAACAAGGAAACAAAGTATAAAACCTTGACTATTGTATACTATCAATTATGTAAGAAAAGTCAAGAAATAAATATTTGCTGGTATACTCATAGGCTATTTCAAGAAGTATGTACAAGAAACTGGTGGGTTTTGTTTTTTGCCTCTGGGGAAGGAAACTGGGTAGCTAGTGCATTCTATATTTGTTGCCCTTTAAGTTACAAAATTATAGGTGAGTGCAAATTCAAAGCAGAAATCATATCTCAAAGTAGTACTAAATACCTATACCTCTTTCTTACTCAGAAACACATGGGGTAGCCATGAGTCAGACAGAGTCAACTTAACGGCAGAAGATTTTTATACCTTTTTCAAATTTCAAAGTGCATTTGGACTTTGTCATGGATTGAATTATATCCCCCCAAAAAAGTGTGTATCAATTTCGCAGGGCCGTGATTCCCACTGTTGTGTGGTTGTCCTCCATTTTGTGATGGTAATTTTATGTTAAAGAGAATTATGGTGGGATTGTAACACCCTTACTAAGGTCACATCCCTGATCCAATGTAAAGGGAGTTTCCCTGGGGTGTGGCCTGCACCACCTTTTATCTTACAAGAGATACAAGGAGAGGGAACAAGCAGAGAGTAGGGGACCTCATACCACCAAGAAAGCAGCACCGGGAGGAGAGTGAGTCCTTTGGACCCGGGTCCCCTGTGCCTGAGAAGCTCCTCGACCAGGGTAAGATTGATGACAAGGACCTTCCTCCAGAGCCGACAGAGAGAGAAAGCCTTCCCCTGGAGCTGGTGCCCTGAATTAGAACTTCTAGCCTACTGGACTGTGAGAGAATACACTTCTCTTTGTTAAAGCCATCCACTGTGGTATTTCTGTTACAGCAGCACTAGATGACTAATACAGACTTATTTAATTGTGTAAATGGAGCCATTTGTATAAACTGACTTTTTAAAAACTTTGTTTCCATTTGAATAAATCAGCATGTAATTGAGTAACTAAAATAAAAATTTCAAATAGAATAAAAACATAAGTACATGGAGAGCTGTACTATATGATGGCTCATCATGAAATGTTATCTGCCTTATTTTAATTTATTAAAAAAATATTTACTGAGTGCCTCCTCTATGTCAGGCCCTGCTCTAAGCTCTAGGAAAACAGTGGGGACCAAGACACTATCCCCAGACAGTCAACAAGCAGATGAGATCATTTTAGAAAGTGATAGTGCTACAAGAAAATAAAGCAGACCTAAGAGAATAGAGAGTGCCTGAGGTGAAAGAGGAAGAATTTTTTGTTCCAAGTTAATTTGAGGGGAGGGATATGACATTTTAAAAAAATAATTTATTTTATTATTTTTTGTTCTTGTTGAAAATGCACACAGTAGAACATACACCAGTTCAACGATTTCTACTTATACAATTCACTGACGTTGATTACATTCTTCAAGTTGTGCAACCATTCTCACCTTCCTTTTCTGAATTGTTCCCCCCAATTAACATAAACTCACTGCCCCCTGAGCTTCCTATCTAACCAATGGAGTTGCTGTTGTCAATTTGATCCCATATAGATAGCTCTTTAAAAGAGCACAGTGCTCAGGGCAGACATTCTTTACTAATTAAGCTAAGCTATTGTTCGGTTTAAAGAAGACTTCAGGAATTATTTTTGGTTTAAGGTTTAAATATTATCTCAGGGCAAGAGTTTTGGGGTTCATCCAAGTCTGGATTCCATAAGAATTTTTAATTCTATTCCACATTTTTATGGGGAGCATGAAATTTATTCAACAAACATGTCTATGTGCACCTAAAGCAGTGAACAAAGAAGACAAGTTGATGCTGTCAAGGAGCTTAAGACATGCAGACTGACAATAAACATACAAACAAATCAATATGTAATATGCAGAGACAGATTTATTATGATGCCCCAGGGAGGGCTGGGAATTGCTGAGGGTTGTAGGATGGTCTGGGTGGCAAGTAGAATCCAGGTTGCAATTACTACACATTCTTTTATTTTTTTTTATTGTACTTTAGGTGAAGGTTTACAAAACAAATAGTTTCTCATTAAACAGTCAGTACACATATTGTTTTATGACATTGTTTAACAACCCCAGGACATGTCAACCCTCTCCTTTCTCTACCTTTTTTTTTTTTGGTGAAAATATACATAGCCAAAGACACACCATTTCAAAAATTTCTACATGCACAGTTCAGTAACATTGATTGTGTTCTTCTAGTTGTGCTGCTATTCTCACTTTAGATGAAGGTTTACAGAACAAAATAGTTTCTCATTAAACAGTTAGTACACATGTTGCCCTATGACAATGGTTAACAACCCCACTATATGTCAACACTGTCCTTACTCAACCTTGGGTTCCCTATCACCAGCTTTCCTGTCCCTTTCTGACTTCTAGTCCTTGTCCCTGGACTGCTGTGCCTCATTAGTCCCATTTTGTTTTATGGGGCTGTCCAATCCCCAGCTGAATGGTGAACCTCGAAAGTGACTTCACCACTGAGCTAAAAGGGTGTCTGGGGGCCATACTCTCGGGGTTCCTCCCGGCTCTTTCAGGCCAGTAAATCTGGTCTTTTTTTGTGTGTGTGTTAGAATTTTGTTCTGCATCCTTCTCCATCTCTGTCCAGAGCCCTCTGTTGTGATCCCTGTCAGAGCAGTCAGTAGTGGTAGCCGGACACCATCTAGCTGTACTGGACTCAGTCTGGTGGAGGCCTTGGTAGCTGTGGTCCATTAGTCCTTTGGACTAATCTTTTCCTTGTATCCTGTTCTCTTCATTCTTCCTTGCTCCTGAAAGGGTGAGACCAGTGGAGTATCTTAGATGGCTGCTCACAGGCTTTTAAGACCCCAGACGCTACTCAGCGAGGTAGAATGTAGAATATTGTCTTTATAAACTGTGTCATGCCAATTGAGCTAGATGTTCCCAGAGACCATGGTCCCCACAGCCCTCCACCCAGCAATTCAGTCCCTCAGGAAGTTTGAATGTGTCTATGGAGCGTCCATGACCTTTCCTTGTATAAGTTGTGCTGGCTTCCCCAGTATTGCGTACTATCTCACCCTTCACCCAAGATACCACTTATCTATTGTCTATTTAGTATTTCCCCCCCGCACCCCTCGCATCCGTCGTAACCAACAAAGATTGTTACTTTTTGTGTGTAAACTTTTTCATGAGTTTTTACAATAGAGGTCTCATACAATATTTGTCCTTTTGTGATTGACTTATTTCACTCAGCATAATGTCATCCAGTCTCATCCATGTTATGAGATGCTTCAGAGATTCATCATTGTTCTTTCTCATTGCATAGTACTCCATTGTGTGTATGTACCATAGTTTGTTTATCCATTCATCTGTTGACGGGCATCTAGGTTGTTTCCATCTTTTTGCTATTGTAAACAATGCTGCCATGAACACGGGTGTGCATAGGTCTATTTGTGTGACAGCTCTTATTTCTCTAGGATATATTCCAAGGAGCAGGACTGCTGGGTCATATGATACTTCTATTTCTAGCTTTTTAAGGAAGTGCCAAATCAATTTCCAAAGTGTTTATACGTTTTATATTCCTGCCAACAGTGTATAAGTGTTCCAGTCTCTCCACAACCTCTCCAACATTTGTTATTTTGTGTTTTTTGGATTAATGTTGGAGTGAGATGGTATCTCATTGCAGTTTTGATTTGCATTTCCCTAACGGTGAATAATCATGAGCATCTCCTCATGTGTCTGTTAGCTGTCTGAACGTCTTCTTTGGTGAAGTGCCTGTTCATATCCTTTGCTCATTTTTTAATTGGGTTATTTGTCTTTTTGTTGTTGAGGTTTTGTAGTATCTTGTAGTTTTTAGAGGTTAGACGCTGATCAGATTTGTCACAGCCAAAAATTTTTTCCCTGTCTGTAGGTTGTCTTTTGACTCTTTTGGTGATGTTTTTTGCTGAGCATAAGTTTAATTTTTAGGCACTCCTGGTTATCTAGTTTCTTTTCTGGTGTTTGTGCATTGTTAGTAGTGATTTGTATTCGTTTATGCCATGTATTAGGGCTCCTAGCATTGTCTGTATTTTTTCCTCCATGATCTTTTTATCATTTTAGATTTTATATTTAGGTCTCTGATCCATTTGAGTTAGTTTTTGTGTATGGTGTGAGGTATGGGTCTTGTTTCAATTTTTTGCAGATGTATATCTAGTTATGCCACCACCATTTGTTAAAGAGACTGTCTTTTCCCCAATTAATGGACTTTGGGGCTTTGGCAAATATCAGTTGCTCATAGGTGGATGAATTTACATCTGGATTCTCAATTCTGTTCCACTGGTCTATGTATCTGTGGTACCAGTACCAGGCTGTTTTGACTACCGTGGCAGTATACTAGGTTCTAAAGTCAGGTAGTGTGAGGCCTCCCACTTTGT
Organism: Dugong dugon; assembly: GCA_030035585.1. Classification (NCBI taxonomy): domain Eukaryota; kingdom Metazoa; phylum Chordata; class Mammalia; order Sirenia; family Dugongidae; genus Dugong; species Dugong dugon. Next base: position 131,602,872 of record CM057461.1, read on the forward strand.
TCTTCTTCTTCAGGAATGCTTTACTTATCCGGGGCCCCTTCCCTTTCCATTTAAAGTTGGTGATTTAGTTTTCCATCTCATTAAAAAATGCCATTGGAATTTGGATCGGGATGCATCATATCTGTAGATAGCTTTGGATAGAATTGACGTTTTTGCAATGTTGAGTCTTCTTATCCATGAGCAAGGTATGTTTTTCCACTTATGTAGGTCTCTTTTGGTTTTTTGCAGTAGTGGCTTGTAGTTTTCTTTGTACAGGTCTTTTACGTCTCTGGTTAGATTTATTCCTAAGTATTTTATCTTCTTGGGGGCTGTTGGTAATGGTATTGATTTAGTGATTTGCTTTTTGAAGTTCTCTTTGTTCGTGTAGAGGAATCCAACTGATTTTTGTATGTTTATCTTGTATCCTGATACTTTGCTGATATCTTCTATTAGTTCCGATAGTTTTCTTGTGGATTCTTTGGGGTTTTCTGTGTATAAGATCAAATCATCTGCCAATAGATACTTTTACTTCTTCCTTACCAATTTGGATGCCCTTTATTTCTTTTTCTAGTCTAATTGCTCTGGCTAGGACCTCCAGCACAATGTTGAATAAGAGTAGTGTTAAAGGGCATTCTTGTCTGGTTCTCATTCTCAAGGGGAATGCTTTCAGACTCTGTCCATTTAGGATGATGTTGGCTGTTGGCTTTGTATAAATGCCCTTTATTATGGTAAGGAATTTCCCTTCTATTCCTATTTTGCTGAGAGTTTTCCTCATGAATGGGTGTTGGACTTTGTCAAATGCCTTTTCTGCATTGATTGATAAGATCATGTGGTTCTTGTCTTTTGTTTTATTAATGTGATGGATTACACTGATTGTTTTTCTAATGTTGAATCATCCCTGCACACCTGGTATAAATCACACTTGGTCATGGTGAATTATTTTTTTGATATGTTGTTGAATTCTATTGGCTAGAAGTTTTGTTGAAGATTTTTGCATCTATGTTCATGAGGGATATTGTTCTGTAATTTTCTTTTTTGTGTAATGTCTTTACCTGGTTTTGTTATCAGGGTTATACTGGCTTCATAGAATGAGTTTGGGAGTATTCCATCCTTTTCTATGCTCTGAAATACCTTTAGTCGTAGTGGTGTTAACTCGTCTGAAAGTTGGGTAGATTTCTCCAGTGAAGCCGTCCAGGCCAGGGCTTTTTTTTAGTTGGCAGTTTTTAAATTACCTTTTCAATATCTTCTTTTGTTATAGGTTTATTTAGTTGTTCTACCTCTGTTTGTGTTAGTTTAGATAGGTAGTGTGTTTCTAGAAATTTGTCCATTTCTTCTAGGTTTTCAAATTTGTTGGAGCACAGTTTTCCATAGTATTCTGTTGTGATACTTTGAATTTCAGTTGGGTCTGTTGTGATATCTCCCATCTAGTTTTATTTTTGAGTTATTTGCTTCTCCTGTTTTTATTTTGTCAGTTTGGCCAATGGTTTATTGATTTTGTTGATTTTTTCAGAGAACCAGCTTTTGGTCTTGTTAACTCTTTCAATTATTTTTCTATTCTCTATTTCATTTAATTCTTCTCTAATTTTTATTATTTGCTTTCTTCTGGTGCCAGAGGGCTTCTTTTGCTGCTGTCTTTCTATTTGTTTGATTTGTAGGGTTAATGTTTTGATTATGGCCCTTTCTTCTTTTTGGATGTGTACATTTATTGCTATAAATTGACCTCTGAGCATTGCTTTTGCTGTGTTCCAAAGGTTCTGGTAGGATGTGTTTTCATTCTCATTTGATTCTGTGAATATCTTTATCCCATCCTTAATTTCTTCTATAACCCAGTAGTTTTTGAACAAGGTGTTCTTCAGTTTCCACATGTTTGATTTTTTTTCCTTGCCTTTTCTGTTATTGAGTTCCACTTTTATGGCTTTATGATCAGAAAAGATGCTTTCTAATATTTTGATGCTTTGGATTCTGTTAAGGTTTGCTTTATGGCCTAATATGTGGTCTATTCTGGAGAACGTTCCACGTGCATTGTAAAAGAAAGTATACTTGACTGCTGTTGGGTGGAGTGTTCTGTATATGTCTTTGAGATCAAGTCAGTTGAGTGTGGCATTTAGATCTTCCATGTCTTTATTGAGCTTCTTTCTGGATGTTCTGTCCTTCACTGAAAGTGGTGTGTTGAAGTCTCCTACTATTATTGTGGAAATGTCTCTCTTTTCAATGCTTTTGGAGTTTGTTTTATGTATTTTGGATCCCTGTCATTGGATGTGTAAATATTTATTGTAGTTATGTCCTCCTGGTGTATTGACTTTTTAATCATTATATAATGTCCTTCCTTATCCTTTGTGGTGGATTTTACTTAAATGTCTAGTTTGTCAGAGATTAATATTGCCACTCCTGCTCTTTTTTGAGTGTTGGTTGCTTGATATATTTTTTTCCATCCTTTGAGTTTTAGTTTGTTTTTGTTTTTAAGTCTAAGGTGTATCTCTTATAGACAGCATATAGATGGATTGTGTTTTTTTAATCCATTCTGCCACTCTGTGTCTCTTTATTGGTGCATTTAGTCCATTTACATTCAGCATAGTTATTGGTACGTATGAGTTTAGTGCTGTCATTTTGATGTCTTTTTTGTGTGTGGTTGACAGTTTCTTTGTTCCACTTAATTTTCTGTGCTGGGTCGGTTTTCTTTTCATTGTTGTTGATTTTGTATTTGCTGAGTCTTTATGTTTTTCTTGTTTTTTATTTTGATGTGCAGGATTTTTTTTTTTTTTTTTGGTGGTTACCTTAATATTTACCCTGTTTTGCTAAGTTTAGACCAGTCTTTTATTTCTTCATATTGCCTTGTCTTCTTCTCCATATGAAAGATCTATTAGTACATTTTTTAGTCCCTCTTTTTTGTTTTAATATTGTCGTCTTTTACATATTGACATCTCTGTTTCCCTATCTGCAGTATTTTAGCTTTGATTTGTTTTTTGTGTCTTCCCTATCTGGGTTGCTATCTAGTTGTTCTGTCCTGTGTTCTAGTCTTTGGTTGTTATCTGATGTTATTGATTTTCTAACCAGAGGACTCCCTTTAGCATTTCTTGTAATTTTGGTTTGCAAATTCCCTAAAGTTCTGTTTATCTGGAAATGTCCTAATTTCGCCATTGTATCTGAGAGACAATTTTCCTGGATATATAATTCTTGGCTGGCAATTTTTTTCCTCCAGGGCTTTATATACATCATCCCATTACCTTCTTGCCTGCATGGTTTCTGCTGAGTACTCCAAGCTTAGTCTCATTGACTCTCCTTTGTAGATGACTTTCGTTTATCCCTAGCTGCTCTTAAAATTCTCTCTTTATCTTTGGTTTTGGCAAATTTGATTATAATATGTCTTGGTGACTTTCTTTTGGGATCTACCTGGTGTGGGGTTAGATGAGCATCTTGGATAGATATCTTGTCATCTTTCATGATCTCAGGGAAGTTTTCTGCCAACAGATCTTCAACAGTTCTCTCTGTATTTTCTGTTATCCCCTCCTCTTCTCCTATTCCAATCGTTTGTAGGTTATTCCTTTTGATAGAGTCCCACATAATTCTTAGGGTTCCTTCATTTTTTTAAATTCTTTTATCTGATTTTTCCTCAAATAAGAAAATGTCAAGTGCTTTATCTTCAATCTCACTAATTCTGACTTCCATTACCTCAGTTCTGCTCCTATGACTTTCTGTTGAGTGTCTGATTCTTAAATTTTATTGTTAATCTTCTGAACTTCTGTTTGCTGTCTCTCTATGGATTCTTGCAGGCTGTTAAATTTGTCATTATGCTCTTCTATAATCTTCTTAAATTCCTCTATTGCTTTGTCTGTGCCTTCCTTGACTTGCTTTGCATTTTGCCTGATCTCCTTTCTGATATCTTGAAGAGTTCTGTATATTAATCTTTTGTATTCTACCTTTGGTAATTCCAAGAAATTTTCTTCCTCTGGAAAATTTCTTGATTCTTTGTTTTGGGAGTTTGCTGAAGCCATCATGGTCTGCCTTTTCTTGTGATTTGATATTGACTGTTATCTATAAGCCATTAATAAGTTACTATATTTATTATTATGTTTATATTTATATTTGCTTACTGTGTCCTAGCTTCTTGTCTTGTTTTGTTTTGATATGCCCAAATAGGCTGCTCATATGAGCTAGTTTGATTATTGGCATCTTTGAAGCTCTAACATCCTGTCACCAGGTAGTTAGATCTGTTACTAGGTATGTGACCCCAGGAGTTCAATTAGTTTTCTTGTATGGATTCAGCTCAGGTGTCCAGGTAGTTGCTCACCAAGTGTGTGGTACAGGCTCTCACCTACAGTCTTAGATGGGCAGGGATTATTGGTGTAGGCCCTGGTATCTGGCTGCAGTAGGGGGTCACAGGCTGAGAAAGGCAGGGGGCTGATGGCTGCCCCTGAGTGTCTGGGAGGAAAGCATGTCCTTGTTCCCTAGAGCACATAGGTGGGTGAGTTTTGCAGTCGGACTATGGGCACCCAGTGCTGTTGGCTGTAAGGACCGGGAGGCACCACTTATTCTTGGACCACTGTCACAAGTGGCTAGGTGGCATGGGTGGAGCCACCAGACCTCAGGCCCCTGATGTGGGTAGGTAAGGACCTTGCTTAATGGGCAGAGTGGTGTCAATGTCACAAACCTACCACTCCACAATATAGCTAATACACTGGAAGTTAGGCTTCAGGTATATACCCTGTTGTACTGTGGTAATGAGGGCCTACGCTGTTGCAATTGGCCCACACAGGTCTGTGCAGTGGTGACAGGCATTCAAAGTCTGTGGACCCCTTATGCCTGTGCCTAGGTAAAGGAGCTGTGTCTACTCTAAGTTCCCCGCTTAGGGGAGCTGGCAAATTTTTTATTCCTGTTAATTTGTTCCCTCTCCAAAGCCGAGAGAATGGCTCAGGGGCATGATGGGTCCTTAATTCTGGCCCAGGGGACACAGCAATGGCTGAAGCCAGCCTGGGACCAAGTGTAGAGTGGGGAGGGGGGAGTTAAATGGGAGAGACGTTTTCCTCAAAGGGGGTGTTTTTTGATCCACATGGTAGGTTAGACGCATATACTTATCTTTTGCTGATCGAGCACTTTTCACTGGTTCTGGAGGATTGAGTGGACTCTCAGCCACTCGGTGTCTCCCAATGTGGAAAATGCATACGGAGTGCCACTGCTTTCCTCACTGCGTGTGCTGGTTGTACGGTGCTGGTTGCCCCCAGATCAGGTCTGGCAACTCCACACTGATTCTGAACCGTCTCTCCCTCCCCCTGCTACTTAGTCTGATTCCTCAACTTTGCCTTTGATTTTCAGGGCTCCTAGATTGTTATATATAATTGATTCACTTGTTTTCTCGGGTCTTTGTTGTAAGAGGGACGACAGGAAGCGTCTGACTACTCCGCCATCTTGGCTCCACCTCTGGAACAAAGAATTTAATAAATGTATGTATTCATTAAGTAATCAATTCATAAAGAATACAAAGAAACACAAAGAAGTTCATTTGCTTCAGTTGAATCTGGAATTTAGATTGTTCAGAGTCGATAGGCTGACTCCCATGTCCACACTTGGTTTTCCATAGTGATACTCCTGAAATACTAAAATGATTAAGTTCTCTCTACTTTTATCAATGGCTGTTTCTAGGGCTCTGACTCTAAAAACCAGAACAAACGTCCGTCTGCATCTTCTGTGAGTCACCAAAGTTTACTTTGTCCAGAGACAAAGGAGACCTGGGCAGGAAGAGCCCATATGTTGGTAACTCTTAGCTCTGTTTTTAGAGTAAACACATCCCTTTAATGAAAATAGACAACGTGTATGCACTGAGAGTTATTTTAAGGGAAACAACAGAGGAGGGAGGGATGGGAGAACATCAAAAGAGATTGAAGGTTATTAAATGAAAAAAAAATTTTTTTTAATTTAAAAAAGTTATTAAACAACCTGGAATTAATAATACACTTGTAAAAGAGTTTCAAACCAATGCAGCCTGTTTCTTTCATCTCTACCTTCTATAAGGAAAAGGTCATTAGAGAGAGGCATGCTAAATGTCACTAAACTACAAGCTTTCCTGAAGTGGAAAACAGAGCCTAAGTTTTATTACTTTTATCTCCAGGACTGAGCATATGATAGGCACTCCATATATAGTTGTGGAAATAATAGTTAATTTTAAACTGAGTGATTGCAAGCATAATTGTTCTATTTTGTCTAGTAATACTTGATTCAATGTTGTATAAGAGTTTCTTACTGTTTTTCCAGGTAGGCCTTGGCCAGGCCTGCCCACGACTAATGAACAAATGGAGAACTCCCAGGCCCTGCTATTCAGTCACAGACAATAGAAGATTGGCCAAGGATGGGCACTACAGCATTTCAAGGCCCAGAACTTGGACATCAGGCCTGCATAACATGGCTCACTGAGTCTCAGAATAATTACCTTGTACGGTAGTATAAGTTGTTTCTTAGCTGATGAAGTTGGGAATATAGATGGCAGGGAGCCTGTCATTCTAGGCTCCCCTGAGTTGGTAGATATCTCACTCTGAAGAATTGCCAAGAAATGCTAATTTAGGGTGTACCCCTGAGAGGTACAAGGGAGGCAATGAGAAGCCATATTCTCCCTCCAGCATCGGAATCTTGCTTATAGTCTTTGCTGTGCTTGTTAGCTCATCCAGAAGTAAGCCAGAGTAAAAGCAAATTGAATGAAATCCAAGTCTTTATTCTCTCTATCCCCCAAACCCAGACCAGATTCCATGGTCTAGTCTGGCCTATTTAACATGGCACCTTTTACAGATTGAATTATGTCCCCAAAAAATATGTGTTGTAAATCCTAACCTCTATGCCTGTGGTTATAAACCCATTTGAGAATGGGTTGTCTTTGTTATGTTAATGAGACAGGATTAGTGTCGGGTGTATCTTGAGTCAATCTTTTTTGAAATATGAAAGAGATTAAACAAACTATCAGAGAAGAAATGAGGGAAGATTGATGTCCAACCACATGGAGATCTCCAAGGAACCAAGAAACAAGCTAAAGAGACAAGGATCTTCCCCCAGAGCTGACAGAGAGAGAAAGACTTCTCCTAGAGCCAGTGCCCTGAATTCAGACTAAACTCCTAAGCTGTGAGAAAATAACTTTGTTTGTTAAAGCCACACACTTGTGGTATTTCTGTTATAGCAGTGCTAGATAATTATGATAGCACTCAAGGGCCCCCACCCGACCCTAGGTTTCAGCCAACTAAGATTTTTAGCTCTAAACATAGTTTAGCAGTAACATAGTTTTTTATCTGGTACAGATGAATATATATGTCTAATACTGTTAAGAAATTTGAGAAATGGTAGCTTAGGCTTGAAGAAGGGGAGAAAAAGAAGTTTCTATAGTGTATTTGGAGCCCTGGTGGTGCACTGGTTAAAGAGCTTGGCTGCTAACCAATAGGCTGGCAGTTTGAATCCACCAGCTGCTCCTTGGAAACCCTATGAGGCAGTTCTACTCTTTCCTATAGGGTCACTATGAGTCGGAATCGACTCAACAGCAATGGGTTTTTATAGTGTATTTAAACCAAATGAAAAACTTGTTCAGTTTTCATCTTGCATTATACTGGCCAGCCTTGCTTTTATACTAAACACATGCATTTAAGGAAAGACGGCAATTTGTGCACAGTGTTATTTTAAGAGAAGCTGTAGAAATATGCTCCTGCCCTCAAAGAGCTGTCTAGTGAGGGAGTCCAAAATTTAAAAACAGTCCATCTAGAGCAATCTGAAAGCTACAGAGCCTAAGATCTGTAGTGAACCATAGGACATTCATTCCATTTATGTAATCATGTGGAAACTGACCTTTACAAATTATATTTTTATAGAATTTTAAAAAACAAAAGATTATCCAATATGGAATTATTTAATCTATTTCAACTAAGCTTTCCTATTAGTATACACATACACACATACCCTCACACCCGTATGCTCCCCACCCACACACTTTTTTGGGGGGAAGAACTTGAAGGCCATCGTACCTTAACTTCTAGGTGGTGTCTGCAATGGTTCATTAGTCATTTTGTAGGTATGGATTTTCCCTCTAAGCCGTCACTGTGGGCTAGATGTGGGATGAGGGGTTCCACCAGGGCAATGTCCAAAGCCTCTGGCTGGAGACTGGACCACCCAAGGTTAGGATAGTGCAAGGAAGCATACACCTCTGCACTGGGAGCAAGCATCATCGAGCTATAGAAGCACAGGCTTTTATACTGAGTGAACCCTAATATGCTGGTCTTAGATATGATGTAGTGTCCTTCAGTGGATGTAGAAAGCACCGGCTAGTACCACTGAAAATTTCCTGATTGGTGTCCTGATTAATTCCAGTGTTGCCTTACTTTTCACTGCAGTTGTAGATGTATTACTAAAACCTTGGATTTCTACCTTGTTTGCTCCTTTAATAATTTTGGGCTTCCCAGAAAAGTTATCACTTGGAATCAACTGTCTATTAATGATGACTCTGACAGTTTTTAAAAAAAAAAACAATTAATTATTAGGATAGTTGTTATGGATTGAATTCTGTCCCCCCAAAAGATATGTTGAAATACTAACCTCTGGTACCTGTGAATATAACCTTGTTTGGAAATAGGGTCTTTGAAGATGTTATCAGTTAACATGAGGTAACACTGGAGTAAGATGGGTTCTAATCCAATATGAGCAGTGTCCTTATAAAAGAGAAGAGACACAGAGAGACAGAGAGGGAGGATGACGGCCACGGGAAGATGCGTCTACAAGCCAAGGAACACCTCGGGTTACCAGAAGGGAGAGGCAAGAAAGGATCTTCCCCCAGAGCCTTCAGAGAGAATATGGCCCTGCCAACACCCTGAATTCAGACTACTATCCTCCAGAACTGTGAGATGATACATTTTTGTTCTTATAAGCCACCCAGTTTGTGATATTTTGTTGCACGAGACCTAGGAAAGTAATTCCGTCATATGTGAGAGATTGCCTGCTGCCCTATTTCCCTGCTGAGTGGTCCATCAGTACCTTGTAGAATTATCAGTTCGTTAGGCTCAGAGGCCAGCTACCTTTTCGGATGGGGCTATTTAGTGCCGTACTCAGCACCGTCCAATTTGCTTTGGGGGACTTGATCTCAAAATGTGCACCCAACCCCGTTGGTTACCCTTGAAGAATCTTAGGAAACCAACTCATTATTCTGAAAATTAGTTAAGGGAAAAAAGCAGGCATTTATCTTCCCTTTCCTATATGAGTTATACATCAAGGAAATCCAATAGTGAACACGGTAAACTCTTTCTTTATACAGAAATTCCAGCCAATGAATGTAGAAGTTATGATAGACGAGCACCTTTTTGCCACCTTAATGAAAAAATGACAGTGATTGTCAGCAGCTGCTAAAATCATTAAGTGAGAGGCAAATGGGGAACTTCATAATGGATGGATCAGGCTGATAACACTTGAATCCACTAATCAATTTTAATATTCCAAAAAGAGAGACAAACAAACACCAGGTGTCTCGTGAAGTGACACAATAAGGAGAACACGGCACCACCTTAAAGTATTCCTCCTAAAATATCTAGCCTGAATCTTATCAAGCCTCTATTCAGTTTACAGGAAATACAGGGGACAGAGGAACTTGTTAAACAACATCCCAGAATACAATCAGCCAAATATGGGATGTGAAAAATTCTATAGGAAAAATGACCTGATTTCATCAATAAATAAAAGGCAAGGAAAACAAAGAAGAATCTATACATCAAAAGAAATCTAAGAGACATATCAACAATGTAATATGCAGATAGCATTTGAATCTTGATTTGAGTATGGCAACTGAAAAAATATGAGATAATCAAGAAAATTTAACTACTATTTGATGACATTAAGGAACTTATGTTAAATTTTAATTTTTGAATATGATAATGGCTATATTTAAAAATTAGTCCCTATTTTTTAAAGGTGCAAAAATTCATGTATAAAATCATGATATCTACCCTTTGCTTTAAGATAATCTGGTGGGGAGTTGGGGAAAGTGGATGCCCTGTATATAAAACAAGATTGGTTATATCCTGGTAAGTATTGAAGCTGGGTGATGGATTTTGGGGGGTTTATTATATTATTTTTTCTACGTTTGTCGTATGCATAAATTTTTCCATAATAAAAAGTAAAACAAACAAGCAAAAAGAAAACTGCAGCTCTCTGGGCTCTCCCCTTGAGAATTCTTTTCGAAGTCTGTGAATGTTTTGTTGGTAATATCTTTACTGTACTCAATCTGATTTCTTTCCTTTAGGGCCCCTGATTCTCTCCAGATTTCCCATGGTTCTTTTAATTGTTCCATTTCTGTTCTTGAATAGTTAGAACTATTTCCCCTGGGATTTTTCTACTAATTAGAGTCAGTTATGCTCTGAAATGTGTGGATTGGATCCATCCTCCCAGTAGGAGGTGCTGCCTTCAGATTATGATTTCAGGGTATCTGTTACAGATCCCCCAGGTCCTCCCATGATGCTTCCCCACAGGGCTGTCCTGGTAGACCTCTGCATCATGGCGAATTTCTTAAAGTATCTTTGTTTCTGGAATGATTTCCACCTTTGCTACCAAAGTTATGATGTTAACTGTGGCCCAGCATTTCTTCCAGATTGCATCACACCTATCAGCTGTTTTTTGTTGTTTTTTTTTAACTCTGCTTCCTTAATGAGGTTCCTAAATCCATAAACCCTTTATATAGTGAGGTACTTTCTGACTCATGGCAACTCCATGTGTTACAGAGTAGAACTGCTCTCTATAGGGCTTTCTTGGCTATAATTTTTTTTTTTTTGTACTTTAGATGGAAGTTTGCAAACAAACTAGTTTCTCCTTTAACAGTACACATATTGTTTTATGACATTGGTTAACAACCCCACAACATGTCAACCCTCTCCCTTCTCAACCTTGGGTTCCCTATTACCAGCTTTCCTGTCCCGTTGCCTTCTGGTCCTTGCCGCTGGGCTGGTGTGCCCTTTTAGTCTTGTTTTGTTTTATGGGCCTGTCTAATCTTTGGCTGAAGGGTGAACCTCAGGACTGACTTCATTACTGAGCTAAAAGGGTGTCAGGGGGCCATACTCTCTGGGTTTCTCCAGTCTCTGTCAGTCCAGTAAGTCTGGTCTTTTTTTATGAGTTAGAATTTTGTTCTACATTTTTCTCCAGCTCTGTCTGGGACCCCCTATTGTGATCCCTGTCAGAGCAGTCCGTGGTAGTAGCCGAGCACCATCTGGTTGTACTGGACTCAGTCAAGTGAAGGCCATGGTAGTTGTGGTCCATTAGTCCTTCAGACTAATCTTTCCCTTATATCTTTAGTTTTCTTCATTCTCCCTTGCTTCCAATGGAGTGAGACCAGTGGAGTATCTTAGATGGCCGCTCACAGGCTTTTAAGACCCCAGATGCTACTCACCAAAGTAGAATGTCGAACATTTTCTTTATAAACCATGTTTGCCAATTGAGCTAGATGTTCCCCAAGACTGGCTGTAATCTTAACAAAGCATATCATCAGGCTTTTTCTTCCAATGACTGTAATATTTAGGGAAGCAGATCTCCACGCCTTTCTTCTGTGGTGCTGGTGGGTGGGTTCAAACTAGTTAGTAGTCAGTCACAAACTGTGCCACCCAGGGACCATGAGGACTATCAGCAGCTGGTGGATTCGAACTGCTGACCTTTTGGTTAGCCAACCGCTTAGCCACTGGGCCACACTATGAGGTTCCTAGGCTCTTTTAAGTATATGCCAATCTTCCGTCCTGGGGAGAGTGCTTCATGTTCTAATTTCATTGCCGTTGTTATTATTGAAGTTAACCGAGAATCTGCTTTAGTGTGTAATCTGATCAGGGTCATATTAGAATTTGTGGGGGATGAAGCTAAATACAATTAGGGGAATCTTTTTTAAGAAAAAGAATGTTGTTGGTAGTGGTAGTGGTGGGTAATGGTGGTTTGTTGTTGTTGGTTGTTGCATGGCGACCTCATGTGTTACGGGGTAGAACTGCTTTTTAAGTTTTCTTGGCTATAATCTTAACGGAAGCCGATCATCAGGCCATTTCTTCCACTGGGTGGGTTCAAACCATCAACCTTTACGTTAGAAGTTGCACACAAACCATTTGCACCACCTAAGGACTTTAAGAAAAAGAATACCAAATTATTAATACAAAGTTAAGTAGGAAGATGAATATTTATTTAGAATGAGAAAGTAAATCATAACAAATACCATAAACATCACAAAAATCCAGAAAAAATCATAATTTTTAATTAGTGAACTGCCAGAAACATCTCTAAAATGCTTTTTTAGTCTGTATTTTTTAGCTGCATACACTTGGATTACTTCTTCGTATAACAATAATACTTTAATATTTTTCTGCTGAGAGAGTATAAAGATCATTCATTATTTCCTTAAACATCATTATTAGCTTCATGGTAAACCCACCTCAAATGTTGAGTAGAATATTAATAGACATGTTAATAGACATTTTAAAATAAAAAGGTTAATCTACTTTTTTTAATTATTGAGAGTTTAGAAAAGTATCAGCTTAACAACTTGTAATTGGCAATGTCTTATAAATATTTAAGAACATTGTCAAATGTGGGAACACTTCTTTCAGTCTTTTTCATAGATAGGCTGTAAAATTTCAGGGCATTTAAGTGTACTGGACACTTAATAACACTCGTTAAACAGTTTGCCATCGAAGTCATCATCATAATGGTGTATTATGAATTTTATGTTGTATTTGTTATCATTATTTGCAAATCATTAAAAAATTTAATTTTTCTCAATGTGTTCTTATGATTGACTTCCCTTCATTAGTTGGATTATAAAGAATTCAAGAAACTTATTCATTTCTTTAATGACTTACTACTCTTGGTATGATCTAAAAATGTTTTTTTTTTTTGTTATAATTTGCTTCTTGAAGTCAGAATAATTTCCAATAATTGTGTCACTCATTTTATCAACCTAGCTGTCTTAGTTATATAGTGCTGCTATAACAGAAATACCACAAGTGGGTGGCTTTAACAAAGAGAAATTTATTTTCTCACAATCTAGTAGGCTAGAAGTCCAAATTCAGGGTGTCAGCTCCAGAGGAAGGCTTTCTCTCTCTGTCGGCTCTGGAGGAAGGTCCTTCCTGTCAATCTTCCCCTGGACTAGGAGCTTCTCTGCACAGGAATCCCGGGTCCAAAGCATGCGCTCTGCTCCCGGTGCTTCTTTCTTGGTGGTATGAGGGCCCCAACTCTTGGCTTGCTTCCCTTTCCTTTCATGTCTTATAAGATAAAAGGTGACACAGACCACACCCCAGGGAAACTCCCTTTACATTAGATCAGGGATGTGACCTGAGCAAGGGTGTTACATCCCACCCTAATCCCCTCTAACCACAAGCAGAGATTATGATTTATGACACACAGGAAAATCACAAAATGGAGGACAACCACACAGTACTGGGAATCATGGCCTAACCAAGTTGACACATATTTTTTGGGGGATTCAACTGGATCCATGACACTAGTCTTATAGTCCATTAATTTTATCTGAATTTTTTCTCAGTTCTTTAACAACTAAATCAGTTGATCACTTATTCCTTAGAACATTTCTCCCTTTTAGCTTCCATGGCACCATATTTTCCTAGTGCCTGTCTGACTCTTCGTACTCTGTGTTCTTATGGATAACATTATGAAGAATGGGAATTCCAGAACACTTAATTGTGCTCATGCGGAACCTGTACATACACCAAGAGGCAGTCATTCAAACAGAACAAGGGGATACTGTGTGGTTTAAAACCAGAAAAGGTGTGCATCAGGTTGTATCCTTTTACCATACTTGTTCAATCTGTATGCTGAGCAAATAATCCGAGCAGCTGGACTATATGAAGAATGAGGCATCAGGACTGGAGGAAGACTCATTAACAACCTGTGATACATAGATAACACAACCTTGCTTGCGATAAGTGAAGAGGACTTGAAGTATTTACTGATGAAAATCAAAGATTACAACCTTCAGTATGGATTACACCTCAACATAAAGAAAACAAAAATGCTCACAACTGGACGATTAAGTAATATCATGATAAACAGAGAACATATTGATGTTATCAAGGATTTCATTTCACTTGGATTCACAGTCAATGCCCATTGAAGCAGCAGTCAAGAAATCAAACAATGTATTGCATTGGGCAAACATGCTGCAACAGATGTCACTTTGAAGAGTAAGGTGAACCTGACCTATGCCATGGTATTTTCAATCACCTCAAAAGCATGTGAAAGCTGGACAATTAATACGGAAGACTGAAGGAGAATTGATGTATTTGAATTATGGTATTGGCGAAGAATATTGAATATCCTTGGCCCCATTTAGGAGTCCTGGTGGCATAGTGGTTAAAGTGCTTGACTGCTACTGAAAGGTTGGCGGAAACTACTCTCCTATAGAGTTGCTATGAGTCAGAATGGACTCAATGGCAGTGGATTTGGGTTTTGGTTTGGGTTTGGCCTCATTTTATACCTTCGGGACAAACAGTTGGGTAACTTGCCTAAGATTACACAGTTAGTTAATCTAATACCACCACCCGTTGCCACCCAGTTGATTCTGTCTCATGAAGACTCCACGGGTATCAGAGTAGAACTGTGCTCCGTAGGGTTTTCTACTTCATAGAAGTAGATTGCTAGACCTTTCTTCTGAGGCACCTCTGGGTGTACCAGCACCTCCAACCTTTTGGTTAGCAGCCAAATGCCTTTAACTGTTTGCACCATCCAGGGACTCCAGTTAATAGGAGAGCCATTTGCAGGCAATCTGATTCCACGGTCCCAGTTCTCAAACACTATCCTGTATTGTTTTCTTAACTCTGTTAAAAATATGATCATATATTAATTTAAAAGAATAAACAAAATTTGATTGCTCTATGATTTAATAAACAATTTGCAAACTGGAGAAACATTCCTTCATACAAGAGGAGGCTGCTTCTAAAGAATGGAGAATTCAGAGACTTAAATTTTTTTGCTTAAAGATTATAGATTTCCATTTTGATGAAGTATTTAATAGCTACTGAGTTAACATTAAAAAGGTAACTTCACCAGTGAATAGCGTCTGGGGTCTTAAAAGCTGGAGAGCAGCCATCTGAAACACAGCTACGGGTCTCTACTCGCCTGGAGCAAAACAGTAAGAAGGTAACCAAAAGCTCAGAGAAGAAACAAGTCTACAGGAGCCACAACCTTATCCACCCTAAGATCCGAAGAACCAGATGGTGTCCAGCTACCACCACTGACAGTTCTGACTGGGGTCACAATAGTTGGTCCAGGATACAATGGGAGAAAAGTATGGAGAATTCTTATTAAAAACAAATTCTTAATAAAAACAAAAAGACAAAAAAGCCAAACTGGAACAGTAGAGAATAGAGGACTCCCTGAGACTATCGCCCTGGAATACTCTAAACCTGGAACTGAACCTATCTCCTGAGATCACCTTTTAGCAAAATAGCAGAGTGGCACACAAAATAAAGGATATTACCCATAAGATCGCTGCCCTACTTAAAAACCATCAGTACAAGACCAAAAATTAAACAATTACTCAAAAGCTAGGATGAGAAGATAAGGGGGCAGGGAAACTAGAATACTGGAAAGGGAACAAAACCAAACCTGTTGCCCTAAAGTCCCACAACCCTGTTGAACAGAGTAGAACTGCCCCATAGAGTTTCCAAGGAGCAGCTGGTGGATTCAAACTGCCAATCTTTTGGTTAACACCCAAGCTCTTAACCTTTGTGCCACCAGAGCTCCGTGAAAAGAGAACAAACAACACAATTAAAAAGAATGTTGACATATTATGATAAATGTAACTAATGTCACTGAACAATTTGTGTGTAAATTGTCAAATGGAAACTTGACTTGCTGTGTAAACTTTCACCAAAAACTCAATAAAATGTTATATATGTATGAAATATATATCTACATATATATATAACTTCACGGAAAATTCGCCGCTCCACCAACCTGCAGTCCCAAGACTTCCAGAAATTCAAATTAAAGAAAGCAGTCTTTATCATGCAATCACAGGTTAATGGTTTTGTTACGGTCTGCTCTTTGGAACAGCCATTTCGGATGAGAGAAAAAAAAAAAATCCTTGGCCGGTTTATTTTGGGTCAGTAATATTTACGTTCGTGGATAAGAAAAGCCCTCTTGAAATAAAAGTAAAATACTTGTAATATAAATTTGATTACACAACTCTAAAATTCCATGAATCCTTGATCTTTTTTAAATTTCAAGGGTTTTTTTTGAGAATTATTACAACATGATGTCGTTTAAATAGACAGTATACACGGATAATTAAAACAATTTTTTTGAAAAGGAAAAACAACTAAAAAAGCCAAACACTTCATATGAATGAACAGCCAGAGGAAGGCTGGGGATACAAACGCCGTCCAAAGGTACTTAAAGACAAATATTTACCCTAACACAAATTAACAGCCATTCTCCAATACCCGAAGGAACATTAGAACCCAATTGCAAAAGAACAAGCCCGGCGCGCGGCGGGACCCGGAGGCCCTCGGAGTCTGCGTCTGGCGCGCATACTCAGAGCGCAGCGCTGGCTCCAGTATGCCCAAGGCCCTGCCCACTCGGGCCGCAGGGGTTGCCGGGACGGGCCCCATCTTCTTTTAGCTGTGTAGGCCAGCAGGCAGTGCTGGGAAGTCGGCGCGTAGCTGTTGGCCGTTGTTAATCCTGTGGAGCTCCTCTGCGGGACCAGAACCATAAAGGTGAGCAACCCTCAGTGGCTAATGAGAATGGGATCCAAAGGGTGTGGTGTGCTTGGTGCGAGAGGGCGCGTTCCTTTTCCCTGCTGCTACACGCAGGGCGCGCCTGCCCCTCGCCTTCCTCACCTTTGGGCGAGTAGGGCCCGGTTGGCGCCGCGTGGGCCGCAGCCCGAAGGGGCGCGTTGGGCTGGGAGCGCTGGGGTTGCCGCAGCGTCGGTTGCGGAGCCGGCTACTGAGAGGGATGTCGGAGGCCGGGGTTCCTCGCACGTGGCTGGGGCCCAGGTGAGCCAGTTGTTGTTTTGGGACAAGGTTCTGGCGGGGTCTTTGAGTAGAAGCTACCCGCATCGTTTAGGCTTCGGACCTTTACAGCCTTCAACCGCCGAAGGCGTATGTTTCGAGCACCCGTGTAAGTTTCTAGGGAGATTGGCTCGAGGTAAATGTCGGAGGGTTGGGTGGAGCCTGCGGGACTGACTGGAGGCTTGAGAGCTTGGGCCGCTGGTCTTCCCCAGGTGTTACCCGTTTGGGCTTTTAGGGTCTTCCTTCTTTAACTGTGTAGCTTCTGCTGTGTGAAATGGAAAAGCGTGGCTAATATTTCACTTCCAGTTGTACATTCTGGGAAAGTATCTGATGAAATGAAGTTTCCAAATAAAATTGAATAGGCCAAAGAAGGAGCCTCGTGGCGAAGTGGTTAAGAACTCAGGCTGCTAACCAAAAGGTTTGCAGTTCGAATCTATCTGCCGCTCCTTGGAAACCCAATGAGGCAGTTCTGCTCTATCCTACAGGGTCGCTGTGAGTCGGAATCGACTCGACAGCAAATAGCAACAGCAGGCCAAAGAAATCTGGTAGGAACTAATAATTTTTTTTTTTTTATCTCGGCGTTTGCTTTATAAGGGGCCGTAGATCACGGTAATAACAGCGTAGAAGTGGTAGAAAAAAAATGCATAAAGTTGAGGAGATTCTGTAGTGTGATGTGCACCATGCAGATCTCCACTGCAGGAGCTTCCAGTTTTGACAACAATTGGAAGCTTAGCAAATAAATTATAGTGTATCAAGTGATATCGCCAAGAATTGTACCAATAATAGTTCATCACTAGACTCAACTAATGGCAGATATTCTTGATGAGTTTTTGTTAATATGGTTTGGTACAGTGTGGATGACCGGGTGGTTTAGTAGAACACTGGGGGCAAGGAATATGAAACCAGCAGAAGACTCAGCTTTTGATCCTTGACATACTAACTTGACAGCCTCAAGATGTTTCTGAAATACTAGCACCAGGGATGTGAAACAGGAAACTGGCTGTAACATTAACAAATACCTTAGTAAATTTTAGTAGGCATAACTCCAGTTTAATGTTGTCTTAAGTGTTCCCAAGCTCTTGCTTTCATATGTTCCTTACCATTGTACAGCATCTAATCTAAACCCCAGGATTGTACTATTTGAATGTCCCCCCCCACACACACACACACATTAAAGTTATGTTACCTAATTTTTGATGATAACTGATGTTGTTGGTTAGTAAACTTGTGTCTGATTTTAAAAGATTGTGAGCCACACCTAACAAATAGGATTGAGATAGTAATCTGTTTTAAGCTGGAAATGATAGGTAAGTGATTGAATGGAGTTTTTTTTTTCCATACAGTTAGGTTGACCAGCAAATGAAGATAAAATGTTGCTTTGTTAATAGAAGTTGGGGCAGTAACTTACTCAGAGGGGAACAAATGTTTGACAGTTTTCTGTTTTCATCACTTATTCCAAAGTTTTGCTTTGTTTGAGAATTGACTGGCGAAATTGAACCTGTGCAATTAGAAATTTTTAAGAAAATTGGGATATGGATAATTTTTAAACATTCTCTTTCTGGTCTTGAGTTTTATGTAAAACTAACCATAATAATAACCTCTTTATGCCAATTTAGGAAAATTTTCAGAGAGCAACAATGGCTGAAAATGGTGATAGTGAAAAAATGGCTGCCCTGGAGGCCAAAATCTGTCACCAAATTGAGGTATGATTCTTGTACTATTAAGTTGTAAAAACAAGCTTCTTGAAATTTAGGGCCTCAGATACAGAGGGAACATTAAATTTCAGTATATCGACCTATTCAACATTTGGTTTGTTGTTGATTCTTAAAATTTATAGAATTATATATAGAATATATAATTTTATGCTGGTGGAGCTAGTTTATGAGATCCAAGGGCTACAAACATTTCAAAAGCTATAGACTAGTGTTATTTAGGCCCCTGGATGGCATAAACAGTTTGCTCTTGGCTACAAACCGAAAGGTTGGTGGTTTGAATCCACCCAGCAGGACCACAGAAGAAAGGCCTGGCAATCTGCTGTAAGATTATGGCCAAGAAAACTCTGGCGTATAGTTCTACTCTAAAGCACATGGGGTCGCTATGAGTTGGAATCAACTTGACAGGCAACAGATATAATGTTATTTAACTTTTTGCTTTAGCTTTCTGGTTTATAAATTAATATAGTAGTAGTACCTTCCTCATGAGGTTGCTGTATTAAATTAGTTGATAAAATGTAAAACACTTAGAATAGTGCCTGGCACATAATAACATAAAAATTCTTTGTAAAGTATCTTCTGTAAAAATGGCATGGCGGGGTACGTGGGTGGGCAGCATCTGACCTCCTTTAACTTCATGAGAGGGAGAGAGAATCAACATCAGCCCAAGACTGATTTCTATGAGGCAGTGGTCAGACGTACCTCCTCTTGCCAACCTTTTTAACAGTTCTGACACCAGGTGCCCCCTGACGGCATGCTCTACTTCTCTTTTGGGTTTGATAATTCTTTGCAGTGGCCGTACAGAACTAACTGACAGACAATACTCACGATTCTGGGGTGCATTAGGGAAATGACAGGTTACAATTAAAGATCAGAAATGACTCAGGATAGTTCTTCTGTCAGGACATCTTCTCTGCCATGCCCATAGGCAGGCCTCTTCCTGGCCCTCAGCTTCTCAGGCCACTTGGGCCGGCCCTGCCCTGCCCGGCTTAGGAAAGTGTTTCAAAGCTCTTTAGCAACATCGGTAAGTACCCTACTCCTCCAGAAAGCCTCGGACCAAAGGTGCTCATCTCTCTCACTTTGTGGGTCAGCAAGCCTAACTGACAAGTGCCCAGAAGTACCCCAGTCTGCCAGCGAACCTCCTGCCCAAATGTGCTCGGCTTTCTTGCTTCATGGGTCGGGAAACCCACCCACCATGTCGTCATTTCTTTGCCACTGCTTCTTGCCGTCTCCCTGTTACAGCTCTCTCTCTGTCTCCTGGATCTAGGAGGTTCTTAGTGCAAGGATCCTGGGTCCAAAGGACGTGCTGTACTCCTAGCCCTTCTTTCTTGGTGGTAGTGAGGTCCCCTCTTACTGCCTCTGGAATGGATCATTTTAAGCCTTGTGGGATGGCAGAATTGACCGATCCCCTCCTTGGCTTCTATACACCTTATTTGCATGGTCCCACCCCCCACAAAGGAGGGGCATTACAAATTATTCATTCTGTGTTTAATACTTAAGAACAATACAAAGATGTATATAGAAAATAATGCCCCTCCCACAGCCTGCCGCCTCTCAAATCCCACCTGCCTGAGGTAATCAAGGCTAAAGGGCTGATGAATGTCCTTTCACACTTTGTTCCATGCTCACACTGACATAGTTTTTATTTTCTCTCCTTTCCCCCACCAAACATGGGATGGTGCATTTTAGGGGTAAAAGTTCAGTGTCATCAATAATTTATCCAATCCCCTATCTGACATGTAGGATATTATTTTTTAGTTATAATAGTTCTGTGATGAGTAGCCTTATATATAAATCTTAGTAAACATGTTTATTAATTTTTTTTCTAAGCTAAAATTCCTAGGCGATATACTGTCTTACGGGTTATGTACATTGAAAACTTTAAAAATTATTTTTTTTTGTTATGGAAAATGCACATAGCAAAACATACACTAATTCAGCAATTTCTGCATGGTACAGTTCATTGATTACATTCTTCAAATTGTACAACCATTCTGACCCTCCTTTTCCAAATTATTCTTCCACCATTAACATGAACTCACTGCCCCCTAAGTTTCTTCTCTTAACCTTTGGAGTTGCTGTTGTCAGTTTGATCCCATATAAGTAGCTCTTTAAAACAGCACAAGGCTCAAGGCAGACATTCTTTACTAATTAAACTAAACTATTGATTGTTTGGTTTAAAGAAGACTTTTTAGGGGATATTTTTGGTTTAAGGTTTAAAGATAAGGGGTCTTAAGGCAGTATTTTTGGCGTTCATCCAGCCTCTGTGGCTCCAGAATGCCTGGATTCCATGAGAATTTGGGGAAGGAAAAAAAAAAGCACAGCTGCTGATGCTGCCTGTGTACAACCAAACACCTCATGGGATTTGTTTTCTTGTTTTGGAGGTTTAGTGTCATGGTTTCATGGGACATCCAAATTAATTGGTCTAATACCGGTTTTTTGTGCTTTTGTTCTTCCTGTTAGTACGTAGTGCCTGGGGTCTTAAAAACTTGCCAACAGCCATCCAAGGTACAATAATTGGTCTTTATTCGCCTCAAGCAACAAACAGTCAGGAATAGGAGGAGAAAATGGAAAGTGTGGCTAATTGCCTCTATGAACAACTGCCTCTTTTACCATGAGACTAGAAAAACTGTGATGCCCAGATACCGTTCCTGAATGCAATCCTGATGAAAAGGGTGAAAATGTGGAACCGAATTTCAAATTCTCATTTAAAACTTGATACTTAATGGCGACTTTATATGTCTACCTGGTCCATGACCATTTCTCTGAAATTAGGCCAATACTAGGTATTCTCATTTTTTAAATTTTGGCCAATTTGTTAGGTAAAAAAATGCTTATTGCTTTAAATTGCGCTTCTTTGATTAATAGTGACATTGAAGTTTATGTTTAGCTACGTTTTTACTTTTTGTAATTTTAATGTCTTTTGTCCATTTTTTAATTAAGGTGTTCAGTTTATTTTTCTTCCCTTGCTTTATAAGAATTCTTAACAAACTTCTCTTTCACTTTTTATGCTACTTCTGGCATTCCAAGTAATCACACCTGTGTTTTCATGTATAGTTTCTTTGGTTTTATACTGAGAAAGAGTGCCTGTGTGCTTAAGCAGATAAACATGCACTTATAACTTTTAAAAATTAGCGTGATTAACCAATTTATTCCCGTTCTTTCTATTTAATGATCTAATCTTTCCATGCTGATTTGAAACAATAGGCAATCATCTTAGTTTTATCTTGTTGATTTGTATTATAAATGTTTCATTAGACTTGTACGTAGGAGAAAATGTTTATCGTCTCTTATAAGTTATGACGTGTTCTTAATAGAATTTGGTAGTGTAATGATGATTAGAAAATTCTGGAGTTGGAGTCAATATCATACATTGCTCTGAAATATATTGTAATTATCTTGCAGTATTATTTTGGTGACTTTAATTTGCCACGGGACAAATTTTTAAAGGAACAGATCAAACTGGATGAAGGCTGGGTACCTTTGGAGATAATGATAAAATTCAACAGGTAAAAACCTTTTAAAAATAATTTTTAGGTTTTCTATTAACAGTACTGCTGAGCCTTATAATGATTTTACATTTACTCTTCAGGTTAAACCGTCTAACAACAGACTTTAATGTAATAGTAGAAGCACTGAGCAAGTCAAAGGTAGAACTCATGGAAATAAGTGAAGATAAAACTAAAATCAGAAGATCTCCAAGCAAACCCCTCCCTGAAGTGACCGATGAGTATAAAAATGATGTAAAAAACAGATCTGTTTATATTGTAAGTGGGCTTTTATTACATATAATTATATCTTAATTTATTTAAAAGGAAATACATATTAGAGTGGATAAGAATAAGGGTTCCGGAATAAGTTTCTCTACTTATTGTATGTCCTTGGACAATGTTTTTAATCTCTGTAAGTTCTGTCTTCATAAATGATAATATATTTTTACCTTACAGAACTATTGTGAGAATTAAATGAAAAAGACTATAGAACATTGGACAAAACCTTTGCCATGTAGTAAGCACCCAGTGTATATTAGCTGTTCTTATCTATCAACAGCTAAACTTGATAGGAGAGTC
The DNA here is from genome assembly GCA_030035585.1 of Dugong dugon. Taxonomy (NCBI): domain Eukaryota; kingdom Metazoa; phylum Chordata; class Mammalia; order Sirenia; family Dugongidae; genus Dugong; species Dugong dugon. The sequence continues at coordinate 131,625,633 of CM057461.1, forward strand.
CCTGGGTAGTGCAGATGGTTAACATGCTTGGTTGATAACTGAAAGGTTGGAGGTTCAAGTCTACCCAGAGATGCCTTGGAAGAAAGGTCTGGCAGTCTACTTTTGAAAAATCAGCCATTGAAAACCCTATGGAGCACAGTTCTACTCTGACACACATGGGGTCACCATGAGTCAGAACCAACTCAACAGCAACTGGTAAACTAGCAATTTTCTTGAGTAGATTAGTTTTTAAATAGATTTTTTTTAATATGGAAAATTTCAAACAGACAAAAGTAGAGTGAATATTCTTCACCAGTTTCAACAGTTATTAACACACAAATAATCTTGTTTTACCTCTGCCTCCAACTGGATTATTTTGAAGCACATCTGATAAATGAGTCTCTGTCACTTTATTGTAGTGGAGAACAATGGCTCTTAACAAGGGCTGTTAAAAGCTTTAGAAAGAGATTGATAGATATGTATGTCTGTATGTCCTGGCTTCATTTCAAGACAGTGAGTCAGAATTTCTGGCAAACTGTTTACTTGAGAAATAATTATTTGTACATTTCTTCCCACTCTTCACAGAAAGGCTTCCCAACTGATGCAACCCTTGATGACATAAAAGAATGGTTAGAAGACAAAGGCCAAGTACTAAATATTCTGATGAGAAGAACATTGCAGAAAGCATTTAAGGTATGATTGTATGATGTTGCCGACTTTTTCTAGTTGTGAAATAAATGGGACATAACTTTCAAAAAATCTATTCCTCTTTTTCATAGGGATCAATATTTGTTGTGTTCGATAGCATTGAATCTGCTAAGAAGTTTGTAGAGACCCCTGGCCAGAAGTACAAAGACACAGACCTGCTAATACTTTTTAAGTAAGTCTTTGCTGATGTTTCGTCTTGCCACTTAGTTACAGGAAATTGGCACATTAGGGTAAGGAGGATGGAATAGCATCCCCTATAAGGGCAGTGAAGGAGCCCTGGTGGCGCAGTGGTTAAATGCTTGGCTGCTAACCAGAAGGTCGTCTGCTTGAACCCACCAGCTGCTGCACAGGAGAAAAGACCTGGCAATCTGCTCCCGTAAAGATTATAGCCTAGGAAACCCTGTGGAGCAGTTCTGCTCTGTTCTATAGGGTCACGATGAGTCAGACTGGACTCCATGGCACACACCACCACCACAATGTTTAAGGGCAGTGTTTTTAGCATCCTTTCTGAGTCCCTGGGTGATGCAAATGGTTAAGTGCTCAACTATTAACAGAAACGGTGGTTCGAACCTACCCAGAGTTGCCTCGGAAGAATCCTGGCGATCTGCTTCTGAAACGTCACAGCCTTGAAAACCCCATGGAGTGCAGTTCTATTTTGCATACATGGGATCGCCAGAGTCGGACTCAATGCAACTGGTTTTCTTTCTTTTTTTTAAATTCTACTTTAGATGAAGGTTTATAGAACAAATAGTTTTCTCATTAAACAGTCAGTACACATGTTGTTTTATGACATTGGTTAACAACCCCATGACATCAACACTCTCCTTCTCAACCTCGGGTTTCCTATTATGAGCTTTCCTGTCCCCTCCTACCTTCTAGTCCTTGTCCCTGGGCTGGGGTGCCCCTGTAGTCTCATTTTGTTTTATGCGCCTGTCTGATCTTTGGCTAAAGGTTAAACCTCGGGAGTGACTTCATTACTGAGCTAAAAGGGTGTCCAGGGGCCATAGTCTCAGGGTTTCTCTAGTCTCTGTCAGGCCAGTAAGTCTGGTCTTTTTTTGTGAGTTACAGTTTTGTTCTACATTTGTCTCCAGCTCTGTCTAGCACCCTCTATTGTGATCCCTGTTAGAGCAGTCTGTGGTAGCTGGGCATCATCTAGTTGTACTGGGTGTTTTTTTTTTTTAAGGCATCCTTTGAGAAGTGCTTAAAACTTGTTCAGTGGGAACTATACTAGTCCTTTGAGAATATGAAAAAACAAAAGCCAAACCTGTTGCCGTCGAGTCAATTCTGACTCATAGTGACCCTATAGGACAGAGAAGAACTGTTTCCAAGGAGCACCTGGTGGATTCGAATTGCCAACCTTTTGGTTAGCAGCTGTAGCACTTAACCACTCCACTACACCACCAGGATTTCCATTTGAGAGTATAAGAAGTGTTTATTAGCACTGTTTCATTCCTAGTGATTAACAAATGTGATTAAGAAGTTTTAAGTACTTATTTTGCATCTAAAACTAATAATCAGGCTGGATTGTAAAATCTGGGCTTTTGGTATGATTAGGGAATAAATCACTGTACAGTTTTCATCTGTTCTTGTTTCTCATTCTATATATGTCTACATTTATTTATTTTTGGTGAGAATATACAAAGTGAAACATATACCAGTGTAACAGTTTCTACGTGTACAATTCAGTGACGTTGATTACATTCTCCAGGTTGCACAACCATTCTCAACATCCTTTTCCAAATTATTCCACCACTATTAACATAAAGTCACTTCTCAACTAATCTTCGGAGTTGCTGTTGTGAATTTGATCACATATACATAATTCTTTAAAAGAGCACAATACACAAGGCAGACATTCTTTACTAAGTGCTGAACTATTGTTTGGTTTAAAGATGACTTCAGTGGATAATTTTGGTTTAAAGATTATCTCAGGGCAATAGTGTTGGGGGACGTATGCCTGAATTTTTATACTTTACAAAGGATTAAATAGAGATGTGGATCGTGTTCTTTAACATACGTACATATGCGTATACATGTACACACACAGGTATACATATACATATAAAAATGACAAACCATAGCGTTTTTATGATGAAGTTAATTGTAGGGCTATGGTTCCTTATTTTTGTGTTACACAATCTAAATGCTTAGTACTAAACTTGACTGACATAAGAGATAACACTGATGAATTATGTTATCAGTGTTAAATCCTCAAAAATTATTTTTATGCCTGTGATTTTCATAATTGCTCTTGGGATTTTAGAATTTTCTCCTTTGGTGAAATTAATAATATAGAAAACTCTGTGAAACATTTACATGACTTCTGATTTGCTCCCCCCCCCCCCCCTTACATGAATGATAAATGAAAACCAACATGAGACTGCAGGGTTGGGTACAGGGTTTCTTTTTGGGGTGTTAAAGATGTTCTGAAATTAGAAAATGGTGATGGTTGTACAACTCCATATATAAAAACCACCGAGTTGTACATTTTAAAAGGATGAATTTTATGGTATGCAAAACTGTGTCTTAATAAACCTGTTATTAAAAAAACATAAGAGTAGCTTCCTTGGCATATTTTGAATTTGCCAATTGGTTAATTATGTTTCTAGAAAATGTGTTTAATATTCCTTGCTATGCATATCTTAAATCATTTAAAATAATTTGCAGTCTTTGTTCTCATGAACTTTGCCTCCATATTTTGTGTCCTTTAGGGAAGATTACTTTGCAAAAAAGAACGAAGAAAGAAAGCAAAATAAACTGGAAGGTAAAATACGAGCTAAACAGTAAGTACTATCAGCATGTCGAACTAGTCATAACATATTTGAATTCCTTAAAGCTTTGACCATGGTAGAGTTAGTAGTTCTGGGCAGAGCTGATGATGAGCCCTGAAATTGGTAAGAACCCTTTCTTTTGGTAGTGAAACATTAGGGTCTTTAGCTGCCTTGATAATCTGGGGGACATACTGGATTGTAGTCTAGCATTGGACGATCAGAAAACCGGAGGACTGGCTTTGGTTATTAAGTAGTTTAGTGATTGTGATCAAGGTTAACTTTACTAGGATTTAATTTCTTTATATAGTAAATGAAACAGGCTCTAGTTACAACTTTTTATTTGTAGAGAACAAGAAGAAAAACAGAAGTTAGCAGAAGATGCTGAAATGGTAAGTATAATTATTACTGGTATCTAAGAAATCTATAACTTGAAATGATAAAAATATGCAAACAAAACTACAGTTGTCATTGCACTAGAGTAATATACAAAACACTATAACACTATCTGAAATCATTACTTATCAAGAGAGTTAGTGTAATAACCAGATTTAGGGCGCATGTAACTGTCACTTGCAGTAGAAATAAGTGAAAATGAGAAGCCACTGTAGAAGCGAGTATAACAGAGGAAAATGCTGTAACTGTTAAACTACTTTAAAATAGCATTTTCATTTCTAGCTTTTTCCTTTTATAGGTGTAGAATGTCAAGCCATTTCTGGTTGTGGTCACTTATGATAAACTTTTTGATTGCCTTGTATATTTTGTAGAAATCTCTAGAAGAAAAGATGGGCTGCTTGCTGAAATTTTCAGGTGACTTAGATGATCAGACCTGTAGAGAAGATTTGCACAACCTTTTCTCAAATCATGGAGAAATAAAATGGATAGACTTTGTCAGAGGAGCAAAAGAGGTTTGGAAACACTCATGCTTTTTAGCAGTCAGTTCAAAAATCCGTAGAAATTGGTCTTTTCAGAAGATAGAAAGCTTTTTAAAAAATTAATGTGTTTATGAAAATAGTTTTTACTTGATCATTTACTCCCCGTTTTTTTGTTGCTGTTATTAGATGTTAAATCTATTTGTTTCTGAATTATACTATGAATACTGATTTATACTCTGAATAATTGTTGGTATTGGTGACTGTAGGTTACTTTTGTAGCATTCCTTTTCTTAATGTTCAGTAAAAGCCATTGAAACTGATAATGGCCTAGGAGATTTTCAGGGTAGGAAAAATGAATTTGAGTGAATAAATTAACTGCAGAACTAAAAACAAAGAATTGTGCCTATCATTTTCTGTCTTTGGTGTAGGGAGTAATCCTATTTAAAGAAAAAGCTAAAGCAGCACTGGATAAAGCCAAAGATGCAAGTAATGGTAACCTACAATTAAGGAACAAAGAAGTGACGTGGGAAGTATTAGAAGGAGAGGTGGAAAAAGCAGCATTGAAAAAAATCATGGAAGATCAACAAGAATCCCTAAACAAATGGAAGTTAAAAGGTCATTAGTTCTGATTTTTCTCAGTTGGATTATTTTAACCCTTTTCCTTAAGTAAAAATTTTAAACTGTCTTCAATAAAAACATTGACCAGAGATTTTTAAAGTTTCTTTACTAAACTCTCAATTATGTCTCTACAGGTCGCAAATTTAAAGGAAAAGGAAAGGGAAATAAAGTTGCCCAGGCTGGGTCCGCTAAAGGAAAAGTACAATTTCAGGGCAAAAAAACTAAATTTGATAGTGATAATGAATGTGATGAAAATGGTGCAGCTGGTAAGTTTTTTCTGTCTTTTTGTAGTTTCATGAGAAGTTTGTACTTTTCATGAGAAATGATTTGTGGGTGGGAGAGAACAGCGATATGGTTTTTTAACTTTGTAAAGTGATGGTCTTGGATTATTAGGATTTACCCCAGTTGTGCTTGTTCAACAAATGAAAGACAAGGAGACTTGGAAGATAAGTTTAGGAATTAGAAGATGTGTACTAAAGGAAAAGCCTTTTTTCTTTGGTGTGGGGAAGCTGCTAATCTTTTTAGACATAATTATTATTAATGTACTCAGTATTAAAATTGAGTAATGCTTACATTGAATTTAACAAATTAATTCTGTTATTGTATAGGATCAGTGAAAAGAGCAAGAGAAGAAACAGACAGAAAAGAACCTGCATCAAAACAACAGAAAACAGAAAATGGTTCGGGAGACCAGTAATTTAGTAAACAGTTTTAAAATTCATTTTAATTAGGTTTTAATCCACTTTTGTCTTTGAGAGTTTTAAAAAGAAAACCGAATTAGGTCCACTTCAATGTCCACCTGTAAGAAAGGAAAATTTTTTTTGTTGTTTAACTTGTCTTTTTTTGTTGTTATGTTATCCAATGAGGATTTTTTTTTTAATGTATAGCTTCTGTTTATTACATGATTCAAATATCAAAAGGAAGGTTCTTCCACTAAATTACCTTTTTATTATGAAAATGTATTAGTATAAACAAATAAAATATATGCTATATAAAAAGAGCAAAAACTTAAAAAGTCTTTTTTGTTTTGTTTTTGTGTCCAAAGCATTCAAGAAAGGACTTATCTGAAGCCAGACTGTTAGCTGTTTGATTATGAGCCCATTTTATAGTTAATTATCCTATTTCCTAGGCTGGCTTTATTTACTCAGAAAACCTAAAACAGAAGAAGTGGTTACTTATTGAAAAGCTTTTCATATTGAATGTAGTTAGGCCAGAATCGAGAGACTCACTGATTTCTTTTTATGAAATTTGTATGATGCTGGCAGGTCGTATCTCAGCTCTGCAAAACAACAGACACCCAAGGGTAAAAATTAGATTTCCAAACATGTAACAACCTGACTTAAAGACTAAGAAGGTAGTAAATGCTAAACATTTTAGACCTGCCATTTATAACTCATCCAAGATTAGCCATGGCAAACTGAGCTTGGTATTTCTACAATTTTGGCCATTTATACTGAAATTAGAAATTATGGGGAGTTTAGAAGTATAACAAATGGACATAAAAGTACAGCCTATGAAAATGACAGCACCTTTCTATTTTTATTTTCCTGATCTATTCCAACTTAATGTCATAATAACCATGCTTGCTTCAAAATGTTTTCATTCTGATTTTAGTAGTGTTAGAAAGCAGCTAATTATTTACCTACTAACCTCTCAAATGAGAATCATTTTTCATGTTCTTCTAAAGAATAATGTAGGTTCTCAAAACTCTTAAAACTAATCAATTTTAGAGGGATGGCAATTAGTCCACCTACCTTTTACTTTTTGCAACAAATTCTAACCTTCTAGATCACAGCTTTAATGTGCAATCAGATCACTTGGGGATCTTGTTGAAATGCAGACTATAATTCAGTAGGTCTGGGTGGAGCCTGAAATTACTCATTTCTAACATGCTCCCAAGGGATATGAATGCTGATGGTCTGAGGACTGCATCGAGAGTAGCAAGGCTCTGGCTGAATATACTATTAGGACTGTTCTAAGTGCTTCATATCACATATTGTAATACCTTAAGCAATACTGAATATAATAATCAGCAGGCCTGTTACATTACTATTATGAACAGTAATATATCTAGTTACATTTAACATAGTGTCAATTTATGGTCAGTTTACTGTCATGTAAAAACATTTCCCCCTATTCTCTTATTTCAGGCTTTTCAAAATTATTTGGATTATAGTTAGCATCTAGTTATGTTTTTCCCAGTTTGATGTTTGTGAATACTATCCAATTTACTAATAAAAATGTATCAAACATGATTCAATGATAGTGTGATTGTTCATATTTCCACAAAAAGAAAGAAGAACGCTTTCTGAAGTCTTACTGCTCAACAGCTCGGGGCAATTAGAAAACTGAAATAGATTATCCAGGCAGTTCTTATACTTGTGTGACAGTGGCATTTTCCATAAATGGATTTCAAACTGAGGTCTCACCAACTCAAAGCCCATGCTCTTAGTCACTGTGGCTATATAGTGTTCTGTCTCAGCCTACAGTGACCAAATACTTGGGCACTAGTAGAAATTTTTGGCAAATTGCATAAATTGGGACAGTCTCAAGGAAACCTTGATATACATTCACCCTACTTTTGCTACATTTTCAACCTGTTACCATCCATGCACATTTTGCCACACTGAAAAAAAGATAAATTTGTACTACCTTTTCTCAGCACCTGTATAAAAATTTTGGTTGAGCCAATGCATGTTGGCCCTTTTATAGATGATTAGGGTTGGGATTTGTTTTGTGAGAAAAGTAAATTCATTGTCTTACCTGCAATAATCTCTATCTTGATTTTCCATTCTGCAGCTTTCTTTTGAATATGCTTAACATAAAGAACATGTTAATATGAGCTGATTTTTAAAATAATCTTTTAAAATTGCTTTTAACTAATTGATACTAAGTTTTTGAACTTTTAAATTTTAATTACAATTAAAAAAACTTGTTGCTGTCAAGTTGATGGCAACCCCATGTGTTAGAGTATCATTAAGCTTACAGCAGATCTTTCTAGAGCATTAAATAGGGATTACCAGTATTAGAAATTCATTCCTCATCATACCTCCACAGCATGCACAATCGACACCAGATTAACTTCTTTAACTGAAACACTTCTGCACTATCTAAATGAAAAATGCACTTAATGACATATTCATTTAAAATTCAACCATGAAGCCAGCCAAGGCAATGGTGATAATGCTGCCTCCTAGTGGTGGAACATGGCAACACCAAACAGTGAAGATGAACGTTCCTAGTAATGAGACTCAGAAATTCAAATAACTTAAGATTTTGCTGCTTAACTGTAGCATGCTCTACTGGCATATTTTACTTGGGCTGCATGAACTGTATATAGGTTAGATAAAATTTATGTTATGACAACCTCTACAGGGCTGACTGCTTATCCTCCAAAAGGCCTACTTAAAAGGTTGGCCCTTGGATGGCATCTGGGAATTTAGATTTTGGTAGGGTTCCTACCCCCTAAACTGCTAAGAGTGGTTCACTATGCCTGAGCTGTTTATACAAGCAACATGATCTATGCTGAACACCTGCTTTCCTTCTGGGAGCCTGGAATTAGGGTATGTGCCAAGCAGAGGGTGCCTACATGACCAGTCCGCAGTAAAAACCCTGTGCACTGAATCTCTAATGAGTTTTCTTGGTTGGCAGCATTTCACGTGTGTTGTCACAACTTGTTGGGGGAATTAAGCATATCTTGTGTGACTCCACTGGGAGAGGATTCTGGAAACTTATGCCTGGTTTCCCCTTGACTTTGCCCTGTGCACCTTGGTAAATACCAGTATTTACTGGTGTTTGCTTTCACGTATTGAATGGGGACTTACAAGTAAGGTTAGGCTGTGTTCTATTGTCTTTATCTACGTGTATCGCTATTCATTGTTAGTATATTCCTTTTTAGCTATATAAGTTTATACTTCGTTAAGGGTTATTAGATTACAATATATCCAGAACTAGTTGTCAGCTGGATTCTAGTACACTATATTTACATGAATGAAATATTTTTCCTATACATCACTTTAAAACTTTTTATATATGATTCAAAGTAATAGCAATTACATACAGCAGACACTGTTCTAAGTGCTTTGTAAATATTAACTCACAACAGCCCTATGAAGTGTGTAAGTTAGCTCCATTTTATATGTGAGAAACTAAAGCTCAAGTAACTTTACCAAGATAACACAGCTGGGAAGCAGCAGAGCTTGGATGTGAACCGAGGAAGTCTGGCTCCGAAGTTCTTAATCACTGTTACACTGATGCTGAAAAAAAAATATCCTTCTTCCCACCAATTTGTGTTACATGCTGGCAAGAATAAATGGAAGAAGCTGTATCTAAAATCAGGTCTGTTTAGCTCCAGGATCAGCATTCTTAAAAACCAGGACTTACTGCCTCCCTTAAGTACACAAGGCCATACAAGGACAGTGGGACCACAGGCATCAACCAGGCCTTACCCAGACAAACCAGAACATATTGTAACCCGTGTTATACTACACTTCCCTACTCCTGAATTTTAGCCCCTTTCCTGCCAACAGTTCCTGTCTGAACGGAATTTTGACCAAAAAAGGTTAGCTATATAGGCTGGAAGTAAAGCTAATTACAGAGTCTAGCTAGTTGAAGGGAAAATTCAGTATCTAAGTGCCAGATGTTAAAAAGGTCAGGAGAAATGGATACCATGGTATTTAGAATTCACAGTAAGTCCTTAAAACAATGTCATGAATTTAAATGACTACATCATGATGATTTGAACTTACTTCTCTAGTTGAGGATTTGTGTAAAGAATATACTGCTGTTCTTGCCATTTCCAAAGCAGTCTTCAGAAAAGTCATATCTGTCCCTGTGAAGAACAGAAAAAGCTCCTATTTACATTATGTACTTGTTATCAAAATAGAAGATGAATAACAGATTTAGAAACTTTTTTTTTCCAAACTCCAAAACAGCCACTTCTAATTCTTTCTGTAACAGGACAGGATTCAAATAAATATCAAAATATTCTTTTAAGGTTGATAGAATAAAACTAGAATTTATACTGTCTTGGTTAAACAAGGTTAAAGTAAAAGTTTTAATATTATATACCAAATTAATAACTTTCAAAGAGGGGAGAAAGGAACAGGAAGTGCACTAACTGGAATCATCTAGGGGGACTTTTTACATTATGCATGTCTTTTTCTCCTCTTAATGACTCCCTATCCTTCTGGCCCACAGCACACACAAAATAGGCACAATGAGTCACTGTTACTGATGGGCACATGTTGAAACCCTTGGATGTGTTAAGCCATTAAAAAAAGTTCTAAAAGCATAAAATCCTTTATAGGTTACATAATCAATCATAAGGGTAGAGCAAATCATTCTTGAAAGCAGAGTATAAATAATAATGAATAAAAAGACTTTATTAATACAAATTTGTGAATAACATATTGAGAAATCTAATTCTCTAGTCATGCATTAAACAAATTGAAATTGTAATAACAATACAAGAGACTGGCTTATTTAATGAATAGTGATAAATCACTTAACCCAAAAAACCTTGCTTTTCTAGAAATACACCAATGTACCTGATTCTTGTTACTAACCTTTATTATTCTTGGTCCCAAAGGGAGGATTCATAATTACTGTATCAAATGACTTGGACATTCTATTAGATAATGAGCACACATCACACTGAACCATGTCAACATTTGTTAACTCAAACTCTTCCACATTCCTATTAAATATCTCCAATGCATCTTCATCTATGTCAAATCCAACACACAACCTATATAAATACAAAACACAAAGCGTAACTACTTATACCTCCCAAGTTAAAAAAAAAAAAAAAAAAGCAAAAACAAATTAGCTGGGTTACCATATACTTTGTTAATCCAATTAAACTAAGAGTTAATGAGTGTTGCTCTTCAACAGCAAGATTTCCCAAGCTAGCAATGGGTTGGGAACTCAGATTTTGTATAAAAGGGAAGCATCAGATTGCTATTGTTACCTTTTTTTTTTTGTAGTTTGTTTTGATCTTCTGCCCACTGAAAATGTATTCAGTATCAGATTCTTGATCTCCCAACTTCATACTGTAGAGCCCATAAATGTAATTCAATTGATCCTACATATGCTTCTTATTAAAGCCACCCCATAACCAAATAGTATATACTGGATCACCTACCCTGCTCCTAACATTGCAGTTCCGATGCTAAGCACTCCACAACCACATCCTAGATCTGCAACCACTTTATTTTCAATGTCATCATATGTGTTATGGATTGTATAGAGCATACACGCTAAAAGATCAAAAAACATATTAGGTAATAAGTAAGCAAAATGATGACCCAAATCCAATTTATGCAAATGACTCTTCCTAAAATAATTTCTTTAGTTTTGTATTATTTTGCCCTCCCCCAAATGGTGTTCCAGGTTACTTAAAAATTGCGGTGTAATAACTTGGTACGTAGTAAGATGCACCACAAGAGAGGGTAACACGTAGCAGTGGTTTCCAAAAAACTAACTAGTCTCTACTAATGATGCCAAGAATGATAATACTTCGACCTGTCTATGAGATAAACTGAGAAAAATAATGTCAGAGTGTTTCTATTTTTCCTCAGCCTGTTTAAAACATTGCTACAACACATGTATAATATTGTTGTCTAAATATTATTTTTATATGATATATATAAAACCTATAAATAGGTTTTAAAAAATATCCTTCCCTGTCAAAATATAAATTTGGCAACCGTACATCAGCCTTTAAAATTGTTTTGAAATTTTACTGATGTGTGAAGTCCACAAGTCTGGGAACCACTGGTATCAAACAAGCATTAACATTAAAAGGGCACAGATCTTTTTTTGCAACAAGTTTGTCATCAGGACACAGGTATCATGAGCTCAAGCTAGAACAGGAAAGGAAAACACCTACATCTGCAATGTAGCCTTTAGACACATACAGATACGATTTACAAATAAAGTTGAGGTTGACTTGGAAAGAGAACTATTATATTAAGGAGCAGGGCAGAAGCTGCTGAGATGGGAAAGGAATCTTCCAAATAACAAGGGTCTTGCATATAGTGAAGGCTAAGCATGAGTACTACCACCTGTCAATTTGTGGTACTGTGTTGGCTTGCATGTTGCTATGATGCTGGAAGCTATCCCACCAGTATTTCAAATACCAACAGGGTCACCCATAATGGACAGGTTTTAGCAGAGCTTCCAAACTAAGACAGACTAGGAAGAAAGGCCTGTTAATCTACTTCTGAAAATTAGTCAATGAAAACCCTATGTATAACAACAGAATATTTTCTGATTTAGTGCTAGAAGATGAGCCCTATAGGTCAGAAGGCCCAAAAATATACAGTGGCTGCAACAATAGACTCAAGCACACTGACTGTGAAGATGAGTCAGAGGTGACTTGATGGCATCTAACACAACAAGAAGCATAAGTAACACCACTGATATCTCCCTGTGGATATCTGAACCCAGCAAGGATTATGGGCCATCACTGATGCCCCAGAATCCAGAGGTTTATCAAAAACATAGGGTTATCTCAGGCTGACTCTGCTAGCCTGTTGCTGCAGGTGTTAGTCTTTGAAGCTCCTATCTCACAGAATGAACACATTCATATGCATGTTACATACTGGGTGTGAAACAACAGATTGTTATCTGAAGAAACTGGATGTCACTAAGAAAACTTACAGCCAGAAAACATTAAAGTCATTATCTAAAGTAAGAAAACTGGCCTCAACCCAAACACAGTAGTTCTGTGGCAATTTTTGTTTGGAATTACAATAAAATTAAGTGCTAATATGCCTTTGCTCACGAGACATTTAAAAGGATGGCTACACTGAAACTCTGGATTGTATCCTGTTACCATCTTGTCCAATCAACTCTTCCACCTGCCCCTGTAAGTCATCTACAAAATTGGTGATATTTATACTGTCCCCAAGGGTCACAACAGGACTAGTGGTCTATAGTCAGACATGGTAGCCAGCTTTGCTTCAGTCAAAGTTAGTAGTCTGAAGTAAAGTCTACTGAGATGTACCGTAAAAAGTTACGTAAAGTTTTGCTTGTTCACAAACTGGGCATCAATGTTAAGAAGGTGCCTGTCGGCTAACAGACACATGCGGAAATGCTCATGATCATTAGCCATTAGAGAAAAGCAAATCAAAACTATCATGAGATACCATCTCACCCTAGCAAGGCTAGCATTAATCCAAAAAACACAAAATAATAAATGTTGGAGAGGCTGTGGAGAGACCGGAACACTTATTCACTGTTGGTGGGAATGTAAAATATTACAACCACTTTGGAAATCGATTTGGCACTTCCTTAAAAAGCTAGAAGTAGAAGTACCATACGATCCACCAATCCCGCTCCTTGGAATATATCCTAGAGAAAGAAACAAGAGCCATCACACAAGTAGATATATGCACACCCATGTTCATTGCAGCACTGTTCACAATAGCAAAAAGATGGAAACAACCTAGATGCCCATCAATGGATGAATGGATAAACAAATTATGGTATATTCACACAATGGAATACTATGCAAAGATAAAGAACAACAATGAATCCGTGAAACATAACACGGAGGAATCTGGAAGGCATTATGCTGAGTGAATTTAGTCAGTCACAAAAGGACAAATATTATATAAGACCACTATTATAAGAACTCAAGAAAAGGTTTAAATATAGAAGAAAACATTCTTTGATGGTTACAAGGGTGGGGAGGGAGGGAGAGGGTTATTAACTAACTAGACAGCAGACAAGAATTATGTTAGGTGAAGGGAAGGACAGCACACACTACAGGGGAAGTCAGCACAAGTGGACTAAATCAAAGCTAAGAATTTTCCTGAATACAACCAAACACTTCAAGGGACAGAGTAGCAGAGGTGGGGGGCCTGGTGACCATGGTTTCAGGGGACATCTAGGTCAACTGATGTAACAAAGCTTATTAAGAAAGTGTTCTGCATCCTACTTTGCTGAGTGGTGTCTGGGGTCTAAAAGCTAGCAAGCGGCCATCTAAGATGCATCAATGGGTCCCAACCCACCTGGAGTAAAGGACAATGAAGAACACCAAAGACACAAGGAAAGTATTAGCCCAAGAGACAGAAAGGGCCACATAAACCTGAGACTCCATCAGCCTGAGACCAGAAGAACTAGATGGTACCCAGCTACCATCAATGACCACCCTGACAGGGAACACAACAGAGAGTCCCTGATGGAGCAGGAGAAAAGTGGGGTGCAGAACTCAAAGTCTAGTAAAAAGACCAGACGTAATGGTCTGATTGAAACTGGAGGAATCCCAGAAAACACGGCCCCCGGACTCTTGTCAACCCAGAACTAAAACCATTCCCGAGGCTGACTCTTCAGACAAAGATTAGACTGGACTACAGGACATAAAATGATACTGGTGAAGAGTGTACTTCTTAGCTAAAGTAGATACATGAGACTAAATGGGCATCTCCTGTCTGGAGGTGAGATGAGAAGGCAGAGAGGGTCAGGAATTGTTTGATGGAAATGGGAAATCAGGCGTGGAAAGGGAGTGTGCTGTTACAGTACAGGGAGAGCAATTAGGGTAACATAACAATGTTTGTATAAATTTTTGTATGAGAGACTAACTTGAATTGTAAACTTTCACTTAAAGTACAACAATTAAAAAAAAAAAATAAGGTGCCTGTTAAAAATGTTTGCCATGGCAACTTGGCTGGTGATAGTAAGAACAGTCCACCAATGGAAGCTGTCAGCTTCACTGTCTGGTCATCATCCAGAACCATCCAGGCCAAATCAATACTGGCTATGCACTGTGCTGGATTTTTGTGGTGCTTACATTGTTTGCAAGTTCACTGAGCTGAAGGAAACTGACCATCATTCAGGTAAGAAGTTGGAAGATGGCCCCAAATTCTCTAAACTAAGTCACGATGCCATGATTTCTTTACATGGTTCCCAGCAAGCCCACATGTGTGGAGAGCTTGACAAAAAGGTATACATTTTTCATTGCCTAAATCCAATACTAAAATGTATTCCTACTTACATGTATTTCTACAACACAAAATCTGCCCAGAAATTTCAGAAGAGTAAAGGATACTCTGTCCAATACCTGCCACGCCAGTCTTAAATCAGTGGTGAAAAAATAATAGAATTATTTGTCAGAATTGGCCACTTTATTTAGTAGTAAAACACTGGTTAGTAACAGTGCATTATAAAAGCTTCAGAAGGAAAGGAATATTTTATGGACCATTTATTTCATGGAAGTTTGAAGTTTTTAGATTTTAAAATAAGTACCTTTTAAAAATGGAATAACTTGAGAAAAATATGACCAGAATTTTAAGACTTTTAATGTGGGACAAGAAAATAAGGCACAGAAAGCTGCAGCAAAAAACACTGCACCAGTTGCTGAAAAAATTCAGTAGAATGGTTAGAAGAAACTAATCTTTCAAATTTCACAGAAAGGGTCCAGGAAACACGAGAGAAAGGATAGGGACAGAGGATAAATCCAGGAAGTTCAACATGTAATTAACAGGAATTCCCAAAAAGAGAGGTCAGAGAAAATAAATGACATTATCAAACAAATTACAGATAAGCATCTCTTAGAGCTGAAGGGAGACATAAGCCTTCGAATTTAAAGGGGCCACTTCCTTCTGTACCAAGCACATAAATATAAAAAGATTTACACCTAAACACACCATTGTGAAATATCAGCACACCTGGAACACAGCAATCTTTAAAGCTACCAGAGACAAAATAAGTCACTTTCAAGGAAAGGTTATATTTATAAGAAGCAAAGTATATTATTTAAAGTTACAAAGGCAATTCACAGGCAATGAAAGTAGTAAAGCAATTATACTGGGAAGGGGTGAGAGGTAATTAACAGAAGAATAAAAGTAGCAGTACAACTATTTTGGGAGGAGGGGGAGGAAAGTGGTATTATATAAATCAACTAAATTCTCACCCATCATTGTAGACAGTCAGTGGAAAATGTTTACAATTGACCAAGTAGCAGAAGTATAAACATATTTAGAAATGTAGAATCAATCACTAGAACAACGAAATTGAAACAATTTAGAGGAGTTGCATCTGAGAAATGCAGCTAGAGGTGGGAGGGAGGGTAAGAGACTGGGTGCTTTATTATAAATCCCTCTGTACTCTTTGGTGTTTTAAAAACTATATGCATATATTATTTTGACTCAAAAAAAAATTTTTTTTAAATTATGAACATACACCCAATGTGTTACTCCTTATCTAATGCCTTCTTTGGATCTCTCCTTTAAACAATTGAGTCCAATTTTGATAACTAAACAAACAAAAAAAAACCTTATACTTTACAAAGCAATTCTGAGTGCATTTTGAGTTGGTTATATGTTTAAGCAATTTCATTATATACATCACAGAGCCATAAAATAGTATAAGATTTTGCTAACTAAAAATGATAAAATTTTATAAGATTTGTAAGAACCATTTCCCATAACAATGTTTCTAGAGATGAAATGGGCTTGCTTTTTGCCTTCCAATTTGTTTTTAGATTTAAAAGTAAAGTAATACATGTTTGCAGAAAATTTGAACAATATAAAAACATTAAAGAATACACATACAAGCATTTATGCACACACTATGTTCTTGTTGCCCACTGCCCTTGAGTCGATTCCAACTCAATTTTGAGCCTATAGGACGGAGTAGAACTGCCCCACAGAGTTTCTAAAGCTGTAATCTTTACAGAAGCAGACTGCCACATCTCTCTCTCCCAGAGCGGCTGGTGAGTTCAAACCTTTTGATTAGCAGCCAAGCACTTCATGACTGTGCCAGCAGGGCTCCTTTACACGCTATGTACATATACAGTACCGGTACCAAAACCAAACCCACTGCTGTCGAAAAGTGAAGAAATATACCAGATGTTCACTGAAATTATAAGTCTGAAAATTTAAATTTATCTAAGCATCTATTTTGACTTCATTAAATGATACATATTGTTTATCAGTGTGGCTTCAGGATCCTCCCCTGGGCATATGCATATATGTTTTAAGTTCCACCTTTTCAGGTATGGATGTATTCTCCTTGACTTTCACTGGCAGCTAAGAAACAGAACAATGTTGGAGCTGGAAGGGTTTCCTCACTGCAAGTGCCCAGTAGATTAATCTTCCTAAGGTTCCTCAACCACTTTGGTAATACATTTATCAAATACGAATAGTTTTTCTTGTGGTCTCTCCTGTACTCCCTTATTAATCCCTCACATCAAGCAACAATGCTGATTTCCAGATAATTAAAATTGAAATGCAACCTCATCTTTAAACAGCACTCACTCTGGCTTTGTTAAACACAATCCCTCTGGTTACCAAGTCTAGCATTAATTTCTAGGGCAGAGTACAGCATAGGAACCCCTGCACTGGCAATTGTTTGCAATAGGAAATTGATCCTTATTTAGGAAATACTTTACCGAGTCCCTAACTAGTTCCAGGGACTCTTCTAAAAAAAGTAGTTGCTGTCAAGTCAATTCTGACTCATGACGACCCTATGTGTATCAGAGCAGACTTGTGCTCATAGGCTTTTCAATGGCTGATTTTTCAGAAGTCAATCACCAGGCCTTTCTTCCCAGGTGCCTCTGGGTGGACTCAAACTGCCAAACTTTTGGTTAGTCATTTGCACCACCCAGGGACTCCAGGAACTCTTCTAAACCCCTTGTGGTCAGAGTAGATTCTGACTCAGAGCAAACTTACAGGACAGAACAGAGCTGCCCCATAGGGTTTCCAAGGAGAAGCTGGTGGATTCGAACTGCTGACCTTTTGGTTAGCAGCCAAACACTTAACCACTGCACCACCAGGGCCCTAGGAACTCTTTGAAGCACTGGAAATTCAGGTGTGAACAAAACCAACAAACTCCTTGTCCTCAAGGAGTTTACAGTCTTAACAAGAAACGAACACACTACGAAGATGTCTGACAGTTTTAAAGGGTATACAGAAAACCATACAGTAAATACATAACTGTGTGTATGTTTTTAGCTGAGATGTCACGGAAGGCTTCTCCAACGTAATAGGTGATCTTGGGGCAGGATTTCTCTAGTCATTCTTTGTATCCAAATAACTGCTCTATTTTAGTCATCATCTAGTGAGTAGAAAGGATTAACACAGGAAGCGAGAGCTTGCATCACCAGCCACCTTACCTGCAATGTGCGGCCTGGTCGGATACTGTTCTAGAAGTAGCTTGGGCTTTTCAAATCCATCCACTTGTTGCAGGCGACTCTCTAGTTCCTTAAACCTTAATTTCTTCATCTGTTTTTTAAAAAGTGTGGGCTGGCAGGGTTTAACAGCCCTGGATCTGCGAAGAAATCTCTTTAATCAGGATCTTGTTTCCCCCCCACTGCCTGCCCCTTTTTCAGCGCCGCGGCCTGGGGGTCGGTGTACTCGGTGGTAGCGGTCCGCGGGAACAGACCGTGCACCTGGCCGGACCGTTCTCACCCTGCTCCCTCCCTGGCCCAGAGGCAGGCCGAGTCTCCGACCCCCCGTCCTTGGCCAGCCCCGGACCCGCCTCCCAGGTATGACGCGCCACCCTCAAGTCCCTCGGAGACCATCGGCGGCTCCAGCCTACAGCTGATGCAAGCTTCCCGCCTTGTCCCAATACTCGAGAGGCTGCGGGAGCCTCGGCTGGGGCCGGAACCTCTGCTGCGCACGCGCTTAGGACTCCACTACCCAGCAGCCCCGCGCGGAGCTGCAACCTCGGTCAGCCGCTGCTACTTAAACTCTTTATTCTTGCCACCGCTTCTCAAGTCTGCCCGTAGGGCAGAGCCCGCCCTGCTCGCCACCTGAGGGTAGGCCCTCGCAGCCCTTAGCTTTTCCTTGAGTACCTTGCAGGCTGTCAAAGAATGGGGGAAAAAAAGAAGGTGAAAGTGATGAGGGAGAGAGAGCGAAAGTGAAGGTGAAAGCCACAGTCACTTTGTTTTCTGGCCCATTGTGACCCTTTTTGCCTCCTGTTTCCCAAGTCTCTCAAAAGTAGCGATCTCCACTCTGCTTTGCCTCCGTTGCTATTTTTTTGTTTCCCTTTTTTTAGGTCACCTGTGTCACTTAACTCTCACAGGAGTAGTGAAGTCAGAGAAGCCCAAAGAAGACAGGTTAAATGAAGAAATAGGTAGTGGTGTCAAACACTGGAAAGAAGTGAGATGTTCAGAGTAAGAGTAGAAGCAAGTAGTAATGGATTGTGGAATGCAGTAAAAGTAGCAAGAATAGCGAAAAGGGGCAAGAGAATGGTGAAGACTTAGCTAGAGTAAGGTTGGCAGGAGGGGGAGCTTTTTTTTTTTTCCTTAGATGGAACATTTCTAAATCCTGGACAGACAGAGGTAATAGAAAGGGGAGGGGTTTAAGATACAAGAAAGGAGGTATCAGATGGAATTAGGATCCTGAGGAAGCAGGATCCAGTGCACAGATCAAAGGATTGGCCTTAGCTTGGGGGATGCACACCTCTTTCATTGTTAGAAGAAAAAAGGAGAGATGGATGAACATAAAGTAGAGGGAGGGTGTCTGAGGTGGCTGCTTTTCTGAGAAAGGGTTCAAAGTTATCTGTTGTGAGGATTAAATGAGTTAATACATATGAAGTTCTTAGCACCAAGTTTTGTCACATAGCAAATGCCCAATCAGTAATAGTAGTTAATCTGTTGAAAGTGCGGTGGTGGAATAATGAGTTTGAGCCAAATGGATGCTTGACTCTAGCAGGCTACATGAAAGGACAATTGGCTCATCTGAGGTTGAAGGCATCCCCCCCATCTAATTTTAATTTAAATTAAACTTTATTTTGAAATAATTGCAGATTCATATTCAGTCTTAAAAAGCAATGCGGACAGTTCCCATGTCCCCTTTACACAGTTCCCCCAATGGCAGCATCTTGCAAAATCACAACCAGGATATTGACATGGATAAAGTCAAGACACAGAATAGTTCCTTCACCACAAAGATCCCTCATGTTGCCCTTTTATAGCCACGTCCATTTCACTTCAGTCCCCACCCTCTCCTTGTTGTTGTTAGGTGCCCTCTAGTCGGTTCCAACTCATAGCAACTATGTACAACAGAATGAAACACTGCCTGGTCCTGTGCCAACTTCACAACAATTGCTATGCTTGAGCCCATTGTTGTGGTCACTGTGTCAATCTACATTCTGGAGGATCTTTCTCTCTTTCCCTGACCCTCTAATTTACCAAGCATGATGTCCTTCTCCAGGGATTGGTCCCTCCTGATAACAAGTCCAAAGTATGTGAGACAAAATCTTACCATCCTTGCTTCTAAGGAGCATTCTGGCTGTACTTCTTCCAAGCCAGATATATTTGTTCTTCTAGCAGTCCATGGTATGTTCAATATTCTTTGCGAACACCATAATTCAAAGACGTCAATTCTTCAGTCTTCCTTATTCATTGTCCAGCTTTCAAATGCATATGAGGCAACTGAAAATACCATGGCTTGGGTCAGGCGCACCTTATTCCTCAAAGTGCCATCTTTGCTTTTTAACACTAGAGAGGTCTTTTGCAGCAGATTTGCCCAATACAATACGTTGTTTGATTTCTTCACTGCTGCCTTCATGGGCATTGATTGTGGATCCAAGTAAAATGAAATACTTGACAATGTCAATCTTTTATCCATTTATCAAGATGTTGCTTATTGGTCCAATTGTGAGGATTTTTGTTTTCTTTATGTTGAGATGTAATCCATACTGAGGGCTGTAGTCTTTGATCTCCATCAGTAAGTGCTTCAAGTTCCTCTTCACTTTCAGCAAGCAAGGTTGTGTCATCTGCATATTGCAGGTTGTTGATGAGTCTTCCTCCAGTCCTAATGCGGCATTCTTCTTCATATATGCCGTGTTCTTCCTCTTCAAATCCAGCTTCTTGGATTATTTGCTCAGGATAAAGATCGAATAAGTATGGTGAAAGGAGACAACAGTGACACACATCTTTCCTGATACTAAACCATGCAGTATCCTCTTGTTCTGTTTGAACGACTGCCTTTTGGTCTATGTACAGGTTCCTCATGAGCACAAATAAGTGTTCTGGAATTCCCATTCTTTGCAATGTTATCCATAATTTGTTATGATCCACACAGTCAAATGACTTTGCATAGTCAATAAAACACAGATAAATATCTTTCTGGTATTCTCTCCTTTCAGCCAAGATCCATCTGACATCAGCAATGATATACTTCATTCCACATCCTCTTCTGAATCTGGCTTGAATTTCTGGTAGCTTCCTGTGGATGTACTACTGCAACCACTTTTGAATGATCTTCAGCAAAATTTTACTTGTGTGTGATATTAATGGTATTGTTTGATAATGTCCGCATTCAGTTGGATCACCTTTCTTTTGGAATGGGCACAAATATCGATCTCTCCCAGTTGGTTGGCCAGGTAGCTGTCCTCCATATTTCTTGGCATAAACAAGTGAGCACCTGTAGCGCTGCATTTGTTTGTTGAAACATCTCAATTGGTATTCCGTCAATTCCTGGAGCCTTGTTTTTCGCCAACTCCTTCAGTGCAGCTTGGACTTCTTCCTTCAACACCATCAGTTCTTGATTATATGCTGCCTCCTGAAATGCCCTCTTCTTAGTCCCAGGCAACCACTTATCTGCTCTCCATTTCTAGAATTTTGTCATTTCAAGAATGTTATATAATGGAATCATACAGTATGGAAACTTTTGGAATTGGTTTTTTTCACTCAGCATAATTCCTCCAATAGCATCCGTTCTTATCATATACTACCTCCTGAAATGGTTGAACATTGACCAGTTCTTTTTGGTACAGTGACTCTGTGTATTCTTTCCATCTTCTTTTGATGTTCCCTTTCCTATGTCATTCAATATTTTGCCCATAGAATCCTTCAAAATTGCAACTAGAGGCTTGAATTTTGTCTTTACTTCTTTCAACTTGAGAAATGCCAAGTGTGTTCTTTCCTTTTGGTTTTCTAACTACAGGTCTTTGCACATTTCTTTATAATACTTTACTTTGTCTTCTTGAGCTGCCCTTTGAAATCTTCTGTTCAGTTCTTTTACTTCATCATGTCTTCCATTCGCTTTGTCTACTCTATGTTGAAGAACAAGTTTCAGAGTCTCTTCTGACAACCATTTTGGTCTTTTCTTTCTTTCCTGTCTTTTTAATGACCTTTGTTTTTTTCATGTATGGTGTTCTTGATGTCTTTCCACAACTCGTCTGGTCTTCGGTCATTATGGTTCAGTGCATTAAATCTATTCTTGAGATAGTCTCTAAATTCAGGTGGGATATACTATGGGACCTGTGGAATTGTTTTAATTTTCTTCAGCTTTAACTCGAACTTTCATATGAGCAATTGGTGGTCTGTTCCTCAGTCAGCCCCTGGCCTTGTTCTGTCTAATGATGTTGAGCTTCTCCGTCGTCTCTTTACACAAGATGTAGTCAATTTGATTCCTGTGTTATTCCATCTGGCAAGGTCCATGTGTATAGTTGCTGTTTATGTTTTTGAAAAAGGTGTTTGTAATGAGTTAGTCTTTGGTCTTGCAAAATTCTGTCATGAAATCACTGGCATTGTTTCTATCACCAAGGCCATATTTTCCAACTACAGATCCTTCTTTGTTTCCAGAGTTCACATTCCAGTCACTAGTAATTATTAATGCATCTTGATTGCATGTTTGATCAATTTCAGACTGCAGAAGTTGGTAAAAATCTTCAGTTTCTCCATCTTTGGCCTTAGTGGTTGGTGCATAAATTTGGATAATAGTCATATTAACTGGTCTTCCTTGTAGGCATATGACTATTATCCTATCACTGACAGTGTTGTCCTTCAGGATAGATCTTGAAATGTTCTTTTTGAAGATGAGCATGACACCATTCCTCTTCAATTTGTTATTCCCGGCACAGCAGACCATATGATTGATTCAAAATGGCCAGTACCAGTCTGTTTCAGTTCACTAATGCCTAGGATATCAATTTTTATGTGTTACATTTCATTTTTGATGAATTCCAATTTTCCTAGATTCATACTTTGTACATTCCGTATTCCGATTATTGATGGATGTTTGCAGCTGTTTCTTCTCATTTTGAGTCATGCCACATCAGCAAATGAAGGTCCCAAAAGCTTTACTCCATCCACATTAAGGTTGACTCTACGTTGAGGAGCCAGCTCTTCTGCAGCTGTATTTTGAGTGCCTTCCAACCTAAGGGGCTCATTTTCCAGCACTATATTGACAATGTTCTGCTGCTATTCATGTTTTAATTGGCCAGTTTTTTCAGAAGTAGACTGCCAAGTCCTTCTTCCTAGCCTGTCTTAGTTTGGAAGCTCCACTGAAGCCTGTCCACCATGGGTGATCCTGCTGGTATTTGAAATAACTGGTGGCTTAGCTTCCAGAGTCACAGCAACATGCAAGTCACCACAGTATGACAAACTGACAGACGAGTTGTGGACATACAATGTAATACTACTCAACTATAAAGAATAAAGAGGAGTCAATGAAATATAACATGGAGGACTCTGGAGGATATTATGCTGAGCAGAATAAGTCAATCAGAAAAGGAAAAATATTGTATTGTCCCACTATTAGAAAAAGTCAAGAATACACATACACACAGAAAGCAAAGTTCTTTGATGATTACCAGGGATGAGAGGGGTATGGAGCAGGAAACATTTTCTAGATAGTAGACACTTGTTATTTTTGGTGATGGGAAACGCAATATCAAATATAAGTGAAGGCAACACAACTTGACCAAGGTAAATAACGACACTAAGAAGTACACAAGAAAAAGGGACAATTTTGGTTAATGCTATAACATATATAATTTTGCCACAACAGTAACAACTAAAAAATATGTATGTGCTTATGTAGGTAGATATTTATGCATATATGCATATAGGAAGGCATATGTGAGTAAATACATGTGCATGTATAGGTGTATCTGTAGGCATATATATATATATGTATATATACACACACATTTGTTTGTGCTGCATGTATATCCATATATATAACAAACCCCATAGGGAGCACAGATAGGGAGGCTTCATTGACCCTCCAAACAACTTGTGGGATTGGTTTACTGGGTTAAGAGACTTAGGATTATAGTCTTGGGGGACAATTTAGTCAATTGGCATAGTATAGTTCATAAAGATGATGTTCTACATCTTACTTCAGTGAGTAGTGTCTGCAGTCTTAAAAGCTTGTGAGCAGCCATCTAAGATATAACTATTAGTCTCTACCCATATGGAGCAAAAGAGAATGAAGGAAACCAAAGGCTCAAAGCAGAAACTAGTCCACAGGGCTAATAGCCCACACTAACCATGACCTCTTCTAACCTGAGACCAGAAGAACTAGATGGTGTCCAGCTACTACTACTGACCATTCTGACCGGGGACACAGTAGAAGGTCCTGGATAGAATGTGAGAAAAGAGTGAACAAAATTCAAATTCCTAAAAAATGCCAGACCTAGTGGACCAATAGAGACTAGAGGAATCTCCAAGACTATTGCCCTAAGATACCCTTTGAACTTGATACTGAACCTATTTCTGGAGGTTACCTTTCAGCCAAATAATAGATTGGCTTATATAATAAACAATATCACCTGTGAGTAACGTGCTCCCTTAAACAATCAACTATATGAGACCAAATGGTCAACCTTTACCTAAAAGCAAAGATGAGAAGGCAAGGAGGGAAAGGCACGCTAGGTCAATGGAAACAGAACAAACAAATGGAAATGATGAGAATGCTGACAGAATGTGAAAATTGTGAACAGTGTCACAGAACAATTTGTATAAAAGTTGTCAAAGGGGAACCTGATTTGCTGTGTAAACTTTCATCTAAAACATAATAAAATATTATTTAAAAAAATAAAAAGAACTGGGTGGGGAAAAAAAAGAGTGCAGTTAGTACTCAAGGGTGATATTCATTACTTTTATGGGCTAACCTGCTATTTAGCTAAAAGGCGACTTGAGGGGATAGTTTCAGTTCAAGGCTTAAAGAATATCTCAGGGATTCCTCCTGTCTCAGTGGGTCCAGCAAATCTGGATTTTTTGAAAATTTGAAGTTCTGTTCCACATTTTCCTTCCTTTCTATCAGGTTCCATCTATTGTGGTCCTGATCAGAATGTGAAGTAGTGGTAGCTGGGCACCACCTAGTTCTTCTAGTTTCACAGTAGAGGAGGCAGTAGTTCATTTGACGCTTAGTCCTGTAGACTGGTTCCTTCTCTGAGTCTTGAATTTCCTTCTTTCTCTTTTGCTCCAGATGAGTAGAAACCAATTGTTGTATCTTAGATGGCTGGGCTCAAGCTTGTAAGACCCCAGACGCTACTCACCAGACTAGGATATAGAACATAAACTTTATAAAGTATGTTTTGCCAGTTAGCCTATTTGTTCACCGAGACTATGACCTTGTTTTGTAGTTTTTAGTGTACAAGTCCTGCACTTCTTTTGTTAAATTTATTTCTAAGTATTTTATTCTTTTTGATTCTATTGTAAATTGAATTGTTTCTTCATTTCATTTTCGATAGTTCATTGTTAGTGTATAGAAATACATCTGGTTTTTGTTATTGATATTATCTTGCAATTTTGCTGAACTCGTTTATTATCTCAAATAGTTTTTTTGTAAATTCCTTAGGATTTTCTGCACATAAGGTCATGTCATCTGCAAATAGAATTCTTTCTTTCCAATTTCTTTTTCTTGCCTAATTGCCTTGGCTAGAATCATTAGTACAATGTTGAATAGGAGTGGCAAGAGTAGACATCTTTGTCTTGTTTCTGATCTTAGAAGGAAAGCTTTCAATCTTTCACCAGTAAGTATGATGTTAGCTGTGGGTTTTTCATAACTGCCCTGTATCAGGTTGAGGAAATTTACCCAAAGGCAATATCTTTAATGTACCATTCTGCAAAGTTGTGTTCTTTTTGTCCTGAAATATTAATGCAGGAGCAAGGAAGATCTGATGGTGAATAGAGTCAAGATTGCTGTTTTGCCAGAGGATACAACAGAAACATAAGACACAAGGTTATGTATAGTATTGGCAAGAGAATGGCTATAGTGATGGATCTGAAAGTCCTTGGTTGGATGAAGAAGAAACAAAGAGGAAGGAGCAGAGATTCAGGGGAATAATAGTAGAATCCAAATATGGGAGCTGCTGATGTCAATAGCAGGTTTAATAGGAAAAAGAAATCTTCAAGTGAGAGATCTAGAATGGTAGAGATTGAGGTCAGCATCAGAAAAATCACGTTTATTAATATCCCCACTGATCTCATCAGAAAAGTCTTTAAGTATTAGAAAGACCATCAAGCTCATGTTTCAACAAGTGTTTCAACATTTTAATTTTCACTTGAAAGCCTGAATTCTTTTCATTGGCAGAAAATAATCTCATTTATTTTCCTTGAAGTGAAGGGCTTACTTCATTTATTTATCAGAAAATGACTGACAAATACCCAAGTCCGAATAATCATAGTTTGTGTGTTAGTCATACTCTCAAGTAAAGTTGTGTCCCATTAAAAAAGCTGCTAGTTTGGCTCACAACATCGCACATGCTTTTTCTCGGAGACAACCAAGATACTTCAGTATGCAGAAGAGGTGCTTTATGTGTAATTATCGTTTAATAGGGAATATTAAAAAGATGTGTACTTGTGGATCAAAATGTAATAAAATTAATCATTTTTACTGCTTATTGAGGCCATTTTTAAGTGAAACTGGCTTTTTTCCCTTCAAGTATTTGGCAGAGAAGGATACAATGACAGCTAGATGGTTTGGTGCAATTGCCTTGGTTCATTCAGAAGTGAGCAGTTTTACCCACCGTAGATTTTGTAACATCAACGCAAATGTCAGTGTAGTTGTACCAGGATAAATCATGAGGTTAAAAAAAGTTTTTCAATATTCTGAATCTTTCACCACGAAATGTGTTTGTTGCCAAGCATTCACATAAAAGATCATGTTTGATGATTATTTTGTGCCCAGTCTGGACAAGTACAAACAAAACAGCAAGTCTGGTCATGTCTATAGATTGAATATCCCTTTTTTAAGCCATTGATTCATTCTTAAATGTAGAAAACATATAAATAAATATTCTTTTATTTTAGAATAAAATATTAAATTATTAAAAACAATGATTTTAGATAAAATTTAAAGATTTAGAAACATTAAACTTTTAAAACATTATTCCAGAACAAGACAACAAACAGTACTTACTCTTTTGTGTTTTTGCATAGATCCAATGAAAACTTTAGGATTTCAAAATAGTTTAGTAGATGATAATGAGATCATAAAAAGTATAGCAGATATAATCAATATAGATAGATAGTTTAAGACTATGGTAGATGTATGGAGAACAAACTTAGTTAATCTCTGAAAATACACATATTTGTACCCTAATCCTACCATGTCAGAACATTCTAAAAAGCACAAGAATACAAAAGCACACATTCCATTATATATCATCATATATCATGTAGCATCTAGAAACCCCACTGTACACTCCTGAGAGAATGAGTATAAAATAAATAAATAATATCCTAGTATTGTTATGAAAATAAACTTGACTTTGTGGACTCATTGAAAGAGTCTTGTTCCCTAAGGGTCTGTAGACAATACTTTGAGAATTGATTCACAAATGTTCAAATATTGAAAATTGAATGTTTGAAATTTGTAAGATGGTGTGTTAGGTACTGGCCAGTAATTCATATAGGCTCCCTAATCCTCAAGAAAGGAGCCATGGTGGCACAGTGGTTAAGCTGCTCAGCTGCTAACCAAAAGGTCGGCAGTTCAGACTCATCAGCTGCTCCACAGGAGAAAGATGTGGCAGTCTGCTTCCATAAAGATTACAGCTTTGGAAACCCTATGAGGCAACTTTACTCTGTCCTATAGGATTGCTATGAGTCAGAGTCAACTCGACGCCAGTGGTTTTTAATCTTCAAGAAACTCACATTATGCTACAAAATAATGTTTGATTAACTGCCCAAGTCAGTGTGATGATACATATGGACTGGGAGGTCAGGAGCATCGCCCCAGGAATCCTTACAGTAGGAAACCTACCCTTATGGATCATTCTCCAAACATCATTCTATGAATCCTTATCTCAGGCTTTGTTATACTTGCTTTCCTTTCTCTTTTTACACTGGCCCACTAACTTAACATTCTTTCATTTTCTTCTCCTTAGGGAATGCTACCTGATTTCTGTAGAAGACAAACACGTGTTCCAGTTGTCTTTATGTGTATGTCCTGCAGGTACACACGAGAGATAGCAACACTTCCCATTATTTTTGAATTCTCACTCTGACTCTCCTAACATGTGCCACTATTGCTTTTATGTTATTGTGAAATGAACTTTATAGTTTCTCCTTCATATGTATGGAAGAGAGGCAAAAAGCATTCGTGAAATTTAAGTACAGTCTATTCTAATATTTCTCATATCAGAAAGTATAATATTCCATTTAAATAAATTCATATTCACATTTAACCTTTAAATCTAGAATGCTCCGTATTCAGTGCCCAACACTCATTCATTTATTTTTTTAGAACTTTTTGATTGAAGTAGTGTAATATATATAAACACAAATCATAATGAATGGCTCAGTGAATAAGTGAACATAGTGAACAAATCTGTAAAGTCACTATACAAGTCAAGAAAGAACTTTATCAGTATCCCTAAAACACGCCCCCTCATACCCTTCTCTGTTTACTCCCCTGTCCCTCCTTTCCAAAAATAACAGCTATCCTGACTTTTAATATCATATATTAATTTTGCCTGTTTTTTTACTTTATACAAATAGAATCATACTCACTGTGTCTGGTTTCTTTTGCTCAACATTATGTTCTGAGATTCATCCATGTTGGCTCATTTTAATTGTTGTATAGCATTCCATTACACAAATGTACTATAATTTATTCATTCTACTGTTGATGGATATTTAGGTTGTTTCCAGTTTTAAAAAAATTTAAAAAAAATTTACTTATTGATGATTAAGCTGTAGTTTACATAAAATGCACAAATTTTAAGTATACAATTTGATGAAACCTGAGAAATGCATACAACACGTAAATACCACCCTAATTAAAATATTGACCATTACCATCACCGGAGTGATTTCCCGTCTGCTCCTTTACAGTCAATTGCTTCCATCCCAGAGGCACCCACTGTTCTGATATCAATCATTGTAGCTTAGTTTTGCTCATTATAGAACTTCTTCTAAGTAGAATTATACATGTGTACTTTTTAAAATGTTTGGTTTCATTCACCTAGCATAATTTTTGAGATTCATTTTGATGTAGTTTATTCCTTTTTGTTGCTGAATAATAACCTATTGTATGAATATACCACAATTTATTTACTCATTCATCTGCTGATAGAAATTTGTATTGTTTCTAGTTTTTGGCTAACATAAATAAAGCTACTATGAACATTCTTGCAGTGTTTTTCTGAATGTATTTTTGTTTCTCTTAACTGTAATTTCTGAGTCATAGAGTAGCTGTATGTTTAACTTTATAAGCTGCCAACTGTTTTCCATAGTGGTTGTCTTAGTCATCTAGTGCTGCTATAACAGAAATACCACAAGTGGATGGCTTCAACAAAGAGAAGTTTATTTTCTCACAGTCCAGTAGGCTACAAGTCCAAATTCAGGGCATCAGCTCCAAGAGAATGCCTTCTCTGTCAGCTCTGGAGGAAGGTCTGTGTCATCACTCCTACCCAGGTCTGGGAGCTTCTCTGCAGGAACCTCAGGTCCAAAGGACATGCTCTGCTCCCAGCACTGCTTCCTTGGTGGTAAGAGGTTCCAATGTGTCTCTGCTCGCTTCTCTCTTTTATATCTCAGAAGAGGTTGGCTTAAGACACTATTCAATCTTGTATACCTCATCAGTATAACTGTCACTAATCCATCTTATTAGATCATAGTGATTGAATTTCCAACACATAAGGAAATCACATCAGATTACAAAATAGTACACAATTATACACTACTGGGAATCATGAGCCAGCAAAGTTGACAGATATTTTGGGGGGACACAATTCAATCCATGACAGTGGTTATACCATTTTATACTTCCACCAAAACTATTTGAAAGCTCCAGTTGCTCCACATCCTCACCAATATTTGGTATTCTCAGTCTTTTAAATTTTAGCTGTTCAGTTGGGTGAGTAGTGGAATGCCAATGTGGTTTAATTAGCAATTCCCTAATTACTAATTATTACTAATTTCACATTTATTTGCCATCTGATATCTTCTTTTATGAAGTGCCTATTGAAGTCTCTTGCCCATTTTGCTATTGGAATGACTGTCTTTTCTTTATTGATTTGTAGAAGTTCTCAATATATTCTAGATATGTGCTGTTTTTCAGTTTTATGTGTTGCAAATATCCTCTCCCACTCTGTGGCTTAACTTTTTAGCCTTTTAATGGTGCCTCAATGAACAGACAGTTTTAATTTTAAATCAATCTAATTTATCAACCTGTTTTGTGGTTATTACTGTTTTGTGTCCATTTAAACATTTTTCTCATTTTAACATCAGAAGTAATAATAATTGTAATAGCAGTAATAATATATTTGTAGATTATGTTACAATTTATAATGTATTTCCATCAGACTGTAAGCCGTATGTCAGAAGCATTGTATTCAATGAAAATGGTGCCCCCTGGAGTTGTGCCATGTGAAGCCCTGCCACGGACCATGTTTGTTTTGTTCATAGTGCTATCCTTACCTCTAGTAGAGAACAAATGATACAGCCTCAAAAAAAATTTGTTGAATTAATTTGTTGCCTGAATCAAGCAGTGAATAAAAATCCTTTGGGCTTTAGTAGAGATGCAGAGAAAGAAACTTTCCTGGTTTATAAACCAGGAGGGAAAGAAAAGGAAGATAACTTGTAATAATATTAAATGATAATAAAAAACACACCAGAAAGTTGTTAAGCATTTATAATCTTGGGCAAGATGCATGGACCAGTCAGTAGAGGAGCTAATATAGGTCAAACTCTAAATGCACTGTCACACGTTTTCCCAAAAATATTTCTTAAGCACGAGTTGAGAAACTTACTAAAAATGTCCTTACTTCAATATTAAACAAGTGAGGGAATTTCAGTATGTATAGTTACAAGGTCTTAAAGGACTCATTATTAAAAAAGAAGAAAGAAAGAAACAAGTACAAGAACAACAAATTATTTCTTTTTCTAGATTCTTATGTTTTCAAAGGCCTTGATATTAAGGGTATAACTCCAAAAACAAACAAAACAGAACAACCAAACCCACTGCCCTCAAATCAATTCCAACTCATAGCAACCCTATAGGACAGGGTAGAATCGTCCCATAGGGTTTCCAAGGCTATAAATCTTTTTTTTTTTTTTTAATTTGTGATAAACTTTATTATTGGTAATGAAGTGTCAGTTAATATAGTAAAGAAAGTATTGACAGCTGGCCACACAAAGGAACGTTGTTTTCATTTACATTCTTTCCAACTTCAATCCTAAAGTATTTCACTGTGACATCTGTATTTTCTACTAGGTAATTACTAGACTCCTCTAAGATCAACTCATACAACTCATGCTGCCTATGTCTTAGACATTAACATTCTTCTAGCTACAGTTTGGCATAAGCATTAAATAATGGAATTTTAGAACTGGAAGGGATCCTAAACAAAATGCACTCATCCCTTCCTCAAACCTTTATTAGGTGCCAACCCTGTGCCAAGTATAAAAAGGAATGATACAGAAAAAAAAAAAAAAAGAGTTGAGTAAATACAAATGCAAAATGCATATACCACGAGATGAAAAAAAAAATGCTATCCTAAAAACAATCTTCCCTTTTATTTTATTATTGTCCTTAGCTCATCATTAAGCCTGTAAATCTTTACTGAAGCATACTGCCACATCTTTCTCCCGCAGAGCTACTGGTGGGTTGGAACCGTCGCCCTTTTGGTTAGCAGCAGAGTGCTTTAGTCACTGTACCACCAGGGCTTCTAAGGGTATAACTGCTGCTTGTAAAACAGGGATGATAATAATTACTTCTCAGGGTTGTTGTGAATCTTAAATGAGATCATCTGGCAGAATACCTTGCACATAGTAAAAAAGAAATCCAAAAACCAAACCCACTGCTGAGTGGATTCCAACACATAGAGGCCCCATCGGGTTTCCGAGGCTGTAAAACTCTACAAAGTAGGCTGCCACATCTTTCTTCCTCTGAACCGCTGGTAGTTTCAAACTCCCGACCTCTCAGTTAAGCAATCTATCCTTTAACCACTGTGCTACCAGGGCTCCTAAGAGCGTATCCGCGCCTGTAAAATAGGGATAATAATGATTATTTCTCAGGGTTGTGGTGAATCTTAAATGGGATCACCTGTCAGAATACCTTGCCCTTAGTTTAAAAAAAAAAAAAAAACAAAAAAACCGAAAACCAAACCCATTGCCAGGTCCAGTCGATTCCAACTCATACCGGCCCTATAGGACAGAGTCGAATTGTCCCATAGGGTTTCCAAGCAGCGCCTGGTGGATTCGAACTGCTGTTTGGTTAGCAGCGAAGCTCTTAACCACTGTGCCACCAGGGCTCCTTGCACGTAGTCGGAAACCAAAACCAAATCCGTTGCCCGTTGAGTCCATTCCGACTCATATTGAACCTATTAAAAACAAATAAACAAAAAAACGGTTGCCGTCAAGTCGATTCCAACACATAGCCACCCTGTAGGGCAGAGTAAAACTTCCCCATAGAGCTGCCAAGGAGTGCCTCGTGAATTCGAAAAGCCGAACTTTTGGTTAGCAGCGGTAGCACTTAACCACTACACCACCAGGGTTTTCATCAGACCCTATAGTAGGCACCCAAAATTGTTTTCCTGGAGAAGCACTGCCATAGTCCCTAATGCCAGAATATTACTGCATAATGTCTGATCCTTCTTATTTGTAAAATACAAGAAAATAGGGAAAATTGAGTAGATATGATACATGATATTAATTTGTTGATAAACTGATATTTCTCATGGTGTGAATTTCAACAAGGCCATTAGGATTGATAAACTTATTGTGCTCATAGAGAAAGTCTGGTCTATATTTGGAGGCCAGGCAGAAATTTAGGAATTAATGCTGTTGTGGACATTTCATGTTTATGTGCCCAACAGCTATCTCCTCCCCTCCTTTCTGGTAATAGACTTTAGGGGTGGCATGGGCCAACAGCTGTGCCAGTCGGATTTCTTACCCAGGGTTTTAAGTGGAGCTGATAAAGATATGGGCTTTTTTTCTTTCTGAAGTCATGGGGATACAGCCTGGGGCTCCGGCTGGGCAAGCTTCATGTATAGAAGCTATTGGAGGCAATACAGTCAATGCTCAGTGAAAAGCAAAAGTGGAGATGCGTCCAGATGCATCTCCCCCCTCGCTCCATTGTTTACATGATCTAATTTGGTTCTGTTTTTGACTTAAGCTAGTTTATACTGTTTTTGTCTCTTGCAACTTAGAAAGTCATGATAAATACAAAAACTAATAACTTTTAGAATATTTAAGACAACTTTGGAGTATTTACATTATTTTATAAATCCTGTTAAGGGCCTCTGCTTTAATTGTGGAAGAAATTATGTTATTTGTCATGTATAGTTTTACCTTATCTGTGTGGCTTATTTTAATTTGAAAAACCAATTTAGAAATATCATAGGATTCTTCTTCACATTAATTATATTGGAATACATAAAAAAAAAATACAGTTTTGAGATACTTAGTGTCTTCTGTATCTTTAGGTACTTTTGTAGCTTACATAAGGGCAGTCCGTTGCACTGTTATCATTTATTCAATGTCTTTAGTAAAGTAATAGTAGCATACTTAAATGTTGAAATCTAATGAGTTATAGCATTTGAGCACAGAGTTTTCAGCTAAATTTCCATCTGACTTTCCCTCATGGAAATATGATTGTTGTAGGAATTCCCATATAGAATTCTGACAGAGCACAGTGATTTGAGAGAGAGGCAATTTAGAAGAGATTTTATATTGCACGAAAGCATTGAAAGAGAAAAATGTCAGAATTCCTGGATCTAAATGATGAGCACTCTAGCCAACCAGAGAGAAGTAAGGATTTGAGAATCTGTCACATTGATTTTGAAAGCTAAAGCAATAAAATTATTTCTATCTGGGCAGAAACTTGATTATTTCACTCATCTCAAACGAGATGTAAGTGATGATGATGGTTAACAACAATTTATTGAGGTACAATTTACATACCATAAAATTTTCTTGTTTTAAAGGTAGAATTCAATAATCTTTAGTAAATTTACATAGTTGTACAACCATCACCATAATCCAATTTTAGAACATTTCTGTCACCCTAAAGCCATTTGCAGATACTTTGTTTCAACCTCCAGCCCAGACAACCACTAATCTACTTTCTGGCTCTATAGATTTTGCTTTTTCTAGATATTTCATGTAAATGAAATTGTAAAATATGTGAGTTTTTTTTGGTGTGTGTATCTGTCTTTCACTGAATATGTTTTTGAAGTTCATGCATGTTGTAGCATGTATCTGTGTTTTGTTCCTTTATTACTGAATAGTATTCCATTGTGTGAATATGCCACATTCTGTTTACTCGATGGTACACAACAACAACAATAGTCTTGAGTTGACAGACCTTTGGGTTTTCAGTTTTTGACTGTTATAAATAATGCTGCTATGAATATTCATCTGTATGTCTTTGTGTGGGCATATTTTTTTAATTCCTCTTGGGCGTATTCCCAGGAAGGAGCCCTGGTGGTACAACTAGGCTGCTAACCAAAAGGTTGGCGGTTCGAACCACTAAGTGGCTCCATGGGCGAAAGACCTGGTTATCTGATTCTGTAAGGATCACAGCCTAGAAAACCATATGGGGCAGTTCTACTCTGCCACATGTAGTTGCTATGAATTGAAATCAACTTGATGGCACCTAGCAACAACAGATTCCTCAGAATGCAAATGCAGTAAATTTATGTTTAACTTTTTAAGAAACTGTTAACTCTTCTCCAAAGATGCTGTACCATTTTACATTCCCACCAGCAATGTGTGAGGTTTCTGTTTCTGCATATCTTTACCATCACTTGTTATTGTTATCTTTTTGATTATTGCCATTCTGGTGGTTGTGTAGTGGTATCTCATTTAATTTTCATTTGCATTTCCTTAATGACTAATCATGTTGAGCATCTTTTCATATACTACCTGGCTATTTGTATATCTTCTTTGGTGAAATGTCTGTTCAAAAATTTTGCCTATTTTTAAATCGGGTTGTTTGTATTCTTGCTATTATTGGTTATTTATAATGGTTTTCTGATTTTGAACAAGTGTGATATGGTCATGAGAAGAATAGATAGGATATCTGACAAATGTCCATGTTTCTGTACTTGTACTGCAGTGTCTATGCAATTGAAAGAGGGGGTGGTATTTAAACTTTTTTTCTGTTTGTTTGTTACAGAACCAAAGAGGCACTGGTAACAAGTGGTGGAATTTGCAGAAATATGTAGAAGTTTAGGAATGTGTGGAGACCGCGGAACAACACCGAAAAGGCTGTATTTGCCAGCATCATGGTCATGTAGAGCAGGCACCCATGCTATTCTCTCCAGGAAGGCAGTTCTGGGAAGATACCAGCACACTTCCCCAACTGCGTTAACCCATAGACACTGATTAGAAAATACTTGCTACTTCTACCATAGCTTGAAGAATGTTCCTCAATCTTATTTTGTTTGTAATTTAGTAATTCATAACGAGAATTGTTGAGAAACTTCAGAATTATTTATCACTATTAAATGACTGTGAAATGCTTTATTAATCTAATAAGCAGGCCATGTAAAATAGTGTGTTTTAGTTATGCTCAATTTGTTTCTAACACCAGGTTATAGGTTGGAAACACTCTTGCTCTTCTTCCTTGGATTGCTCCTCCTATAGTATTTTTCATTCTTGCTCCTTGTCTTCTGTTAGGTGTTCCTAAGCTATTTGTACACCATCTCCAAATCTCTGGAGGTAAGCTATGAAAACTTAATAAGCTGTCGAATTTAAAATCTGGGAGGATCATTAATAATGCTGTTTTTCAAGACTCAGATTTTTATAGATAGGCCAGTGTAACCTCTGGAGATTTTGATTCCTTAGGTATGAGATGGGGCTTGGGAATGTTTTTGTGAGTAGAGCTTCAGTGGGTAGGGATTCTTAGGATTAGGCATATTTGGGAAGCATTGGTGTGGTGGAAAGAGCAGGGCTTTTGATCAGACCAACCTGGGTTCTAGTCACAGCTCATTTAGTTGCCAGCTGTATGTTTTGGGGCACATTAAACCATCTTCTCAAATATTAGTTTTCTCTAATAATAGTATCTACCTCATAGAATTGTTGAGAGGCTCAAAAGAAATAACATATATAAACATAAACGGCATCTATTGTAATTACGTACCATTTATCAACAATAATCAGACAAATATCTGAGCACTATGGGCAAAGATGAAGAAGATTCATTCATTGTCCTCAAGAAATTTACCAGTTAGTAGGGGGGTGGGGATGAGCATGTTACAATGCAAGGCAATAAGTTATCAAACAAGTTCAGAGCCATTTTTTCAAGAAAGAAAATGATGTAGACAGACATTGCTACAGTAGGAGTATGGAGTTAGTGTGTAGGGTGGAATAAGGTGGGAACTAGGAACAATAAAGACCCAGGGGCTGGAAATGATATAGCATCTTTAGAAAACAGTGAACAGTCTCATTGGTCTCCTTCATATGGCAAACGTGGAGTAATATCAGGAGGTAAGGATGGAAAGGCTGGGAGACTTGTGATTAGTAGTGTCACTAGGGTTGGTGTCACCCAGTGCGGTAGCTCATGGTGTTATCTCCTCCATGCTAACTACCACAATATTGTAGTTAAAACACCAGAAAATTTGACAAAATCAGTGACGGTAAAAACGTCGGCAGCAAGGAAAACAACAGGGCATGCTTGTAGTGCGTGCAGACGAAACCACGATTCGAAGTGTCATTGTAATTGCATAGTAATGACAGCTCTGACCAGAGCACATTAGAAAGTTCAAAGAGGAAATTAGCATGGAGTTTCAGCCTTGTAGGTATACTGACACAGGTAAGCTGGGTTTACAAAAAATGTTTTTGTTGTTATAACTAACTACAGGGGTATTTTTATAAAAAATAATAAACTCCCGCAGAAACACTGCACAAAACTTTTATAGACAGTCATTTTGGTGTCCACCCCCTCTGACAGTGTCACCTCGTGTTGTCCGCACTATCCACTCTCCCTAGTGACACCGCTGCTTGTGATGATAGTAGGTTTTGAGAGAAGGCTTAAGGAGTTTGGCTTTTGTTTCCACTAAAGATTTTGACTAGGAGAATGACAGTAAGAATGTACATTAATCTTCTAAAAAATGTACTGTATTTTAGAAGATTAATCTGGTAGTACTGTGAGAGCAAGAGTTGATTCAGGAGGAAAAATTAGGAGGCTGCTTCAATAATAAGAGTAATTCAGTAGTAACTTAGGTATTGAACTAGGTGATAACGGTGGGAATCCACATCTCAAAACGAGGTTCAGGTGCCCAAAATACATTTGAAAAATGCTGTATAAAATTCCTATACTCCAGGCAAATAAAGAAAAAATTGTGCATATTAAAGATTTTCTTTAAAGCGTGCCCTTTAGCTCTTAACGTTTTGAAAACCTGTAAGTTGAGAGCCAAGAGGTGAGGGGGGAAGGAGCAGAGGAGTAGCCCAGGGGAGAGGGGCGGGGAGAAGGCACAGTGGAAGGGGCGGGGCCGAGGGCCGAGGTGCGCGTTAGCTGCGGGGTATCGCGAGAGTTGGGCGGGCCGAGCAATCGTAGCAGTCAATTCTACCACCCTCCCGGGAGGAGCCGCCGGCCCTGGTCTCTTCAAATTCTGAGCTCTCATCATGGCGGCGGCGGCGGCGGCGGCAGCTGTCGGGTGTCCGCAGCAGCCCCAGCCCGAGCTGCCCGCACTGGGGTTGGCCCTGGACAAGGCGGCCACTGCCGCGCATCTGAAGGCGGCCCTCAGCCGGCCGGACAACCGAGCGGGCGCTGAGGAGCTG
Source organism: Dugong dugon (assembly GCA_030035585.1). NCBI lineage: Eukaryota > Metazoa > Chordata > Mammalia > Sirenia > Dugongidae > Dugong > Dugong dugon. The sequence continues at coordinate 131,663,501 of CM057461.1, forward strand.
CAGGCGCTGCTGGAACGGGTGCTGAGCGCCGAGCGGCCGCTGGCCGCGGCTGCGGGCGGCGAGGAGGCGGCGGTGGCGACGGCGGGTGGCGCAGGCGGTCCGGGTGCTGCCGAGGAGGAGGCCCTGGAGTGGTGTAAGTGCCTTCTGGCAGGCGGCAGCGGCTACGACGAATTCTGCGCGGCAGTGCGGGCCTACGACCCCGCTGCGCTCTGCGGCCTGGTCTGGACAGCCAACTTCGTGGCCTACCGCTGCCGGACGTGCGGTATCTCCCCCTGCATGTCGCTGTGTGCCGAGTGTTTCCACCAGGGCGACCACACCGGGCACGACTTCAACATGTTCCGCAGCCAGGCCGGGGGCGCCTGTGACTGCGGTGACAGCAACGTGATGCGGGAGAGTGGGTGAGTGGAATCCTTCCCCCGGGTGAAGCGATTCCCGAGCGAGGGGCACCCAGGATGGCCCAGGCCGGGGTCCCAGGAGGGCTGTCGGAGACTGAGAGTCGACCTGATCTGTCAAGGGAAGGAGGTGGGGGAGAGTGCAGCCACATAGGGATGGAGGTGACTGAGCTGTCAATGGTGAAAAGGGGGTGGGGAGTATGGGCGAGCGGAGAGCATGTTTAGGGGGCAGGGCTGTGAATTTTGGGGGAAGCCAGGGCCCGTGAGCGATGGCTAGAAAAGAGCCTGTGCGTAAGGTAGGAGGGGAGGGAGGAGGAATGGATACGTGGAGAATCTGGTGTCGAGCTGTCAATTGTGTACTTATTGTTGGGAAAGGCTGTAAAGATGCCTGCTTCTTGGGAAGACACTGAGGATGCGATTTGGATTGGCTGGGAGGGGGTGGTATTGGGGAAAGAATTGGGTCGTGGGATGATGCGGGGGCGGGAGGAGGGTTGGTCTGTAACTGCACGGGAGGACGTTCGCGGTGGTGGTAGGGGGAAGGAGTTCTGAAACTGTCAGTGTGTCTGTCAGTCTGAGGAAAGGAGCTCTTGAGCTGATGGGAGTTGAGGGAGGAGGGAAGGGGAGGGGCCTGCGTGAAAAGTGACTGTTGAGCTGGCAGTGCAGTATTTGGTGTGCTGGAATGAAATCTAGAATTGGGCTACTGAGCAGTCGGTTATAGAATACTCTCCATACCAGATAAACAGACAAAACCGGAGTGAATTCGCTATCAAGTGTTAGATCTTCTCCAGTTAAGGGCACTCTGTTCACTGACTAATATGTGAACATCTCTCTAAAAGGAGAGACTCAACAAATGGTTTTTTGACAGGAGTGATGTAACAGGGTATTGGGACTTAGGACAGAAGACAACATTCAGAAGTTGCAGTGAGTTAAAGAGTTCGTACATATAGGGTCTTGGCTCGGGGCATGATGTCAATGTCAGGGGGAAGTCTGGGAAAAAAAGGAAAAGCTTAGTGAAAGACAGGAGATTTTGGTTGGGTAGTAGTTGAAAGAACATTAGCAAATCCAGTTATTCAAGTTTTCCAATTTTCAGGTTTTATAATTTACGATCGAGTTATAATTCCTTTAGAAATGGTGACTTCTTTTTTCTTTTGGAGTACTTGTAGGTTACTGTTAACTCCACAATGTTTGTACCTACTATGTGGAAGCAAGGCTCCTTGGGTATTAAAAGTGAACACGACGTGGACCTAGCCCTTAAGCTGCTTATGCTAGAGTAAAACCAAAACCAAACCAGAAGGCAATAAATTCCTTAAATAGTAGTCGGGGAGTTAGAGGAGGGGGAGGTGGCTTCTACATAGCCTATGAAAACTGCCTTCAGAAAGGAGGTGTTTTGAACTTGCTAAAAATAACAATAATAATTCCAGCTAACATTTGAGAGCTTAAAGTATATGTGCGACACTACTTAAAGTATTTGAAAAATTTAGTATATGAATAGGTAAATTTTAATATGTGAATAGGTAAAATATTCATATAATTAAGCAGTAAATAAAAAGGCACACAGTTTGAAGTCTCCGTTCCATCATGTCTCCCATCTACCTATAATTATTTGTTTCTTAGTGCAAATACAAGCAAGAATGAATATGTATTCTAACTTTTCAGTAACTTTTTTGTACAAGAGGTAACATACCACATGCACTGTTCTGCATTCACTCATCACAGAGGTCTTTCTGTATCAGTAGATTCTGTATCTGTGTATCAGTGTCATGCATAGTATTCCATGTCATGAATTTGCCACTCTTTTATTTAATCATCTCTTTTGATGGACATTTGGGTTTCCATTATGTAATTAAAAAAACCTGGCATACCTGTCCTTTCACACCTCTGCAAGAATATCAATGGGATAAATTCTCAATAGGGTGTTTCCAAATTGCTGCCTGTAAGGCTTAGCAACGTATGAAGTTGCCTGTTTTCCAACAGAGTCATTAATAGTGTGTTATTAAAACTTCTGGATTTGGTGAAAAGTGATCAGATTCTCACTGCTTTAGATGATTTAACACATTTAATCTTCAACAACTCAGATTGTTGTTATTATTCTCCCTACTGTACAGAAAAGGAAAATGGGGCACAGAGTTAGAAAAAACTTGTCCAGGATTACACAGGAGGTAGCAAGCAAGCTAGGCATGCTGGCACCAGAGCTGATGCTCAGCCACTACTCTCTATGCTTCTACTAAATGGCATTCTTACTGAACTTCCATTCAGTACTGTGTTTTGTCTTTTTTTTTTTCTTTTTTTTTTAAATATGCCATTCTCGTTTGGGTCTTTGTTTCTTGTTTAAATCTTTTTTAAACTTGGTGCAATCCTTAACTGATACTTAGGTATTTTTTACTTCTTGGACTGGACTAACATTTAGGAGACTCCCAAAGAACATGAAGGTAGGAAATAATATTGATTCTATGTTAGTTCTTCCTTGAATTTTGGAACACAGTGGTGATTATCTGATTGACCTGGGTGAGGTACAAGTCTGATCTCTGTGATGCTTCAGTGCATGCATGGAAATATGTCAATGAGTTTCTTAGAAGGTACTTAACACAGGTTTAAGGCATTGAGTTGTAGATAGTCCACATCTTAGTTTTACAGCATTTGTCTTTACCTGTATCTCATTGATACTTATTTTTTCCCCAGTCTGACAACCATTTATGAATAGATATGGAATATTTAAAGATTTATTATTGTCTCTGTATCTGAAATAAAGAACTGTAGCTTGTATGTGTCAGCAGTTGCCATGTCCAATTTCATAAAGGAAAAGATTGAACAATAAATAGTATTGTGGCCATCTGATTATTCTGAAATTTTTGCAGTTCTTTCGGTCAGATAGAATAATCTTCTATGCTACACATCTCATCTACTACCTAGAGAGACATAGATGATCTTGGTCGGTTGTGCAGGTTAGAAGACTGCTTCTGGAACTTTTCAGAACTGGAAATCAACAAATTATAGCAGTGGTCTTGGTGAGCAAAGCTGGACTACCAAAGTTTAAAGATATGTTAATTTTGGGGTTGTTTGTTATTCTAACTGCCATCAAAAAACCAAAATCAAACCTGTTGCTGTCGAGTAGTTTCCGATTCATAGTGACCCTATAAAACAGGGTAGAACTGCCCCATAGGGTTTCCAAGGAGTGGCTGGTGGATTTGAACTGCTGACCTTTTTTTGGTTAATAGCTCTTAACCACTGCACCACCAGTAGGTCCTTGGTAAGTGTCAAATTCAATTGGATAAAAATAATGGCAGTTATACCTGAAAAATTGCTCAAAGATTACATTGCTTTAGTTGTTCAGGAGGTGGCATTGATTATTAAATCCATACAGCTTTTTTTCAGATTGCTTCCTGGATAATTTTATTTTTTAATTTCCAAAGTAATACATATAGATTATATGTAAAAATAAGTGGGTAAAGTAAAAAGTTAAGGTTCGTCTTTCCTCCATCCCACTCCTCAGTGAGAAATTTCCCTTACTTTCTTTTGAGCTTAGTTATGCATTTGAAAGTTGTTAGTTATTATTTACCCAGCATCTCCCCATGCTTTATTGAGGGAAGTTTTTAAGTTGTTTGGTCAATGGTAATGCCAGAAATGGAAGCAGTGAATAGATAGTTGAATAGTGTTCATCCTCATCTGTACCTTGCTCTTTTCCTTTAATAATATTTATTGCATACTGTCTCATATTAGTACTTTTTTTTAAAAGCTAGATAGTATTCCATTCAATTTTCTTTTTTTTAGTATTTTATTGTAATTTATGCAGTCATGTTCTCTACTGATGTACATTTACATTCTTTCCAGTCTTGGGCTATAGTAAACATTGCTGCAGTCAGTATCCTTGTATACACTTCTTTGTGTATACATGTGAGCATACGTATGAGGATAAATTCCTAGAAGTATATTTGGGCTAAAGGAAATATGATTTCAAATACTGATAGAACTCACCAAAGAAATTACTTGAAATTACCCTCCCATCAACAGTGTTTAAAAGAGCATGTTTCCTCGCATCCTGACCAGTATGTATGGTGTTAACAATATTCTTGATCTTTGTAAATCTCATAAGCGAAGAGTGGTATCTTGTTTTATTTATTTTACCCTTCCCATTTGCCCTTTTTTTTCCCAAACTGGAGTATTTTGAAACAAATCTCATGAATAAATTCATGAGCATTTAACAAAAAAATAAATTTATAATTTTATTGATAAATATTTGAGTATGTATCTTAATAAAGAGATATAGACTCTTAAAAAAAGAAAACCATAACCACAGTACCATTGAAAACCAAACCTGTTGCCATAGAATAGATTCTGACCCACAGCGAACCTACAGGACAGGGGAGAACTGCCCATAGAATTTATGGAAGCAGACTGCCACATCTTTCTGCCACACCTAAAATATTCACAACTATTCCATAATGCCATTACATATCCAGTCAGTGTTTAGATTTTCTCAGTTGTCTCTTAAATGATTTTTTAGAGTCGATTTATTAGAATCAGGACCCAAGCAAGTTCCTAATATTGTATTTGGTTGCTATATCTCATAAGTCTCTTTTAATTTGTAGGGTATAGAACCTTTCTCTCCTTCCCCACGCCTGGAATTTATTAAAGAAAACTACATTCTGAATTTTACTGATAGCATCTCTGTGATGTTTAACATGTTTCTCAGTTCATTGTTTCTTGCAAACCAGTAGTTGAATCTAGAGGCTTGATTGGATATCAGATTCTATTTTTTTTTTGGCGAGAAAATTTTATAGTGGTGTTGGGTATATACTGTTGCATCACATTGGTAGTCACAGAATGTCTGCTTGTCTGTCTGTTAGCTGATGTTAGGATTGATCAGTAGGTTCAGGGAAGCAGCCTGACCATTTGCTATAAAGTTCCCCATCATGTTAAGGATTTTAGCAGCCATTGATTATCATTGTCCAGATCCATTATTTTATTAGGGGTTTTAAAATGGTGATATTCTAATTGTATTCTCCCTCATTTTTAGTGAGAATTTATTCTAGAAAACTCTATTCTTAAAGTTTCAAGGATGAAAGCTATATTTCACAGATATCTCTAGATGTGTTTTCCAGAACTCTTTTGTGGAAGGGGAGCACTCTGGTCAAACAAACTTGGAAAATACTACACACTGTGTCTTCTTTTTAGAGGTCTGCAATGTGTAACATCTTAAAGAAATTCTATAGTAAATAAATCTGCAGCTTTGAATAATTTCATGTTCAATGGTTAAATCTGAGAAGCTGTTATTTTTGAGTCATACCAATTTGAATTTGTCCACTTGAATACTCGGCCATTATCATGCCATTATCAGCATGTCCAAAATGGAATCAATTATAGCTCCCCAAAATAGCTCTCTGTAGATTTTCCTTTTCTTTCTTCCTTTTTATTTTGTTACTAGTATCATGTTTTTTTATTTTGTTTTTGTTTTTTGAATCAAATCCCACTTAACAGTGGCTTACACCTTAGAAACATTTACTGTTTGCACCTCAGGACTAGTCTAGCAGCTTTTTAGTGTCATTGGGGACCCAAGCTTTTTACAGACATTTGCTCCATCACTTAATGTAATGACTTTTGATCTTTGTTGTCTCATGGTTGGGGAAAAACAGGAGTGGATTTTTCTAGACATCTAATAGTGTCTGCCAGTGTCATTCTTGATTTTTGCCTTTTGCAGTGCAATGAATTACTTAACGTGGCCCTTCTAGCCATGGTCTTTGTGACTCACACACAGTGATTGGGTGGGATTGTGCAGATAAGGTTAATAGTGGTCTGCCAAGGGGATTGGTCAGTTTTGCCATCCTGCTAGGCTTCAAAGAGAGCAATTCCAGAGCAAAGAGAGGATCCCACCACCACCAAGGAAGAGCAGCCAATAGTTGAGTGCGTACTTTGGACCTGTGATCCCTGAGCTTAGAAGCTCCTGGAACCAGGAGACAGAGAGAGAACTGTAACACTGAAGACAGCGAGAAACAGTGGCAGAGAAACAGTAGCAGGAGAGACCAGCAGAAGATAGCACAGTGGGCTTTCCCGCCGACAGGGTGAGAAAGCTGAGTGCCTTTGTGCCGAGGCTTACTGGTGAGTGGGGTGCCTTTGGGCACTTATTGGCAGAGCTAAAAGGTCTTTGTAAACTTACCTGAGCAGGGGAGAGGCCCACGGCCAGAGAGAGGCTTTCATGGGAGCCCAGCTGGGAAGATGAAAGATCTGTATCCTGAGAGTTCCTCAACCTGAATTATAACCTGTTACTCCCCTAATAAATCCCGTAATTTTGAGTATGGTCCATGAGTTCTGTGTGCCTTTGCAGTAAATTATTGAACACAGCAGAGAAGTAGAGAGTACCATGGGAGGGACGGTTGGTGTCAGAATTGGTAAAGATGGTGGAGAGAGGAAGCATGTCTGACCTCTGCCTCATAGGAATCATGGGCTGTTGATCTTGATTCTCTTTCTCCCTTGTGAAGTTAGAGGAGGTTAGACGTTGCCCCCACACCGTTTTTACACCTTTCCCTCTACTCCCATGTTTTATTGCCAAGACCTGTTCTTTTGTTTTGTCTCAGATTTGTCCCCTTTGCATTCGGTTACCACTTTAGTCCAAGCCTTCCTCACATCATAATCCTATTCCATAATAATTTAATGTTTTCCTCCTTATAATAATTTCACAGTCTAACCTCCATGCCTGTAAAATTCTGCTTTACATATGTCACTCCTTTGCTTAAAATAGCTTCCTGTTGTTTATAAAGTCTAGAGCCCTTAGTCTGGTGTCAAGAGTTTTCCACAACATGACTTCTATCTACATGTCCTTATCTTCTTCATTGCCCCGTGAAACTCTCTCAGTAATTTTTTTACCTCATTGTGTACATTCCTGCCCTCAAAGTCTCAGGTTGTACCTTGTCGAGCAAAGTCCATTGCAAGGTTTACTTTTACTTTGAAGTTCATTTGTGGGGAACACACTCCTATAGCACAGGTATGTGTTTTGTGCATAGTGCATGTTTTGACTTTTTGACGTACCATTGTTCTTTTTTTTTTTTTTTTTTTTTACTTTAACAAACACATTTATTTTCTCAAAGTTTAGGAGGCTAGAAGTTCGAATTCAAAGTGCCGGCTCGTAGGGAAGCCTTTCTTTCTCTGTTGGCTCTGGAGGAAAGTCTGTGTCGATCAGGACAGCCTCTTCTCAGCCGTGTTGTGTCTGCAGGCAGCTCTGTCTGGCCCTTGGCTCCTGGGCCCCTTGGCCTGGTGTCTGCCCTGCTTGGACAAGTGTTACAAAGCTCTTTAGCTTCGCTGATAAGTGCCCAGAGGCACCCTACTCCGCCAGGAAGCCTGCTGCCCGAAGGCACTCAGTTCACTTGCTCCATGGGTCAGCTCCTGCGCCGTCTCACGCCGGTCTCCTGGCTCTGCTGCACAGTTTTTCTGCACAGTTTTTCTGCTGCTGCTTCTCAACCATCTTGCACCATCTCACAAAGTGGAGAACAGCTACACAATACTGGGAATCATGGCCTAGCCAAGTTGACACATATTTTAGGGGGACACAATTCAATCCCTGACACTGACACATTCCTATAAAAATAAAACCTACCAAAACTAACTCAAAAAGGCATTTAAAAAAACTGAATAACCATATAGCCATTCAAGAAGATACTTCCCACAAAGAAGACACTAAACCTAGATGGTTCATAACATGCTTTCTCAAACGTCCCAGAGAGACAAAAACTTCCAGTTTATGAAGCTAATAAAATCTCGACACCAAAACCAGACAAGGACTGTATGACTGTAGAAAATTAGACACCAGATTCACTCAAGAACATGAATGCAAAAGTCTTAAACATAATGTTAGCAGAAAAAAATCCAGCAATGTATAAATAATGAATATATGCCCAAGTTAGGGTAATCCCAGGAATGCAAGATTAGTTTAGTATTATAAAATTAATGTATATCATTATATTACTTGATTAAAAGAAAACTCATATGAATGTCTCAATAGAGGAAAACAAAATTCAACATCTTTTCATGATAAAACTCTTAGCAAGCTAAGAATAAAATACAACTTTCTTAGTAGGATGAAAAGCGTCTACAAAAAACCTAGGGAACATTGGTGCCTCAGTCGTAGAATTCTTTTTTTTCTGAAATTTTTTATTGTACTTTAGGTGAAAGTTTACAGGGCAAATTAGTTTCTCATTAAACAATTAATACACATATTGTTTTGTGACATTGGTTGCCAACCCCACGACATGTTAATACTCTCCCCTTTTCGACCTTGGGTTCCCCTGTTATCAGCTTTCCTGTCTCCCTCTGCCTTCTTGTCCTTGCCCCTGAGCTTAGGTGCCCATTTAGTATCATTTTGTTTTAGGGGCCTGTGTAGTCTTTGGCTGAAGGGTAAACCTCAGGAGTGACTTCAGTACGGAGTTAAAAGGCTGTCAGGCCAGTAAGTCTGGTCTTTTTTTGTGAGTTAGAATTTTGTTCTACATTTGTCTCCAGCTCTGTCCGGGACCCTCTGTTGTGATCCCTGTCAAAGCAGTTGGTGGTGGTAGCTGGGCACCATCTAGCTGTGCTGGACTCAGTCTGGTGGAGGCTGTGTGGTCCATTAGTAGTCCATTAGTGGTCCATTGTGGTCCATTAGTTCTTTGGACTAATCTTTCCCTTGTGTCTTTGGTTTTCTTCATTCTCCCTTGCTCCAGATGGTGTGGGACCAGTGGCTTATTTTAGAGGCCCACTCATAAGCTTTTAAGACCCTAGAAGCTACTTACCAAAGTAGGATGTAGAACATTTTCTTTATAAACTGTGTTATGCCAGTTGAGCTAGATGTCCCCTGAGACTGATACACCATTATTTTTATGCCTAGTTTATACCCTTATAAATAACAAAATTTTAATAAAAGCTTGATCTTGAAGACCTTTGCATTGTCTACCTCTTTTATTTATATCCTTTTTACATATGGGGTCACCATGAGTTGGAGTCAGCTCCGCAAAAACCAAAACCAAACCTGTTGCAGTTGAGTCGATTCCGACTCATAGTGACCCTGTAGGACAGAGTAGAACTGCCCCCATAGTTTCCAAGGAGCACCTGGTGGATTCGAACTGCTGACCTTTAGGTTAGCAGCTGTAGCACTTAACCACTACGCCACCAGGGTTTCCCATACATACTCATATTTTAGCAAATTGCTTAATTGTACCATATTTTCTGATTATTGCTTTTTAGGGTTGGTATGAGTTGGAAATGACTTGATGACAGTGGGTTTGGTTTTAGACCCCTGGTGGTGCAGTGGTTAAAGCACTCAACGGCCAACCAAAAAGTTGGTGGTTTGAACCCACCAGCTGTTCTGTGGGAGAAAGATGTGGCAGTCTGCTTCCATAAAGATTACAGCCTTGAAACCCCTGTAGGACAGTTCTGCTCTGTCCTGTAGGGTCACTATGAGTTGGAATCAACTCAATGGCAGTGGTTTTTTTTTAGGGGGTTTATTAGAGCTAATCTCTTATATTATGTATGTATATATATTTGCCATGGATTATTTGTGAAATTTTCTTCCCTACGAACGTGATAACCATCTAACTCTCAAGTTACCGAGCAAAACAAAGGAACACAGCATCTGTTATGATCTAAGAGCTTGAAGGAAGATGAGGAAGAGCTGAAGATATTTCTTTGTTCCTTTTTGTGTGTTCATTGTACTTTTTTTCCATTTCTAGTTTACTATGGATAATGTAGGCATAATATTCTACTTTAACTGTAAGTATAATTTCTAGTGATCTTCATTGTAGTGAAGTTTACACTAGAGCAATTTGGAAGTCTTATTTTTATTTTTTTCTAATGGCTTTATATCATTTTAGAATATTGTGAAATTTTAAGACTGTTTTCAATTACCAAACATTTTGAATAGACAGAAGAGAAGGGAAAATAATATATTAGATACTTTTGTATTCACTACTGAGATTAATTAGATGTTAACTTTTACCATAATTGCTTTAGAGCTTCTTTAAATCAAGTAACTAATGCTTAGCCCGCCTCCTCCTCCTTTTTTCTTTCTGTCCCCAGAGGTTACCATTATCCTGAAATTCATGTGGCATACCCGTGCATGTTTTTGTACTTTTACTACATCTAAGCAATATATATGTAATTGTTTTAGAGTGTTGAAATTTTGGATAAATGATTTTATATTGTATGAATCCTTTTTTGCAACTTGCCATATTCACTTATCATTATTTTTGAGTTTTTCCTCATGTTAACAGTGTAGACTGGGTTCATTCATTTGACTACTGTTAAATAGTCCACAGTATGATTAAAAGGAGTCCTGTTGGCGCAATGATTAAATGCTCAGCTACTACTGGAAAGGTGGGTGATTGGAACCCACCAGCCACTCTGCAAGAAAAAAGACCTTGCGATCTGCTCCTGTAAAGATTACAGCCTAGGCAATGTTATGGGGCAATTCTGCTCTGTCCTATAGGGTCGCTATGAGTTGGAATCAGCTCCATGGCACACAGCAACAATATGATTGAACAGTTTACTCATCTGTTTCTTTGCTGAGGGGCAACTAAATGTTTTGTATTTGTCATTGGTTCAAAAAATGCTGCAGGGAACATTTTTTTATTACTTAAAAAAATTTTTTTTTTCTTAATTGTACTTTAGATGAAGGTTTACAGAACAAACTAGCTTCTCATTAAACAGTACACATATTGTTTTATGACATTGGTTAACAACCTCATGACATGTCATTACTCTCCCTTCTAGACCTTGGGTTCCCTATTACCAGCTTTCCTGTCCCCTCCTGCCTTCTAGTCCTGACTGATGTGCCCATTTAGTCTTGTTTTGTCCTCTGGGCTTGTCTAATCTTTGGCTAAAAGGTGAATCTCAGGAGTGACTTCGTTACTGGGCTAAAAGCATTTCCAGGGGCCATACTCTTGGGCTTCCTCCAGTCTCTGTCAGGCCAGTAAGTCTAGTCTTTTACTGAGTTAGAATTCTGTTCTACATTTTTCTCCGTCTCTGTCTGGGACCCTCTATTGTGATCCCTGTCAGAGCAGTCGGTGGTGGTAGCTGGGCACCATCTAGCTGTACTGAATTCAGTCTGGTGGAGGCCGTGGTAGTTGTGATGTATTAGTCCTTTGGATTTTCTTTCCCTTGTTACTTTAGTCTTCTTCATTTTCCCTTGCTCCTGAATGGGTGAGAGCAGTGGAATATCTTAGGTGGCCGCTCACAGGCTTTTAAGACCTCAGATGCTACTCACCAAAGTAGAATGTAGAACATTTCCTTTTTTCTTTTCTTTCTTTTTTTTTTTTTTTAAGAGGTTAAACAAAATAGACATTTATTTTTGTCTCACAGAAAAGTCAAGAAGTTAAACTCCAAGGCTAGTCTGGTCGCTCAAGATATCTGGGATCCAGGCTCCTTTTTTCTTGTTTTCCCACCATACAAGCCTTCCATTTCTGAGGTCCCCTGGTCCCCTGCTGGAGCTCCAGCCACTGCATTTCTGTTTCAGCTACAGGAAGGGGGAAGGGGGGAAGGACGGGCAGGCCCCCAACATATATCATTCAAGGAAATTGTACTGTCCTTACGCCCAGTCACTCTCAGCTGAACAATATAGTCTTTATTCAGATTGGACATGTATCAGCTAGACTTTCTGAGTTCTATTACAAACAAAAGGAACACCTGTTGTCTGCTTCGACACCTTATTCAAAGCTACCTTCACTCAGTACTCCTCTGGCAGCTGTGGCCAGTTAGTGGAGGCAGAATTGTTACAGTAACCCTCTACAGGAAGCTCTGAGGCTTTTTAAAGCTGGCTGTATGACTGGCATTTATCCTGCATGGCCTGTGAGGCAAAGAGAAATTTGCTCCCTTGAAGCCACATCACAGCATACTTAAAATTTTTTTAATTAGTTTTATTTATTTTGTTGTTGTTGAGAATATACACAGCAAAACATACACCAGTCCCACAGTTTCTACATGTACAATTTAGTGACATTGATTACATTCTTCCAGCTGTACAGCCATTCTCGTCCTCCTGAGTTGTTCCTCCCCCATTAACATAAATCACTGCTCTCTAAGATTCCTGTCTAATCTTTCAAGCTGCTGTTGTTGCTTTGATCCCATACAGGTAGTTCTTAAAAGAGCATAATGCTCAAGGCAGACATTTTTTACTAGTTAAGCTAAATTGTTGTTTGGTTTAAGAAGACGTCAGGGGATATTTTTGGTTTAAGGTTTAAAGATTATCTCAGGGCAATAGTTTCAGGGGTTTAGCCAACCTTCATGGCTCCAGGAAGTCTGGAGTTCATGAAAATTTGAAATTCTGTTCTGCATTTTCTCCCATTTGATTAGGATTCTTTTATAGAATCTTTGATCAAAACTTTCAGTAATGGTAGCCAGGCACCATCCATTTCTTCTGGTCACGTGGCAAAGGAGACAGTTCTTCATGGAGGCAATCAGCATTCATATACACATTTCATTTCCTCCTTCTATTCCTGACACTCCTTCTTCCTTTGTTGCTCCAGGCGAATAGAAACCAATTGTGCCTTGGATGGCTGCTTGCAAGTTTTTAAGACCCCAGGCTCTACACAACAAAGTATTAGGCCAGCTAATTGGGATAACACATTAAACCATCTTGCTAAACCTCCAAACCAAGAAACCAAATTCCATGAGGTTTTTGCTTATACATAGCAGCCTCCGCAGCCTAAGCAGCCTTGGCAGAGCTACTCTTTTCTTTTTTTGTTGTTGTTGTAAATATATCTGTTGCACAGTTTTGCCAGTTCAACTTTTTATAGGTGTACAGTTTATTGACAGCAGTTACAATAATCAGCTGTGCAACCTGCAGGGAACATTCTTGCGTGTGTTTTTTGTACATGTGTACTAGAATTTCTTTGAAATAGATTCCTAGGAGGGGAATTCCTGGGTCATAGGACATGCTATTCTTCAGTATTACTAGTTAGTTAAGAATTGCCCTCCAATGATAGATCCAGTTTATACTCCCACCAGGAATTTGAATTCTTATTTTTCTACTTATCAAAACTTGATGTTATCAGATTTACAAGTTTTTGCCTTTCTGTTAAATGTAACCGTTTAAAAAATTTGAGTTTTTGACCACTAGTAAGGTTAAGCATCATTTATATGTTTTTGGGCCATTTGGATTTCTTCCTTTTGAATTTCTGGTTCATATTCTTTGCCTGTTTTTTTCAATTTTTCCCATACAAAAATTTGTACATACATTGTTATGTGACCCTAATTGCTCTCCCCATACTGTGACAGCACACTCGTCCTTTCCACCCGATTCACCATGTCCATTCAACCAACTCCTAACCCTCTCTGCCTTCCCATCTCACCTCTGGACACAAGCTGCCCGTTTAGTCTCTTATATCTACTTGAGCTAAGAGGCACACTCCTCACGAGTATCACTTTATGTCCCACAGACCAGTCCAATCCCTGTCTGAAGAGTTGGCCTCAGAAATTGTTTTAGTTCTGGGCTGATACAGAGTCCAGGGGCCATTCTTTCCGGGGTACCTCTAGTCTAAGACCATTAAGTCTGGTCTTCTTACTAGAATTTGAGTTCTGTACCTCACCTATTTCCTGCTCCATCAGGGACTCTCTGTTGTGTTGCCTGTCAGGGCGGTCATTGGTGGTAGCTGGGCACCATCTAGTTCTTCTCTTCTAAGACTGGTGAAGTCTCTGGTTTATGTGGCCCTTTCTGTCTCTTGGGCTACTACTGCTTTCCTTTGTGTTTGGTATGCTTCATTCTCCTTTAGACCAGGGGGTTGGGACCAACTGATGCATCTTAGATGGCTGCTTGCAAGCTTTTAAGACCCCAGATGCTGCTCACCAAAGCAGGAAGCAGAACATTTTCTTAATAAGCTTTGTTATGCCAGTTGACCTAGATGTCCCCTGAAAGCATGGTCCCCAGACCCCTACCCCTGCTACTCTGTCCCTCAAAGTGTTTGATTGTATTCAGGAAACTTCTTAGCTTTTGTTTAGTTCAGTTGTGCTGACTTCCCCTGTAGTGAGTGCTATCCTTCTCTTCACGTAATTCTTATCTACTATCTAGTTAGTAAATAACCTTCCCCCTCCCTCCTCACCCTCGTAACCATCAAAGAATGTTTTCTTCTGTGTTTAAACCTTTTCTTGAGATCTTATAATAGTGGTCTTACACAATATTTGTCCTTCTGTGACTGACTAAATTCACTCAGCATAATGACCTCCAGATTCCTCCATGTTATGTTTCACAGCTTCATCGTTGTTCTTTATCGTTGCATAGTATTCCATTGTGTGGGTATACCCTAATTTGTGTAGCCATTTGTCCATTGATGGGCACCTAGGTTGTTTGCATCTTTTTGCTATTCTGAACAGTGCTGCAGTGAACATGGGTGTGCGTGTATCTATTCGTGTGACGGCTCTTATTTCTCTAGGATATACTCCAAGGAGCAGGATAGCTGGATCGTATGGTACTTCTATATCTAGCTTTTTAAGGAAGCGCCAGATGGATTTCCAAAGTGGTTGTACCATTGTACATTCCCACCAGTGGTGTGTAAGTGTTCCAGTCTCTTGACAACCTCTCCAGCATTTATTATTTTGTGTTTTTTGGATTAATGCTAGCCTTGTTGGGGTGAGATGATATCTCATTGTAGTTTTGATCTGCCTTTCTCTGATGGCTGATGATCATGAGCATTTCCTCATGTGTCTTTTAGCCACCTGAATATCTTCTTTGGCGAAGTGTCTGTTCATATCCTTTGCCCATTTTTTAATTGAGTTATTTGTCTTTTTGTTGTTGAGGTTTTGCAGTATTTTGTAGATTTTAGAGATTAGATGCTGATCGGATTTGTCATAGCCAAAAATATTTTCCCAGTCTGTAGGTTGTCTTTTTATTCTTTTGGTGAAGTCTTTTGATGAGCATAAGTGTTTGATTTTTAGGAGCTTCCATTTATCTAGTCTCTCTTCTGCTGCTTGTGCAGTGTTACTTATGGTTCGTATTGTGTTTATGCCATGTATTACGGCTCCTAGCAATGTCACTATTTTTTCTTCCATGATCTTTATCGTTTTCGATTTTATATTTAAGTCTTTGATCCATTTTGAATTAGTTTTTGTGCATGGTGTGAGGTATGGGTCTTGTTTCAGTTTTTTTGTAGATGGATATCCAGTTATGCCAACACCGTTTGTTAAAGAGACTGTCTTTTCCCCAATTAACGGACTTTGGGCCTTTGTCAAATATCAGCTGCTTATAGGTGGATGAATTTATGTCTGGATTCTCAATTCTGTTCCATTGGTCTACGTATCTGTTTTTGTACCAGTACCAGGCTGTTTTGACTACTGTGACAGTATAATAGGTTTTAAAATCAGGTCATGTGAGGCCTCCCACTTTGTTCTTCTTCTTGAGTAATGCTTTACTTATTTGGGGCCTCTTTCCTTTACATATGAAGTTGGTGATTTGTTTCTCCATCTCACTAAAAAATGCCATTGGAATTTGGATTGGGATTGCACTGTATCTGTAGATTGCTTTCGGTAGAGTTGACATTTTCCCAATGTTGAGTCTTTCTGTCCATGAGCAAGGTATGTTTTTCCACTTATGCAGGTCTCCTTTGGTTTCTTGCCATAGTGTCTTGTAGTTTTCATTGTATAGGTCTTTTACTCTCTGGTTAGATTTATTCCTAAGTGTTTATCTTCTTGGGGGCTATTGTAAATGATATTGATTTGATGATTTCCTCTTGGAATTTCTCTTTGTTGGTGTAGAGGAATCCAAGTGATTTTTGTATGTTTATCTTGTATCCTGAAACTTTGCTGAAATCTTCTATTAGTTCTAGTAGTTTTCTTGTGGATTCTTTCGGGTTTTCTATGTATAAAATCATATCATCTGCAAATAGAGATACTTTGACTTCTTCCCTACCAATCTGGATTCCCTTTATTTCTTTCTCTAGCCTAATTGCTCTGGCCAGCACCTCCAGCACAGTGTTGAATAAGAGTGGTGATAAAGGGCATCCTTGTCTGGTTCCTGTTCTCAAGGGGAATGCTTTCAGAGTCTCTCCATTTAGGATGATGTTGGCTGTTGGCTTTGTATAAATGCCCTTAATTATATTGAGGAATTTCTCTTCTATTCCTATTTTGTTGAGAGTTTTTATCATGAATGGGTGTTGGACTTTGTATAGTGCCTTTTCTGTATCTATTGATAAGATCATGTGATTCTTATCTTTTGTTTTATTTATGTGATGGATTACACTGATTATTTTTCTAATGTTGAACCATCCGTGCATACCTGGTAGAAATCCCACTGGATCATGGTGAATTATTTTTTTTATATGTTGCTGAATTCTATTGACTAGAATTTTGTTGAGGATTTCTGTGTCAGTGTTCATGAGGGGTATTGGTCTGTAATTTTCTTTTTTTGTGGTGTCTTTACATGGTTTTGGTATCAGGGTTACGCTGGCTTCATAGAATGAGTTTGGGAGTATTCCATCATTTTCTAGGCTCTGAAATACCTTTAGTAGTAGAAGTGGTGTTAACTCTTCTCTGAAAGTTTGGTAGAATTCTCCGGTGAAGCCGTCTGGACCTGGGCTTTTTTTTGTTGGGAGTTTTTTTACTTACCATTTCAATCTCTTCTTTTGTTATGGGTTTATTTAGTTGTTCTACCTCTGTTTGTGTTAGTTTAGGTATTTAGTGAGTTTCTAGAAATTTGTCCGTTTTCTCTAGGTTTTCAAATTTGTTAGAGTACAGTTTTTCATAGTATTTGTTAGGTCTTCCTGGTGTATTGACCCTTTAATCATTATATAGTGTCCTTCCTTATCCTTTGTGGTGGATTTTACTTTAAAGTCTATTTTGTCAGAGATTAATATTGCCACTTCTGCTCTTTTTGAGTGTTGTTTGCTTGATATATTTTTTTCCATAGTTTGAGTTTTAGTTTGTTTGTGTCTTTAGGTGTGTCTCTTATAGGCAGCATATAGACGGATCGTGTTTTTTTTATCCAGTCTGCCACTCTCTGTCTCTGTATTGGTGCATTTAGTCCATTTATGTTCAGCATAATTATTGATACGTATGCGTGTAGTGCTGTCATTTTGATGTCTTTTTTGGTGTGTTATTCACAGTTTCTTTGTTCCATTTAATTTTCTGTGCTGAGTCATTTTTCTTTTTGTATTTTCTTTTCATTTTTTCCATTGTTGTTGATTTTGTGTTTGCTGAGTCTTTATATTTTTCTAGTTTTCTATTTTGACTTGTAGAATTGTTAGTTTCCTTTGTGGTTACCTTAATATATACCCCTATTTTTCTGTGTTTTTACCAGTCTTTTATTTCTTTGTATCACCTTGACTTCGTCTCCATATGAGAAATCTGTCTCCGTTTTTTAAATCCCTCTTTTTTGTTTTAATGTTGTCATGTTTTACATACTGACATCTGTTTCCATGTTTTCACTTTGATTTAGTTTTTTAATTTCCCTATCTGGGTTGATATCTGGTTGCTCTGTCCTGTGTTCTAGTCTTGGGTTGTTATCTGATGTTACTGATTTTCTAACCGGAGGACTCCCTTTAGTATTTCCTGTAATTTTGGCTTTGTTTTTGCAAATTTTATGAACTTCTGTTTATCTGGAAATGTCCTAATTTTGCCATCATATTTGAGGGACAGTTTTGCTGGATGTATAATTCTTGGGTGGCAGTTTTTTTCCTTCAAGGCTTTATAGATGTCATTCCATTGCCTTCTTGCCTGCATGGTTTCTGCTGAGTAGTCCGGCCTTATTCTTATTGACTCTCGTTTGTAGATGACTTTTCGTTTATCCCTAGCCACTCTTAAAATTCTCTCTTTATCTTTGGTTTTGGCAAGTTTGATTATAATATGTCTTGGTGGCTTTCTTTTGGGATCTACCTTATGTGGGGTTCAATGAGCATCTTGAATAGATACCTTGTCACCTTCACAATATCAGGGAAATTTTCTGCCAACAAATCTTCAATAATTATCTCTGTATTATCTGTTATCCCCCGGTTCTGGTGCTCTAATCACTCGTATGTTATTGCTCTTGACAGAGTCCCACATAATTCTTAGGGTTTCTTCATTTTTTTAATCCTTATATCTGAGTTTTCCTCGAATAAGTTGGTGTCAAGTACTTTATCTTCAGTCTCACTTATTCTGATTTCCATTGCGTCAATTTTGCTCCTTTGACTTTCTACTGAGTTGTCCAATTCTGAAACTTTATTGTTAATCTTCTGGATTTCTGATTGCTGTCTCTCTGTGGATTCTTGCGGCCTGTTAAATTTGTTATTATGCTCTTCTCTAATCTTTTTAATTCCTCTATTGCATGTTCTGCATTTCGATTAATTTCCTTCCTAATTTCTTGAGGAGTTCTGTATATTAATCTTTTGTATTCTGCCTCCGGTATTTCCAAGAAATTTTCCTCCTCTGGAAATTTTCTAGATTTTGTATTTTGGGAGCTTGCTAAAGCCGTCATGGATTGCCTCTTTATGTGGTTTGATACTGACTGTTGTATCTGAGCTATCAATAAGTTATTATATTTATTTATTTTATGTTTGCTTACTGTGTCCTAACTTCTTGTTTTGTTTTGATATGCCCGAATAGACTGCTTGTATGAGCTAGTTTGATTATCAGCATCTTTGAATCTCTAATGTCTTGTCACCAGGTAGTTAGATCTGTTACTAGGTATGTGAGCTCAGGGGACGGCCCACTCCTCCTGTATGGATTCAGCTCAGGTGCCCAGGTAGATAGCTACCAAATGTGTCATATAGGCTGTCACTTACAGTCCTAGACAGGCATGGGTGATGGGTGTAGGCACAGGAGCTGGCAGTCACGGCCGAGTATCCAGGAGGAAGACATGTCTGTGTTCCCTAGAATGTGTAGGTGGGTGAGTTTTGCAGCGAGACTATGAGCACCTAATGCTATTGGCTGTGAGGACTGGGGGGCACCTCTTATTCATGGGCCTCTCTCGCATGTGGCTAGGTGGCATAGGTGGAGTTACTAGTCCTCAGTCCCCTGATGTGGGTAGGTGAAGACCCTGCTTAATGGGCAGAGCAGTGTCAAATGTCAAGAACCTGCCACTTCAGAGCTCAAACAGTTGAAGTTAGAGTCCGCTATATACCCTGTCGTACTGTGGTAATGAGGGCCTATGTTGTTTAAATGGGCCCACACAAGTTTATGCAGGGAGAAATGCACTCAAAGTCCGTGGATCCCTTATGCCTGTTCCTAGGCAAAGGAGCTGTACGTACCCTGGTTTCCTGGGTTAGGCGAGTTGGCAGTTTATTTTTTCCTCTGTTTGTTAATGTGTTCACTCTCCAAGGCGGGGAGAATGGCTCCGGGCATGTGACGGATACTACTTCCGGCCCAGGGGACTTGGCAATTGCTGAAGCAGGTCCGGGACCCAGTGCAGAGTAGGGAGCGGGGAGGTAAATGGGAGAGAGGTTTTTCCCTAAGGGAGGTGGTTTTGATCCGCGTGGTAAGCCGTTGGCAAGTACTTATATTTCATAGAGGGCTGTTTCTCACTGGTTCTGGGTGGCCGTGTAGACTCTCTGTTACTGGGATTCTCCTGGTGCGGAGAACACACCTCCCGACTACGGCTGCTTCCCTGCCGCACGGCTCACCCCTGAGCTGACCAGGCCTGAGGGGCTCAGGCTCTCGCCGGGTCAGTTCTGGCAACTCCTCGCTGCTTTTGAACTGTCTCTCCCTCCCCTTGCCACTCAGTCCGGTTCTTCAACTCTGCCTTTGACGTTCAGGGCTCCCAGACTGCCATATATAATCAAATCACTTGATTTTTTTGGGTCTTTGTTATAACAGGGTCCACCAGAAGCGTCTGACTACTCTGCCATCTTGACCCCACCTCCTGCCTGTTTATTTAATAGAGTTTTAATTTTATCTTATTGATTTTTAGGAATATTTAATAATATTGTATATATTCTGGAGCTCTGGTGGCGCAGTGGTTTAGAGCTTGGCTGCTAACCAAAAGGGCGGTAGTTCGAATCCACCAGCCTGTCCTTGGAAACCCTATGAGGCAGTTCTGTTGTGTCTTGTAGGGTCGCTATGATTTGGAATAGACTCGATGGCAACAGGTTTTGATTTTATGTATGTTCTAGGTACCAGGTTTTGCTTTTATGTATGTTCTAGATACCAATCCTTGATTTCATGGATCTCTAATTTTAATTTCATCTTCTAGTCTGTGGCTTGTCTTTTCACCTTGTAGTATTTAATGATGTTGTTAAAAGGTTTAAATTAAAAATACAGTTTTTCTTCTATAGTTTGTATTATTTGTGTCTTTTAAAAGAAATTCTACTTTAGTTTAAAAAATTTTATATATTCTTCTAAAAAATATAAAGTTTTGCCTTTCACATTTAAGACTTTAATTCATTTGGAATTTATTTCTATATGTAGTATGAGATTGAGATCTAATTTTTTCTTTTTTAGTATTAGGTTGAGATCTAATATAATTTTTTAATAATCTTATTCAAAATTACCTTTTTCAACTAAACACTTTTTCTCCATTGATCTATAGTGCCACGTCTGTCACATATCAACTTCCTTTGTGTGTCCTAAGCTGTCTGTTGTATTAGTCTGTCTCTTGCAATAATATTATCCTGTACTACTTTAATTATTATAACATTAGAGTAAATCTTGATATGGCAGGGTTTCCCTTGTTATTATCTTTCGATAGGATCTTGACTGTTCTTGGTCCCTAAATATTTCATTTGAGAATTTAGGGCCAATTTGTCAAATTGTTTGAAGGAATTCTGCAAGATATTTATTGGATTCACATTAAATTTGAAGACAGTGCAGAAGGAAACATGCAAGGATATTCATTATAACACTTTGAAATAGGGAAAAATTGGAAACAAACAGATTAGGGAACTGTGGTTTAATTGTGCAGTGGAGTAGTTTACAATAGAATAGATAGATTGCCATCTTTATAGTGTTAAATCTTCCTATCCATGAGAGTAGTGTAGGTCGTTTTTTTTCCGTCTTTCAATAAAGAAATTTCCTCCATAAAGATTTTTTTTCTCTTTTGTTAGATGTGTTCCTGGATACCTTATCATTTTTGTTGCTACTATAAATGGTATTGTTTTAAAAATTACTTTCTCTAATTGCTTGTTGATACTGATTTTTTTCCAACATTTTATGTTATAAAAATTTTGAAACACTGTTGATTTTTGTGTACTGATTCAGCAGCCTTCAGAAGTCTCTTCTGATTCAGCAGCCTTCAGAAGTCTCTTCTAATAGTTAATCTGTAGACTCTATTATTAATTGGTCTCTGTGGTACGATGGTTAAGCGCCTGGCTGCTAACTGAAAGATCGGAGGTTTGAACCCATTAGCCACTCTGCCAGATAAAAGACCTGGAGATCTGCTCCCATAAAAATTCAAACCAAACCTGTTGCTGTCGAGTTAATTCTGACCTATAGCGACCCTATAGGACAGAGTAGAACTGCCTCATAGGGTTCCCAGGGAGCAGCTGGTGAATTTGAACTGCTGACCTTTTGGTTAGCAGCCTAACTCTTAACTACTGTGACACCGGGGCTCCCCACGAAAGATTGTAGCCTAAGAAACCCTACGGAACAGTTCTGCTCTATCATATAGGGTCATTATGAGTTGGAATCGACGCCACAGCACCCAACAACAATTTTATGTCAGGAGTTTACATATATCTTGTTTAACATTCTCAACAAACGCTAGTATTGGTATTATTGTCTACATAAATAAAATACAGTGTCAGGGAAGCAAAATGAGCAAAGTCACACAGATATAAGTCACATCGATTTTTGTCCAAATCTAAAGCTTGTGTTTTTAATCTCTGCTGCCTCTCTTGATATTGAAGTCTCAGTGGGTTAGTGGTTAAGAGGTGTGGCTGCTAACCAACAGGTTGGAAGTTTGAATCCACCAGCCTCTCCTTGGAAATCCTGTGGGGTAGTTCTAGTGTGTTGTATAGGGTTGCTGTAAGTCAGAGTGAGCTTAGTGGCAATGGGGTTGGCCTCTCTTGATACTGCATGCCAGTAGAGTTACGGAAACCTTTACGAGGAAGATTATATTTAAACTTGATCTGGGAAGAAGATTGGGAGTTGGAGAGGACAAGGACGGAAGGAACAGGAAATGCAAAGCTTGACAAGTGTGAAAGAACGTCATATAATCAAGTACTAGAGTAGTTTTCACCCAGTATTTTAACTAGGTAGAGAATTCTAGGTTGATATTTATTTTCCCTTGCATTTTGAAGATACTATTCAGTTGTCTTCTGGCACCTGTTGTTAATGAGAAGTCTATATTCAATGTAATTGTTCCTTGTAAGAAATCTGTCTTTATTCACTGATTGCTTTTAAGATCTCTTTGGTGATCTGCAGTTTCACTATAATATGTGTCGTCTTGTTGTTAGTTGCCGTCGGGTCAGTTATGACTTTTGGAGACCACTTGTATGCAGAGTAGAACTGCACTCCGTAGGATTTTCAAGACAGGGACCTGGTAGATCGCCAGACCTTACTTCCAAGGCACCTATGAGCGGGTTTGAACTGCCAGCCTTTTGGTTAGTAGTCCAGTGCTTAACCGTTTGCACCACTCAGGACTCCTATGATGTGTCTAGGTGTGATTTTATTTTATTTATCCTCAAGATTTTTTTGGCTGGTTCTAGATAAAGATTTGTCTCTCATCCCTCTGGAAAATCTTAGCCATTATCCCTTTAAGTTTTAAGTCTCCCTCATTCTTTATTTTCTGTTTTGGAACTTCTGTAACATATTTGTTGGATCTGTTCATTTTGTCTCCTAGATAGAGCTTACTATCATTTTTCATCCATTTATCTTTTTTTTGTGTGTGTGCGCTGCATTTGGAGGTGATTTTTTCAGATTTATCTTCCATCTGTATCCCATCTGCTATCTAGCTTGTCTGTTGAGTTTTTAATTTCAGTGAATGTATTTTTAATTTCTAGAAAGATCTATTTGGTTCTTTTTCTCATCCACCTGACTTTTTTCTTTTTTGAAATGGATGTCATATTCTTATCTTAGGGTTTCAATTCCCTTTATGACTTTAATAATTTAAAAATAATTATTGTCTTTTCAAAATGTTTTGTTATCTTATTTGAAGTTCTTGGGCAATAAATGTGCTGTCTGCTGTATCTGCAGACATACTTTATTTTTTCTGCAGACACTGGATGGATTGTTTAGAAGTTTTGGAATGTATGATCCTTTTTAGTGTGTGTATCTGAGTCCAGAGGTGAAGTGGAGTACGAATGCTTTTTCTGTGAGAATACCTTGTGGCGTGGGTATGGGTATAACCCCCCCTAGAATAGTTTTCTGCCAGGAGTTACAGACATTACTGGCTCAATGCCAGTTTTTAGTAATTTCTTTCTTGGGGAGTTCCAATGCCATGTGAGTAATGTAAATTTGAACCCAAACTTGCTTGAAGCCTGGATTTGGTGTTTTGACTTTTTGAGGGAATTTTTTCCTTGTATTCATTGCCCCAGCAGAGATAATGTGCCTATAGATGATTTTATTGGGAGGGTGGGGAGTATTTTATGGAACATACTCTTGAAAGAATCTCTGCAAATGTAACCTCTAACAATGGTAAGAATTTCTTACAATATTGGTTTGTAAGAATATATTATTACACCAAACCAAAAGCAAACCCATTGCTGTCAAGTCGATTCCAACTCATATCCACCCTATAGAACAGGGTAGAACTACCTTATAGGATTTCCAAGGCTGTAAATCTTTACAGAAGCAGACTGCCACATCTTTCTCCCACGGAGTGGTTGGTGGGTTCGAACCACTCACCTTTTGGTTAGCAGCCAAGAGTGCTTTAACCACTGCACCACTAGCGCTCCATATATTATTATAGCTGTGATTTTATCAACTAAGATATTTTCATTACAAAACTCCAGTTAGAGCCCATCAGTCATTTATAGAAAAGATCAATTTTTGACAAGGACCTTTAAAATTGGTCTTGGTAATTTTTAGTTTAGAATTTGTGAGAACGCAGCAGTCACCACCACCTGCGTGTTATGCATGTTTTGGTTGCACCTCCAACATTTGTTATCTTTGTGTCATTGGGCAAATCACTTTACTTCCTTAGGCTATAATTTTTCTCCCATATAAAATGGGGATGGTATTTGATCCACCTACTTCAAATGGGGAGCCCTGATGGCATAGTGATTAAGAACTCAGCTGCTAACCAAAAGGTCAGCAGTTCAAATCCACCAGTCACTTTCTGGAAACACTGTGGGGCAGTTCTTCTCTGTCCTGTAGTGTCACTGTGAGTTGGAACTGACTCTACAGCACCTAACAACAGCAACTTTGAATGGTTGTTTCATTTAAAAAAACTATGTTTTTTAAAGTAAAATGCAGATATAAAATGATACCATTCCTATTTTATGTGATTGGTTGCCTGAGAATATGAAACACATTGGCATGTAATAATAATATTTTATTATAAAAGGAATGACCAGAAGTAAAGCTTTTTATCAGAACATTGAATTGGAATGCTTGACCAAGGTAGTTGTTTATGATTTTGAAGGCATTGTTTTGTTTTTGAACAGATTTATTGAGGTATAATTGACTTACAATGAATTGTGCACATTTAAGGTATGTTTTTGATAAATTTTAACGTGTACATCCATGAGACTATCACCACAATCAAGATAGTAAACATAGCAATCACCCCCAAAAGTTTCCTTGTGCATCACAATTAAAAAAAAGTTTCCTTGTGCCGTTTTATCATCCCTGCCCCCCCACTTCCTATGTCTCTTCCCCCAGCAACCACTGACCTACTTTGTTTGCATTTTCTAGTGTGCTATAAAAATTGAATCATACAACATGTATTTTTTTTGGGAAAGGCAGGGAGAACATTTGACATCTTTCAGCATAATTATTTTAAGATTCTTTTATGTTGTGTGAATCATTAGTTCATTCCTCTATTGCTAAATAGTATTCTACTCTATGGATGTATCATAATTTGTTTATCCAGTCATCTGTTGATGAACATTCGGGTTGTTTACAATTTTTGACTATTAAAAATAAAGCTGCTATGAACATTTCATATGCAAATCTTTGTATGGACATATACTTTCATTTCTCTTGTGTAAATACTTAGGCATGGAATGAGTGAATCATATGGTATTTTATTCATTATAATAGGTACTTAGGTCTTCTTTAGTTTCTATAAGCAGTATTTTGTAGTTTTTTTTCAATTTTATGATTTATTTTGCTATGATTTGCTTATGATTTATTATGCTATAATAAGTAGTATTAAAAAAATTAATTTCTTATTGTTGCTAGTATGTGGAAATACAGTTGAGTTTTGTATATTGATTTTGTATCTTGCAACTTCGCTGAACTGTTAGTTATAGTTGCTTTTTTGTAGATTTCATTGTGTTTTCTGCATAGATGAGCATGTCGACTGCCGATGAAGATAGTTTTATTTCTTCCTTTCCAATCTTGGTGCCTTTTATTTCTTTTTCTTGCCTGATTGCACTGTTCAGAAGGCTTATTACATGTTGACTAGAAGTGGTGAGTATAG
The DNA here is from genome assembly GCA_030035585.1 of Dugong dugon. Classification (NCBI taxonomy): domain Eukaryota; kingdom Metazoa; phylum Chordata; class Mammalia; order Sirenia; family Dugongidae; genus Dugong; species Dugong dugon. The sequence goes on from CM057461.1 coordinate 131,689,331, forward strand.
ACATCCTAATCTTGCTTGTAATCTTAGGGGAAATGAATTCAGTCTTTCGCTAGTAAGTATGGTATTAACTGTAGGTGTTTTATAGATGCTCTTTATCAAGTTGAGGAATTTCTCTTTTTTTTTCTAGTTTGCTGAGATTTTTGTTTTTAAATCAGGAATGGATGTTGGATTTTGTCTTTTTTTTTTTTTTGCATCTATTGAGATGATTGTGTGGTTTTTCTTTTTTAGTATGTTGATATGGTGAATTACATTGATCAATTTTTGAATATTGAACCAGTCTTGCATTACTGGGATAAACCCCACTTGGTCATGTTGTATTATCCTTTTTATAAATTGCTGTATTCAACTGGTATGTTTTTTTATGAGGATTTTTATATCTGTGTTTAAGAGAGAGACTGGACTGTAGTTTTCTTTTTTTGGTAAACTTTCTGTTTTTGTCTTTGTCTGATTTTGATATCAGGGAGACTGGACTGTAGTTTTCTTATTTTGGTAAACTTTCTTTTTTTGTCTTTGATTTTGATATGAGGGTAAAGTTGGCTTTAGTGTTTTGGGAAAGGTTCTCTCCTGTAAATTTTAAGAGTTTATGTAGATTATGGCATTATTTCCCTCTTAATGCATGGTAGAGTTTGGAAGTGAAACAGTTTAGGCTTGGAGTGTTCATTACTGGAGGGTTTTTAACTACAAATTTAATTCCTTCAGTGATATAGTACTATTCAGGTTACTTATTTTTTTTCTTCAGTGACCTTTGGCAATTTGTGTCTCAAGGAATTTATCCATTTCATCTAAGTTGTCAAATTTATGGGCAAAATATTGATTGTAATATTTCCTTATTGCTCTTCCAGTGTCTGTAGGGTGTGTAATGATGTCTCCTTTCCCATTCCTTTATCATTTTTATTGCTCTTTTCAAGGAGCTAGTTTTTGGTTTTATTGATTTTTCTCTGTTGTTTTTCTATTCCGAATGTCATTGATACCTGTTTTTTATTAGTTTCTTCTTTTGGCTCACTTTGAGTTTAATTTTATTGTTTTTTTTTTTCTAATTTCTTAAGGTGACAGCTTAGATCATTGATTTGTGGCCCTTCTTTTTTGTTCTCATGTAAGCATTTTCATTCAATATGTTTTCTATCTTGCATGATTTTCCATTTGACCCATGAGACATTTAGAAGTTTGTTGTTTAGTTTATAAATATTTGGGAATTTTCCATATTATGTCTGCAGGTAATTTCTAGCTTATTTATGTTATGGTCAGAGAACATATTTGTATAATACCAAATTTTTTAAAATTGTTGAAATTCTCTTCATAGCCCAGGATATGGTCTGTCTTGGTGAATGCTCCATGTGCACGTATTGTGTTGTTCGTTGTTCTATAAATGTCAGTTTGGTCAAGTTGGTTGATAGTGTTGTTCAGATCTCTTACTTTTTTTTTTTTTTTGGTGAATATCTGTTGTTCATCGATTGTACATTTGGCCAGTTTTTGGATTTGGCTATTTTGCATAGTGCTGTTATGAATTTTCTTATACATGTCTTTTGGTGAAAATTTCTACACTTTCTGTTGACCATAAACCTGAGAGTGTAATTGCTGGGCTGTAGGACATGTATATGTTCCAGTGTAGTAGATACTGCCACACAGTTTTCCAATGTGATTTTACCAATATGTACTCCCATTAGCCCAGTCAATAGAAAACGGCATCCTGTTTGGTAAAGCAGAGGGTCAGTGAAAACAAGGGAAATCAAGAAGATAGATTGGCACAATAGCTGCAAAAATGGACTCAAACATACCAGTGATCATGAAGATGGAGCAGAACCAGCAATGTTTCTATACATCAAGTCACCATGAGTCACAGCTGACTCGACAGCAACTGATAACATGCTCAGCAACAATATTTGAGAGTCCAGTTGCTTGAAGTCTTTACCATCATTTGGTATTTTCTCTCTTCTTTATTTTTACCGTTCTAATTGCTGTGGCCTGGTATCTTATTTTGGTTTGGTTGCATTTCCTGATGGTTAATGAAGTTGAACACTTTTTCCATTATTTATTGGCCATTTAAGGAATCCCTGGGTGGTGCGAACAGTTAAGTACTCAACTACTAGCCAAAAGGTTAGTGGTTTGGACCCATCCAAAGATGCCTTGGAAGACAGGCCTGGAAACCCTGTGGAGTATTTCTACTCTGCACCACATGAGGTCACCATGAGTTGGAATCAACAACTAACAACAGTTGACACTTTAAATATTACCTTTTGTTGAGTGTCTGTCTATTCAGTCATTTTATTCATATTTCTGTTGAGTCATCTTTTTCTTATTTTTTTTGTATATATTGTTTTTAATATACTCTGAATAAGAATACTTTCTCAGATTTATTTATTGCAAATATCTTCCTAAGCTCTTTGGGTTGCCTTTTCACTTAAAAAAAATTTTTTTTTTAAATTAATTTTTTTTTGTGTGTGTTTCAAGTGAAAGTTTGCGGTTCAAGTCAGTTTCTCATACAAGAATGTATACACACTTTGCTATGTGACCCTAGCTGCTCTCCCTATAATGTGATAGCACACTCCTCTTTTCTACCCTTGATTTCCCGTGTCCTTTCAACCAGCTCCTGTTCCTTTTTGCCTTCTCATCTTGCCTTTGGACAGAAGCTGCCCATTTAGTCTCATGTATCTACTTGAGCTAAGACACAATCTCTTCACGAATATCATTTTTGTCCCATAGTCCAGTCTAATCTTTGTCTGAAGAGTTGGCTTTGGGAATGGTTTCAGTTCTGGTCTAATGGAGAGTCCGGGGGCCATGTCTTCCAGGGTCCTTCCAGTCTCAGACCATTAAGTCTGGTCTTTTTACGTGAATTTGAGTTCTGCACCCCCCCGCTTTCCCCCTACTCTGTCAGGGACTCTCTGTTGTATTTCCCACGAGGGTAGTCATGGTGGTAGCCAGACACCATCTAGTTCTTCTGGTCTCAGGCTGATGGAGTCTCTGGTTTATGTGGCCCTTTCTGTCTCTTGGGCTAATATTTTCCTTGTGTCTTTGATGTTCTTCACTCTCCTTTGCTCCAAGTGGGTTGGGACCAATTGACATATATTAGACGGCCACTCGCTAGCTTTTAAGACCCCAGATGCCACTCACCAAAGTGGGATGCAGAACATTTTCTTAATAAACTTTGTTATGCCAGTTGACCTACGTGTCTCCTGAAAGCATGGTCCCCAGACCCTCACCCCTGCTACTCTGTCCCTTGAAGTGTTTGGTTGTATTCAGGAAACTTCTTAGCTTTTGGTTTAGTCCAGTTGTGCTGACTTCCCCTGTATTGTATGTTGTCCTTCCCTTCACCTAAGATAATTCTTATCGACTATTTAGTTAGTGAATACCCATCTCCCTCCCTCCCGACCCTCACAACCATCAAAGAATGTTTTCTTATGTGTTTAAACCTTTTCTTGAGTTTTTATAATAGTGGTCTCATACAATATTTGTCCTTTTGCGACTGACTAATTTTACTCAGCATAATGCCTTCCAGATTCATCCATGTTATGAAATGTTTCTTGGATTCATTGTTGTTGTTTATTGTTGTGTAGTTTTCCATTGTGTGAATATACCATGATTTGTTTATTCATTTGTCTGTTGATGGGCAGCTGGGTTTTTTCCATCTTTTTGTTATTTTGAACAGTGCTGCAGTGAACATGGATGTGCATATATCTATTTGTGTGACAGCTCTTATTTCTCTAGGATATATCCCAAGGAGTAGGATTGCTGGAATATATGGTACTTCTCTTTCTAGCTTTTTAAGGAAGTGCGAAATTGATTTCTAAAGTGATTGTACCATTTTACATTCCCACCAACAGTGTGTAAGTATTCAGTCTCTCCATAATCTCTCCAACATTTATTATTTTGTGTTTTTTTGATTAATGCTAGCCTTGTTGGGGTGAGATGGTATCTCATTGTAGTTTTGATTTGCATTTTTCTAATGGCTGATGATCCTGAGCATTTCCTCATGTATCCGTTAGCCATCTGAATGTCTTCTTTGGCGAAGTGCCTGTTCATATCCTTTGCCCTTTTTTTAATTGGGTTATTTGTCTTTTCATTGTTGAGGTTTTGCAGTATCTTGTACATTTTAGAGATTCAGACACTGATCGGATTTGTTGTAGCCAAACATTTTTTCCCAGTCTGTAGGTTGTTTCTTTACTTTTTTGGTGAAGTCTTTTGATGAGCATAAGTGTTTGATCTATAGGAGCTCCCAGTTATCTAGTTTCTCTTCTGGTGTTTGTGCATTGTTCGTAATGTTTTGTATTGTGTTTATGCCATGTATTAGGGCTCCTAGTGTTGTCCCTACTTTTTCTTCCATGATTTTTATTGTTTTAGATTTTATATTTAGGTCTTTGTTCCAATTTGAGTTAGTTTTTGTGCATGGTGTGAGGTGTGAGCCTTGTTTCATTGTTTTGCAGATAGATATCCAGTTATACCAGCACCATTAGTTAAAGAGACTGTCTTTTTCCCAGTTAACTGACTTTAGGCCTTTGTCAAATATCTGCTGCTCTTAGGTGGATGAATTTACGTCTGAATTCTCAGTTCTGTTCCACGCCTATGTATCTGTTGCTGTACTAGTACTAGGCTGTTTTGACTACTGTGGCGGTCTTATAGGTTCTAAAATCAGGTAGTGTGAGGCCTCCCACTGTGTTCTTCTTCAGTAGTAATGCTTTACTTATCTGAGGTCTCTTCCCTTTCCATATGAAGTTGGTGATTTGTTTCTCCATCTCCTTAAAAAATGCTGTTAGAATTGAATCGGGATTGCATTGTATCTGTAGATTGCTTTGGGTAGAATTGACATTTTCATAATCTTGAGTCTTCCTATCTATGAGCGAAGTATGTTTTTCCACTTATGTAGGTCTCTTTTGGTTTCTTGCAGTAGTGTCTTGTAGTTTTCTTTACATAGGTCTTTTACGTCTCTGGTTAGATTTATTCCTAAGTGTTTTATCTTCTTGGGGGCTATTGTAAATGGAATTGATTTGGTGATTTCCTCTTGGAAGTTCTTTCTGTTGGTGTAGAGATTTTTGTATGTTTACCTCGTATCCTGATATTTTGCTGAAATCTAATAGTTCCAGTAGTTTTCTTGTGGATTCTTTTGGGGTTTTCTGTGTATAAGATCATATCATCTGCAAATAGCAATAACTCTTACTTCTTCCTTACCAGTTTGGATGCCTTTTATTTCTTTTTCTAGCCTAATTGCTCTGGCCAGGACCTCCAGCACAACGTTGAATAAGAGTGGTGATAAGGGGCATTCTTGTCTGGTTCTCATTCTCAAGGGGAATGCTTTCAGACTCTCTCCATTTAGAATGATGCTGGCTGTTGGCTTTGTATAATGCCTTTTATTATGTTGAGGAATTTCCCTTCTATTCCTATTCATGAATGGATCTTGGACTTTGTCAAATACCTTTTGTGCATCAGTTGATAAGATAATGTGGTTCTTGTATTTTGTTTTATTAATGAGATGGATTACATCGATTGTTTTTCTAATGTTGAACCATGCCTGCATAGCTGGTATGAATCCTACTTGATCATGGTGAATTATTTTTTTGATATGTTGTCTAGAAATTTGTTGAGGATTTTTGCGTCTGTGTTCACGAAGGATAGTGGTCTCTAATCTTTTTTTGTGTGTTGTGTTTACCTGGTTTTGGTATCAGGGTTATGCTGGCTTCATAGAATGAGTTTGGGAGTGTTCCATCCTTTTATATGCTCTGAAATACCTTTAGTAGTAGTGGTGTTAACTTCTCTCTCAAAATTTGGTAGACTCTTCCAGTGAAACCGTCAGGGCCAGGGCTTTTTTTTTGTTGGAATTTTTTAAATTACCTTTTCAGTCTCTTCTTTTGCTATAAGTTTATTTATTTGTTCTACCTCTGTTTGTGTTAGTTTAGTTAGGTAGTATGTTTCTAAAAATTTGTCCATTTCGTCGAGGTTTTCAAATTTGTTAGAGTACAGTTTTTCATAGTATTCTGTTATAATTCTTTTAATTTCAGTAGAATCTGTTGTGATGTTGCCCATCTTATTTATTATTTGGGTTATTTGGTTCCTCCTGTTTTTCATTTGTCAGTTTGACCAGTGGTTTTTTGATTTTGTTGATCTTTCCAAGAAGCCAACTTTTGGTTTTGTTGATTGTTTCTTTTTTTTCTTTTCTGTTTTCTATGTCATTTATTTATGCTTTAATTTTTATTATTTCCTTTCTTCTGGTGGCTATCAGCTTCTTTTTTGTTCTCTTTCTATTCATTCGAGTTGTAGGGCTCATGTTTTGATTTTGACCTGTTCTTCTTTTTTGATGTATGATCTTACTGCTATAACTTGACCTCTGAGCACTGCCTTTGCTGTGTCCCAAAGGTTTTGATAGGGTGTGGTTTTATTCTCATTTGAGTCTAGGAAGTTTTCGATTCCCTCTTTGATTTCTTTAATTACCCTGTTGTTTTAAGCAAGATGTTAATCAGTTTCCATGTATTTGATTTTTTTTCTTGCTCTTCTTGTTGTTGATTTCTTCTTTTATGGATGTGAGCAGAGAGAATGCTTTGCATTATTGCGATGTTTTGGATTTTATTAAGAGTTTCTTTGTGACCTAAAGTGTGGTTTTTTTTCTAGAGAATGTTCCATGTGTGTTGGAAAAGAATGTATACTTTGCTCCTATTGGGTGGAGTGTTCTGTGTATGTTTATGAGGTCAAGTTGGTTGATTGTGGCATTTAAATCTTCTGTGTCTTTATTGAACTTTTTTCTGGATGATATGTCCTTTATCAAGAGTGGTGTGTTGAAGTCTCCTACTATTATTGTGGATTGTCTAATTGTCTTTTCAGTGCTGTTGGAGTTTATGTATTTTGAAGCCTTTTCATGGGATGTATAGATATTTATTAAGATTATGTCTTTTTGGTGGATTGTTATGTCTTCTTGGTGGATTGGAGATCTTGCATATTCTTACTGATTTCCTATCTGCTTGTTCTGTTGAGTATGAAAAGGAGAGTTGAAGTCTCCAACTACAATAGTGGATTTGTCTTTTTCTTGTTGCATTTCTGTCAGGTTTTTGTCTCTCGTATTTTGAAGCTCTGTTGTTAGGTGCATAGACACTTAAGATTGTTTTGTCTTCCTGGTGAATTGATCCCTTTATCATTATATCTCTTTTTTTATCTCTGGTAATATTCCCTATTCTGAACTCTACTTTGTCTTCTAATATAGCCACTCATGATTCTTCTGACTGGTATTAGCATGGTGTGTATTTTCCATTTTTTTTCTTTTAATCTGTTTATGTCTTTATATTTAAAGTCATTTCTTTTAGGCAGTTGATCTTGTTGAGCATTGCTTTGTTATTCACTCTGATTGTCTTTAACAATGGTAGTTAGATCATTTATATTTAATGTGATGATTTTTTATATGTCTCACATCTCTACTTTTTGAACATATGGAATACTGTTACAGTAACTTTTAATGTAGTTGTCTATTAATTCTAACGCCTTTGTTAGTGCTGGGTCATTTTTTACTGATTATTTTCCTTATTATAGGATGTGTTCTCTTCTTTGTATGTCGAAGTGGATGCCTGACATTATAAATTTTACTTTTTTGGTTGCTTGATGTTTTGTATTCCTATGAATATTCTTGAACTTTGTTTTGATGTGTAATTCATTTCCTCGGAAACAATTTGATCCTTTTAGGTTTTGATGTATGCTTTGTACAGTGGGTCTGCAGGAGTTCTCAGGCTGGGACTAATTATTTCCCCTATTGAGGAAATGTTGTGAGTTTTCTACCTAATATCTCATAAATTATGAGTTTGTACAGTCTAGCTGATGGGAACAGACACCATTCCCAGTTCTATATGTGAGCCAGGCCCTGTTGTCTAATCCTTTCAGATGTTTTTTACCCCCTAGCCTTGGATAGTTTCCTCACACTCATGTGATCAGTAATCTGGTGAATACTCAAATACTTGGGGGCACCTTATGTAGATACTTGTGATTTTTTCTCTGTGGAATTTTTTTCTCTTTGGCACTCTGGCTTGTGAACTGTAGCTGCACTGATTTCCCTGAACTGTCAGCTTCATCTTCTTAGCTGAGGGAGTTTGCTGGGCTCCATCTTGAATTCCTGTCTCTTATGGATTGAATTGTTTTCCCCATAAAATGTGTCAACTTGGCCAGTCCATGATTCCCAGTATTGTGTGATTGTCTACCATTTTGTCATCTGATGTGATTTTCCTATGTGTTGTAAATCTTATCTTTATGATGTTAATGAGGCAGGATTAGAGACAGTTATTTTAATGAGGCAGGATTCAATCTACAAGATTAGGTTGTATCTTTAGTCAATCTCTTTTGAGATATAAAAGAGAAGAGTGAGCAGAGAGACATGGGGACCCCATATGATCAAGAAAGTAGAGCCCAGAGAGCAGCACTTCCTTTGGAGCTGAGGTCACTGTGCTGAGAAACTCCTAGACCAGGGGAAGATTGATGACAAGGACCTTCCCCTAGAGCTAACAGAGAGAGAGCCTTCCCTGGAGCTGGCATCCTGAATTTGGACTTCTAGACTCCTAGCGTGTGAGAGAATAAATTTATTTTTGTTAAAGCCATCTACTTGTGGTATTTCTGTTATACCAGCTCTAATTAACTAAGAGACAGAATTTGTTACTGGGAGTGGAGTGCTGCTCTAATAGATACCTAAAATATTGAAGCAGCTTTGAAACTGTGAGTGGGTGCAGTCTGGAAGAATTTTAAAGTACCTAATAGTAAAAGCTTAGATTGTCTTGAAGAGACAGTTGGTGGAATTATGGATGTTGAGGACCATTCTGGTGAGGTCTCAGAAGGAAGTGAGAAAAGCTGTTACATTAGAGATGGTGCAGATGACAAGAAGCAGCAGCAGAGAAACTGCAGCAGAGAAATGATAGTAGCACAACCAAGACACCAGCGTGACACAGCACTGGAGCTGACCCATGGAGTGAGAGAGCTGAGTGCCCTTGGTAGGAGGCTCCCTGGTAGAGTGGGGTGCCTCTGAGCACTGATCAGTGGAGCTAGGCTTGCTGACCCATGGAGCAAGAGAGCTGAATGCATTCCAGACGAAGTTTACTGGGGGAATAGGGTACCTGCGGGCTCTTATTGGTGGAGCTAAAGAGCTTTGGAACACTTGCCCCAGGAGGGCACCCTCAGGCCGTAAGGCCCAAGGGGCCGAAAGGCCAAGAAACCAGAAAGCAGAAGCAGAAACTGAAGAGACAAGGAACACAGGAAGCAGAGCGGCCTCAGTCTCGAAGGGTGAAGACACGACCCCAGGGGTCTCAAAGGGTGGAGCCATGGCCTCTACGACTTAAAAGAGTGGGGCCACAGCCTCCTAGGTTTCAAAGAATCAGATCTACACCAACTCGATTCTGGAGTGTGGGGCTGTGGGACTGCTGTTAAAGCATGCTAGCAGAATGGGGCTGGATCTGCTGCTTAAAGCTAAGGATGTAGGGCTGCCACACCCAAGGTGTAGAAGAACAGGACCTGCTGGGGCCGAGGGGGTAGGGTCGCCACTCAGATGGACTAGGAGAATGGGACCGCCCAAATGTGAAGGAGCAGAATTGCCAGTCCAGTGGTCCTGGAAGGCAGAGCTGAAGCCCAGGGCCGGGCGGCCCTACCCAGAATCTGGAGAGTGTGGCCAACACCAAGAATCCAGAGGGCAGGGCCATTGCCTAAATGGTTTCAGAGAACAGAGGATTATTTTCAAGGCTTGAGAGCTAATGTAATGTGTTCAGCTAGCTTGCTTGGTGCCTGTTATCCCTTCTTTCCCTCCAGTTCTCCCATTTGTAATGCAAATATCTAGCTTGTGCCTGTTCTGTCATTGCACTTTGGAAACAGATAACTTGTAGATTTCACAGATGAAGAGGAATTTTTCAGTTTTGGACTTGGAATTGATTTAAGACTTTTGCTATGATATAATGGGGTGAATGTGTTTTAAATGTGGCAAGGACATCAATTTTTTGGAGACAGAAAATGGAATGTCATGGTTTGAATTGTGTCCCCCAAAAATGTCTGTCGACTTGGCTAGGCCATAATTCCCAGTATTGTGTGATTCTCCACCATTTTTCATCTGATGTGATTTTCCTATGCGTAGTAAATCATATCTCTGTGATGTTAATGAGGCAGGATTAGAGGCAATTATGTTAATGAGGCAGGACTCAGTCTATAAGATTAGGTTGTGTTTTCAGTCAATCTCTTTTGGAAATATAAAAGAGAGAAGATGGGGTGGGGGGGATGGGATGGTAGGGGGAGGGGACCTCATGCCACCAAGAAACAGGAGCTGGGAGAATAGTGCATCTTTTGGACCTGAGGTCCCTGTGCTGAGAAGCTCCAAGACCAGGGAAAGATTGATGACAAGGATCTTCCCCCAGAGCTGACAGAGAAAGCCTTGCTCTGGAGCTGGCACCCTGAATTCGGACTTCTAACTTCCTAGACTATGAGAGAATAAATTTCTCTTTGTTAAAGCCATTCACTTGTGGTACTTCTGTTACAGCAGCACTAGATAACTAAGACATTCACCATCCTTGCTTCTAAGAAACATTGTTCCTGTACTTCTTCCAAGACAGATTTATTTGTTTTTCTGGCAGTCCATGGTATACTCAGTATTCTTTGCCAACACTGTAATTCAAAGGTGTCAATTCTTCTTTGGTCTTTCTTATTTATTGTCCAGGTTTTGCATGCATATGAGGCAATTGAAAATACCATGGCTTGGGTCAGGCTCACTTTAGTCCTTAAACTGATATCTTTGCTATTTAACATCTTAAAGAGGTCTTTGGTAGCGAATTTGCCCAGTGTAGTACATCATTTGATTTCTTGACTGCTGCTTCCGTGGGCATTGATTGTGAATCCAAGTAAAATGAAGTCCTTGATAACTTCAATCTTTTCTTCATTTATCATGATGTTGCTTATTGGTCCAGTTGTGAGAATTTCTGTTTCTTTATGTTGAGGTGTAATCCATACTGAAGGCTTTAGTCTTTGATGTTCAACAGTAAGTGCTTCACGTCCTCTTCACTTTCAGCAGGCAAGGTTGTGTCGTCTGTTTATCACAGGTTGTTAAGGAGTCTTCCTCCAATCCTGATGCCATGTTGTTCGTATAGCCCAGTTTCTCAGATTATTTACTCAGCATACAGATTGAATAAGTATGGCAAAAGGATACAACCCTGATGGACACCTTTCCTGACTTTAAAGTGTGAAGTATTCCCCTGTTCTGTTCAAATGATTGCCTTCTGGTCTATGTATAGGTTTCTCATAAGGACGATGAAGTGTGTACTTATATATAGTACAATACTATGTGCTATATTTGTATAGGTAGCTACATTTACGTCAGTCACATAAGTAGATTTTCTTCTGTATATGTGCTTTCTGCTCTGTTTTTGGGTGAGAACTGTCTTCCCAGAAGGAGGGCCACAGGTGTTAGAAGACTACTCTTACATTGCTTTCTTGAGTACATTTTTCTAAAAATATGTAATGTCAAATTTCTTAATTTTTCAATTAGGCATTTTTAAGTTGTTATTTATAAGTTGTGTAGGACATTCTTAAATCATATAGAGTTTGCATGGTATATATTTTTCCGTTCTTTTACTTTCAACTTACATACATCTTTATGTCTTTATATTTAAAGTGGGTTTATTGTGGAGGGAATATATCCAAATTTCACTTTTTTACCAATCTGACAATCTTTGACTTTAAATTGGTATGTTTAGACCACATTTACTATTACTCTTTTTTTCTCTCAGTTCATTTTTTTCTAAATTTTTTTTATATTGTTGTTGTTGAGAATATACACAACAAAATGTACTCCAATTCGACAGTTTCTACATGTACTATTTAGTTAACACTGATTACATTCTTGGAGTTGTGCTACCATTCTTTTACTGTATTTCTTGATAGGTTTTATTAAAAGCTACCATTTTAGTTTCCTAATTTGCATTTTTTCTTTAACTCTCGACAAAAATATCTGACATTGATATTATTGGCCTCATATTATAGAGGAGTAAAGTAAGGCTAAGACAAACTCATGAGTAGTAAGGAAGTGGCAAATCTGGGACCCAGGTCTTCTGGATTGGAGTCTGTGCTGAGTAAATATTGGGTTGAATTATGAACCAGCCTTTTGCTTACTGCTTCTCCATCTGTATGAAGACATCTTTTCAGAGGTACTCATAATGCCTGTGACCTTTCCCTCCATGCTTATTTTTTTCTGGTAATTATTTATGGTTAGAGGACAACATGAATTAATCTCTCTGTGCCTTATGCTGTGCCTGTTTGTAAATGAGTATATAGAATTTAATGCTGGAACTAACCTTGGAGATCATTTACTACCAGCTCTTCATTTTGTAGTTGAGATATAGCTTAAATATTTGAACCAGCGATTCAGATCTGTTTTAAACACTTTCCTCACTATCTAAGAGCACTAGCCCCATTTGATTAAGAATAGATCAATGGATTAATAGATTAATTTGGTTACTGGATTAAGTAGACTTGTGTTCTGTTAAAAAAAATCTTATTAAGCCAATAATAGAAATCGATTGAAGTTTATTTAATGCACAGTTTGCAAATGGGAGTAATATTTCAACTGGAGAGTCAAAGATATTCTGAAGTTTAGAGAATCTCGAAACACTCTTATACCAACTCTTATCGACATTGCCATAGAAAAAAGAGTCGGAACAAAACTGACAAACAAATCTGTGGTCAGGAAGGATTTTCGTACAGCATTGTCTTAAAGAACAATTAAAATAATTACTGATTTTTTCCTACCCTGCCCCGTTTAGCTGGTTATCTAATTATTTCAATACGATTTCTCTTGAGTCTATTCCAGAGTAATTAATCTGTATTTTCATGTACCATTGTTATATTTTCTTTCTGCCTTCAACCTTTCAATTTATAATTTGTTTACTATGTTAATAGTTAGTACATTTACAACACCTCTTCTGATCTTACGGGCACTCTGTAATGAATTCAGAATTTTTAGTTTCTTAAATATTTTGCTTTTGCTCTTTCAGTACTTTAGGGCCCACCAAATAATATTTATTTATTTATTTTTTATTTTACTTTAGATGAAGGTTTACAGAACAAACTAGCTTCTCATTAAGTGGTTAGTACACATATTGTTTTATGACACTGGTTAACAACCCCATGACATGTCAACACTCTCCCTTCTTGACCTTGGGTTCCCTATTACCAGCTTTCCAGTCCCCTCCTGCCTTCTAGTCCTTGCTTCTGGGATGGTGTGCCCCTTTAGATTCGTTTTGTTGTATGGGCCTGTCTAATCTTTGGCTGAAGGATAAACCTCAGGACTGACTTCATTACTGAGCTAAAAGGGTATCCGGGGGCCATACTCTCAGGATTTCTGTAGCCTCTGTCAGGCCAATAAGTCTGGTTTTTTTTTGTGAGTTAGAATTTTGTTCTACATTTTTCTCCAGCTCTGTCTGGGACCATCTGCTGTGATCCCTGTGAGAGCAGTCAGTGGTAACCAGGCATTGTACTGGACTTAGTCTGGTGGAGGCCTTGGTAGACTAATCTTTCCCTTGTATCTTTAGTTTTCTTCATTTTCTCTTGCTCCTGAAGGGGTGAGACCAGTGGAGTAGTTTATATCTTAGATGGCTGCTCACAGGCTTTTAAGACCCCAGATGCTGCTCACCAAGTAGAATGTAGAATATTTTTATAAACTATGTTATGCAGTTGAGCTAGATGTTCTCCAAGACCATGGTCCCCACAGCCCTCAACCCAGCATTTCAGTCCCTCAGGGAATTTGGATGTGCTTATGGAGCTTCCGTGACTTTGCTTCGTACAAGTTGTGCTGGCTTTCCTAGCACTGTGTACTGTCTTACCCTTCAAAGTTACCACTTACCTATTTTCTATTTAGTGTTTTTCCATCCCCACCCGTCTCCTCCCTTGTAACCATCAAAGATTGTTTATTTTTGTGTGTTAACTTTTTCATGAGCTTTTACAGTAGTGGTGGTCTCATACGATATTTGCCCTTTTGTGATTGACTTATTTCATTCAGCATAATGCCCTCCAGATTCATCCATGTTATGAGATGCTTCGCAGATTGATCATTGTTCTTTATCGTTGTGTAATACTTCATAGTTTGCATGTACCATAGTTTATCCATTCATCTGTTGATGGGCATCTAGGTTGTTTCCATCTTTTTGCTATTGTGAACAGTGCTGCAGTGAACACGGGTGTACATATGTCTATTTGTGTGACGACTCTTACTTCTCTAGGATATATTCCTAGGAGTAGGATTGCTAAATCATATGGTATCCAAATAATATTTAAACCTGTATAGGTAGAATTTAAAATTTTTCCTTTTAGTTCTTAATCACTCATGTAATCTAATGGTTTTAGAAATGAGACGGTTCCACAGCTCAATCAAATCCTACATTTTAGAGATATACAAATGGTTATCTATAGAGATGGCCCAAGAGCACATATAGCTGACTTTGGAATCAAATCACTGGCTTGACTCTTCCTTTCTCTGCTCAGTAGTTTACTTAATTGTATTTATTATTTTTTCTGTCTCTCTTCCTTAGAATGTAAGTTCCGTAAGGCTCACTACGACATCATGTTGATTATCTCAAATTTAAAATGTGTTTTAATATATGGCTTCTCCACCTTCATTATTCCTATTTTTCATAATTTTTTAGCAATTCTCACTTCTTTTTTCATATGAGCTTTAGAATCAACTTGTTTATTCCTTATTGGAATTTTTCCTGGGATCACATTACAAATATGAATTAGTTCAGGTAGATACCATATACCTTTATGGTACACCTTTTGTGATCTCCAGGAATCTTTTAACAGTTTTATTAGGGATGTCATTTAATGTTTCTGAGATTTCCCTATCTGTTAAATGAAGGAGATGTACTATATCAGGGGGTTTTAATATGGGGAGTATGAATCTTCGGGAAACCTCTATGTATTACCTAAAATTATATGCAAAACAATGTATGTATGTGCAATTTGTGGTAAAGTGGGAATGGGATGTACTTGCCAAAGGCTAATTTATGGGAAATTTATTATCTCAGATGGTTTTCTAGTTCTTGAAATATGTGACTGAGTTGAGTACACTTCTCCTTGCCCTCCTTACCCTCACCAAGTCTCAGTAATTTGCAAATGTTACCAGAATCCCCTCTCCCTTTTCCTTTTCCTTTCCTCCCTCCTTTTCCCCTTTTTTTCTTCCTTGTTTCTCTAGCTACCCATATGCTCTACTTATAGAGCTTTGCATGCCTAGCTTCCTCCTGTTATTTGGGCTGTAGCCGAAGTATCACCTCTTCAGAAAGTCCTTCCCTGACAAACCCAATCTGAAGGTGCCTAGTGGGGCATGGTCTGTACATCATCCTGTTAAATTATCTTTATAGAGCTTATTACTATCAGATATTTTCATGTTTATTTTCTTGTTTCTCTTTCTCCTCTACCTTTCCCTACCCGCCCAGTAGAAAAGTTTAGCCCATGAGAGCAAGTTCTTAAGTTTGTATTTCCCTTTAAATCAAGTTTTGGACCTTTAGATGTAGGGCTTCCATACTTTTTCGTAATTTGCTAGACATGGAAAATGATATTTGGATGGGACACAGAGGCAACTGAGGAGGCTGCGCAGGTCCTACCTTGAGTGTAGAAATCCATACCTCTACATTGTAATCTCCTGGCCTAACATTTGGGAAGCTCTACCTTAAGGGTGGGTGGACTTCAGCAGTGTGGTGAATACTCTGAATGTTATATTTTTATGTGTGTGCATATTTTTTCTTTAAGAGACAGCCTAACTTTCATTAGATTCTCAAAAGGGTCCATGACCCAAAAAAGGTTAAGAATTAATGCTTTAAATCATGGAACTAAAACCAAAAGTATAGCGTAACTTTTTATTGTTTGTTTTTGGCTTAAGTATTTTCCTTTTGATTATAAAACTTATACGTGTGTTTGTTATGCAAAAGTAAGAAATTAGTTTAGAAGGTAAATGTTCACTATATCCCGCCTGTAGTTAATTTTAGGAATTTTTTTTTTTTTTTTTATTGTACTTAGGTGAAGGTTTACAGAACAAATAGTTTCTCACCAGTCAGTACACATATTGTTTTACGACATTGGTTAACAACCCCACAACATGTCAACACACTCCCTTCTTGACCTTTTTTTTTTTAATTGTACTTTAGGTGAAGGTTTACAGAACAAATAGTTTCTCATTAAGCAGTCAGTACACATATTGTCTTATGACATTGGTTAACAACCCCACGACATGCCAACACATTCCCTTCTTGACCTTTTTTTTTTTTCAGTTGTACTTTAGGTGAAGGTTTACAGAACAAATATTTTCTCATTAAACAGTCAGTACACATATTGTCTTATGACATTGGTTAACAACCCCATGACATGTCAACCCTCTCCCTTCTTGACCTTGGAGGACCTTTTTATTGGTGAAAATATACATAGCCAAAGATACACCATTTCAAAAATTTTTACATGCACGATTCAGTGACATCGATTACATTCTTCCAGTTGTGCTGCTATTCTCACTTTAAACGAAGGTTTATAGAACAAAATAGTTTCTCATTTAACAGTTAGTATATGTGTTGCACTATGACAATGGATAACAACCACACTACATGTCAGCACTGTCCTTACTCAACCTTGGGTTCCCTATCACCAGCTTTCCTGTCCCCTTCTGCCTTCTAGTCCTTGTCCCTGGACTGCTGTGCCTTATTAGTCCCGTTTTGTTTTAAGGGACTGTGCAATCCCCGGCTGAATGGTTAACCTCAGAAGTGACTTTACCACTGAGCTAAAAGGGTGTTTGGGGGCCATACTCTCGGGGTTTCTACAGTTTCTTTCAGGCCAGTAAATTTGGTCTATTTTGCGTATGTGTTAGAATTTTGTTCTACATTGTTCTCCAGCTCTGTCCAGAACCCTCTGTTGTGATCCTGGTCAGAGCAGTCAGTGGTGGTAGCCAGGCACCATCTAGCTGTACTGCACTCAGTCTGGTGGAGGCCGTGGTAGCTGTGGTCCATTAGTCCTTTGGATTAATCTTTTCCTTCTATCCTGTTCGCTTGATTCTCCCTTGCTCCCGAAGGGATGAGGCCAGTGGAGTATCTTAGATGGCTGCTCACAGGCTTTTAAGACCCCAAATGCTACTCAGCAAGGTAGAATGTAGAACATTGTCTTTATAAACCGTGTTATGCCAGTTGAGCTAGATGTTCCCTGAGACCATGGTCCACACAGCCCTCTGCCCAGCAATTCAGTCCCTCAGGGAGTTTGGAAGTGCTTGTGGAGCTTCCACGACCATTCCTTGTACAAGTTGCGCTGGTTTCCCAAGTATTGTGTATTGTCTCACCCTTCACCAAAGATACCACTTATCTATTGTCTATTTAGTATTCCCCCCACCCCTCCCATCCCTTGTAACCAACAAAGATTGTTACTTTTTGTGTGTAAACTTGTTCATGAGTTTTTACAATAGAGGTCTCATACAATATTCGTCCTTTTGTGATTGACTAATTTCACTCAGCCTAATGTCTTCAAGTTTCATCTATGTTATGAGATGCTTCACAGATTCATTATTGTTCTTTATCGTTGTGTAGTACTCCATTGTGTGTATGTACCATAGTTTGTTTATCCATTCGTTGATGGGCATCTAGGTTGTTTCCATCTTTTTGCTGTTCTGAACAATGCTGCTATGAACATGGGTGTGCGTATGTCTATTCTTGTGATGGCATTGAGACCATTTACATTCAGCGTAGTTATTGATAGATAACTTTATTACTGTCATTTCGTAGTGTTTTTTTTTTTTTTTTGGTGCTGACGTTTTCTTTGTTCCTTTTACTCTCCTGTGCTGAATTCCTTCTGTTTGTGGATTTTTTTTTTCATTTCTTTTGTATTTAAAGGTTTTTTTTTACTGAGACTTTCTGTTTTTCCCCTTTATTTTTATGAGTATGTTTGTTAACTTTCTTTGTGGTTACCATGAAATTTACCCTTATCTTTCTAAGTTTGAAGCAGTTTCTTATTACTTGGTATCACCTTGCCTTCCTCTCCATTAGAAGGTTCTATACCTACACCGTTTATTCTCTCTTTTATTGTTCTGGTGTTGTTGTCATTTACAGATTAACTGCTCTGATTCCCTGCTGTATTTCTTTTGGTGTTGGATAGTCCTTGAGAGTTCATTTCCTAGATTGGTATCTTGCTGGTACGATCTTGCGTCCTAGATTCAGCCTGTGAGCTGAAGTTGTTTGTTCTCGATCAAAGGACTCCCTTTAATAATTCTTGTAAGTTTGGTTTGGTTTTTACATAGTCCCTTAATTTCTGTTTATTCGGAAATGTCCTAATTTCACCATCATTTTTGAACAAGAATTTTGCAGGATATGTTATTCTTGGCTGGCAATTTTTTTCTTTCAAGGTTTTATATATGTCATCCCATTGCCTTCTTGCCTGCATGGTTTCTGCCGAATAATCTGAGCTTAGTCTTATTGTTTCTCCTTTGTATGTGACTTCTTGTTTTTCATGAGCTGCTCTCAGGATTCTTTGTTTGTCTTTGGTTTTGGCAAGTGTGATTATGATATGCCTTGGTGATTTTCTTTTGGGGTCTATCCTACATGGGGTTCATTGAGCTTCTTGGATGGCCAGCTTTTAATCTTTCATGATACTGGGGAAGTTTTCTGTCAGCAGTTCTTCAATGATTCTCTCTGTGTTTTCTGTTTTCTTCCCCTGTTCTGGAACTCCAATCACTCGAAAATTTTTTCTTTTGATTGTATCCCACATAATTGTCATGGTCCCTTCATTTTTCTTTGTTCTTTTTTCTGAGTTTTCCTCAGAGTTGTATCCAAGTGTTTGTCTTCAATTCCACTGATCCTGTCTTCCACTGTTTCAGATTTGCTCCTCAGCCCTTCTATAACACTGTCCATTTCTGAAATCTTCTTGTTTATCTGTTGGATTTCTGATTGTTGTTTTTGTATAATTTCTAGTTGTGAATTTATTTTGGCATTTTGTTCCTGCATAATTTTTCTGAATTCTTCCGTTTTTTTTGTCTGCCTTTTCCATGAATTTGTCTGTTTTTTCTTCATTTTTTCGGTTTTTTTGCTTCAACTCTTGCATAATTCTGAGTATTAGAGATTTGAATTCCCTATCAGGTAGTTCTGGTGCCTTTTCTTCTACTGGAAAGTCATCTGATGTTTTATTTTGGACGCCTACTGGAACCATCCTGTCCTGTTTTTGTAAATGTTTTGATATTGTCTGCTGTCTTCAGGGCATTCAGTAGTTATTTTTCTTGTTTATTGATTGTAGATTTTTTTGTTTCATCTTTTTTTTTTTTTTTAATTTAGCTATGTCTGAGCAGGCGGGCTGAGTGTACTTTGTCGTTTGCTCGTCTGTGGGCACGACACTTTTCGCCTCCATCTCCAATTTGCAGGGTCAGTTGCTCAGACATGGTACAGCAGGGCAGGTCTAGCTGAAGAGGAGTTGCTGGGATGGGTTGTTTGTAGCACTTACTACAACCACCAGGGCAGGTCGGTAATCAGTGTGCAGGGCAGGTTTCAGTAGGCCGTGCCTGTGCTGCTTGGTGGTGTGATGTTAAGCGCACGGTGCAGGTAGACAGGATGGAGGGGGGAGATTGTGATGTGTGGAGCTAAGATGAGTATGGGAGAGAAGAGAGACAAACAAGAGCCAAAAACATACAAACAAACAAAAAAGAGTGCTAGAGGAGTTTGCCATTGGAGTGGAAAGATGAGAGACTATGAAAGGAAGAAAAACAAAAAGGGGAAGAAAAAGAAGAAAAAGAAAAGAATGAATAAATAAAAATTAGGAAGAAAAAAGCAAAGAAAAGCTCCCAGGGATCCCACAGGTGCAGCTACGAGGTCTGGGGAGGTTGTTCCCAGGTGTTGAAGTAAAGCCTGGCTCGGAGGCATAGAGGTGTCACTCAGCGCCAGGTATTCAGGGAACAGGAAGAGAAGGAAGAGACGAGAAACTGAATAATGAAGAAAGACAAAAAGGGAACAAGAAGGAAAAGAAAACAAAACAAATTAAAAAAAAAGAACAAGAAAAACACCCAAAAAGACACACACACACACACACACACAAAAAAACATGAAAAAAGAAATGCTCTCAGGGATCTCTCTGCATGTCTGTGCAAGCTGAGGGGATAGGTCCCAAGCTGTGCAGCACTGCCCGGCCAGAACGGGCTCCGAACTTGACAAAAGGAAAAGAAAACAAACAAACAGTTCAAAACAAACAAAAACACCAAAAGCCCTGGGATCCCACCAGTGTGGCAGCATGGACCAGGAAGCAGTTCCACACTCGAGCGGAGCTCCATAGCCCCTCAGAAAGAAGCAAAGATGGCGCATGGAGCCAGGTATTTGAGCGAAAGGAGGGGGAGGTGGTGAGAGGTAAGGAAGAAATCAGAAGAAGCGGGAAAAAGCGACACCAGCAGCCACCAAATGGCACTCAGGGAGTCGGCCAGTGTGGGCGGGTGGAATCCAAGAGACTGTGGCTGCAGGAAGCAGAGGAAGGCTGAGTAGGGGTGAAGAAGGGTGGGGGGTGGGAAAGCATATATCTTTGGTTACCGGTTATTCTGTCTCCTGCTGGAAGCTCTGTGAAGCTGCTTTCTCATACCCCCCGTTTGCTGATCTATGATAGGAGTCCAAGATGGAGGATCCGTGCTGCGTTAGCTGATAGGGAACCTCTGCATGTATGTCTCCTTGCTCTCTGTTTTCTGTCAGTTTCTTATTCCATTTGATGCTTGGCTGAGTTCTCTATCTCTTCATTTGATGTTTAGGGTTTCAGGATTGCTGTTTTCTCTGTTTGGCTTAGTTTTTCGGATCTTTACTGTGGAGGGACGGTGTGCTGCTTCTGCCTAGAGCGCCATGTTGCCGGAAGTCATATCTCATTCTTTTTAACAAATGTAAAGTACTTCATTTTATAGAGCTACCATAATTTGGTTAACCTTTTCTCTGTTAATGAACACCTGAGTTGTTTCTAACTTTTTTGCATGGCAGACTGATACAATGAACATATTTTTTTGTACATAAATGTTTTGAATATTTAGGAGTATTTCTGAATTATAAATTACTAGAAATAGAAATGCTACGCTAGGAGTATGAACATGTAATATTTTTATAGATATTGCCCAGGTGTCACCAAAAACTGGGCCTATCTGTATTCCTGTGTGTGATAGTGAAAATTTCTGAACATGTTTCTCAATAATGAATTAATAAAGTGAATCTTTGCTAATCTGTAAGGTAAAAAAAGCATTTTTATGTTATGAAAAATTTTCAACATATGTACCGGTAAACACAACAGAATATTGAACCTCCGTGTATCTATCACCCAGACTCAACGTGTATCAAAATTCTTGCCACCTTTGCTTCTTTTATCCTTTCTTCTCCTATACTGAAGTATTTTAAAGCAAATCCCAGACATCATTGTCATTTCACCTCGTCATGATTCAGTATGCATCTTTAAAAATATATGTGTATTTTCTGTCTTTAATTTTTAGGTTTCTTAGTGTGGAAAGTTCTGAACATAATATAACGAAATCCCATGTAATTGCCTCCCAGTTTCAACAATTAAGAATTCACAGATGGTCTTGATATACTCCTACTTACTTCCCTCCACCCTACCAGATTATTTTGAAGCATTTCATCTGTAGATATTTCAATATATATTTAAAAGACAAGGACTTCCCTTTTCATTGATAATCACAATGCTGTTGTTGTTACACCTACACAAAGTAATTCCTTAATATCATCAAATGTTTTTGAACATTTTTTTATATAACCACTATGCTATTATCATACTTAATAGAATTATCTCTAGTGAATTAGTATCCAGCTCATAATCAGATTTTCCCGATTATATAAAAATGCTTTTTAAAAGTTAGTTTGTTAGAATTAAGGAGCCCTGGTGGCACAGTGGTTAAAGCACTAGGCTACTAACCAAAAGTCCGGTGGTTTGAACCCACCAGCTGCTCCGTGGGAGGAAGATGCGGCAGTCTGCTTCTGTAAAGATTTACAGCTTGGAAATCCTATGGGGCAGATCTGCTCTGTCCTGTAAGGTCGCTATGAGTTGGAATCGACTCGATGGCAGTGAGTTTTTGGTTTTTTAGAATTGGTTCACACATTACAGGTTGTTATTGGGTCTCTCAAGCCTTTTTTTTTTATTGTGGTAAATATATATGTAACAAATTGTTTGCCTTTAGTTTCAAGCCTCTTTTAGTCTAGAGTGGTCTTTTACCTCCTTTTCCCCCCTACCACGGAGTAGTTGCTGAAATTGTCAGTTGTCCTGTATAATGTCCCACACTCAATGGTTTGTCTGTTTGCTTCCTTGTGGTATTATTTAACTTGTTCCTTTTTCTGTAAACTGAAGTTAGCTTTAGTGGCTTGATGTAATTCAAGTTCAACTTATTTTTTGTAAGAATACTTAATAAATGTTGTATACTTTACATGTACCACAGTGTCTGGTTTTTTCAGTACTGGTGATGCTAAAATTTATAAGGATATAGTGGTTTCATCACTAAGTGGAATATTTTCCCTCAAGCAGTCCTCTAATGACTTCATCTAGTGAGGATCATTTCGTGGGTCAGTTATTTCTGTAGATATTGTAAAATGGTCATTTTCTAGCTCCTCATTTTTTGTTTTGATAAAATTCACTGCTTTGGTTATTAGAGAACTTGAGTATCTTTTCGTATCTTTATTGACTATTCAGTACTACTTTTGTGAAATGTTTCTTCTGTGAGTATTGATTGATTTTTCTATTGAATTGTTTTTTTCCCCTTATCCGTTTATGAGTTCATGAATCATAAATATTAATCTTTCATTTGTTTTACATATTGTAATTTTTTTTTTTTAGTTTGTCATTGTCTTCTGCATTGTGGTCAATTTATTTTTCACTTTTATGGCTTTTTGGTTTTAAGTCATATTTAGTAAGCCTTTCCATACCCCACCATAATGTAGGGGAATAGTTTTTTTTTTTCTTGGTATTTTTTCACAGTTGACTTTTAATCTGTGTGGAATATATTTTGGGTATGATGTAAGGTAAATTAAATTTTACTTCCTACATTTAGATAATCAATTGTCCTAAAGCAATTTATTGACAGTCTTCTCCACATCACATTTAATTAAGATGTCACATTTAGCATATATTAAATTCACAAATTTACATAGCCTGTTTCTAGACTCTGTTGTGGTCTATTGA
This sequence comes from Dugong dugon, assembly GCA_030035585.1. Classification (NCBI taxonomy): domain Eukaryota; kingdom Metazoa; phylum Chordata; class Mammalia; order Sirenia; family Dugongidae; genus Dugong; species Dugong dugon. Next base: position 131,712,464 of record CM057461.1, read on the forward strand.
TATTTTCACTTTATCACAGAGTTTTAATTACAGTAGCTTTGTACTATGTTTTAAGGTTTAGTTTACCATTATTAATCATTTTTTCAAGTTTTATTAATTTTTTCACACATATTCTCTTCCATTTGAACTTAGAAATTGATTCGTGAGTTAATTCCATTGGGATTTAAATCTAATCGCATAAGTTTGGAGAGAACTAACCCCCCGCCCCTTTTTAAAATAAAATTAAGTCTTTCTAGTTGAGAGCGTAGTTTCTCTTTATTTATTTAAATATATATACATGTATTTAAGCTAAAGTAGTTTTGCACCTTTCCTAATAGGTTTGTTTTTAAACATTTTATAGAATTAGTTTGGTTGTTTTGTGTTTGGCCACAAAATAACTTAATAGTGATTATTTGAATTTTGATTGTAGTTTACTTCATTTTTGCTCAGGTATACCAATTATACTTTAAAATAGGTATAAGCAAGATTAGAAGCAATGTACTGTACACTTGAGAGAATAAACTTTTAAAATAAACATTTTTAAGATCATTTATTCATTAGTGCAAAACATAAGAAACAGTTGAGTTAAAGACTCGAAAATGCAAATTCTTGGGGATAAGTTTGTATTTAATGGTTTATAAAGGCTAGAAAATAATCAAGCAGGACTTGAAAGTGGTAATTGGCAGTTAAAAATATCCAAATTCTGTAATGAGATTTCTTTTTGTATTCTAATTGGAACCTAACTGGTATGGTATGGTCTTTTATTATGAAAAGACTTACTCAGTGCCATTTTTTATTTAAAGACCGATTAAAACTACATTCTTTTAACTTGGTGCCTTAAAAATCAGAAAGGAGCAATTTATCAGCTTTGATACTGGCCTGAATATTGTGAATAGAAGTAATATATTCTTGGCAGGTTAGACATCACTGTTAATTTTTTTTTCTTTTTCATATTACAGGTTTTGCAAAAGGCATCAAATTAAATCAAGTTCAAATATTCCCTGTGTCCCCAAAGATTTACTGATGATGTCTGAATTTGTTCTTCCAAGATTTATTTTTTGTCTTATTCAGTACTTAAGAGAAGGCTATAATGAACCAGGTATGTTTTAATCCACTCCTTGTCAGTACTTTAAGTTCCCAAGTAACAAAGTTTTAGTATTAATAATAAAGTTAATTCTTTCAAATACCACTTTTTGCTTAACATTTTTAATGAGAAGACTATAAAATACAGAGACTGCATGAAAACACACTGAAAAATTAATTATATAACTGCATAAGTACCTTGTAGTAGGTACAGTCTGATGCTAGCTGGTCCTAGGGTCTTAGAAGTTTTTGATTAGACTTATTTGGCCTTTTGCAACTGAAAAAATAATTATTTTATGGAATTAAAATTACTTTATTTGGGATCATATGATGATAGAGCAGAATTAAGTCTTGGAAATATTTAAATTTAACTTAGTTTTTTTAGAAGATAAATTACATTTCACCAATCTTCATTATTAATATTATTTTTGGTAAAGGTTTGAATATATCTTTATATTTAATAAGGAGCCCGGGTGACACAACAGTTAAGCTCACGGCTGCTAACAGAGAGGTTCATGGTTCAAACCCATGCAGCGGCCCTCTGGGAGAAAGACCTAGCGATCTGCTCCTGTAAAGATTACAGCCTAGAAAACCCTACGGGGCAGTTCTACTCTGTCAGTGAGGTCACTGTGAGTTGGAATCGATTCGATGGTATCTAACAACAACAGTTAAAAACACACACACACACGCACGCACGCACGCACAAAGCAACTTATGAAACTTACGAGAGGGTTAGATTGCTCACTGTGATACTGGTGATAGGTATTGGTGTAAGCATTATATTAGTATTAAAAAGACAAAAGAAAAGTTCAAATTACAGGTCTTAACCTTTTAAGATATAGTTGCAATCTAGATTAATATACTTTAGTTTAATATGTGGATTTAGGTATGATCTATTAAAGTTCTCAGGCTGACATAGCGAATTACAGATTATCAATTAGTGGTACAGTACACATTTATTAACTTCTTATGATGCCTTTTACCTTTCTAATGATTCCTGCATGTTCATCATATATGGGATTGCATTTTTGCGTTATTTTTAGAGATTTGAATTAGTTAATTTTATAAATAATCTTATAAATTTATTTTTAAAATATGGCACACATTTTTATCTTTTATCTATCCTTCATCCTTAAATTGTGAGGAAATATATAACATATTCATCATTTCTGAAACTATCTTGTGTTCTTTATTGTGAGCAAACCATTATACTTCCTTATTTCTACATTTTAAGGAAAATATACAATCCTTTGTTAAGTACTTCTAGCCCTTTAGGAGTGTATAACTTAAAATATAGACAGAAATGTTAATATGATTTAGCCCCAAACTATTGTTTCTTTGGAATGATGGAAAAAAATACCAGCTAGGTTATTGAAATTGCCTTCCACATTATTTCTCATGAACTAGTTAACACACTTTTTGGACATTTACATTTTGTTTAAAATCAATTTTAAAATCAAATGTAGTATAAGTATCCTATGTCCACTGAGAAAGTAAATTTTTTTTTTTTGGTTTGAGTCCCAGGACTCAGAGTTATCTAGAATTCCATCCACAGATTATCTTTGAACTAGATTGTGACTTCTTTGGGGTAGGAACTACATCTTATTTACTTTCGCCTCAGTGCTTATAATGTAGTAGATGCTGAGTAAATGTTGAATGAACGTGATATCCCTTTACCTGGGCACACAGATCCCTTTTGTCTCCATTATATGTATTCTTCTTTTAACCAATTATAGCTAAACTCTAAATTTCTCTATTCACTTCCTTTTAGTCTTCAGTTTCTTTAAAACATCTCTTTTTCTTTTCATCTTTAACATGGTTTCTCAGTTGCTGTCCAAGTTTCTTATCTCTCTCTCCAATTCTACTAAATATACCTTGGCTAGAATTTTTTTCTTTTAGTAAAAATACCCATTTTTATGAAAACAGTTATCTTTTATTTTAGTTGCTTTGGCCTTCAGCTAACATGAGTCTACATTTTTTCAATATGATAAGGAGTGGAATATTTGCTGCACAGGTTTAAATTTAAAGCTGAAATAATTTTGTCCTAATACACTAATCTTGATATATTTGAGTTCTATCTTGTTTTATTCTAGGGGGTGATCTTAACTTTTTCTTAAACACTATCTTCTTTTGAAATGGTCTTTGATTATGTTTATATATCTGGAAGTTTAGAACGTTTAGCCCTACTGCTTCTTAAACAAATTAAGTACTGAATATCTTATGGGGTCATCTCCTCTTTTCCCCATTTCCCTTTTCTCAGAGGACTGAGTTCCTGAGCAAGTTTGCCCTAGGTTGGGTGCTGGGCTGATGCCAACTTTCTAAACAAGAGTTCTTAAATTGATTTTTTTTTATTGTAAAATACTGTCACCTAGGCCACTGTAATTTTAAAAGAATAATAATTGTTAATTTTTTACAAACTCTTATAAAGAAAGTTACCCTTAATTACTTGTTTCTTTAGCAGCTGATGTACCATCAGAAAAAGACCTTAACAAAGTCCTTCAGCTTTTGGAACCTCAAATTTCCTTTTTAGAAGACCTAACTAAAATGGGAGGAGCAATGAGGTCTGTTCTTACTCAGGTTTTGACAAACCAACAAAACTACAAAGATCTGACTTCTGGTGAGTAAAATATTAGAATAGAAGAAAGTTATTGTAATTTACCTATTTAACTATAATAATAAGAAATTGTATATTTTAGAACTTAAAAATGTAGATTTTTCATAGAATGCTAAAGCTGGAAGTTATTAAAAGAACTTATTTTATGGATGAGGAATCTGAGCTCCAGTAAAATTAAATGACCTGTTCAAGACCTCACAACCAATTTATGTTGAGGTTGGAACTAGAACCCAGTCTCCTCGCATCTGGTGTGACATATTCATAATTACACTCTTACTTCCCTTTCTGCGAACAGTAACAACAACTACTTCTAGATCTTCATTTCTGGTTCTAAACTTTTGGGTTGTTTTATATAATAATATAGAGTTGAAGTTATAAAACTTGGAATTGTTGAATGTTTGTGTACATGGTATGTTGTTATACAAAATAGTTTTTACACCTTTAGTTGCTTAAATTTATAGTACAATAAATATACCAATTATTTAAAAATCTTGTTATAAATAATTTAAAATATTTCCTGGGCCATGAACAATGAGTTTTGAAAATTCAATTTCAGCATATTTTTTTAGGTTAGTAAAATTTCCATGTTTATTGTTTGTCATGTCTTATTTAGAGAGAGTCTTATTTGATATATTTATTTCTTTAATGAATACTTACTAAGCACCTACTATGTGCTTTGCCCTGGATTAGGCACTGTTGGTTGGAGTGGGAAAGGTTAGCAGTAAGCCAGGTACTCCTATCCCCACTGTTATGAGCATATGGTCTTGTGAATGAGATGACATTAATAAAATCTGAAAGCAAAGATTTTGTAATTATAATTTATAGTAAATGTGATGAAAAGGTAGGACAAGAGGCTATAAAATGGAGACCTAATTTCACTGGTAGGGAGCGGTGCAGAAGCTTTGCTGAGGAAGTGATATTTAAGGAAAAACCTAAAGGTTGAGAGGAAGTCATTTAACTAGAGGGTGAGGGGAGTTGGGTGGTAATGGGACAGGGTTAGATTCCAGCTGGATTGGAGGGAGGGTTCTTCTACTTTTGGCTACTGGACTAGGCCTTCTGTTGTAAACAACATAAAACTGGACAGAATGTAAGACATGTTTTTAGCCATTGTACCCTGAGAGAAGGGAAAGCATGAGATGAGGCCTATGATTGCTCTGGCTCTTTGTCTGGGGAGAACTTCCTGACTATAATGTAGCAAGATTGCATCTAAACAGAGCTACGGTGGTCTCACTGAGCTGAGGAAGCAGTTATCAGAGTTTGGGTCAGCTGAGGCAGTTGAAATTTATAGAATATATAGGGCAGTACACTAGAGAGGTGGTAAGGCAGATGTGTGGTTGTCCCCTTAAAGTCTTTGCTTGAGAACACATAGATAGGATGAGACTACCTGAGGCTTACTAGAGAGTGACTACTACAGGGTTGAAAGCAGAACGGAGATGAGAGGTCAGGTGATACTGGGGACATCAGTGTTTCAGCCCAGCCAGCTTGGAGAGACCTTGTTAATACCTCAGACATCTAGCTGAGACACCAGTATGCCAAATCTTAGGAGTAATGCCCAAGCCCTAGAGTAAGGTCTATTCTAAATAAGTATAAAACCCTGACAATGTCTGCGAAGGAGACAGAGTTTGGAGATGATTCCGACAATTTAGAGGGCCCTGGGGACACCTTAGGTTTTCCACGTATCTGCCATTAACAAAGTTTAAAACAAAGCCTTCATGAGTTCTAGGTGATCAGCCTATAATTGAACTGCCTTTAGAACAAAAATCAGTACTCTAAAGAGGAAGGTAACACAATCCAGAATCTTCTATAACATGTCATTAGAATATCTAATATACAATAAAAATTACTAGACATGCAAGAAAACGAAAAATTGCACTCTGTAGTCAAGAAAAATAGTCAATAGAAATCAACCTTGAGATGACCCAGATAAAGACATTAAAGCGACTATTATATTCAGATATTTAAAGGAATATATGCCCAGAGAATTAAAGAAAATATGATGTTATGATGAAGAGATAGGGAATCTTAGCAAAAAAATGTAAACAATAAGAAAGAACCAAATGGAAATTCTAGAACTGAAGTTATTGTAAAATTCAATAGCTGTACTGAAAAATTCACTGGATTGCTTAGCAGCAGGTTGGAGATGACAGAAGAAAGAGTTAGTGAATTTGAAGACAGATCAACAGATTATCCAGTCTGGAGAACAGAGAAAAGCAAATGAAGAAAGCACAACAGAGTCTCAGGGACTGTTAGACGGTATTGGAAGATCTAACATAGATGTAATTGGAGTCCCAGGAGGAAAAGAGAATGGGAAAGAGGCAGAAAAAAATATTTGAAGAAATAATGACTAAACTTTCTAAATTGAATGAAAAACATTGACTTACAGATTAATGAAGCTTATGAATTCCAAAGAGGATTAAAAACAAAAAATCACACATAGGCACCTCATAGATTCTAGACAGAGGAACCAATTTGTGAGAATATTTATGAGTAAGAATAAGCTTACTTTTTTTTCAGGGACTAAAAGGTTAGTGTGGTTGAAGTGAAAACACAGAAGAGGTCAGCAGATACTAAAGAAAGAAACTTAATTATACATTTGTAGAATTAAATTGAAACCTTAATTTAAGATACATAACCTACTTAAAAAAAAAAAAAAAAAAAACGTAAAACCAAACCCATTGCCCTCGAGTCGATTTCAACTCATAGCAACCCTATAGGACAGAGTAGAACTGCCCCATATGATTTCCTAGGAGCACCTGGTGGATTTGAACTGTCAGCCTTTTGGTCAGCAGCCATAGCTCTTAACCACTATGCTGCCTAACCTACTTAAGAGATGGCAAATGCTATATGGTAATTCAGCTCTCAGAGAGAGAATAATTCTTTTCTTTCAAAGAACTCCCAAACATCAGTCTGTTTTATTCTTACTGTTATTCTGTCCTCCATAATTTATTAGGAAAAAAAGAAAAAAATCACAATAATTACTAAGCTGAAGTTCTAAAATGAAAGTTCTATGATTGTTTAACTATAGAACCTCAGCATTTGAATATTTTTTGGAATAAATTTATCTTAACTGATACATCTATAGAAATTATAATTTTAATTCCTTAAATGTGATAAAAATCTCGGTGAAATTAGTTAAAAGTAATCTCATTACTTTTATTTGTATTTGAATATTTTATTAATATTCAAATATATTTTATTAATAATTGAAAGTTTAAATGATCTTTTCCTAACTTGGAACCCTGGTGGCTCAGTGGTTAAGACCTTTTGGTTGGCAGTTTTAATCCACCAGCCACTCCTTCGAAACTCCATGGAGCAGTTCTGCTCTGTCCTATAGGGTCACTATGAGTCAGAATCAACTCGACAACAATGGATTTTTTTTTTTTCTTGGTATTTTTTTCTTAACTAAGATCTTTAAAATTACAATTAGAGAAGAGTTATACTTTTAAAGGTTTAGAGTTTTTTGAGCCTTTACTCATGCTATTTTTAGAAAACCTAACTAAAAACAGAAGACCTAACTGAAACAATTTTGGTGACTTTTTGCACTATGTTAACTCTTACTTATTTTTTAAAATTCCACTTAGGCATTATTTCCTTCAGGAAGCCTTTCCTAATACTCTGTTATGGCCAAGTCTGGCTACTTGGTATTTCTAGAGCACAGATTGTCAGATGAAATGAAGTCAGCCACGTAATTGTCATCTACCATGTTATCTGTCTGACTTTCTCTACCAGTAACTTCAAGTTCCTTGAAGACTGGGATCATGCCTTATTCATCTTTGCAGCCCTGTGTCTTACATATAGTCCCTGGCGTATTTTAGATACTCAGTTATATAGTAGACTTTACTGTGAGTAGTCCCTGACTTATGACTGGGTTCCGTTCTGACAACTCCGTCACAAGTTGGTTCTGACATAAGTCGAATACCTCTTTTTTTTTTTTTTAGTTTACATTATTGCCTGCTGTACAGCAGTATTTTGAACAGTAAGTCAAACACTGAAAGTCTGCAAGTGAACGTCTGAGAACAATAACATCAGCAAATTACACGCTGCAACATTGTATGTAGAACATATTACTAATAAGAGGTACAAAAAAAAGGCAGTAGCAAGTGTGGTTGTAACTCGAATACATCGTATACGTCGTAAGTCGGGGACTACATGTATTTGTTATAAACATGCTGTATATTCTGAGACTGTTAATGCCAGATGTAAGCACAAAAATGTTATCTGAAGTTATTTTATATAATCCTTTCTAGGGTTCCCGCTCTATAGCTATTTTAGATATGTATAGATTGCTGGTATTAGCTGCCATTGAGTTGGGCTCTGATTTGTGGCAACCCCACGCACAGCGGAACGAATTGCTACCTAGCCCTGCATCATTCACAAGATCAGTTAAGGATCAAACTGTTATGATCCATAGGGTTTTCACTGACTGATTTTTGTAAGTAGATCGCCAGGCCTTTTTTCTTAGTCCGTCTAAGTCTGGAAGCTCTGTTGAAACCTCTTCAGCATCATAGCAACACTGAAGCCTCCACTCAGAGACAGGTGGTGGCTGTGCCTCAGGTGTATTGGTCGGAAATCGAACCCAGGCTCTGGCATGGAAGGCGAGAATTCTTCCACTGAACCATCACTGCCCTCATGTATAAATTAGCTATATTTATATTTGTATATATTAACTAATGAGATGCCTGTATTTAGATTTTGAATGGAATAATTTTTTTCTGATTTTAAATTTGTTTTAAATATTAGGTCTTGGAGAAAATACTTATGCAAAGAAAAGTCATGAAAAGTATCTTATAGCTTTGAAGAGCTCTGGACTTACATATCCTGAGGATAAGCTTATATATGGTATGCAGGAGCCATCTGCTGGCACTAGCACTCTGGCAGTTCAAGGTTTGTCCAAATATTTAATTTGAACAATAGTGACTTTTCTATATTAAAACAAAAAACCCTCAAAGTTTGCTCATTATTGAAGAATGTTTATTTTGAACTAAGACAGTGTCATTCTTGTAAGGAGAGTAGTAAAGTATGATAGTTTAGAGACAAGAAAGAATAAATCTGCCAAAGAAGAGGGTGCATTTCTTCTTAATTGGAATTTGGTTAGCTTATTAAGGTTCTCATTCCAACTTATGAAAAATATGGCAATTACTATTCAAGAGTAGCCCAAAACTCTAGTTACTCATTATTTTAGTAACCATAGTTTAAAACTAAAAAACGATCCTTCTGAAATACCATTTGTAATTATTAAATTTGGATATTCACTGGAAATTTTCTATTGAAGTAAAACCTGTTAGGTCTAAATTTATTCAAGATGTGAACTCTGCCAAGATAGCTTTTGAATGAGGTGTCCTAACAAATCAAAACTTAGCTTTCTGATACTTGTATTTTGTTATTTTAATAGTTTGCTTCAAAATAATTTTAAAGTAAAGGAATATATAGCAACTCTGAAGGGCAACTTTTTTTTCCCCTCCAAAAGGTTTTGCGGGTGCAACAGGAACCTTGGGACAAGTAGATTCTTCAGATGAGGTGAGATTTTAAAGTTTAAAAACTTTTTAAAAATAGAATCGTAAAGGTTTTAGAACTGTGCAGATTTGTGGATATTGCCTAGTTTAAGCTCTTCATTTTAAGACAAGGAAACCAAAGCACAGAGTGTAGTAACTTCATCAGGATAACACAGTTCTATAACAAGGAGTAAAACTAGATTCCTACTTCTCCTTTACAGTTAATTTCTCTTTTCACAGTTTAAAAATGGTATTTCTCTATTTTTCTCCTAGGAGGATATCCTCAAATTTATCCAAAGAATTGTCATAGGTGCAATGAAATTATTTTTAAAAATTTAGCTAACTGACTCTAGAATAATTTATTAAAAGAGTATGAGGTATAACTGCTTATCCAATCTCATAATAAAGTTATACCTTATACGTCAAGGATTATTAAAAAAAAAAAAAAAGCAGTGTACTGGGAAATAGACTGTCAATTTGAAATTTCAACATTTATGGTATTTATTAATAATAAATATTTTTAATATACCCTTTATAACATTCGTGTATTTTACTGGTGTATAATTTTTGAGAGAAAAATGCTTTGTTACTTATTTTTTTTATTACCTTGATATTTATAAAGTTTAAATTTTATATTTCTAATTATACATTTAATCATTGAAAATTTTAAAATAAAATTGTGCTGCATTTAAACATATACATCTTTTTTTTTCTTTGAGAACTCATTTTGATATGACAGCACAATATGGACTAAGTCAAGCATCCTCCTTTTGAATGAGTGATTTCTGTTGTAGAAGTCTTGTAATTGATTTAATGGCTTAAAATTTAAACTTTTTAGTAATATTTTTGCCCCCTAAAAAGACTCCTAAAAGTGTAACATAGCTTTATTTTGTGATCATTAGCCATTAACCAACCAAACTCATTGCTGTCGAGTTGGTTCTGACTGATAGCGATCCTATAGGACAGAGTGGAAGTGCCCCATAGGGTTTCCAAGGAGTGGCTGGTGGATCCAAACTGCCAATCTTTTGGTTAGCAGCCAAGCTCCTAACCACTTTGCCACCAAGGTTCCCATTAGCCATTAGACAGTTGCAAATCAAAACTATAACAAGATACCATCTCACCCCTGCAGTCTTGTTTTGAACAAACCATTTAAAATAGCTTTCATCAGCAAAGTAGGAGGCCTCACACTTCCCAGTCTCAAAACTTACTGTACAGCCACGGTAATCAAACAGCCTGGTACTGATTCAGTGACAGACACATAGACCAATGGGATAGAATTGAGAACTCAGAAGTAAGTCCATCCATCTATAGGCAGCTGATCTTTGACAAAGGGTCAAAGTCCATTCAGTGGGGAAACAGTCTCTTTAACAAATGGTGCTGGTAAAGCTGGGTATCCATATGAAGAAAAATTAATCAGGATCCACACCAGGCACAAAACCTAATTCAGAATGGATCAAAGACCTAAATGTTAAATCTAAAACTATAAATTTCCTGGAAGATATCATAGGGTCAAAACTAGGGTACCTAATTTTTGCCATAAATAGCCTATCAAATAAAACTACAAATGCACGAATGACAGAAGATAAATTAGATAACTGGGACCTCCTAAAAATTAAATATTTATACTCATCAAAAGAGGGTAAAAAGAGAACCTACAGACTAGGAAAAAATCTTTGGCAACCGCATATCTGGTAAGAACATAACCTCTGAAATATATAGAAAACTTCAACAACTCAACGAAAAGACAAACTAATCAGAAAATGGGCAGAGGACATGAACAGACACTTCACCAAAGAGGACAACAAATACATGAAAAGATGCGTGATCGTTAGCCATTAACCAGCCAAACCCATTGCCGTCGAGTTGGATCTGACTCACAGCGACCCTATAGGACAGAGTGAAACTGCCCCATAGGGTTTCCAAGGAGCAGCTCGTGGATTTGAACTGCTGATCTTTTGGTTAGCAGCCAAGCTCGTAACCACTTTGCTACCAGGGTTCCCATTAGACATTAGAGAGATACAAATCAAAACTATAACAACATACCGTCTCACCCCTGCAAAAATAGCACTGATCAAAAAAACCAGAAAACAGCAAATGCTGGCAAGGTTGTAGGGGGCTTGGAATTCTTGTACATTGCTGGTGAGATTGTAAAATGGTAAACCAGTATGGAAAGCAGTATGGTGCTTTCTTAAAAAGCTAGAAATAGAAATACTTTATGATCCAGAAATCCCACTTCTAGGTCTGTATCCTAGAGATATGAGAGCATGACACGAATAGACATGTGCATGCCTATGTTCATTGCAGCATTATTCACAATAGCAAAAAGATGGAAACAACCTAAGTACCCATCAATGGATAAATGGATAAATTGTAGTACATACATACAATGGGCTGCTATACAACTATAAAGAATAATGAAGAGCCTGTGAAACATCTTATAACATGGATGAGCCTGGAGGACATTATGCTGAGTGAAATAAGTCAATCACAAAAAGATATTGTATGGTCCCACTATTATAAAAAGTAGAAATAGATATACACACAGAAAGCAAAGTTCTTTGATGGTTACCAGGGATGGGAGAGAAAGATAGGGGAAATCACTTTCTAGATAGTAGACACTTGTTACTTTTGTTGATGGGAAAGGCGATCCCAAATATGAGTGAAGTAAACACAACTTGACGAAGGTAAATATAGTAAGACGTACATGAGAAAAAGGGACAATTTCAGTAAATGCTATAACATACACAATTTTGTAACAACAGTAAAAACAACCAAAAAATAATGCGTGTGGTTACGTATGTGGATATGGATGCATATATGTGTATAGGAAGACATGTGAGTGTCTTAGTTATCTAGTGCTGCTAAAACAGAAATACCACAAGTGGATGGCTTTAACAAAGAGAAATTTATTCTCTCAGTCTAGGAGGGTAGCTTCTGAATTCAGGGTGCCAGCTCTAGGGGAAGCCTTTCTTTCTCTCTCGGCTCTGGGGGAAGGTCCTTGTCTTCAATCTTCCCTGGTCGAGGAGCTTCTCAGCGCAGGGACCCCAGGTCCAAAGGATGCGCAGTTCTCCTGGCTCTTGTTTCTTGGTGGTATGAGGTCCCCAAGTTTCTCTGCTCCTCGCTTCTCTCTTTTATATCTCAAAAGAGATTAATTTAAAACACAACCTAATCTTGTAGATTGAGTCCTGTCTCATTAACATAACTGCCTCTAATCCTGCCTCATTAACATCATAGAGGTATGATTTACAACACATAGGAAAATCACATCAGATCACAAAATGGTGGACAACCGCACAATACTGGGAATCATGGCCTAGCCAAGTTGACACACGTTTTGGGGGGACACAGTTCAATCTGTGACAGTGAGTAAATGCATGTGCATATATAGGTGTATCTGTAGGCATATATACATACACACGTTTGTGTATGTTGCGTATATATCTACATATATAACACACCACATAGGGGGCACACTTATGGAGACTTCCTAGACTTAGCCAGACAACCTGCATGATTGGTTTACTGGGCCAAAAGGCTTGGGATCATAGTGTCGGGGACAACTTAGTCAATTGGCATAACATAGTTCACAAAGATAATGTTCTATACCGGAGTTTGGTGAGTAGCGTTTCACTCTTAAAAGCTTGTGGGCGGCCAACGAAGATACAGCTATTTGTCTCTCCTTGTATGGAGCAAAAGAGAATGAAGGAAATCAAAGGCTCAAAGACGAAACTAGTCCACGAGACAAATAGCCCACACGAACCACAGACGCTTCGTACCAGAGCACAGGAGAACTAAATGGTGCCTGACTACCACTACTGATGTTCTGACCAGGGACACAATAGAAGGTCATGGATTGAATGGGAGACAAATGTAAAACAAAACTCATATTCCTTAAAAAAAAAAAAAAGACTAGACTACTAGACTGATAGAGACTAGAGGAACCCCTGAGACTATTGCCTTAAGATACTCTTTGAACTTGGAATTGCCGCTATTTCTGCAGGTCACGTTTTAGCCAAATAATAGATTGGCTTATAAAATAAACCATATCACTCACGAGTAGTGTGCTTTCTTAGACAATTTACTGTATGAGACCAAGCTGTCAACAGTTACCAGAAGCAAAGATGAGAAGGCAAGGAGGGGAAGGGAAGCCACATCAGTGGAAACAGAACAAACAGAATGGAAATAAAGAGAATGCTGACACATTATAAAAACTGTAACCAATGTCATGGCACAGTTTGTATAAAAATTGTCAAAGGGGAACATAATTTGCTGTGTTAACTTTCACCTAAAACATTAAAATATTATTAAAAAAATAATATAGCTTTAGTCAGATTGGAGATGCTTTTAGTATGCTGCTGTTAAAAATAATGAAAACTCACTGAAAATTGAGTTTAAGGTTTAATCTGAACAGTTGTTCTGTATGCATATAGGGAGGCCATTTTGATTCTAGAGAAAGCAAATGGGTCAAAGAATCTAGGTACAGTGAGGCTTATAAAGAGAAGAAAACAAACTAACAAAAAAACCAAACTCATTGCTGACAAGTTGATTCCAACTCATAGTGACCTTATAGGGGAGGGTGGAACTGCCCCATAGGGTTTCCAAGAAGCGGTTGGTGGATTTGAACTGCTGACCTTTTGGTTAACAGCTGTGACTCTTAACCACTTCACCACCAGGACTTGTAAAGAGAGGAGGAGGGAGAAATATAGATGATGAACCATTGGCTAATCTTAGCGTGATCGATTGAACCCAGCCTTCCCCCTTTAGTGATATAGGTTACTTTTGGCCTGGCTGCTAATAATTTGGTCCTCTGCCCACCTGCTGCCATGAGGCTTTTTGAGATTTTAATTAGGAGATAATGATTTGACAACTATGTTTTTCTAGCAGGGTAAGACAAATTTACGTTGCTATAGAACAGTTTCTGGCAGGCTTTTGCAGTTTGAGTCAGGCTTTTTATGGTTAATATTTGGTTTCATGGATAAGAAAACCTTAAAATCATAGTTAAGATGTCTGTTATTAATTTTCCTATTCAACACTGCTTAAGAGTTTTATTCTGGTGTTAGACTGCCTGTGTTTGTATTTTGACCCCTGTACCAAAGAGCAGTGTGACCTTGGACAAATGTCTTAACTTCTCCATGCCTAAATTTTCTCTTGTGTAGAACAAAGATAATAATAGTATCTACTTCACAGGAGCCTTATAAGGATGGAATGAGTTAATATATGTAAGTTCTTAACAGTGGTGCCTGGCACGCATATATGTGTTTGTTGAATAAACAAAGTAATACAAATTTTAAAAATTGCTGTAAATTATTAGCTTAAAACCTTTTTATTTTTTAAATTTAAAGTCTTATTCGTAAGAACAATGTTGCTGTAATGACAAGTGGGGAAAACTTGTTGATATTTAAAATAGACTTTCAAAAATATATAAACTTTATTATTTTAACTAAAACAGTGAAAATTCTATTTTGAAGCTGGGAAAGGGAATGATAGGGGTAAGAGTGCTAATTCTTCATATGCCAGAGAAGGAAGTAACTAAGTAATAGATGTGGTTTTAAACTGTTCCACTCTTTTTTTTTTAAAGGGCATTTTTTGGGGAGGCTGAATGGCCTATGAGGCTAGGAGGTCTAGGAGTTGAATATGAATGGGTTACATGAGTACTTCCTTGGCTAAAGCCAGACAGAAAAACAGCCTTGTATCTATTGCCAGTGGAAACTTAAAAAAAAAAGCTGTTGCATAATGAAATGGTTTAGTGATGTTATCCAAAAAATCTGCTTCCACTGAATCAATTTCAAGCCATAGTTACCCTATAGGACAGAGTAGAACTGACCCATAGGGTTTCCAAGGCTATAAATCTTGTATGGAAGCCGGCTGCCACATCTTTCTCCCCTGGAGTGGCTGGTGGGTTCAGACTTCCAACCTTTCAATTAGTAGCTGAGTGCTTTAACCACTGTGCCACCAGAACACTGTTTATTAAAATAATTTAAATATCTTAACTTGATTTAGAATGACAAAAGTCCATGGTTTTATGTTTGTTTGTAGGTATATGGTAGGTTAGAACTTTATTATTTAAACATACTTAGCATTATGCATACATCAGTCTTGCTAAAAATTCTGCTCTATTTTTATGAACTGAATTTGATTTCTGGGCATGTAGAAAGCTGATCTTCAACATAGATACTGTCTCCTCTGTTAAGGGAAGACGAAACAGTCATTTTGTCTTGGCCTAAGCTCTCCAGAGGTCTCTAGGTGGTACAAATGGTTTGTGCTTGACTGCCAACCTAAAGGTTGGTGGTTTGAACCCACCCAGTGGTACTAGAAGAAGAGGCCTGATGATCTGCTTCCATTATGCTTCCATTAAGACTACAGCCAAGAAAATCCTATGGAGCGGTTCTATTCTGTAACACATGGTATCACTCACCATGAGTTGGAATTGACTTGACAGCAACTAACAACAACTGAACTCTCGAGATTTCTGTTTATAACAGAAATACCACATTTTGTGCTTGGGTGCTAGGAGATCCTTTTGGATGGCGTTTGACTCTTTTCTAAAAGTAATTCTAGGAGGGTATCAGAGATTTTGAAATAATGGTCCTTTATTAATAGCTTCTAATCTGTCCTTCTTACGTTCTGACTTCTGTTCCTTATCTTCCCTTTCTTTTCATTTACTCCTCTTTGTTTCAGCAGCTTCTGTGTATAAAATGTTTTTGTTTTTAATTGTAAAAATATATGTAACACAACATTTGTCAATTCAACATTTTTCAGGTGTACAATTAGTGAAATCAATTATATTAATCATGTTGGGCCACCATGCCCCATACTTAATATGTTTTATATAATCATTTGTTTCTTAGTTATGATTATGTCTTAGTGTGACTATCAAAATAAATACTTTTTGATGATGACAATCTTAAAATACTTTCTTTCAGCTCCTATCCTTATTAAAAAAAACTAATTGCTGTTGAGTTGATTATGACTGATGGTGACCCCATGTGTTTCAAAGTAGAACTGTGCTGATTTTTCAAAAGTAAATCGCTGGGACTTTCTTCAGAGGCACCGCTGAGTGGGCATGGATCTCCAGCCTTTGAATTAACAGCCAAATATGTTAACCATTTGTACCACCCAGGAACTCTATCCTCATTATGCCCTATTTGTGATAGTTGCTGAGAAGACCAGTGCTTGACTTTCTTTTAAAGCATGTGACATATATTTAACTTATGTCTATTTGAAAATAGTTTAGACACTTTGACTCTTAAGTTCTAGTTTAAATCCAGAACTGTGCTCATGCTGAACCTGTACATAGACCAAGAGGCAGTTGTTTGAACAGAACAAGGGGATACTGAGTAGTTTAAAATAAGGAAGGGTGTGTGTCAGGGTTGTATTTTTTTACCATACTTAGTGAATCTGTATGTTGAGCAAGTAATCCAAAAAGCTGGACTGTATGAAGAAGAACACAGCATCAGGATTGGAGGAAGACTCATTAACTTATGATATGCAGATGACACAACCTTGCTTGCTCAAAGTGAAGAGGACTTGAAGCACTTACTGATGAAGATCAGACCATTTCAGGAAGTAGCATATGATTAAGAACCGATGGTACTGAAGGAAGAAGTCCAAGCTGCACTAAAGGCATTGGCAAAAAACAAGGCTTCAGGAATTGACAGAATACCAATTGAGATGTTTCAGCAAATGGATGCAGCACTGGAGGTGCTTTTGTCTGTGCCAAGAAATTTGGAAGACAGCTACCTGGCCAGTTGACTGGAAGAGGTCCATATTTTTGCCCATTCCAAAGAAAAGTGATTGAACAGAATGCTGATGTTATCAAACAGTATTCTTAACATCACAAACAAGTAAAATTTTGCTGAAGAACATTCAAAAACACTTGCAGCAGTACATCTACAGGGAACTGCCAGAAATTGAAACCGGAATCAGAAGAGGATGTGGAATGAAGGCTGTCATTGCTGATGTCTGATGGATCTTGGCTGAACTCAGAATACCAAAAAGATATTTACCTGTGTTTTATTGACTATGCAAAGGCATTTGCCTATGTGGATTATAACAAATTATGGATAACATTGCAAAGA
The DNA here is from genome assembly GCA_030035585.1 of Dugong dugon. NCBI lineage: Eukaryota > Metazoa > Chordata > Mammalia > Sirenia > Dugongidae > Dugong > Dugong dugon. Next base: position 131,729,710 of record CM057461.1, read on the forward strand.
ATGGGAATTCCGGAACACTTAATTGTTCTCATGAGAAACCTATACATAGACAAAGAGGCAGTTGTTCAAACAGAACAAGGGGATACTGAGTAGTTTAAAATCAGGAAAGGTGTGTATCAGGGTTGTATCCTTTCACCATACTAATTCAATGTGTATGCTGAGCAAATAATCCGAGAAGATGTACTATATGAAGAAGAACACGGCATCAGGATTGGAGGAAGACTTATTAAGGGCCTGCTGTATACAGATGACACAATTCTTGCTTGCTTAAAGTAAAGAGGAGTTGAAGCGTTTACTGATGAACATCAAAGACCACAGCCTTTAGTATGGTTTACACCTCATAAAGAAAAACAAAAATCCTCACAACTGGAACAATAAGCAACATCATGATAAACCGAAAAGGTTGAAGTTGTCCAAGAATTTCGTTTTACTTGGATTCACTGTCAATATCCATGGAAGCAGCAGTCAGGAAATCAAATGACGCAGTGCATTGGGCAAATCTGCTGCAAAAGACCTCTTTAAAGTGTTAAAAAGCAAAGATGGCACTTTGAGGACTGAGGTGCGTCTGACCCAAGCCTTGGTGTTTTCGGTCATCTCATATGCATGCGAAAGCCGGACAGTGAATAAGGGGGACTGAAGAAGAATTGATGCCTTTGAATTATGATGTTGGTGAAGAGTATTGAATATACCATGAACCCTCAGAAGAAAGAACAAATCTGTCTTGGAAGAAGTACAGCCAGAATGCTCCTTAGAAACAAGGATGGCGAGACTTCATCTTACATACTTTGGACATGTTACCAGGAGGGACCAGTCCCTGCAGAAGGACATCATGCTTGGTAAAGTAGAGGGTCAGTGAAAAAGAGGAAGACCTTCAGGGAGATGAGTTGACACAGTGGCTGGAACAATGGGCTCAAGCATACCAACGACTGTGAGGATGGCACAGGAATGGGCAGTGTTTCATTCTGTTGTCAGTATGAGCCGGAACCAACTTGATGGCATGTAACAAGAACAACATACAATTAATTCTTCATGTATTCCTCAAGGCAGCATAATGTGTATCCTGGAAAGGACTTGAGTTAGAGTTAGGCAGACCTAAATCTGAATTTTGGTTCATAATACCCCTGTATTTTTTGACAAGTTATTTAACTTCTGAACCTCGGTGTCCTCATGAAAAAAATGGTGAAAATTCTAATGTCAGGATTAAATGAGATAAGATATATAAAGCACTTTTCATGACAGGGCACACATTTGACACTTGATAAATGTTTTGTGTCCCAGTGCTTTAAGTGTAGAATGGATTCAAGTATTTGAATTTGTGAGCTGTCGTGAGTCAAACATTCTGCTGATCTTTTAAGAGGAAATATTTTATTAAAGCATGATTGAAAAGCAGTAAGTTTATTTTTAGAAATTTACTTAAAAAATTACCGGCGTACGACCATGGAATACTATGCAACAGTAAAGAACAACAGTGAAGCTATGAAACATCTTATAACATGGAGGAACCTGGAGGGCATTCTGCTGAGTGAATTTAGTCAGTCACAGAAGGACAAATATTGTATAAGACCACTATTATAAGAACTCAAGAAAAGGTTTAAACACAGAAGAAAACATTCTTTGATGGTTACCAGGGTGGGGAGGGAGGATGAGGGTTATTTACTAACTAGATAGTAGATAAGAATTATCGTAGGTGAAGGGAAGGACAGCACACACTACAGGGGAAGTCAGCATAACTGGACTAAACCAAAGCTAAGAAGTTTTCTGAATACAATCAAACACTTTGAGGGACAGAGTAGCAGGGGTAGGGGTGTGGGGACTATGCTTTCAGGGGACATCTAGGTCAATTGGCATAACAGAGCTTCTTAAGAAAACGTTCTGCATCTTGCTTTGGTGGATGGCATCTGGGGTCTTAAAAGCTTGCAAGTGGCCATCTAAGCTGTATCAGTTGGTCCCAGCTACCTGCAGTAAAGGAGAATGAAGAACACCAAAGGCACAAGGAAAGTATTAGCCCAAGAAACAGAAAGGGCCACATAAACCAGAGACTTTATCAGCCTGAGACCAGAAGAACTAGATGGTGCCCGGCTACCACCAATGACTGCCCTGATAGGCAACACAACAGAGAGTCCCTGATGGAGCAGGAAATAGGTGAGGTGCAGAGCTCAAATTCTAGTAAGAAGACCAGACTTAATAGTCTGTCTTAGACTAGAGGTACCCCGGAAAGAATGGCCCCTGGATTCTCTATCAGCCCAGAACTAAAACAATTTCTGAGGCCAACTCTTCAGACAGGGATTGGACTGGTCTGTGGGACATAAAGTGATACTCGTGAGGAGTGTGCCTCTTAGCTCAAGAAGATATAAGAAACTAAACGGGCAGCTTGTGTCCGGAGGTGAGATGGGAAGGCAGAGAGGGTTAGGAGCTGGTTGAATTGGTTGAATGGACATGGGGAATCTAGTGGAAGGGATGAGTGTACTGTCACAGTATGGGGAGAGCAATTAGGGTCACGTAACAATGTATGTATAAATTTTTGTATGGGAGACTAACTTGAAATGTAAACTTCATTTAAACTACAAAAAAAGAAAAAAAATTACCTGTGTACAAATATATTGTGGTTTTGTTGGATAATTCAGGTAACATAAAAGTCCCTTCTTTGCCCTCCCTAATACTAGCTCCTCCTATGGGTAGCTACAATGAATAGTTTGGATGTCCTTGAAGACCCTTTTCTTTTTTTTTCAATATTGCATAGCACAGTAATTTTATTCCTAGGAAGACGATAATAGACAATCATTAGTAAGAGATTATATATTTTGTCTTGGTAACTGGTTGCATATGCACTACTTTTAATAGAAGGTATACATTCTAAGAAAAATGTTTAAAACTATTGCTATTATTTTTTCCTCTTTTCCCCATACAAAAATTTATCCATAGTTATGTGACTCTAATTGCTGTCCCCAAGCATAACTGTGGCAGCACACTCCTCCTTTCCACCCCTGATTCCCCATGTCCATTCAACCAGCTCCTAAACCTCTCTGCCTTCCCATCTCACCTCCGGACAGAAGCTGCCCGTTCAGTCTCTTGTATCTACTTGAGCTAAGAGCTGAAGACCCTTTTCAATGCAGTTAAGTAACTGTGTTTATGGAAATGTATAGCATGTGTGTGTGCTTATGTGTGTGAGTAAATAAAAAACGTTATGCTATTTTGTGAGTTGCTTTTGCTTTGTAATATGTTGTTGTGCAGATCCATCTTTGTCAGTGCTCTCGTCTTTCCATCTACTGTATAATATGCTAAAACAAAGTTTATCCAATCATTTCCTTGATTTTCAGTTTTTTATTGCAAGATACAATGCTTACGTTTCTTTTTGTGAAGGTGTGCAAGTAGTTCTCTGAGATGAGGAATTACTAGGTCACAGGGTATGCATGTTTAACATTCTATTAGGTTGTATTTTTTTTTTCTGATTATAAAAATCACACACACAAATATTTAATGTGAAAACTATGAAAAAGCTTAAAGATAAGTCCATTAACCATAGCCAGTCATAGAAAGGTATTAATGATAATACTGTATTTTAAGATTGTGATCATAGATAATTTTTACAAAATACGTTCATTTATGTTTTATTGATATGTGTACTGCAGGGCCTTTGCTGTTTGGTTTTAAACATATTTATTTTCAAATTTAGGGTTAAAAATAAAAAATCATGTAATATAGCAAAAACAAGAATTAGGAGGAGACAATTCAAAGGTTATAAAAATTATGAATGCTAGAGCTAAAAGGGGCCTTAAAATTCATCTTGTCTATTAGTTATAAGTGAGTTGCTAAGATTGGTCCATATTCAATGGGAAGGGACATAGATCCCACCTCTCAATTGTTGGAATGCCGATGAATTTGTAGAAATGTTTTAAAACTGCTGCAGCCATGGTGTGGCATAGCCATTCTTTTCCCTGAATTCTCTTACAAAAAAATGACTAGTGATTATAGCTAAATAACATACTAACAATTGGTTATAGACTTTCCCCCATCTATTTTAGTAACACTTATCTGAAAAAACTATAACATGAAAACAAAACACCACTGTAGCCAGAAATGGCTATTGTTTCAGGAAAATAAATAGGGCTTTAGGATTTTAATTAAAAGTTTTCCCTAATTTTAATGACTACTATTGTACATCAAGCAAATGAAAGTTTATATTTAAAATTGTAAGATATTTTAAGGAAAGTTGATTTTGACTATGCAAAGCAAAAGGGAATATACTAAAATTTTACTGCCACTCATTACAGCTTAAGGAACTTAAACACTTTTGAATTTAAGTAATAAATGAAACTATAAAATTGCTGTAACTCTTCTGCCATTCTCTTCTTGAGATCTTCTGTATTTTTTTATTCTGCTTTTGTTTTTTAATGGGGAACATTATTTTATTAGGACCAATGACCTACATGGAAAAACAGTTAAAGTGGGGGCTAGGTATCCTAAGCAAGAAGCAAGTTAATTGAGTTTTGGGGTGATTTATTTAGAGAGAAAATATGAGACTCTCTCCCCATCCACTTCAAAACTAATGATATTAATGTTTTAAATTTGTATTACACTTTTATTCTTTTAAAGCATTTTACATGTATTTCTTAAACTGATTAAAAATGCAATAAGTGATTTTATAAAGGATAGAATAGATAGATAAAGGAGAAAGAAGATGAAGAGATAAGAAAGAAATACTGTGATAGATGGAGTCTCCAGACACAGAACTTCTTGAACAAAACCTATTTTATGTCATTTAAAAATTTAAGTACATCTTGTAAAGCCATATTGCATGCCTACAGAAGTAGGCACAAATTTTAGGTTTGCTTTAGTATTTATATTTGAAATCAAGTGAAGAGCTGGATATGGCTTAAGGATTGGTGTTTCTACGCCCTTACCATACAGGCCCATGGGATTATTGAGTGATCCCTTTTCATGATTTCATTCTTATAAAAAATTGAACAAATTATATATAGAAGAAGACAGGATGAGAAGAAGAGGACAGACATCTCAATTACTACTATATAGAGAGAATTATAACAATTAAAAAAAGATTTTTAAGTTAGAATTTAGAATCGAAAGAGGACCTGCAGGTAACTTAATTCAACCATTTCATTTAAAAAATGAAGAAACAGATTTGAAACAGTAACAGTGGCAAGATATCTTTCTGTTTGCAAAGAGTTTTTTGGAATGAGCATGCGTATTTCAGTCTACTAAATTTTATTCGTACAAGTTGTGTCAGATATTTGTCTCTGCTGTCCCTTGAGTAGCAGAACATTATGTACTCAGCAGTGCTATTTATACACATGACATTCTTCATACTACTACTACTTATTCTTTTTTTGTGTTGCTCATGAAATAAGAGTAGATGTTGTTTGTGTTGTATGGAACCAAAACTAAAATAAAATAAAGGCACATCTTAACTTTATCAAGTATTTTTAAAATTAAAATCTATTTTTATTCATTTTTTGTTTAAATATATAACCATCTGATAATCCATTTCAAAAGAAAATGGTCTCTACTATTATATGTAAATGAGTTTAATTAGACAGCTTCTCAGAGGAAATAGGATCTTTGAGATAAAGTTAATTTTTCAAGGAAAGATTATATTCACTTTGGTCATTACCATAAGCAGTGTTGTGGATGGAACTGTGTCCCCCAGAAAATGTGTGTAGCAGCTTGGCTAGGTCATGATTCCCAGTATTGTATGATTGTGTAATCTGATGTGATTTCCTCATGTGTTGTAAACTCTATCACTATGATGAGGTTATATGTGATCTCCTTATGTGTTGTAAATTCTATGGCTGTAATGTGGTTATGCTGATGAGGTTTACAAGATTAGATAGTGTCTTAATCCAGTCTCTTTTGAGATATAAAAGAGGGAAGTGAGCAGAGACACATAGGAACTTCATACCACTAACAAAGCAGTGCCGGGAGCAGAGTGCATCCTTTGGACCTGAGGTTCCTGCGCAGAGAAGCTCCAAGACCAAAGGAAGATTGATGACATGGACCTTCCTCCAGAGCCAGTGGAGAAAGCGTTCCCCTGGAGCTGACGTCCTGAATTTGGACTTGTAGCCTACTGGACTGAGAGAGAATAAACTTCTCTTTGTTAAAACCATCCACTTGTGGTATTTCTGTTATAGGACCACTAGATGACTAAGACGAGCAGTGTCCATTTATCTGTGTGTAATGGTTGGTAGGAACTAGATCTTTAATCTTTGTGACTTTGAGGTATAGCTGTTAATACAAATAAAATAATTTAAAACATGTTTTGCCCCTGTGAGACTATAAGAATATGAATGTCCATTGTGGAAAAATTGAAAAATAGAGCTAAATATAAAGAAGGAGGCATTTACCTTTAACCCTACTGTACAGAGATAGCCATTATTTATTAATTTGTCTTGTTTACTTCTAGTCTTTTTTTTTAGCATACTTTTACATAACTGAGAAGTAATCACTTAAAAAAATAAAACGAGTTAACTGTGTAGATATGTTCTGAATACTCTTGACTTATTTGAGACAGAATCCAAATGAACAGTTAAAAATAGTTTGTGAAAACGTGTAGCAAAAGCAGGGTTATTAAAATTGAGAGTTAGAGACACTTTTCATAAATTAAAAAGAAAAAATTAATTTTACTTCTGGAGATAGAAAGTTTAATTTGTTAGCTATCATAAATTACATTAATGGTGAGGGGTAGTGTGAGGAAACACATAAACTTCTTGGTGGGGAGGGCCTTAGAAATATGTAATGTACTTTTGTTTTTTTTTTAAATTGTGGTTTAGGTGAAAGTTAACAGCTCAAGTTAATTTCTCATACAAAAATTTATACACATACTGTTATGTGACACTAGTTGCAATCCCCACGGTGTGACAACACACTCCACTCCCTCTTTTCACCCTGGGTATACTGTGTCCATCCAAGCAGCTCCTGTCCCTTCCTGCCTTCTCATCCTGTCTCCAGACAGGAGCTGCCCATTTGGTCTTCTGTTTCTGCTTGAACTAAGGGGCACACTCCTTACAAGTATTGTTTTATGTTTTGTAGTCTAGTCTAATCTTTGTCCTGAAGAGTGGACTTTGGGAGTGTTTTTAGTTCTGGGTTAACAGAACATCCAGGGCCATGGCTTCAGGGGTTCCTCCAGTCTCAGTCAGACCATTAAGTCTGATATTTTTACGTGAATTTGAGTTCCTCTGCACACTCTTTTCTCACTCCGTCAGGGACTGTCTGTTGTGTTCCCTGTCAGGGTGGTCATTGGTGGTAGCCCGGCACCATCTAGTTCTTCTGGTCTCAGGCTGATGGAGTCTCTGGTTTATGTGGCCCTTTTGTCTCTTGGGCTAATATTTTCTTTGTGTCTTTGGAGTTCTTAATTTTCCTTTGCTCCAGGTGTGTTGGGACCAATTGATGAATCTTAGATGGCTGCTCACAAGGTTTTAAGACCCCAGACACCACTCACCAAAGTGGGGATGCAGAACATTTTCTTAATAAGCTTTGTTATGCCAGTTGACCTGGAAGTCCCCTGAAACCATGGTGCCCAGATCCCAGCCCCAGCTACACTGTCTCTCGAAGTGTTTGTTTGTGTTCAGGAAACTTCTTAGCTTTTGGTTTAGTCCAGTTGTGCTGACTTCCCCTGTATTATGTGTTGTCTGTCCCTTCACCTAAGATGATTCTTGTCTACTATCTAGTTATTAGTGAATTCCCCTCTCCCTCCCTCCCCACCCTCACAACCATCAAAGAGTGTTTTCTTCTGTGTTTAAACCTTTTCTTGACTTCTTATAATAGTGGTCTCATACAATATTTGTCCTTTTGTGACTAATTTCACTCAGCATAATGCCCTCCAGATTTATCCATGTTATGAGATGCTTTGCAGATTCATCATTGTTCTTTATTGTTGCATAGTATTCCATTGTGTGTATGTACCATAATTTGTTTATCCGTTCATCCATTGATGGGCATCTAGGTTATTTTCATCTTTTTGCTATCGTGAACAGTGCTGCAATGAACATGGGTGTGCATTTTATCTTTTCGTGTGATGGCTCTTATTTCTGTAGGCTATATTCCAAGGAATGGGATTGCTAGATCGTATGGTACTTCTGTTTCTAGCTTTTCAAAGAAGCGCCAATAGATTTCCAAAGTGGTTGTACCATTTGACATTCCCACCAGCAGTGCATAAGTGTTCCAGTCTCTCCACAACTTCTCCAACATTTATTATTTTGTGTTTTTTGGATTAGTGCCAGCCTTATTGAGGTGCGATGGAATCTGATTGTAGTTTTGATTTCTAAGGTATTTCTTTTCCAGTGCAGGAATTGATTTTCTTGACAATTGGTAAACCTCTCCTTAAAGACTTCCAATGCTAGGGAGCTTACAGTTTATAAGGCAGCTTGTTCCTTTGATAACTCAAATTATTTAGGATGTTCTCTTTGATATTGTGTTAAGTATTGTAACTTGCACACATTTCTTACTTTGCCCTCTAGAAAGTTTTTTTTACTTTCATATTATACTCCTTTAAACATTTACCTTGAGTTTTTAAAGTATAATCTCTTGTATATATCTCTTTTACCTAGTCACTCTCTTTTAAAATCTATGATCTGATTCAGTGCACAATGATGGAACATCTCTTGGTAGGGACACTTATGCTTTCATTAAGGTCCAAGGTTTTGTGTGAGCCTTTAGCAGCTGTGCTACGTTCTTGGCACGATCCTCAGTAGTCTATTGAAAGACCCAGGTTATTTTTTTCAAATGCACAGTTGACAAGTTAGAACTCCCTTGTTGCTTCGTATTTGTAGGATTGATTTAAAGCAAACAAACTCAGATTACAGTGGTTTACATAAATCTTTAAGTTTCATCTTATTGTTATAGTCTCTCAGAATCTCTTTTGAGTTTTATTTTTCTAACCTGATACATTAAATATTCCTTGTAGCTTTGTATATTCTGTGTCAACATTCTTTGAGTGAGTCTCAACACTCTTTGAGAGTGAATTTACCTGACTTATAATGGAACCCAGATTTTTTTCATCTACCTGTCTAGTAAATGTATCAAAACAAGGTTAATTTGAGTTGATTCACTTTAAGTGAATTTATGTGTTCTCTTGCCAACCATAGTACTCGAGAAACTGCCGGTAGATTTTGCAGATTGGGAGTTTGAATCTGTTTTTGTTGAGTCATCTTTTCTCAGTTTGGACCTCTGTCCGTATTCTCTGCCTGAAACACGTGCAACAGTGATGCCTACTGCCCTGATCAGGGACTAGTTAAGGTCTTGAAAGTGTTTCTGAGAGCTGCACAAATGCTATCTGGGTAGGCATTGTCCTCGATTTGTTTTCTCTCTTTTCAGGGAACCATCATTTTCTCCCAGCATCCTATACTGCTTCCTCATGGATCAATGGAAAGAACTGCAACACCCCATCATGAATTTGGGGTTGGGGAATTGTGGTCATGATAACCTGTATTGTTTTCATCTTTCCTAATGTCTGAAATTCCCACGATAGGGAGTCATTCCTCTTGGTTAAATGTATTTTTTCCCAAAATATAAATATGGTACTTGTAATACATAACACGGTACTACATTATTTCTCTCTCACTTAGAGGTAGCTCATTGTAAGTTATCTGTATTTTAACAGAACCCTGGTGGTGGTGTGGTTAAGAGCTATGGCTGCTAACCAAAAGGTCAGCAGTTCGAATCTACCAGGTGCTCCTTGGAAACTCTATGGGGCAATTCTACTCTGTCCTGTAGGGTTGCTATGAGTTGGAATTGACTCAACAGCAGTGGGTTTGGTTTTGATTTTTATGTATAATATATATATTTTAATGGCTTCGTATTATATATGCTATTCTGTAAACTGCTTTTCTCAGTAATGATAGTTTTGAACATCTGTCCTGTAATAAGGAGTGTATTTTAACAGATTTTATTTGTATAGTCAGTACTTAAATGGTTTCATACTGTGTGTGCTATTCTGTATAGCATGATTTTCTTACTTATAATAGCAGTTTTTGAATGTCTATCTGGTCACAATGAATCTAGAGCTCTACCATTGTTTTTCTTCATATGAGACAGGTATGCTGTAATTTCTTTACCTAATCCTTTATAGTGGAAAGCCAAATATAAATTTTTGCTGTTATGAATAACACTGTGATGGATAGTTAAGATATATGAACAGGAATATTTTAAGAAAATCTAGTCCTCACTGTCTGATTATTTCTTTAGGATAAATTCCTAGAACTGAAATTTCTGTTTCAAAAAGAAACACACTTTAAAAACTTTTGACATATGCATTGCCAAATTGCCATTTAGGAAGATTGTACTACTCTATACTGTCACCAGCAGTGTATGAGTGTACCCATTTACCCACCAGTTTAGATAGAAATAATGTCCCTAGCTCTGTTTGATGTATACCATGATGTCAAGACCAACTCATTGGTCCATGTTTCAAAATTTTTGCCTTTGATCATACTGTCTTCTCTTCTTGGAATGACCTTTTCTTCCTTTGTTTGGCTAGTTCTACTTGTCCTTTATGACTGTAAGACCAGGAAATTTATAGAACTTGCTATTGCCATGACCATTGCTTGACCAAGGATACTTTTTTTCATAGGAAGTTTATGTTTGAAATATGAAGTAATCCTAACCTGGGACATAGCACATATTCTTTTCCATGTTTGCCGTTACTCTGAAGACTGGGAGAACAGTTTCGTAAATAGTTATTAGCTGAAATCTCAAACTCTGAACCGTCTGGACCCTGAGGCATGAGTGTACATTTTTGTATCTCTTTTCTGTCTTTTAAGCCTCCAAAGTTTGCTCTGGCTGAGTTTCTCCAGGCAGAGGAGAAGAATATAGTTTGACTGTCAGTCCTGCTGTCAGGTAGATGGCCATAGAGACCTGGCAAAGGCAGGGGGGCACATTGAAGTACTCAGTAAATGTGGAATGACTGAGCTAAGTAGTAGCTCTGGAAGACTCCAGAGATTGGTCCAGAGGACTGGTGATGATCTTGGCAGAAACTTGAAATTAAGTCTGTGGTGTGAATGCCAAGGAAGCCATGCCAATAGATAGAGCAATAGCATAAAGCTGAGGCTACTTTTTTGCTTGGAGATTTGATGGGCTGTAAGTGAGAAAGTACCTGGGAATCTGTACTACAGTTCTAACATGCCACAGACACCATTGTTAACACAACAGACTGTATGCCAAAATACTACCACACATGTCCCCTATGACACTAGTTGGCTCACATGTGTTTGGAAAATAGAGAAAAGATGTCAGTATAACGTGGACGTTGTTGATTCGTATGCAGTCTTTCCTAGTTCAGGAGAGCTGGGATAGTGGGGTAGAATTATAACCTTTAGCTGGAGAGGAAGAAGATTTCAGCTCTACTGCAAAGGCAGCAGGAGTCTTTTCAGCAATATTTTAAGAAAATTAGAAATGAACGCTTGCACCCAAGCTTCCCTCCCCAGAAGGTGCACCCCTAGCCTCACCTTGGTTCACTAGTGGCGGCTGTTTCCTCTGCTCCTCTTCCCTTGGCTGGCTAGCTTTCCCACTATTGTGCGGTGTTAACATCTCCTGAGACAACCTCAAACCACCCCAAGATGCTTGCCTGAGCATCCGAATTATCTCCCAAGGTACCGATTATTGCTTTTATTACTTCTCTGGTTACAAACTTGAATAGATTCTGAATGGTCTGCCCCGATCCTTTTTTTCTTGTAAGCCCTGTTGTTTTTGGTGTAAGGTTTTCAAGAATGCATATATGGTATGTGAACACAAATGCTTGTGTTTCCTTCTTGTTTCTTTTTATTTCTATAAACATATTTTAATTTGTTTTTACTATTTTTTTAACTGTCAACTGCAGCCTCTAATATGCTGTTTATTTTTAAGAACTTGATTTCTTGAACTCATTTTGTTTGTCTCAGATTCTTCAAAGCCATTCCTGTCATCACTGTATGTCCCCTCCCTCTCCTCTCCTTCCTTCCTATGATAATCTTCCCACCCCCCTTCCTTTAGCTTCTTTGTGCATTTGCTGTTATATTTATAAAGTTAGGAATGTTTTTGTTTTATCATTTTGGAGTATTTAAGAGTCTTACATTGGAAGCACAGATTAAGCTTAAAAGCTCTAGTATTTTAATACTAAAGATATTTTACTATATATCTTTTTTTTTTTTTTAATTGTACTTCAGGTGAAGGCTTACAGAACAAATAGTTTCTCATGAAACTGTAGTACACATATTATTTTATGACATTGGTTAACAACCCCACAACATGCCAACCCTCTCCCTTCGCGACCTTTTTTTTTTTTTTTGGTGAAAATTCACTATATATCTTAATCAAAACTAGCAGAATTAAAAAGATATTTCATTACAGCATATGCATAAAAAATAAAATATACTGATTAATAACATATAAACATGTATATATTATGTTTTAACATAATTTATAAGCATTTTTATATTCATATAAAATGTATAAATTTATGAATATGACTATATACGATGCTAATTTTGTTTCTTCCAGGAGGATCAGGATGGGAGTCAAGGTCTGGGCAAGAGAAAGAGGGTAAAACTAAGCAGTGGCACCAAAGGTATTTATGTTCTGTTTTTCCTTGCATGAAAATCTTCTAAAAATGTTGAATTAGGAAGAATATTTGATTAGCTAGCCATATTCACATTGAAGCTGTTTGAAGGAAGAGTTATTAGATTTGTCTAATGGTGGAAAAAGTATTGTTACGGGGTGGTAGTGGGGGACTTCAAAAGCAAGTAAAACTCTTGCTGTTGAGATTTTGTTCATTGTTTTCTTTATAAAATGTATATTAGCATGTTTGAGCCAGAAAAAAGTATGTCTTTTTATTGATCCTTTGATTTGGACCCAGTGTTTTGGGTGTCAAGTTTTAGTTTGCATTAAACATTTTTATAATCTGAGATGTGCAATTTCTGAAGTGGAAAAGGACCAGCAAGGGAGAGATGGTGAGAGAGAGAGAATGAATGAATATGAATATGAATGAATGAAATCAATGAGAATGAATACCATTTAATACATAGGAAGGGCTCATTACTTGTTTACCTAAAAGAGGAAATAGATATGCCTGTAGTGAGGCAATCAATTAGTAATAATACTGGGCAATATTTATTGGACCTTCCATGTATGCTAGACATAATGCTAAGCACTTCACATGCATTATTTCATTTAATTCTCAAAGTAACCATATGAAGCAGATTTTATTATTAATATTTTATGAAAAAGAAAATGGAGATATGTTAGGGGTCAGAGCTAATATGACGTAGATCGTTAATTCAAATCCCAGAGTCTAAGCTGTGAACCACCATTTTCTTGACCCCCGTTAAAAGCTTTTCTAGAGGACTTCTTGTTAGTTGGCATCCTAAGCTTTGGATTTGTGTCATGGATTTCCAAATCTTACCATGGCCTATTTTCTGGGTTAGTGTGGTCTATCAGAGAGTCTACTGAGGTTGAAAGATTCTTATTTCTAGTGCTGATGATATTCATCTTGTGGAATATCTAGGACTGACTGGAAAGGTGGAATATGGAGGCAATTTCAGCTGCAGATCCATTTTATAAATTTGTCTTAGTTACATTTACTTTGCTTGGCTTTTAGAACAAAGGGTATGAATTTGATCTGTAGTCCAGGATGCACACATGCATACATGTTCCCCTTCTTCCTGGCTCAGCAGAGAACCTGGGATACCTGAAGGAAATTAGAAATCCATATGGCTACTTGGTCCTTTCTCATACCTGAGTGTCCATTGATTCCTTGAGAGACATCTGAATTGGAGCAGATTGTTAGGCATGTACTTGAGTTTAACTTGAAGGATGCCCAGAAAAATACCTTTTATAGTATAAGAGGTCATTGCTTTCCTTCAGCCTGTTCAAACTCTGGCTAAAGATATTTTTGTGCAATTGAAGTTTATTTTCTTTTATACCTGAATTTTTTCACCCTTGGGACTGGATTAAGTGCCTTCTTTGCTTCCTCTAGTGGTTAAGTAGAACAGAGATTTAAGACTTTGATCAGTTATTGTTTATGTTTTAAGTATGTACATAGAAGAAATGGCTGTTTGAATTAGTAGAACCCAGGAGTTTTCAAAAAGTGTCTTGCTTTTGAAGATATCTGAAGTTCAGGGAGTGGTTTAGTTTTATAAGAATTTTGATCAATAGTTTGAAGTTGAGCTAAAAAAATAAAATATGTAATGATAGGCAAGAGACCAGCCACTGTGCTAAGTAAGCACATTATTGTCTATCCTTAAAACCTAAATTTTAAAGATAACCTTAGAGAGGGTTAGGTAACATGGCTAGGATTATTCAGCCAGTGAGTTCTAGAGCCTGGACTCTGCTGTCTAACAGCTTTGCCTTAGGCATAGATTTATGCCATATATTGATTCTTCAAAAATTTCTTTTTACAATTGGCTTAAGGTAGTTTTGACATTGTTAAAAATCATGACAGTTAATCAAGATTTTAAAGGTAAGTGGTCACACATAATTAATAGAAGCATTTTTAACAGCATTTCCATAACTAGTCATGTGTTCTCAATATCTTGGGAGACTGACGTCAACCATTTTTAAGAGCAATAACGAAGCAATTGCTAGTTTTTTATTTGGCTAAAAATGAAAAAGTTAAATTCTACATAATTGCAGCTATTCTCATTTTAGTAGAAACCACAGGTTTTTTGGTGCATTATGATTGTGATTGCTTTATCTATTTAAAACTAATACGTCTTTCCTTTTAAATGCTTTGCATATAACAGTAATTACGGTAGCTTCAGGCTTTTTGCCACCACCTGTCTGTCAGTTTGTCATACTGTGGGGGCCTGCATGTTGCTATGATGCTAAAAGTTATGCGGCTGGTATTTCAAATACCAGCAGGGTCATCATAGTGGACAGGTTTCAGCAGACCTTCCAGACTAAGACAGACTAGGAAGAAGGACCTGGTAATCTGTTTCTGAAATAAATTAGCTAGTGAAAACCTTATGAATAACAGCAGAACATTATCTGATACAGTGCTGGAAGATGAGCCCCTCAGGTTAGAAGATACTCAAAATACAATTGGGGAAGAGCTGCCTCCCCAAAGTAGAGTTGGAAAAAAGACCTCTTTAAATCTAAAAAGCAAAGATGTCACTTTGATGACTAAGGTGTGTCTGACCTGAGCCATGGTATTTTCAGTTGCCTCATATGCATATGAAAGCTGGACAATGAAAAAGGAAGACTGAAGAAGAAGTAATGCATTTGAATTATGGTGTTGGTGAAGAATATTGACTATACCGTGGACTACCAGAAGAACAAACAAATCTGTCTTGGAAGAAGTACAGCCAGAATGCTCCTTAGAAGCCAGGATAATGAGACTTTGTCTTGCTCACTTTGGACATGTTATCAGGAGGGACCAATCCCTGGAGGGCGTCCTGCTTAGTAAAGTAGAGTGTCAGTGGAAAAGAGGAAGACCCTCAAGGAGATGGATTGATGCAGTGGCTGCTTAAGTAGGGCCAAGGAGTCAGCCCATTCACTGCTGACGCTTGCTGTAACCTCTCATTGGCCTTATATAGAGCGGATGATCTGAAACAGCAGCTCGAGATCATTTGACATCTTGGCAAAGATTTATAGTCACAATTACCTAGTTCATTTTTAGAAGCCTCTTCTTCCCCTTCCCAAAATAAAAAAATAACTATCTGTAATCAGTGAGAGAAAGAGATAATCAGAGTATTCATAGTGTCTAATTCATCATACACTTTTTGAGACCCTTCTGTTAACTATGTGTAGCAAGGATGCAGAGATTATCAAGATACAGCTTAGCCCTTAAGGGGTGGCAGGTGGCCTTGGTAATAGGCTTTCTAGTAGCTAATGTCATCTTTCTTTGAATACCTTTACTC
This sequence comes from Dugong dugon, assembly GCA_030035585.1. Classification (NCBI taxonomy): domain Eukaryota; kingdom Metazoa; phylum Chordata; class Mammalia; order Sirenia; family Dugongidae; genus Dugong; species Dugong dugon. Next base: position 131,745,552 of record CM057461.1, read on the forward strand.
AGAAAGGGCACCCATTTTCCCCTTTTCTCTATGGATGAAAGGGCATCTTGAGTCCAGTGCAAGTAAGCATATCTAACACTCTTTTATATATTTTAAGTATTGGCTTAGAGAAAAAGTAAACCCCCTATATACTAGAGAAAGCAATGTATTAATTAATTATTTTCTCTAGTGAAATTAGTATCTCATTTATGAAGGATAATTTTTTTTTTTGCTTGAAGTACTCAGCTGCTAATGGAAGGGTCAGCAGTTCGAACCCACCAGCTGCTCCACAGGAGAAAGTTGTGGCATTCTGCTTATTTGCAGATAATACAGCCTTGGAAACCCTATGAGGCAGTTCTACTCTGTCCTATAGGGTTGCTGTGAGTTGGAATCGACTCACTGGCAGTGGGTTTGGTTTTTTGGAATTTTTTTTAAATGTATAATTTTATTTATTTTGTTGTTGTTGAGAATATACACAGCAAAATATATATGTGCATTACTGAAAAACAAACCCGTTATAATGAAGTTGGAATGAGATAAGAAATGGAAATAATTAGGTGATGTGTTTTCTTTTTTTTATGCAGATCAATCCATAATGGATGTTTTGAAACACAAAAGTTTCCTAGAAGAACTGTTGTTTTGGACTATAAAGTATGAATTTCCCCAGAAGATGGTAACTTTCTTACTCAACATGCTTCCAGATCAAGAGTATAAGGTATCTAAATTTTGTCCTTTTTCCCCTGAACTGTGATCACCTTTCTTTACCTCTTCATTACTAATTCTTTTTTGATATATTTTTTCAGCTGTGGCTTATTATATTATAGATCTGAGGGCTGATATAACCCTATGGAAAGGCGTTAACTTCCTCTGTTGCCTATACATGATTTGCATAAAAAGCAGTATGGTGGGTCTGAGGCAAAGCAGCATTACTGAGCATAATTCCAAAGGGTTGCTTTCAACATGGAACTTAGTCTGAAGAAGATACTGGGGGATAAACATTAAAAACACAATTGCATAAATAAATAAATACGTAGTTACAAATTGTTGTAAGTCCTCTGAAGGAGAAGTACAAGGTGCTATGAGAATGTTTAATGGGGGGAACTGAGTTTAGATTGTGGGGTTAGGCATTTCAAAAGCATGGAGTTAGTAGCTTTTGCCACATTATTGACTCATATACAAATATATATAGATGAAGTCTCCTGTCCTGGAAGGTCTGGACCCACCTGTCACCACCATATGGTTATGGCAAAGTGACACAGCTCTGTGCATAAGAAGAAACGAAAACATAGTGTAATTCTTTCAATGGTATACTTAATAAAGCCTCTTTAGGAGTGATGCTTAGATGGTGCCACTGATTTGTGTGTCATTATAGCTGCTATAAAAATAGAGGAAATATAAATGTTACATAGAAAGGAAATAGAGGAAATATAAGAGCATTTGATTCATTTGTTGTTTAGTTATATTAAATCCTCAGTGATGGTTTTAGTTGAGACGAGGTTTTGTTGCTAAAATAGATGGCACAGAACAAAGACATATATTTTGACATGAGTGAATTGACATTTGTGAGCAAAGTGAAAATTTATATTCTTAAATCATGGTATTGTAATTGCTTTAAAATTTTAATAATTTAAAATGCTTATTAAATTTTTTCAACTATCAAAGAATTTTGCTAATGTTCTCCAAAATTGAAAATATGACTTAAGAAATTATGTTGTCATCAATGAAATTATGTTTTCAATTACCTTGGACATCATCACAAGCTAACAGTAGGTTTATAATGTTAATATAATGTATTGGAAGATATTTTATACAATTCAAAATTAAACTGTGTTTTTTTTTCTCCTATTTAAAAAATTTTACAGGTTGCTTTTACAAAAACTTTTGTGCAGCATTATGCTTTCATTATGAAAACCCTGAAGAAAAGTCATGAATCAGATACAATGTCTAACAGAATTGTGCATATTAGTGTTCAGTTATTCAGCAATGAGGAGCTAGCCAGACAGGTAACAGAAGAATGTCAGCTGCTGGATATTATGGTCACTGTATTATTATACATGATGGAAAGTTGCCTTATTAAAAGTGAGCTACAAGGTAAACTCAGAATTATTTTGACTAGCTTTATTATTAATACACTTAGTATGACTAGCCTTAAAAACTCCTTATATGCTTAAAAAATTTAAATATTAAAAAGTAATACATATTTGTTAAAATAAATTTTGGAAAATTTGCAGCAAAGGTTAAAGAAATATTAAAATCACTTAAAGTTTTGTTATTTACAGATAACTGCTATTAACATTTTGGGGTTTTATTTTTATTTTTTTATTTGTATGAGTGTATTTATGGATACAAATACATATTTTTTTAATTAACCAAAGTGTTACCGTAGTGTACATGTCAAGAACATGTTTTTTAATGATTACTGGTTTTAATACCATATGACAATACCATAATTTATTTAACCATTTCCTTATTAGAAATGTTCCTATTTTTTTTATAATTAATTTGTTACTGTCAGCCTTAGACATTTTTATATACTTGTATTTTATAATTTAAAAATTGGAATAAATCTTGAGTTATCTGTGTTCTCCTGAGATCTTTAATTTTCTTCATTTGTGCCCACTATGTAATTGATACTACCCGACCTGCTGTAATATTTTCAGGACTGCCTCCCATTCTCATTTCTCTGTGGTTCTTACTTTAGCTTCATCTCCCTTTAATAATTTGTATTATTTGAGTATTTGCTATGTACTAGACACTGTGTTAACTATTCTGCATATATTGTCTCAATAAGCTTCTCAACAACTCTCTCAGGTTGGTATTATTATTATCCCCACTTTAAAGATGAATAAGTTGAGGTTTAGAGAAGTTAAGTCATTTTGCTCGAGATTATACAGCTAGTAAATGCCAGAGCCAGGAAAGACTTCATGTCTCCTGATGTCAGAACTTTTGTTCTTAATCAGGACACAGCCAAGCCCATATTATAGAGACTGTGTCCTCACTTGTTGGTGTCTGGGGCTAAACTTTAAAACAACAAATGATACTTCAAATGAAATATTAGCAACTTTTTATTTTCTGTGGAAGAAAAATCCAATAGTTGAGCCTTGCCTTGTTCTACTGTTGCCTCCTTGTCCATATCAGCTCCTACTTTCTCTTTATATGGATAATCTGTCTCTTCTCAAATATGACACCATATCCTGAAAATTGATATATATTCTCTGCAGAGCAAATGCCTTTTATATAACAATAGCTAATTATGATAGCTACCATCTTTTTTTTTTTTTAACTTGATTGTGCTTTAGGTGAAAGTTTACAGTGCAAATTAGTTTCTCATTCAAAAACTTACGTACAAATTGTTTTGTGACATTGGTTGCAATGCCTGCAATGTGTCTGCACTCTTCCCCTTCCCCTTTACACCCCAGGTTCCCTGTGTCCTTTCATCCAGTTTTCCTGTCTCTTCCTGCCTTCTCGGCTTTGGTTTTGGGCAGGTGTTGCCCATTTTGTCTCATGTGCTTGATTGAACTCAGAAGCATGTTCCTCACATGTTTCAGTTTGTTTTATAGGCCTGTCTCATCTTTGGCTAAAACGTGTACTTTGGGAGTGACTGACTTCAGTTCTGAGTTAGTAGGGTGTCCAGGGGCAGTAGTCTTGGTAGTTCTTCCAGTTTCTGTCAGACCAGTAAGTATGGTCTTTTTTTTTTTTTTTCAATAAGGATAGATAACGTTCTTTTTTTTTAATGTGCTTTAAGTGAAAGTTTACAGTTCAAGTTAGTTTCTCGTACAAAAATTTATAAACACATTGTTATGTGTGACCCTAGTTGCTCTCCCTGTAATGTGACAGCACACTCCTCCTTTCCACCCTGGATTTCCCATTCAACCAGCTCCTGTCCCTTTCTGCCTTCTCATCTCACCTCTGGACAGGAGCTGCCCATTTAGTCAATGTATCTACTTGAGCTAAGAAGCACTGTCTTCATGAGTATCATTTTATATCTTATAGTCCAGTCTAATCTATGTCTGAATAGTTGGCTTCAGGAATGGTTTCAGTTCTGGGCTAACAGAGAGTCCGGGGGCCATGTCTTCTGGGGTCCCTCCAGTCTTGGTCAGACTGTTAAATTTGGTGTTTTCACTAGAATTTGAGTTCTGCACCCCACTTTTCTCCTGCTCTGTCAGGGACTCTCTGTTGTATTCCCTGTCAGGCTGTCATGGTGGTAGCCAGGCACCATCTAGTTCTTCTGGTCTCAGGCTGGTTTATGTGGCCCTTCTATCTCTTGGTAAATCTGTTCTTTTTCTGTGAATTTGAATTTGTTCTACATTTTTCTCCCACTCTGTCTAGGACCCTCTATTGTGATCCCTGTCAGAGCAGTTGATGATGGTAGCCAGGCATCATCTAGTTCTTCTGGGCTCATGCTGGTAGAGGCTGTGGTTCATTAGTCCTTTGGAATAGTAGTTTCCTTGTGTCTTTTGTTTTCTTCAGTCTCCTTTGCTCTGAACATGATGGGACCAATAGATGTATTTTAGATGGCTGCTTGCAAACTTTAAGACTCCCAGACGCTATTCGCCAAAGTATGATGTAGAACATTTTCTTTATGAACTCTGATATACCAGTAGACCTAGATATCCCCTAAGACCATGGTTCCCAGCCCTCAGCCCCAGTAATTCGGTCCCTCAAGGTGTTTACATGTATCCAGGAAACTTCTATGACTTTGCCTTGGTCAGGTTATGCTGACTTCCCTACATTGTGTGTTGTCTTTCCCTTTACCAAAGTTACCCTTGTCTACTATTTAGTTAGTGATTTCCCGTCCCTCCCCTCCCCCCTCGTAACCATCAAAGATTGTTTTTTCTGTGTGAACCTTTTCTTGAGTTTTTATAATAGTGGTCTCATACAGGAGCCCTGGTGGTGCAGTGGTTAAGAGCAGTGGTTAAGAGCTCGACTGCTAAGTAAGAGGTTGGCCTTTCGAATCCATCAGCTGCTCCTTGGAAACCCTATGGTGCAGTTCTACTCTGTCCTGTAGGGTTGCTGTGAGTCGGAATTGCCTCGACGGCAAAGGGTTTTTTGTGTTGTTTTTTTTTTTTTGTCTCATACAGTAACTGTCCTTTTGTTATTGATTTATTTCACTCAGCGTAACACCCTCCATATTCATCCATGTTGTCAGATGTTTCACAGCGTCATCATTGTTCTTTATCATTGCATAGTATTCCGTTGTGAATGGACCGTAATTTGTTTATCTATTCATCTGTTGATGGGCATATAGGTTGTTTCCATCTTTTGCTATTACAAATAATGCTGCAGTGAATCTGGGTGTGCATATGTTTATTCGTGTCTCAGCTCTTATTTCTCTAGGATATGGTCCTAGGAGTGGGATTGCTGGATCATATGGTACTTCTGTTGATAGCTTTTTAAACCAAAAAACCAAACCCATTGCTGTTGAGTCGATTCCGATTCATAGTGACCTTATAGGACGGAGTAGAACTGCCCCATAGGGTTTCCGAGGAGTGCCTCGTGGATTCGAACTGCCGACCTTTTGGTTAGCAGCTGTAGCTCTTAACCACTGTGCCACCAGGGTTTCCATAGCTTTTTAAGGAGGCACCATATCATTTTCCATAGTGGTTGCTATACCATTTTACATTCCATCAGTAGTCCAAAGAGTTCCAATCTCCCCACAACCTCTCCAACATTTGTTATTTCCTGATTTTTTGATTAGTGCCAGTAATGTCAAAGTAAGATGGTATCTCATTGTAGTTTACATTTGTATTTCTCTAATGGTTAATGATGGCAAGCATTTCCTCGTGTCTGTTAGCTACCTGAATGTCTTCTTTCGTGAAGTGTCTGTTCATATCCTTTGCCCATTTTTAAGTTGGATTATTTGTCTTTTTGTTGTAGAGGTGTTGAAGTAGTCTGTATATTTTAGAGATTAGACCTTGTCAGATATGTTGTAGCCAAAAATTTTTTTTCCAGTCTGTAGGTTGTCTTTTTACTCTTTTGGTGTAGCTACCATCTTTTGAGCACTCATTATGTGCCAGACTTTTTTCTTAGTACTTTATATGCATTATCTCATTTAACCTTTAATAATCCTGTGAAGTAGATGTTGTTATCTCTATTTTATAAGTGAGGCAACTGTGGTTTAGGAAGTTGAAATCAATGGTCTTTGGTCTTATAAGTATATGTGGTAAGGCTGGGTGCCTGACTTCAAAGCCTGTCCTCTTACCTGTTATGCGACTCTGTCTCCCCATCGTAGGTATGGTGGGAGCATAATGCATTATCTACATTAAGCAATATACCTCTTTACTTTTTTAAAGGAAAAGTTAAAGGCCTCTTCTTGTATTATAGTTTTTCTATTTTTGTGTAAGATGATCTTTTTTCCCCTCAGAGATATAGCTGTAAATATATTACTTTTTCTTTTCCTCTTGAAATAGTATATCTCATCATTCAGCCTTGTTAGTGATGTTCTCCTGTAGAACTATATATTCAGAGAAAGACTTTTCTCAGCAATAGTGTTGTATGTCAATTTATAAACTGGAAATTTTTATTTAGAAGTGTCTACTCTTTTGAAAAGAACCTGGAGTCTATTCTTTTGACTAAGTGGTTTAGCTGTGCTTATTATATATGGTCTGTATTTGGTCTTCAAGGAAGAATGTTTGGGGAAAAAGATGTGTATGAGTCTCCCTCCCATTTTTTCTACAGTGAGCTTTACTGAAGTAAAAAAAAAAAAATTATTGTGGTAAAACATGACAAAATATTTGCCATTTTAACCTTTTTTTTAATTGTGGTAAAATTTATATAATGAAACATTTGCCATTTCAACCACTTTTAGGCGTACAATTCAGTGACATTAATCACATTCACCATGTTATGCAACTATCAGCAGTATCCACTGACAAAGTTTTTCATCAGCCTTAGCAGAAATTCAGTGCCCCTCAAGCACTAAGTCACCCTTCTTCCCTCCCCTTCCTGGTAAAAAAAAACCCAAATCATTGCCATTGAGTCAGTTCTAACTCATGGTGGCCCCATGTGTTACAGAGTAGAACTGAGCTCCATAGGGTTTTTTTGGCTGTAATCTTTATGGAAGCAATTGCTAGGCCTTTCTTTGGAGGTACCGCTGGGTGGGTGGTTTGAACTGCCAAGCTTTCAGCTACTAGTCTAGTACAAACTCTGTGTGCTACTCAGGGACTCTTTTCCTGTCACACCTAGGATTAAATCAGTGACTCTGGACATTCTCTTCACAATGAACTCCAAACTCTTTAAGCTGGTATAAGGCTCTCTAGCCTAATCTCTACCACCCATCCTGTGCATTCTTTGTCCCAGTGGTTCTATCCTTCGGTTATTTACTGCTCCCTCTGCCTAGAAGACCATTTGCCCCCTCCCCCCTCGTTTACTTGACTAATCCTAATCCCTACTTCATTCTGCAGATTTCAGTTTAGATATCACTTCCTCAAGAAAATGTTTTCCTGAATTCTAGACTGGCTTATTTGTTCTTATGGCTGCTTGTACTTTTCCTATTGGAGACCTTATCACACTTTGTCTTTTTAGATGTTAATCTCAGTGGAGAGAGAGACCATATAAATCTTGATTTATTTACCATTCTATTCTCAGAGTTTAATGAAATACTGGCCCTCAGTTGGTGGTTGATAAATATTTGTTGATGAGTGAATCTCATTTAACACTGAATCGTTGTTCTCTAAATCTGTAGTGAAGAATGTACAATTTAGGTAAAAATAGAAGTCCTAATCGTTTTATTTTATTAAAGGTTCCAAGGCATTTTTCACAGGAATGGTAGTATTTAAAGCCGTGTTAGGAAAATAGTGAATTTAAGTATAATCTGCTAGTTCATCCTCTGGTTTCAGTTAACTAAAACAATGATTCTCAACATTTTTTTTTTTTATGACTCCAACATCTCTAAGCTGTTCAGTCAGTTATGAGTGGCTTACCAGTTCATAATGGTGGTAATTGCATTTCAGAATCTCAGGTGTGGATAGTTTGTAAAAGATCGCCAACCCCCCCACCCCATCTCACCCCTACTCCCTCATTGTTTTATCCTCTCCAATCCCATTGCACTGAAAGAGACCATACTTATCTACAGTGAGTCCCGTTCTTATATATTGTTCAGTGAGGAGCTGGGTAAAATAATTCCCTGGACTGAAACCTAAATTATCTAAATTTAATGTATAGAAATCAAGAAGTACAGTAGAGTCCCTCCTCACTGATGAGTTTGACAGATAGGTGGTTAGTTGAAAAAGTTGGTTAAAATGAGTAGTCATTAAAAAAGTGACACGAGTACCTTAAACATTGTATTTTAACTTAAAACACAGAACTGCATGTTCATTCTCCAGTCTGAATTTTGGGTAGAACATTTTTAAGAGTATGGTTTCCTTGACTGGAGTTCTCTCTTCTCTTTGTTGTATATACCACACCTGTAAAGCGTCATCTATGAATTGTAGTTTCAGTTTCTTTAGAGTGAGAACAAAGGTCTTTGTGAAGCAATTCTGAGTGTAAAATATTTCTAGGCTTTTATATTTTTCTCCTCCAAGATTTTTTCAAGACGCTTTTATTGTTTTTCAAAAGCATTCCATCCAGATTTTATAACTCTGTGCATTCATATTTCATCAGTTTATATACTTCTAAATTAAATTTTATGATTACAGTGAAAACAACAATTGGCATGAAGAAAAACAAAAAACTGACTCTGGGTAACCATATAAGTCCTCAGCTTGAGTAGTAGAGAATAGACTACTAGCTTCAGACATTCTATGTGTTATGGGTATTAGTACGTTTTACAGTGGGAGTGAAGGGTTTGTTAGTCCAGTGAATCACTTAAGTTGAAAAAGGTTAAGAGAGGTAATGTATATAGGATAATAATTTTTATCAGTAAAGATTTTTACAAGCCCAATACAACCCCCCAACAATATTTGTAAACTTTCAGTATTTTTTTAAGACTTAAGAAGTTTGTATCTCTTTTTGTTCTTTCATGTTTGAAATACCATGTTTGCTAAAAAATTATATCCACATATTCTCTGAGTAGAAGAAAGTAATTAAATATGTATCACTATATTTGATTGATAAGATAAAATGGGATTAACCTAGGGATAAGAATATTCTGTTGATTGGAACTGCAAATACTGTTATGTCTTTAGATTCAAGAAAATAAGGTTTTGTAAACATATAGCTAGCTCAGTTTTTATCTTGTAACATGTTGGACATGTAGTAATAAGTAATGATATGCTAAGTGCTTTATGTTAATGTTATCTCATTTAATTCCTTTCAGATTTGTGTGTGTGTGGTTTTGTTTTGTTTTTTTTTTTTTCATTTCACAGCTGAGGAAGTAGATTTAGAAAGTCTAAGTAACACGCCTATGGCCATATAGCCCTTAAATGGCAGATTGGGGTTTGAACTTTGATGTCTCTGATTCTAAAGTCTCCACTGTTCTGTAGCATTGGTGAAGTTTTTAAAAATAATCTTATTTATTTTTGGGACATGTGTGTCTTTTTTAGATGAAGAAAATAGTTTACATGTGGTAGTGAACTGTGGAGAAGCATTACTGAAGAATAACACTTACTGGCCTCTCGTTAGTGATTTTATTAATATTCTTTCTCATCAAAGTGTGGCTAAGAGATTTCTGGAGGACCATGGTTTGTTAGTTACATGGATGAACTTTGTGTCTTTCTTTCAAGGTATGCATTTTAATTTTATATTAATTCTTTTGGTTTACAAAATGCCTAGTGCTGAACTATTAAATACTAATTAAAATATAATAGCACATCATTCAGGTTACATACTCACTGTCTCACTTTAATTAACTGGTATTTGTAAGTACTTTAATAATGTCTTTATGAAAACATACTAGATAGGAAAAATGTTACATTATTAAAAAGGAAACAACACAGTAATTTTTTTAGCATTTTAAACTGTTCATCTGGAAATGTCTACTCTCAAAGGATTCATAACACTTTCATAAAAATTTCAACTCTTATCAGTTAAAATTGTTTTAATTTTCTTATTTGGAAAGTTTAATTATGTTATATAAGTTAGAGACAATTCATAAGTGTTTCTAAGAAAACCTAGTTTTTAAAGAATTCTCAGAGGGTTAGACTATTTCATTTTTAATTATTCACTTATTTCTGTATATATTATGCCATTTGTGTGCATTAATTAAAATGTGTTTGGTGCTGGAAGGTATTTTACTAGATTTTTAGTCAGATTATTTGCCTCCATTTAGCCAAGGTTTATGTCTGCTTTAATTTTTGCAAGGTATGAACTTAAACAAGCGAGAGCTAAATGAGCATGTGGAATTTGAGTCTCAGACCTACTATGCTGCCTTCGCTGCTGAACTTGAGGCCTGTGCACAGCCAATGTGGGGGCTTTTATCACATTGTAAAGTTCGGGTATGTTGAACATATTTTTGTTAACTTCTGTGTTTACTTCTAAAATAATTACTTTTAAGAAAAATTTTTGTGAAAACATTGATTTATTTACATGTATAATAATGTGTAATGTTTAATCTTGTTTCAAATTGATTTTAGCTCTGTGAAAGCTGGCCTGAGACAATCATTATTATTCTTAGTCAGGTTGGAATTCATTTATGTTATCAGATCTTTCCACCTTGCCCCTATTACACATAGTCTTTGGAACTTTCTAAGTCTC